>JAKZAN010000002.1:8750289-11150289 GCA_023053545.1 Lepidurus packardi
AAGTTCGGTATATTTCATCTCCCATCGTCATTATATCACACATGTTTTTTTCAATCCACTCGTTAGGAGGAACCAAATAACTCCATGCAATAGATACAAAAGCCATCGGTGTGCACTGAGCACCACGACTAGAAGCAGAAAAAACATGCGCAAATTGCGAATACGGCGCTCTACAGATCAACCTCATGCTTTAATACCAGAAAAAACGAGCAGATGTATTATTAATTAACTGTGTAAAAGAAAGCAACCGTATAGTGAAATGTAAATAAATATTTTCAACCACGAATTACCTATCAATCGTGAAAAATCCAACAATCTCAATAAACAACGGAATCCAGCAATTATCCAAATCTCCAACAAATAAATCGTCCGAATTCCAAAACTTCTAGTACATAAAATAGAAGTAATCAGCTCACGAAGGTAACAGGAAGTGCTGAAACATATGAAACTGTTATTCATTGAACATTACCTGATACTCCTAAAAATTCCAAAAGATAACCAGCCGGAATAATTATTCAGAAATTATCCACTTATCATACGGGAAAGAATCGTCTAATGACAATGCAAACAATGAGTTCAGTTCGCAAAGGCACTGCAAACAGTACAGTACATAATATAAAAGTAATCAGCTCACGAAGGTAACAGGAAGTGCTGAAACATATAAAATTGTTATTCATTGAATATTACCTGATACTCCAAAAAATTCAAGCCGGAATAATGATTCAGAAATTATCCAGTTACCATACGGGGAAGAATCGTCTAATGACAATGCAAACAATGAGTTCAGTTCGTTCAGTTCAGTACTGCAAACAGTACAAAACAAGAAACAAGTCTAATTAACATTGCAGTCACAAAAATTAGAGCAGGTGACTGCCGGATCGGAGAAAACAAAAAACAAGAATTTTTCCAAATATCCAAGCAAGAAATCAATCGTCCAAACAGGAAAAATGTCTACCCGTTAGATATAAGATAAGAAGAAATCAGTCCACAAAACTAACGTAAGTGCTGACATAAGAAGAAATCAGTTCACAAAACTAACGTAAGTGCTGACATAAGAAATATCAGCATAGAAAGCTACCAATAAAAACAGAATACAATTTTAGCAATTGATCTTATTTTTACCTATGAGTCCTCAAAATTCAAACTCTGCACGATATAGTAAGCTTTTGTCACAGCTAATAACAAACGTTTACCAACGTTGATCTGCTACCCTGTCCTATTGATCCTACAGACGTGACGTCACAAGCCCAAAAACTATCACGTGCTGGTACGTTCTAACCCGTTTTGTGATCCAATTTGCCCACTTCTGAGAATCTCATGAAAGGAGCACGAACGACCTGGCCGATGGCAATATGTCCTTATCTCCCACCCACCAAACCCACCCCAAAATAACACAGCCCTTATGGGAAAAACCCGAGCCAAGCTCAGCAACCCACCCTCCCACTGGCAAGGCTAAAGTCTGGACGATATATTAAGCTGTTGTCACAGCTAAAAAGTCTAAGAAGTGGCGACTGAAGTATAGTACGACTGTTAGCTGGATTGGGATGGACTTTATATAAGACTAGACTATATAAGAGCATACCAAATATTTATAGCAATACTTCTTTGTACGAGTTTTGACATCGACTTGCTGTATTTATCGTTCTTTGTATTGTTTTCTCCGTAGTATGGTCGAGACAAAATCCAACTCGAAGAGGAGCGAAATCTTGCCCTATCTATGTTAAAATAAAAAGTGGCGGCTGGAATGTGACAGTAGCTGGTTTGGGATGGATCAAAGGAGATGTTTGGCTAGTATGTAATAGAAAAAAGGGTAAACTATAGTTAATAATGCATTTTTAATAGTCCACTGTTAAAGAAATACCAAAAATAAATGGTATTTATTTAAAATAATAAAATAAATATATATATATATAAATAAAAATAAATAAAAAAAATAAGCAATAATAAAAAAATACAAGAAACAAACAAAAAAAATTATACAATAATACAAAAAACATATACAACAATAAAAAAATATGTTCAAAATCTTTCAAAAACATAATGGACACGCGTCACAAAGAATAATAAAATAAATAAATATATGATAAATATAGCTCACTCAGCAAGTACTGGACTGTACATGTAACAACATTTGTCCAATAATCCATTCACATTAATTGTACCGTCATTGTACTCGGTAAACAATTTTTGTAATACTTTTTCTTTGGCGTTTTGTTTTGACGGCTGTATGCGAGCTATACGTTGAGAAGACAGTAGCTTCCTAGTAATCGCTACAAGCTTGCTTTCGTCGTAAAGCATACTAATCAAGAAATAGAGGTTTGGGGTCTTCTGTCGGATCTTCTTCTTCAGACTTGCGTGCCACGATTCAACATCATTGTTCGTACGGATTGTCTGTCCGTAGCTTGACCAAACTTGTGGTGGCCACGCATCGTTTTCAATCCAGGTGCGCCGTAAATAGTTGCAAAGTTTGCGAAGGGAAGGCCTCTTTGTCCGTTTGTTAATACTCTCAAAAACTGGGACAATGTGGTCAGCCGGTACGAATTGAAGAGCAAATATCATTCTGTAAGATGTAAAAAGTTGTAAGGGTATGAGCATTACAGTAATAAATAATAAACTAAGCATTTTACTTGCAAAACTTCTTGACGTGTTCGTCATGCTTGTAGTGTTCCTGTAGGCCGTATTTTTGAATATTACGCCACACGGCTTGAGTCCAGTGAAATGCGCATCCGCGCACGTGAATTCCTGGGAACACTGCACGGGCGGCGTTCCACATGGGTCTCTCAAAATCCATTACAATTGACTTGAGCAACGGTCGTACAGGGCACAGCCGCAAAACAGTGCGAAATACTTCCATGTAATCCATCTGCCGTTTGCCCGACATGAGTACGAAGATGAGTGGTCTTCCTCCACAAAATCCTGGTTGAGTACAAAGTCCAATTCCGTGGGGTGTTTCGGGCGCTTTTTCTCCCTTACGCGATTAGTCTTGCGTATCAAGGCGCGCTTGTTTGGCAATGATAAAGGCAGACCCTGGTCACCAAAGTCATCTACAAGAACCTTGTCCACGACGGCTTGCGCTGACATGTAATAGTCTACAATAACCAGCGTGAGTAATGTATGCAAAGATTGCAATGTAATCGTTATATTTACCGTCTTCGGCTGCGGATTTCATTTTCTTCTCTGCCAAAGCAACCTTCAACCTGTTAGGGTCACTGGTTGGGCACGTGTGGCATCTAACAAGGACGAATGTATCGCCGGTTTGCTTAACCAGTCCACGGCAGTATGGTTTTCTAATGTTGCAGCGCCATTCGATGGCTTCAGATCCCAAGCGGCGTTTGACTGTGTATTTCTTCCCGTCCGAGTCGAAAAGCGCCGTACGGTTGAAATTTGTTCCCCGCTCAACTACTGTAAAAGTGAGGGTAGGTTCACGTTCTGCAGATTCCAACGATGAATCTTCCGAAAACGAATCTTCTTCAACAACTAGCGGCTGACGAAAGGGAATCACAGGAGGCGTGATGTTCATGTCCGCAACTGTGTCCTGTTAAATAATACGAGTTAAATTTAAATAAGGAAGCAAGCAGTTAGATAATGAAGTTCAGCTTTGCGACTACCTCGTCAGAAAAATACCCGTTATGGACATCTTCGTCGTTAGGCAATGGTGAGAATCGCGGTTCGAATTCGTCAGCCGTATCTGTGTCCTGACAACAATAGAAAGCATTTAAATTAAACAAACAAGTCGTCTATGTGCTATTAAAAAATTAAGTATAGCGTTGAGTTTGTACCTCGTCCGAGAAATCAACGTTGGGGGCATATTCATCACGAAACAATGGCGAGTAGCGGGCTTCACATTCGGCAACCTGCATAGCCTAAAATACATTACACAGGCAATTAGAAAAAGCAATATGTTACCACTATATGTTACCTCGTTTTGTTCTTGTTGAACAGCCCATTCGCTATAGCCTTCATAGATAAATACTGGCGGGTGCGGTGGTGAAAGCATGCCATCCGTATTCGTATCCTAGGAAAAATTGTTTAAAAATCTTTGGATGGTGGGTTGGACTACAATTTACTTCGTTTTGGTGAAGCTCGTCGTCTTCGGCTTCATTTTCGGACATTGGCGGAGGTGGAAGAATGCAAATCATATTCGTATCCTAGAGAAAATCGGTTGAAAATCTTTTGAAGGTGTGCTGGGGTACAAATTACCTCGTTTTGTTGGAGCTCGTATTCTGCTTGATTGTCAAATATTGGCGGGGGTGGAAGAACGCAATCCATACCCGTGTCCTAGAAAAGCAGCTAAAATTGCATTCAAGCATGTAACGTTTAACTTTACCGCGTTAGATGTATCTTTTGAAAACCCATGAAATTCGGGTGACGCGGCATTACTCTTGCAAAGCGAGCAAAGCCAAGGAAAGGAGCTCTTCTTCTTCAGTATGCGATATTTCTGACGCGTTACTCCTAGTAAATAAATGCAAACAAAATGTAAGGTAAGCCTTTAGTTTGACAAATCGTTTTTTATGACATATCCTATCTTACCAGTTTTGCAAATTCTATGCTGCCAGCTGTTGCAGTTGTCGCATAATACTCGATGGTAATAATGAAGAATACAGAAGTACTCCATAGCATGTCAAAAAATTCCCAAACCAGCTATACTGTCGCATTACATAGTCATTACTGTCGCATAGTTATAGGACAAGACTTCCTCTTCGAGTTGGATTTTGTCTCGACCATACTACGGAGAAAACAATACAAAGAACGATAAATACAGCAAGTCGCGGCCCGTTTGGTCAATGGTTGGGCCTCTTTGGCACTGGGCCCGTTTGGTCAAGGTGGGCCCGTTTGGAACTGGGCCCGTTCGTCCCCTACCCTTGCAATGTGCAAATGTTGTAAACAATACACCACAGATAACGCTATAACCACGGAGAGGGTTTAATTGTTAGCTGTTGAACCGCTATTCCCACGAAAAATAGATCCTTGAATTTCTTGAATTTGATGGAAGTAAAGTATTGTCTTTACGAATCTAAATTAATAAAAAATATAAATATTAGGCATAGCATTTTCCAAATATGGGCTATTATTATAAGGGACATGAACTTTTGCAAATTTTAAAATCTTGTTGAACAAATTAAATTGTAACCAAAAGGTTCGCAGCTTAGTTCCTTGGTGTACGAAGTTACACAATTCAGGTGTCCACCTGAAAAGATATTAATGATGCTATACATAAGCATACAATTTGTGAGTAATAACTTCCAAAGTATGTCGATTCCATTTTTTCCTAAGCTGTAAATATCTTTAGTATAAATGTCTAAATTAAATTTATTTTGTTTGCGTTTCCATTCTTTTATAATATATGTGCGACAAGTTTTCCATAAGTTTTACACGTTGACTGGAAACTTTTGCTCTGGATACAAAGATTATAGAGTGACATGCAAAAGCTAAAAACCCGTGCGAAGCAACGATGGCATCTAGGCCACTAACAGGAGTGATGTTGAAGAATCATATCAAGTTAACTAAGCTCGGATGTATTTTGCCAAACACCCCATTGCCCAGAGTTTGAGACGTCTTCAATTCTCATACGAATAGCATTCCCAGTGTATGCAATCTGCATGACATAGCCTCCAGTTGTGTCACCCCACGGTACTATAGTCTTCAGGACTGCATAGCTTCTAGTTATACTGCCAGTTTGAGGGTAACCCAAAGGTGTAGGCAAAGAAATGACTTTGTTCTCTTTAAATTCATGATACACACCCACTCCCTTTGAGCGGTATCCTGCAGGTGTTAGATTTTCTGAACGAGTATCAGGTATATTTATCTTGGTCACAGGTTTCGCTTTGGATTCAATTGCGTTTATTTTCTCTTCTAGAGCTAGTACGGCTTTGTCAAGGTTATCTTTAAACGCTTGTGACGTAGTTTGAGAAGCTTCATCCTGGGCCATTTTTGTCCGCGTTTCTTGCTCGTGCAATTGGACGAGGTATTCTTCTTTCCGGGCAAACTCACTAGAAATATTTTGCAACAGCTTAGCGTAAAGCTCAGCTTCATTGGAAACTTGAGGTTTGCTTAGAGATTCGGATTCGCTTGCGTCGTTTCCAGCTATAAATCTCAAAATTATTTCTTCAAGTTTAGCCATAACCCGTGGCATATGAAAAACGGCATTAATAACAGCGCCGCTAATTATGTCTTTGTTCTGTTCTCTCCACAAAATTTCATTGTTCATAAAAACAGGCTGTAGTTGTGCATAAGAAGATGTACCGGTTTGAGGGAAAAGTAGCTTAGTTAAGCGGCACAAGACGTCCTCGGAATTAGGTTGAGTATCTAGAAACTTTGGATCAGACTAATTTTCTTTCATTATGAGTAAATAGTTACCAGTATTTAGCATCGATAGGGGAGCAGTGTGAACAAGTGGTTTGTGAAACCAAACCACTAAGAATAACAATGAAACCCACATATTGTACGAGCTGTAAGGAAAAACTTGACAATTCTATACTTGTTGATCTCTGTTCTTCGAAGCACTGTTAGAAAGCATCTGCAATGCTGGGCATTTATACAGGGGATGTGAATCTTGACTTTATTTTTCCTATGTCTTCAGACGTTGAGAAAAGAAGCAAAAGATTCAGGGTGCCATAAGGATTCATATGGGTGAATTCCCGTAAGAATTTCCAAGTATTCATACTGTGGCAATTCCCATTTCAAAGTGGTTGAGTATAAGTTGTTTACTCTGTAAGGACTATCATGTTGATATTGAATACTCTCAGCTTCACCATTACAGGCGCGTTACTCTTACGTGTCAAGAGTTCAAGTTCATCATTAGCCAAGTGTTTCGGTTATCGTGGGTTATCGCATGAGAGCGATGAGTACGAATTCCGACTTAAGAGCTTGAACTTTTAAAACAGGAGGTGAAAACAAATCATGTCGAAAGAAGAATAAAACGAAGAATGAAACATTAAACATAAAGAATGAAACGAAGGCACGTCAAAATATTATACGACTTTGTCGTATAAGACTTCGGTTGCTTTTTCAGTAGTTCGTCTTGGGCAATCTTCCATCGCTTCTCTTGCTCCAGGTCATTAATGAGCAAATCTCTTTCGAAACATGTTCGCTAGTAATGTTCTTCAAGGTTTTCGGTTCTAGGTTCATCTATTGAGCTCAATTTTATTTCTTCAAACTTAGCCAAAACTCGTGCCATGTGGAAAAATGCGGGAATAAGGACACTAATCACTTTTTCTTTATTCAATCCTCTCCATACGTTTTCTTCACTGAAACGAACATCAGGTTGTAGTCCTACAGTAGAAGCACGGGCTTGTCGGGAAAGTAGTTAAGCTAAGCGAAACAGATCACCTGAAGTAGATTGGTTATATGCAAAAATATAAATCGATAAAAGCTTACAATTTTCTGTTAACTAAGATATTTACCGATATTCGAAAGAGATACTGGAGAGGCTAGAATAAAAGGATTGCTTAAACAAACTGCTATAAATACCACAAATAAAGTTCCCATTTGTACACCGGTAAAAGGGAGACCAACTCAAATGAACTATGTTTTTTCAATGTTAATGTCAAAGTTGTCAATGAACTATGTTTTTTCTGTGTTCTTCCAATACTGTTTCAAAGTATCTATTTTCCTGGGTAATTATACCCCAAAACGGATGTCAGCGATCTAATATTTCTTCGGATATGGTACGGAAACTTCGAAAGCCTTTTATCCTTAGAGCACTCCCAGTTTAAAGCTGCTTGGAGTTGTTTAATGGAACGAGGCCTGTGTATATGGACAGTGTCTTCCACAAAGTCAAACATTACGCGTTAGCTAAGATTGGTCTAAAATCTAAGGTGTCTTCGTCGAAGACCCTTTCTATGTGAGTTATTTGCTTAGATTAGGACACAATCACTATTGATAAAAAAAATAAGAAACTTTCACTTATTGAATTTACCTATAATTAAAAACGGAAACAAACAGGACCTTGACACAGGGACGGACTGCTTTTTACATCAGTCTTCTTCGTCGTGTGCCTTATTTATTAGAGCAGTGGTTGCCAAACTGTGCGCCGCGGCGCCCTGATGCGACGCGGTTGGCTCGCAGGGTCGTCGCGACAGATTCCTATAGCCCATTAACAGCGATTTATTAATGTAATTATTCGGTATGTCAATATGTAATTTGTAAACAGTTTCTAACATAAACGTTATGAATTCCAAATACACATCTGGTTTAATTTTTTCTTATGAACTTAACCATACCATTTGCGCACTACAGCAACTAGTTAGGAGCATGTTCTGAGGGGCGCCGTCGCGAATTGGGATATTGTTAGCACGCCCAGAACGAAAAGGTTTGAGAACCGCTGTATTAGAGGATAAATTTATGTGCGATTTTTTTTAGCAGTGAACTTTAAGCAGTAAAGGTCTCTCCTTAGGATAAATTCCACTGTGAATAATTTCATCCTGAACAGTTTTCATCCGTCCTCTGGCTTCTCTTCTAGAACAAGGAATTCTTCTTTCCGGACAAATGCACCAGTACTTGTTCGAGATTCACTCGAAATATAATTTTTACATTCCTGGGTATTTTGAAGACCTTTTATCGCATGAATACTCCTATTTCGCGTGCTTTAATAAAATAACGAAGTATGAAAAAGTAAAATATGACAGAAAAATGCGTTGCTATATGTTGCGAACATAGTCTATGGATATAACACACGTACTCCATTGAAATAACATGATCTTTAAGGATACAGGCCTACGGCAGGCACAGAACTGGGGAGGAAAAAAGAAACGAAGGATGGAAGGAGCCAACTGCTTCAAAACTGGCTTGTTTTATACCAACTAGTCCACTTGTAGGGATCTGTAACATCTTCGCTTCGCAAACGAATTGCATTCCCAGCGTATGCAATCTGTATCACAGTGCCTCCTGATGTATCCCTCCAAGGCACTATGGTCACCAAGACTGCGTAATACCCAAAAAGATTGCCAAAAATCAACGGTAATCCAATGACACCGTTGCCCTTGAAGTCGTAATGTACGCCGACTCCCTTACTGCGGCATTGGGCGGGATTCAAATTTACCCAACGAGTATCAGGAATACTAATTGGAGAATTAACACTGACGGTCTCAAGGCTGATTGCGTTGACATTTGCTTCCAGGTTTAGTATGGCTTGGTCAAGTTTTTCTTGAAAGGCCTTCAACACAATTGCAATCGCTTCATCCTTGACAGTTTTCAAACGCTCCTCGAAGTAATTTTCCTGAGCGAGTAATTCTTCTTGCCGGACAAGTTCGCTAGAAATATTTTTCACGAGTTCTGATCTGTCTATTAACTGCAGAATTCTAAATGTTAAATTGTTATCAGATTTATTTTGGGCATCCTCCCGGTCAGCTTCCCACAAAGTACCATCAATGTTAACATCAGAGCCAATGTGTTGCAAGGAAAGTAGTTTAATTACACGCAGCACGAAATCGCCCGAATTGCAGTAGCTAACTGAAAAATATATATGGATTTGTCAGGACTACCATGATACGTCTAAAACGCTGAAGTTATTTACCAGCTGATGTCCATATTGGGTCAGAATGTGCTAGGTTGCCATACAAGCCCACTATAAGGAATGAAATTAACGCCCACATATTGTCGCACACGGATGCTTCAAAGATGTGCTTCTCGCTGCCCTTCCCATACTGTTTAGAAAATGTCACTTGCTCTGTATTTATACCAATATGTTTTTATTTATATTTTGAGATTTTTGGGGTGGATTGCATAGATTTGGTTACAGCAAATACCTTCAGAAACTAATGGTTTAGATGAACACAATACCGAACGTGAGTTAGGAGAATAAACGAACGATTATACTGTCATTACATCCCTGCGCTCATATAAACCTGTGATATAAAAATATAAACCGTGGTTTGGACAGACTCGCGAAAATATTCCCTAACTGATGGTAAGAATTTAATTTTCCTTCGGATATGGGGTAAAAATTGTGAAGGAGTTATCCTAAGGGCACGCCTAATTTAAAGCTGTTTGAAATTGCTTAATAAAAACAAGGCCTGTATGTATGGGTAGTGTCTTCTCAACAGTCGAGCATTATACGTAGCTAATATGTGTCTAAAAAAATAAGTACGTCTTAACCGAAGTCCACTCTTGCTTGGTCTTGTGAGTACATTTGCTTACGATTGGCAGGAATCTCCATTGATATAAAACAGGCAAGATCCCCCAAAGGGACCAAGGTTTTTATCGGCCTACTAAACTATTGAAATTAAACATTGCCAAAGTAATTTTTAATAGCTTTCTTCATTATCAATCTTTAGCCGTTATTTGCCGTTATTTTGTCAGTGATTCAAATGCACTTACTTGATTTAAGACTATAGAAGCACAAACTCAACCAGCCAGCCTGTTTAACTTTGAAGTTTCAGTATAAAATCACCTGCGCCCTTCCTCGCAGCCAAGTCAGGTGTCGGTGTAATCGTTGGTGCTCGGACAAAGAAAATATTGCGTGTAAGAGTTAGAAACAAATACTACTCCATTTGTTAACAAGTGAAGAACAACAAGAGGATCCTCGTCAACTGTGTTTCAGAAAATGTGATTGTCCTTCTACGGCTATGGAAAGTGACATCATTGTAGATGGTGTTAGAGAAGAAAAAGACAAGCATGGCTTGCGTTATCGAACGTTTACTGGTGACTCTTCTACGCATAATGCTATCCTCGCTAATACTCCTTGGACACAGAGAACCGTCCGCAGCTTGAGTGTGCTAATCATGTAATGTAAGCTCTTTATAAACTTCAGAGCAAAGCGCCTTACAATAAGAAAATTTTGACCCCATTTCTGACCCGTAAGCTTGACTGCGCAGTGGGAGGTGCCATCAGTCGTTGGCTAATGCTAGTTTGAAGGGCAATGTTAAACAATTTCGTCCGTTGTTTAGCAATTGTCCCCAAAATTATTTTTTAAATGGCACTGCGCTCAGAATGTGCACGCTGCTTTGTACAATAAAGTAATGGAAACCTTGTTGGGCAGTAGAAGCAAAGCTGTAGGTTACTACAGAAATTACTAAGAACCTCGCAGAGTGCTTTATGTCCATGGTGGCTAAGTTTTCCGGTGGTAAGCAATTCTCCGCTCGGTAAAGTGGTTCATATTTGTACCGATGTTACAGTGCTATTCTGGAGTATCACCATGGACGAGGTTTTCAGACTGATATTTTGAAAAAATGTGGTTCTTGTACCAATGCTACGAAGACGACTTTTGCAAATAAATGTCACTACGATATAGTGCCGTGCAAAATGTAGTAAAATTACAAATTTTCTTGGTTACATTCCAATAACTGAAATTGATTTTATTGGCAACTTCCTCTAAATTATTTATCTACACATGCATTTAATATATGATTCATATACAGATGCAAAAGCAAAATAATTTTGATGAATGCGTTTTAAATCTATTTTGCGAACATATTTTGTGGATACATTACGTGTATAATCATAATAGGTAAACTACATCAATTTTAAAGGTACAGCTCTACGACAAAACACAGGAGTGGGGAGCGTAATTTCCTAATTTCATAAGACGTAAGAGGAAAAATGGAGGAGCCTATGGCTTCAAAACTGTGTTGTACCGTGCCAAGGAGTCCACGCAAAGGGATTCAGAACCTCTTCGCTTCGCATACGAATAGTATTCCCGGCGTAAGCTATCTGTATAACAGTGCCTCCGAATTTATCATTCCATGGCACTATGGTTACCAAGACCGAATATCCAGAAGGATTGCCAAAATTTGCAGGTAAACCAACGACACTGTTTGTTTTGAAATCGTAGTACACGCCGGATCCCTTACTGCGGCATTGGGCAGGATTCAAATTTTCTGATCGAGTATCAGGAATGTTCATACGGGAACCCGCCACGGCGCTCGGGATGCTAATTGTGGAGATTTTTGTTTGCAGGGTTAATATGGATTGGTCAAGTTTTTCTTGAAAGGTTTTAGACGCAATTGCAATCGCTTCATCCTTGACAGTTTTCAGGCGCTGCTCCAAGAGTGTCCCCTTGTCGAGTAATTCCCGTTTCAGGACAAATTCGCTGGATATGTTTTTCACCAGTCCAGGTCTGTCTATTAACTTCAGAATTCTTTCTTCAATTTTTGCCATGACCAATGACCGGTTGAACATCGGGAACGGAAAAGCGTTATCAGATTTGTTTTGGGCGTCCTCCTGGTCAGCTTCCCACAAGGTACCATCAATGTTAACATTAGAGCGAATGTGTTGCAAGGAAAGTAGTCTGATTACACGAAGCACGAATTCATCCGAATTGCACCGGCTAACTGAAAAATATATTGATCTTTCATGACTGTCAAGATAATTTTAAATGCTACGGTAGTTACCAGTTGATGTTGATATTGGATCAGTATGTGCAAGGTGGCTGTAGAAGCCCACTATCAGGAACGAAACTAAAGCCCACATATTACTTATAGCGATTTCAAAGGTGTGCTTTTCGCTACTCTTCTCATACTGTTTAGAATATGTCATTTGCTTTGTATTTATACCAATATGGGTTTATTTATATTTTACGATTTTGGAGTGTATTGCATAGCTTTGGTTACAACAGATGCCTTCAGAAACCAATAGGTTATATACCAACACAATGCCTGAACGTGACTTAGGAGAATAAACGAACGATTATACTGTCATTACATCCCTGCACTAGTGTAACCCGTGGAACTCCAAATAAGACTGAAACAGAATCTTTCGGGAATCTTTGACTTCCAAACAAAGAACTATTTTCCATAACAGCTTCACGAAATATTCCTGCGATAAAGGTCAGTCAGACCTGTAGGAATTTCAAAGCTGTTCTCCCCTCAGGCAATTTTAGAAACTTCTTTAGGTACCGCCATTACTGCCCAAAGGAGTGTCCCCGCTTATCCCTAACCACTCACCCTGCGCGGGTCGAGTATACCGATTACTGCCAACCTGCACAAATTCTTATGCTTTTGGAATGATTCCAACCTCCCCCCCTGCGCCCTTCGAGTAGGGCTATTACTGCAACACTGCTCTAGTCGCTGCACCGAGGTCAGCTAGCGCTTGAATACTCAGCAATGGCTAAAGACTTGGTTCCGGTCTGTATGAAGTTAGTTGACAACAGCCCAGTAGAGTTAATTATTGGCTTTATTAACTCCAATTTACCATGGGACCGTTTTTAGTAGCAACATTTCGGGTGGGGACACGACAATGATCCAGTCTGGCCCTTTGAAACACTGAATGTTTTCTTCAATCATTTAACCCGTTCAAACCGGGAATATAGAACTTGAACGTAGGGTGATCCATCGCTTGAAACTCTATCCCAAGGTCTTCAACATCCAACTGAGAAGTTGGTTGAAAACAGTTGCCCTACAGTCGACGAAATTGGTATCCCTTTTGAACCCCGTATTGCAGTAAACATCAAACTGTAAAAAATATATTTCGAGACTAATAGTTAAAATGTGCCGCCACAATCTACATTACTCATACTTCTGCAGATGTCACCCGAAAACCACAACAACAAACATGGAGGTGAAACCATGGAGATGAAACACCGATCGGTTACGATCATTGAGTAAAGATGCACATAAGGCTCTCCCCGATAGACGTTTTTTTGTACGTTTTCCGTTTTTCCATGCCGATACGGAAGGAAAGACCATAAGAAAGATCCCTAAACACGAAAACGTAAAAAAACACACGTCTGTCGTGGACAACAGACTTGTGGTATCCCTGTGTGGTATCAGACACATCGATTATGTGTGGTATCAGACATCGATTATGAACTTGTTAAAGTGTGAATACTAATAGTATGGGAAAAAATCAATTCACTCTTGTTCAGCTCAGATAAGCTAGGGAATTGATACAGTAAACACTTAATTTACGCGATTATAATATATTTGCTTCCTTTTAGGTAAAAAAAAAATCTCAAAATTTCATAAGCCGATGTACGAATTTTTTATATTTTATCTTACAACTATTGTTAATTCCTTAATAACTTAGTTATTGTCATGTCTTTTCCCGTTGGTTAAAAGCAGAAAACACTCATGAAAGATCCTTCGAAAATTTTCTGTTATAAAATCCGGAAATTAGCATGTTTCGTTATGAAAACCTAGACATGTCCGGACAAGTTCAGGAGAACCGATTCACAAGTTTGTTGCCGCTGCACCGATGTGCACCCTGAAGCACCCCTAGAGAAACGGTCTAAAGGCTGGAAGTTGCTCCCTAGCAGGCAGTCAGTCCGGAAATGCTTTTCTCTAGCGATGTTGTTTAAGCTAGTAGTTAAGCTTTATAACATAGTGAGTTAAACATTGCCAATCGGATTAAGTGTTATCTTGGAAAGCCTCGAAGCAATTCAAGTGCGCGTTTAAAGTGTAAAGTGTGGTGACAAAAGGCTGGTCAGGTCTACGCCAGTAAAAAAAATATGTTTTTAAGTGTGCAATCTTTTTCATCATCCTACTACATCATCACCTGCCTTACATCATCCTTTGCTGTCGACAAGATTTGCAACTTTAATCTGCTAAATTGGTAATCTGTTACTTAGAGGTAGCTATTTAACCTTCTGTGGGAATCGGGAGAACCAGAAGGAATACGTATGCCAGGAGTTAATTGTTGGCCAGTTAGGTCTTTTGCTGCAACTCCCTGCAACTTCCTGGGCGGAGAAAAGTCTTTGTTGTCACCATTCGTTAGTTCTTTAATGGTAACAAAGAAACTTTTCTGTGGTCAACGGGAGGGCAATGATTTGGGGAGCCTCTACTGAAGAACGCGGCCCAGGCAGGGATGGAAGTTTCGTCTGTGGAAGCATTTGGCTGATCCTTATGATTCCTTCTTGCCCTTTCTTCAATCCCCAGTGTTTACAAGAGCGAAAAATGCAAAGACGTGGTACGTGTCTCTTTCCTTCAACCGTCCCGTTCATCGAACTTCAGCCCTGGTTCTTCATCATCCATTGAACAATTACTTAAGTTATTAAATTTATGTTTTTATACAGGCCGTTGCTTCTTTTGGTCCGTGGGTGTGCTTTCTTCAATTCCGTTTTTTTTTTCAAATTGTCTGTCAACGCCAAAATCAACTTCAGAGAGTTGGCGAGATCAGAGGGTTGGCGAGATCGAGAATGGAACCCCCCCTTTTCCCCCAAGTCGTTGTTAAAACGTAAAGGTTTAATTTTGAGGAAATTTTCCTTCTCTTTTAATTTTTTTAAACATATTTTATGAAGAATGTCGGAAATTCAAACTATTGTACTAATTTCTTATTTTTGTTGAATTTCAGTGCTAAGATGGGGAGTTTTATAGACATTTGAAGAGATTCAGAAAGTGTTTTTGCGTGTAAAGAAAACGTCAGTTTTAAGGTTTGGTTTTACTCGTTTGTATAAAATTCCTACTAACTTTTTTCCTACTTTACGTTTCATTGCAGGACCTTTGGTAACCTTGACCGATTAAAGTGGGTTAAAGGTGTCGAAGGGGGAGGGGAGGACAATTGGGTGTTATGACGTTCATATGATGTTCCGAAGTGAAAAAAATAAGTGAGGTCGGCTTGGCCAACGTCTCAAACGTTTGTAACTTGTGTTGTTGTTTTTTATTTGTCACCAGAAGTCCACAAACGCGAATCTGGTTTTAAGTTTTATCATTCTCCAAAGTGAAACTGGTTTTCATACGTTTTCGCTTTTCACACTCGTTTCGGGGTGCTTTCCTCTGCGGAAGTGTTTGTGGACATTACTTATTTGTAAGTTTGACACTTTGTTAATTAATTGATTTCTGGTGGAAGACGAAACTGACTTTGATGTTCATCTCGAGTCGGACAGGAAAGCGAAATGTAAGTTACCTTTTTAGTGCGTTTAATATTATGATAAATTGGATTTCATTTTAGCTTATTATAGTTGAAGTGGAACGATCTCAACGATATGCAAATTAAATATTTTGCTTCCACCAGGAACTGCTTATTTGCTTGTGTTATATCCAGAACGTTCTCCGTAAAACCTAATTTCCAAAAGTGTCTTTGTTGTACGATTTGTAATATTTGAAATAAAAACGAACATTTTGAAATTTTTGCGTGATTAAAAAAAAAGACGCGAAAAGAGGTGGGGCCTCAGCAAAAAGATCTAATCCAACTGGTGGAATGGTAAAAAATCCGATTGGTAAAAAATTTGGGTAATTTTTTTGTGAGGCTTTTAAAAATTCCGCCAGAAAGGGTGGGGCCTACGCAAAAAGGACGAATCCTATTGGGGGATTCGGCCAGAAAGTGGGCGTGGTTCCTTTTCAAGCTGGAAAAGCGTTTTCAGGGCTTTTCTCCATAAGGAATAATGCTGTATCAAGGGGGTCCCCTTCAAAAATCGTGAAAAATTGAGAGCCTCGCCCCTTTTCCTTGTTCGCAACTCCCCTGCTCGGTTTCCTATCCCCGATATCACGCTTATAATGCCGAAGATTCAATTTCGAATTTGGGTATAGGAACCGGGAAGCCATGATGTACATTACAGAGAAAGGGAGCGAATTTATATTTAGTTTTTTTGACGAAATAAAATGCCTCGACAGGGATTCGATCCGAAGACCTCTCGCACCCCACGTCAACGTGTTATCCACTCGGTCACACGCTTATACCAAGATTGTGTTGAAAGTTGTATAAATAGAACACATGAAAAGGCTGGTGTACGTGGGTGCTATCCAATCTTTTAGTTCAATTTATACAAACGTGACACTTCAGTGAGCCAATAGCCATACCTTGTCTTCTTTAGAAGCTCGCATTACTATATAATATTACTTTGTATTATTTAAAACGTATTACAAAATCCTTACCTAGTTCACAAGTCAAAATCATTAAAAAATGATTACAAGGCCATGTGTATGCTTGAAGTTATTTGTATTAAAAGCTCACACATACAATGTACAGCTTCATATGATCCTTACAGTCCTTACATCAAATAATACGTAAAAGACTGGGATTACTCAAGTGTTGGGGAAGAATATCACCTTATAACATCGAGGATGACATGACTTGAATACACCTTAGGGATGTTGGACACCGTTGAGGCACTGTCTATACTTATCTCGAGGAAATTTTGCCCCGATTTTTTTTCGATTAGGTGTCAGTAAAGTTGAGGATTTTTGTCTAAAGGCGGCCGTACACACTGGAAGTTTTAGTGCAAGTCCCTTCCCGGAACTTCTTCCCGATTGAAATTCCAATGTGTAAGCGTTTAGGCATTTTGTGCCTCTGAGACCCTAATCCCTTAGTCAAAGGAGCGCTTCTAGAAGCCATTTTACTTTTCAACAGAACGCGCTAAAAGTGAAGATCGATTCTGGTTGGCTGACGATTTAGAAAACTTCCTAGTAGATGGGAAAGTTAGGCGTACAAATAGGAAGTTGAGACTGCCCCAGCGGACTAAAAACTACAAATCAAAGATATAATAATTTTATCTTCGAGGAAACTTCAGAGGGAGCGTTTTTTTCCAATTCTGCCAGCACGTACACATGGGAATTTCAATAGGGAAGCAAGTTTCGGCAAGGAGCTTGCGCTAAAACTTCCAGTGCGTCCGGACGCCTTAAGACTCGCTGATTCTTTCCTTTCCACTGCAAAGCAGTGCAAAACTTGAATAGGACAGATAACTATTAAACAAACCGCAAGTAAAATCAAGGCCAACATAGGCCAACTTAGATAATAGATGAACTTGAATAACTTATACTGTGCGATGTACTTTTAACATTGTTTCAAGTGCTGGTATTGCCGAATATTTATAGCATTTCGTATTTGGTTCGAAATGTATAGTTCAGGGATCTTCACATTCTCCCGAAAAACACCCATTTCGTAATCATGGCTTTGCAATAACTTATGCGATATGACCCTTGTTTGCACTTATTTGACCATTGACCCTTGTGTAATATATTACTGCTAACTTTATTTAATAGAATTGGTAGGTTTTAGTTGTTTAAGGTACGTTCATATTGCAGTTCGACTTGTCAAGAATCTTCAAGATTCTTCAAGAGTTTAAGTTAGTCCGACATATTTTTGTAAAGTAACAGTCTCGCTTGACTGTACTAGCGCAATAAGTGATTCATTGTTATGCATCCTTATCTCCCCCTTCATATCGAATAGCGACTGTTAAACTAAGCCTAATTGAGACACTTGTAAAACCCTCGGAAATATTGCTCCATCCCAACCAGCTACAAACAAACGCTTGCCGTATTGCTGAATAACAAGCTTCTGTAGGACCATTGAAACTCAACCTTTGGTGTTGAATTTAAGAGCTGTCAACAGATTTATGGATAATCCAGTCGCTTTATAATTCAAGATTCCATTGTAAATTTTGCATTTACTCCCCACATCTTTCGTTCTAGTACAATATCGTACCATATACAGGCATTCTTTTTCTGCCGTAGCTAAACAATTACTACAGTGCTAAGAGCCAATGTTTGCAACAACTTTTACACTTATCCAGGAGGGACTGTACAATTTGGGGAAATTTGATGGGGCGCAACTTAAATGAGAATAACGCACTCGCAATTGCTCCTGAGCACACATAACATGATTCTTACCCCACGGCTCGATTTTTGTTAAAAAAAAGGAAAGACAGATTAGCCATGCAACATTGAAAAGAAAGAGCCAGGAAAATTTCTGGTAAAAATTACAGGAGCGAGAGGAAATGTAGGACTTTGTGGATGAGAACTTTGGACACTAACCATAAAGTTTTAAATAAAATGGCCTCCGCACAAAAAGCGAAGAATTAT
Organism: Lepidurus packardi; assembly: GCA_023053545.1. Taxonomy (NCBI): domain Eukaryota; kingdom Metazoa; phylum Arthropoda; class Branchiopoda; order Notostraca; family Triopsidae; genus Lepidurus; species Lepidurus packardi. The sequence continues at coordinate 8,768,961 of JAKZAN010000002.1, forward strand.
CATGAGCAAACGGCGATAATTGCGGGGGGGGGGGGGGGGGGGGAACAATAAACCAAAGGACATAATAACGGGAGAAAAATTAAAGGACAAAAAATAAACAAAGTATCACAATGCAAACACGGGCTTTTGGCATTTCTTGTGAGTTTCTGCTTAAAAAACTAGGCTGCTTTGTAATGAGAGGAGAAGTGCTGTGAGTTTTAAAAACAGTCAGATTTTTGTTGATTTCTATCTTTCACTTCTATACAGTCAATTGACCCGCGCCAGACTGGGTGTGTATGTATGGAAACGTTAACGGGAAGTAAACAAACGTCATCAAATTTTCAGGGCTGAATTTGGCTAACTAGAATCAAGGAACTTCCGCGCGTTTTGCAATTCGAACGATTTTGTTTAGAGGTGTGATAACAAACGGGCGTTATTTAAGACTTGCCCCGTTCCTATTCAGTGTGTTAAACGTATTCATTCGTTCCTGGGCGAGTCAAAGGTTCCATTGTCTAAAAGTAAAAAACAACAACATAACTGAGTAAGATGATCTTATCTAAGCGAATAGGAGTTCTAATACTTCTTCTGCTGGCGTTGTAGGCTCGTAGCTTGCTCTGGTCTGGATTTGGTTTTTCTCCAAAGCGAAACGATCTTCGGTTGTTTTACGGTAAACCGGATTATCGAAGTTCATGTTTGCTCCATTACGTTTCAACACGTGCCGATATACAAGGTATGCCAACTACAAACGAAAAAAATGTAATAAATTGAAATATAATACAATATAACTACAAATAATGTAAAAGTTTTATTAACAGTAAAACTTAGATAATTTATTTTACAAACAATCAAACTTACCAACGCTAACATTACTACTACAGCGCTAACAATGCCGATGACTATACCAGCTAAAGCTGCTGGTTCGGAATCCACATCTTTTCCGTAGTTTCCCTTCTGCTGTGACGACACATCTTCGGAATCCAATGAAACTGTTCCATTCTTCCCGGCTAAATAGCACAAACAAGGTCAGTTACGGGGACATAAAATATACAAAATGAGTTAGAGCATTACTCAAGTAATCCCAATAATTGTCAATAACACCCATTGCAAACTTTTAACTCACTCAATTCCGTGCCAGGTTAACTCTAGAGCGTGACTAAACTGACTGACTTGACAAATACAAGGTTTCGACATGCTACTCGGACATGTTATCTCACAGATTTCTACCGAACCCCAAAGCAAAGGTCAACCAGATAGTTACTATGATAACCAGTCAAGCACCTGTAAACAAAACAAACCAAACCCACCTGTTGTCTCACTGTCTGTGATGCTGATTTCTTCAAATGCATGCGTGGACGCTACGGGAATAGTTGCTAGAGTTGGAGCAGTTTCAGCCACCTGGTTGTCCCCATAAGTCAAACTCACCGATGTGGCGGGCCGAGGCAATATACGAGCTGTTAAAAGGCGCAAGTCATAACCGTTTTGTTAACCAAGTTTTCCCCCGTATTTAATCATTTTAAGTTAGTATTTCTGTTAAACATGCTTTTGTTCTCCAGTACAAGCCGAGGAAAGCAAGAAAGGAACATTGGCTTTGATACCTTCTTCGATGCAGTTTAGTCTGTCGCTCATTAAGACGAAACCGTTTGGACAGGCACAGGAGACGCGTGGCGAAGCAGAATTAAGTTGTGGAGCTGGCAGACACAAATGCGAGCACCGACCGTTCAAAGGAAGGCAGTAATTGATGCCTTCAGGCTGACGATATGCATGATAGACGTGGACAGTCATGGGCATGACCAACTGGGAATTCCGTGACTAGAGAAGATCAAAGAAAAAGCACGTCTAAGTAGATATTCTAATTTCGTACCTTAGAAAAATAAGTACCGACTATCTGTTTTCTTGTTATGAGGGAAAAAAGGTTACGAAACCCTGGAATTACGAAAAACTTACAAAATGGGTAGATGTGACCGGTGCTGCTTCTTTGCCGTTGAACTTATTGGCTTTCATGATAGCTTGCTGGTCCCAATCGCTCCAGTAGACCCAGTCCTCAAAAGTGGTGATGGAGAAAGGGTGTTTGAGCATTTCTGGGGATGTGAGAATCAAACGACGCTGTGAGCCGTCGAAATTGCAAGACGCGATGAGATTCAGCTTTGCGTCAGCCCAGTACAACCGTCGAAGCACCAAATCCAAAGTAATGCCGTTGGGCCATTTAATGTGAGAATCCACAATAGTTTGCCGGTGTGATCCATCCATGCCAGCCCGCTCGATACGAGGAGAAACGCCCCAGTCGCTCCAATACATCCATCTAGAATACAAAAGAATAGGTAAATTGGTAGGTTCACTACATCATATGTAAAAAAATCTTAGAAAAACCGATCTTAAATCAATTCGACAGCCTAATAAAAAGGAAAATAATAAAACACTAAACCACAACAAAACACTATTTGTTAACCACAGCCTTAGAACAATCTACCTAGATGAAAACGACTTTGAAATTATGGATATTTAATCACCTTCTACTTTTGACAACTTCTACGCTTGCAAGCTCTTAATTTAGCTATAAAACCAAGAATTAATCGCATATTGAAACTAAAGTAAACTACTGACGAATAAAATTTCAAAAACTGAAGTGAATAATTTGGAATGAATAGATATTTGGAATGAATAGATAGTTACAAAAAACTAAAAATTAAATATAAAATTAAAAGTAAATTAAGACTTTACCCTTCAATAGGATCCAAAGCAATAGATCTGGGTTCCTGCAAAGCGTCAATGACTAGAGATTTCCGGTTCCGTCCTTCGAAGTCTGCCACGGCGATAGTGTTCTTGCCCGTATCTGTCCAATACAAATGATTATAAACCCAATCCACTGCCAACCCATCAGCCGTTACTAAATCATCTTGGACTACGACGGTCGATGCTGAGCCTTCGTCGATAGGCGCTCTAAGTTTCGCCCCCAAAGAAAAAAAAATTAAAGAGTTATGATACGGTACGATTTTTGCCAAAATACGTTACTTGTATATTCTTTCATCGTGGGCATCACTCCAGAAAATCATGCCGGTTTTAAAATGAAAATCCAGGGCGGTGGCAGAGCGGGTACTGTTGACAATTGCAGTCATATCTTTACGATCCAGAGCTAAGCGCCGGATATCTGTCCGGTGAGCGAATAGCAAAGATGCGTGTCCTTCAATTGCTTTGCATAGAGTTCGGTCTTGAGGATCGCGCTGATACCCCTCCAGACATTCACACTTAAACGAGCCCTTTTCATTGATGCACGTTTGAGAGCACACGCCTGGTTCTTGACATTCATCAATATCTTTTGAAGTTTGAAAAGAGACGGGAAGAAAAAAACGATACATTAAGGTTTGCCACACAATTTTCACACGTCTTTCTTCTTTCCTTTATTAGTAGAAAATGGGATATCGCAAGTTACAGCGTGAAAAAGTATATAATTACCATCGCAGATTGCACTGACGGAGCAATCTTGATCTGCCAGTGTGCAATAGAATTAAAGCAGCAGAGAAAGGACATGAAGAGAGATTAGAAATAGTGAAACAACCAAAAGAGTCGGTTAGAGTTCTCTGAGATTTCAAACGCCTTAAAACAGAAAGAAAGAGTTTCAAAGCATTTTCAAGAAAATTTACCATCACACGTGGCGTTCCCGATCAATCGAAAGCCTGGTCGACATTCGCAACGGTATCCCCATGGAGTGTCAATGCAGGTATGCGCACAGCCTCCGTTGTTGATGTTGCATTCGTTAGTATTGCACCGGCCTTTTGGCTCGTCTTCCCAGTCACCACAATCGTTCTTTCCATCACAGACTTTGTTGAGGGGCAAGCAAAGTCCACCACCGCAATCAAACGTAGTTTCCAAATCACACTGCGCAATCACCGTAGCTACAGACCGTCCGAACAATATCAAAGTTACAAATTAGTCCTCGTTTCTCTTCCTTATTCTTTTCTTTTCTTACCATTGCAGTGGTGTTCATCTGAGCCATCAGAACATTCTGGCTTATCCGAACATTGCAAATGACCTGGAATACAGTCGCCATTGGTACATTGAAACTGATCTGGTCGACACGTCGCCGCACTGCAGTTGGATTCGTCAGAATGATCAGGACAGTCATGATCCCCGTCACATTTCCATGACAGATGGATACAGTTGACACGGTCCGCACATTCAAACTCTTGAGGATTGCAATGAGAAGTTACGTTCGGATTCAGAGAAAGGCAACCCTGAAATATCATAAAAGAAACCAGAGATTAATACCAGTTAGAATGCAAATTCAAGTCAAATCTCACGAATTTTCTTCAAAGTATAAATTCGCCATTAACAGGGATAAACTTAAAAAACTATGGAACTCAGGCCAATAAATAAAAAAGATGATAGATACATTTTTCTTTGGAATTGCAAATGTACCATTAAAAGTACGTATTAAAATATACAGAAAATTATGGATAGAGTAATGAGAAAAATTAATAAATGCGTTTTCATTTGAATTTCAAATTTACCTCTAAGATGAAACAAAGTTAAAAAAAGAAAGAAATTGAACAAATTGAATAAGAAAAACAACGGAATAAGCAATACCTTGACTTGCAAATTTGCCACTAAAATCAAACAAAAATAAAAATTAAACAAAATTGCAGAAGAATGAAAAGAATGAAATTAGTTAGTTCGGAGGAACTGAGAGGGAGCTTCATTAGGTTGGGATTTACTCAGCGCCAACTTCAAGACAACATAGCAAGCTAGGACAGATTGCCACCATACTTGGGCGCCTCCAAAATTAACCTACCTTTTCGTCAGATTCATCATTACAATCAACGTCACCGTCACAACGCCATTTGCTGTTGATACAAGCACCATCCCCGCAAGTGAAATGAGATTCTGGCGGACAAGTGATCTCGGGGCAATGTTGCTCGTCTGAATTGTCTCCGCAATCGTCGGCGCGATCACAAAGCCAGCGTTTTTCCACGCAAAGGCCATTGTCGCATGCGAATTGTTCCGCTGTGCACGTAATGTCTAAGAATAAAAACCGCACGTGAGAAATGGAAACCTATGCATTTTTTTATAAATAATAAAAATTGCTCTTACTGCAGGCATCTTCATCCGAAGCATCTGCACAGTCATTGTGACCGTCACACATCCACCCTAAGGGAATGCACTCTCCAGGCCGGCTTTTACATGTAAACTGTTCGGAACCGCAAACGCGAGCTTCTGTTTCCGCAAATCGAAAGAAACATTTTATTACAATTTCGCATAAACTTTAAATTGCTACCAAAATCAATTCGTGAGATATTGATGGATTCTTGTAGTTCATATTATTCTAATAACGAATAACTGTATTTAAATTTCTTAGGAAAGCCAGTTCACAAGTTATTGGAATGCCAACTTTCGTTCATGACGACAAGAACGTGGCGAGGCGTGGATTATGGCGCTTCTTTATATGGCTTACTGTTTATTCCTTGCTTCAAAAATAGTAAACAAAGCTCTCGCGGTGCTACGGGTACTGATATGTCTATGACGTCATAAAGCCAGCACCTAATCGTTTTTTTTTTTAATTTCTCTCCTGAATAGCTTAACTCCTACCACACGCTTGATAGAAAGCAAGAAAAGAAATAACATTTGAACCTTGTTTTTGGCCCTATTTTGAAGACAAAAAAGGCTGTTTGTTTTTGTAATGGTTGTCCTTTAAAACCAGCAATGGACTACAATCTCAAGTTGCAGTTCCCTTTGACGTAAATTTGGGCCTTTTCTTCGCTAGACAATAAAACTCATACCGTATGCATGTGAGAATTTTTACAACTGAACAGAACCGACAACTCAACAAATTTTAAATCCCGCTTTCTTGTTGCACCATTTATGTCGAAGGATATATACAATTCTATTGCTACAACTAAACCCAACAAGAGCTGGCTTCGAAGCGTACGTAAGTCATCCCCAAAGTCTTCAAGTGTCAACTTTTCCATTTTCCATTGTCAAGACTTTCTAGTAGCAAACATCATATTTCATTTTAACATGTTCTCAATGTTTCCAGTTTTCCTCAGCCTTTTATTTATTTCTGTTTTATTACCGTCCTCGTTGTTACTGCTTCATCGAATTTAAGGAATTTAAAAGTACTTGAAAAAAATTTCCTACAAGGAATTGTTTTTTCTCCCTTTTCTGCATGTCCTTTTCCTTGATCTTTGCATGCATGGATAGGCCAAATTACACCATATGGCAGAACCCAGAAAATTCCATGTAAAAAATGACAAAAGTTATAATATCTTACGGCATAAAATGGGGTCTTCGTCAGTGCCATCATCACAATCCCTCTCCGAATCACACTGCCATCGTTTGGGTATACAACGGCCGTTCCCACATCGAAACTCGGATTCCGAACAGGTGCTCACTTCTGCAATTACATAAGAAAAGACAAAATAATGCCATGAATGATAGATATTATATTTCCATACTTAAATAAAATAAAACTTGCATGTCTGAGTTCTATTAGCCTTGTGCCTTGTACATCTTTAACCAAGTATTTCGTTATTTTCTCACGTAAAAAAAGGGAAAAGTGGGGGAAAAAAAAGAGTCGGACGTCAATGATGACCAGAATGCCGCACACTTTACATCAGACATCGTACGATAGCTCAGGTATTCGCCCCACCCGACTGGAAAGGCCAACCCCAACCGGTCTCGGTCAGTAAAGACACAGTACACGGGATTTCCTTTTTACCTTTATGTCTCATTCTTTTCCGAAACGAAGCAACAGAAAAAGGGGGAAAATTGCGGCTTTTCACATCCTTTGCCGTGAAGCGGGAGCGGTTTTCCAGCGTGAAACTAGCCCAAAGGTAGGGCAATGACGTATGAACCAAAAGCTTCCGATGAGACCACGTACCCATGAGCCAATCCGCAGTGAGCATAAAAGTGCACACACAGATGACGCTTCACTGGAAAATGACGTGGAAGTCCCCTACTTCTACGTTAAGGATAGGATACTATTATACTATACGATTGGGGTATGAGCTTGGTTCCAAAATTAGTTCAGCGTCTGCCGTTGGAAACAGATAAAATATAAGGGTTATCCCAAAAAAGCAGAGCAAAATACAAAAAAGAACGAAGGAAATCTCGTTGGAGCACATGCGGGCATGTGACCGTTTAAGCTTCAGGCAGAGCCCATTTTTCATTATTATTTTTTTCCTGAATGAAATGCCCTTAGTAGTAAAGTAGGCCTTGAGAAGAAAGACAGGAGAAGCAGATTTTTCGAATGGCGTGGTTTAAAAGGTCCGCTGGGCTCGATCAAAGCTGGAGTGAAGCAGCACAGACATCGAGTCATCGACTCCATCGAACGATGTCCAAGTTGGGGAAAAACCAAAACCCACCAAAACCCGCGCCTTATCGGTCAAGTCACTGACGTAGCGTGCCGTGGCGGTGGAATATATCCATTATTTACACAACTAGGCTAAAATCGGGTAGAGTTCTATGAAGTGACGACACATGTGGAGAACACTTGGGTGGTCGTCTTACACACCTGACGTCACTATCAACAAAAATAGGGTTTATCGTAAAATAGAAAATATCGGTCACCAAGCCAAGATTGTTTCTTGATCAAGTCAATACGATTGTCCAAATATAGACAACCTTGACTTGATAACTGAATATTTCAATCACTTGCTACATAAATAAGAATACAAATCATATATCAAAAGGTTTTCATTTTTTCAGCACGTATCATCAAAGGACAATGTAGGCCGAAAAATCACATGTAAAGACATGTTGATGGATTTACATAGAATTTACATAGAAGTCGACATTATGGTAAGGCAAGGAGCGTTGCTTCAAATTTGCCCAAGTTGCCGATCACGAGGTGTTGGCACGCCAACTTAAAAATAGCACTACAAAATAGATTCTTTTGCTTTCGCCATTAACAGAAAAGCAACATTTCAAGGGCTGGTCACTATTAGAATCGGAAGTCTCCCGAATAAAAGAACCGTAGAGGCTGAAAACATGCTTTTGTGACAGCGTACACGCGTTTTTTTTTATTCGTAGTGAATTATGCTATTTTTATTAAGACCTTCTGAAAATCGAAAACCTAGATAACAAGCCTAGAAGGATAAAAAAATTCAGGGAAAATTGGACGCGAACGTGGGAGCTGCTTTATAAGCTTTTCTGCATAAAGATAAGCAGTGTATCTGTAAGCTACTGCCGTGGTAGAAGCTTGCATTTTATAGCAGTCAAGGCACAATGCGAGCCTTTTCCCCTCTATTTTTTTTTTTGCAAAAGCAAACGGGCAACAGGACAAATTTCTGTAGGCTATTTTGGCATAAGGCAAATGGATCAATACCACGTATACTGTACGCACCACATACATATATGCTCGGTAGTGTACGTACACCCGTATAACACTTACATAAGCAATTCAGACAGCCGTGGCACAGCCGGGCTATTGTGTAATTCTATTCTCAGGAGCACTTCGTACTCCCTATCGTGACTCATTAGCATCGTGCTCTAGAAACCTCATCAAACTCCCCTAATTTCTCCTCTAAGAGATCGCCAAAATAGAACTAAGATGCAAGCATTTAGCAAAGCCCATCTTTGACAATTTCCCCACTTTCCAAGGGTCTAAGGCTTCACTGCTCACGTATTGCTCATGTGACTGCGGGAATGCAGAATGGAACACATAAATCAATTGCTAATTTTTTCCCTTTGTCTTTGTCGTTTTGGCAAACCTTTTAGCAAAACATGGCGTTGCTTCTTAAACAGGCTTATCTTCAAAAGCAGGGCATTTCGTACCGATTGTGATTAACGGCTACAAGACAATAAGTCGTTCAAGCTTTGGGGCCTGTCGACGCCTACATCTCTTGTAATATAAAGCGAGCACTTGAACTCAATGAGATAGGAGAAGTGCCTTAGGAGGCCAATCTTGACAAAGAAGAAATAAAAGAAAAACACTAAAAAAAGTAAACTTCTATCGATCGCATAGACATTTTTGCGTTTTCTCCTTTACGATCTTTTCTGTTCCAAGGGAACAGGAAACGGCATTTTCCTATTCTCTACAGTAACAATAAACGTCTGGTTTTCTGAGCTAAGACAATAGCATTTCCTCTCGTTTTAACTGACATAAGAGTATTAGATATGCATTTCACAGGTCCCGGGAGAAACGTTTCTAAATTCTGAAAATGGCAATGGTACCTTGCAAGTTATCAAGATGAAACTCCCGAAGAGAAGCATTCTAGAACTTGCCAAATGTTGTCCATTGCCAATTGCCAAATGCCATTGACGCGGAATTAAGTTTGGAACGCGAAGCCAGTAGATAAATTTGGTTCATAATACGACAATATAGCAAAAGATTTAATTATTTTATAGCTAACTGTAATCCACGCTTAGTAGTGCAATGTCATTACGCGTAGACATGAAGATTCCACGAAGTTACTGTGGACTTTGGTTCCGAACTTAGCAATATTAAGTTACGAAAAAAAAAATTTTGGTGCTCGCGATGACCTTGTTATCAGGCATGGTATGGGAAATGTAGACGAAGAGCAAGGCTACGACACACATGCGATTTTACAGGATTTAAGAGTCTCAGTCAGCGAAATACAAAAGAGACAAGAAAAAGTTTGCAGTACAGCTGACACGAAGCCAACGTTATATATACGAGACCTATCCAACAACTTAATTTGCAAACACAAGCACACTGACGTCAAAGTTACGCCCGAGACCTGCCTTAAAGTTCTTATTCTTATTAAGATCTCACGACTTGGCGGCATTTTACAGTCTTCACTACAAAAGTTGTTTTCCCTGAAACTTGCGTTTTCCTCAACCCCACCATCTCCTTAGTCGAAGCAATGAAACGAAAAGAAAATAATACTTATAAGGATATAAATGAGTGTCTGGTTCTGAGAAATTTATTCCACAAACATTGAATCCATAAACTTTTACGTTTAAGTTTACTTTAATAATCCGTTTCCGTTGCTTTGTTTAGGATGTTGTTAGTTTAGCAATTAGCTAGATATTACTAAAAAAACGTTCGGTACGAATTCCGACAGTAACTGAAGCAAAGCATCCGTTCAAGTTACAGACTTGTTTTATTGCCGTGACGATACTGACGTCGTAGTCTGTATTATCTACGTTTGTAAACACTTGTCTTTACGGGGATATTGAACCAAGGTTATTTCACGAGAATTAAACCCTTACATAAGGCGAATTTCGGGTTTGGGTTTTGTTTTTACTCAAGTGAATCAATTTTCCTTTCAAGCCACAAGACATTTGTTCTCCGCAACAATTGCGACCAAACACGCGAGAAAGTGGCGCGACTCTCCCTTGACGTCTTCTCAAATATTAAACCCAACGGATATGAAACTGCTTTATCCGATCATATGACATAAAGTAAAAACTCCTGAATTGCGATCCCTCGGAAGGTGTCAATTGTCGCTGACATGATTCGAGCGCTATGTATTCAATAATGTAGAAAAATAGGACTGGCACATGATTTCGAAATGAAAGGTCCCCTTGGAGCTTTAAAGGTTTTGTATTGCTAAAGTTTTTTCTGTTCCTTTTTTTCTTGAAGTCTATATCGAACAGGAGTCTAGAAAATCGGGGGAGCATATGAGAAAACCCTTTAAAAAGCTAGTGTAGCAAGCCTGAACCTGAGTTAAAGAAACATGGTAACATATACACACGTATAGATATCCCAAAGCTAGGAGACGTTTATTGATTTTCGCCTCGACGTGGGGTTCCTCGGCGTCCGCTTTATTCGCTTATGGTACCAACCAAGAAGGAAGAAGAAACTCCAGACCAACCTCAACCATCTCATCCTATACCTCGAGAGAATTGCCCAGTTTTCTTTCAAATTTTTCTGTTTCTTTTGTTCATTTTTTCCTGTTTTTTCCATTTTTTCCTGTGCACTATGATTCAGTTGGACTCGTTGACTATAATCGCCACTCCTCCTCCATAATAAAAACAAGGGAGAAACTGCTCAGCAAAGCCCTCAAACTAACCGTTAATTAAGCTTCCATTTGTCTTAATTCTCTCTACATGGCAGCTAGGAGCGTTTCTTGTTCTGTTTCTTTCACGCTGAACTTTTTTCTCACGGCGGAAAGCTCAATTGCTTATACAAATATTGCATGACAAAAAATATTTAGTGCTCTTCAAATGGACTAGCGTGAAAGAGTCGTCTACGACTTAAAGAACATGTGCGTATGACATTCTAAGTGACGTGCACTGCTGGTCCGGCTGCTCGGGAAGTAGGCAATCAAGAGAGGTCTACACCTGCCACTTTCTTCGGTTTCAATAGCATTCTAAACATTGAAAGACTAATATCTTCGAATCGCTCTCGTACTCGAGCTTGCTCCTTCAGCTCAACAAGGAAGTTCCTCGACTTTCTCTCTTGAATTCTTGATTCGAAAAGAAAAAATGAAAAAGATCTTAATTACTCAAGAGGATTATTTTTTTTTTGTTTATTATTATTATTACTTCCCCCTTTTTGGGAGCAAGAAACAGCACATCTGCAGGATTTGTTGGTGCATAACATGGGTTTGAACTTTTCCCGCTTCATAAAACCGGCTAAAGAGAACGTCCCCTCTCTCTCCCTTGAAAAATAGTAATCACTAACAAGGGGGGAAAATCTGTCTTAGGATTGGCGCAGCTCAACGTGGCGCCACGACGGTAATCCAATCATTGCCCTACCAGAAACTACAACGATAGCATTTCAAATGACTCCCTCGAAAATAAAAGTAAAAAACCGTTTCCTTTTCAATTCAGAAAAGAAACAAAGGAAGCTGCAGCATACACAAAAGTATTGTTTTCTAATTGCAAAAGGTCAGATGAAAAGCTCGTGAGAATGCAGACTAGGTATCAAACGTACGAGCTATGAAGCCTCTTTGTGTTCCCGTACCAGTAGGAAAAGGAATCAATTGCTTTCTCCATGCAGCAAAACTAAACTAGACTGTTGGTCGTTGAATACCACGCTTGACCAGTTTCTACAACTTCAAGGTGGTTAACCCGACCTGTTCGCCTGGACACGACAGCTATCGACAGTAGAAAAACGGGGAAACTACCAGAATACTCCCAAGTCTAACCGGTAAGCCCTAACTGCCGGACACCGCCACGTGATTCACGCATAACCACTATGACGCTAGAAAGTTCGATTTCGCTAAAATTTTTCAAGATTATAAACGACACTGAACCAAGACGTATGGCATCAAACTTCCTATCTCCATCTATCATAATAACCGAGGTATTACTTGGTTTAGCTCTGGTAGCTCCGCCCCTTTACCCTAAAATGCACATGTTCTGGGTGAAAGGGACTGGCTTCCCACAGCCAGGAGCGAAAAATACGTAATAAATATCATTAGATTCTTAAGCTCAGTCGACAATTTGCAAGCTATTTAAAGGAGGATAATGAGTGTAATGATTGTAGCTGTTACTTACGTTTGCAGTGTTCTGGTAGTTCATCGGTCCCATCTCCGCAATCATCTTCCGTGTCGCAGACCCATGACTGTGACACGCATCTTCTATTGTTGCACTCGAACAAGTGCGATGAACACATACCTGTGACGCAAGGAAAAGAAAGAGGGAAACCGGAAAGAAATTAGGGCATTTGAAAGCTTTCATTCAAAGAATTGTAAGAGCGAGTTCTTAGGAGAAAGGGCTCCGCAACGCATGTTCTCGTTGTCATCACAAAAATGAAGACACTAACACACAACATACAGCACAAAAAAAACATAAAAAATGGAAACAACTATAGTGCTTTCAAGAATGTATAACTTTCTTCCAACATAATACGGAACACTGCTCTTTCAATCTTCTATCTCTCATGTGTCTACACTTTAGCACACACTAACCCCTTCAAAATAAAAGCCCTGTTCGTAGACTCCATAAAGAACAAAATAGAAGACAGCGCTATAGCGAGTAACGTCACTTTTTTTGTCTCGCACGCTTGTAGCTCTGTCGACCTATTTATACAATTTTTTTCCTATGTTGCCTGTTTCAATTTTGCGAAACTCTGAGATCTTGCAGGTTCCTCGGCTACCTCAATTGGATTATGGATTTGATGTTTGCCTTTTGCTACGCAGAACAAAGCACCGTAAAGCCTATAAGCAGGTTGTCAGTTCAAATCTGTGGCTTCTGAAAAACCGTTCACGTTCGGAATAAAAGAAATAGAAAATCGGAATTTCTCTCCAAATGCAAACTCTCGCATCTTCACTGTATCGCTGTCACCAGACCACACATCATAACCGTAAGTATCTTATACTTTAGAACATGGAGAAAAAGAAACATACCTTGAACTCGTTGTGCGGTTCCACATAGCCAGAACAATACAACTATCGAACACGAAATAGTCCTGATGAAACTTTGGTTGCACATTTTCCAAATCGGCTGCCTTATTGTGTCTGTTTTTCCTTTTTCTAAAACAACAGTCTCCTGTCCCAGCCGTCCTTCACTAAAGGTTGCAGAAAATTCAGAAAGCGTTGTTGTACCACGCCACTGCAAATTCCTCCACAACCAGGAAAACTTGTGGACTATAAAACTGACTTGCAAAACTGTTCCCGATGTTAATTCACGACTGCGCGACACTACCTTGGACGTTAACAAGGTCCCTCTCTTTGGATGCAAATAACAGAAACACAACAGAACAACTGCTTTAAGCTGGCTAAAACAACTATAAATTATTAACGTTGGAATACGAGTGGGGAAGGTTAAAAGCGAGTGGAGCTCCTGGTCATGAGTTTAGGTAAGGAGGACGACGGGCTGACTAAAACAAGAACGCCGGTCGCTGTCTAAAGCCTTGTAGCTTTAGTTGCGCCTCCAAAACGGCCACCAAAAGCCCGATATAACACGTGCCCGAAGTTCCAGGGACGACTGGTACGTTAAGCGGCGACTACACTGAGGTAAAAACGAGAGACACGAGGTAAAAGAGTACAGGAGGCGGCACCCAAAAAGTTTTGAAGCTCAAACGGAATTCGCCCTGAACTTCGTAATAAAAAGCTCGGTGCAATTCAGCGAGAGCAGAACCGGTTTTCTTCGCAGGATCCAGGACTCCCCCCTTGTCTTCAAGGCTGCGATGTTCGGAGTGTTACCTTGAAAGGCTCAAATGCAGGGCAACTCTGCCACGGGGAAGTGGCTAACCCGCACGATCTGACGGACACTTCAGCAATCAAGCTTTTACCCGACGAACCTAGAAGCCCGACGCGCCAGGTCTGAAAAAAGCGTTACGCTTGCGCTGGGAGACATTGCACGATCTCTGCGACTCCACCTTTCCTTCGATTTTTACTACGTTTTTTTTCTGGCTAGGATTTTTCATTTCCTCAAGTCCTATTTCTTGTAGCTCGCCTCGGATAATGTCTCATGCATGATAATAACGGATCTTGGAACTTTCGATCCTCATCCTGACTGCTTTTCGGATTGGCGACCGGAAAATGGTCCTATGTAAACACCTGTAAAAAGAGAAAATCGTTATCTGTGGTTTGGTTTAGGATAACACTATATGGGATAGCCTAGTTTTCCTGCATGCTAATGCGATGAATCAGACATATTTCATGCGCATAGCAAAGCTTGCGATGGCCAGTCGATTTCCCAACAGCCACAGCACACAGCATGCAATTGAAGAGCAATTTTGGGGGCTGAGCCATTTGTCTTAAGCGATACTGCCATTTCATGCTATTGCAAATCGTTTTGCCATTTCTTAAAGAATAATACCTTTTCACAATGGTGCTTTGCTGGGTTTTGTCCCGGGCAAAGTGGGGAATCCCCAAACTATCGGAAAGTAAGCTATTTGCTTAGAAGCGCATACGTATCACAATATTTACTTACCACATTTATCCTTATTTGGGGATCAAGGAGTGAAATGGAAGACGACGACCAAACTCAAACACGAATATTGCTTCACGAGTTATATGTAGTTCGCAAAGAGAAGTTTCTTGGAATTGTCAATAGACGTTTATTATTGCAGTCAAGGCTACGTTTGAAGTCTGCGCTTACCTTCACCTTTTTATCCCGAGCGTCATTTTACTTAAATACATCTTGTATGTACATGTTTTGAGGGTAGCCTCGTTTTAAAATAAACTAGCAATATTGGCCCTTTCAGAGTAAGCGCCAGAATATAAGCCGCTATCAAAAGAGTCGTTTCCAAGGTTCTTCTTTAATAGCGCGGTCTCGTCTAGTCGCTTCATAGCCAACAGTGTGATTTGGTTCGTACTCTTTGCATTCATAGTACTATCTAGAAAAGCCAGACAAGAAAACACAAATGAGAACAAAATACACACTAAATAAAACGCGCTAAAAAGCTTTCAGTGTGTCACACACGCCAAGACCATGCATTGTTACAAGAGCGGAGAATTTTGGACACACAAGATTTGAATAACAAAAAAACTTTCTTTTGCAAACAAATCACAAAGATTGTTCAGAAAAAAAGAGAAAAAAAGACAGCAAACCTCACCTGACTGGTTGTTTATGTGTAGGATCCCTCTGAAGCTCGTTGAAGGCTTGGAGGAATTCCGGTCAAGCATCAAACTGGAATTCAGTGTACTGCAACTAGCACCGCCATCTGACCCTAAACTTGTTCTCGACTCGCAGTCACTTTCGTCAGCCTTGAGGTCGTCGTCTTCTTCAAACTCAGTGGGCAAGGTCGAAGTAATAGTCATCGAACTATCACTCAAACTTTGCTCGCTACGGCTGCTGCTACTCTCGCTGATGGTTTGGGAGCCTGTCGACTTGGACTCCTCCAAACCTTTTTTGTGTCGGTTTTGCTTCCACGACCGAACCGACGTGGGCGACGAGTCCTGTTCGTCATCCTGAGGGTCGTCGTCGGATTTAGCATAGTTGATTCGTTTTTTATGGGTCTTGATTTGCCTCAGAGTACCTACTAAACTCGAATTGGTGGAAGAGGGTGCATCGGTCTCGGAAAACGAGTCTTCGACTTTCTCTAGGAATCGACGCCAGGTTTTCTTGATCGTACGCGTCCGATCACGGTCTTTCAGGGTCCCTTCCAGATCTTTCCCCAACCGTGCCCTCAAAGTCAAAGCAATTTCCATGCCTTTCGTCATACCTTGACTGTTCTCTAAGCAGGATTCTTCTCGAATCTTTGCTTCTTCCCGTTCCAACGCAGCTATTCGCTCCAAGACGCTGAGGCGTGAACTGGGCGGAGAATCTAGCTCTCGATCCTGTTTGGTACTCAGAATAAACTGTCCATTATAAACACGTTTCCTCGGCTCCTCTGCAAACTGTTCAATAGTCTTTTGGACCGACACAGCATTACTGGATTCCGCCTCGTCGACGTTAGGCTGCTTCTTCGATTCTTTGCCATTCTTGGGCGGTAACATGGGCCGGAGGTCCAATAATTGGTTCGCTAGTACTTTCTCGCTCTTGGGTGGTCGTGGAGGCGGAATTGTTGATTCATAAATCGTTGGCACCTTATTGGGGTACTCCTGGGCTTTCGGGCTTAGAGGTGGCCCATTCTCTCCTATTTCTTCGTTCTGCTCTCTGGCCTTGCGTAGGTTCTGCCTGCTTATAATGCGGTCCTTCTCTCGCAGCTCACGCAGCATCGATAAAGATGGCGCAACTAAAGGTATGCTCGGCGAAAGCGATTCGGATGATTCTACTCCAGAAGAAGACGCGGGAGAAATGGGACTTTCTTTGGGATTAATACTCGCTTTTAACGGTGTCTTTACTTTGGGACGCTCTAATGAGTCCGTAAAACTTTCGTGACGTAGTAACCTCTTGCTATTGGTGCCGCTGCGTGGGTGTCTCTCCAGCGTATCGGCTTCAAAGTTTTCTTCCTCGTTAATCGGAATCGCCTGACTGTTCTGATGATCGTCAACTTCAATGGTGAGTTTGCCTGGGCGAACTTCTTCATATTCACCCACTGTTATTCGCGTGAGTGTAGAATACGCATCGCTAGACTCATCGCAGTGAACATCCAAGCTCGTTGAGGGGCTCAGATTCGATTTACGTTGTTTTTTGGAACCCTGCCTAATACCTGGTAGCACTGTCAATACAGACGTCGTCGACGAGTTTGACGACTTTTGAGACGAAGGCGACCCGGGTAACGCTCTCATGGACGACAACGACATTACTGATTGATCATCTCCTACTTCGCTTTGAATTGACGGACTATTCGCCACCTGCTCGTCAATGTACTCGTAAATGTGGTCGTTATTCCACCGGTTCACGCTCTCTAAACTCCTTAACTTGGGTCCAATAACTTTTTGGGGCTTTTTCTTGAAAGCTCGATGAACCGTGTTAGCTCCTGTTTGCATATTGAATAAAGCGTTACTCGCTTCCATTTCTTCTCCGCCAGGGCACAACTGGCTCAAGCTTTTAATGGACTTGGGAGAGTTCGCCGCAGAATCGTATTCGAAACACTTTTTCTTCCCGTCTGTCAACACATCCGGGCTTTCAGCTTCTGTCTTGTTATCCTCGTTAGAATTCAGATGGTTTTCTGGCGTTGGCTGGCTAATTTTCTCGATCACAGGACCTGTACGACGCTTGCGCGATTCATACATACGATCTAGACTGTCTGCCTCAAAATACGCACTCTTTTGAGGGGCTTTCAGAGTACTCGGATTGGAGCCCGAATCCGAGTCAATTTTTGGTACTTTGGATTCTGCTTCAGAAAGTATATCACTTAGAACGTCGCTGTCCCTGTCCTCTTTGTGTATAACCGAATTGCCCGGTTTGTTTTGCTTGCTTTTCGCTAACGATCCGTAGATCTCGTCAATCGACGGATTTGTGTACATACTAACGGAAGGACCTTTAATTTTTGCGTAAACTGACTCTGTTTCTAGACTTTCTTCCGCATTGCTAGTCCCACCGGTACCTTCGTTATTGGACAGGTTACCGTAGCTATTACTTTGGCGAGCCGGCAAGGGACTTTTCTGCTCCAGAACACCCAGGTTTATTTCCAGCGGTTGGATTCGAGCAGCATCAGCTTTGTGCAAGGCTTCCGTACTTTTTGTTTTGGGCGAAGACCGGTTGAGTTTCATAACCTGGTTGAAGGTGGATGCGACGCCTCTTTTCAAGGAATCGTAGACCTCGTTAGCCGTTCGCTTGTGGCTGGATGAAGTTGTCGACCTGACCGAGTATTTTGACTCGGATTTCTGGCTGACGTTTTCGTCGGTATCTTCGTCAATCTGCGACAACTTCGAAGAAGAAACATTGCCATACGTGGCGTTTTGCTGAGCGAGACGCTGGGCGTACAAACTACCGTATTGGTACTCTTCCGGAATGTCAATCAAGCTGGGCAAGAAGCGTTTGGTCGCGATTTTGGTCCGCGCTATATCAATCATTCCACGGATCCTGGACAGGAATTCCAAGGCGACTGGAGGTGGTGCCTGCTAATTGTAAAAAAAAAAAAATGTCAAGAAAAGACTTCACTTCCCTATCATTTATACTTAATATAAAAGTAATCGAATCTAGTGTTTACCTTAAGTAGGTGTGGATCCAAGTACGTTCCGCTGAAGTATAAGCGTTTCTCTTCTTCGGTCATGTTCGCTTTAGCAGTAGGGATCGTTGCGACAGTCGGAGCGGGAGGGTTCTCTTGGGAATTCAAACAATTATTGTGCTCCATGGGATGGACTACAGCCGTCGTCGTTTGTCTTCGGGACGAGGGAAAATTTCCGCTCTAAAAAAAAGCACAAAAAAATATAGCTTTTTTCATTTTCTTTCTCATCGTAATAATCGTTGCAAAATATAACACTACCGGCGCATCGACGGAATCTCTAGAGTCCCCTGAGGGGCGTGGCCCGTTGCGTGGATTATTGTTTGGCACTGAGGGTAAGACTGAGCCCATATGCAGCTGTTGTTGACGAAAAGATGCTCGCAAAGTCTGGGCCCTCAAGTTTTCTGGGTCTTGCAGTAAAGGATTAACGCGGACACGGCCATCTTCTAGTAACGGGCTACCCGGGTGTAATAGTTTTTTGTGATGTGCTACAGAGCGTTGACGCTTGCGGTATACAAGGCAAAGTACAATACCCAGAATGTACAAGATGGTCAGTAAGCCAACGCTGATCCCAATAGCCAAGTAATCATTAGACTGCAAACCGCCTTCCGCTTTCTTGATTTCTCCAAGGAAACTGGATTCAGCTAAGCCTAATTTTCCGTTCAAAAGAATAGGGGGAACAAGAAAATCGACCATCCGTATTGTATTAATACTAAAAAGTTTAAAAAATACGTTACAAAAATCAGAATAAATTTATACCTGGACTGCCAGCGACTCGGAAAGCAACACAAGGTGAAAACACGCCCAAACGAGAGTTCGCGGTATCTTTGCAGAGCAAACGAACAAGAACTATCCGACCTTCTAAAAGCGCTCGCTGTCGTGGGTCTCCCAACCACTGTTAATTTATCAAAATAATAATAATTATTATCATAATAATGACAAAATTAGCATTTTATCCAAAATAAAAGCTATCGGCGTTTTCCATGCATAAAGTCAAACCGAAGCTCATAGTGTTATTATTCATTATTGCGTCATTACACTGGTGGCAATGTACACCGACCTTACGATTGGAACCATGATGCAATAATGAATAATGAACGGTAAGCGAATAAGTAATGCTATTAAAAGGGACTGGTAGCTTAAGCCGGTATTTTTATTCTGGATGGCATAGTACTGTACTTCATGATAATCATGGAATTGTGTGACGTACTTGAAGGTAAGTCTTGCCCAATTCTCTGTACAAAGCAAAGGGCGGTTCTATGGAAGAGGTATTGTCTGCAATTACCCAGCCGGAAGTTGTTAAGTAATGGGCTTTGGAAACCACACATACTGGCGATAGAACCGCTTGCCCCTCTGTCCGCACATCTGTCATCGCGAAGAAACAATTAATAAAAAGGGACACATGAAAACATACATTCTCTTTATGTGACCATCTTCTCCGCACTTCTACCTGATAAAGCAATTTCCGCACTCGGATTGATCAGCTGGCCCTTCAAGGGCATAAACACGAACGGCACTTTCTCGTAGGTGGCTCCATTGACGTAGTCTGCTAGAACGCATTCTAAAAAAACATAAGGAAATTGTACAAAGGGAGTCAAAAAACAACCTTGCGCAGTTCTTGAAGACGTATCATTTCTAATGAAGAGCTACAGAAATTGAAAAGATACTTTCAAAAGATCCATTTTAGCTAATTAAGGTTAGGGTTTCTACCTTCCCTAAAGCTTCTGGAATGACATTATTTTCTATAGGCATCGCTGTAGGCCTTCGTCTCGACAAAAAGTGGGCTGAACTTACAAAATTGCTTTGTTAGCATTCCCATTTTTTTCTGTTGGAATCGTTCGCCACAAGGGAAGAGCTTGTACCGGACCAACTCTCTATGTATGCATGTTAAGAATGCCGGTGTGGAGTACTAGACCCGCATACTAGTAATTATGCATTTGGAAGCTGCAACTCTAGGAAAAATAGACGAAATGGGAAGGGGCGTTTTGTTTAGCCTACAGCTCACACTTCTTCACGCATATGGTAAGACAATAAGTCATTGACTGAATTTGACCCCGGGATTCTGTTTCTATACGCAATTTCCTCTAAAAAAGATCTCGCCTACTTCAGTAGTGATTTATTTAGCGGCTTTGGGCTCGTCATTACTCAACTTTCGTGTAGTAGGCGGCCATGACTTGCACCTCATTTTTATTATTTACTGTCGAAAAGGGCAATACATTCATTTACATAGATGACACACCAAGTCCTAGGACAAGTCGGATATATACTTGCTGCGAAAAAGAACTAGATACAATTTAAGGCAAAACTAATCGTAAGGTTAACTAGTAAGCGCTTTTTCTCGATGAGTCGGGCTGTTTTCTTGGAACGCGAGTGAGTTTTCGACGTTTTGCTCCATTGGTCACGAAATTTGACGCTATACAGGAAACGTAAAACGTGCAGAATGGACATTAACAATATGTTAACAGCCGTTGCAAACTCCGACTCCTGCGCAAATTTCATCAAAAGACTACACGTTATTTGCAAAAGCGTTAGTTGTTCCCCAAGTTATGAGCAAAATGGATATCCATAACCAAGTTCGATACTCGGTTTTTTTCTTTCTTGTAATCGCAGGTGTCGTTTCATATACCGTCGATGAAGAAAAGGCATGCTGGAACGACGCTTTCTATGAAGTCTCTACAAGTTTTTCATCTCGCGTAAGTATTGGCAAAACATCCTTGTTATAATAAAACATACGGATTTCATTAGATATTGGAATGTGGTTTTTTGGAATTTGGCTTTTGAATTTTTTGAAAGTTAAAAATGTTATTTAGGAATTGAATTAACCTATATTTTTTAGTTTAAATACTATAGAAACAGTTTAAATTTGTGTAGGTTTGCGATAACGAATTGAAGGAAATGTCCTTCGGTAACTACGATTGCGCTTGTGTCCGCAAGCCCAGGAGCTGGGGCAGGAGTGGGACCCGCAGCTCTACGAAAGGGCGAACGTCTAATTCTGTTGACCCGCCTGTTAAAAACTTGGTTAGCAGTATTCCAAGTACACCACGTCTGTCCAGCATTGACAGCATAGAAAGCATAGAAAGTGATGAGGGTGGTATGATGACGGGAACTTTCGCATCTTCTGGAGGGACCGTAAAGGGGTACTCTTACCAGAAAGAAATAACTACCTACAAAAAGACCGGGCAAGCACCAGTGGTAAAAGGTTATGAATCGTTTCGTGATCTTGCGACCGGTACTGAAACGATTTCCAGATTTAGAAAACGCAGGGATTTACCACGAGCCAATCCTGCGTCAACTCCATTTGCGTGCTACTATCAAGGCAAAGACATCGGCAAAATTACAGGTAAAAACTGCTTCTGAAAATCAAGACCCTCCTAATCAAATGTCAGGCTTGAAAAAAAGTCGGTTGACAAAAAGGTTAAGTATTGCTCACTACATCACCAATCGTTTTTTCACGTTGAACAACAAAGATAACGAACGAGGAAAAGTTGTTGATTGTTGAATGAATGAATTGAGTTGTTGAATGAGTTGAATGAGAAATGAGTTGTCGAATGTGCTGAACCGTACGCAGAATGTTTTAGTCAAACTTGGTCAACCTAAATACTAATTCGCGATACGGGGTGTTGTTTTATCAGAAGGAATGCGACCAATGAGTCTATACGAAATTAACCTGATTCCCTCATTCCCAGAATTCCTGAATCAAAACTTGGCAGAACTACTTGGCAGCAAATCACACCCATGTACACATGTCGTCTATTCTGCGGTCGAAATGGACGCAACCTGTCGTCTTACTTTAACTGGACTACCTACGAACGAGCTTGAGAACTTGGAGCTCCAAGCAGAAGAGAGTTCCGGGTTGCGATTGCTATTAGGCATCAACCAACAGGACCTCGAGAGATTGTTGGGCAATTACGATTGCTTGCGTACTTCGTTCGTGCCTTCAGTCACGTCCCTTTTAAAGAAGCTAGGCTTCGATGGCATCAGTTTAAATACCAACTCCTTTTCCTTCCAGAACCAGGAAAGGTTCCTTGGTCTTACGGCAGGATTGCGTATTGCTTTGGATCGGCTCGGTGCCAATGAACATGAAGGTGTTCCTTATCTCCTTACGCTCAACAATGTAACCCCTGCAAAGTCACCCAAGTCCAAAGGTGATACCATGACACTGCCAGGTGATTTAACGCAGTTGAATCACCTGATAGACGAGTACCATGTGTCTGACCTTAAAGATTCTGGCATGCTGTGGAATGCGGGGGCAACAGCTAGCAAGATTATTCCGGCTCGTTTGATCTAAAAAAGGCGCCAGAAAAATTACCATTTGATTATAGTTTTCCCCGCGGGTAACAATGAGAGCACACCGAAACACTCCGAAACTTTAATAATACTATATTCTTCGTCTTCATATCCAGTAATTTCCCTCTTCTGTTTAAGATATTCATATTTTACTTCTACAAGTGGGATGGGTTGGTATTGTTGCGTGCAAAATTTCGTACACAACAATAGCAAATGTGACTTAAAACTTGTTCCGTACTCCTTTTTCTTTTCCTTCTTGTCCTTTTCTTTTATCGGGAAACAATAAACACTTCAATTCCCTTTCAACGAAGCTATAAAAATTCCTATAAAAGGAGTTAAGGCTTAAAGCTTGTATCTTCTAAAGACGAATAAGAGTCTGGTGCAATTACAAATTATGCGTCCATTGCACCCACCGATTTAGCTCGAAATAGCGCGTCAAACTGAGACAGACGCATTGAGTGACGGGAAGACGATTACAGGTGTTTTCCTCATCACTCAAGTCCGCCTGTCATAGAAAGTGCTTATCAGTCTCGAAAATAAGAAATCTTCAAAAAAGATTTTCAAAAAGCTCCTCCAGTCGTTATTTCTTCTCATTCTCCATCTCTAGATGCCAGACTTTGTTTCATTTCCAACACGTTTCATGAGCTCTTGTAAAGTTGCTCCACTGGGAAGGAACAACGAACGCTTAATACGACGTCTAAAATAATAGAAAAATATAAGAACATACCCATCTTATATAAGGATTCCCCTTCTTTCTATAACAGGATCATCGCGAGGTTATAAATCTAAAACATTGATCTATCCTGGAAAAGGGATGACCTCCCATATAATGCCTAACGGCAAAACTAACAAGTTCCTTTTCTAATGTATTCCCTCAAGAAAAGGCCTAAAAAACTAGGAGTTTAGTTTATGGGACCCTCTCCTGTCAATTATTCGGCAACCGGAATCTTTGTAGACAAGAAGACACATAGAACCAAACTGGGAGGACGGGGTAAAGGCCAGGTACTGCTTTAGGCTCTAATAAATGCCTTAAAAAACTTGATCTGAAACAGGAAGAAAGAGATTTCCGCACGAGATGCTCTGATTACTTACCTTCTACGGTATCCACGCAAGTCCCGTCATCGTCGCGGTAAATGGTCGTTGTCACATCGCACTGACATTGACAGGAGCCGCGCCGAACGGGATGAGCTGAACGATTTTGTGCGGTGCAGTACGACGCGGCACATTCTTCACCTAAGTTATTCAAAAGAACGTGTGACATTTTTTTTTTTTTTTACAAAACCTACTCTTAACGTCTGGTTTTTAATTCAAATCTAAGCTTCGCTGTACGAATTAAGTATTAGGCCTAAATCTAAAAACGATTCATTTTACCTTCTCCGAAAAACATGTCGCCTTGGAAATGCCGGCTAATAGTAACTCCATTCGATTTGGGAATGTTGGCCCAAACTTCCAAAGAACAAAACCACCAATACGCGTAGAACACAATTCGTTTCCAATTCGGGGACATGTTGTTTCAACCGCAAGAAAACCATCAAGGGCCAGCGCCACCTAGAAAGGGGGGTTAATTAAGTATAAATAATCCAAACGTCTCCCACATAATGCTCCAATAAACACTCATATCATTCCAAAAGTACCCATACCGTACACATTCTGGGTGATTAAATATACAAACAAACTGCTTCAATTAACACACTTTTTCCTCCATTGCATACATCAAGAAACTTGTGGTAATCAACAACGGACTGATCCTATTTGAAAATGAACTTTCTACAGGAAAATATGTCTTGGAACAACTATATTTAGAGGCAGACATGCCAGAAGGGAGAGCAACGCCCTAAATGTGTCCGGCTTTAACTGATGTTAGGCTTTTCAGCGATAATAGACGGCAAGGGAATGGAGATCAAGTGATCCAAACAATTCCCAAACCAGAAAAGCCTGTTTTTTAATCCATCGAACTCGCTTTTCGGCCTTGTTTGACAATGTAGTTCCAAACTCACCCCTTTTCAACCCCAGAGCCTTCTAGTCTTGGGTCTCCGAGGTATACATTGCTGTTTTTATCTAAAACAACATAACAAGCTAACTTTTATCTCCCTCGGATTTTTTTAAAAAAAAAAGAAAGAAAGATATCACAGAATCTCCATTCTGGAGCGGTCTGGCTCTATCCCTCGTTAGTTGCAACCCTTCCTTAGGTTCCACCCATAAAATGTCAAAAACTGGACACTTTCTTCCCCAACAAAAACATGCTACGGTGCAGGTAAATTTTTTTTATGGGCTATAATTGGCAATTACATCCCTTATTTCTTATCTTCTCTCTTTTCCCCTTACAGCATCCTAAACTTCCGTAGACAAGCTTTATACGAGTATTTTAAATAACGGTACTGGCGGGTTATAAGTACACCAATTTACACAATACAGGGTAAATACAAGGAGATGATTGCAAACAATCAGTCGCGATTTAAAAGCCAGGCGCGTCCTTTTTATGCTGCGTGACTGCTGGTCATCTTCCAAATAAATTAGAGCCTTTAGGAGGCCACTGCGACTTCCTGGGTTGGCTTTTTTGTCTTATGTAATATTTCTTATCGCAGCCTACATTGACACGAAACTCACGTAACAATTTTCCTTGTACTCTCTTCCTAGTGCTTGAGATTCTATTAAAAAGCGAAGGGTCAGGTTCAACCTTAGCATTGACCACACACATGGAAAGTCTTGCTAACCATCCGGTGTTAGAGAAATGCTTCTTTTCGCTGTTAGGTAAATGCTACTTTTTGCTTTCGTGTTGAAAAAACGTTAGATAAAGAGCAAGAAACAAAAGTTACATTACGGAGTTATAGTGGATTAAAATAAAAGTCGAGTGTTTATAAGATCTTTTCAGCAGGAGTTCTTATCGTGTTACTCTTCAAGGCTTTTCAAATCTAACTTGTATATTAGGTAGCTTTTCCTTGTAGCAAACCGGCCCCCGTCTGATAGGGCAAACGACGTACGAGACCATCTGCCACTGCTCGCACAGAGGTGGAACTATTAAAACGCTAGAAGTTTCCATGGGATAAAAGGCAAGATCTCATATATACACCCCACCGCATGTCCAGGTAAATGACCTAATAAGCATGCAGTGGTATTTACTTCCTAAGCAACTTTTCGTACCGATCCTGCTAAGAAAAACAGCTCCTTCCCCCAAAAACGATAAACTTGTGCAGTACTTAATATATGCGCAAGTTTAAAGACCTAAAATAACGGGAATTGATAATTTACAAGTTTTCCGCAGTTTTATTTTTTTTTTAAATTTGCTTTCTTTAAACGATATGTCAAAAAAATCCGCTTTTAACAATATAGCTTGCTTTAGCATTCTAACTTTATTTCGCAGAGTTTTATAGTGCCATTCGCGTTGCACATAGCCATAAAGGCATTTAATGGCTTAGAATTCGCTTTGCAAGTAATTCGCAATTAATGACCAAATAAGATATATAGGAAACATAAAGTTGCAGCTTCAAATAAACTTACTTTATTGCCCATGCGTATAATTACGTAAACTTTGTTATCTTAATAATATTATAACGGCAACATGTACTAAAAAAAAATATTTTTTGCAATACGAAAAAATGAATAATTTCAAATAAAATACTTTCATATCGCACACTAGGCTTAAAACCAGTCAACCGTCGATATTATCCAATAAGATACTTACATATTATCTATACTTTTAGTACTGTTTTATACTTAACACTTTAAAAATCAGTTACACATTTAACTTGAATTTAAATAGTACTAAATAGCGGTAGAAATTGTAAGCTATTTAGCGTTGGAAGTACATTACTAAAGAATGTTGTTAGGTCTAATCCACCCAATCTACATGCACGCTCTCCAATAATGAATTACTTAGTTCGAAAATACTATCATCAAAAAAGACGAACCCATTACTGGAGAGAACTGCCCACTAAGATTCATGCAGTCTTTTAACAACTTAGGATTTCTTCATTCTAGAATAGTCTATGATTAATGGTTCTAGAACGAACAAGGTTTCTTACCTGCAGTAAGTTATGCTCGGTTTTTTTGACGTTTTATATTCGATGTTATAGTCAAACTTTCCAAATTCTAGGGCTTGCGTATTAATCTTGATTTCAATAGTCCTTTGACCTGACTACTTTGTTTTCTATCTCACGTGTCCGGTTGGTAATATTAACTCCAAGAGCCGGAAACTTGTCAAAGTTAAATCCGCGAATCCTGCAGGGCAGCACTTTATTGTAGTAATATCCTTCCACTACTTTGCTTTTTCACACATTAGCCCATTCATCGAATGAAGCCCTTAAATTAGCGTCACGCACGATGGCACGAATGCACTTTTTCGGCCATGCTCATATTGTCAATCTCCAAGAGCCGCGCGAAATCCATTACCACTAGTCACATCTTCTTCCCCAAAAAACAAAATCTGTTCCCAGGCCATTCAGTCTCCAGTGAATGACTTCGTTTCTTTCCCCTTTTAAACAAGTCAAGGGGCAAAAAAAAAAAAAAACAGCTTGGAAAACACCAATTTGCTTGTCGCTAAGTTAAAATAATGGTCCGAAAATGTAACATCCTTGAATCAGCAATTTCAGAAAATCACCCCAACCCGAGTGTATAACATCCAACAAAGATAACGAAGGACTGCCGTTTGAAGAGATGGAACTATCAATCCTCGGGATGAGTTGTGATGTTATCGAACTTCACAATTGAGGAGTAATAGTTGGTGCCTTGTGTCCACAAGGAAGATTGCCGGTGCACTGACTCTGGACTAACACTCTCGCCATTGTGGCTGCAGCCAAGCGGATCGCTCTGATTGAGCAGAGTCATGGACGCATCCCAAGGAACTATCTCAACATACACTACAGTTCAAAGAAGTACCTGTCTGACGTCACTTAGCCATTTCTTGATATGCCTATAGTAATCACTGTCTCTACCTCAGAACTGGACAAAATTCTAAAATTTTTTGTACCTCATCATCTGCCGTCCACCGGAAAAGTGAAAAGGCCGCGACTAGCCAGATTGATGTTCCCAGCTTTTTTGATCAGCCTTTTTTGCAGACATTTTTTGTTTTTTTTACTGTTCTCATGTTGAAGCTAAAATAACTCTTTGTCGCTAACTAGAAATAACGGATTTAAGCCTGATGCTTTGGGTGGTTTTATCGTAAGTCTGTAACTATGCAAGGGCAACGGAAACTTAACGTATCTGATAAAGTAAGCTCGGAAGGCACACAACAGGTGTTGTACACCTCAGACCATGACACCTGTGATGAAACATTACACCGTTATTTTCCAACATCGGTATATTCTTCCATTTGCTTCTTACTAGGATCTTGACAAGAGAAAGCGAGTTTTTTTTATTTGTCGAGTTTTGGAGATTTACTTGCCATTGAACTCTGCATTCTGAATCTTTGTCCTTTACAGCTTCCTCAACAACAATTCATTGACAGACCGTTAGGAGTTGCAAGGCTTCCTTCTTATAACACTAATTAAGCCCCAATCTATGATTTCAGGGTTGTACAAAATTGTGTATAAGGAAACTAATTAGTCAATTTAAAAACTTTAGTTTCACACTAAAGATAATTATAGCATCTAAACGCCTCTAGAGCAGTAGAAAAAAAACACGGTTCACCACGATCCTCAGCTATTCATTAAAACACGGCAATTACTTAAACGAAAGATCCCGGGGAGCGTCAGCATCGCAAAAAGAAAAAAAAAGTTAGAAAATAAAATAATATGATTTGGACTGCAGCTTCTTAAAAACTGAATTCAAACTATCGGGCAATGCTAGTCATGTTCTAACTATGGATAGTTAACGAATAATGATTACAGGTAATAAACAAGACAAAAGGAAACGTGATGCTGATGAAGTAAATAAGATTCCCGAGTATTAGTTTTTGAAGACAAGTTTCCAAACGGCAGATGCTTTTCAATCTCCAAGTTCAGTGTCCTATCCCAAAGCAAAAGATGAAGAAAAAAATCCTGTACCGTTCCAAGCTATTCCAAGGTTTGCAACTACACTGAATGATTGAAAGTCCATCGAGAACGTTAGGGGTTTTAAGAGTTGGGAATAATTTTAACCAAGACGCCACCTCTACAGAATCATCCTAGAACTTTTTAATTTGTTCTCTAAAGCGAATGCACGTTAACAAGTGAGGATCCCTGGGGGTTCTCGCTTAAGATGGTTGTTGCGATGTTGGAAACTTAAAGTTACTGATAAAGTCGTGCCCTGAATCTAACAGATCCATTAAATGGACGCAACGGACATGTCAATACTCAAGGGTCTAGGCCATTAAGCACTCAGGTAAAGACATCCTTCCTGAGGGCCACATAACCCACAATTTTCATGATTTTACTTGAGAGTTAAAATCTGGAAAGAAAAAGGAAGAACAAGAGCAAATTGCCTTTGCTTCAGCCTCCTTTTATCTTGCGCTTCGGGTGCACTACGTGAGAAATCTCATTTCCAACAGAGGATTTATCCAAATTTGAGGAAAGAAAACAAACGGTTCGACCATTTCGGAGACTTGAGCTATTTATTCTACTATATATTTTTTTTTTCACTACTTAACGACTTTGCGTGGATGCTCCGATAACGGGAGCTAGTTCTGCTCGAAAAATTTATTTCACAGTGAAGTGAGGTGTTAATGCCATGTGAAAGTCGCTAACATTTCGAAAGCCACAACATGACTTTGATGAGATAGGAAAGCGATTTTTTAACCTTTGATTTCCCTTGACTATTAATCAAAAATCTCCAATCTTTGACAGGAGTATCCAAAAAATTATTCATAGCGCGGTTAAGATAGCACTACAGTTGGGATGAACTGTAATTTTCAATACAACTTTTGTAGAGAAGAAGTAAAAGTACATTAAATTATTCTGACTTCAGCATCTTAGTATTTATGCATTTTTGCCGGGAGATATGGTACAGACTGTCCAAATGATGGATCAAGTATCAAATGGCCTTGCCACCAAACTACAAAGTATTCGATACCTGTTGAGCCTCAAGACTAAATGCTGTGAATGTCTAAATAGGCATTTGAAAGGCAAATCATTGCCGTCAGTGGCCCACAAGCCGAAGTTCCTTTGGGTGACACCAAACCTGGAGCTTTAAACCTCTTCAAACATATTTAATCTTGGAAACGCCTTGTTCGACATGAGACAAGCTCGTGGAATACGACCTTGCAGCGTATACATAACTTCTCTTTATCCACTTAATACTGAAATTGTTTTATTTACATCTTTGATTGACACTTATGCAAGCATTTAACAGTGGAAACTTCAACTTTAATAGCAAGGTTTATAACAGCTTATTCATTGCTAACAATTTTGCTTAGTAGCGAACTGACAGGGGAAAGTAATGTAGGTTTCATTTCGACACCAGGAAGTCTCCAGCTTCCCCGTCACGAAGAAGATGAATGGCTTAACAAGGCTTTCATATTCAGCAAACTTTGCGGAAAAAAACGTGGCTTGGAACGCGACACCACGGTGAAAGTATTACGCAGGTATTCAATCACTGAGCTTTTTGAAGTGTGTACGGTGCCACAGAAAAACGCTTTCGAGAAAAGTTAATCGTGGAAAAGTGTTTGGATCATCAACTTATTTTGATAGTAGAAAATTTTTTTTCTAGATGTGATAAGAATCAGAGGAATGAGAGCAATAGTTTTAACACCTGGATTTCCGGACGCTAGAGTAGGTTTTTAAAAGAATTTACGAGGTTGCAAGTGCGCAATGAAGTGTGAACTATAAACATTTGTGGAGATTTCGGAACAGAGGGATCCCATCGAAGGAATGCCCTTAAACCCAAGCTACTCTGCAACTACAGAAACTGCTTTACCATGACGAGCACTTGCATCAAAACACGGCCAGGGCTTTTTAATGTGTTTCAGCTTGGCAATGGCAAAGGATAAGAATAGTCTTCAGAGAAATTAAAGAGAACACCGCAAAGGATTTATAACGTTTAGAACATGAAACGGTTATTTCTGATCGAGCGACGCCTTCATTATTGGAATTCGACAACTAAAATACAAATGAATTATTGCTGACGATCTTCGAGATAGAAGTTGCTAAAAATAAATAAACTTCTTGGTGAACTACAGGGAATTTTTTTCTACGGTGAAAATTATCAAGCAATATTAAAAAATTAGGCTTATCTAAAAAGAAAGTCGAGAATTTGCATGGTCCATTACACAAATTAGGCAAGATAAGCATGCCATGCATTTGTTTCGTTTCATGTTAGTGTGAGACTTTGGCGCTTCACGATAACGTGTTTTAGTGGACACACGGCGGAAATGGCGAACCATTACGCAAATGGCACGTAGCCAAATCTTACACTATGAAAATGTATATCTCGAAAAAACATAGCTCTTGAGTTTGCGCACCTGATAAGTGTTTGGACAAGGGCGGGACTCACCGTGTTGTTTGCAGTAAATCGGTCCATCGTCACCATTATTTCTGGTATGCAAATGAGAACCCCACTCACGAGGTGAAAAACGAAAATGAAAACAAATAAATTTTGAACGCCCTCTAGGATAAAAATCCCAAACTTCGACGAAACAAGTCCTTGTGATTCCTGAGGGGCTGAGGCGAAAGTTTCGAAAACGACGCGATCTTCATTAGTTGTAAAAATAAGCCTGTAAATA
Organism: Lepidurus packardi; assembly: GCA_023053545.1. Lineage (NCBI taxonomy): Eukaryota > Metazoa > Arthropoda > Branchiopoda > Notostraca > Triopsidae > Lepidurus > Lepidurus packardi. The sequence continues at coordinate 8,800,268 of JAKZAN010000002.1, forward strand.
TTTAATTAATTATGCTTTTGTTAAGATTAATTTAACGCTGTGTAGAATATTTCTAAGCTCTACAGAGTAACGTCCAGTTATGGCTAATCTTGCAACCGCAAAGGATAGATTTCAGTCCATCAACTCGTTACTTTCTTTATTGCAATCTTTGGAAGGCCAAGAAACTGTCGTGGAATTAAGAAACGAATCGGCAGTTAAAGGAACAGTTTTACAAGTTGATGGGTGCGTTTGTTCTTTGCAAAATCACGCTAAGTCTTAACATTTATGATCAGATTCATGAACGTTACTTTGACGGACGCGTTGATGTATGGCCAAGATGGCCAAGAGTTACGTTTTGAACACTTCTTTATAAAAGCGCGAAATATTCGCTTTGTGCAGATCCCGGATCAAGTAATACCACACTTGATTCTTCCCCGTCTCTCCCATTTCTTTACTAATTAACTCCTTTCCACGCGATTAGGTGAATATTTCAACAGCTATCTCAGGTCAAATCCAGAAAGTGACTGGGAAAAAAACGTTTAACATGCAAACTACCACCAAAGCCAAATTAGCTCGTAAAAGACATCGTGAAACTCTACGACTTATGCAACAAAACCAAGACGGATCTCAACCCCAACCAGGCCCTTCTTCAGCAACTCCATAAACATATTTTTCTAACCGAAGGCATTTGTATATTTCAAGAAGAGACACATCAACATTTGCACCTTTCATATTCAATACATACAGGTTATGTCGCATCAAACCCAAAGAATTTTGCATACGGAACTGGAAGTATTAATCAATTTCTCTCCTTTCTTTAAGAAAGGGATGAATCCATACCGCTGGTATTTCCGGCAGCTGCAGCTAAGACATGAACTTGTTGCGCTTTGCTCCAGTTATAAACTTGGCCAGGACCAAACGGCTCTAATCTCGGTAGCGTCGGAGTTGACAATCCAATCTCAGGTTTTCGAGACGCATCTAAATAACTTTCCCTGTCATCTCCCTTGCATATTGTAAAGTTTACGTACCTCTGTTGTTGCCTTTTTGGTCTGCTGGAATGTATTTTGATAAGCGCACAGCAGGAAGAGGCAAGAATCCCCCCATTAAGGGCATAACGTCCAACGAAACTACATGTTTAGCTGATCCTTCCATAGTTACCACTCCTAAAATTTCAAAACGCAAAAAGTTGAATTTTTTCAAAAATTGTAATTGCACTTTTCTATCTTATTTTACCTGCTGTGCGTCCACAAACGGCCCACATTGTCTGGTCAGCCAGTACTTCGTACATGAGCGAATTATTATCAGTAACGTGTCCTGGAGCGACGGTTAACGTCATTTGACACATATTCCCCGACCGACAGAAATCGCTACCTTTAGTCGGTTCTACTCTAGACTTGATCGTATAAAGAGTCTAAAGTAAAAAAAAATAGTTTTCGGTGACTCATGGACTTACATAAATTTAAATGGACTTATGATTAATGGCTTATGTAATGTAATGGACGTGTTGGATAGCTTGTAGTTACATTAATAGTTAACATATAAAACAAAAAACATACCTGATAATCGCTAACATCAATTGAATGTTTGTATGGAAACCAGACTTCAGAATCTCCTGGTTTGTATTTCATGGTAAACTCTGCTTTGATTGCCCCATAATTCCCATCTTTTTCAAGAATTTCCCACAAGAAATTCGCGGATTGCTCTTGAGAAATATTCTAAAACATAAAATTAAACCAAATGAAAATGAAAAAAATCGTATTACTAAGAACTGATGATTCGGGTTTTGACTGGTGAATGTAAGACCCTCAACCTTGTTGTCCATCAGAACTAACGCAGGCTCCGAGACGCAAAACACACGTTCAAAGGCAGTGGACCCATGGACGACTACTTGCAAGTATTTTCGTAAGTGCGCGGTATGCAATTTATGATGAACCATGAATGGTGGAGTAAAGTGAAGTATAATATCGTGTAATTTCGGTGTCCAATGCGACTGGACTGTCACTTTGTGTTCAATGGTATTTGAGTCTTTTTGTTGCACCAAGTCTGCCATAACTCGGACTTGAATTGCCATAGATTCAAAAGCTTTCAAGGCACGTATCTGAATATCTGTTTCCCTTTTAAACTCTTCATTAGCGTCCAACTTGATAAGTAACCCCCGAGAAGCCCAAATCCGTAACGAACTTGCCTATCATCATCAGACCATTAGCACAAAAGTATTAAAACTGAAGAAAAAAGGGAAAAACGCCCACATACTTCATAAAGAGGTTCGCTCCCCATCATGATCACTAGATCGATCTGCTGTTGTATTCCAGCCAGTAAATCGCAGCTGGCTTTGCATAACTGTATCGTAGGCATTTGCTTAGCTATCGTCAACGGAAACGGTCGTGTTGGGGCTTGGCCAATAAACTCGAGCTGCAAACAACGAAAAATAACCTGATTGAACAGATAAACACCTTCAATTCCAGCCTGTAAACGAATGTATGATTATTTTCAGCTGCAAAAATGATCACTCCTGAAGATTACTTTTAAGTAAAGAATGATTTCGTTTAAGCCAGGATTTATGATGAGATTCTCAGCTGAGAACGACAAGGAAGAGTCTTGTTTAATTATGGGAGTATCTGTCACTTGTGTATGCTGACTATCTTTCCTCCTTGAAAGAAATTTGGGTAAAAAAGTTATATAGAATCACTATTACGATTTTTTTTTATCAACTACTTTAGGAGTTTGTGGACATTTTGACAAGCTAATCCCACAGAGCTCAAACCTCCGTCTTGCTTGTAAAACTGCTGTTCTTGCATACTAAGTCTGCTTGAGAAGAGTCCGAATTTTCCATCTTCAATCTCACCAGATTGAGGACTTAAAAATACGTTAACGGGTGAGTCACCCGAGTTCGGTGAAACTGTTGGTTTGTGCTTGATGCTTACTTTCCGATCGGCAACTAAGATAAGATATGTAAATGTATTAGCTCTGGATGTATTTAATTTAGCAAAATTACTCTCTTTCTTGGATTCGGCCTTGTATGCCGTCAAGGAAATTAACACGTGATTGCAAACCAAAGCTCGCGGAAAAGAACTCTCCACGGTTAAGGTTAACTCGATGAGAGAATCGCAGACAATCACTTTGTGTTGTGCTTCCCCTTTTACAACAGCCGACGAAACCTTCAGAATTGATTTGTTGGACAAACATCGCGGGTTATCTAAGAGAAATACGATGCTGAACTCCGCAACATGACACCAAAAAAATTTTCAAAACAAAAAAAGGAAAACTAACTAAAATTAAAACTAAACAAAAAAGCAGATAAATCACCCTTCAATTCTTTAGCTCCCAAGATCATTTCATCGAAGTAATGCTTTCGTCTTTCTTCGCTCAAAGAATCGTACGCTGCAATACACGCACAAGCTTTTACATACCTAATAAAACACATTCCAAAAAAAATCCTTAAAGACAACATAACTCTAAGGAGGATTACTTTTCAGTATCTTGCATGGCATTATAAACCTCCGCCAGTTCTACATGCGTAGCAGCGACTAATGTGTCCCATTTTTCCTCTGCAAAACTTTTCAAAGAATCGCTTAGAAAAACAGCCGCTTTATGTGGTTCTCCGAGTTTTACATAAAAACGAGCTAAATTTCGACCAATGGATCTAGCCGAACGTAAACGTCCAACATGTTTATACGTTCCCATAGCGAGTTCACTTAACTCCTAAAAGAAACATTAACAAGTGAACTCATGAGCAGTCTAAAAATCGTAAAATATGACAAATTACCAAATAATGGCGCTTAAAAAGTTCTTTGGAAGACAGGCTTTCTTTTAGCTTGTCTACCGGGCTGGGCTGCTGTGATCCATCCGGAGTACAGCACTCCAACATGCCTGTGGATAACGTAACGACTTTATGGAGATGTTCGCTTTTCACCACAGCGTCTGGTAGCAGACCACACAATTGGCCCACTTCGTACAGCTGAAATATGACGGCCATTATGACTAGGAAAGATAAACACACGGATTTCCCGTAGTAACTGTATACCTTATCTTTGGCCACGCCCCATAATCCCGCCGTATGCAACGCAAATTGATCGCTCTGTTGGGTACCAGTACTGACAGCTGCATGACGTTGGCATGCCTGCAGGATTTCCAAACAAGACAAAAACACCCAACACGGCACCGCTCCTTCCACCATGACCACGCCCAGAATCCGCAATTCATGCACACAATTCTGTAAATACGGCAGACAACGCTGTGCGACCTACATTTTTAGCCCAATACTATTAAAACCTTTCTGAAACACACAATTTGTTGTAAAAGGAACAATGCCACGAAAGTCGCATGTTGAGATCATGATGGATATTTGTAGACTACATTATTCTAGAAACAATAGAATTTGTTTCAAATTTTTCAAATAGGTGTTCACGAGTTATTTGCTCGGAAACTTTCGTTCATGATGCCACAGACATTCTATGGCCTAGTTTACGAGACTGATTACCATGGTTACTGTTTCCTTTAGTACTCTCAACGCAAAACTAGCTCTCTTGTGTAACCACGGATATATATGATATATATCTGTGGTGTTAAATTACCAAATTATTCTATTTGATGAAGTTGTTTCTCCAATAGCTTAATTACTTCCTAATTATATGGAACGCAAAATATAACTAGACATTTTTTTTTTAGACTTATTAAATAGGAAGTCACTTATTGATGGCGTTTGCCCTGTAAGCTTACCTCTGCGAGCTTATTTTGGATGAAAAGAAGCGAGCACTGTCGAGCCAAGAGATAATTACGGAAATCAATCAACGAGGTGCTCTTATTTTCAATCTTGGTTCTTAAATTCTGGTTCGTATCACTGTCCATAGCTAAACAAACTCCGTTCCAGATTTGGGGAGGCGACTGAAAACTGCACAGCCATTTAGGCATTTCTGAGAAAATTGAAAGGAGAACGTTTAAAAGTTTTGATAAGTTTCTCAGTGGGTTTCCGGTTTCATGCGAAAAGTTTTACCTCCCATGGTAGAATTTAGCACGAATTGGGTAAACAACGCATCAAGCTCATCGTACTGGACCAACGCTTCATCATGTAATCCCAGCATTTCGAACACGAACGCTAATTCTTCCTGACAAGGACGTAATGGAAAATTACGTCAGACAACTGAGTCATTTGATCTGGCCGTACTTGCATGAGGAAATAATCGGCAAAATTCCAAGTGGGGTCATTTCTATGCTCACGCCTTGTTCGCATGTTATCTTCAAATTTGGTGATCACTCGATTGAATCCAGCCAAAAGCGCTTGTCGGACGCGGAACAAACATGTTTGCCAAGAATCTGAAGACCGGGAATCCACTTTATTGGGGTCCAGAACGGATATGCATCTATGCAGAGGTTAAACGAAGGTTATGATCCAATCCTTCTATGAATAACCATCACCTTTCGGGATTCTTGCCCCCGAAATCACTCCTGATACGATCCAGAACTGTGGTGCGAGGTAAAAGCTTATTTCCTTTCCGCGAATCCGAGTTTTCCACAACAATAATGAGCCAGTCAGGGTTTTCCGAGCCTCGAACTTGGCTAAACCATGTCTGAATTCCATCTCTTGCAGTTGACTTGTACACTTCCAAGTCCTAAATGTAGCCAAAATAAACAAAACTGGGTTTTTGCAAAACCGTAAGACCAAAAGAATAAAAAAAAGGTTAGAAAACAAGGAACTTTTTTGTACCGAGCAATCCAGCCAATAAGTATGCAACACTTGTCTGCCCCTCAATTTGGGGATGTGATCAGTTTCTTTCGCTGGCGAATGTGCAGCGTCAAAGAGCTGGAAACCAGCTGAAAGTGTTACAGCTCGTGGAATGCGACCATAAGAACGCTTCCATTCAATCGTTTCATGCGCCAAACCTTGGCTCAACAACACTTCCAATGTGCCAAATAGCTCTACATCCCCTGCATCTAAAATACATTTAAAAAAATCAAATAAAAATACATAGTCAAAAACCAGAAACCACTCGTTGTTAATAATTGCACGGGTGAATAAACAAAAAATAATTACAACAAAAACAAATAATTACACGAGTGTTAATTAAAACCGCCAGTTTTAATTGACATTCGTATAACTCCTTTTTATAATAAAACGAATTCCCTATCAATTCCCTTCTCGGAAAAAATTAATAATAGAATAATTTCAGCAAGCGTTGAGATCACGCCAAATCGCGTGACTACTCAAAACAATAAAAAGTGACTTTAAAATTTTCTTAATGTTTCTATGCATAACTCGACAACTAGTTCTCGCTTAACGAATAGGGACTATATAGGAACTTTCCGACTAGACTTTCACTCTATTGTTCGTTGAAAATTGATTGTCAGAGGGTTAATGCAATTTTGAAGGATAAAATAAACCATAAAATGCCTTACATGTAGTAACGGGTTTAGTCTCCATGGCGCCAATGTTCTGACAATCAACGATAAGTGATCAGACAATACCGGACACCTATGAGAAAAAAACATTCACAAAAAATATGAAATCCAAAGTTTAACTTTTTTTTCGTTTTGTTTCGTACGGTTATCTTGTAACAAACCACTCTCCAACGCAGACTGATAATAAAAGAAACTTAATCCAGCTACGCGCCCCCCTCCCTATGTTGCAAAGCCTTGGTGAGGTCAAGTGTAAACGAGCTTATGTTTCCTTAAAGAACTCCATAAGTCGAAAAAGGAATAAAAAGATACAACTACATTATGCGTGCAAACCGCCATAGCTTCACAGCTTTGTTTACCATAACAGTTTGGCGCCGTGCCAAAGCAGATTTTTGCATAATTTCGATGCAAAGTAACCGGTTTCCGCTCAGTTTGGTTAATTACAACCTCGTCTGATGCTACTGCATCTACTCGACAAGCCCATTCAAACAACACAAAGTTATTTTAGGTGGATCACCTCACTGGCAATGATTAAACCGACTGTTGTAAGCTGTTAGTCAAAGCTAAAAATTCTGAGTTCGCCGTCTCTCCATATTACATACACAAAAACCCCGAAAGCGGATCGGTCGTGAGAGTGACTTTGGTTAGTGGAAGGAAGAAAATCCCTTGGAACGTCCCACGTGTCTGCCAGTCTGATCTCAGCTATTATGCAGAGAAGAAGCAATCTCCCATTTTGGCCGGCGTGACTTGTTTTTTTCCTACAGTTTCTTGTACAAAATTCACCGGACCGTGTTGCTTTTTATGGTTTTCGCACTATTTTCTCCAGATTTTTGCTCAACGACGCTAGTTCTTCGCTCCTTTGTAAATTGGTTTCCTCGTTTTTGAATTAATTTATATATTTCCCGTTGGCAAAAGACCGGAGGAATAGACCGGTTTTAATGAGAGGCACGATTTTTGCCAATAGTACGCCAATTATGCAGTGTTATGTTGGGCTCTGATGCCCAGATTGAATCACGTCTAGTCATTTGGCCTTTTATATGCATTGATTAACTTGGAAGCGTGCGAAAAAGGTTCTTTATTTATTGGGGAGTTTTCGTGTGCGTCGGGAACGGAAGGAAAGTGAATTAGGAATTCGGACGAGGGAAAAGTTTTAGCTTCATCACCAAATATGGCTTGCTGTTGGTGGGACCTAGTCTGGAAATGCCTTAGGACCTGCGTGGCAAGATACGGTCTTTTGGTGAGTCGACTATAGACAGTAGTTTACAGTTTTTTCTTCTTCTTCTTCTTTTGACCTTTTTTGCATGGTTGGAATGATAAGATTTTGTGTCCTTTTCTCTCGTTTTTATTGTTGAGAAGAACGTAAAGGTGATGAGGCTACGTCGTTGCCTATTTAAGGGCCTGACTTCCCCTTCTTTTGTCGTTATTGTTGCCTGAGAGGTCGCAATAATGGTAAAATAAATCTCTTTTTTGTGTCTAGTTGATTTGGGTGGGCATTAACTGGCTCGTTTTCTGGAGCACGTACAGGATGTATAAGGGACAACCTCAGTACTTTTACTTACGAAATATCCTCGGAGTAAGTTTCCCCTTTTCACATCCTACGAGAAAAACATAAAAGAAAGAAATTTACGGGACATAAACTGACACATGACACCCATAACGGCACATTAGAACTCACCAAAAAATAAATTTAAAATAAAATAAGTCGTAAAAAAGGCTCCAAGTTAGCGCTGGCAGAATTACGGTCTTTAAACAAACTTTGCTGCTGAAAACTTACAATGTATAGTGAATTTTTCGGGGCTTTGAAACAACATCACCACGGTTTGTTTTCTTTTCCGATGAATGGCTGTTATCAAAGTTAAAGATAATGTTTAGAGATGGCGACTGTAATTCTCAAGACGCCTTAGATCCAATGTCAAAAAATGCTGTGACAAACACTCAGTGTGTCTTTGCCGAGTCCTAAACTTCTCAACCAAACGCAAAAGCTTCAACGCAAGCATTAAGAATGCCAAATCTTTACTCTGTAATCGTGGTTGACTGCGTTTACTTTAACTTATGGCGCAGATGACCGAATTCTGACGTGCAGCGAATTCGAGCCAAGTTGTTTTCTTTTCATTTTTAAAAGTTTTAAACATGTTAAATCTCTTGACGTTAGCTCGTTTTTCATTTAAAAGACACTAACCACTGACAAAAATAATTTTTCAAAAAAATCTGAATAAATACATAAAAGTACCCATAGCACCTGAGAGCTTTGTAGACTGTTTTAAGGCCACGGTGTACTACAAGTAATTGTTCATATTTTGTCAAAAGATGGCACTGATGTCATACCATTTCTCATTGTAATTTAATAAATTTTAGAAAAGAAACAGAAAGACATAATTGAAAAATTATTTTTCTAGAAAATCTTAATAACAACATCTACTTTATCTGCTGCTTAAGATTTTGGTACATGATTTATTTAAAATGTTCATAGCTTGAACACTACGAAAGAAATTAGTGAAACCGCTATTAAACATGAAAATCAGCAGACAAAGTAGATCTATACATCTCATGCATTACTGTCACAATACAATTTCATTGCATTGCGCAGAGAAATGGGCATTTCTAATCAAAATTTGTCATGCTGAAGCGCCGATTATGTTCCAATACACCGTGGCCTAAAGAACGGGAAATAAACAGTGACCACGGTAACAACGGACATAAACCTTACTTTACATGTCGGTGACGTTCCGACCCAAAGTTTGCATCCGATTAAAACGTGAAAAGGCTGCGGAAAAATTCGAAATAAAGTTATCGTTCCTAGATAATGTAGCCTACAAGTATCCATAAAAAATCTCATCATTTGATTTTGGTGGCCTTGGACCTTTAAACCGTTACCTTACCTTAGACGTTAACCGTTACCTTAGACAGTGTCAATTTACGAATTGCGTTTTAAAATCCCAGAATTAGTGTCGATATCGAGTACTAAAACTTTTTAAGAGCTAATAAATGGTTTTATAGCGAGGATTATGCATATCGCGCGGTACAGGCGCGATGCTTAATCTCGGCTGCTGTGTAGTTATCTTACCCATGTGCCGCATTTTAACTACATTGGTTCGCCAATGCTCGAGCAAAATCTCGCGCCAAATTACCATTTTTGTGCTGGATCGGGCTAAAGTATGTCATATAGTTTGCGCCTACACCATCATTCTCGCTTCCGGTAAAGCCACATACAACAGAGATATTCTCTGTGTAGAGATTTTAAGATTCTTAATTGATATGCTTTTTTTTATTACTTGTTCAGTGGCTCACACGATAGCGCATATTCTCAACGCTATCAATTTCTCCAACTACTACAACTTGGCTTATCCGGAAGTCAATTTAGCGCACTATCCAGGTCAAGTAAGTTGTTTTAAACTTTTTTTTTTAACTTATGCTCAAAAGCCAGTACGAATCTCGAGTCTTAGTCATTTTCTGCTGAAAGAAAAGAACGGAAAAAACTTCCAACCGTCGACGTCTAAACAAGTCGTTCGCTTTTTTCACCCTTTTCTTCTCGTCTATTTAAAAATGGCGATTCTAAATCCCCATGCTAAAAACCCGAGTTTTACGCCCAATTTACGAGTGGTTTGTCTTCTGACATTGGCCAGTTGCTCGACGCTTATCGCATTCAACCCATCACGATACTAATTCCTTAACTTACGACTCCTAACTAAAATTCAAACTAAAATGTTGTTTTTGTTATTAAGAATTTACTTTATTTTAATTCTATTTTAGATTAACTGAAACGATTCACCTTTTACTTTTTTATTATTTCAAAATATTTTGCTTTACTTTAAAACTGCGTTTTAATTTAATTTCAAGTTTTAGTTTAAGTTATTTTATTTGAAGTTTAAAATTTTATTTTATTTAATCTACTTAATCTGTTTAATATAGGTTACAGTTTTAATATAAATTTTTGTGGTTCATAGGATCCTTTCACGATGCTACTCACTACAGGTTAGTTTTTCAACGTAAACATGGGGTTCTTGCTGACTTGTAAAATTATTATGTTTTTTTAAAACGCTTTTTTGCTGTTTTTCTTTAGTGCCAGGGGTCACGGGGTTACTTATGGTGATAGTGCTTCTGGCCTTGGTCATCACATCCAGCAAGCCTTTCCGAAGTCAGCATTTTAATGCGTTTTGGTACACACATCATTTGTTTGCCCTCTTTATGATTCTGCTGGTATGCCATCCACTTGGGTAGGTGCGTATATCGCGTAACTCAACAGACCCCCGTACTTAACGAGTACTGTATTCTTCTCTCACGTCTTTCACACAGAGGCGTTCTCAAAGAACAAATCAACATTCGACAACATGAGCCTGGCTGTGTTCTCATTTCAAATGACACACAGCATCCAGTCATTGAAGCTCTGCCAGAACCCGAAGAAGAAAGTTTTATGGAGCAGAAAAACGCGACTCTGTGTCGAACCCATCCTGAATTCAAGTCAATGGAAACACAGGTTTAACGCGTACTTTTACTGATTACGAAACATGCAAAATTCTCTTTATTTTAATTCGACAGACGTGGATTTGGGTTTCGGTGGCGCTCATAATCTACTCGGGTGATTTAGCTATCCGAATCATGAAGCGGAACCGCCCAGCTCATTTGATGGCTGCTTTCCAACATCCAGGAAATATCCTTGAACTGCAACTGAGTCAACCGAAATTTTCCTCCAAACCATGCCAGGTAAAACCTCCCTAAACACTCTAATTTCCTTAACCATAACTTTTTGGTCCTGACGTAGTATGTGTTCCTGCAATGCGAAGATATTTCCATGTTTGAATGGCATCCATTTTCCGTTACTTCCGTAATATCGCCACTTGTTTGACATTACTACTTGTATTTTAACGAGACTTTGTTTTTTAGTGTCCTGATGAGACTCACAACTATTTAAGCGTTCATATAAAGACACTAGGAGACTGGTCAAGTGCGTAGTAGAATTCACCTGCTACCAGAATAATTTTTAATAGATTTTATTATTTTTTATTGATTTTGCTAACTTTAGAAAAAGTTGCTGATCTTGTGAACTTGACACATGCTTATCATTCAGATTTGAATCCTCAGCGGAGAAAGCTAACGTAAGCATTTCTGAATTTCTTTCCAAGATTTGACTTACGTCTATTTTTTTACTGCAGGTTTTCTGTTGATGGACCTTTTTCTAGTCCTACAACTGGCATTTTAAGTTCGAAAATCGCCATTTGCATCGCAGGAGGAATCGGCATAACGCCGTTTATCTCGGTTGCGCATTACATCATGTAAGTTTCTTTCTTTATTTTTTGTTAAAGAAAAGAAATTACTTCAGAACTTGGATTGTATGCTTTTTGTTAAGACGACAAGGATGGACAAGAAAGCCTGAAAGACTGCATTTACTCTGGGTCGTCCGAAAGACATCGGATTTTGTCTGGGCTGCACCTGTACTAGCTCGTTTGCTGGAGGAGGTACACAATTGACTTTTAGAGTCCGTATTTGGATATCAATACGCTTATTATAGGCGTGGAATAATGAACAACCTGAGAAATTCGAGCTCCGTTTGCATGTAACAGGCCCACAGGAAATGACGGAAAAAGAATCAGAAGTAAATGCTGCAATAGTAGTTTCATTCTGGGACTTAATGACTTATTTGTGTGTTTGCAGAGTTGGAAACTACCCGAAAGTATTCGTTCGAGAATAAGTTTTGGGAGGCCAAATTGGGATGAATTATTTCAGTTCTGGCAAGACATATACGAAGGGTAACTTTGCCATTATGAGCTTCGACAGAATTGGGTTGTCATAATGTTTACTATAGGTGTCAAATGCAGGTGTTTTCATGTGGACCAAAACAGATCAACCAAGCCATTCAACGCGTTCTCTTTCAGCGAAGCTGTAAAGGAAAATTTGTATATACATACGAGGCATTTCCCTAAGTTAACTTAATACATAAATATAAACTTCAAACTTACTATGATAATTACGATGCCATTTCCTGAGTGATGAAGTGAAGACCTCTCCACAGCGTTCCGTTAGACGCAAATGGGAAGTTTCCTGGAAATTTTGTTGAATTACGCAATTTAACACTTTAATTTGAATGGAAAACCTTTATCAACACATCACATTCACTTCAAATTTAAGATTTGCTCAGGTTACATGGGTTTATAACGACAATGTCATGATAACAAGGCGGAAAACCTCACGTCCATGTCAATAAACACAGCAGATCAAGTAATCGAATCGAGGTCGACTATAACGTTAGAAAAACCGGGTGTAGATAAAACAGGAAACGCGAAACGTACCAAATCAGCTCTCAGCGTTGGAGTTAAGATTAGCCCTATCGCGTTTTACTAAGTGAGCAAACATTGGAGTGTTTGAACTTGATAATTAGGTTGCCAAATATTAAATAAAAGCTTCATTTTTCTTTATGCGTCTCTAAGTAACGAATTTATTATGGTAAGCTATTTACTATTTTTCCGGGGGATTTCCCTCGCGCAGTTTCGCAGGATCTTTTCGCGTTTTACCATTTCGTGTTTCTCAATCGGAATATCGACACACAAACAAACCAAATCGATTACACCGCATTCAACACGATAGAGGCCTTTTTCAGCGAAGGTTCAATTGTGCGTTGTGCCAGCACAATGTTTATATGCTCCTTCGCTGAAACGCGCCCGTGCCGCACAATATTTACATCTCGCTGCTCATTGTTTAGTTGTGCCAGCACAACTGCTGAAACACGACTGTTCGTGGGTTTATGTCTACCTTTTCAAACGTCGATAGGACAACCAAGTGAAAGCTGTAAGTTTGCAATATTTTTAGCTGTGCCAGTCTTCCTAAATTACTTTTGGTAACCTTCTCTATTCTTTCAGTTTCAGGCAAAATGTTGGAACCAGCGTTGGCACTTTGTGTCAACCACGTAATTCAGGACTTATTTGAAGAAAGTTATTTTTCCGAAGACGAAGCAGATTCAGATGATGATTGGAGCAGTTCAGTAACTACCCTTTCTCTTGCATGCCAGGCGTTGTCTGGCATGAAGTATGCTCGATTTGTTGGAGAGTCACAGTTCGTAACAAAATAATACTTTGGTTTAGCAAATAGTTTGGATAACAGAGATATATCTATTACAGGTTCTTACAACTTGAAGTTCCCAGCTACTCTGATGATGTCTTTCGTAGCCACTTCCGAATGAATCGAAAGACATTTGGCTGCTTGGTCTCATTCTGCGAGGCCAACTATCCATACAACGCAGCAAGAGGTGGCCACCAGCCAATGGAAGTAGCTGAAATGTGCTACATTACCGTATGGTACCTGGCTAACCAGTGTACTATGCGGGAAATGTCAGTGTTGTTTGACCGGCACCTCACCTCTATTTGGCGTTCCATTGACAGAATCACGTCGATTCTGGAACGACACCAAGAAGAATTTATAAAGTGGCCAGCTAATGAAGAACAACCTTCGATTGCGGACCATTTTTCATTCCGGGCTGGTTTTCCTAACGCGATCGGTGCAATCGATGGAACGCACATTAAGATAGATGCACCATCAGTCGAGCAGAAATCATACCTTAACAGAAAGTTTTTTCATTCTGTTAATTTACTAGCCGTGTGTCTTCCCAATCGCGCCTTCTCATACATTTTTGCTGGGTTCCCGGGCAGTGTACATGATGCGCGTGTCTTTAAGAATTCCGGGCTCTACAGAACAACTTCAGCCGATCGGAGGAGCTTGTTCCGGAACGAATCATATCACTTACTCGGGGACTCAGCTTTTCCGTGCCTTGACTGGCTCATTCCAGCTTTTAGGCATTCGAGTGCGAACACCCGCCAGAGAAGAAAGTTCAATGCAAATCATTCCTCAACGAGAGTAGTAATTGAAAATTCTTTTGGCGAATTGAAAATGACCTGGCGAAGACTTTTATATGTTAAAGCACACGTTAATAGAGTGGTCCGGATAATCGTTTCCTGCTGCGTTCTACACAATCTCCGCATTCAACAACGGGATGTGGATTTTATGAATGGTGATGCTGTTGACCCGCTTGAAGAAGACAACGGACCCGACGGCGAGGCAGAAGCCAATAATGACAGATGTGGCACGGAAAAGAGAAACAACCTTGTTGAACTAATTGGTATCTGAACTTTATTTCCTGAAATCAATATAAAAATATATATAAAACACTTTGAAACAGTAAAAATCTATTCCGAGTCAGAGCTACGACGCCTCTTTTTTCCGCCTTTTTTAAGGCTTCTGATGGCATCCACCAAGTCTGCTGTTGCTTTCAGCTTCTTTTCGTCTACTTCTTTCCGATAACGCGCTTCTTCTTCGGCTCTCACTTGTCTTTTTTGTTCGCGCTCCTAAAGAGAACACAAGTTCAGTTCTACAATTCAATTTGAAATTGTTTTTTCTGAACATACCTTCAGCATATTAATTTTTTTTTCTTCGAGCCTCTTCAGATCCTCCATGCACTTAAGCAAGTTTTCAGACTGTTCGGTTCCGCGGTTTGGTCTTCGGGGCCTAGAAGTAGATAGGGTCGTGTCTTCATCCTCCAATAAGTCATCCTTGGCAAGTTCGTTGGGTGCAGGTGCTCGTACACCACCCTGTAGGGAGTCTGACAAGGCCACTGGAGTGATCGAATGAGTTTCACCTAAAATGAAATATTCTTAAAACTTCATTTTTTCATGCAGATTTAACAAAATACCTATGAAAGCGTGCAGTTCCTCATAGTATAAAGGAGGGCTGACATGACCGTTCCCCGTTTGATTTTTCGCTTTGTCGACGTAAGCAGAATATGTAGACTTCATTTTCCTCCACTGGGCGTATACTTTGTTTGACGCGTCAGTCTTCGGTATGTTGATGCCTTTTTGACGTAGCTGGTCTGCTACAAGATTCCAGAAAACCAGCTTTGGAGTTTTTTTGTCTTCCATCTCCGAACGTCTTTGAGAAAGAATAGCGATCAGCTTTAACCGGGCTTCATGGTCCTTGGCTCGAGCCTCCTTGCTCCTTCTGTTCGTCCACAGATCTCCGTCTTCGTCATCGTTTTCTTCTACTTGCGGACCATGTTCTTCCTGTGTTGGGAGGATCTGGAGATAGTCAGGGATGTACTGAATCGGAACGCCAAGGTGTTTGGGGGAACCTGTAAGTTCAGTCATTAAAGCAAACATATAGAAACTTTTAGAAATTGTAGTAATACTTACCGTTTGGAAAATCGACACTAAAAACAAAATGTTCTTCATCACGATGAACTATAGTTCCCCGCTGAAATATTTCCTCAAAGGTAATATGCTCCATGGCGTGTTAAAACGAAGGGGGGTTAACTGTGGTAAACTCTCTTCGAACGATGTCGGTATTGTGAATGAGAAACAGTGTTTACAACAACAGGAAAAGTAATGGAAAATCAAAAGAAAGTAATGAATGCGGATGTCAAGTTTCTTTTCTCCAAACTCGTGTATTTCCAGGAATAAAATTTTATTGATTCACAATCCCACAAGAGACATTTCTCGTCCCTTTCCCCATTGACTTTTGAAATTACCGCGCCAGGAAACAGGGAGCAGAGCTGTGGCACAGCTTTTGAGCTGTTCCCTCGATCCAAAGCACAACTGGACGCACAGTCCAAGGCACAGTCGCTGAAACAGGACTGCGCGGCACAGAAGGCACGCACAATATCGCTGAAACAGCCTGTTCCTTGCACAACCGTAGCACAGCACAATTGAACCTTCGCTGAAAAAGGCCTTAGATAACCGTGAAAATAAAGTTCGGACGAAAACAAACTTGCATTTATTTTCAGGTAGAATTTCGCCGAAATTTCAAAGCCATTATGCCAAACTGGGGGGGTCCAAGCGTCGTGGAGTATTTCGCCGAACATGAGGGCTACAAGTGCGGTTATTGTAAAGGAACAGATTCGAACTACAGCCACGGTAAATTTCAAGACAAGTTACATTCAGATTCATCAAAATTGAAAAAAAGGTTTACGAGTAATTTTCATGTCATGCCCTGTATTCCTTTGCTTTCAAGGAATGTGGGCCCATGTTCTGCGGGTCCTAGATTACGAAGATCTTATTAACCGTGGCTGGAGGCGTAGTGGTTGTTACTGTTATAAACCCACCATGAACAAAACCTGTTGTCCGCAATATACCATCAGGTATAGTTTCTTGTACCCAACCTTCTATTGCTGTATTTAATTTACAAGGAAAATCCATTAGATGCCTAGCTACTGAATTTACCCTTACCAAATCCCATAAAAAGGTTCTAAAGAGGATGAGCCGGTTCCTTAAAGAGGGCAAAAAGTCAATGAATCAGGAGCAGAATGAAAAGTCAGCGTCTGAATGTTCTGAAGGTATCACCAGAAAGTGCTACCCCTTTAGCGAGGGACTAATCAGCTTTTGTTATCCCTTTACAAGATGGAAGAAGCGAAGTTTTCCCTGACAAAGCCGGTCACTTGTCGGTACAAAATACTAAAAGTTATTCGCTTAAAAACGGTTCGAGTTTCTTGGAGATTCATCAATCTACTACTCTAGTAACGGAACAACATTCAGATTCTTTAGCGCCCACTACCAAAGACAGTCTAAGTCCCTGTAATTCCCCGTTGAAGAAAGCAAAGATTCGTCGCCTGGAGCGAAAATTAGCCAAACAAGCACAAATGGCACAAAACACACATCCTGCATTACAATCTCAGTCAAAGATTCCCAAATCAAAGAATCTCAAAAACGAAACAAAGACATTGGAAGATTTCCTAGCGACTTCTGAAGATGTTCAACGTACGCTGGAGGTTCGTTTAGTACAAGCTAACCCTCGTAGCCCCGAATTTGAAGCCACACTCGCAGAATCCCTCGCAATTTACAAGAAATACCAAACCGTAATCCATAAGGATAAACCTGATGAAGTTACCCTGCCCAAGTTCGAGCGTTTTCTAGTCAATTCACCTTTAGAAGTAGTCTTACTTAAATACGTTCATCACTGGTTTTGGTTTTCATGGTAATTCTTTTTTCTCCCAGGCAGTGAAGTCTTCTCAAATGCCGCATGGTTATGGATCTTTTCACCAGCAGTACTGGTTGGATGGCAAATTGATTGCGGTCGGTGTGATCGATATTCTACCACAGTGTCTCTCTTCAGTTTATTTTTATTATGACCCTGAGTATAGTTTTCTCTCCTTGGGAAATTACGCGTCTCTCAGGTAACTTTAAAATCCCTTTATCTAGAAAGTTTCACGCATATTACTATTGGTCTAGGGAAATTGCGCTCGTAAGGCAGTTCCAACAGACAAATGCGGATTTTAAATACTATTATATGGGTTTTTACATCCATACATGCACCAAAATGCGTTACAAAGGCAATTACCAGCCCTCGTTTTTACTCTGTCCGGAAACCTACCGATGGCACCCTTTCCCGTCTTGTACTCCTCGCTTGGATCTAGCCAAATATGTCCGTTTTATTACTGATCCTGAAGCTAAAGACGAAGACGCGGAAATACTCCCCAATGACGTAGTTCGATTTCAGTTTTGCCTATTTTGGGTAACAAAACTGACCATTTATGTATAGGTTTTAGTGCTGTATAGGCGCCAGGCGATGCGCTACTCATCATATCACTCTATTACGAGAAAGAGGGACGAAGACGAAGTTCGTGAATACGCCAGTCTTGTTGGCATGTCGCTTGCTAAACATATTCTCCTGTACAGATCGTAGTGATCGTTATGAAATTGTTCAATAAACTTTACGTACGTTAGGCTTTGTTTGGGTTTTAAAAATAGTGTACTTGCCAAATAGTCATCTGTTTTTAGGATATAAATAATTAAGTAAGATTACCCCTCAACTCCAAGTATATAATACTCGGTTGTACATACTTAGCCTAATGGCCGGTCAAAGAGTTGGGCATTGAGCGAATAGTAGGAAGGTGCTTGATCGCAATCGACGTTATACCACCAATCGCATACGAAAAATTGCTGATGGAAAAGCGTGCCTTCTGGGCAGATAAACGCGTGTGCACGTCCATCAGCTTGGCAAATATGGAACACCTGAAACCAAGACAAGAGTTGTACTAAGCGTTTCACTTTTACTTTCTTAAAAAGTTTCTTTTAACTTTTCTGCAGCATGCAACTGCAACGAACTTCAAAGAAAAAGATGACATACCTGACACTGGGCTTCTACGTCTGCGTAATAGCCCCGGTAGGATTGGCTAGCGCATAAAAACGAGGTCGGCGGCGGTAATTCGTAAACCGGGTAATCTACACCAGGTTCGCCAGGAATGGACCCTGTTAAGCTAGGTTGGTTCAAGTATTCTTCTGGCACACGCACGTACTGACCTGCAAAGTGAAGGTTGATTACCTAAACAGGTAATTAGGGTGCACGAACATAACGCAAACATGGGCATGAAAAAAAAATCACAAAACCTGCTATTTAATAAATTGATATTTACCAATGGTGGCATAACGAGGAGTTGAATTCTTGTTCGGGTTTCTCAAGGACGCTCGACTTTTGCTAATCGAAAGAGGGCCATCGGGAGCGTTCAAAGGATTGTAGACGGGGACAATATTGTCTTCGTCAAAAGAAGCTGTGTTAGTAACTGATAATTTCGCTGATTGATGACGCAAAAAAGACGGCGTGCGTGACGTTACAAAGCGAGGAGCTTCTTCACGCTCACGACTTACAAGCAAACCCATTCCAAGTCCATTAGGCGCTCTTGTTGATGGTTCGTAATAAAAAACTTGGTTGATTGGAGTGGGATTACGTAACCTGTCAGTTATTGTCTTAAGACTTTGATCTGCCACATTGCGTATGGATAAGAGTGCAGAATCCACTTCAACTTGGGTTTTAACTAGGTCTGGGTCAACGTAAACGGGGCTGTTTTTCTTTTTGTTGACCGCCATGCCGTAAAACATGGTCATCGGTTCTAAGATGGCTGAGATATTGCGCGAATAGGTTTCATCTACAGGGTAATAAACTGGCCTGTGATTTGAAGGTTTAGGTGCTACGCCGAAGCCCGTATCGACGGTTTTTTCTGGCAAATACTCGTACGATTTGATAGTTACAGGACGATAAGTGGAAGGTCGGATGATTTCGCCTTCGTAATTGGACGAGTTATGCAAATGGAACCTAACGTACTCTGTAAGCTGCTCCGCGTCCTCCTCTTCTGTTGATGTTAGCTCAGGTGCAGGTGCTCGAGAAGCAAAGTGTTGTTTTAGCTGATTTAACGACAACTGCTCATTGTGATGAGCTTCGTAAAATTTGCGTTCGGACGACGGACGATACACTGGGAAAACGCGCGCTCTTTTCTCGATTTTTGCATTATTTCCATGGCGGCAATGTGCCATTATGCAGGCCACTGTTACATATGATTAGAACAGTATTAGAACACTTTATATTAGAGATCTTAGCAAAATTAGCACGGTAGTGTGAAACTATGGCATTTGTGAACGAAAATATAACAATTATTGCAGAACTAAAACATTGTATGGCAAAACTGTAGCAAGTTTAACTAAAATGCAAAAAAGTGTACTAGGTTTGTTAGGTATCTGCAACTTAATTTTCTTGAAAAATCTAACCTACAATACAACTTTGCAAGTTTAACACTACTCACAAATGAATAGGAAGTTGAGTGGTTTCATGTTTCGAGAAGCCCAAATCCAAAATAAGGTATAAATCACTTCGTGAAACTGCAAACTTTTATCGGACACCAATCAAGATAAGCAAAGGGTTTAAAAAAAGGAGAACTGTTTGTTATTCGATGGGCAAGTGCAAGTGCGTTGAGTATGTCTTTGACGTCCAAGTTTTATCAGTTCTAGTACGAATGCGTGGTAGGTGTAGCGTATCTATACAGTACTGCTAGCAAAAAGTCTACTTTCACTTTCAACTAGATGAGTATTATTCGGCGACTGCAAAATAGCGAGCATCTTTTACCAAGACAAACCAAGGACACGATCTACCACACACAATACCATTGGGTCATATTACGGTTATTTCGTTTTGCGATCCTCGAACAAAGTACGATAATTCCTAGCAATTATGCCCAAACAATTCAAATTAACAAGTCATCACTGTCATATTTTCCGTAAATAACAAACAGAATTGGACAAAACAAAGAGCTTTTACGATCATTAAAAATGCCTGAGAATCACGCTTTCGCAAGTCTCCAAAGCTTAAAAAGTACACAATGTAGCTGTCAACAACATAATGAATGTATTTATATTACACGAAAAAATTCGCACGTCGGTGACAATTTTAGATAATTTTCTTTTGTAACTTGGATTCTAAGTCGGTCTTCTCCGCAACATATGGCGAGGTAATTGGATCTGTCGTGGCAAAATCTCCTTTTAAGATAAAAATAAAATAAGAACGAAGCTTCAGAAACCTATTCTTGCTTCCATAAATACTTAAGAAAAAAAGTTTGCTTTTTGACACTTTTATTTTGTAAAGAAAATTTGGCTTCCAAATTGTGCAAGGCCTCGACATGACCAAAAATCAGCTTGTGGATTCACTTGGGTGCCAGTAACCATAAAAGCCCGAGATTTCCCTCATTAGCGGTTTTCGGAACATTTCCCAGATTGAAAATGCAGGATTCAAAAACCAAACGAGTCACCCACGACCCAAGTGAATAAGTCTTTGTACACAGAGGAATTCGGTATCATTCAATCTGGAACTGAGAAGAAAACTAAGAATTATGAGGCTACGCTGGACAATCGGATTACACAAAATGGGAAAGTCTCCGGCGTGAATAAAGGGGACTTGATTAAAGCATATGTAGAATTCAGGGACATTCTGGTGCTTTAGAAGCAGAAAGCTTTTTATAGGTGTACACATGGACTCGAAAGTCAATAAAAGAAAAGAAACAAACGAAAAAAACTTAAATGAGAGAGAGCGTATCGTGTCAAAAAGTAGGGTGAAGGCCAGCTGAGTACTACAAAACTGAAAACCAACCATACGCCATACATCAAGACTACGGTGAGCATTTCTATCCCATTTCTAGATCACGGTACGTAGTAAACTCTGAAGTATTTGGTACTCGACAGCCTTAAAATAATGTCCGCACGTGAGTCAAAGAATGGAAAGAAATTACCCCCGTAGCAAGTTTATTTAAACACCTTTGACCTCACTCAACTTTTCAACCACCACCACACATTTGCGACGTAACACTTTCGCCGACAAAGCGTGTCTTGCTATTTACGAACATTGTGAGGTTGATCTCCTATTCGTAATTGCAACGAAAGGGAAAAATAGGGCTTTTACCACAACCATTTTCTCTTTCGTACTTTTCCTATCTTCTTTCTTTTTCAAGGTAATTAAGAAAAAAGAACCGAGAGTGAGTAAAGAACGACTAATTTGCGGCTTGTAAAACTAGTACACAAATCCCAGAACCACAAAAGCATGCACAGTTCTTTAAAAGAAACATACCATAACGATGGGAATCCACTATAAGCACTTATTGTGGCACCCTAGGTTGAGGATCATAGCCAATTCGCTCGTGGACTACTTCTCGCCGGATTTTAGTAGGTCCCCCAATACTTTCTAGAGCAGCTCCTGAGACTGAAGGGGTTTCCATGGCATTTGATTTAGATTTAAGGGCTTTTTTAACCTGGTCGAACTCCTGGAGATCGTCTATCTTCAGTTCAATGCGAGTAAGTGCTCGTCGCGACATAGAAAAACTGGAAACAGATAGTCGAGAGTTTAAAACAATGCATACAAAAAAGAAACTAAAGGACTTCAAAATAAAAGATAACTGGTTAGATTGTACTGCTACGTGTGTTTCTTCCTTTTATTTACACTCCAAAATGAAGATTTATTTGTAGAAATCAGCACATTTTGTCGCAAAATTGTTGATAGTCCTCAAGTCCTCATGCAAAGATGCTGCAACATCAGAGCAAAAAAGTTGTACTTGCAGACGGTACTATCTCAGCGACACCAAAAAAGCCTCCTCGTTATTTAGTTGGGGATTTTATAATCCCCGCCGGAAACAGCAAAAGTGGGAAGGTTGGACGTTCAACAGTGAGACGTCCGCTTTATTTTATCTCGTTTCCTCTATTAAAAGGGTTTTCGCTCCACCAAAAGTCAGCCAAAATTTAGAGTATGTATAATAGCAATAAGTAAAAAAAAAAACAACCTCTTAATTTACGAAGTTGTGCAGATTTTGGACTTTAAATTTTTGTTATGATTCACTCCGCTGGTTACCATACAATTTGTTCTTGTCTGCCATCTCTGAAGCGAACAAGCAAGTAGAGCAGGAAGCGGGAAAATTGATCGTCCGTTTATCGAGATAAGATAATATTAAGATATCACAGACACGATAAAACAGACCGTAGTATCTCTATTGCATCTACCAAATAGTTTATTGCGAACATGAATAGTCATAGCAAGTTACAGTTGCCCTACAATTGTTACGAAGTGGGCCATACGTGGACGCCGTTTTGTAGTCATGCAGCCGCTGGAGTTGGCTTTTTTTGCTTCAAAGAAGCTCTCAAGATTTACGGATCCGTTTACTTGGTAATTTGTATTGTCATCCAAGCCCTTTGATTGACGTTCTCTTTCATTAGATCTCGACGTTGCTACGGGGAAAGGTACCCGATAAAGAAGGTTGGAAGAAACTCCTTCTTTCCATTTTGCGATCATCGACCTTCTTGAGCTATAATGCCTTCGGCTTCCTCAGCTTCTTTTGCTTGTGCCGGTAAAAATCCCACTTTCATATACTTTCGCAGAAGTACCAAAAATAGAAGTAAAATTATTTTTTTTCCCTTCCAGATGCGTCCTGGGTGGATTTAGCGCGCAATCCAGTGCTTTTGTACCAGCTTTTCTTGCAAGTTATTTAGCCGTTTTGGTAGAGCCACCGAGCAGGCGCAGGATGCTAGCTATTTATGTCACAAACATCGTAAAGAACCTAAGAAAAAATTTCAGATGACGGGCACTTCATCATTTCTTATAGGCTTCCGAAACACTTTTTCGCATGATGGTCTACAGAGGCTATATTAAGCCTATCCCTAAAGGGGAGGTTTTCGTATTTATGAGCACGTTAGCTGCTCTAATGTACTGGTTCCGAGTCACGCGCAAATCCAATGACGGCTTGCATTCATTGACCAGGCATAAAACCCTTTATGAGCTATATTTTTTTAATCATGTAAGATACCCACAGGTTTATCATAGGCCCAGAGGAAACTATACAATACCGCGAAAGACAATCAACACGTACGCAGAGAGTGCCAACCAGCATTTGGGGTCGCTTGCTAGCTGTAAAACATTTATCGTGTCCCCATAACAATGGTTGCATTCACTATATTGCCAGAGTAAATTGACACCCTAGATATTGTTTAAACTTTTCATTTTTGCGAATTTAGGGCCTGTTGCGGAAATTTCTCCTTGGAGTTGGAATGCATTTGGGGTTATCTGTAGCAATTAGCATTCCAGCCAGCATTAAAAACCCATATAAACTCATCTTTGCAATTATGCAGAATAAGCACGCACGATTTGGTGCCTTTCTAGCCTCTTTAAACGGCCTATTTAGGGTAACATAACTTTTCTTAACTGATCCCAAAACAATTATCTCTTTTTAAAAGGCTGCCAGCTGTGCTTTACGATGGATTCGCAATCGAGATGACCCACGTCATGCCATTCCTGCAGGAGCGGTGTCGGGATTATCGATGCTGTTTTATCCCAACACAACAATTGCACTCTATTCAGCGTGGAAAACAATAGAAGTGAGACCCGAGTTATGCATTATAATTTTATTAAAGATAACGCGTTTGGTTTGCTTTTATTTTTTTAGGCAATCTATAGAGCGGGTATAGTCGCAGGCAAGTTGCCATCCTTTCCTGGCTTCGCGGAGCTATTGTACGCTTTATCGACGGCTACTCTTTTTCACGCCGCAGTTATGGAACCTCATAATTTGAAACCATCCTACTGGAAATTTTTGGCACGTATCACGGATAATAAGTAGATGGCGTTATGTTAAGAAAAGTGGATGTATTAATACCAAAAATCTTGCTAGGATCGCTGAAATGAATCGAAACTTGCTGGATCAGTTTGGCCTAGAAAGCACAAAATGTGTACCAAATTTTGTTCCCAAATTTGAACTCCAGTATATTAGCCAGCACATGAAGAGAGAACTTCAAATCTTGCCAGCTAGTTAGCTGTTCCAGATGTAATAGTACAAAGAAAGGATAAAAGAAACGTTAAGAAGTATATGACAGACATATTACCTCTTGCCTTGATACATTGGGGGTTCTAGTTAGTCGTACAACAATAATACACACAAGTTTTACACTGCAGTTCCTCTTTCCAAATTTTGCTTGATTTCGGTAGTGTACTGGCCGTAGAAACGTTCCAATTTCTTGTTGAAACGCATGTTGCGCTCGTTAATGTAGTCAATGTCTGCGTCATCATCATGGCGACGTCTACGGCTGTACTTGTTCCGTTTCTCGATCCTAAAATGGGGAAAAAAGTTACCGGAAATCAATCCTTCATTTGAAGGGCACGTACTGTTTTTCTAAGTCGGCCACCATACGATCAACAGCTTCTGGTTTGTCCACATGAAGACCATGGACGATGGTGTTACGCTGAGCATAAAAGGCATCTCCCAACTTGGCTTTCTCTTCTTCATACTCGTCTTTATCTGGGCGTATATTTTTAACCAAACTGCTATAATGTCTGATTGTCGCTTGTTCAAAGTCCGCGAAACCAGTATCAGGATTCTTGAGCTTCTTTTTCCTGTAATACTTTTCAGCGTCTGTTGCTTGAATGTCCAAGTTTTTCACGCGATCATAGCTTAAGCCCTAAGAAACCAACTACAGTAAGAATTTTGAGTAAACGAATCAAACTAACAAGTTTACCTTGTCTTCTGCTTCTTTGACTCGAACTTCCTTTTCTATAATCCAGTCCGCTTTCATTTTACGAGACTCCCAGTTGCTCGGTAATTTACTGCGTTTGTCTTCTTCAACTACTTCTTGATGATTCTTGACTCTGGCCTCATTCTAGAATAACACAAAGAGCAAAGAATCCGATTACAAAACAACTCCCAAGTTATCGTGCCTAAAACAAACAGGTTAAACTTACTCTGCGTTGATGGAGTTTTCTCAGTCTTTCTAAGCGTTCTGCACTTTTTTCATCAGTCGAGGACGAGCAACTTGCCTCACTATTAGGTAAACTCATCCCCAATTGTAGACTTAAGAGTACAACTAAGAGTTTTTAACTTTTCTAACCTTTTGAGCTGTGCCGTATGTCACAACAAACGCAAAGAGCATAAACAGAAAGCAGCCTGTCAATTGCACAGAGGTGGTGAATTGAGGTCTTCCCCAGTGTGTGGCGCCACTTTATATTACGGAGAGCGCGAGAAGTACCACATGCGAGGTACTGTACATCAATGAAAGGGACAAATATACCCGTATGCTGTACTGGTTATCTGTAATCCTTATCGTTACCCCTTGGGAACGTATACTGCCTCTGCTTCCCGTTAATGACAAGACTCGTGAGATTCGGCCTGCTGATCTGGGAGGCTTATACACACTTTATGGTTGAATACAAGATCTGCATAAAGCACTCTGTAATGCACTTTGATAACGCTATTTAAAAGATGGAAAGTAACATTCTTCGGGCATTAGATCATAGTCCGAAGAGCATCAAGAGCCATCGCGCGATCCGTTTGGTGGTAACCTTCAGAACCACAACGCGACACAGCAACAACATTAAATAGTGGTCCTACATAGAGCAAATGCGTTGCGAGTGTGGATTTAGTAGAATATTTGTTCCAAGCATTGACGCCTAATGCCAAACATATTGCCAACTTTCAAGCGAATTACAATCCGATTGCCATATCCATTGCTAAACTAATTACTCGAAATCGCGACCAAGACTGGCGCCAAAAGAAGGCCCACAGCACAGTGATTCGTCCGAAGCGGGACCTTTCCAACTTCACTGGCAGAAGATATCGAAAAGTACAGTACAGTATTAATCCACTATGAGTGAAAGAGTTCCCTTGGGACCAAAACCGTAGACATGTGATTTAACGGTTAATGATCGATACCATTATTATTTTGGATATCTTCTGGCAACGAAGCTAAGCAGTTACTCCCCTTTTTATACCTCCAAAATCTACGAGGCCATGAACCCGACAGACATCACTCTACATATTCTTGAATTAACCGTGACAAACATCCGCATGTCTTTCTCTCCCTTGGCAGTTTGTCTACATTGTTACAATATTAAGGCCACCGCTTACTGGAACCCCTTTCGGGCGCTACAGCATGGCAAAACGATTTAAAAATTCTCGTTCTCTATTTCATTCCAATAGAATCAAATTGTATAGTAACAGTAATGAATGGGATGTATTTGTCTATAGAAGTGGTTTCGTCTCTGTTAATACATATTTTTTTTCCATGGAGTTCCAAGTTATGTTATGCAAATGGTAAATAAATAATATGCACAAAAAAACGAACACAGTTCAATAGATTTTCTTATTAAGAAATAATTTAAAAAGACAACTTTTAAATATTTCTTTCTGCTCCTTTTAATTTCTTGTTTATGAAATTACATTGAGAAAGGGTATGACAAACCAGTGCTCTCTTCTGACAAAAGATATGATCCACTACTTGCGGTAAGCCGTGGCCTTAAAGACGTATACTCTTCCCCAGTAAACGTTGCATGGAGCTTATCGTAAATCATTGTAGAAATTCTTATTTTAGTCCGATTACTCTTAGTTTTATTATACACTACGCCATATTACGACTTTCAGAATTTTTTACAGATTACGTTTCGCAACGGTTGAACTGGAACCCAATAGTATAAATTTTCTGCGTTGTTTCATAATCGTTTACATACAGGCTCCTAGCGGCTATACTAAATCGATCATGCGAAACCACCCATGAAGCCTACAAAAGTATCAGTTTTTTACGATGGTAAATTTTACGGTCAATTACGATATACTATTTGGATCTTGTCAAATGCCTAGTTCTACGATGGATGGTAGGATTATCGTGAACCCCTTTTCAATAAAGAGCTACCATGTCGTTGTCATGTCGATTAGTCTCTGTCCAATTAATCACATGCACTCTTTTTATTTTAGGAAACCTGAGTGGGGAGTTGACATAGCGCGTACAAGTTCCAGACCTTGTTAGGCCGAACAGCACAATTAGTTTCACGGCACATAACTACGAAGATATTTATCGCATTATTTCTCTCTGAGTCTGCTTTACGAAAGACGGACCAAAAATTTCGGGAAGACTATTGTGGCTTTCGACTTTGGAGCTACATAATTTAGTAATAGTTTAGTGTTATTGGTCAAGGGTAGACTCGTATTGACCTTGAGGGCCTATTACTGAGAAGATACTTTCTTTGCCAGAAGCCAACGCTACATATAATCTTCGAAACCTATCATTGATCAAAGTAAAAAATCTCGGTTTGAACACAATGCACCTCTGCTATGGACGGGAGGTTAGCAGCAACTGCGCCAATCATTAATTTGATTCTCAATTCTGCCTTGCTTGTTCTTGGGCCAAATGGGCTACGATACTGTAGTTGCTTGGCAAAGGGTTTGTCATACTCTGTTTCTTATATCGTACACTCTTTTTTTTTTCTCGTGTATTTCGTTAGTGAAAAATTCCAATACTAATTCAATTTGTATTTTCTGCGGATTCGGGACCTGTATCCAATTAACAAGGTTTGCACAAGGATTGTAATGTTTGTATTATAGTAAACATTAAATCATCAATATACAAACTTCGGTCATAATTGGAATTTTTAATAAGCACATAAAGAAGGCAATATAAAAGAAGTCGCTAGAGGCTCACACTTACACCCACGTCAAAGTAAGCCGAAGAAGCGAATGATGGAATGCCCATGGAATTGCATTCTGGATGCTGCCTCTATGGGAGACCACAGCAGTGGAATGGGAGGCAAGTTGGTATATAGAATTGTAAATTGTCGGTCTTATACAGAATTGCGAGGCCGTTTTGGCATTTGCATGTTTGGAAGTTCCACTTGGACGATATAGCGGAGCCGCTGTATTTCGCGAACACTATACAACAATATATGAGCCGAGGTTTTTCTTTTCTAGCATCCTGTACTGGCTATACATGTTTTCCCTTTCGTCATTATAGAAAAAAAAATACATAAGAAAGAAGTTCGGTAATGGGCATGTCATCGCGAATACGCAGATATTCTTTCACAAACGCTGTACAAAAATGTTATATCACATTAACCTCGGCTTTTTTCAACTTTGCTACGGTGTCTTACAAGACACAAATGCACATACTTAAAGCTAATTTTTACAATCAAACAACTTAGGATATATAGGGTACCATTACAGCTTAACTAAGTTTTGAGGTTGGTAGAGTCCTTCCTCAGACAACTAGCTCATGCTTTTGCTTTATCTGATCGCACGGTTACACAGACGTCGCAAGAAAAAATAAACTTAGCCAGCATACAAGGTGCATAACAGGAAAAGAAAAGATGTATGCTTAGATAGCGTTTGGTATCATGGTGAAATGGGCGAAAACTGAGCCTCCAACCCGAACGCTTGCTATACCACCACCCCTCGTTACAACGATCATTACTTCCATCATGCATTGAAACTCATCTTTTTTAAAATAATTAAAACAACGGGGGTTGCGTAAGATTCCTGAACGGAATTCGGAAAGACAACGCAATATGCTTGAAAAACCTTCGTGTTAGTGATCATGCTTGGTAATGTATATTGAGACTGGCGAATCATAGAAAACAATTTGCCGAAGTGCATTTGGCGCGAGACATGAAAGCTGGTCTAAAAAACTACAAGTATTTACAGGCTTTCGAAGGGCCTGAGAAATCAAACAAAAAGCTGCCTGGGCTTCGAGCATGCTAAAATTTTTGGCATGAATTGTTTTCGTTTTTTTATTATTATTTTGTTTCTATCCAAAATAAAGTGCAATGAACTAAAGAGATATAGAAAAAATAGCAAGTTTCCATAAGTCAAGAATAATACCACGATGTCTTTGAGCATATAGGAGGGATGACTGACTCGAGTATAGTATAAAAATGGCTTTTTGTCTCGTGTGAATAAATCCTCTTTTTCATCAGTGCTGCTGCTGTGCTTCACGATCGTCCAACAGCATTTTGAGCGGAACGTACTCACGATCCATGGAATCAGCACGGTGAGTGTGGCTGAGTCGAGCCTGGGAGTCTTCTGTGTTTCAAATCAACACATACACTCCGTCAAGTTTTTTCCTTTTTGTTTGGTCTTTTTATGCATGTGTCATTTTTATATTACAAATAAATACCTTCTCGTTTGAAAACGACAACAAAAAGTTAACGAGAGGTGGTTGTCTTTTGTTAGCAGCCCAATTAAACCACAGGGTGAGAGAAAAGGGTTTGTGAAAGAGGTCAGGGTGGAGGGGAAGCAAGGCTGCTGGGAGGCTTAATTATTAATTAAAAACTGACTACGCAGGATTTCTAACAAAGACTAGCTATTATGGGTTATTCTCAGCCGCAATAAGACGATGCAGTTTATGTTTCTTACAAAAAGGGAGGGGGTTGATAAACCGCAAAAACAGGGAAAAGACAGTTAATAAGGTAGTTAAGCCAAAAATGGTGGCAACCCAACAAAATAGTTTGGGAAAAAGAGGAAACCTATAGGTACTTTTAAAGTACTTGGGCAAACAGACGCTCTTTGGCTTGGATAAGCGTAATAATAAGTTTACCTGCAAAAGGAAGCTCAGCGAAAGTGGAAGTTAGGGTAGGCTGTGTACCCGCATCAGAGCTGCGCGAAGAGGAGTGTCGACAGCAGTAAAAGCAGCAACAATAGCTCCATATAGGCTGCAAGAACGTGCGGCAACCTCGGCCATTCTGACCCCGGAGTACTACGTAAATGTAAGGATCCAGTACGAAGTTGAGTGCGATAAAGACGTCAGCCAAACGGAAAAACAACCTTTCTTGGTTCCTTGGTTCAGAAAGAGCCACCGGAATAGCCATCTAAAAGAAACGGGATATTACTAGATTGCATTGCAGTTTATGACGTACTCTTGTCCGTTCATTCCTAAAACCTCTTTTTTTCGGCGTTTGACACAGGGAGAACCCAAACTCTTTTTACAATCTGTCTTACTCCGCCAGTCATTCCCAGTCTACTTACGGTGCGTGCTATGTGTGGGTGTGATGATATTGAGTGAAAAAAGAAAAAAAGAAGGAAAAGCAGGAACTCACCAGCTGTGGCAGCCAGCAAACGACGTAGAAAATGCAGAGCACAGCCATAAGCCGCGCAAAAGAAATTTCTTCTTGCGAACACTGCGACACAGCCGACTCGCGACGATTACGAGGGTTAGGATTGCCTACTCCCACTATTCCTCCCGTGCTAGTAAAAGAAAACGATACATGTTATAAGACAACTGTGAAGGGAAGTATTTTTTGTTGGAAGTAATATACATTATTATTGTAGGACATGGGGTACTTTTTTTAGAGTAAAATACCTATTGCAAACTGCCATTACTGGATGTCCTCCTGTTGTGACCAAGCTACGGTGCTGACCATTGCTACGATGATCGCCAGGGCCATAACTGTGTTGTCGCATGAGGTTTAAGGAAGTGCTGCTGTAATTGCAAGCTTGCATACAACTACAGGATTGCATCGCAAGCGCTACCGCATTCGCCCCCGCTCCGCCATTAGGGAAAGTGTACCGATGACTATTACTTAGGTGGCTGCTGCCCGCTAGTACTGTGGTCGTCTTAGTGGCACTAGTGCTGGTTGTACCCACGACGGTTGCACCACAGCTGGTTGCTGTCCGGCCTACCACCAAGGTCTGGTGCGGGTCGCTAGTACAAGCCGTTGGCATAACTGCCTCACAATCGGACTTGCAGACGGGTTCCGCTTCCAAACGCGTGATTCGACTTCGCCCATCCTGCGAATGTATAGATGGCGCTGGTCGCAGCATTATTGACCGACTGCTTATTCGTCTCGCTGCACTTCGCTTTCCCATTTGGCACAAGGCATGGATAACGCCCAGGTTGCAGCACACGATGCACACACACATAAGCATACCTAAAACGAGAATGCAAATATAAAAAATTGCCAGAAATCACAGTGAGAGGAGAAAGATAAGCGAATAAGGCAGATATTGATGACCAGACATTTCTGTGGGTTTAACTGCTTTTTCTGCTCGTTCAGCCGATTCACACACGACACTTGATGCGCAGTGTTTGCTGACCGAGCGATAACCTTAAGTGAGTACTGACAAATGTCAAACGCAATAGGCTTGCAACCAAGCTGGTGTCTTTGTCATAGAGAATGAGGGGAAGAAAAATTTCTTTCTAAGGAGGATTTAAAGACCTATAAATCAGAATATATATATCTTTGGTCCTTCATCACTCTTTGCTGGAATATTCAAATATGTAAAAAGGCAATAAAATGTCATGCAAGGGAAGGGACTCGTCTCGACTTTGTTCCGACTGGTATGCTATTCCGTATTCGTCATACAAAAGTTCACGTTTTTCGTCCCATACGGGAATAAAATAGAAATGGAAAGCCATGTAAAGAACACTGATCGGTTATTTACTGACACGAGTGTTAGTAGTAACCGGGGCATAAAACGCAATAAACTTTGTTTCAAAACCGATTATTTTGTATAAAGATACGATCTTTTATTTAGTTCTTATACAACCGTTTTTTGTTACCGGTATCGTATTTTTGAAGACCGTTTATTTTACTATTATATATAAGATATTATATCGATAATTTATAATTGTGCTAAGTTAAGATCAATATTTTGGAAACGTTTTGGAACAGAAAAGCTCAAATAAAGAAATAAACGTAAACGTTTATTGAACTAATTCTGTAACTTTCATCACGCTCTCTTGAGCAGGATTGCCTTATTTTGTTCTTTGTATCTCTTTTTCTTTAGTGTACGGTATCGCTTTTGCTTTGGGCTCTGTAAAAAATCTTGTCTTGCGCCATCACAACAAAAGTAGCTTGATCAGCTTATAACGCACCCGGGAGAGAAACGGAATCTTGTTAAGGACTTTTAATATTTTGTGTTAAGCAATAGAACGAGAAAATGTTTTCTATCTAGGCAAAAAATATTCCATGAAAAAATCTTCATTTTGTACACGATTAATTGAGGTGAGGGGAGTATCAAACATGTGATCGGCTAGGAACTCTCAGGGAAATCCTTATCGGGACAGGTTAATAGCCTTCCGGATCATCATTTAAGCTAAAAATTCACCTCTTGCGGCCTTAGTTAAAGGATCGTTCCTCTCCGACGCCATATATTAGTATGCTATCCTATACGTTCGGCGCAAGCCGTCATACATTCAAAGTGAAGGTAAAATCAATTATGAAGAAAGTTTCGTAGAAGAACGGAGACATGGAGTTGATGCGAGCCTGACCTTTCCTGACCTCAAGAATACATTAAAGGTAAATACCTACCAAACCCAAACACGACATACGAATAGGCTACTTGCGAAGCCGTGGTCCCGAACCGATATCGCGTGCATTTGGGTTTCTCGCTTTCGTAGTACAATCCAAAGCCCATGAACGGCATACAGGCTAAGATGGTTACCAACGTCCAAAGTGAAAATATGGCTCTCTGGATCCGGCGGTACGTTACATGCTAAAAGGGAAAGAGAGAAAAACAGAAAAGGAAATACGAATTATAAAACAATTAATTGAATCTCTTAACGCACGAGCCATCATTGCGTATGTCCAAATCCCACTAAAAAAAACTGGTAACTCGGGGTTTATCTTGTATCCTAACTTAATAAGAAGTCCAAGAAATTTTTCTTACATCAACAAAGATACAATCTTGCCTCGGGATTTTTCTCTTTTTTTCAGATACAGTGTGAATTATTTTCTGAAGCATATCCACCAACCGTGCAACCAATTTGCTTTGTCCATGTTGCTTCCGGGTTGTTAGGCTTGCCAAAGTAATTTAGGAAGACAGAGTCGACAGATATTTCGTGAAAAAATAGGTTTCCGAAGCACTGCGGGCTTTACATCGAAGCCTGGTGAACAAAAAACGAACTCCTGATTTTTAGGCACAACTGGCTCTTACCAGGGATTGTCCTCAGCGACTTCGGATCTTCCTTTTGGCGAGTCTCCCAAATCCCAATGCGTCTGGACAAAGCAGTAAGTCCGCCTCTTCCAAGAGAATATTTTACACCTCCTTATCTACGTCAATCTTTTTGTTACGTGTCCCCTTCGCAATCCATGGGAGGACCAATAGGCCTATTAACTTTTCCTTTTCTAGGTTAAGAAAAAAAACCAAGTTCTATTTTACGTCAGCGTAGATGGGAACAAAAGGCAAAATTCCGCAAAAACGTGTGGGCGTTTTCCTTACTACCAGAATAAACTCACGCATGCCTCTAAGAACCTTAGTAAAAAAAATAGAGAGGCCATAGTATTAAAACTAGTCTGGAACATGAAATTAACCATTTTGACCTCGAGAAGTTCCAAGTGGGTCTTCTATTGATCATGGAGTTTAATTACTTTTAAATTCTGTTTGACATTTGGGTGCGTCAAGGAAGAGTAAACTCATTTTCCCTGCGAGATGAAAAATACATCCCACACATCGAATGCATTGGTATTGAGGAAGGATTCCGCTCTAGGGTGACGACGTCACAAGCTGGAAACGTGTTTGCTCAAAGAGGGTTAAATCTACAAACCTTTAAAGATTCAACCAAGCCTTTCACTCGCTAAGCGTTGTTTTATTACTATTTTTATAAGTAGATGACTGATCTTTGATTGTTGGGATGTGTGGCGTCTTCATCGACCCCCAAACTGGAAAGTAGCCTTGTATCATGGGCTTTACACGCTTGTGTTCCGAATCAATGAATCTTTTTTTTACTCCAAGAGTTTCTTTGTGCACTCTAAAATCCTTCCACCAACCGGTAGGATATTTTCCGCACTAAAGATCCATAGGCTACGTATTGTAATAGCCTCGTAAAATTCATAAAGCCTAGAAGATGCCGTATTTTCCATTTCCATAAACCTAACCAAGTGTTACTTCCC
Organism: Lepidurus packardi; assembly: GCA_023053545.1. Taxonomy (NCBI): domain Eukaryota; kingdom Metazoa; phylum Arthropoda; class Branchiopoda; order Notostraca; family Triopsidae; genus Lepidurus; species Lepidurus packardi. The sequence goes on from JAKZAN010000002.1 coordinate 8,834,552, forward strand.
AAAGGGTAGAAAAACACGACTACGAACACAGAAAAACGCACGGACTACGCTTCTCTGAAAGCATTCATGTTATGCACGAAATTCACTCATGCAGGTTGGAACTAGCTATACTCACAACAATTAAGTATGTACTTTTTAAAATAGTTTAAAATTGGATGGGTGATTGAAATTTGTGTGCGATAATCTAGTACCACTAAGTGAGTACAGATAACAAATACGAAGGTCCTCAAATATTTTCTGTGGGTAAAACAACAATTTTGGTAAGATTTGGTAAACATGGATTTTACCAATCATAATAATTGTAATAGTAAATGTAGACCGATGAGATTCCACGCATGTACGAAATTCATTTATTTAGTGATTCCAGAGTCGAAGACAGTGGGAAAACTGATTTACTTCACAAATTCGTGCGATCGTAACTGATTTGTCCAAATTAGATAAATTTTGCCTGAGGACGGAGGAGGATAACAAGAGTTGCTTAATCAAAAGGAACAAAAAAATGGAATTCTAGACTCACTTTTTAAAAACAATAATCTAAAATTCACCAAAAAGTCCAAAGGCAAAAGAGCCTAAACTCTTTCTTGTGAGTATTTCGTAATTCGCTTCTTCCAGCTTATAATGGTAGTGCTCTATTTCATCTCATTTCTTATGGAAACTTAATATGGGAGCTGGAAGAGCTTTCCCGTAGCAAATCTAAATCTCGAGGCGACGCCAATCTAACGAAGTATATATATATGAGGTTTATGTTAATTCTTTTCTTTTCACTTATCAAATCTTTCCCTAGACTGAATTTTGTTCGTCCGCCACGACAACAAACAAACAAGGATGCTCTTTTATTCTGTCAAAAAGATATTGGAAAACTGTCTATCCTCCCACTCAGCAGGGAACATGACGGTTTATAACGTTTGTGTGTCATTGTCACCCCTTATATTTCGCAGTACAGAACACAAATATTAACTTGGGATTTCCATTGTACAGCTGGAACAGTCAAACAAAATAAAAAAGGGTGGCCAATCCTCACTCCCAGCAGCTACTGCATGCTGCTGCATTTCACAAAAGCCTCTTGCTTTGCAACGCCGATAGCAACTTATACGAATTCATTCCTGTGCTTCAGTCTTGATTTCTTTTTTTTTTTTCTTTTGCCCGAGCGCACTTATGGGGTTCTTGCGTTTGGCTTATTCTGTGCAGGTGTATAATGCAAATACTTAATACAGAATAAACAAATAAGAATACTTAACACAAAAAATAATTCAAAGTTATTTTTTTAAAATAAGTTTTTTCAACTGCAATGAAAATTGGAATGTAATTATGTAAATGTAATTTTGCCGGAATTCATTACTGAAGTCTGTAATGAAATATTTAGAACTAGGATTTTCTAACAAAACTTCCAAGTATTTACGGTAAATTTACAATTGCTATTTTTTTTAAGTTAGAAGGAGTATAGTAATGAAAAGACGTAGTTAGGCATGCTCCACTACATTCCCGGAATTTGTAGGGCAAAGAATGTGAAACTATGCGAGTTCTTGCTTATAACTCTCCCATATCGTGCCTCCGTGCCAAAAATTGGAGAACAAAGTCTTTAGAACCGGAAAGATGTCGGGATGCTTAGTATGACTCATATAATTCCCCTTCTCTCATCAAACTAAAACTTTGGTTGTCATTATTTGTTTCATAACCTCCAATATCCAAACTTTTGCCTGGCGTATTTCAGGATTAGATCTCTATCTCTCTCTCTCTAGAATCCAGCAGAAATGTTTACCATTATCAAGAATTGGACAACAGAGTCGAGAGGATGTACCATAAATGGAGTGGTTGGCGCGCGTATGGATTTCAGTCGTGCAGTTTGGTGCTAAGTCGAAATCCGTGTCGATTTTCGCTGTCTAACCTTTAACCCATTAAAGAGATAAAATGCTAGAGCTCGCCGTTCCATTCCAACAGTTCCTTTCTTGAAGCCGGAAGTCACAAGAACGACCCCTTATTCTTTTTCTTTCCTTTTCCTAACCGCTTTTTCTGTCCCTTGATAACACTATGTGATAACAAATGCATAACACTCTGGGATAGGGAAAAAAGTAATGTTTTTGTGATACAAGTTTATTACCGTCTATCGGTGCAGTGTAGGATTGCTGTTAAGCTCCCACATTAGAGGGCTCATAAATTAGCTCAAACCTTGTTGTCTAAATAAAGATGACGGTAACGAGGTCATATCTGTCTCATCTCAAGAAGTCAAGAGTGGGCTCAAGGGGTACGTCTCAATAGCTGACCAAACCGTCTCTGCAAAGCTTTTGACGTATCAAGCTTACATAAGTTCGATGTAGAAAGCTTATGCATGCTGTGTTTTTTTTTTTTTTTGGAAGCGAATGTTGTGCACGTGTCCAACTTACGGAGTCCTTGAAAACTCGATCTTAAAAGAGTTGAAGGCTGAAGAGCCGTTATAGTTTTGCGTTTACACATATTATTCTCAAAGAAAAATTACCTTATAATATGACAACTAGCGTACAGTGAAGCGTATTGAATGTTTACGTTACAAATCAGTGGGATTCACGCAGCACGGTCTAACCGCTTGATGGCTTTATTAGTGAGGCACTAAGCGCTATTTATCAACGGTAGTATACGCTTGAGAGCTACAGGAGTTGGTAAAGTGTCGTAAGTTTTCCTTTTTGAGTTTCGCAGTTTGTGTACATTAACGTACAGCACCAGGCGTGTGTAAAGCACTAAAAATAAATTTTCTCGGTCCTGCTACTAAGTAATATAAATGACGACTTTAGAACCGTTACATGTACCCAGCTGGGTACGTGTAGAATGGGAAGACATGTCCCGTTTGTTATTGCTGTTGATGTATAGCAATTGCTGCACGTGGAATGGACTCGCGGTTGTATAAACGCCAACTTATTACAAAGAAGTACTGCGGTGCAGTTTTCACCGACAGTAATTTGATTGCAAAAGGTTTCGTGGTACCTGGTATACTTCTATGCCAATAAAGAGGGTAAAGTTATTACGCTACAATATAAATGCAGAGCTCAGCAGAACATTTTGCTTCAGAAACTTGCAAAATGTAGAAATTAAACTTTGAAAACTGTAAAGAAACATATATATTGTATAAAAACTGTAAAGAAACATATATATCGTGTAATTACTGGCAAGTTTTACGGTGTACAGTATATTACTGGGCCAAGATTAAGATTTTTATGCTCGGGAATGGTTGCTCAATGTTCTATAAATTTACTCTTCCTGAGCTTTACGATCATATCAGAAAACTTGCCATGATCCTTCGGCGTATTTCCCAGCTGAACAAAGGAATGTGCTATGAAACGTAAGTACGCCTATAAATACACACTTTCCTATCTTTTGCTGAACACTTGACCCTGAAGGTAAGCTGATGAAATACTGCCGTCTTCGCAACTTGAAATCCCTATTGTATGAATAGGAAAAAGTGCTGTTCGCGGTTCAATGTCTTTTAATTTTAGAATACATTTATACTTTTGTTTTATAAATTCCTAAATGGAACGCCATTTTGTATTATTTTATTCCAATTTTACGAGTTTCAATAAGGAATTCCTTCCATATTATGTTTCTATGTTGCAAATTTCAGACTTCATTCTAATTTGATCAATTATAGCCTAAAATTATATCGTCATAAAAAGTACCAGGTGCTGGAGTTTTTTGCTGTTATAAGATACATAGTTCGAAACCATAGCTCTAATTATGAGTTAAATCATGGATTGTAGTCCGTCTCGATTTTTATTCTAATTAGCCGAAGTTTCTCTCTGCGCTGCGCACTCACGTCTCACTTGTCTTAGTTATGAAACATCTCCAGACAAAATTTGCAACTCGAGATAAGAAAAACAAATCTATAAAAGGCTTTTTGAGTTGAAGGAACGGAAGAATAGGAGATCAATGTATAATGAGGCCTTTATATACCACACAAGCTCTCCTCAACCAACATTTTTATCCATTAATTCATTTATTACTGCTTTTTTAAGAAACCATGCGAATAACCTTCTCTTCTTTAAAGGGCTTGGATTTTTATGATTACTCCTTACTTGGAACTGCAAAAGATTTAACACCGTATAAACAATCAGAACCTGTATAATGAAGAAAGGTAGGTTCACGCATATAATATACAAAGTTCCCAAGAAAAGCAAACATTTAAAATTAGATAAAATGCAATAAGGCAATACCAGAAAGCAATACAGCATCCGATAAAGAATATGGGACCCAAATATTCTTGGTAACAGAATATTAATTTCTTCCTGTCAAAGGTTGTCCAGCCTAACAAACGCCCCGAAACCCTGGTACATCCGATTATACGAAGAAAAATTCGCCTTTTCAACAGGCCTTTTACAGATTACATTCGCAATCCTCCCAGTGCAGTTCAAAAAAGGTAACGACGGCTTACAGAGCGCGGTCGAACCTTACGTCCGCCCCAAACTCCCTAGAGTACCCGAGAGAAAGGTCATCCCCGTTTTATGAATGTTTTGTTCTCTTCTCGAACCCTTTTCTAGTAGATTAGGAATGCCTACTTATGGGCAGGATGTGCAAATCTGTGAAACCATCCCTCCTATGTGCATTGTTACCCCAACACCCTCCTGAGACCGAGAAAGCCGGTCCAAAACCTTTACATCGTAACATACCCGTGTTATTCTACTGTGTTAACCTGTATACTGTGGTTAGACCTTTAGACTGTGTAAAAACAGGGTAGGAACTGGGAACTTAAATGCGATCATTAGTGTAAAGACACTAAAAGGCACCGTTTTCGTATTTCTCTCGCTTTTGCGTTTTTATGGGGGGGGGGGGGGGTGGAGGATCTTCCAGAGAAAGCTTTTCAACTCTACACGAAAAGCCCTGTACAACAAGATGTATAGCTAGCTCGCATGCTTTAAATTTAGTACATAATAGTTTCATCAATGGAAACCAAATACGAATTGAAACCGCTTCGGCGTTCATAATCATGTTCAAACTTAGTGAGGCACGCTAGAGTTATAGTTAAATGTTGATTGCTGAAGGTTCTGCAAATAATTCTCACTCATATCCGTAGTCATTTCAACAGAACTGCACTTTACAAAACTTTACACAACTTTACAGAACAGAACTTTACAAAAGAAGAAAGCAAGAAATGTTAGCAGGGAACGAAATCCATATTAAAAGTTGGTTTGCTTCATGACACTAACTTATTGATTATGATGGCAGTTACAAGTGCACAATCTGAATGGGCGAGAGCAGCAATGAATGATTCAAATTAAGACAACTTTATTTGGTAGTCAATGTAGTAAAGTTCCTAATCTGACATGCCACCAAATAGGCTAGAAAAGCTAGCCTTCTGGCATTGATAGAACGGCATACGCCCAGATGCAAAACGGGTTATTTCCGCTGGCAATCCCAACTTCATAAGTTATGTTAATGTAATAAATTCTGTATAAAATGATATTTTGTTCAATTCTTTTTTCTCGGGCGTGCGTCAATGCTGGAAATGAAAGCGAAACCAAGCCATAAGGAAAAGGAGAAGTTTGTATACATTACGCCGTTATTACTTCGCATTAAGAAAATAAAAGAAAAACGTTTTGTTGTAGAAGTTTGGCTTTATGTTTGGACCTAGTAAAGGACAATAGCTTGGAAACTTTAATCCAAGAAAGGGTTCAACGAAAGCAGAGTACACGTAGCCTACTGTGTACGTCTGCGTCACGCACGAGGTCAATAGCGGTTCTGCGACTTCTAAAAGAACCAATGTAGCATATTCCAGACAGCAATTAAAAATTGCTAAAAAAAATAGCTAATTACAGGATGTAATCATTTGAGGTTTTTTATGGTGTCGGGAAAGTTTTATACGTGTGGCACGTGACACTGCTTGTTAAATTACGCTATACAATGAAAGCCCAGCTACGATGGGCTTCGTAGTACAGGTGTTGTATAAGGCGAGATGGATGATTGTCATTTGCGAGGCAATTACATTATAAAAGTTCGGATAACGCAACCAATGAGGCGATAACAGTTACCCCGACCGAAAAAAATATATTACAAGGATTCGCTTTCAACGTGTGGAAAATATAAGGATTCCCCTGGTGCCCCTAGGCGAGAAGTAAGTTTTCATTAGAGTTGCCGTCCATGCGCTTAATGAGAAAGGTTAGTTGTCCTTCGCAAGCTCCCACTGCCGGAAATTAAACCACGAAAAGCTAAGGTCGTCATTGGCCAGAATCGATGAGCATCGCATCACTTTTAAAGGACTCAACGACCCAATAAACGGTAGACAAACACTTCTAAGCATAATTCTACTTTCCGCAAGCATTGAATATGTTCTTATAAAGGGCAATAGCCACCAAAAATCACACCGTCAAATGTTGATGGATGTTTGTAGTCTATCACTCTAAAAATGATTAACTTTTTGTTCACACATTATTTGGATAATCCGTTTTGGAGTTTTTGATACGCACAGATTGTGGTTTTGAACACATGGGTGTCTTTGCGGCGCGATTACACTATTTACATCCCTGCACCAATGGTAAATAACGTTCTTGTGTACCATGGATGACACGTTTCTGACGTCAGAAAGTCACGTGATATTGTTGTTGAAATTTCTTCCTTTAATAGCTTAATTACTATACTTCGAGGACGACGGAAATAAAGACGTCACACCAAACTAATTTTTTCGCTCCATTTTCTTTAAAAATGAGCTTGGGCCTTTAACGGCAAAGGGCAAATATTTTACTTTGCATACTTTTCGCAGAGAAGAGGTAGCTTGAACGTGCTCCTTTTACATTGCACGGATGCATAAAAGATTACGACAGTAATCTGGCGTCAAATCTGGAAAAGTCTCTTGTGCCAATATAGGGATTTGGCAAAGCCTGTCTCACTCCGTGGGGAATATTTCTTGTTACTGCTTGTCAAACTCGCGTTTGTGTTTAAGGAGAGAGAGGCCCATTCGATTTTCATGCTCTGCGTTTAGCACAGATATCGAAAAGACACGACGATCAGTTGCCCGTGTCTTTCTGGTCGTCTTTCAAGCTACATAAACGAAAGGTTATATGTGCCCTTATGCTTTTCTCGCCTCCATGGGCAACGAACTTGATGTGAAAGTCATCAAGAAAACTCAGGATGCGGAAATTGACTGACTCTGCCCAATCAATAACTTTGACTTAATTAGCGATCAGCCTAAGAGGCCAGCGCAATACAGAATGTGTAGACACACTCAGGGTACAACATGGAACACGTGAAGGGGGAGAAGGACATGTAGTGAAATACAATCAAAGCGAAAGTTCATCTCTTGTTAAGTCAGATAGGCGTCACGCTACCGGCATGAAAACGCATTATTGCTACTTAGATTAAGCAATTCCCCTAACGTTAAGGGATTTGTCTATATTACGGTCGAAAGAAATTAAAATATAATCAGGTGAATGAATTCAATAAAAATATTAAATTTTCGATATTTCTCTCCACATTTGTCTCAAATTTCTGGTTACGGACACGATGCACCTTTAATTTTCTCTCATTTTTCCCCCGAGTATACTTTGTACACTACAACGTTGGGTAGTTATTTACTATGCTCACGCAAGTTTTCCTTATCAAAAACTGTTGGAGTAACCGAAATTAAACCTGATCATATTTTATAAGGTCGTGAAATCTGGCGCAGCAATTCATTCAAATTAATTCCTGCAATTCTGGGGGATTTTCTGGGAATTCGCGTTCGTTTTCTTCTGAAAAGTGCGTTTTGGGTGTATGAAAGAATCATGACAGTAAAAGAGAAGAAATAAAACCCGAATAGACCTTCATTTTCGTTAATAAGGCGATTCAGCTTAAAAATAAAGAGAAGAGAGGCCGAACAGAGGCCCGTTAACTACCTCCATTGTGAGTAGTTTATGGAAACTGTTGGACTGTGGAAAATTCATAGAAAAAGGAGTAAAAAAATACCTTTTGGTACCAGAATGGATGCGTAAGTGCCAACCATCGCTCAACAGCCATAACCAAAGAAACGCAGCCCGAGCCTAGTCCAAAGGCTCGCCAGAATACACGGAATCCGCAAAAGAACCGATTGAGGACCCACGCAGGGGGTAAATACAAATGCAAATACATCTGCGCCAGCGATCCCAGCAACGCAATTAAGTCATTCCACGCGAGGCAGCGCAACATTAACGTTTGTCGTTTATTTCGGAGCGTTTCGTGTCGCGCCAGGATCGCGAGTGCTGCCACGTTGCCCGCGATGCCAAACATATAACTGACCGTTAGCAGGATCTGCACTGACGAGTCCACATGCCGGATTTTCGACGCGGCAGTCACATTATGGAAAGTATAATTACCACCCCATAAGGATGATACATTGAATAGATCATCTTCGCTCCCCGTACTGACGAACGCTGCGTCAAATGCACCAGGCGGCTGAGGAACAGCAGTCCAATTGATGTTCATGTTAGCATCCAAAATGTCCGGCCCCATAATGACGCTGGCATCCGTGCTGATGCTGATAGTCTGCTGCTCATCGATAGCCTCACATTGGCCGAAAACATTCGACTCCAAGTTTCTCAAGCACTTGACAATTTAGTGACATACTTTCGATCGCTTGCAGCCGTTTTACGGAGCATCAGAAAGTGTCAGCTGAGGTCACTTCACCCATCGGAGATAAGCGCGGGACCAAGTAGGCTCTTTGGATCGGAATCATCTTTTATTTTCGGTCGTAAACATCCGCATGTGCGATTTTTCTTGTTTTATAGCGTTGCGTTTTTGAAAGCATCATTTGCACCCCCGGTGGGTCGACATTGGCACCATTAATTTCTTCCCAATATCAAAAAACCCTTTTTCCTGTACATAAAAAAAAAAAAATAACAAAATTAGAATCCAACGGAATTTAAATTTGGGACGGTCGCTTCCCCCCAAAAAAACGGATCCGGAGAAGCTATGAATGTCGCAGTAAAACTCGAGGGGAATAGGCAAGCGTCTACTAGCCAAAAATTCGTTTCCATAAAATCCTTCTTAATTAGCGGTGGATTGGGTACATGGGGGAACCAGACTACCCTTGTCCAAAAGTCAGCATCAGCACATGTTTTCTCTCCTTGGACGAAAATATCCTTTCATCTGAAATTCTCGCTCGGCATATAGCCACACGAAGATTTTTTTCAAACTTAAGGAGCTGAAACGTATAGTCTCAAGGCACTTTTTCAAGGAAACCCGAAGAAAGACTTGGGGTTTTGTTAAGTCGCTAAAATTTTTTGACTCGGATATCTTGTTTCCTTTAGCTTTCAAAAGCATGTCCATTTATCATGGATTGCCTCAAGCTGCACAGAAACAGAACAGACGAGCCCTAAAACAGATAACGCTGTATTCTTTTCCTGAAAGGAAAATACGTTCTACTCAAAAGAAATATGCTGGATCCTGTTTAAAGCACTTTGTTGGTTGAGTTCATTGAGGCAAATTTAAATACGCGTTCATTTAACGTACACAAAGGTGCTCCACGTGGGAGCTTTTCTGAAAGGTGAGGCTGTTCAGGTACCTCTGAAAAATATAAAAATAAACGTCAAACTCAAAGCTTATTCTTTAATACCTTCGTCTTTGATTTTTTTTGCCTTTTAGTTTATTTTCTTGTGCTAATGTTGAATGAGCAAGGTTGGTGGCCTTCTACGTACGAGTTTCAAGTGCAAGGCAACCCCTGTGGCGTTAATGAAGTCTAGAAGACAGACTACCGAAGTTGTAATTCATGTTGATATACGACTCCTGCTTTGTTGGTTTACGATTACATTACATTCAAACTCATTCATTCATGTGCGATTATCGCCAAAAATTGGGAGTTTTTACTCCTCGTTATATTCAAACACAAGGTATAATACAGAACGTAAATGGGGATGGGTAAGAACATTTCCCCACGCTTGCCTAAATTAAAGTGTTTCGCCAAAACTGTGCAGTGTAGCGATAAGACTCCCCCCCTGGAAGGATCGAAAGTACCAGACCAGCAATTCATTTCGCACAAATGCTCCCTGACAAAATATACAAGTAATGAAGGTTTCTTTTAAACATATTTTGTTTTGATTAGTGTTGAATAAGTATTTTGTTTATAGAATGCAATCTTTCCGTTTTGGATCTAAAATGGTCACGACAAGCAAAACTTTCTCTACGCAGCCATGAAGAAAAATATGAAGAGCTCCTGATGGTCTTACGTGCTTGCACGCCCACACTGACACAATTGGGTGTTCTAAAGGACCCGTGAAGGATTTGAATGACTTTTTTGTGAGACCGTTTCTATTCTATCTCTTGAGATTTAATTAAAAAAATTCTTAGCAAAAGGATGGCTGTTTTTCAACGTATGGACGCTTGTCAGTTAATCTGTAAGATGAGTCGTTTTCATAGGGAGCTTTTAAACTTAGCAACACGGTTTTATGAAACCAGATATTTGAAGGTTGAAAAAAGATGATCCGCATTTGAAATACAAATGGAGGGGAAATTAGAATTTAAATTACGCAGAAAACAAATTCAGTATGGTTGGAGTACTTACAAAAAGAGTCAATTATGGTCCCACTTATAACTGCATGAGTGATATTTACGAAGGATTCAAGTCCCGCACAGGGTTAATTTATCCATTTAGCCACGATTTGGCTGTAGAAAAAAGTTGAGCTTACACAAAATAACAAGCCAGTTCAAGATCAAAGATCTAAATAATGAGAATTCGCTGCCATACAATTATTTTTTTTCTTCTTTCTCCAGTTTACTGATTACCTCTTTTCTTCACAAAGACCAACCGGCGTGCTATTCTAAGCCGACTTCGCAGCTAACAATGACGGATCAAAATAATGAAAAGCTAAGCTTCTTATGAAACAAAGAATTACGAGAATCAAAAATCTTCCTACAAATTACTTATCTTGGATTTTCTTTCTGGAAAGCATTCCTTTATCCTTATAGGACACCACACACAAATATTGAGGTAACAATATTACCGTAGGATGCTGTCCCTTTGTTTCTACTGTCGCTTTCCAAAAGCCGCTCCTCTTCTTGATATGTCGTTAAAAGATGAACACTTCAGATTTTTAATCCATGACAGAGATTGATCACTCATACAAGAAAAAACCTTTATGACAATACCAGTCAAACTATTCCTAAAGTTGATTGTTGTTTTCTTACAGAATGTTTACAGGATCACGTAGAAATGAAAAACTGTGGGATCTAGAAAGACAAGAGTTACAAATAGAAAGGTGTGCCGAGGCCCGGACACCAAACGAAACTGAATGAGGTGGCTTTATTGGACTCTTCCACTGAGTTCCCTTCAGTTGGAGCGTAAAAGCTCGCGCTCTTCAGCTTCTGGCTCAACCAGAGAAGCGAGAAGACCTCATCTCGAGCGCGCATGCACCTACCAATCCACTTTTAATTATATTCTTGAGATGTGTCGCATACTACAAAAGTGCCCAGGTGCAATGAACAGGTTTACGCGGCCGTATGCAAGACTACCAGCAAATACGTTAAACTGCCAGCATGTTTAAACTAAATGAAGTAGTATAGCCTAGTTTTCCCTCTCCTCTTCCTCCCTCGTTAAAGGAGCATAATCTTGAAGTAGAGAGCATAAACATGTATACTAAAGAACTATCTCGCGTATTCTCAGCTGCTGTTTCCTTGTAGATTACACCGTGAAACCGGTCGTCTTGTAAATTCATCGCTCAAACGCCTTTCAACGGGTCATGGAATATAAGGACCTGGCCAAGGTACGTACATCCAACTGGCGATGTAGAAACTTGATAAACGCACTTGGTAATTTGTCTTACTCGACTAAACCACCATTTTATTTTACCTTCATTTCTTACTAAATAATCTTTTCTTTAGTAGATACTTTACACCATCAGGGGTCGTAAATACAATAAACTAAAAAAAGAAAGAGAGAATTTCTTCCTATGGCGGTTCATAAGTCACGTCGCTCAAATCAACTCTGTAGCTCTAGAAATAAAAGTCTTTTCGGCTTCTTTCCTTCCCGAAACGAATTGCACTCAAGCAAGCTGATGTATGTTTACCGTGTCGCTCGATCCGCGCCAAAAATAAAAAAAGAAAGAATGTAAGCAACAGGTGCGAACCACAAGCCATCAGCCACTTGTAAAACGACACACTCACACAATGCGTTAATGTATACACAAAGTTGCGAAAGAAACAAAAGACAAAGGGAGCCTTTACACTTAATTACAATGTTTTATCTCCGCTGGTTTCTAAAGGTGTGGATGGATCGATAAAGAAATCTCGTGTCTTTGCCGGCAAGCTTTTTACTCCTTTACGGTCCAAACAGACGAGGCGACAGCGAGCCAAAACATTTGCCCTGGCAAAGAAAGTTTAGGACAAGAGCGTATATAATCTCCACACACTACTGGCACTGCCGTTCCTGATAACAGGCATTTCGGGTACCTCTTATAACCCATAGCAGTCGCGACCATCCCCATCACGGTGACTATAAATGGGCCAACAAGTTCATAGCCAAAAGCTAAGATAAAAAGTCGTCACTTACTTTTTCCTTTTTTTTATTTTTTGCCCTGAATCCAACTGTCAAAGGAAAACATGAAAGCAGTTTTACAGCGAACAATACTACCCGAATTTGGTCAATCGCTCTTTCGTCTCCCGAGCGAACGACTGATAAGCAATTGTACTACCATACCATATAACCATAATGTAACCTACCACAAAACCCATTGTAGCTAGGCTACAAAGCTCTAGGAAACGAGCATCGGAGATGGGACTTTTCTTCGCATACAATAAGTGAAGAATAATACGCTTAAAATATTCCTCGCTGGTCTGGGAAAAGAATTGGAAAAACGGTAACCATGGTATGCTCTATTGAAGGTACTTTTATTTCTTCCTTGTGTATTTTCTTCTGTTGTTCATCTTGACCACAATATAAACCTTTTTACTGTGATTCTGACTACTAAAAGTTTGACACTGACCTTCCCTCTCACTTGATACTCTCTCGGATCTTCCGTACTTTGACTATAACGTTGACACGACGTTAACTGAGCTATGAAAGTCCAACATGACACCTGAGTACGAGGGGTTGGTTGGGTAGTTGGAATCAAAACCACCGTCACGATACAGTGGAACGTAACACGCGAGTCTTCATTGATTCGTTAAGTGCTAGTGTGAAAAATTGTTTATAAGTTTTAGAACCATTGCCGTCCGTTTCTCTCACTCCTAATTTCTAACAGAAAGCAGGGCCCGTATCCTCATTCCCTCGCAAGTCTCTCTCTCTCATACTCACCAATACACTAAAACTTAAAAAAAATATACTAATTGAAATCTTGGTATTGATTCTAAGAACAAAGTTTCCTACTGTACCGTATTTTCTACGTAGTATAGATATCAGTTGCTTCTCTAGAGATCTCGTCTCGAGTTTCTCAAAATCCCAGAGAAGCATGCTTAGAAGATACTTCGCAGGCAGTTCGCTAGTGCACCTTTGTTCGCTTCGGTAATTGTGTTGCATGTCACACTGGGAACTTTGAAAGCCTAGGTTTCGCCGAGGTCTATATATTAAGGTATTGCCGCTAAAATAAAAACTTCAAGGAAGAAAAACTCCAGTTCGTATACTTGTTTATGCCCTTGCAGTTTGTGTACCTGCAGTTCTTGTAGTCAACAGCCATGGCAATTTCTTGTTTATTGTCGATGCTTTGATGAGAAACGCGATTGCGTCGGGTTCTGATTGCCAATGCTGGTCTTGTCAGAAAAAGCAGGTGCCCATTGTTGATCCGGTTGATTTTTTGCTCTTCTTTTTGCTCTTCTACAGGTCGTCAAAGAGCTTTCTAATTATAAAACATCCCTATGTTAACGAGCCTATAAATAGAGTAAAAATGACAAATCCCTGAACTTGTTTTTTTTTTTTTATAACCTGCATACTTTCCTTGAAAGACTTTTCCGATCCATCAGTCGACATATCTTTCCGGTTCCCCTTATTCACAACCGTCCTGAATATTATATCTGCGTAAGTTGTCACGATAAATTAGGCCTTGGAAGACATTCTTTTGCCTAAAAGAAATTAAGAAAAAGGAGAAAAAAATTAAAGGAATCGTCAACTTTTTATCCCAAGTTACAACATATAGGCTCAAGAATGTTTGCTTCTGCTGATGGCAAGAGCATTTTTGAGTTATCTTTTTTTTTCTTCAATCCCGTTTTGAATCGGGGAACAGTTCGGATCCAGTTCGAACAGTTTGAATCCAGTTCGCTTGATCGATGGAAAGAATACTGATTTCTTTCCCTCTTTTCTTTTCTTTTTTTGCTCGCATTTTCCTTGCCAAAAACAACTACGGTCGTCAGCCCCATTTGACAACAATGAAAACCTCTTGCCCCCGAGCTACGTGAGTCAATGTCATCTTCTTATTCCCAATATCACCCTATCCGTGCTGCAGTGTTTTAGGGGGATGGAACAAAAAATTGAAAGAAAGGGGTTTCCTGGCTTTTTCCCGCTAAGGAAGGGGGGCAGGTCTTAACCCCTTTACGTAAACTTGCCTTTTGATGGTTTTGGCATGCTGTGTTGCATGGTAGAATCGTTTTATAGCCGCATAAACCTAATGAGACTTCTTCAAATTTTCCGCTCTCGACGAACTTTCTTCCCCACTTTGACAAATACGACAGTTGAAAGATCCCCATTTTCATCAGTAAAACCGCGTTCGGGATAGCTCTTAGAAAGTACTCATTCAAGTGAAGGATTCGGTGATCTAGACTAACAATCCATTGGCTGGCAAAGACTCAAAAAATTGTACGAAGAAAAAGAAACACGGAAATGAGACGACGGACATAGCGCCCTTCAGAAAAAATGAATTCGCTTTGGGTAGCCTACGTGTCAAGTTAACTGTGCATGTGTGCCAGAAATCTTGTTTCCTCCGAACTCTCCTTTACGACTTGAACGAAGGTGAACGAAACATAATTACTCGTATAAACGCTGTTTAGCTTTTCGCGATTTATTCCCTTGGTACTCAAACGGGAACGACGAGGGGGTGTTCCATATAAGTGTTTCAACGCCACCACGAGAAAGGAATTACAGACAAGCTTAGGAGACGCCACACGAAGCAACTCAGCAGACCCCAAGAAGAGTTAAGTTGCTCGGAATTCATTTGCGGCTCATATCAAAGCTTGGCACGAAACTTTTAGTGCGAGTTTTTTCTAAAAGAGATAAGAAATAAACGTCTGTTTTATATGTTGTCACAACAGCCAGCGGTCACGGTCGCAGTCAATATGGAAAATCTGCTATATGGAGCGATTTATCTACGCATGAGGCAATTAGAAGCCGAGAAAAGAAAAACTCAAGCTGTAAAAAAAAAATACAAAAAAGGTTCCCAAAGAGAATAAAGAAGCCCTGGAAGAATTCCAAGTAACGCAAACGCTAACTGCCGTCACGACCAGACGTTTCAACAATTCGCTGCTCCTCGTTTGGCTTGACGCAATTGACGATACTACTCGTTTCGAGTGGGAAATACCAGTTTATACATTCTTTTACCAGGATTGATCATAAAAGCTATAAATCACCGAAGTGTGCAAAAAAACGTCCAATTAACTGTGTATAACAGCTTGCCTTATTAATCAAGAAAATCTATAAAGCTTCATAGGATTTTTTATTTCATTTTTTGTCGCGTTAAATACTTTGTTACTTTTCTCTATCAAGGTTGAGAAATATTCTTCAAATAAAGAGAAAAAGATGTCAATAGAGCGACGATACCTTCAATACGAACTTAGAATCCTAACAATAACTATTTCTAACGTGAAATTGTTGGTTGCTGTTAAAATTCATGTACAGTATTAAAATCAAATTCGAGTACTGTAGACTGTGGCTAAGTTTGTTTCACCAAATTTTGTTTCACGCAAGGATAAGTAAGTGTTTTTCTGGTTGTTAATAAACGTGCATTGGTTCTGTGCATAAACCTGCGTGCTCGATAACTTTATAATCTTTGACCAGGGATGATACAATACCTACTTTTTTCGAGTAAAAGACAAGACCGAGATCGGTCGCAAGTTTTCAGTACCAGGACGGCACCAACAGCGCAACTTTCGAGACCAACATCAAGACCACACCGACCAAAAATCATCCAGAGCAAAGACCGGTCTCGAGATCAAGACCGGGGTTGACTCGGATTAGCATTTAATCTTTAGTTATAAAAACACGAGAATTAAATAAAAAATTATACTTATTATTTATTTATACAACAATCAACAATCAATCAGTTTTGCTTCGTTAGGAACGAAGCAAAAATTTTAACGAATTCGATAACCGAAGGTATTTTTGATGGCACGGTTTTAACTTCCATTTGCAGTTGATGTTGGATTAATACTAAACTTTCTCGACACTTTGGGTTGCATGCACAGAGCAGTGAAAGAAAATACTCCCTAGGATATTTTTACATTTTACAAGGAATTTCCCGAAATTTCGCGAAAAAGCGCCTTTCACTTCATAAGTAAAATTTTTTGGAGACCAGACCAAGACAAAGACTTTCATGCTCTCGAGACCGGTAGAACAAGACCAGGTCTTGAAATCCCAACCCTGTCTTCTCAATCCGCGTATTAGTTTCATTGAAAAATAGACGGAAGTAATAAATGGGGAATTAAGATTTCCAAATTTGCGGTTAGATATGTTTGCAGCTTACAAATTAATGTAGAGCCGAAAAACAAATGTGTAAGAGCCATAGCTTTGTATTGATCGTATTTACATTACTGTTAACGAATTCTGCAAAATCTTTTGCATATTTTATACTTTCTAGTTAACAGTTGTTTTCTCCGTTCTATCGTGGCATTCAATGCTCATGTAGGCTATACGGGAGCGTTATTAGAGCTTGCCTCATTAATTAAGGCTATAAAGCTTTTGCAGGTCTCTGAATTGCATTAATTGTGTGGCTTTTGAAGCCTTTGTCATTTCTCGGGTTTCGCTACCAGGATTCTGGAATGCTACTCTGCGTATAAAAAGAAGTCTATAGAGCGATGGAAACCTCAACTCGAACTTGGAATCCTGACAATAGCTATTTCCAACGCCAACTTGGTATTAAAACTATAGCAGGGCATTGACTTTCGCATAAAAAATCTATTTAGTTATAAGAGCCAGCGGAACTCGGGAGTGCGCTGAATGGGGAAATGGATGGTTAAAAGGCGAGTGAGTGATCATCATGAAACGTTACCAAAAAAAGAAATGAACAAACAAAAAAACATACTTTTTTGTTTCTTCCTTTGCATATACTCTTGGCGTGGAACCGCACTACATTCTCAAGCCAAAAATGCGACTACTTGAGAATAAAGTTGGCTCACGCATCAAGAAGGGGCCTCTTGAATCTCAGCCTTTTATCTCGATGACTCCAAAAGGCTACAGATCAAGATGCCTATCTCCCGATCTCAATGCCTTTTAAAACCTTGACTACAAAGGTGTGGTCTCTCTCTTGATTCACTTTATTACTAGCCTAATCACCATAACAAAGCTGACTTAAATCACCAGCACGTTAGAGGTCAAAGGCGTCAACTCTGCAATCCGAAAAAAAACCCTTTACACCAAACTAACATTACTCTCAAGCATAGGCATTTGCATTATTAAATACTAGAAAGGAAACAAGTGTGCTTGTAACGAAACTTTTGCGTTTTATATTACTTGACCAAAAAAGGGCGCAAGGATCTTGTACATCATTCCTCCATACAATGTTAATACCAAGGCAAGGCCGCTACCTTTTTTTCTTTCTTTGACTTGTTTTGGTTTTTGACTGCAACAAAACTGCTAATGAGACAAACAAGTCCGTAAAACGTCAACCGTGGATGTCTTGGAGAGGCCCAAAGTTAGCTATAACACGAGCTCGTAGCAAACTTTAACAGCAAATTGCTAGAGGATAGCTTTTGGGAGAAGAATCCCTATAATTACAAGGTCAGCGAAGAGTAAAGCGAATTCGTTTAAGTTCTGTTGCTCTAAACGGCTGTTATCTCCTTACCATTAAGGTCTTTTTTTTGTTAGGAAGGTAAGGGTTTACTAACATACGCAGCCGAGACTTACACGAATTTCGAATTTGGGGTATGTTCTAATGCAATAGAGCTAGTCCCAACTCCTTTCGTAAGCAGTCACTATTAATATCAGCACAGAATGTCTGCTCTAGTACGATAAGGAGGGTTTAGTATGTCGTGCTGAATACTAACCATGCCAGGCAATCCGCCATGCGGCCCCTAGTAAAATAGGGTTCTTTTCTGAAGGAACCCGCGGTAACGCGTTATTTGTCATGTATCATATAATACGCTAAATAATCGTCCGCGAATGCCCGTACATGTGGCGCAGACCAAAAAAGAGGCGTCAGAGTACCCAACACCGACAAAAGGCAACGTTTTTTTGCATAATGCAAATGAAAAACTAAGCTCTTCATAACTTATCTTGGACACGCTTCGCGCGTTTGGTTTAAAGGCTGTAATTCTCTTCCAACCACGTGGAAGAAAATCCCAAAAAGCCTAAACGTGTATGGATAAAAGAAGACGAAAATTCGCCACAGTTCAATCAGGCACATGCACAAGTGGCTTGGTTTGTGAACCAGTGAACCGCACTTGATCTTTGCTGCAATGGTCGACCACTTGAAAACTTGCAGGATATTTATTTTTATTTTGTTTTCTTTTAAATATAAGATAAAGCTCCAACACAGCAAGACTCCAGAAATTGGCAAGGGACCTTTAAAGAGATATGGTTAAATCTGAGCGAAAAGTCAACAAAAACACTGAACAAAAAAAGAAGATTTAATAAAGATTCCTTGAAATTTTGGACTCGGACCTTGCTTCCATTTGTTGTATATTTCAATCTTGCGGTTGAGAGTAATGAGCAGGAGTCCACATAACTTTTAAATGAAAATACAATGTGAAGAAAATATTCCTCCCGGAAACGTATAGCCAAGTAGTGTTTATAGTAGACCGTTTCGTTTTTTGCTTATAAAAAACACGCATACTTCAGCTCTCCTTCTTCGCAGTTTCTGGCTAACACACACACAAAAGAAAGTCAGAAACACCAGAAGAGGAAGCTCAGTGTGTTAATAGTATACAGCTGACAATGGGCAAGTCCCGAAATTGATATTCCGCTCAGGAAAACCAGACGAGCAAGCTAACGCAGCTCTTAGTGCTTCCAAAAAAGGACGCTAAAATAGGTTTCGGGAGAAAATCGAGTACTATGTACAGAAAACAGTTAGTCCTTGCAAGGGCTTCTGGTTGATTTGTCAAGAATGGGCTCCTTTAAACAAGACAAATACCATCCAGGTTTCTTGTGAAAGTCTAATTAGGCATCTGCAGTTGGGAGGGTCAATAAATAAACAGAGACAACATTTTTTAACTCCTTTTTATCCTTTTATATATGGAACCCAGAGTAAACGAACGGTCTATTTATGTGCGTTAATTGCACAGCCGGGGCATTTATTAATTGTTGTTCGATAGTGATACCGATAGCAGAACAACATTTCGGCAACCTTCAAAAGAAATGCGGCCAGCAAAAAGACGAGAGACTAAACGAATTCTGAGAATAAAGTTCCTAGGTTACTCGTATCTTTCGTCGGGATCTTGAACTGAGGTCATCGTATGAGCGCATTACTTGAATTAAGATTGTGGCTTGATGAGATGCATGTTTTCAACCCTTTTAACGTCAGTGTCTTTTTTTAGGACTTTGGATTGTTGTTGCACTGTTTGGGGCTATTTTTTGCCAGTTTCCTAGGGATAGAGAAAAGTACTTCAAGTAATGAACACTGGTGCGTCTTACACGCAATATATGCTATTTTCTTTTTTCTTTCTTTTATAAAGGTCTATCTATGGTTTTACCTCACTTAGGTTGACCATTCAATATTCCGAAGGACCCGTCATAGGTCACGTCGCAACAATGGTTCCGATAAAGGAGACATATTTGGCATTCGGCCTGCCCAGGCCAAAAGCCTGTCGTGATCCTGCATTCTCTCCCATGTTATTAGTGATCTTTTCAAGCAAGACGTTTTAGCAGGCTGGTGGTGTTTCATCTTATGGAACTATAGCATTGTATGCACTCTGGTAAACAAAGGTTTCAAGTTTTGCTAATTGCTAACGCAGAAGGAGCTTGGTATGCAGGTAATTATCACCTAACTTTTTAAAAGCTATTGTATTCTCTGAGGGCTGTAATACTAGTTAGAACGCCATCCGGGAGCTCACCTTGAAGATTTTTGACAACTTCAGTTTTGCGAGATCCAGTCTGGTAGAGAAATTAATACCATAGGAACCAGGAAGTGTGACGTGTTGTAAAATTGCAGGCATTCAAAGGGTTCTACAGGCAATGTATGATAAGTTGTTTTACTATTGACGCGACTATCCTTTGGCGAGGCATATAAGTACTGGGAGTTAATTAAGAAGCCAAACGCCTTCAGTTTGGTAGTGTTCAATGTACTACTTTGTACAAAGGACTCAATACATAATGTTTTAAGTCTTATGATAAGTCAAATTTTAAGTCAAATGGCAACAGCCACCCCAATAAAAGAGTTTACCTTATATAGTATGGCAAGAAATAGGGCTTCTATTAGTGACATTCTTCTATTCCAAACGGTGTCACGTGGTTTTCCTACGTCACAGACATGGTATCCGAGGGCTTTTTTTACTGTTCCGAGGCGGCAATAAATAGTTACCAAGGTAACAAGCACCATACAAACTCATGAACAACTAAAACGCATATTCGAAATAAATTTCGTTCGTTGAAATAAGCTTCGTCATACATATGTACAGTACCGGATTCATGGGACGCACAGTAGGATGTTAAATACTTTCTATGTAGAAGAATGATAAATCTAGTTTAGACTTCTACTGTTCAGTGTGCAATACAGAAAATGATGACCCGCGCTATTGGTAATTCAGCTGTGCAATTCGTTCTTCTTAGTCCATTTCATAAAACCAAACTCTGTTACAGTTTATAAAGCGAGACTTTATACTACTGCATCCAGAAGCGACAACAACCTAAAAGGAGTTGCCCTTTTATCGAAAATAAAAAAAAACGAACGCCATCGCTCAAGCCCGACTCTCTCTAACTGACAACATCAAAGCTTTTGTTCAAGAAAGAAACTTTGTTGTGTTACCTTGCGCGAAAGTTAAATCGAACCTGAATCTCAATGATCAGGAACTCAGCGTAGAGCATAGGAACACGCATATAGATAGGCACGTGCGATTTTATCTATGCATTCACAAGAAGATGCTGCTGAATAAGAAAAAAGAAAATAACGTGATCATCTTTCCAGAGGTGCTTACGGAATACTGCGTTTGACATGAGGTCTACAAACTCTGAGCAATCTAAGTGAATTTAAAGAGAATATAATAAAAAAGTGAATTTGTTTCTATGTATTTCCATTTAGACAAAAATCTTTTGTCGTGACGATGTTAGATCTTTTCACAGCAGGGACAGCGAGAGCTTTATCTGACTTTGTCATGGATATTTTGTCCTCTTAGCACTTTACCCATAGTCAAAATGCGTACAACGTGAGCCAGATGACGTAGTACGTCCAAATTGACTCCCATTTGCTCTGAAGGACAAATTCGACTTTGTCCTGGACCGAAGCCTACAATAATGGAGACACAGAAACATGCTGGTACAGAATTGGGTTCGGTACGATACAGGGCCTTGGAAGTCTAAATTGAATCTCGCTTGTTAATTACCAAAAAAAGTTGACAAAGTAATAACGCGCTTTTGGAGGTCGGGTGCAATCAAAGGGTCATAAAATCAAACAAGGTAGCAACCGCGATATCGACTTTAGGATCCGAGCACACACCCATGATTCCAGATGTGGGTTGGTAATTTTTTGACCGATTCCGGCAAATTGGGTTTATGGAAATGACGTAAAATTCAATTTTCTTTGGTATTTGGCATGTTTCAATGTGGTGTGAGTTTCAACCTTGACTTCAATGCTAATTTAGTTATCACTTTAATTTCCCTGTAGCAAACGCCTATATTTGGAACCCATTTCATTAAAAAATAATTTGCAATTTCATTAGCGTGATCGCAGCATCTCCCTTGTTGGTACTGTATTTTAATTCAAGAGGCGTTTTGGAAAGCCGTCTCCTTGCCAAGTAGTTTTGTTCCTTCGCGGTGGCATAATTTAGCAGAGAAATGGTGGATAAACAGTTTAAATTTCAATAAATGACTTATAAATTCCGGTGACGAGGACGAACCTGGTATCTCCGTCGTTTGCCCCCAGATCAAGGTGGAGTGTCCTAAAATTGCGTACAGATGGCGGCTGCTCCCGCTTGCGTCTTTTATTTTTATTGTTAATCCTTTTCCGCTTGTTTATTTACCAGTACGCATTACCGATTGACACATATAATGGCGTACAAAATAACGCAGAAGATGAGAAAATGTGTACTCTCAGCCAGCGTAAGAAATAATTTATTGAAAGTACTATGTCCAGCTTCCAGGTTGACAACATCTCAGCGCTTTTCGTCTCATTTTGCGTTCGTTCCCGATACAGTCTCAGCGTCAGAGGGTAATTTTCTCTCCATTAATTATTTTTTTAACTCGCTCACAGGTCCCTTTTCAAGAGTAAAGTTAGAAAGATAAATTACAGACAGTAACCGTAGAAGTTGTGATTGTGATTACAGGAGAAACGACGCGAATGAACCTCTTCCAAGCGATCAATAATGCTATGGACTTTGCCTTACAAACAGATCCCTCATCAGGTAGAACGACCATAAGTTCAACTAATTTGCACTTGTCCATGAATAATCGATAATGTCATTCAATGCAGTTATCTTTGGGGAGGATGTCGCCTTTGGAGGCGTGTTTCGGTGCACTGTAGGATTGCAAGAGAAGCATGGCAAATCCAGAGTTTTCAACACACCTTTGTGCGAACAAGGTATTGCAGGATTTGGGATTGGTCTAGCCGCTGCAGGAGCTACTGCCATTGCTGAAATCCAATTTGCAGATTACATTTACCCGGCTTTTGACCAGGTAATTCCTTCGACATCTTTTCCTACGTAGTGTCAGCTTAAATCTTAACCTGGATTTTCATACATTACATTCTATTGTCTTGCAGATAGTCAATGAGGGAGCGAAATACCGGTACCGAAGTGGAGGCTTGTTCAATTGCGGATCATTAACTATAAGAGCTCCCTGCAGTGCAGTAGGGCATGGCGCTTTGTACCATTCGCAGAGCCCAGAAGCCTTTTTCACCCATTGCCCCGGTCTCAAAGTATGTCTAGCTTTAAGCCGTCAATTCTTTCTTGTTATCTAGCTATATACTTCATTTAATTTCTAGGTAGTAGTCCCAAGAGGTCCTGTTAAGGCGAAAGGCTTACTGTTGTCGTGCATACGCGACCAAAACCCTTGCATATTCCTCGAGCCAAAAATTTTATACCGCTCAGCAGTAGAACAAGTGCCTGTCAAAGACTATACTTTGCCTCTTTCTTCAGCAGACGTTCTCATCGAAGGTAATTAGGATTTTTAGTTGATTTTTCATTTCAAAACTTAGTGAATAAATTGTACCATTTTGTCCGTCCTTTTTTGTGATTTCCTTACCTACAGGGGATGATGTAACACTGCTTGGGTGGGGAACGCAGATTCATGTCTTACATGAAGTAGCTCAAATAGCCAAAGATAAGCACAACATTTCTTGCGAAGTCATTGACTTGGTTACTTTGTTGCCTTGGGATAGAGAAACTATTTTCGAGGTAATTTTCTTATATGAGTACATTAGCTTGCTTAAATGCTTGGCTGTCATCTAGCGACGTTTCAGCATAATGTTAATTAATTAATCTTTTCATTCTTTAGTCGGTGAAAAAGACTGGACGACTGGTTATTGCACACGAAGCTCCATTGACTTCAGGTTTTGGCGCTGAACTTGCAGCGGCTGTTCAAGTAGGTCTTTTCTTTTTCCGCAACAAAACCTAATTTGCCTACGTAATGCATTGAATGTTCTTTATTGTTGCGAATGACGCAGGAAGCTTGTTTCCTGCACTTGGAAGCTCCCATTCAGCGAGTGACTGGCTTTGATACGCCCTTCCCGCACATTTTCGAGCCCTTTTACTTGCCGGACAAATGGCGATGTTTGGAAGCTGTCAAAAAGTTAGTCAATTATTAAAAAAAGAAATCGTTTAAGCTTTGCAAAGTGTTTGTGAATACAAACCAGTGGAAATGGATACTTATCGTGGTGATTCGAAATATATAGACCAAAGGGAAGTTTTTAAACTAACTATCACTGGATCAGTGTTCTTAACCTATAATTTGCGTCCAAAAAAAGTGAGAAAGAGAGAGAGATATCTACTTTATTTTCATTGACCGAGATTGAATGGGGGAGGACGGGTGAGAAAGGAAAATTGGCTCACTCAATGAATGCATGAATGCAGCTTAATCAAGTATGTCTGTGGTAGGATGTCGCCATAAAATACATTCTCAAGTTCTCAGTTGAGGACATCAACTTCGGGACGTAACTCCGAAGACTGTCATGAAACGGCAGCAACTAATTTTTTCTTACTTTTTTTTTACAGTATCAAGTTCCAAAACCGTCAGGTAATCTTTTTTCAAGTGGCGATATATTTAATTGAATTAATTAAAACTGGCCATTTGGGTCGCGGGTATTTTAAATTTATTTACTTCAGTTCTATTTTTAGTTTATTACGAATCATGTATTTTTCTCTTCTGGCTTTTTTCCCCAGTTTGTATTTTCGTTTTCTTGTTTTCTTAATTTCATTTGATCGTTATCATGTGTTTTCTTGATGTTCCCTATTTTACTGCTGGTAACTTCTCTTCAGGTTTCTAGGAGGGTTTCTGGTTACTTTATTTTTCATTTTATATTAGTTCTAAGAAATGAGGAAACGAATAAACACTGAAAATTTTAGTATTAATTTTTGTGTTGTTTGTCTCCATAATAAATTTCAAATTTGCTGCGTTCTCTTCCGACAGTTCCCTTAGTAACAGCTTTGGAATTATAATAATTGCTCAATAATCCCAATAGAGAAAATCAGCGACTGTCGACTTAGTAGCTAACGGAAAATGGGTGCAAATATGCGAAACGCCGATTGGGAAAGAAAGTGTTTCTTAACCTATTTCTAATAATTCGCGTTGACCGCAAGCGGAACCGAACAAAGGAGGCGAGTGAACGGAAGCATGAAGGACGCCTCCTTGCCCTTTTCCACTTTGTGATCTTAATTAACTTTCTTCCAAGGTACGGCAAGGTAACACTCTCCGATACTGTCTTTTGTTACTGCCTCTTGAACATTACAAAATACCGATACTGTAAGTACGTATATACGAATGCGAGGGCCGAATGCAAAGAAGGAACGATATAATGATAAGTCTCGTGAAATTTCGCGCTCGACCGAACTCACAAATCGTGAATTTCCAGCTGTGTGGTAGCTACAACGTGCGAACCAATTAAGGCCTTGGCAAATTTGCCACACCTGACTTCTTCTAATGCAATGGGTCCAATCCAAATAAATTTCCACTATCTTCCAAACAAATAATGTAATCTGAATAAAAGCGTTTATCACCATGAAAACATGTAAAATTCTCCTTCAAACAACTGTCTGAATGTAAAAAAACGGACGTTTGTTTTCAAGGAATGAGCGATTTCGATCAACTTCAGATGCCCCTTTAAAGCTTCTAAGAATTGGTAATTAAAAACGAGAAAATTTCATTCACTTTTCATGGGTTTAGGACCCAAGATAAGGATGAACCTGACCCAAACCCACCCCCAATTGAAAAGATCTCCATAACTGCCATCGTGGAACTAAAAGTAGAACCTTATAGACGTCACATCATTGATTTTCCGAGTCTCAATGACGTCCCACGCATCGAAAACTTGCGTCACAACTTGGACCAGTAGACGCTCCGTCGCGTAGGTGTTGTACAAGCCTTTTATTTCAGGTTCTGTGTCTTTTCTCGAAAACAAAACAAAAGAATTTCGTTTTTTCGATCGTATCTTTATCTTTTCAACGCAGATCGTGATATATCGCAATAGGTGGGTTTTCCCGAGCTTTTCTCGGACATTGCTTCTTGCTTTTGGGATTATAAGAATAAACAGTGCAGGACAACAGGTGCTTTATTTCCCACAGGTAGCGAGCTAAAATTTCAAATTGACTTAAGAGTATCAACCCTTTCCAGCCAATTGAACATCCACCCCACACGTCTCCGAATTGTTCTTATGTGCATAATGTATCTTGAAACGATAATAAACGATATGGCTAATCAAACAAAAGGAACGCCTGCACTTGTACAATCCAAAAAGAAGCCAAAGAATATATACTGTTGGGAGTAGAAGCACAACATACGGCGCAATGTGCGTATTTGGAACGTTGGGGATTATGTTGCCTAGTCATACAACACAAGTACCGTTGCACACAAGCCCGTGTTTTGATTCCAAGTACCGAAATACCTCCTTCGGCATAGTCTTTACTTCCCAGAATGCTAGTTCAACGCGTAGGAAGCGCTAAAAGCCGAAGAAATAAAGCAGCAAGATGTTCGATATTAAAACCCGTCAAATCCCCTAATAATCAGGAAACCCGCGTAATTCAGCACTACAAAATATAAAAACAAAACGAAAGCCGAAGTCACGACAAGTCGTTCAGAATCGCCCCATGGTTTTCAAGGACGACTTCCTTGAAGGCAGGGCGGAGGATTGATTTCGGAATTCAAACAAAACTATAAAAAAAGGCGTTTTACGCCTGCATATACGTATAGTACTTTAGGACATTCCTGATCTGTACACGACTTTATATACGCATTTAAATAATCCCTGAAGAAGGACATTACGTAATTATGCTTCCTCGTTACGAATATGCAAATCCTTAGCTTTTCAGGCTAGAACATGTTTTCTTCAAACAGGAATGCTTTATGACAGGTGACGACAAATAATGTTGGAGAAAAACTTGTCGCAAACAAGTTGGGAATACATGAACAGTACAAGCACGTTGGTGCCACGTGATACCAACTGAACTTGACAACAATAATGGCATTGGAACCACGTTGGTGGATATATACTATACAGTTGCATGAAATGGACTATTGCGAGTTTTCGTACTCCACTCTGATCGTTTTGGATCCATCAAAGCGTCAATAATATAGAAGCCGTGTCGTGTCTGAACTTGCCAGCGCTTCGATCCAACCTGTAGCTCCGGGAATGATAGCTGGCCTTTCCTTCCGTTCTATGAAGGGAAAGTTTGGTTCGGCTTTGCTTGCTTCGTTGGTGTGCAAATTCGATTCCATGCGATTGCTGCAAGTTACCTTGCATAGCAAGCAATTATTGGACCGTTGCCGCACTTAAAGAACAACGTAATCTACGTACACGCAATTACTAAAATTGCTTCATCCTAGCTTGGCAATTATAAGCACTTCTTATGTTACGTATTACGTCAGGCTAAATTATTTTCTCTCCTTAATACAAATTACCCATCTGGTTCATTAGTTATTACAGTGACATTGACTTTAGTTGTTTCACACTCGTATTTAATGAGTGAGGGTAAGACCAGCTTATAATGTATGGGATTTTCCTAGAAATAATGTGAGAGCTTTTAAGATCAAAGATAGATCTTTTTTGTAAACAATGAGCAGGATGCGAGCAAATCAGGAGCTATGAAAGCCAGGAACTAAGCAAAATGAAACAGAAGAAAACGAGATAAGCTAGAAGAAAGCGAAATGAATTACAAGAAAGCGAAACAAAATGAATACGATGTTATTAGTTCAAGCAATACTTTCTTATAGTCATTTTTTTTTAATTCGTACAGCAAGGTCGCACGAACTACAATCCCGCCACACCCTTCTCCGTAAGCCCTAGCACGGACAAAACAACTTATCTGGATACTTGCAGTGGCATTTAATGTTTCTTTTCTTGTTTTTGTTCTTCTTCTCTGACTTAAGTATACCCCGATTTCCTTGTCTCCATACTTGTACGCCAATTACTAGCTTTTACATGCGAGTAATTTATCCTTTTCTGTCCGTGTCTCAATAACTGAAGTAGATTTATAGAAAAAAAAGGTCTTTCATCATAAATGATATCTTATATGTCTCCTGAACGAACGCGTGATCGTCAAACTTTTCATTCCAACTAAAGGTCTCCAATGTCCCAACTCTCGTTACTCCCACAAGTTTTGCTCAGGTATCTAAGGATGCAAATGAGAGATTACAAAATAAATTAATAATTATTTAGGAGAGATTTTTTAATTATTTTGTTAAACTTCTCAAGAGCAATACTTAATACCCAGCCTACTAAATTTATTTTATTTTTTGGGTGCACAGAACGTGGCATTTTTTCTTCTTCCTCTTTTTCATCTTAATCCTAAAAAGGTTTGTCTTGACATTTGACCTTTACCGCCCAAGGACCCTCGAGTCTAATACCAGACACTACCATGTGAATTGCATTAGTTTAGCCTTATTTTCGTGGGAGGAATAGGACATGTTGAGCAAGACCCCTTCGCGATCAATGGATGCTGCATTCATACGCACAAGCAGACGGTTATAGACGCTCAACGGCTAAACCGGGTTACCATAGCAACCCAAAGCTGGACCTCGTGACGTTCTCTCTTATTATTTCCGTGCTCCAAATCCCACTTGTTGACTGTTCCGTGCCCGCAGCTTCTCTCATGTGTGCACGCTTTAGACAGTGTCTTGTCCGCAAACAAGTATGCCTATAACAGCTACAGCTGCTTCTGCTAGTGTTTCTTAATTCGAGGTTGTTAAGAAACATTTCCTAGAACCAGCACGACACTTGATTTGCAAAAATCTTCCCAAAAATTCCATAAAACGCATCAACTTTTTTCTTGAGTTGTGCTCCATTTTATTTTCAATTCACAGTCATGGGTCATCTGTCAACCTTGAGAAGAAATCCGAAACAGAAAATAAAATATCGAAAAATCGAACATAAAATATGAATGACCGAGCCCACTTAAAACGCCGTGAGGTTTTAAGAGATTAACTTTGCGATTTAAATAAACTACCAAGTTATCCATCCTGATAAGTTTTGCTAATCTTATGAATAATTTTGTAATCTATTAATTATCTCTATAATTATTTAAAATAAGTAAAATCGCAGGGAATTTTTGTTTGTGTGAATTTTACTCCCAACTTTTCTTTCGCAATGATGATACAATTCAACACTTTCTAAAGCACGCTAAGTAAGGCCTAAATTACAACACAGTGACTCATAGATTGTAATTCTTTCTGACTTAATTGTAATCGTTGTTGTACTACAAAATCGGTCTGTTGTTAAAATATGGCATGTTCATACTGTTATTAAAATACGGCATGGCATGTGGTCCATACTGTACAGACGAGTAAGAGTGAGATTGCTTGGCCCTGAACTGAATATTTATGTTGTGAAAGACCGGTTTAGCTATGTTTCTAGCGTAAGCATGAGAGTAAGAAGCACCGAATAGTATAGAGAAATTGATGTGTAACTTATTACCCAGGTGAAGGTAATATTAAGCTACATTTAACGATGAAACAGGTATTTGAGCCAAGCGAGGGTGAAAGTGCTTGAGCTCCGGCAGCGTCTTGAGGAGTTTTGAACTCTAAAAGGTCTCAAAACTACTACTGCGATCCTTCAACGTCAACCGAAAAGGAAAAAAGGTTCCGTTAATCGACCTAGTGCAATATTTACGCATTCTCTGTAATTTGCGGGGTAACTGGACAACTCAACTCATTTAACGCACCTCGTACTCGGACCAGCTTGATGGTCCTTGACTCCACAATTCCGTTGGGATGTTGATAATTGTCAACACATGCTCGTTAAACATACCCATATGTTCAAATGCGGGTTCTGTTTTATTCTTTTAATTACCCAACCTCATTACGTTTTCGAACTTCTCAACGTCAACAGTTGAATGATCTCCATTATGTATTTTTAATAAATCTATGTAAAAATGCCCCTATTTCGAATTCCCTCTATACTTAACGTAATTATCCATAACCTTCTAGGATATCTGCCTCAAGGCCACTGCAAATGCGAAATGAGTATGCAACATCGCACATGTCTATAAAACGTGTTCCTGTTTTGTGCTGGTCGCATCATTATAAATTTGCGCGAATTTCTTCTATTTTCCTTCTGCAAGTTTTCCTTCTCTACCAGTTTTATTTGATTTATTGGAGCTCATTCTACTTTTCCCTTTTAAAAAAAGAAATCCTAAAAAACAAGACGAGTTCCGGAGGTCTAAGCAACGTGATGTTTATATAAACGGATCAGATAAAACGGGGAGTGAAAAATTAACTAGTGTAATCCAGTATTTAAGCATATCTCAACTGGCCGGCTGGACGCTTATCGGTTATCACCAAAGTGTTTTTCATAAGCTAAGAGATTTCTCTGTCTGTCTCTCCGCTACAACCCATGTAATCCGACCAACATCCTAATATCACGTGGCATAAGCTTGCAGGAACTCTCCAGTCTTCAGGCCTTTTTTTCACAGTTACCAAGCCGCCTTTTGCCCTCAGCCGAGCCCGCTTTTCAACCGCGCCAATCCGCATCACTCTTTTACGCCCCGCACTCGATCGTCTCCCACGACACCAGCATTTTGCTGTAAACCTTTACTAGTTTCAATCGCTTGAACTCTTGAGCATAACCAATCTTGTAAGCAAATAAGATACAACTGCTCGTCATTCTTTTTCTTAAAAAAGCACAACCAATTTCCCGTGATTCGAATTTGGAGGTCAATTTTTCGGTAAGTTCCTTTAGCACGGTCGTGACCACGCACAAAACTCGAGTCGGGTTTATGCCCAGGGAGTCTGGGTTTTGCTCGTATAGACACAGTGCGGGGGCTTGACTTGTGTCTGTGCTGCTGTTCAAGGGGACATCTAGAAACGTCAGCTTGTTTTAACCGCATTCGTTGCTCTCGTTGCCAATTCCCCTCCCCCCCCCCCCCCAACAAAAATAAAGAAATTAAATAAAATATCGACACAAAGTGCGTATACTTTTAATAAAACGCCCTCGATCGATTACGATTTTCCGTTTAGCAGAGCATAACAACGTAAGTTACTTTCATTCCCTATAAGATCTTATCATATAAAACGTTTAAAATAACTATTTATCTCGAATAGCGGAATTGGTACTGAAGTATCTTAACCATTAGTAGGATCTGAATTGCGGCACTGTGGGAGACCTTGTGGCGACTTCCCCCCGCATTGTGCATCAGCGCATCTCTTCCTTTTCGGGTTTCTCCCTTTATTTTTCGGATCTATTTTTGTTGTTTAGCTTAGTTTTACGGTTTCGGTGTTATTCGTTTATTCGGGTTTTGACTTTCAACACTTTTTATCATTCTTCCTTCTTCTCTTCTCGTATTCCGTAAATTCTGCACTTCTGTTTTCTTCAATCCCCATCTTTCTTCGGTCGAAACATCCCATTCCGCTCGGGAAGTAGGAATCCTCAAACTTTACCCAAACCCGAAACTCGGGGAACATTTTTTGGTCTTCAAACTCTGCCAGACGTCGTTCGACGTTGACCCGAGATTTTTCTCTGGAAATCCGTCAGTGCATTTTGACCATCGTCAACGTTGGAACTATATCCAGAGCCATCTTTAGCTTTTGTCTAACTCCCTCCGCAGCCAGTTCTATCTCGGGAGCCAAGTTCTGCTCTACTGTAGTTCTCCTGGAACCTTTGCCCTTTTGACACGTTTGAAACTATCGAGCCAAGAACAGCAAAAGAGAACGTTTTGTCTTTGGTGTGCAAAAATCTTCCCAGCCACTGCGACAACCAACCAAAAAGTGCAGCCAAACAGCAAGTGTGCGTTATTATAGTAAACTTTGGAGGAGTTTGCCATTCCCACTCGTCGCAGTTCTTATTGAGCGATCTATCGATTTTCTTCCCTCGCTTATCGTCTCGCCAGTACACGGTCAACAGTTCCAAAGCGGATATTGCATTGTTTCAGAATTGCCTGAATTTGGAAGCTGTACGAATTAAGTGCTTTTATCACGAGTCCTACTGAAGCCACCACAGTCATCATGGAACAAGCTCAACATCTTCAGAAGTGCACTTTCCCGTTAATGCAGGTAAGGATTTCGGTTTCCATTGATTCTCCTACAACGTGCACGTGACGTATACGGTTTCTTCTTGTAAGCGTTCCGCAGAATGTTCCAGATTAGAACCGACAAGCGACACGTATATAGCTCTTAATCTCACTTGTAGATAAAGTAATGCAACATTATTAACTGTGTCCCTTTTGCGTTTATTCTGTTTGTTTTTCCAACTTTCCAGTCTCGTCTTGGATACACAAGTGGGGTCCTTATCAGCCTCTGCCTCACGTTAAGCCATTTTCTGCTAACAAATAACAAGAAAAAATCGCGTTTCTTTTTTTTTATCCGAGTAATTTAAGCCGGGCTATCTTGAAATGATATCTGGCACGTAACCATGTATAAGGAGTCGACTCGATGAAGATGATTCCGAGACCCGAACTGTAAACTCTCTCAAGATCTTGGACCACTCTAATTACATTTTAATTGCAGTTCGTTTCGTTTCACTTCATTTCTCTTAGTGTTTTTAATCTTTCTGAAAGTCGGTAATATTCTTTTTTAAAGCTTTTCCTCGTATCGAAAATGTTTCGGTATTTCTCCTTGACAAAGAAGGAAAACCCCTTTTATTATTTTTATTTCTTTTATTTCGGCCTTTTGTATAAGCGGATTTCCTTGGGAAAGCTTACAGGCAACATGTAAAGAATTGCTAATTGGCATAATTTAAGTTGTGTCCGTTCTTCAGCCTAAAGGAGAGATATTTATACACGAAAGGAGTCGAGGTTGGTATTCTGTATCTCTGTTAGAATGTCCCGCAGCCCAGTCGAGCCAACAGGGAATACGAAAAGTCACGTGCTATATATACCACGTGGACCAAAAAGGCAATGCCGACCAATTCTACATGGCAAGGCACAGGCACTTCTGAAATGTGCATATTAAGCTCTCTTGATTCCCAAGGTGTATGCCCACGTGTCCTAGTTTGAAAAATGATCCGTGTCGGAATGAAATGAAACCGGCAAAATCTAATGTAATTCTCAATGTCTGAATGAAAGAATACCTTTACCCAGTAGCCGGTTAGCGTTAGCGAAAAGATAAACCGACTGTTGGCCCCAAATTATAGGAAGTGATGTCATAGTATGCCTAATAGAAGTAGACACGCCATATCCAGGTGTGTTTTCGTTTCTTGTTGCTGTCATGTGTTTACTCTCTTGTGTACGCTGTATGCGTGGCATATAGGTCAAACACTCGAAGACTGTAATCATTTTGACCTTGAATCCTATGACCTGTAAACCTAAATCCAAATAGCCAAAGGTTAAAGCTAATTAACCAGCTGTTGAAAGATAATTTCCGTTTCTCGTTTTATTTTATAAAGTTTTGCGAGAGAGAAGAATGACAATAGTTACGGAAAATACAAGCTTGCCAGAATTTTGGGGGGATTTTTCCCGCAAGTTATCGATGTCGCAATGCCAGACATAGACTAGGGTGAGCGTGATCAATAAGAAGGCGTGTTTTAACCAGGCCTGTGACGTCAGAATGTTGCGGGGGTGTAAAAAAAAACTTAAGAGGGGGAGACAACTGGAGTGCTTCCGAAAGACGTCATCCGTTGTATACTGCCTGAATCCAGAATGTTTGAAAATTAGTTTTTTTTTCGTATTTAGTTAATCCTTGAAATTGGGCTTGGGACATTTTCTGGTTCGGTTATGCGGAAAAGTGGTTATCAAGACCCCCGTAGCCCGTACTCGGGCACCTTTACGCTAATGGTATAAACCCTAGTAGCGTAGGACTACGCGGAGTTGCTGCTATTTATTGTCACGAGGCCATGATACGAATGGCCTGGTTGCTATAGTGATTGTTTGAATCATGGGGAACTTTCTTTTTAGTATACATTTCCTGTGACAAGTGAAGGCACTTTTGGCGTGCTTTCAGCTAACAGATACACTCTGTAGGGCAAAAATATTGTAACATCTCTGACCAGAATCCACCCCACCCCCCCACCCCACCACCACAACCACCAAAAAGAGGGAAAACAGAAAACACGGAAAGAAAAAACCCCAGAAATTCCGAAATACTTGGCACGATTGATTACGCTCATTTAGGGACTGGCAGTAAGGCTTACCCGGCTAAGAATAGACTTCCTCATAACGCTCCCATATTCCCAAACTACTTTCTCAGAAGAGACAAACAACCCCTGGTATGCCAAAGTCTTCCTAAACTGTGTTCTCTATAGCCAATAGGAATTCTTTGTTCTTTTACACAACAATAGGACAACCCCGGGTGATTTTCCTCCTTCTTAGAATTGAGAAATCTTGATAAAACTGGTCTTTCCATTTTTTTAGTTGGTGTACTAATTATATAATATTTAGGTAATATTTTTAATGTTTAAATCACCCTCTTCTCCTCCTCCCCCTCTTCCTTCCCCCTTGTACAGAACTTGTACAATCCACTCAGATAACTTGAATCATATGTAAATTGAAGACCCAGTAATAGGCTTCGGCCTAAACTGGTATACAATAAAAAAAATTTGGGTCCTCAGTTAGTCATCAAGTTTTCGAAAATTGAACGTAGATCAGAAAAAAATAAAGTAATTCAGTAATGTCATATCAACGGCATCACTGTCGGCAATTGTTTGTTGATTCGAATCAATCCGTACACGTGTTGCGCAGATTCAGCAAATTTGACGTCTTTTTATCAGCAACCTGTCTTTCTTTAGCAACTTTTTCGAATGACAAGGAAACCGGAAGTGATTGTTAAAAAAAAGGCTTTGCGCCCGTTCACCTTTTTCCTTTTTTAATTCAATAATATTTTGTAAAAAATAAAATGGTCAACCTGCTACAAAGGTACGGATGTGATTAGATTGTTACAGATTGCTGTGCATTTTCTATGTATGTCGAACTGCGCAGTTTCCAAACTTGACTGAATCGATTAATGGAGTTAAATAAACCTAAAAATTTGAAATATAATCTACATAAAAATCGGATACTTAACTTAGACTCGCAATGAGCGTAGCTCGTGCTATTAAATACAGTAAAAAGCGCATACATTGCAAAAAATTGGTCATTTTAAAAGTAAATATTGTTACCATGTAAATGTTGTGTTACCATTTATGGCAATATATTATTGCAAAATTACCAGCATTTCTTTACAGTGCATGTTGCTTTATTATCTACGCATATTAATTTTATAGATTATTTATATAGTATAATTATATGAATTAGTTAGATAAATTAGACACATACAAGTAAAGCAATTAGGCTTCTTTTGCTATAAAAAGTGTGTACATATTTGTTATTATTATTATATTATTTTGTTATACTATTTAGTTTCGTGAGCACGTGTTGTCTTATCACCTGGTATGGGTTACAGGCAAATCCAATTGGCATTGAAAGTCATTCGACAGGCTTCCTCTATTACGTCGTTCTTCTCTCTCAAAAAGATTAGATATCCACACTTCCCACTGTGATATGCCAAGTTCTCCCAAACTTAAGAGCTAGCAACGTAGAGTCACTTGTCTTGCCGGTCAGATGAGGCAGTGACAAAGTCGAAAACGTATTATAAACGAATAAATAATAACTGTCAAGCTCGTATCATTTCGATACGCCTTGCTCTTGCCTTCACACGGTTTGTTTACTTTTCCTTGCCCAGAAATGCATGTGTTTTTTATCTCCATCTCGACTCAAAGTCTGAAAAGCCAATACCAGAACCCATTAGCAGACGTTTTAGCATTAGCAGATTTTCCTTTTCAAGGCCAGTCGAGAAAGCCCATATCTGTAACTTTTTGGCCCTTGCCCTCGTCGGTGAATGCGCTCCAAAATAAAAACTATAACACCTCTTCTCGGAACTGTCTAAAACGCGTTTCTATATGGTCATCTTGGCAACTGTGACTCTTTTTTCTTTTTTTTCTATTTTTTTTAGGGAGGAGGGGAGGGGAGTGGGAATATATTTCTACGGGAAATGCCAATTTTCATTGTTGAAAGCTGACCTCTACGCTTTTGCTTCCATTCGATCTAATCAGCTACGTATTTAGCGTACCGCAATTAGATTTTACTTTCAAGCGTGACGTTGCCCGCTTTTTACTTTATTTTTTAGTTTCTTTTTCTTTTTGGGTTTACTTGGTTTGATGTTGTTTGATTTGGCGAATACGGAAATCTTCAATCTTCATGGTCAAGGCTACTCAAGGTTGGTCCCGCATATAGACTATGCCAAAACATTGCAAAGATTGCTAGTGATCTAGAAAGGGTGGGGTGTCTTCCATTTTTTTGTTTGTTTTTCCCCCAGAATGATTTATGTGCCACGCTTAGGACTGCTTCTGCATCGTTAATACATCGTACTACTTGAAACATACTTAAAGCAGCGAGTAAGAGTACCGGTTGGGCTCGCCTCGAGCATGGGTTTGGTGTTTGACTACAAACAGCGACTTTTAGAACTCGACGGAAACTTTCCACGATGCCTTTTTGATTAAGATTTTCAAGGGCAGGGTGGAGTTTGGGAGAAGTTTTTTTTCTGACGATGTCAAACCAGACCCGGA
Source organism: Lepidurus packardi (assembly GCA_023053545.1). Taxonomy (NCBI): domain Eukaryota; kingdom Metazoa; phylum Arthropoda; class Branchiopoda; order Notostraca; family Triopsidae; genus Lepidurus; species Lepidurus packardi. The sequence goes on from JAKZAN010000002.1 coordinate 8,870,914, forward strand.
CCTGGCCATTTGTATTTATTGAATAATCTCTGTGAGCTTTAGTTAACAAGGGGTTTATAATTCATCAATTGTAAATGAGGGGAATTATGAACCAGATCCGGCTAAAGGCTCAAGTTTCAATATTGGCGTTATCTGGCGTCTTTTGTATTTATTTTTTATTTTCTGTTTTATTTTATGGTATTGTATCGTTTTTTGAAGGAGCCTTTGAATTGAGCGTTGCTTATTAATTGTCAAAATAATGAACGCGATCAATGCTTCTGAGCCAGCTGTGTAGCATTGTAAGGGCCAACCTACACCTGTGGCTATTCAATTCGGAATTCTCTTGTTCCCTGAATATGATTTGAGCCACAGTAGCCCACTTACGTCAGTGCTTTTGAGACGTAAAACAGCACTTCCTTTTCGTGACGACGTACTGTATGCGTAAGTAACCGAATCTATTACATAGTTGGCTCATCGGACATTATGGACGTTTAATGCTACGACTACGCTAATTTAACCGTTGTGTCCCGAGACACTGTAAACGGAACAACTTTCAAATTGTGGGTTGTCGTGTCATTGGTATAGGAAAACGGTGATTGACACACTATCTAACGTCCTTTAGAATGTTCTTTGGTATTATTGTTGTTTGCAGTCTTCTCTGGTGCGTAAACTGGGTCAAGTTTCGTCCCTATCTTGTCAAGGTCCCTTGCCAACCCTCTTTCTTTTTCGCTATCTTGCTCAATTGTATACCTACGTGCTGCAGGGAAGATCAGATTCTCAACTGTATGCTGGGCCTATATAGCGAAAGCCGACTGCTTTGTTTACCTTCTTGCGTGGCCTTCATTCGGGGCTTATGTGTGATACTTTGCGCGTAGATTGATCAGCAAGTGCAGGAGACAAAAACACAATAAACTGTTAAACTTTAAATGGTCTATATCAAATCTGTTTATTAGAGCTGCGTTGCACCTTTCTTGACTCCTTTAGATCTATCGCGTGGTATACTGGAACAGTAATAAATAATTGAGGCACAATTGCGTGCAGCAGTTTGTACTTCATAAAAAATATTGTTCAGGAAATTAAATATAAATTAATATTAAATATATACGCGGGCGTAATTTGTATTGTATTAAAATATAGAATTTTATTTAAAAAAAATACACGAAATTATTTTCTGATTATTTGCAATAATTTTAAGATCTTAGAAAAGTTTTCCATTTTACTCTTAGAAACATATGGAAGTTAAGCTCGTCGAATGTAATTACACATGCATTTATTCTTTTAGTTAATCCAAGGCTTCAATTCACGTTAAAAATTTTAATTTGTGTCGTTTTTTAACTAAAAATTGAATAACAAATAAGCACAACAGCAAACGTGAAGCCAAAGTTGTAAAGAGTGCGGTTTAGGCCATTAAAACTCGAACCCCACGTTGTAAAGAAAGGGTTCAAGCTTTGAAAAAGTGATTTGTTTTCCGAAACAAAAAACAGTTGTCCTTGGCAAGTTAAATTTTTTCCTCGCCCTCGTGTGCTTGGATGGACAAAGGAGTTGGAATCGAGTTCTGCCAAGACTTGGTCTAACAGAAGGGGTTAGGAAAGGGAGGGGGGAGGGGAGCACCGAGAAATACGCTTACGCTGCGTGCTTTGTAAAACAGTTCGGTTGCTACCCGAGCCCGAGTCTTGGGCAAAACCGGTCCCTTTTTATTAAACAACCATAGCCCCCTACAGCTACAACAACAACGACAAAGCTACGCCACCCTTTGTTGTTCCCTTGGTTAGCTAGCCTGACAGCTTCCAGGTCCTCCTTGCTTGTTGCTTTTAATTCAGAAAAAGGTGAAGAAGTCCTTGTTGTTGTTATTGTTGGGAAAAAATGTTGGCGTTTGAAAGCAAAATTAAAAGCCCTCTCTCTTAGAAATTTTCCCCTTGACCCGGGTGCACAAGAATTGTCGCCTCAGAAACAGCCCCCAAATCCCTCGTCTTACTCCCAAGCTTGTATATTTCCGGATCCTTGTCTCAAAACATTTATCGAATAACAGATACTCTTATTCTTTCTCTCTACTCCTCCCCTTCCGATAAATAAATGAATAGGGGAAAACCCTATTACCAAATTCGGTCTTTTCCCCTCTGAGCTTTGAAACAATTTCCAGTCCCAATTTACTCCCAATGGATGTAATCCCCCGAGTAAAACTACGTTATTTGCCCTTTATTTTTACTCACAAAGTGCAAAAATAGGGACAAAACCGCTTCTGAAACTACGACTTTTCGTTACCTAATCTCGCATATGCATGGTAAATTATCGTAAAACTAAAAACCGTAAACCGGGACTGTTGGTCTTTTGCGGTTTGGATCGGTTTTCCTTTGTTTGGCAGAAAAGTAAAGTCAGCGAACGAAGATCAAAAGCGCAAAACACTCTGGTGGCCTAGTTGAGCAAATTTTGCGCTTCATAAGTCCTAACAGGCTTGTAAAATCTAAGAAACATTCAAAATTATCCCCCCAGGTGCCCAGTTGCACCTTCCAAGCGTTACAAGTCGTGGACCAGAGACGGTTCGAAAAGAACCTGCGCAGTTGCGCACTAAGTGCAATTCGGTTCCTTGTGCTTCCCTTGCCTCACCAATTGTTAAATTGCACCTTGGCGAACAAAAGGGGGGGGGGGGGGGGCTGAAAAGGATCGAGTTCGGGTTGGATCGGTTTTTTCCCCCTGTGGAAGGAGCGTGGAGCTCACAGGAGCAGCTGTCGTATGAATTGACTTGACCGTTGGCTTGGTTGGTGGGTGTTGTAGGTCCATACAGTGCGTCTCCGTAGTCCCGTATTGTACTGTATACACGGGGCGCAGCGGGCTTTATTGTGTTAGTTGATGGAAGGCTGTAGCTGAAGACGGTAGTCGCTACACAACCGCTTGTTGTGACCGGTGTGTGCGTCAGTTGCAATCTCTCCAGGAACGTTGTCTGTTGTGGTGGAGATCCAGGAAACAAACACAAGTGGCTTTACAAGTTGTTTTGTTTTTCTGGTGCTAAAACACAAATCCGACAGTACAGTATTTAAAACTTCCTTGCAAGAGTCGAGTGATAAGATCTTGAAGAAAGTCTTCATTATAAACAAATCTCTGAATGTTTTTACCCGTTCGTCCTGCTCTTAAGTTAGATTTTCAAGAAAGTGTGGACCGAAACAGTGAAATTTGTGGTCTTTACGAAAACGCATCCTTTATCTAAAGCTTCCTAGAGGATTCTTATCACTCTCTTATTAAATCCTGGTGCAAATAATTTACATTCCATACGGAACGAACACTGGAAAAGTAAGTTCGTTTGTGCATTCTAAAATTCATTTTTGGAGATTTTCTTTAAAAACATTATCTTCCTTGCTTTCTCGATAAGTTATTCGACAAATAATGGGGGTAGTGATGAGATAAAGCCAGAGATTTAATTTAGTGAAGGAAAAACTTCTCAAACATGACCAAACATGGTCCTTTATCTGTCTGACACAAGTGTTCCAGAAAGTTAAAAAGAAGGATTTACGGTTACGAATGTTAGGTCAAATATCACAGTAAAGTTTGACCAAGTTCGAGTTTTCCTCTTCGTAACCGCTGGCCAGTTAACGAAACTTAAGTGACAAAGACTTTCTCCGATCTCCTTTTTATCCGTAACGGCATCTAAAAATGTTGAAACGAGGCTTTACGTTTCCTTGAGCCAAAGAAATGTTATCTGGGCGAGATCAGTTCGAGTTCAAAAATGGCTTGGGAGGTTTACACTTTTCCCCCTTTCTTGAGCTTGCATGGCTAGCAAAGTAAACTAGTCTAAAAATCTGAGAGTGCCATTCAATTCTGACAAGTTATCAACGCAAAGCGAAACCTGTTTCCCCACCGCATTTTTTACACGCTGATTGAATTTCCTTGCTTATAAAACATGAAACGAGGTTAGGCTCGCCTTATTTCTCGTGCAGTATCTAAAACGAAAATAAAATGCAACAAAAATAAAACTGGCTTTTTTGCTGGTAGGTGCGAATGTGTGCATCGCTGGTTAAGTAATTAGGGAATACGAGAGAGAACAAATAAAAAAGGAGAAAATACAGTGTCGAGACGTTTGATAATAAATGCAAAGAAAGAGAGAGGAAGAGATGCTTGGGACTTAAAAGCAAAGAAGGAATATAAGGGAAGGTATTTTTGCGGAAAGGAAAAGGTGCTAGTTTTGGACGGGACAAGGCAAAAAAGTGAGAGTGGTGTGTGGTGGTGGTGTTTGGTCTTCATGGACGCCCTTGCTTAATGCAATCATGCGACCTCAATACCTGAATCACGATCGCCAAGGATGCAAAGAGTGGAGAACGTTCACTTCCCATGTTCAGTTCGGATTGAAACAACATTCTCAAAACTTGTTACTCCAACACACTGACACATTCTTCAGCTCTCAAACTTTATTGGCAGATCTAACGCTTGTACAAATTTTGCGTACCGACTACCAAGAAAGAGTGCATGACAAATAGAAACGTTTTTAGACGAGCTCAACATCAAGAAGGCGTTTTTGAACTCTTACCGCGATATACGCAAGGTTATACGTTGGGAAATCAAACGTGCACTATTTATAAACTTTTCCTCTGTTGCTGGAGTCTTTCGTACACCGTGTGAATTCGTGCACAAATTTCAAGGGGTTTTCTAAATACTTGTACCTGGAAGCATGGCTGTGGAGGTGAACAGTTGTTGACATGACTTTCTCTTTTTTGGAACGCTTTCTTCCTTCGTCCGTTTCTTTTTCTATTATACGTGAGAAATTGGGGGAAACTGACAACTTACATTGGGAGTTCAATTTGAAATTTCAATTTCAGTTAAAATCTAATCCTGAACTTGCAGTTTATTTGGAATCTAATTAGGCTCGGAATCGATTTCTTTTTATTAGGAGCGATAAAGTTGGAATCGAATTAAATTTTAATCTCGATCCTAATCATGATTAGAACAACCAGTGTCGTTTTAAGCTTTATTTGGACGGGAAGAAAAGACTTACGAACTAAATTTTGACTTTAAGATTTTGAATTTCAAGCTAAATGTTTTCCCTTTTTTTCATTTTGCAGTCTGGGACGCTTGAATTGACGAGTGCCGCACGAGAAAGATTGGAGCGCTTGCATTTGGGGATTGGCGTATCCATCATGGAAGTCCTGCAACTTCACCAGCAGCAACGGCCGCGCCCAACGGGCATCACTACGAGCGTCCCGGTTGGCACGACTCTCCTAACGCCCGAGTTGGAGGGCTTGGAGTTGCCGAGTACCGTCGCCAGAAGCGCTGCCTCCGACACGGGTGGCGGTTCAAACGCCGTCAGCGACTCGGACAGCGACAGTGGCATTGATTTTGCCGAGGAAGACGCGCCACTGTCCTCAGCGCGATCAACATCAGGTGACTCGGAATCCTTTTCCTGCTCGAGTCGGAGTAGCATACTGGTCCCCGGTACGGACGCGGACGCGACCGACCCTGACCAGGATGACTGCGACGAGTTGTCATCGGCGATGACGTCCAATTTGAACTTGGGTACGAGCGGCAAGCCTGCCTACTACGCTTCCACGCCGGCCAGCAAAGCCGTCACGTGGCAACGCCAGCGCTTCGCCGTCCTCAGCTTCGACCAAGTAAGACGATTACATGACGTCATGAACGAGGTCGTCCTCATCCACGGCCGCGGTAACTTCCCGACCCTGGAGCTCCGTCTGCGCGACCTGGTCAACGTAGTGCGGACCAAGCTCGAGGCCGACTCGGTGGTCGTCAAAGACATTCGCCTCAACGGCGGCGCCGCGTCCTACGTCCTGTCGTTGTCGGGCACGGGCAGATCTACCAACGCTCCCTATGACGGGCAGCAGCAATCTTATAATGACTTGGATCTCATCTTTGGTGTGGACTTGTCGTCGGCGCGGAGCTACGACCGGATCAAGAACGCCGTCTTGGAGTCGCTCTTGGATTTCCTGCCCGCCGGCGTGTCCCGGACGCGGATGTTATCTTGTTCGCTGAAGGAAGCTTACGTGAGCAAGATGGTCAAAGTGACCGAAGGCGATAGATGGTCCTTAATCTCGTTAGGAAACCACCGCGGCAAGAACGTAGAACTCAAGTTCGTGCACCACATGCGACGCCAATTTGAATTCTCGGTCGACTCATTCCAAATCATCCTGGACTCGCTCCTGCTCTTCTACGACTGCGCCGCCATGCCCATCGGCGAAACCTTTTATCCGACGGTGGTGGGCGAGTCCGTCTACGCCGACTTCCGCGAAGCCTTACACCATCTGCACCACAAACTTATCGCCACACGTAACCCCGAAGAAATCCGCGGCGGCGGCCTCCTCAAGTACTGCAACCTGCTGGTCAAAGAGTACCAGCCGGCGAATTCGAGCGAGATCAAGACCTTGGAGCGCTACATGTGCTCCCGCTTCTTCATCGACTTCCCCGACATCCACCAACAGCGCTGCAAGCTCGAAAACTATCTCTGGAACCATTTCATCGGCACGGACGAGGCCCTCAAGTACGATTTCCTCATGATCCTGTACTCGGTCGTCGACGATTCCACCGTCTGCCTCATGGGCCACGAGCGACGCCAAACCTTGACGCTCATCGAGGAACTGGCGTGCCAGGCCTACTACGCGGATCAACAGGCCGCCGCGATACAGCAACAGCAGCAGGCCATGGCCGTCACCGTTTCGAGTGCTGCTGCCCAGCAGCAGCAGAATTGCAATACCAGCAATGCCTCGAGTAGCGCGGGAGCGACGCATTTGACCCTCTCGGCCCCTCCCCCGCAGCCCACCTTCCACCACGCTCCGGTCTATGAAGTCCGAATATCCGGCTGCCAACCCACGGTCGTGTATTCCAGCTCCGGGTACTTTTACGCGCCACTGATGTCCGCACATCATCACCCGCCGCCCCCACCGCCGCCCAATGCGTCGAATGGCGCCTCCTCGACGGTGTGCGCGACCGCCCCGCCACCTGCTTCCGCGCACACTACCGCCACCTATGCTACCTGTCACTCCAATTCGTGCTCATGCACTTGTGGGTGGATTGCCTGTTCTTGAGAACCCGTGGTTTGGAGAAATGGGAAAATAAAAGTGTTCCTCTCCCTGGCCACGAGGTGGATAGAATATTCGTTGGGGAAGAAAGGAAGAGAGAGATCGAAAAGAAGAAAGAAAATATGTTTATAAAAAAATTTACGAGTCTATGGTGGCGGCGCTTGACCACTGGGGGAAACTTAACCAAGTGAAAACGAAAAGAAAAAGACTTCAAAAAAAGAAACGAAGAGTAGAAATACGATGTCAACGTCTTTCCATTGCATTTTTCCTGGTTGGGGAAAACGAGGATTTTTTTCTTGGTTTTTTTCCCCTGCGGACTGGACTGCAGAGATGCTCTTCTGGTTCGCATATGGCATTTTGAAGCATTATTTGGGATATGCAACTTTACGGGGGAGTGAAAGAAAGATAAAAAAACGGTGGCTGTTTTGAGGGGAAATTGATCATTTCTTCGGTACCTTTTATGCTGATTGCGTGTTTCTTGGCGGTATACACGATGAAGAAGCCCCTCCCACAGCCAGTCGCGAAAAATCCAAGAAAAAAATGCGTTTTATTTTGTTGTCTTTTCCTGGAAAATTTTTTGGAGCAAGACCTTTACAATGAAGCCAAGGAAAAAATGAAAATGGTGGTGTTTCTTCTCTCCCACGTCTATTTAAGTTTGTGCTCAACCAAGTGTTTCTTGTGCAAGAACAATCCCCCCTGCCCCTCCCCACCCAAAAAAAGAAAACTGGAAAATCCCCCAAACTTCCTAATGAAAGGCAGCCTTCAAAACGCCAAAAGATTGACTTTGCAAAGCGAACTGGCAATCTTAATTTGAGTTTTTATGCGCGCAAGCAAAGAAAAATAAGTAAACAGGAAAAAAAAATCTACAAACGCAAAAAAATAGTGTATATTTAAACTTTTTGGGGACACGTGCTATTTTTGTTTTGGAGAGAAGTCTGTTTCACTCTTAATTCCACATCCACTTCCCTATGCCAATTACCCGTTAACGTTGTGCTTTAATCAGCATTATTCTATATTATTCTCCTACCCAAACTGAATCATTTTTTGGATCTTGTTTTTCCCCCTTTATACAATCTGTTAAAAATTCGATAGATAAAAATTTCACGACACGATACAGAAACCGAAACACGTACTTTTTTAAAGAAAACTTATTGCTCTTATTATGATTTTTCGTCACTTTTTGGATACTCCTTTGCCATCCCCCAAGACTTAAAAACTGCGCATGATTGTGTCAAAAATCGCTACTATAAAAATGTGATGGGACATATACAAGAATGAGGTCTGGCCCCACCAAAATATTCAGACTTGGTTTCATTTTCCATAGCAAAACCAAAAAACTACATGAATGCTTATTTTCTAGTTTGTCTTTCGCTGTCTTATTTTCTTTTAGTTTTTTTATTCTTTATTTTAGTTTTTTCTGTTTCTTCGAAAAGCACATGCGTAGGAAATTGTCAAGCTGCACCTCTTTGTATTCGTACTTCATAAGGCTTCCAAGACATTTTTTTTATTTTTTCCGTATACTTGCCCTCCCCCTGTTCCTTTCACTCTTGTAATCGCACCTTTCATTTTACCTTGGAAAGCCTTTTAAACAGTTGGGAAATGAGCCGTTAGTCAATGTTCCGTACCAAGCTTCAGCTCCTGCTCAGTAATTTCCTTTACAAGTGCTTTGCGGAAAAATTCGCAGTAGTCTTAAAGTTATCCTTCTGCCCCCCAACTTTTTCTTTTGATTTAATTCCCCATTAAGAAAATCGCACTTTTTCAAGCGAATAGCTACTACGTATTTGGGAACTTGAAAAATGCGAACGCGAAAAGCGACTTTCCCTTTCACTTTACCTGTTTTCCGTCTCAAGGTGACCCACTTTGTGGGACAACTCCCCTTTATGTCATGCAAGTAACCTTGATGGGCCATACGCATTCAGCATTACCGTTAACAAGTATATAATAAAGGTCAGCATTGTTAGCATTTTTTCCGACTGTAATTTCGATTGAATCCGAATTTCTTTGTGCATTTAATTTCTGCTTTGAAATTAGTGCAAATCCAGAGTGTGAGAAATTTCCAGTCCAAAAGTGAACTCGATTGCGATTCTTTGGGGAGTTTTTCGCCAGCGAACTAGACAAATCCTTCCATGAAATTCGCCTAAGAAGTTTGTTTTTGTAAGAAAAAACAAACGAAAATTATCAGTAAACCGATCGTGCAACTCGCAAGCTTGCAAGCGGGTTCTTAAAATAGACTCAAATCATGGCTTTCACATTATAGTTTCTTTCGTAATTTTTATTACATTTTTATTTATTGTTTTTTAGTTTCTCCCCCCCATAAAGTTAGCATAGGTAATACGGCATATCAAAAGCCTGGTAGGCAAAAAATCTTAGAAGAATAAAAAAGCTCAGCCTTGGGAAAACTGTGATATTTTCAAGATGTTCGCGGGCTCAGCTAGAAAAAAGGCGTGGAAAACCAGAATGTTCATTTTTCAATCCAATTCATTTTTGCTAAGGGACCCACGTCTATCAACAACAGGCGAATTTCATGGACTGTTACACGTTCATTGTCAACTTGATTGGTCGAGTGGGCCAGAAATTTTTTCAAAAATTTTTCCAATTTTTCCAAGTTAAAAGTGAAAGGAGCTTTTATTGTTATTGTTTCTTAGCCTTGAATTCATTTCCATGCCCAACTCGAGATCTCCTCAATTAAAGGCTAGAAGCGTCATTAAAAGCTCGCATTCAATCTTTTTCAATTTATTTTTATTTCAAGAAAAATTTAACTACACATAATGGGATTCCTTAAATTGATAGTCGATTGATCGAGGTAGTTGTGCTGTCGAGGGGCCTTTACTATAAGAAACTATATCATTCAAATACAGAGGGTCTCCTGTTCTATTTTCTGGGGTAATTAAAAGGTTTTTGGGAGAAATTAGCCTTGAGTAATTACGGAAAAGTAGAAATCTTTACGAGATACCAATGCTCTTAATTCATGCTTTCAAATTGGAAGAAGGGGAGCAAAAAAAAAGGGGAGGGCATTTCGGTAGGTTTTTTTTTTTATTTGTAGTTGTGGTTTTTTGTTGTCTTGTACTGTGTGTCAACACTTCCCAATTCTTTTTTTTATTTATTTTATTTATCTTTTTGCCAGTTAGCCCTTTTTTTGCCTTGCACGCTCCAGTTGTGACGTCGCAGTTGGTTTACGAATTCGTGCTGGGTACAAAAATTTATAGTTGCGGGGGTTGGACTTTCTTCCCATATTGTGATATAATGAATTGTTTCAAAAGAAAAAAAACCTGACCGTCACGAGTCGTCGTTCATTGACATGCACCCTTACTGCTTTGATGTCGAGTCGAGTTTTTCCGAGTTCCAAAACATATGCATATGTAATCCCAAATTAAGAGGAATTCTAAGACCAGTTGATTTTTTATATTTTTTTTTTTTGTGCTTATCGTTCCCGTTTTTGATTTGTAAATTATGCATATCCACGCGATGCTCTATGGATTTAGTACGGACAAACTTATGTTTTTAGAAGAAAAAATTTAAAAATGCCCCAGAGGTGTCAGGCGAGAAATTCCAGTAGATTTTTTGGTGTGCTTTTTCCGTGTTGGGCTTTTTAAAAATCTATTTATAAATTCTGTTCTGGGAAGGAGTTTACGCCAAATGGTTCCTTTTACTTTTGATTCCTTTCCTATTTCTAATCCAGTCTTGTAATGGTGTGTGTCGCATCGGCACCCAAGACAATGGAAATTAACGTTATTAAAGCGACCTCTCGTCGACCCTCCAAAAAATCCTATGCTAAACGCGAAATGGGCAAATTAGTAGTACAGCCCCTCAGGTTTTTGCTCGTTGAAGTTGAAATACAAACGGTGACAAGAAACAAGAAAAATTACAAAAAATGATAAAGTATGTACAATTAAACTAAAGTGTGAAAATTGTGTTAAAATGCCCGAGTCAATAAAAAACATACAACAATTTCTGACTTGCGGAACTTTACTATTGAATAATGCATTAATTTACTCAATTAAGCTTTGGACTTTGAAATTTATCACTAAATGTGTACTAAATTAGTTTATTGGAAGGAAATTGTTGTGAATTGTTGAAGTTAAATCCTTGGATCCGTAAATTCTCTGTGAACATTGATTAATTACGTAATTGAGAAAAGAAAATTTGAAGGAACACATTTTCTTCCAACTTCAGAAACATTAGAATGCATCTCGTTCATACAAATCGCGGATGTCAGTGCAATCTCCAAAGAAATCAGTGAGAGATGCGAGACAAAGATGGGTTTCCAGACGCATTGCATTGGCTGATCGATGTGCGGTCGTTATGCTCTCTTTTCTTGCGGAGATTCCATTTCGTTCCGTCTCTTTTGTTTCCGCGAAGTAAATCAAAACGATGTACGTGGTGATTGCAGACATGGGCTGCAATTTCAACCACACAACAATCCATTATGTAATCCATAGTAAGGACGAAACAGACCGAGTACTATTTCCTGTCCATTCTCTACCTTCTGCACATTTTCAATTTTTTTGTTTCGAACATCCCTTCCTTCCAAGGGAAGTACAATTTCCAAGTGAAGTACTATTCCATCTAGAATCTAAGCAACCGACGTTTACTGTAAAGGCCAGGTGGGACTCTTAGCGCTACTCCGGCCAGCCTTGGCAGTGGAGCAAGACTGCAATAATGAATAATAATAATAACGGAATAAATAGTAACCGAACAAGTGGCACCCCTGACCCCGAATTCGTAGCGTTACTCCGGCTTGCTTTTACTTCGCTCGGTCGCCTTTTCTTGTGGCGGATATTATGCTACCCTGGTAATATCCTGCGAACATCCCGACTGCTCTATATGTTCTATGTGTAGGCAAGTATCGTGTTGGCATCCGAAGCAGTTTACATCCCCCTTACGTTTCTCAATGGTTTTTCCTGCTCCTGTTCAGTAATCGAGACTCGTCGCTTGGGATTCCTTATAGCGTATGCTTAAATCTACAAAGAAACCTGTCATCGCCCATAATTCTTAATGAGGCTACCACCCGTGTATTTCTGAGTAGCATTCTGTTAACGAATAAATTGGCATAATAAAGCGGTTCAACTTCAACTTATCCCATACCCTTGTACTTGTATGGCAATAAAAGTAGCAACCAACCTTGGACCTGGCATGACACCAACCCTTACTTTGTAGAGAAAAAAATGTGCGTATTTCGACATTGCAATTAAACATAACGGACCCAAAAGGGAACTCTTCCTTTAGAGCTATAGAACAAAAGCTGTCTTCTACGCTTCCATTCGCGTCAGTCCGCCAAGACTTCCGAAATTCTAAAGGCAAGAGTTCTGCATCTCGGCGACCGAGCTAAACTCACTAATCATGAATCTGTTTGAAGGAAATCTACCCAAAGCAGCCAATGCAAACGCTTTAATAACTAGAGAAAATATCTGCCTCTCAACAATATCCGCTATCCCAACATACCAGCCTCTTGGGAGCCTCACCGGACAAATGCATTTTCTTGCTAAAATTTTCCTTCCAATCAAATAGCTCAATTAATTGGAGCAAATCTAAACATTGCCCAACAGCGGCTCTTCTACACAGAATCGGAAAATACCATCGCCGTCCTGTCCTTGTACTACTCTTGTCAGCCAAACACTATGTTAGATTGTCTTTCTCTGTCGCTGGCTTTAACAAAGCTTGATCAACCCTAATTAGATTCCTTAGTCAAAACAAAATTCACTTTTTAGCAACCGAATTCCTCTCAAATGAAAAAGCTTTCCCAGCGATGCTGGGTCAGTCTTACAAATCGCGATGAAAACCTACCTATAGTAAACATGTCACTGCGAGCGATATTGCCTGATGTTAATTTGTTTCTTGTTATTCGTGTTCGCTGCTTTTGGCCAAATCAAAACTAGGTATAAAGCATTATAATAGGAGTAATGGTGTTGCATGAAACTTTAATGAACCGTAAATAATTAAAATAAATATGAATAGGAAATAACATTACATTAAGTATATAATAATACCTATTATAGTAATACTTTTATCACATAATACTTTTTTTTAATTTAATCCTAAGCTATAACACCAAGGTATACGTACTATTTTATCTCTTTGAACTATTATATCTTAGAACGTAATTATGATTGCGCTAGAAAGTCTAAAGCCCTTGTGACCTATATGTACTGCAATTATTTCCAGCAATTATGTTGATGTACCAGTTATGTAAGGGTTCTAAGGCGGAAACATGGAAAGCGACTACATGTCAGCCGTTTTGCTTTATTATATGTGTATTATACCTACATTACAAACGTATGTGTAACAAAGCTTTTCTGTCGCGGTTCTTCTGTTTTTATAAGAATTTCCATAAGTGAAATTCCCAAAAGACCTACGTAGAATCTACAGTAAATGTCCCTATAATATCAACGCAATACATTATCTTTTAATACATTTTAAGCTACAGATTTTGCTTGGTTAAGTAGAAACATGCGAATTAATTTTTTACCGATGCGAAAATAGCATAACTTCAAAATGGGAACTGTAGTCTCCTTATAGGTATCGTTAAACTTTTTCTAAACCAACAATTTTCACAGACATTGGTTTCATGGCTAACTAGTTATAGAGTATGTCGGGTCAATGCGTAGAAGCCACGCGCACTAATTTGCTTCCATGTACAACATAAGTGCACTTTGTGGTATAGTTGGGTGGAAACTCGCTAAGCTCTATGGTACTCAACTAGTTTTTTTTGCTTAGCCGAAAACTGCAGGACTTGACGTTGACTTGTCAAACGAATGTTTGTCATTTGCCGTTAACTCTTTGACCGACTTTTCGATTCTTATAGCCTTCACCTGTCGGCTTTTACTTTACCGGCTGTCCAACTCGCTGATTGCGAGCTTTAATTAAATCTGCGTTTTTTTAGTGATACAGGGTAAGTTTTTCTGAGAATTCAAGCCTTACAGAAAGAAACAGCAAGAGACAACTTTTCAGCGTAAAAATACCCGTAAACGAGTAAAATCAGTTTTGGCCACGCTGTGACACGTCAAACACCTAATTGTATGCACCTCAGACTAAGTTAGGCTTGCTCTACTCAACTAAAACACAAGACAAGACACTAAAACTAAAACACAAGACAAGGTTTTGCATTTAAGATGAAGATAACAAAAGAGCTCTTTACCACAGATCCGAAACGGGTTGCTCACTTAGCTTCGATAACAGAAAGATCATGTTCGGTTTTCTTAGACCGAAACGTGCCGAATCTAAAATTTTTCGCACTTGGTTAGTATTCAAACCATTCGCAACTCGAACTAGCTATCCGTGAAGAGAAGGTTTGATTAATGTTTACTGAAACGAGAATACAGTGAACTAGAATGATGTAAAATATTATTTTACTCTTGCAACCCAAATGAAGCATGCAGCCTAAATGTAGCGATAAACAAGCCGAAATGTACAGTTCAAGCTTGCATAGTTACATTTGGCCTTGCATAGCCGAATTAAGCAATTAAATATCTTAACTGTAAAATTAGTTAAAATTAGTCGGTCGGTAATTAGCCTGGTCTGTAAAATTAGTCGGTCTGTTTCGTCCTTACTATGGATTACATAATGGAAACTTCCTTAAATAAACTTCACCCATTTATAATTTTTTGCGGTTTATTTACAATTCAAACTAAACGTTAAAATTACCCTCTTTAGGGTTTTTGTATTTGTTATACACTGGTAATGTGTACAACCATGAAACTTTCTAGTCAGCATAGTTCGTGTCTAAATAAAGATTTGTTATTTATATATTTTTAATTGTCTAATATATTAATCATGCTTCCGAAGAAAAGAACCGTAGAAAATATGCAGATAAAAATAAGGGGAAAACTTTCGTTTGAACTAAAATTTCAAAAACGTATAAAATAAGGTTCAAAAGCCAGTACCGATTTAATCTCAATGGAACTTTCTAGTCAGCACATCTTGTATCCAAAAAGAAGCAAACAATTCCAAAGTAGATAACCTGCAAAACCCAACAAAACGAATTCGCGTGACTTTTGCAGAAAAAGAAACGAACAAATCTCACTTTCATAACAGCTAGAATATTTCCCATAAATTGCACTAATTAAGACACTCTTATGTAAGCTTTCGAGGGAAAAATTGCCGTAAACATTTCGTAGGAATTCCGTACACGTGTGCGTAACTCCGACCACCAAAAACCAAAAAAGACTAAAAATTCCGCAAAATCACACACGAAAACGAGTGCAAATCTAGAGTTTCGCGTCAAACCCAAGTGCATAAGAAAGTGTTTACTACTTGTGACCAGAACAAACCTGCCAAAAAACGGAATCAAACCGATCTTACGATATACTTATATTACGGAGCTGGCTTACGTGCGTCGTAGCGCGTTGAACGCCCTACTATTAGGACACAAAGATGAAAACAAAATTGGATTCGAATCAAAAACTAGTCTGAAGCTTAACGGCCTTGACCTGTAACCTGAGTTATAAAACTTGTGAAATCTCACCCCTTCCTTCTCTAGAAACGGAAATAAATAAACAAACAAACAACTCAAATGAATTAACTACTGTAAATTTAGCCCATGTCACTTCTCTTACTAAGAAATTATGTAAGAAAATAGTAGAAATTCTGTTGAAGAAAAAGAGAGTTCAAATATGCTGTGATTAGCTTGCCAGAGGCGACTCCCTGTCCTAGTAAAATTCGTCGTCATATATACCCGAAACCCACACAGCTCCTCGTGCTCTCAAACTCAATCTTCTAAAACGCTCACGACCACGACCATATATTTTTTATTTCCCCCTTCTTTTTGTCTCTAATTCCTAAGAAAGAAAGGAAGAAACTTAAAAGAAGATTTGGCTTGCATGAAAGTTGGCAAATATTTTCAGAGACACACATATGCAATTCGCCTTTCGTTTTTTTGACCTCGTACAAGATATCCAAATCGTTACAAACAAGAAACCTCCACAAATGTGAATGTGCGTGAATGTAAAGATCTTCAGATTGACTTGACCTTGGGGTACAATACCAAACTCCCTCATTTTCAACACGCTTAAAACCGTCTTGGACCATCTTCCACAACATATCCGCCGTCCCAGAAGACGAACAGTACCAAAGAGAAAGGAGATACTAAAACTAGACACCGCACCTGCGAGTCAAATACACCAGCCTTGGCTGATAACTTTTACTATTGCGATTAAAAACCGATTCATTTTCATTTTTTCTTCACCATAAATCATCAACGGAATTAAGTCACAAACATTAGAATGTATGGCTATAGAAGATTCGCCTTCTGTGTGCTTCTAAAAAACTGCCCTAAAATAAAATAGAATTATGTAAACTAAGAAATTACATCTAAACAAAAGAACGAATTAAAAATTCATAAGCGAAATATTAAACAAGGATGAAATTATTGTAAACATTCAAAACGTATGTACTATTCACCGGGAATTAAATTCCTATACAGATTACAATAATTTACCCTATTTTAAATTTAAAATGGCGTAAATTACCCTCTCAAAAATGGCATTATAAATGTTTCATAAACGTAATGAGTACCAACAATGAATGGAAATTGCAGGAGTATATAATTTTAAAAACTATAAAAAAAAATCCAACATGCCAAAAGACTTGCTGTCGGAAAAGAATTCACGGAAATCTGTTCGCAAATTGGCAATCTTTCAGATAAACTTTTATATAGTATTTCCACGTGCGAGACGCATAGTTTTAGTCTTGTTTGTCAAGGGCGCAACAAAACAAGCGAGTGGAACAAAGCGACAGACAGAGAGAAAGGTAGAAGAAGACGACCCGGAAACACATAAACGTTGCTTATTGGTGGTAATTATCTGGCTGTAAAGGACACGCAATAAAGTGGTAGCACAAGGTCGTGATGAGCCTCGTCTTCGCCCTATAGGGTTGGGAAAAAACTCTCTGTTGCAAAATACGGACCGGTTTATTTCTTTAACAAGCGTCACACTTTTACTTTTCATTGTTAAATGCCGCTCTTTTCGCCTCTCCGCCGTATACCAGTTATTCCACGTTTTTCCATAACATCATCGCTCTTATCACTCCTTCCCAGCAAATCAAATCATGGATATTTTCTGACTATTTTGTAAAATTGAACGTTCTTATTTCTCAGCTATTTTTTTTATTCCGAAGCGCAGTTTGTTTATTTTTACATATTTTTTTATTATTATTATTTTACTTTGTATGTCGTCGAGTCAAGTTAACCACGTTCTCCTCCATCTCGTCACGCTAGCTTTCTCCGGATCTCATTAAAAAATAACTCTTCGTATTGACAGCCTGCTCATTAGTTATGCATTGCGGAGTAAGCAACTGTACTATACTCTGAAGTTTTCCAAAAGTGAAACATTACAGCTTTCCCCACAACAATTGAAACCCCAACTGATCGGCAAAAGACTTTTACTATGAAATTTATTAGTACAACCTAGAAATGAAAGTTTGGATATTCAGACATCTTTCAAAGCGAAAATGCTACTATTTATTATTCGTAATATGAACGCTGCATTTACTTGAAAACTCGTGCAAGAAGCTTTTTTCTCTAGTAAGCAATCTATATCGGTCATTCTTAATAAGATTAGTTTAATAATGTATCTCAACTGGAATTAACTAAATAATCTATTTAGTATTAGTACAGTATAGTACATTAGTATTAGTCCAGTAAAAAAATTCTCAATCGTATTATAATTTTATGTAATTATTAATTTCCTTATAAGTTTTCAATTTTGAGTCGCATGAAAAGACTGGAGAAATAGCTTTTTTTCTCCTCGTGGCAATCTATTTATAGACTACATGAAACCGAAGAAAGTTTGGTAATGCGAATGCGTTCTTGTAAACAAACCGTAAAGGTTATAGAAAGACAACCTCCGGGTTTTCGTAGTTGTAAATAACTGAAGTTATGAAGTAAGAAGAGAGAGGGAGAATAACGTCTTTTTTTCTGATCCCAAGATTTTTCTTTCTTTTCTTGAATTTTTTTTTGCACCTGCCTCTGTGGTGGCCTGTAACCTGCATGCTCCTTGTCTCGTTTCTCGCTAACACGATGAAAACATGAAGGCAAACTACTTTTACTTCCATCTCTTTTCACTGCGAGAAGGGCATGGGCTCTCCCATATGCGAGTCTCGTTTTTACTGTAATTTTCCATACACTTCCTCGCATGCTGAGCAAATACCCTTCAACTTTAATAGAGCCGTTGATTAATTCGTGTTTTTTTTTTATGCCTTTCACATCACACCCATTACTGTAATGAAATTCGAACTGTTTACAAACTACAATTGAAATTAGCTTTCATGTTCGAAGTTCTCAAGTGGAACTATGTCAACAGCTGGAGCTTTTTTGGGAAAAGAGCATTTTTGGAGCCAATTACATTTGTAGCACGCGTTTAACTCGTTTCCGCATTTTGCGCAACGTGGTTTACACATATGCAGAAACGAAAAAGGAGCCCAAATTCTCATTGAACGCTTTCGTGCAGGATGAAGTACACACAGGAAGTCGAACGCATAAGCATTAGAGCTTTGAGAAGAGGGATACATTGAAGAGATGAAAGGATAGAATTTGGTAACGGATCAAAATGCAATACATTTTAAAAGCAAAACATTAATCAACAAATTCAAATCTTTTTGCAGACTTTTTTGTGAAGAATTATAATTTATTTCAGTTAGATTGCCTTACCTAGCATAGTAACTGAACTCAAGATTTTCTATTCGATTTTTTTTTGCGTTGTATGACTTTAGAATCAAAAGAAGATAAAGATTCTTCCGTACTGACCTATCGCAAGCAAGATATGGCGTTTGGCCAATATTTCACATTTGAGGCTGATCCGAATGTCTACTTTCCCAACGCTTGGGACTACGATGCGATAAATACTGAGCAAAGCTCAGAAGGTTACAAAGTTTTAACGTTCTTTGTAAACGTCAGTGTCTGCCTGTAAGACCCAACTTATGCTACTGATAAATACGGAAAGTAATATAGGAATTTAGAAACATTAAGAGAAGAGTAAGCTTCACTTTTCATGTTCTATAAAAACCATAAGAAACTCGACTTCGTGACTTGGCGGATCAAATTAAGAGTGTTTTTGGTCTTGAAAAAGTAATTAGAACGTGATAACAAGGGCACGTGCAGTTCAAGGATCTAATTTCGGAAGATCCCATAACATCCAAGTTGTTTATACCCCGGACTCCTCCTAAGCTGATTATGAAGAACGAATTACGCAAGCAAAAGCAGGAAATCAACTTCTTTATTTTTTCTTGTCCCGCTAAAAAATTTAATATAACAACTTTGGAGACTACCCATGCCATCTATTGTGCAGATTGGGGATAAACAATAAGGTTAAGTGTACCTCTAGGGACAGTCTTACAACTTCGGACTACAAAAGGCGCCAGCTTAGTTGGGTTCCTGGAAAAGCGCTTCCTTTGAATCCTATTTCGCTAACGCTCCTTTTATATTACAGAAAACGAAATAAAGCTGAATTTTAATTAATCAGCATCAACTAATCCTTGATTTTAATCCATATCGTATCGATATCTTGAAGAGAAACCTAAGGCTCAGTTGCAAATTGACAACTAACAAGCAAAATGAATTTCGCATGTTAGTAAAATATATACAACTCAATCACAAATCATCAAAAACTTTTTGTCAAGTTATATCCTCAACATAATTGTGCAGATATCTGTACATATTTTTTTTATGGCGAATTTGTTCACTCATTCACTAATGATTGATTTTCGCTGCAGACCTCATTTTGCTGTACCATTTTGGTAAGTGCAATAATCACCGCAAAATTATCTACTACACAGAAAGGTACAACATTTTTAATGTCTAAAAGGCTGTAAACCGCAATTAGAATTCCCCCTTTTTTGTTCTATTTTCCTTTCCATCTCTTTCTATGTTTCCGAGTCCTGAGTTGAAAAGTTGCCAAACTCCCCTCCAATCTGAGTCGGTAGAAAGTTGACAACTTTATCGCAATTCTCACAAAACTCGGAGATTATAACTTAACAACTCGAAGCCGAAAACTTGAAAACGGATGTACACGGAAACTTCGCCGAAAAATGGGGCAATACGAGTGGTTCAAGGGAGAAAGACGCGAATTCTTATACGAAGTTGACGGAAGGTTCAGAGAAACTTCAAATTTCATATATCCCAAGCTCGTAACAAATTACACCTTTCTTAAAATATAAAACTACTTCGACTTCTTAATTAACTTCCAGGCAAATCCGCAAATGTGTCATAATAACCGGTATAATCCAATATTCACCTTTGTAAATTGGCGTAACTCAGCAGAATTGGCAGCTAAACCCTACTCTGGTTCAGCTTTGGTCTTCAGGGGTTGGCTGAGGTTTAAATACCGACATTTGTGGTTGGCTACCAGGTAGAACAAAGAAACCGCGCCAAGCCTTTACATCAGCTTGGTGTACTCAACGTACAAAATTCTGCGAAAAATAACCAAGTCAAAATATTGAAAAATAGGCATACTTTGAAACTGGGGGAACGACTTTAGGGAATTCAATCCGAAGAGACATTAACCCAAAAGGAACTTTAATCCAACTTTTTTTTTATAGAAGAATGTAATCCCGTTGTCGGAGAGAACCGAAGCTTATTCCCAAGAAACAACGCTAAAGCTTTACTTGAAAGTTTGCAACTCACAGATACCACCAGACTTGACCCAAGTAACTCACAAATTGTACGAATAACTATAATTATACGAATAACTGATGAAAGTGCGTCCCTGTTCACTTCATACGAATAACATACGAAAGCGCGTCGTTGTTCACTTCACAATGCAACTGAATGTTGAATAGCCGTTACCCTACAGGTGGCGTGTGTGACATCATATTTCCCGCTTACAATGACTAAACTGAAATGAGCCCCACTACACGCATTAAGGAATGGAGGAAATTTTGTCGTAGCTAAATTATTATTCACACAGTATATGAGCGTACATAAGGAAAACACGGCTACGACGCGAAACATAACCAAATAGTTTTTTAATGTGATGGAAGGATCTTATAGTTAATAATAGTCTTCCGATAAACTCAGCCACTAAGTTACTCTAACAACAGTTCCTTTTCAAGAACGCACATAAAAAGTCGTTATTTGCAGCGATTTCTTCATCCCAGTGCACGAACATAACGAAATCACACGCTTAAACTTAGTAGTAAAGTACGTGCAAAATATCTAGCTTGAAATAACAGGAAGACATAATTCGTCTACAATTCGCAAGAACTTTACAATGTAGTCTACTTTATCTAGTAGCTAGAGGCACTGCCTTTGACACAATGGGGCACACACAAATAATACAAAAACTGCTTTAAAAAACATGACCTATGGCCTATTTCAATTTTACTTCAACAAATATAGAAGAGCAAAAGAAAGGACTTTAACATTGAAAATAAAACTGTGTTGCATAGAACCAAACTTAAGTGTACCGTGGTTGTGGTTTTTTGAATACCTGAATAAACACACACTCATTGTGCCGCTTATTATGCTACACTGCCCAGAGAATCTGGATATGAAATAGGGTGTGTGGGGGTAGGAAAAAGCGCGTTTTTGATCGTTTATCTTGCTACGTTACGAACTTCCAACTCCTCCTATTACTGTCTATATGTCAGACTCGGGACGATAATATCGCACCCCATTTACCTGTTAAAGGAAATTAATTATTAGATTAGTAATGCAAAATGTGTCCCGTATTTACTGTCATATCGTATTCTGTTAAGAAGACGGGGATTTCAAGCTGGTCCATGTCTATCACGCTATACAAGTACTCGATGCCAGGAACGGATTGAACCTTTTCTTTAATAGCAGGAGCCATGAAAGTAGTAAACCACCATGTCATGATCTTTGTCCAAATCGTGGGATGCACAATATAGAAGGACTTCAAATGCTTTCTATGTCTGTAAAAGTAACAATAAAGCAGTTTTATCATCTCATTGTCTTTAATCCGTGACCAGACTTACTTGTACTCCAACACGTTGTACACTTCTCTGATCCAACTCATGGAAGGATGGTTTTCGCTGCTGGTTAACGTGTGAAAATATACCACGACATAATCGCCCTTCACAATGGGGTCCAAAAGGTAGATCAGATATAACAGTGCCTGTAAACAACCACATGAATCAGTCTCATATTAGCTCCTTTGCAATAGCAAACGTACTTTGTCCAGATTGATCTCGCTAAACTTG
This sequence comes from Lepidurus packardi, assembly GCA_023053545.1. Classification (NCBI taxonomy): domain Eukaryota; kingdom Metazoa; phylum Arthropoda; class Branchiopoda; order Notostraca; family Triopsidae; genus Lepidurus; species Lepidurus packardi. The sequence goes on from JAKZAN010000002.1 coordinate 8,893,056, forward strand.
AACCACTTGCCAACAAATACGATAACAGGTCTGCCCAACTTATCCACTCCGCTTTGGTAAAGGCACCCAATCCCAGAGACTTCAGTCAAATCCTCAGTTTTTGCTCTTCTCAAAAGGCGTTCGTATCTTTTTACAGGTAGCGAAAAGTGTAGAAAAGTAAACAATCAGAACCAACTAGACCAAAAAGCCTTATAAGGGCTACACGGGAACCATTCTTTATAGAGCTTTAAAGTTTTAGAACTACACCACGAAGACATAACAAAATAAGGAAAAACAGATCTACCAATATTGTTATAATTCCCTTATTGCGTTAGAAAATAAGTAATTAAATTTATGAAACTAGCACGCTAGAAAATAGGTCTTCGATAGAACGACTTTTATCTTTTGATAAGAGATAAAAATTTCTTGATAATCAGTTTAATTGCTTAATATGAGTAGTAAAATAACTACATAGAAATTTAAATAATAAATATAAACCTATTTTGTTGCCTTTATTAGTAGAAAGCTTCCACCTGGTTTATAATTATTGCGTTTAGTTCCGTTTAGCGCCACAAGATGTTACTGAATTACGGACACGTAAAAGCATTACCAAAATTCATTTCAATTACAGAATACTAGGTAACTACGACTCGAATAATTGTTATAAAGATATACTAGGAATTAAGGAGATCTTATCTCTCTTTCCAGTACACAATATCATACTTATATAATTAGCCCAACGCATGACACGTAATTACCTTTCGTGACGTTGAGCTTCTTGAGTTAAAGTCTCTATCGCAGTCGTAGGACGTTCTCGCTCAGCTCCGCCCAACAATCGCATCTTGTCCACATCATCCTCCATGTGTGCGAAGGCGTGACTGCCTACCGCCACTGAGGAATTTAATTGGGACGCCAGATCCACTGATTCTTCCAAGTAACCTGCACAAGAAGAGACCCCCCAAGGCATCCTTTTAGAAAAAAAGCAAGACAGCCTGGGAATAACCTACAGGAATCAATTACCACATACAAGCGCTCTTATGTTTCGTTCCGAGAACCAAAAGAGAAAAACAAATGGAAGAGAAAAGAATCTTGAGGCCTTTCTAGGGTTCACGGAGGCCTCCTGTTCCAACTTTTAAGCCAACTAATGAGCGAGAGAAAGGTAGGTAAGTAATAGTCCCCAATTAACCTTTCAGTGCTGCCCGACTTGGTAATGACATTACGACTTGTGCATCGCATATTCATTAACGTGTTTCTCAATTCGCAACAGGATTTTAGACTAGAGCCTCCAGGTACAAGTTTATTTCCCTCCTTTAACCGGTTCCTTTTCTTGAGTCTTTCTCGCTATGAAGCAATACAACTCCGAGCAATCCAACAATCGATATGGCGGTAACGTTGTAAATTCAATACTCGATTCGCTTTTCGACGTACTTTACGCATTTTACACGGAAACATACACTTCGTTTACTTCTTCAACTAATTCATACAAATCAATAATTTCTGCGCAAATCTCAACAAAAGGAATTACTACCCTAGGGAATAATGGAAAAGGAAAGCCAATCAACAACCGTGAGGCCCCCGGCGGAAGTGACGCTGTAAACGGATGTAAGTCTGAGCTATAACGGAAAATAAAAGCTGCGTGCCAGAGCCCTAACAGTGCCTATTTACCACCAAGGTATCTAAGAGCATTAAAACACAAGACGTGTCGTGACCTCGCACTCATTAGCCTCCTTTTCCCTCCGTGTCACAAGCAGATATGTTACGGTACGCGTCACTCCCAGAAGGAAACAGGTAAAACAATCTAGAAACTCATGTCTATCAATAACGAAACATTACCCCGATTAGCTGAACAAAACAGGAAAAAATCTCAAACCACAACCACAGAAGAGGAGAGAAAAAAGGCAATTTTTCTCGTCAACTCAGAACATGACCCCCAGATATGACGTCAAGAACAGAACGATCTGACTACGCGACCACGTGAGCTTCAACTGACGTCTCTTTCCCCTTTCCAAGGGCTAGAATATTTCCCACTCCCAGCTGGACGGTATTGAACCACACTCTAGCTATCTGATAAAAGTCTAATCAACGCCTAAAAACTACAAACAGGAACATACGCAGATTACGAGGTAATAAAAGCAACAGCTGACTGGAAAGGGAAAACCTGCAGGAACGAACCTAAAATCGTAGCTTCCGGCAAGACAACTATGGATCACTCGGCGGTGTTTTGGCTGGTTATGGTAATAGCAAGTGAAAGGAGTGCACAAGTGGCATGGAGCCAAGGGAAGCCAGCTTAGAACTAACACACGGGACCAAACATTACTGAAGACTGCGGACGCCAATATCCGTTAGCATGCACATACACCCACAAGTTTCAAGGGGGAGCTCGTGCTGGTGCCGCTGCTGCGCATTAGGCCGTATGGGAGAAGCTTATCTTGTACATACCTTGCCCTGCACTTGTAATAAAGCAAGGGGTTCTTGTTGGACTACTGAGGCAATCGCCTAGCACTTTGGACGGGCGGGGCAAAGTGTTGTACCCTCCACTTACTGATTGCATGCTTACTTAATAAATGAGGACAAAAAATGAAAAAAAACAAAGCGGGTGGGAAAGACTTACTGTGTTGGGGGTTATCGATAATGCGGATTCGACGGTCGTGAATCACAGGTTCGCCAGTCTGGTTTCCAATATCCTGAGGTAAATGCTTGAGAGCGTAGCGCTCTTCTAAAAGTGAGCGAGGAAAGTACAAAGGAGTGAGCAATTCGTAGATGCACCATTCAGCACTGTCCACCACGAAGACGACACGCTGGATTGTGTCGCCGTATTGCTCCAAGAACCTGCGAACGGTTCCTTTAGAGGAGAAAATGAATTAGGAAATTACTAAGAGCTTTTGTGGGAAGGATATGTTTCTATTACGTAGGGCGATATGAGCTCCTTCATCAGGCGGATAGCTTCTCCGAACTGAATGGATCGTAGGAATGGCCACAGTAGACAAGCGATGTTCTCTTACGAGTTCCATAACGTGCCTGAAAAGAAAAGAAACGTTCATAAATGACGTTAGAGCTGAAACTTAAGTGGAAAAGTACCTGTAGCAATGATATAGTGAAGACTCAGCTGCGGTTTTGTACTTGACGTGATATTTGGGGCCCACGGTATGAATAATATATTTTGCAGGTAAGTTGTAACCTTTGGTGATAACTGCGTTGCCCGTTCGACATCCTTTAAGTAGAACATACGTATTTCAAAATTTTTTACAAACCCACATGATAAAACAACACGAAGAGTCTTACCCTGAACATTATTGAAAATTTCTTCTTTGAGACGCGAGCCAGCCTTACTAAAAATTGCGTCGCTAATGGGGTTTTTGTCCGTCAATGATTCGTTGGTAGAATTTACAATAGCGTGAGCATTAAATGAGGTCAGATCCCCAATCCTAATAAGGATAAGTTAGTGCAATTCCAATTAATGAATAGGGAGCCATACCACAAACAGACTTTCGCGTTTAAATCAGATCTGTAACGAAATGGACTAGATTCATAAAGACAACCGTCGGCATCGGTTGTGAGGTTCGCAAGTTCAGCAGCCAACGATGGTTGAGTTAAACTCCAAGTAATGAGAGATTCCACATCAATAGATTCCTTTTCATGTTCACGATTTGAATCCATGGCATTATTACAACATTTAACACAAAATTATTACAAGCAGTCCTTCCAACAGTAAAACCAAAGTCTAGACTAAAATCTGTGCCAACTCTCAACGCTGAATTATTCAAGATAAGGCGTGGTCTAAGTTAAATAACGAATCACAGCAGCGCGGCATAGTGCAACGAAATTGGCGCGAGATTTTAACACGTGAGACTTCAAATCGGTCGAACGATTTTTGCTTCAAACAAAACTGAAAGCTCGTGCATTATTTAACTAATTTACGAGTAATTTTTACATATGGACTTTTTTCCAATACAATCCTTTTTGACAGAGAGTGCACTAAAACTTGAAAGCTTTCCACTTCTGATTGCCATAGCAACCTTTTGTTTATTTTCATACCGAAAAGGTAAAGGCGCGAGCAGACGTAGGAGAATGTCAAAGTGACAATGTGTAATTAACAATCATTCCAGCAGCCTAAACTGGGACGTGGGAGGGATGGCTACTGATGAAAGAAAACCTTTCTTTTTGGCTACAGCTGGTATTATTAAATTGTTCATATGCTTATAATAAGTATGCGCAAATTGCCGTAACACTAAGATAAGTCCAGGTCTGACGGCAATTTTTTTTTCTTTCAGAAAACTACTTCGGCTTAACCCAAGGATCGCTTAAGAACGTGGAAGATCATTCCGCCCTAAACAATTTCTTAAATGCTGCAAATTGTTCACTACTGATATTCACTGTAAGCAACGAAAAGGATTCCGCTGCCGTTTCATTGACCAACAAGGTACCGAAAAAAGTAATTTTCAACTGACAAACGCCATAATTTCTCTTTTTATAGATTGATAATCTCCATGACCAAAATGCACTGGTATTTTACAAAGCTAAGCCAGAAGTTATTGAAGAACAAAAACTGCACACGCACATCCGTATTACAACTTTGCCAGAGTCACCGTTGTCCTCCTTGTTTTACCAAATTAACCATGTATTCGCACCTCTTCTTCTAAACGCAAGTTTTATCTAATAGTTCAAAGAAAGCGTAATTGAAGTCCTTACTTTACATTAGGATTCTAGTCAATCATGTGATCCCCAAATTCAAACCTTAGTCTCGGAATTACAAGCTGGTCTGGGCACTGCAATGAGAAGCAAGACTTCAGGCACGTCTGAAAGCTCCAAATCTAGTCTGGCTGGTAAAACTCCAAATAATTACAAGTTTTGATTTTTGAAAAATCGCATTTTAGCCATTTTAAGTCCGACGGACGAGTTCAAATACTGGTCAGATTTAAGCAAATCAAGCGGCAGAGTTGGAGCAGAAGCTTCAGCCTTCACAAATGCCTTGAAACCGTTAGCCAATGATTTTAGCTCTCTAGAAGGGCTCAGTTTGCCCGATTTGGACGAACTTGTGGACGACGTCTTCAACATTGTCGATGATCTTTGGAAACTGGAGGGTTTTCTTTACCCTCAACCTCGGATGATCCATTTATTTAATATAATAGGTAGAAATTATTTCTTCCTAAGACACATTTTAATTTATTAGGGTTTTAGGCAGTTCTCTTGTGGCTTACATGCAGAAAACCTTATCAGAAGCAGAAATCTGGCAGCAAGTTTATTCTAAGGTGGAAACGGACTTCAATCAAGCGATTTTGGTATGCGACAAATGGACCGAAGGTTGTGATCGGCTAAGCCAACTGTACTGGCAACATTTTCCCGCACATCAATGGGACGCGAGCAAACCATACGTGCCCGTCAATGTGGAAGTTTTCAAAGAAAGAATCGTCCAAGTGCTCGAATTACGCACGGTGCACAAACAACTTGCCCAGTTCTTGTCTCCACAAGAACAGAACGACCTAAAACTGGGCGAAGCGTTCAAACACTTTGAAGGTATGTTTTACAATACATTCCCTGTTTTTTATAAGTAAAACCCGAGTTATTCCAGGATTCAATCCCCTTTTCTGCAACAGCTATACCGAACCACGTTGGATTGCCTTGAACAAGCAACTAGAGCAAATTTTGGTGCCAATCGAGCTAAAAATTGCTGGAAAACTCAAGAATCACTTGACTCAGTATAATGACAACGCTCTTCAAGTAGAATTATCTGAATTCTTACTAAAAATTATTGATTTTACATGTGAGATATGATATCTAGTCATTGGAAGAATTTCTGCGCTATAAGGATATTATCAGGCGACCGCAATTGGCCCAAGAGTTTATAGTTCAGCGCGAAACGTTATTAGAGCTATTGCAAACTTATGTGAGTCAGTTGAAAAAGGAAATGAGCGCCAAAAACTTTCCCGAAATATTAGATATTCCTGAAGTTGTGCGAGAAATCTTTTGGATTCGCCAAACCGAAGCTAAAGTAACTTAAAACCCAGCCAAAATTAGTTTTTTTTAATTTTTTAATTTTAGTTGTCGAGTATTCGAAAAGCCGCCACGCTTTTCTTTGCTAACATGACTAAGAGTTCATCTTTAACTAGCAAGGTGGACGATTTACTCCAAGATTTAAAAGAGCAATCTAAAGAAGCGTTTGATGGCTGGAATCGCGATCTTTTAGCCAATATTAGAGACAAGACCCTCAGGTAAAGGTTCATTTGTAATTTACAATACTTCAAATTATCTGAATTTATATTTTCTGAATTTATATATGATTAATAGTTTATCCACCGACGTTCCTGTGGTATCTTTTGACAAATCGAAGCTCATGAAAGTCAATTACAACCCTCGGTTAGTCAGTTTAATTCGAGAAGTGCGCTTGCTAACCATTCTGGGCTATTCGATCGCGCCCCAAATCATCGAAACTTCAAAATTGGCACAAAAGTTCGCTCAGCAAGCTAAAGCCCTTGAACAGGTAACTTTGGACTAAGTTACGGACATTGGGTACTTAATACAGGAAATGTTGTTCCTAGATTGTAAATTTTCATAACACAGTGGGTGACCGCATAATTGCCTCACAGAAACCATTGCTATTGGACGCCGCGTTGGCTCTTTCCAACCTGGTTCAAGAGCAGTCTTCAGTGAAATGGTCCCAATCTTCCGATGTGGCTACATATATCACCAAATTACAGTCTGCTATTGAGCGCCTCTCCCGAGACATTAATCGTTTGTCCAATTATCATCGCCAAATTATAGATAAAGTAATTTGCATTTTTATGTCTTATTTATTTGTTTTTATGTTTTTATTTATTATTCATAATTTTTTTTATTTAGATATTTATTATTTATTTATTTAGATATCTATCATTTATTTATTTATTAATGATTTCTTTAGGTAACTTTATTATTTGATGCGGACTTGATTAAGCAACAGCACAAGTGGAGGGATGGATTAAAGGATATTCGCTTTATAATCGGCACTGTAGAAGCCCAAGTAAGGTTTTAAGAAACGAATTAATAATATTTCGGAAGTTAATCGCATTTATTTCGTTTTAGGGTTACAAAAATCTTCAAGCTTGGAAAATCCATTGGGATTATCAAATTTATAAGGCCCTCGAACATCAGTACCAGCGTAGTCTGGAAGTGATTCATGAAAACATGCCAGATATTCGCCTAGACTTGGATTACAAGTAAACTGTCTTTTTTAATAAATAATTTTTTTAAATTTTTTAATAGTGAAAATGTTTTAATAATAATGAAAATTGTAATGAAATGTTGCTTTATTCGAAATTTAGGCAGCAGAAAATTGTATTTCGTCCCACGTTGGAAGATATACGTCGCGATTATTATGCGCAACTGAAGCGATTTGTGTCTATTCCATTGCAGTTCCGTGGAGTGCAAGACAGTTCTTCAAACTCGATATTTCCGAGCATTGTTGAAAGGTATAAACATGATTTACTGATCTACACTTTAAAATTTTGCAGTTGCTTTGGGAGTTTTTTTTTTTTATTAACTTTGTTTTAATTTTTTCTTATTTTATTTAGGAATGCAAGTCGATTTGAGCGCGTTTACACGAAAGCAGAAATGCTTTTCGGAAAATTGGAAGCTCTACAAGAACGGTATCGGCCATGGGTAGCTATTGGACAATTGGATATGGACGAATACACGTTAACGCACCTCAAGACTAGTGAAGATTGGGAGCGCAATTTTCGGCTGTGCAAAGCCAAAGGACAAGAAATTGCCAAACTTGCGACGTAACGATTTTTATTTTTTTTTTTAAAGTAATTACAAACAGTTTTGTGGGTTTCATTTAGTGAAGACGAACGTTTGGGCTGTTTGGTGATTTCTTTGCTGCCTTTGCGCAAGGAAATTGAAAACTTGAATCGAAGGTATTGGGATACCTTGATATCGAGCCTACAAACGAACGTTTTGACTGCTTTGGACACGTTGGAAAGTTTTTCTTCCAAAGGAAGGCAAACCTTGGAATTAAGAGCCAGTTCAGTCGACGAATTGAGTCTTGTAACAGCCAAACATGCTGAACTAATGCAAAGTTTACCAGAAGTAAGGATATTAAGGGTTAATATGGGTTTCTTAACACTTTTTCTGCTGTAGATGACCCAGTTAATGGCAGATTGTGAGAAAAAGGCAGCGACCCTATCAGCATGGGCAAGGGACAAACCAGAAGCGTTGGACAAATTGAAAACGGAGTGGGACAACTTTCTGAATTTGTTAGAAACCCATGAGCAAGCTATCAAACGCCAAGTATGTTCACAGTTTTTAGGTTATGTCGTAATTTGGAATGTGTTTTTGTGTGTTTCGTTCAGATGGATACGATCAAAGAAAGTCTGGGTACCGAAATGCTTAATTTGGCCAATGAAGCTGAAAGATTCAAGTTAAAATGGGAGCAAGTAAAGCCGAAGGAGATTATGTTGGAAGAAGACGCGAGCCCTCAACGTGTTAACCAATGTTTGGAAGTTTTGAGGAACAAACGCGACGAATGGAAAACTTTGATGGAGCAGCGAGAGAGAATCCGCGGAGATTTCACGAGATTCCGTATGGAAGCCGAAGAGTTGGCCTTATTCGCCGAAGTCGAAGAAGATTTGAGCCATACAGAAAAGAATTGGCTTCTTTTAGAAGAATTCACTTCAGGTAAATAGCGTTTATTCCAAAAACGTCTAGAAAATATGTCGTTTCATTTCTTTTAAATATTTTTGAATTTTGCAGGACTCGAAACAATGGGCAAGGAAGAGTGGATTATATTTAGGAGCAAAGCGTTTAAGTTGAACGAGTATTTGGACACGTGGAGCGAAAAACTAGCTCAACGAACTCAGACCACACCTATCATTGTTATTCTATTGAAAGAAATCGAGAAGTATAAGGTAAACTAATTACTTAGTCTGATAAAAAAAAGCTTTTTGAAGTTTAACCTGATCTTCCCCTTTTTAGAGTCTAACTCCTACGTTGAAATTTGTTCGTGGTGAAACATTCGCTGACAAACATTGGATGGAATTGTATTCCTTACTTAATTTGCCAGCGATGCCCATCGAGAAGTTGACGCTTGGTCATCTGCTTCAGTCCCGTGATTCTATTATCCACCAGACAGCTGCTATAAAAGTAAAAAAAAAAAGAAATCAGTATAATTCCTTGGGAAGTAGACAAAAGGACCACTCAACAACTGGACTCCGTGTGACGTATTTTTTTAATAGGGCTTAAGCACTTTCTAATCTCGTTGGCGCTTAACCAATGAGCAGATACTTTTTAAGCTCGAAATTATATTGGCCCCTTAAAAGATTGTGGACCTGGCGGTGCCCGGCGTCCTTGTGTCAGATACACGGAGTCCTTATGTCGAGTCATCCTTGTGTCGCGTTGCCAATTCCTTGCTTAATAGTCAGGAGTAATAATTTGTTCTTTTTAGGAATTGAATGCGAAAGCTGCAGGCGAAGCTGTGGTACGTCAAGCATTATTAGAGTTGGAACAATGGGATGTCGACGCCAAATTCCTCTTGTACCAGCACACGGACGTAAACGGAGCCGCGGTTCCGTTGATCAAGGAGTACAAAGAAATTCTAAGCAAAGTAAAGCTCTTCGTCGAAACGAGTGAAGCATTTTTAGCTCCTAACGGACGTTTTGGGCTTATTAGGTGGGAGAGAACCAGAATTTAATTCAGTCTGTCAAAGATTCGACTTACCATCAGGCATTCGGCGATCGAATTACCATATGGGAGACACGGTTAGCAGATTTGGATGAATATTTACGAAATATGAATCAAGTCCAAAGAAAGTAAGCTATATTCGGTATCGTGTTCGCTTATTGTGTGAATTACTACTATTATACATTTCAAAGATGGTTGTACTTGGAGCCTGTATTTGGCCGAGGCGCCTTAGCGAAAGAAGTGTCACGTTTTAAGCGTCTCGATTTGGATTTCAAGTCAGTTATGAGCGATGTTGCGCGCGATGTCAAAGTTATAGCCGTAACTCGCATTCCAAACTTACGAGCCATCCTCAACGGCCTGTTGGACCAGCTAGCGAGATGTCAAAAGAGTCTAAGCGAATTTCTCGAAGTAATGTCTTTTCTTTGGCCATCGTAGATTTGAATTAACTCTTCTTTTTCTAGGAAAAGAGATCAATTTTCCCCAGATTTTATTTCCTTGGTGATGAGGATTTGCTGGAAATCCTGGGACAAGCCACGAAACCCAGTGTAGTCCAAACACACTTAAAGAAACTATTTGCGGGCATCCACAGCGTTCAATTTAGCTCGGATGACAAGCGCATTGAAGCTGTATACTCTATCGAAGGCGAACAAGTGTTTCTAAGCAAGCCAGTAGTGGTTTCTGCAGAAGTTGAAGTAATTTGTAACGATTTCTTTGTATTCCTGAGGTGAGTACTGTTATAAACTCTTCTTTTTTCATTGGAGAATAGACTTGGTTAAGCAAACTGGTGGAAGAAATGCAAACCACGCTGAAGCAGTTACTGCAGCAATGTTATGACGAGCGCCAGAAGCAAAACAGTTTGGATCCGATGAAATATCCATCCCAAATTCTTTGCTTGACCGAAGCTATAGTGTTTGGCGAACGCTGCGAAAAAGCAATCACTACCGGGAGTCTTAATAAGTATCTCAGCGAGCTGAAAGTAAAATAAAAACTTAAAAATCGTCAAAAAATTGCAAAATTACTTTAAATTTTTTCTTTTCTTTTCAGAACCAACTAGCGAGTTATACAGGGGTTGCTCTGGAAAGTGGCTCAGCGGAATCTAACGTGCTAGAATTGAAGTTACAGGCGTTAATACTTGATGCTGTCCATCACATGGAAATCGTAGTAGAACTCCTTCAAGCCAGTTGTAATTCTGTTAATGATTGGGCGTGGCAAAAGCAACTGAGGTATATAATATTTTAAATTGGACATAGTTGAGTTCAAACTTTCCTGTCATAGGTTTTACTTAATGAATGGAACAGCAATGGCGAAAATGGTCGACTCCCAAATTCCCTATTCTTACGAGTACCAAGGCAACGCTCCTAAGTTGGTCCATACACCTCTAACAGACAAATGTTATTTAACTTTAACACAAGTAACGTTTATGAATACCAAAAGGGATTTTTATAAATGTATGATTTGTATTATTATTTCGGGAAATTAGGGTATGCAAATGGGATTAGGAGGAAATCCATACGGACCTGCTGGTACTGGCAAAACAGAGTCTGTTAAAGCATTAGGAGGACTATTGGGAAGACAAGTGTTGGTTTTCAATTGCGATGAGGTAAATTTAATTTTTGTTATAAAACATATTTCTTTTAAATCAAAGTATAATTACTATAGGGCATTGATGTCAAATCCATGGGTCGGATTTTTGTTGGATTAGCCAAATGTGGCGCTTGGGGATGTTTTGACGAGTTTAATCGACTTGAAGAAGCCACTTTATCGGCCGTTTCTACGCTTATCCAAGCCATTCAGAGTGCTTTAAAGCAAAATCGCTCTTCTACAGTTCTACTCGGTGCAGAAGTAAACGAACTTATCTTTTTTTTCATTTATTTGATTGATTCTTGATACGTATTAGACACATTCTGAAGCTAGATACCTTGGCTTTATTCTTAATTACTCTTTTAATTGTAGATTCCTGTTCATCGCAATACGGGGATTTTTGTAACCCTTAATCCAGCGGGCAAAGGATACGGAGGAAGACAAAAGTTGCCCGATAATTTGAAGCAGTTATTCCGGCCAGTAGTAATGAGCCAGCCAGATGTAGAGCGCATTGCTGAAGTGCTGCTTTACTCCGAAGGGTTCGCGGAAGCTAAGACATGGAGTCGAAAATTGGTCGAGATTATCCGTCTGGCCGAGTTAGTTTTCATTTGAATAGTCAGATTGATGAGGAACATTTAATTTGTTTGTTGATTTTTCTAGGAAACTATTGAGCCGTCAGCAGCATTACGATTGGGGCTTACGGGCGTTAAAAAGCGTTCTAAAAAGCGCTGGTCGGAACATGCGTACATTCCGTACCGGCAAAGAATCGGCTCAACCTGTTACTAGCGACGAAGAAGGGGATATTGTGATCCAAGCCGTACGATTCAACACACTGTCCAAGTTAACCTTGCCAGATTGTCTGCTTTTTGACGGTTTAGTCCGGGACGTGTTCCCGAACGTAGTATTGCGTGAAGGAAGCTACGCAGCTTTAGTAGAAGCCGCCAAAGACGTGTATGCATCCGCGGGCCTAATAGCTCACGATAGACAAGTAAAATAGATTTTTAAAAGTCTTATTTTTCATTAGTAATTTACTTGTTTATTTACGAATAGATTCAAAAAGTTTTAGAATTGCACGAGCAACTGAACCAAAGGATGGGCGTGGTCATTGTGGGACCTCCTGGCGCCGGGAAATCTACGATATGGAACGTCTTAAAACAAGTTGGAGTTCAAGCTAAAATAAGACCAGAATCATAAAAATGTATCTGTTTTACTTACTAGGCGTTGGTTAAAATGGAAAAGAGTATCCAAATTCACACGTTGAACCCAAAAGCAGTTAGCCGGACGCAATTGTTGGGATCTATTGATTTGGATACGAGAGAATGGACGGATGGTATTTTAACCAAATGCGCTCGTGTAGCCATCGATCAACCACAAAGTAAGTAAATTGACTATTTAGTTAGTTAATTTAGAAGAATTTAGTGGAGATTAATTAAACTAGAATATTATTTATGTTAGCATTGGCTACGGATTAATTTGTGTAACCTTAGGTATTACTACATGGATTGTCTGTGATGGTGATGTGGATCCGGAATGGATCGAATCTCTGAATTCAGTTTTGGACGATAATCGACTATTAACCATGCCATCCGGAGAAAGATTGCAGTTTGGCCCCAATGCTAATTTTGTCTTTGAAACTCATGATCTAAAAAGCGCTTCGCCTGCGACCATTTCTCGAATGGGCGTCATCTTCCTCAGGTTGAATACCATACATGAACAAATAATAAAATCATTAAATAACTTTAATTCCTACATTTACAGTGAAGAGGATCTTAGCGTAAAATGTTTGATTCAAGCTTGGTTGCAACATCAAACAGATGACGGTAAACGCGTTTTAACGTCGTTGATCGAGGATTACTTTTATCCAGGTAAAAATTAACATTTGCGTCAATCATGACCAGTTTCTTTTAATTTTTGTTTCGTTTTCTGTTGCAGTTTTGGAAAAGGTTAAATTGCACGGCGAATTCCAAGTACCAATTTCTAATGTTGGACTCATCCAAACAGCGTTGTCCCATCTTGGGAACGTAACGTCGAAAAAAGAGTTCACCGCGCGTCTGTTGTATGGCTTTACTTCTAATTTGACCGAAGCTACTAAAGATATTTTGGCCAAAGAGGTAAATTTATAGAAATTCTTGGTAAAGTACATTAATTTCGAGTTTAACAGATTTACGCTATCATGCAAGAAGATCCCCCGTCATCCCAGAGGGTTTACGCAGTAGAATATGACCCAAGGCGAGATATGTTAACCTCAATTGATAGCCAATCAGCAGAAATCGAGTTAGACGAGTCGAATAATCCTATCGTATTAACGGCAGATGTCCAATTGGCCTTAAAAACTCTCCAACCCTGGCTTGAAAGGGATTCCAAACCTCCCATTCTTCTCGTGGGACCAGAAGGCTGCGGAAAAGGGTAATACATCTCTTCAGTTAACGTTTTGTTTGTTTACCTCGCAATTTTTTTCGTTCCTAGATTGATACTAAAGCACAGTTTTCAGCAATTAAGGTCAACGAAAGTAGCTACTTTGCATTGCGGAGCACACACTACCCCGCTTCACGTGTTACACAAGTTAAGCCAGGTGGGTCTAATCATTGCTAGTCCTTCCGGTCGAATTTTACGTCCGAGAGAATGCGAAAAGCTGATTTTGCACTTGCGAGACCTTAATTTAGTGTTGCCTGATATCTGGGGCACAGCCATGCTGGTCACTTTCCTTGAACAAGTAAAACCCAGTACTTTTTCATCGAATTCGTTTCAATTTTCTTATTAGGTTTTAAATTATAATGGCTGTTATGATTCCACGGGTGAATGGTTGGCCTTTGAAGGTATCCATTTTGTAATCAGCATGGTTCCCAGTACTGGGACGGGAAGATATGCCTTAAGCCCGCGTTTGACGTCTCTTTTACACATTCACGCAATGGGGTAAAAATTTACAAAAACCAAATAGTAAAAGAATAATCCAATGAAGAAATTGTACGTTCGTTTAGTTATTCTGATGCACAGCAACTGGAACTTGTTTGCAAAGCTTATTTGGATCAAGCATGGAAAAAGGACAAAGGCTGGAGCGTTACTATTGGCCAGACAGCTGCAGCAATGGTTCAACTTTATTCACAAGTACAATTTACATCATGTACGAGGAAAGACAATGGAAAATTGTATTTTGGTAGGTCCGAGCAACTTTTACGGTGGATCAAGAAAGGCATTATGTGTTTACAACCAGGGATTTAACCTCTTGGGCCAAGCACTTGCCCCTCTACGAATTTCATTCCGATACGAATCATTTTGTTGAGGTATTTTTTATTATTATATTTTACTTAAGTCTATTTTTCGCTCTTGTTAATATTATGCTATTAATGTGGTATCTCACTCTTATTAATCAACTTAGGCATTATTAATCAAATTATTGCATCATTTAGGTGTGGAGTTACGAAGCCAGCCGTTGTTTCCGAGATAAGCTGGTAAATCCGAACCATCGAAGTAAATTTGACGGTTTGTTACAGTCCGTTTTGGCGTCGGAATTTGGTCACTCTTCTTACCCATCAGTTGGTAAGTACTCCATTACCTTTCTGGTGCATCATGTAGCTATTATTTTTTATTATTCATCTATTTTTTCATTTGTGACAGATAACTTTTATGTGAGTATGGGCAACCTGAAGAAGGTGCAGTGGGCTAAGCGGAGTAATAGCGAGTGGCAGGAAGTACTGCAAAAGCTGTTGGTGCAATACGGCCGAGAGCAGCAGCCTTTACACGTGGCTTTGATCCCGGAATTGCTTGCCATGACTGCCAAGACGGATCGCTTATTATCCCAGTCGGGAGGCTGCGTGTTAATGGCTGGGAGAGCTGGAGTAGGACGTCACGTGACCATCAAATTGATGGCAACGCTTTACAACGCGAGATGGCTAACCCTTCACCCTGGGAAAAACTATCCCAAGAAGCAATTTAGTGCCGAACTCAAAGCAGTTAAGTAGATTCTTCGTGGTTCGATTTCCTTTCTAACTTTTTTTTTTTTCTTTAATTTTTCAAGATAATGCAAATCGCAGGAGTAGACAATGAACGTGTCCTCTTTGTCGTCGAAGATTACCAAATTACAGAACCAGCGTTTCTCGCTATGATTAATTCCTTGTTGTCATCTGGAGAAGTAATAAAGTTCAATTCGAATATTCTTAAACACGTTAATTGGATTTGCTGAAAGGTACCTGGACTGTATTCGCCGGACGAGTTAGATTCAGTTACGTCATCTTTGAGGGATCAAGCCTCGCAAGACAGTTTTGGGGGCAGTGTTATGTCGTATTTCGCGTCACGTAAGCTTTCATATGATTTCGAATAATTCATTAATAGCGTTATATTGTCTACCCCTAAAGGAGTGAAGTCTAATTGCCATGTCATTCTCATGATGGATTTTACAAATCCCAATTTTGTGAAACTCTGCGAGGAAAATCCGGCCATTTACAAGGAATGTGGGATTTTGTGGGAAGAAATGTGGGAGGAGTCAAGTCTTATGGCTGTAGCTCAAAACATTCTAAACAGGTAAACGTAAAAATTACGATTAATTATCTCATAAAATTTGATGTTATGGCTCTGTTTAGTCGCCCAGATGAAAACGGGGAGGAAGTGGAAGAAACGAACGTGGAAATATTGCACCCAGAAGCGCTTAATCAAGCTATAGAAATTTATTTACATGCTGAAGAAAAGTTGCGTAACCCTGCGCGTTTTGTTTCCTTTATGAAGACCTATTCTGAAATTCAGTGCAAACAACGAACGGATATTGACGACCGAAAACGGCATTTACTGGTATTGTCTTTTAATCTGTACGAATATCTAATGATTTAGATGGGATACAATGAAATGGGGGATTTTTTGACAGTCGGGAGTGTCAAAATTGACGGAAGCCAGAGCTGTGGTGAACCAACTCAAGGCTGAAGCTTTGGAACAGGAGAAAATCTTGGCCGAAAAGCAAGCAGACGCTCAATCGGCTTTGCAAATGATTACAGATACGATGGCGAACGCGAATGTACAACGAGGTGAAATGCAAGAGCTCCGGGAGCAAACAATGCGCGAGAGCGTGAAGGTAGCCGAGAGAAAGAAGGCTATCGATGCGGAATTGGCGGAAATCGAGCCTTTATTGGCCGAAGCACGCTCGGCGGTGGCGGATATTCGTCCCGAAGCTTTGTCAGAAATCCGATCTTTACGAGCGCCGCCTGATACTATCCGCGATATCTTGGAAGGAGTCTTAAGACTCATGGGGACTTTGGATACCTCTTGGAGCTCCATGAAGTCATTTTTGGCCAAACGCGGCATCAAGGAAGAAATAAGGTGTTACCTATTATTAATTTAAATGTGTCGTTATCATTGTCATATCATTATCATGTCATTTTCATTTGTATAGAAAGACACGTCACAAGGTTAGATTAGGTTACGTTAGGTTAGGCGTCCTTCTGTCGGGGTCCGGAGTCCTTGGGGCGTACATTTTTAATACGGCTTAGCACTTTCAAATCTCGTTGGCACTTAACCAATGAGCAGAGGCTTTTTCGACTCGAAATTCTATTGATCCCTTAGAAGATTATGGACCTGGCGTCCTTGTGTCGGGTACACGGAGTCCTTTTGTCGAGTAGTCCTTGTGTCTACTTGCCGATTCTTTCGTCACAAGACTCAAGAATTAAGAATTTTATTTTGTTATGAATATAATTCATTTGTAAGGAATTTAGGATGTGTTCACAGTTATCGTGAAGTACTGTCTTTAGAATTGGTGTCTAATTATCAAGATTTATTTATAATTCATTATAGAAATTATTAAGGGTTATTGAGAACTAGTTCACGGTAATAACATGCAATTTTGTAATAAAGCGCTTTGTTAGGGGATTTGATGCAAGAAAGATTACACCTGAAAATCGTAAAGCCGTTGAAGGTCTATTGGAGAGTCGCGGTGAATCCTTTGATCCCCGTATGGCCAAACGAGCGTCTACGGCTGCAGCCCCTTTAGCGGCCTGGGTTCAAGCTAATGTACGTTTCTCGCGCGTTATTGAGCGAATTCTGCCCTTGGAGCAGGAACAAAACCGTCTTCAAAAGTAAAATCCTGGCTTGCAGATGTATATCCTTTAAGCGCGTGTTAAATGTTGTTTTGGTCAATTCTGTAGAAACCTACAACGATCTGAAGAGCAAATGGGACACTTATCCAACGGTTTGGACAGCGTGGACAAGCAAGTAGCCATGCTACGAGATAAGTTGGCCGAATCTACGCGCGAAGCTGCCCAAGTGGAAATTGGGCTCAAAAAAGCCGCCGAAACTCTCAACGCTGCCCAGACTCTGGTTAAAGAGCTAGAAGGGGAGTATCAACGTTGGCAAGAACAAGTAATTGTTATCTTCTCCCTGTCGTAGCTTATAACAATACTTTATATTTTTGTTGAATTTTGCTTGTTTATTTTTAGTTGCAAGGCTTGGATTCGGGAAGACAGGACTTGCCCAAACATGCCTTGTTGGCTGCCGCCTTCATCACTTTCTTGACCGGGAAAGATGAACTAATACGGCAAACTACGCTTAAAAAATGGGCCAAGTCATTACAACTTGACCAGTTCGATATTCACACGTTTTTAACTAGCGAGCAACAACTGATGCAATGGCGGTCTGAAGGCTTACCTTCCGATACTTTATCAATCGAAAATGCGGTGGCTTTAATTCACGTTACAAATTCAAAGCAAAAAGTAATGTCTGTTCCAATTTTAAATATTTTTTAAAATTATTATTATATACTTTTAAGAGCGTTTTGCGACCTTATATTATTGATCCTTCATTAAAAGCGGTCGAATGGTTCCGTAACCATGTCAGGAAATCGCCAGTGGAAGTTATTAATCAGCAAGATGAGAAATTTGCTTCGACGTTAGAATTTGCTGTCAGGTAGTTATCGGAAAAGAACTACCAAAACTTGTGTAATTAATATTTCTTCTTTCGTTTTTTCGTCAAGATTTGGAAAAATCCTAATTGTGCAAGATGTAGAAACCATAGAACCAATGTTGATCCCTGTTTTGAAAGGAGATTATCAAATTCAAGGCACTCGACGTATGGTTCAACTTGAGGAAAAGTTGGTAGATTGTAATCCGGATTTCCAGTTAATTTTATGTACAAGATCACCGCACGCAACTTTAGCGCCCAGTATCCAAGCCCTAGTGGCCATTATCAACTACAATACAACGCAAGCAGGCCTCGCTGGACAAGTAAAATCCGCTCTAACGCTTTACGATTCAGGATTTTACATTTGGAATGAACTTTTTAGATTCTTACAGTGACCTTAAGCCGAGAAAACCCCGAACTGGAACGTCGCAAAACGGAGTTGCTTTCACAGGAGGAAAAGCTGAAAACCGAGTTGGTACGGTTGGAAGATTTACTACTTAAGCAGTTGGCAGACGCTGAAGGAAATATCTTGGAAAATAAGGTAAATTGAGAAGGAAATAGTTTGAAATGAAAATAGATGACCATTATTTTTCTCGTACTGTTTTGGATTACATTTTAGGAGCTTTTGACGTTTTTGAATAGTACCAAGTCTTCGAGCGCCACAATTTCTCAGTCTTTGAGCGAATCTCTGGTTCTGCAAGGGAATTTAGATAAGCAGAGGCAGGTTTATATGCCATTGGCTGAATTTGGAAGCAAATTGTTCTTCGTGGTACAAGAATTGGCTGCGATTAATCCCGTTTACCAGATTTCGTTACCATCTTTTTTCAAGTTGTACAACCAAGCATTAGATACGGTAAAAAATCTTCGCATTAAGAGATATCTGGGTTTTTTTTTTATTTCACTTTTGCGTGTTTTGCAGAAAAGCGGCGATAATGCGTCAGAAAGGATTGCGATCCTGCAACAAGCATTGTTAACCCACGTCTACCAGATTGTTTGCAGAGGCACTTTTCGTGCTGACCGGGTCACGTGTGCATTGCATATGGTTAAAGGAATGTTTCCAGCCGTATTTAAAGAAAAAGTAGGGTTTATATTTAAAATAATATGTTAATAAAATTTGAATTCTTTCGTTCGGGTAGGAATGGGAAGTGTTCACAGGCCAATTGCAAGCAAATCCCAAGGAAGTTCACCTCCCAGAATGGTTAGACGAGACTAGAGCTCATTCTTTGGCAGCTTTAAAAGTCCATCTCCCTTCTTTATTCAATTCACTTCAATTGGACAACAATTCGCTTTGGACAATCTTCACAAGTTCAGAGCGCGAAATTCCTAGCGCCATAACACGCATCATTTCGGTATTTCAGCAGGTTCTCGTTGTCCAAGCCCTCGCCCCTGATCGCCTTTTAAGTACGATTAGTCACTTCGCAATGAAAACTCTCGGTAATCTGATTTTGTCTTGGAACTTTTAGAAAATTATTTTTTTTCTTCGTAGGAATCGATGAACTTTCTCCCGCATTCAGCATGAAGTCGTTGATGGAAGAATCCTCAACTACGGATCCTGTATTAATGCTTTTACCTACTGAAGGAGGAGCAGGCGGAGATCCTGCCCAACAAGTACTTGAATTATCTCAAGAAACGGGACAAAACTATAACGAAGTAATCTAACATTCTTTTTTTTATAAATAAATACAAATAATTGAGTGTTCCTTTCCAAGGTGGCAATGGGACAAGGACAAGAAGCTATTGCGGATCAGTTTTTACAAGAAGCTGCTTCTCAAGGGTCGTGGTTGTGTTTGAAAAACGTGCACTTGGCCACGCATTGGTTATCTACTTTGGAACGATTCTTGGATAGCTTGCAAACTGGGGGAGGGCAGAAAGTTAACCCTCAATTCCGGCTCTGGATGACGGCGGAAGCCCAAGTGAACCTTCCTTCAACTTTATTGCAGCGTTCAATCAAGATTACTATCGAGGTCATTAATAATTTAGTTTTTTGCCAAATATTCTAAAATGCTTCAATATAGGCACCTCCTGGAGTTAAGCGTAATATGCAAAGATCGTTGGACTCATGGCCCAAAGCTTGGTTAAGTCAAAGCAGTCAAAGTCCGCAGAAATTGCAAGCTCTGCTGGTTTTGGCGTGGCTCCATGCATTGTTGCAAGAACGTAGGTTCTATATTCCGCAAGGTTGGGTTAAAGCTTACGAGTTCAGCGACGCGGATCTCAAAGCTGCGGCGAACGTTTTGGATCGATTCTGGAGTGCAAGTTCGCCGGAGGAGAAAGGTAAAAAAAATATTTGAACTTTGTCAAAACATGTTTTTTAACCGAATTTGTAAACTTTTTAGGCCCGAAATGGAAATATGTCCAAGGATTGCTTGGAAACGCAATTTATGGCGGCAGAATTGATAACGTTTTCGATCTACGGACCTTACAAGCCTATTTAGCGCAGTACTTTGACCCCAAATTTTTCCGTGACAACGCAACCATCGATTTAGTTAAGAATCTATCAATGCCTACAGCAGGAACTCTGCAGGTGAAGCAACATAAGGCAAATCTTCTGTTAAATAAAGTTTTATAACTCCGATTAGGATTATTTGACTTTGATAAAGCGGCTACCCGACGAAGATCAAGCATCGTACTTTGGATTGCCGTCGAATATCGAGCGTTCCGTGCAACGAAATATGAGCGAAACCGTAATTCTTCAGATAAAAAGTAAGACAACAAACTTATAACGAAAACTGCCCCTTAGCAAAATTTCCTAACGCTATTTTTATTGCGTAGTGTTGGGATTAGTGACTACCGCACAAGCTAAATTTGACCAAGAAACCTGGAATATTCGTCTTGGTCCCATTTTAAATCTATGGAAATCCTTAAATCAAGTAAATTTACAAAACGCGCCATCGAAACCTATGTTATATGAACTGTAATGTTTATACGTTTAGGGTTCAAATTTGCTACAAATTAAAACGGCTCAAACGGAGACACCCAAGGCTAGTCAGAATGTGGCTCCTTTAGAAGCCTTTGTTGAAGCCGAGAGCCGAAAATCTTTAATAATTATGCAAATCGTTCACAAATCTTTAGCGGCGTTAAGCAAAGTCTTGCGAGGATTGATGCCCTTAACTCCTTTAGCCTTCCAGTTAGGAACCACTCTCATGGAACACACGGTATACCTACTCAAACTACTAAAAAAATATAGATAAATATTTATTATGATTATTATTTATAATTTATACATCTGCATTATGGAAAGTGTAACTATAATAATAGATATCCTTTGTGCAAATTTCAGACCCCAGCAAGCTGGGTTAGTTGGTGGGAGGGTCCTTCAGATCCTGCAAAATATCTGCAAGGCCTTGTCCAACGCGCTCAGAACTTGCACATCTTATCTTCTAAGAAAGGGAGCGAACTGTTGCTCCAGCCTCTCGATTTACCAAGTTTTATAAGTCCTGAAGCTTTACTAAGTGTCTTACGACAACAGACAGCGAGGTAAGGGTGATGCTTTGGTTAAAAAAGCTTGGATTCTAACTAGACTTCCCATTTTCCAGAGAATTAGGGCTTGCTCTGGATCAACTCGAGCTGGTTGCTAGCTGGAGCAGGGAACTGGCTGTCAAAGTGCAAGTGAAAGCGTCTTTGACAGGGATTAACATTGAAGGAGCGGTTTTTGCTCACGGAAGCTTGCAAGAATGCTCTGGAGATACGCCTAACGAAACGAGCATGCCTTTATGCACTGTAGCATGGGTGCCTCAGAAAAACACCGCCGTCCATACGCACCAAGTTTCGCTACCATTATACGCCGACAGGACACGAAGCAAACTGGTAACTGCCTTAGAAGTGCCGGTTGACAACGGGGACGTTGACAAATGGTATAAAGCCGGGGTAGCCCTCTTGGTGCGTGAATAATGCAACCGTAAAACTATTCAAATTGTTAACTATGTTTCTTTGCACCTTTTGTGTGTTCGAGTCACTGTATTTGTCAACACAGAATACAATCACTTGAAAAAGGATGTCTCGAGATGGTTAACGACGTTGAGCAGCTCCTTGGCCGGGCCGGGCTGCATCCTAACAGATATAAGACGTTAAGTTGTTTCTTTAACTTGAATAGATGACTTACTCCTGCCCTGGCAAATCGTGGGGGAGGCGTACGGTCCTTACGAGCCTCGTGGGAACGATTGCGGACGACTTTGGAGTGGATTGCGCAAGATACACAATAATGCAACTTGGCGTACAACTTGGGCAGTTGGTAAGCTAAAGAATGTTCGGCGTTACAATAAGATGAGTTTAAGCCTCAAGGTGGATCTTACAAGTGTAAACGCTGGCATCGGAGATATCACGCACAGCGGCAGCCTCTACGATGTTACGAATAACGAATTTCTTGATGGCTTTATCCTTGGGCACGCACCGGGCGCAGTTGGTACAACGCACGGGGTTAACGTGTCCACGGCCGTGTTTGGAACGTCCATTGTTGCGTCGCTTGGAAGTCTATAATGAAGGGAGACCACTAAGTATGTTTATCTTCTATATAAATAGCAGACAAATGCGAAATGAATTACCATTCTGAAATTATCTGTCCCACGCACGGGCGAATATCAACAGAGAACAGCACGGTCAACAAAGTAGAAAGGAAGCTAAAGGCTACCAAGTTGAGAATAGCAATTTAGGGAACATATTTCTCTTATAAAATGCTGCCATCAAGCGACATCTTCTTAAACCTTAAAGCCGGCTTGTTTCACGTGACTAGCCGTGACTGTTTTTGTGTGAAAGCTTTTGATATCAACAATATTAATCACGCGGCAATAAGCACAAGTTCGTGGATCTTGCAGTTAGGAACAGATAATTTAGTTGTGTTTTAAAATGGGAGATGATAAAGAGAAAATGTATCCTGTCGATGCCAACGGAAAGAAGCTAAAGCCATGCTGTGCTTGTCCGGAAACAAAACAGCCCCGAGATAAATGGTAATATAGTCCAGTCTTCATTACATTATGTGTAATATTATTCTCTTCGTAGTTTTATTTATTGGCTTAAAATCGCTCGCTCTTGCGTATGATAGTTGTAGTTTTCATTTGGGCGACTGCTTTCAAAAGCTGACAGATGGCGAGCTTAGCTTCAAAATTCATCAAATAATGAAATATGCAGTCCCAAGTTTTGGCGCGAGATAGTTTGAATGACAGCGTTTAAGTTGCATCCTAATCGGTGTCACAATTGTCTGGAAAAGACTTCGGTCTTGTTGTTTAAACAGCGACGCATGTAAGTAGGGAACTTAATCTTTCGACACCTTCTTTTTCCTGAGCAGTGAGGTCTACCGAGACAATTCTTGGGGAAAACCAGTCGGAAGCTGTAAAAACTATCAAAGGTCTCTGGACGTAACTCCATAGCCTACGCAATCCATTAGAGGATTTCCGATTGCTTTTTGATAAAATCCAGGTCTTTGTGGGGTTTATTACCTTCGCTGTTTATGTCAGTTAATCTACCGTGCAAGGCATCAGACATCTCGTCACATCACGACACACGTCACATTAAAAACCGGTTTTTAGCGTATTACATGAATACATTGTCTTCATTGGGCCATACTAATATCTACCGGAGATATAGACCGAATTCCTCATTCTAATACCATAAATAGCATACGATGTTCTAAGAAACTTTTTTTTACAAAGATTCTTTGCTAACTTGTGCAGCAAATTAGGCAGAATTCTTGGAATAGTCCACGTCGTTTCGTGCTTTGTAAAGCACGAAAGTGGGATTTTTTAAAGCGGAATTCCTTTCTGATCGGACGCGTAAATAACCGAGTTAGTAGTAGATAGTTTTTTCCTTAGCAGTTTTTTATAGCTTGTGTATTTTACGGTAATAAAACCTGTAACTTCTATAGGGCTGGTAATAAACCTGGGGTAGAGGAAGGATATGTGTACGTCTTTCCATAACTTAAAATTCAGTCACAAACCCTAAGCGTGCAAAAAAAGGTTTAAAAAATAGGAACAAGAAACTACAATTACTTTATAATAAGCTTCTGGGATGTAATCTAGAGACATGGTGTTTCCTTGTAATAATAACCACATGAAACGCATCCGTCTGATGATTAGATTACGCAATCCCTTGCGCAATCCTTTGCATGATTAAAAGAAAACGCCCTTGCTTGACTTTATGACTGTTGCAAGTTCTTGTTCATAACTATGTAAACCTTAAGTCTGTAATGCCCTTTTCTATTGATGTTATTTTCTTTATTTCTTTTAGCATAGTCGAAAATGGGGAAGAAAACTGCAAAGAGCTAATTGAAGCTCATTTGGCATGCATGAGAAAACTCGGATTCAATGTATAAAAACGGTCACGTGAACAAGGTATGTAATTTTTCTCAATTTATCCCCACAAAGAATATATAATGCCTTAATTTCGCCTTTGGCTGGCGTGACAGGTCTTATTATCAAGCCGTGTCTGCCTGAGAACACTCTTCTAGTTCAGTTTTTGGGGTTTGATGACATCGGAATACACGTTTAGGGTATTTCCAATTATCTATTCCTCTTTTTTACAAAAAACTTCTAAAGGATCTTTGGCTTTGGAGCAAGATAAGAAAGTGCTGTGACAGTTAGTGACCAACAATTGTAGCTGGGTATTTTTCGTATTCCCAACATGGCGATTGACAATTTTGGACTTCCGCTGGTTTCTTATGTTCTACAGATAATGCTTAGGCAACCTTGCTGACTTGAGTTTGTTTCGTGTCAGGTTGAAAAAACTTTTTGTCCGCTTCCTGGCCTTGTGAAGGTCAATGCAATCTGAAAAGATCCCGAAACAGCTCCGTCGTTCTGGATGATTCAGCCAGAGCTTTTGTTACAGAACAGGTCTCGTTTTTTCGACGTTTTGGTTCTTTTATGAGATGCTAATCGCTATGTGTGATGCAAAGAGAAAGGCTATGCTTTGCATTAGTTTTCAACTTTTTTGTCCTAAGTGGTATACTGCAATTTATTGATGTGGTAAAACAGGTAAAAGAAAACTTGAGTGTTTTTAGCACCATTCCAACATGGTCATTATACCTGACAGGTTTCATACAGCGATACGATATCGCGCGAGGCGCGAAAATAAGAGTATTTGCTCGTCGCTCTCGATAAGTCTGTGGGTGGTGTTGGAGAATGAATGGTTTACAATGGCGTTCAAGGCTAAAGATTTTTTCGCGTTTTTTTCAGCGGTATGGACAAAGTCAGCATTTGCGATAGAAGCGAATTTTGCAGTTGTCCAAGATGAAACCAAGATGGATTTTTAATTAAAATTGAAAACTTCGCAGTCGTTAAAACACAATCGTTATGCGTATGTGAATTGGCCTTCTGTCTGTATACTGTACGTTTTTTAACTGTCGAGAAAGGTGTAAATCAATTTTTAATGCTATCTTGCACAATCAGAGATGTAACTCAATGAGAATTGTTTTCTGAGTCAACTGTCATTAAAAGCTTCCTTTACTTCTTACGTCTTAGGTAAGCATTTTAGTTTACAAGATAATCAAAACATTATATGTGGATGTTTGTTTCTTATGTTGCCAAATAAGTCGAAACCCTAAGATGAAACCGGATCGACAAGCTCTCAAATGTTTGCATTGTATACATACAACGTTATAAATAAAATGGTGAATAAGTCATGCAAGCCCAATAAAAAAATCACATGCATTTCTAGCGAAGGATTGAACTGTATTTAATTATATAATATATTGTAGTATTGCCGTACAATTATTATAAGCATATATGCAATTATGACCCGTGCAAACTGCCTCTTTGCCACGCTTGATCACTAGTCCAATTTTGCTATGCCTATCTGCCGCGCTTATTGCTAATGCGCGCGTTTCAAGCGCCTCCATTTGCACCTTGTCCATCGTGTCCGATTCCAACTAGTCGCGTTCCTTGCCTCAGTTTCTACCACCGCCTTCTTTTCCACCGAATCCTTGTGCACCGAGTCCCTGCCCACCCACTTCGTTTCTACCGTGTCCCTCTCCACCCTGTCAATGTCCATTACCTCGGTTTTCGCTTTGTCCTAGCGTCCGCCTCCTTTGAGGACGCCTCCCTTGTCGGCCTGGCCTTTTCCGATGCCTGCTTTGATGCTGCTTCCCTTTTTGCCGTCGCCGATCCCCTTGAAGCCCTGGCCACCGCTTCCTTTGATACCATGGCCACCGCTTCCTTTTGTACCATGATCACCGCTTCCCTTGATGCCTTGGCCGCCGTTTCCTTTGATACCATGGTCGCCGATTCCTTTGATACCATGGTCGCCAATTCCCTTGATACCATGGCCGCCGCTTCCCTTGTTACCATGGCCGCCGCTTCCCTTGTTACCATGGTCGCCGATTCCCTTGATACCATGGTCGCCGATTCCCTTGATACCATGGCCACCGCTTCCCTTGATACCATGGCCACCGCTTCCCTTGATACCATGGCCGCCGGTTCCCTTGATACCATGGCCGCCGATTCCCTTCACACCATGGCCGCCGATTCCCTTCACACCATGGCCGCCGATTCCCTTCACACCATGGCCGCCGATTCCCTTGATACCATGGCCGCCGATTCCCTTCACACCATGGCCGCCGATTCCCTTCACACCATGGCTGCCGATTCCCTTCACACCATGGCTGCCGATTCCCTTGATACCATGGCCGCCGATTCCCTTGATACCATTGCCGCCGATTCCCTTGATACCATGGCCACCGTTTCCCTTGATACCATGGCCACCGATTCCCTTGATACCATGGCCACCGATTCCCTTGATACCATGGCCGCCGATTCCCTTGTTACCATGGCCGCCGCTTCCCTTGTTACCATGGCCGCCGCTTCCCTTGTTACCATGGCCGCCGCTTCCTTTGTTACCATGGCCGCCGCTTCCCTTGATACCATGGTCGCCGATTCCCTTGATACCATGGTCGCCGATTCCCTTGATACCATGGTCGCTGATTCCCTTGATACCATGGTCGCCGCTTCCTTTGATACCATGGTCGCCGATTCCCTTGATACCATGGTCGCCGATTCCCTTGATACCATGGTCGCCGCTTCCCTTGTTACCATGGCCGCCGCTTCCCTTGATACCATGGCCGCCGCTTCCCTTGATACCATGGCTGCCGCTTCCCTTGTTACCATGGCCGCCGCTTCCCTTGATACCATGGTCGCCGATTCCTTTGATACCATGGTCGCCGATTCCTTTGATACCATGGTCGCCGATTCCCTTGATACCATGGCCGCCGCTTCCCTTGTTACCATGGCCGCCGCTTCCCTTGTTACCATGGTCGCCGATTCCCTTGATACCATGGTCGCCGATTCCCTTGATACCATGGCCGCCGCTTCCCTTGATACCATGGTCGCCGATTCCCTTGATACCATGGCCGCCGCTTCCCTTGTTACCATGGCCGCCGCTTCCCTTGTTACCATGGTCGCCGCTTCCCTTGTTACCATGGCCGCCGCTTCCCTTGATACCATGGTCGCCGATTCCTTTGATACCATGGTCGCCGATTCCCTTGATACCATGGCCGCCGCTTCCCTTGATACCCTGGCCGCCTCCCTTGTTGCCATGTCCGTCTTCATCAGATAAGCTGCATTCATCTGAGTTTCCGACGTCTTCCTTGTTGCCATGTCCGTCTTCATCAGAAAAGCTGCATTCATCTGAATTTCCACCTTCTCCCTTGTTGCCATGTCCGACGCCTCCCTTGATACCAGCAACCTTGATACCATGGCCGCCGCTTCCCTTGTTAACATGGCCGCCGCTTCCCTTGATACCATGGTCGCCGATTCCTTTGATACCATGGTCGCCGATTCCCTTGATACCATGGTCGTCGATTCCCTTGACACCATGGCCGCCGATTCCCTTTATACCCTGGCCGCCTCCCTTGTTGCCATGTCCGTCTTCATCAGATAAGCTGCATTCATCTGAGTTTCCGCCGTCTCCCTTGTTGCCATGTCCGACGCCTCCCTTGTTGTCATGTCCGTTTTCATCAGATAAGCTACGTTCCCTTGAGTTTCCGCCGCCTCCCTTGTTTCCATTTCCGTCTTCATCAGAAAAGCTGTATTCATCTACATTTCCACCGTCTCCCTTGTTGCCATGTCCGCCGCCTCCCTTGTTGCCATGTCCGCCATCTCCCTTGTTGCCAAGTCCGTCTTCTTCTGAAAAGCTGCATTCATTTAAGTTTCCGCCGTCTGCCTTGTTGCCATGTACGTCTTGGTTAGAAACTTCATCTGAGCGTCCGCCGTCTCCCTTGTTGCCGTCTCCCTGTCCATCGCCTTCTTCAGGGGAGTTGCATTCCTCTGCTTGAGCGATACCGAAAGCATTAGCATTACCACCGTATCCAGAATAGCCACCTCCTTGAGCGTCGTCATTGGCGTCAGCATTAGCATTATAACCGCTATCGAAAGTGTCATCTTCCCTAGCTTGGGCAGAGGCGTCAGCATGAGCAGTACGGCCTTCTTCAGGAGAGCGTTCATCATCTTCTTCATCTCCCTCAGCGTGGGCAAAGGTGTCAGCATTAGTATTAGCGTCATAAGAGCCACCTTCGTCGGCTGTATCGAACCTGTACGTCAACGGAACCTCTGGTGTATCACCACTATCAACATACTCAGAGCTGGCCCAACAGTAGTAGTGGCAGGCAAATAGTAAACTCGGCAGCAACTAGATTGATACAGAAAAACTTGAACCAAGAGTTTAATTTGCGGTAGCAATCTTACCCAGATTCTCATGGTTACGAGTGCAAAGATTACCACAAACTTTTAAGTCAAACTCTTTTAGAGATACACTGTATATTTAACCGTTCATCATCTAGTCTCTGTTAGGAAGAAAGCAGAACGCCTTTATGTAGACGGTAGCCATCGCCTAAGTACGTGATAATGAAGCATGAGATAATTTACTGTTTTGCAGGTATACACGTTCACATGTATAAGGCATTTACAAACGCTGTGGTGGAAAATGTATTGGAGCTTATGCTGAACCAGTAGATGCTGATTAGTATTTGTTCAGAGTAAAGTACACACGAGGTGAAAAGATCAGTGCTTTTTCTGCAGATGTGCCAGAATTCGCCTCGACTTCAGTAGATTCTTTATTGCGCACAGGTATAACTTGGTTTTCTTGTTTAAGAATTACTGTGTTGTCCCTACAGAAGGGCCGGATTAAAAGTACTTGGTGCTTAAGGATAATTAGAAAGATCAATACTGTAGCAAGTGCCCGTAATTTTACAGTAATTAGGTCTCGTGGTAGATGAATCATTGCTGATAATTGTAGCCGATCGCAGTTGTAACGAATTCCATGGGTCCCGTATCCGTTTATTTATAGGTGAGATGAAAAGAAAGGAAAGATTACATTTTTGTCGAACACTGCAACGATCTATACAACATACCATGGAGGAGGAGGAGTAGGTTGTGGTAGTATAGTAGTAGTTTGGAGTTGTTCGTCGTCATCGTCATCGTTACAGTCGTCGCCCTCTTCGTCAGACTCGTCGTCGTTGTCCTTGTCGTTGCACTTTTTCCCGATTACTCGGGAAGGGACGAATTTCATATGTTAGGATGTACTGGCTGACTCCTGCAGATATATTAATTATTTGATTGAAGGACCTACGCTTTGTTTATAACATGCCATCGCCTGACCGTTGTACTGGTATGCGTAGGTATATGCTGGTGCTGGCCGTTCCTACTGAGTCTGGGAACAGAGACCGAGCGACTGTTTACTATGTCGTAAAACTGGGCCCAAAATGGACTCCTACCACTGACAGTTAGGCAAGGTGTATTTTCATGTTCACAATTGAACACAATATTTACACTTTTGTTCTTAAGACATATGGCGTAATATTTCGCAAATGTAGTGTACACGTCATACACGTATTGATACGTGAGTGACATTTGTCAATGCTGAGTTTGAAAAGTACCCGGAACTTTTACTGAACCAGATGCGGTTGATTCTTATGTATTCCCAGTAGAATCCGGACGAGGTTGAAAGATCTGTGCTTTTCTGTTGATATAATTTCGAATTACTCTGGCTGTCTGCAATAGGTTCTAGTTATGCAGCGTAACTTTGTTTTCTTCTTCAGATTACGGCATAGCCTTTGTGAATGCCAGAAAGGGTAGCTGGAGGCTAAAGGCTAATAGGATAAATGACCTGCGTTGCAGAAAATGTCCTTAATTTTATCATACTAATTTTATTTTTTACAAGTTCCTAATATAAATGTATAGCTTTCAAGTCGGACTCTTGTGATATACGGTGATCTACTCCTCACCTCCTCACCAAGTTACTGCGCTTGCATGTAGTACATACAAGACCCCGATGTATAATGCTAACTTTACCTTCAGCAAATCGTAAGATAATGAAATTATTTGTAGATATAACACATGTTACACGCCAAATGTGTTATTTAGTAAAGCTCAGTTTAAAAATAGTGAAGTCTGGAATGGTGTTAAACCAGCAGAGGCTAATTCTTTTGTATTCCATGTAGAACGACCCACGAGGTAGAAAGGTTTGCAGATTTCTTTACGTCTTGGACTTATCTTGGCATGTTCAGTAGGTCTCTGGCTACGGAGAGCCATAACCATGTTTTCTGTCTTAAAATTACTGCGTAGACAGCGTAGGGCCATTAAAGGTATTTGTAGCCAACAATGTCGAGTTTCCCCGTAATGTCAGTCAGGAATTCGCTACGTTAGTTTCGCTTGCTTATATACCACTGGTGTAACGACAATAGTGAATCGCGAAAAAGTAACCGATTGAATTTGTATTCACCAAATAATGAAAGAACTTCCAAAGCGTGATAATGTGAAAATAAACTCATCCCGAACGAAGAAGGGAAATTCCAATTGCTTGTTAGCCATCAACTTTTCTTTTTTGAGTTACTCCTTTGGAATCACTATCAATACAGAACTGAGAAAATCGTACTAATTTAGGAGCTAGCTCATAGAATTTTCAATCTTTCGTTATAGCCAATGGGATATCCAATGTATTAGCAAATATACCTTGCTGGTTTACAACAAATTCAAATAAAAAAATACTCTCACTACGTTTAGTCTGTTAACATTCGTTTTGTTTACGTTAAAATTTCGAATTAATGCTTACCTTTTCTACCATGACCTTTACGACCTTTATGACCTTTTCCCTTTTTTCCTTTTCCCTTTTTTCCTTTCCCCTTGTGACTACGGCCTCCTCTGCCTCGACTGCAACTTCCACTTTTGCTGCCGTGTCCTCGGCTTCGACTACCACTTCCACTTCGGCTACATCGTCCAACACTGCTGCGGGACCCAGATCCACAGCTGCTGTTTCTACTCCTGTCACAGTTTGAAGAACCACATGGACATTAGTAAACGTAGGTTGCAAGATAGTTGATTAAAATTACCGATTGAAATGTCGATTTCTTCTTGTTGGTCCGTACCCGTAATAGTACCTGAAATTAGAAAGAAAAGTAAAAGCTAGATATGCCTGTTATACTCTACCTCATTCTGTTTCAACGTACTTTCGAGAAGGACCTCGGTTTCGCGTCAAACTCGGTTTGTTGCCAAAGTGTTGAGGCCTCCTCTTCAGCGGTGCAAAACGTCTTCCGCTCTTTGCATAGGCTATGGCAACGGCCTGCGCCTTACCATTGCCATCTTCACAAGAAGAATCACCTGCGTTAGCGGCGGCCATAGCCAGAGCACTTGCCCCCCTGCGTCCTTCTCCGCTTTCGCAATGACTTCCATCACAAGCCCAACAGCAGTATTGACAGGCAAATAATAAACTCCATAATAACTACATGGATGAGGCACATTTGACATGGGAAATTTAATTTGCATTAATTATATTACCCAGATTCGCATGGTTTTCGGCACGGAAATTACGAGAGACTTTCAAATCGGGCGTATACAGAAGTGCGGCAGACACTTAACCAGATGTCGACGTACTGGTAACTTAAGATGAAAGAGACAAAGCCTTTATAGAGACAGTGGTACCCATTATATTATATGAAATCTTACCCTGAACAAAGCATATGCTAATATACTGTTTTGCAGATAGACAAGTATTCACACGTTTGTGACATTTAGCAGTGCAGAGTTGTAAAAATACTCGTACTTGTGCTGAGCCAGAGGATGTTGACGCTTAGTTATTCCAAGTTAAGTGCGCATGAGATGGCAAAATTTGATCTTCTCTGCTGAGGTAGTTTCAGAATTCGTCTTGCCTTCTCCAATGGATTGTCCGATTTTGCAGCCATGAGTTTGTTCTATTTCTGAGATTTACCTCGTAGTGCGTCAGCAGCAAAGTTAAGAAAAGGCGAGCACATTTATATATATAACCCTTTATAAGTTATAAATTACGTGTCACTGTAAGAAAAATTATAGTAAATAGTAAACTGGGGAGTTTCGAATTCTGAAAATTCGTACAGAATTCAATACTAAAACTTAGACGAACAAACCGAAAGCACAATTGCGAATTTGGATTTTTTTATTTGATTTGTAGAATGTTTTGAGTTAAGCCAGAAAAAAATAACTTTACTCTGCAACATTAGTCGTCTGATGTTATTTTCGATTGACAATTGAGGCTCCCGTATATCGTAGCTTATTGATACGGAACAGACACAGATGGCACTGGTGCTTGCTATTGTTTTTTCGAAGACTTGAATAAGAAAATAAAAAATTAAGTAGATAGCTAATGACTGCAAAGTTTCTACGCTTGTTTTGATTCTGAAAAGTACAACTTGTTACCACAATTTGCTGTAGCAAATATATCCAAATCAAGTCATCGAACTTTCGGAGCAAGATTTCTCGACAACGGCTTGTCCGATATGAAAGCAATCCAGAACAAAAGTTTTCTTTCGTAAGCAGCTAGTGAACAATCAAATGACATCATTTTAGGCAACGTATTTTTCATAGTTGCAAACTTCATTTGCATATTGGTAATGTATTAGTCATTGGAAAGAAACGTGCATTGATTGTGCACCACCTGTCAGAAAGCTTAAGATTACTGTCAACTGCCAAGGAACTCCAGGACTTGAAGTGATTTTGTTCGAAGTTTTTTATATGTGAAAAATAGTAGATATGTATAAATGAAGGTATTTTGCGAGTAAACGGAGAATTCAGACCCAAGTTTCAAGCCCTTCCCTTTGAAGAAAGGAAATCGTAATTTCAGAGTATCCAACGACACGGAAATAAATTATGGGCCTGAGTTTTTTAGTTTCCTTTTTTTAAATCCCGGAAATAGTCATTTTGTGAAGACGGGGATGCTGGAGTCTGCCTAAATGATTCAGTATTACCTTCTTCGCCACACCCTATAGTGGCATTGGAAAACTGAGGTATCATTCCTGCTCTTATTCTGTTTGAAATACGAGGTCTTACAAAAGAACAAAGTGAAAGGCGCAGAATACGACAGTTTGGATTATATTCAATCTGTAACACATACAAGTTACACAAGCTAAACCACTCCGTGCCCTTGATGGAATACCGGGATTACCTTAAACTGTCCTCCATCCAAGTCATGGTCAAGTCCCACCTTTCATTCTTTTGCGAGGACCATCAACCATCACTTTTAACATAAAAAAGTGGTCCGTCTGGTTCCCTGACTCAGAACCCAAAGCTAAACGTGTATATAAAGCCCTGCGTGTGCCACAAATTGTATCAATCGCTCCCAGTTTGTTGATCCAGTCACTACTGGCCCCTTCCTTTTCAGCTTTACAAGATGTTTCGTTTGGTAAATCTAATTCTATCTCTGAAAAAAATTATATTAAAATATCAATACATTACAGGTCGTTTTAGCAGTAGCACTAAGTTCTGTAGCATGGGCCGCACCGGCTTCTTCCGATTTAGCCACCAACTACGTTACTAACGACGGCCAAAGTCGTAAAGAGAGCGTCAGCTCGGATGGTACCATCACTGGCGAGTATTCCTATGTCAATACCGACGGCAAATTGGTCTCTGTCAAGTACACTGCCGGTAAAGATGGATTTAAAGCCTTTGGTGACCATCTCCCAGTAGAACCCGTTGCACCCCAGGCCAACCCTGTCCAATCCCAAACTTGGAATAACCTTCCTCAGCAACAACAGCCCGCTCTGCGTACTCCCCAACTCAATACCTGGAACAACGCACCTCAGCAGCCAGCAGCTGCTACCTGGGGTCAACCTCAACAGACGCCTCAGTTGAGCCCGGCTTCCACTTGGACTCAGACCCAGCCTCAGCAGCAATGGAACTCTCAGCACCAGCCTCAGCAGCAATGGAACTCTCAGCCCCAACACTGGAATTCTCAACCCCAACCTCAGCAATGGAATGCCCAATCCCAGCACCAATGGAACTCTCAACCACAAACCAACTGGCAACAATCCCAACCCCAGTTCAACTCCGCTGCCTTTTCTGCCCCGCAATTGTTGCAACAGCAACAACAACAGCAACAACCTTGGTTGAACCCAGTCAACCGCATCGGGCAACAGCAACAGCAAAACGCTAAGGTTAACTTTAACCAACAACCCGGCCAAGGCTTCAGTTTCTCTGTCAACTCCTAAATGGATTCGTAGAAAAGTTGATACGGAATGGTTGGTTGAGGGTTTTTTTTTACTGTAGAAGTCGTGTGCATTTGTACATATTTGCCTGATTTGTTCCTTTGAAATTGTGAACATTTCGGTTCTACCCAAATAGACTGGAATGATTTGTAGAAAATTACATATCTCTTAAACTAAACTCTATCTCTTAAACTAGGCTAAATTTGTAAAGGTTTTAGAATAGGTGTCATCCAAAAATCACAGTAGGCGTGGTCTGTTCTGATTAAAGAATTTGTCAAGAGAAAATATGAGGGTACTTAAATCCTTGCGATTCTAAGAATCTAAAAGTTATTGGACAAAAATTTGAGGTTCATTTAACTAGATCAGTTGTATAGTTCATGGGCTTTGCATTTATTGACTTAATGAATTATTAAGTCAAATAAGTTGGGTTTATGAAAACAAGCATTAAACCCATCTTTATGGCTATAAATCCATCTTTACCGGCAGTGTACTTGACAGAGACCGATTTGCCATTTATGAAAACAAGCATTAAACATTTTCCAGTTGAGCTTAATTTCCATTAAGTTATAAAGTCAGTGTACAAAGTCAACACGCAATCAGTTCAAGCGAGTGTTTTCTGTTTGAATAGATGAATCTAGGCTATGGTTTAATGCTATTGTGAGTAGTAAGATAAGGTTTGCTATTCATGAAACTCATAGCTCAAGGCGAATAAATCCAAATGAAAAGCGATCTCTGGATTTAGCGCGGCGATAGCCCGTACCCCAAGATGATCCATCGTACTTGATGAGATCCCAAAAACGCAGTCCCTCACCTGGACATAATAGGTAGGAAGGATCACATTCAGGATTGACATTACTGTCATTCAGAAACGGGGCGGTAACTAACGGGTTTCCATTCAAACCAAGAACATCGTAGTTATCGCTACTCGAAAGAAACGTTACACTCAAACTACCATTTTTCTTGAAGAGAATAGTAGGAAGATGCATGAATGCTTGGTCCTTGTAAATAGATACGTCTTTCTACAGTATGGCTGATCCCCTCGAAAGAGGAATTAAAGTTTCACGGTGTAAATTTTCCTGTGACTGTTCACGTCTCGCTTAACATTAAACATATAGCTACCTGATTCACACTCGGCATTGATTAGAGGGTCCAAAATTCCTTTGGGACAAATATGATGGTAAAATTGACCCGTTAAAGCGTTCGGCTTGTTATTGTACTGCAAGTAATTGTCTCGGCATGTCCTGGTACAAGTGTCATAAAGCGGCACGCCGTTGAGCTGATAATCTGGTTGGATTCTGACACACTTCTGAGCCGTAGC
The DNA here is from genome assembly GCA_023053545.1 of Lepidurus packardi. Lineage (NCBI taxonomy): Eukaryota > Metazoa > Arthropoda > Branchiopoda > Notostraca > Triopsidae > Lepidurus > Lepidurus packardi. The sequence continues at coordinate 8,928,890 of JAKZAN010000002.1, forward strand.
CACACAAGCAGAACTATCCTTCCGTACATCCCAAAATCTGCAGCCTGTCGTTGACTGTAGAAGGCCTGTATTATTGTCAAAGACGCCGATATTCGCAGTCAGAAACTCGCAGATGGAGGAGCCATCCGCTGCAGCGCAGTAATTGATGGCAGTACACAAGGGTTTCTGAATACATAGAAAGCCGCATGTCAAGTAACTGTCAAAACCGGACAGTGTGATACATCGAAGTAATTAACTGTAATTAACATGATTCATAACTTTGTTTTTGCTGAAAGGATGGAAAACTTGGGCTTAAAAAAGGATGAGAACCAGAACGTAGGTTTGGGAAAGGTACAAAACCGGGTCTTTTGGAAGAAACGAATAGAAGATTAACAAATAAATATTACCAGTTCAAACTTCGATCGTAGAACCCCGAAATTCGCTTGTGAATTTGTGGTCGTGATATTGTGGAATTGAGGTGTGAACGGTTGTAAGCTGAGTACTTTTAGATATAATTCCCCGAAATATAGTAATCCTTGTTAAAGTAATAAGAGACATTGTGACTCGAGAATTGCAAATTTTGGGTCAGTTCACTTGAGCCTCCACCTCAGTTCTGATAGCGACGTTTTGCAGTGAGATATTCCAGCTACGGCCAGGAGGTTTATTGATTCATTGTTGGTAGCCTAAATCATGTCTGGCTGAAACACACCTGCTTGGAACACACTGCTAGGTAAAGTGTTTTCGAAGTTCAGCTAGAAATATTGATTAATACAAGACCCAAAATGTTGATACATTCTATTCAAAGACACAATTCCCACACAATTAAACGGGCATTACAAAGCGTAGTCACAATTGTAATTTTGTATAATTAATTTTAATTTCTACGTTTACTTTAATTCCTTTTCGTATTAGTTTTATGAATAATATAAAATGTTTTCGTCCTAGCTGCCAATACCTAATTGGTATACCTTAGCCCCGTTTAGCGCGTGCCTTACCTGGCTTTTGAACTATCGACTACCAAAAGATAACACAAGTCATGATTGCAAGTTGTATTTTATTTTAATTTACAGACATCGAAGATAAGTTCAGTTTGAGCTTCTTGTTCGATCTTTAGCGTAAACAGCAGAACACTATAGAAATTAGAGCAAAGAATGGAAATAGGAGGTTTAAAATTCGCCGACGTAGAGTAAACTTGTTGGTAGTTTGCCGTTTTCCTTTTCATGGTGAATTTTAATGCACATAATATGGCATTGCTCTAGTTTAAAATCCACTAGTGAAGTTAGATTTGGGCTTTTGTTTCCTTTCCCTTCCTTTTCTCGTCAAGGTAAACTGAAACTGCTTCATCTTGAACCGAGACATTACACCATTGGAATTCACTCTTGGTACAGAAGATAAGTTGGGAGTGAATGTGAATGTGATGCAACTTCTTGGCATCTGGTAATTTGAAAGTTTCGCAGATGTGTTCATTTTTTCTCAATACTCAAACTTAGTTTCCTGATATCTTTAGACTTCAGCTTAAAATTTGTGGATTACGATTATTAGGAGTTCCCGCGGTACATTTTCTATATGTGAGCGGAAGCATCAGGGGGAGGAGGATTTTGGACAAGTATATTTTCGCTGTATGGAGGAGGAGGTTGAGGAAAGTAGCCGTAGTTGGCAGAAGTTGGTACTTGAATCATCTGGTTCTGGTTCATGGAGTACATTGGGTACTGCCCCACGAGCTCGTGTGCGGTATTTTGCCTTGTGTACCCTCCTCCTGCGTGTACAGTCCCGTGTGCTGGGTACAGTCCTTGAGCCTGCAGTTGTTGCACTTGCTGAGCCATAAGTTCGGCGTGACGTTTGCCTTGTTTCCTGCGTTTCAGGCAGTACCCAATTACGACTATCAATCCGAGAAGTATCAATACAGAGGTAATAACTATTATGTAAGTATTGCTGGTCTCTTCATCTTCGGGCGCACGTGTACTAGTTTCGATCCAGTGTGTCACATTCTTCGCCATTTGACAATTATTCGCAAACTTTTTCAATGAAACAAAACCATAGAACGTTGTAAATGTAGCAAGCTATTTGCAAACCAGTCCTTCGATCGACTAACCCAACCACAATTGCGACTGCTGTCGACAAAAATGCATATCTAGTAAGATAAAGGTGTTTGCTTTAGGTTAGATAGTCACGCTCTTCTTCCCTATCAGCCATCTGGGCCAATGAGAAAGAAAATGTGTACTTTAGTGGGCAGTCTAAACTCGTTTTAGTGTTTCCTCAGCTACCTAAGCCTTTCTTCATCTATGGAGATGACAACCTTGTACAGTTTGACGCGATTAAGGATTGCTTGTCGCTACCGGTGTTGCTTCATAGCAACAGATGCCAGAACTACTGTAGTATATACTGTAGAACTACTGTAGCCTATACCCCGTCTGGGCTGGCCTCCGCCCGTGTTAACCCAGACTTTGTTTATGAACTCCAGAAAGGAAAAGATAAGAGTAGATAGGATTGCATGATATGGATATAAACTTGGACTTTGCTTCCTTGCATTTGTCCTTTTTCAATGGATCATCGATTCATTTAATTCACTATAAGTACGACTTATGTTTTCAGAACTTGCGCTTATGTACTGTATTACATGGTCACGTTAGCACAATTCCTTATGGCCGAAAGTAACTCCATGAGGAATTTTATTTGGGTGTAAAGCATTATTGCAAACTGGGAGGGAATTATGCATATCACCAGTACTGCTGTCGTAAAGACTTCACTCTTGTTTCTCCATATTATGAAGTGGCCAAGAATTTTAGTACTGGTGAATAACTATGTATGGGACGTGGCGTTTAGTAGAGTTCTCTCCTTCGTGCAATTGTTGTCTTTGAGCAGGGTCCACCAATTTGTATGTAACTTATGTTCTGTCGCCTGCGTTTCACAGTGTATAAAAACCACGAGATGAGGCTGAAAACCAGAAAACAAGGAAAACTACCGGAATAATTTTTATCGCAGACATTTCAGTTCAAGTTTCTCTATACACTTAGCGAAATACCAACACTCCGCACAGTTGCACCCACTCGAATTTCTTGGTACTTGAGAAGCTGTTTATAAACTTGGAAAGAAGTTGACCTTACTCTCGAGCTTCCTAATCAGTATAGGTAGTTTCTCATGTAAAACCATCCCCTTATGCTTCTTACGTTTGCTCCTTTTTGCTGTACATGATTTGACTAATCATCATGGTATATTGCTTCCTGAGGTGATTCGTACTACGCAAGGGTGGATACGATTTCATCGTAACTGGGTGGCGGGTAGTCGTAAGGAGGAGGTAATTCGTCCTCATACTGAAGTTGAGTTGGAACTGTATTATTGTTCTGATTGCGTTCGATCACGAAAACTATGCGTACGTTTTGGTCACGAATTCGGTTTGCGTGATGCGTTGCACGTTGCGGCACTCTTGGGTTACGTGCAGTAAGAGCTACCCTCGGGTGAGTCGGACTGGCGTTGTTATTTCTGTGAGAATCTCTGACACTTTTCCTGCAACAACATTTGGTGCATTTCACCCGACAAATTGTAATTAGGATTGAGAGCAAGATAAGTCCGAACACGAGAGAAATCGTTGTTAACATTTTACGCAAATTCCACTGCACAAGCACCGATTGTAAATTCCAATCTGACTAGTATCGTCAGATTGACAGTAGTGAGTTCCTGAATTAGTAATTGACAGTAGTAAGTTCCCAGGCTTTGTAACTACGATGTTAGATAAGCTTAAAGGGTTACTATCAAAACAGTCGTGACTATCTCACCGTCTGTTAATGTATAGCAAGGTGTAGTTACTAATCAAGCTTGTACATTTTTGCATAACCAAGCTGAGGTTAATAATAAAATAACTTGAGGGTAACACAAAATAAGAGTAACTGCGTAACTTAAAGCAAAAAATCCTTAAGGTGTCAAGTTTAAACAAAACATCAGATTAAAATAATTGCGAAATTTCGGTATCACGTTAGGATGTATTAAGTACAAGTGTTTGAAATCGATATTCATTTTGGATCGATTATTATAATTTCATTTGGGAATCGATAATCGTTTTAGAGTGATTAACTAACTGTTGGTAATTGCTCAACGAAGTCTTTCTGTACTCGGATCAGTATCGGTTCACATTGGATTCACTCTCTCTCTTGGCGAAAGAATACGATGGTGGTAGATCGGTAGCATTGGTGGCACAATATGCTGGGACTTGTTCCGTATTAATAAGGTAGGCAGGCGCGCTTGGAGTGCTCGTCTGGTATGCGTGATTGTCATAGGCTGCTGGGTGGGAATAAGCGTAGTTGTATTGCCCGGGCGTGGCGTTTAGTTGCGCGACTTGCTGCTGGCCTGGTTGAGTGTTGTTCCATGCTTGAGTGTAGCCTGCTCGAGTGTTGTTCCATGGAACCATGTTAGCTAATGCACGTGCTCGTTTGCCCTTTAGGTAGCAAGCTATACATCCTGCTATTCCGGCAGAACACCCGATAGTTATTAACAAACTCACAACTATGATCACAATCATAGAGGTTTCGTCATCCATTTCAACTTTCTATAGGGCTGTATCTCCGTCTTGCACAATAACCCTCCACTTCCAGTAGTCAACTGGTCACACAGAGGAAAAGCTTGCACCATTTCCTGTATATCTTACCAATAGAGTGACGTATATGACTGATAAGGAGGCTTCCGGCCTTTTATGGTGGACATAATCTATAGCAGAAGACGTCAATTCGCGTTCGTCATATGTAACTGCCGTAAAATTTAATTCGCAATCTAGTTTTCCAGTTTTTTTTATGGATTGTTACTTTTTTCCTTCATCTAATATAATATGTACCTTAAGAACAGAGGTTTATTGGTCGAGAAAACAAGAGATGGACATCTTTTCGTGGCGTTCGAAGTCTTAACAATTATGGATGAAAATATTACTTTTATAAATGAAGAATCTAGTAGAAACTTAAGTTTCACATAGGGGACATAGGTGCATTTGACAGGACGCTCCAAATTTGCATTCATTTAACAAACAATCTGTAACATGGTTTGCTCAGTATCGCGGCACATTGATTTGACGGTTTTCTACCTCGAGCGATTAATATGACGGCGAAGGTAATGACATGTCGTAATCTGGAGCTAGCTCGTCAAAGTTGGGATTATAGCCTAAAGCGTTTGTAAGAGTGGGGTCGTACCCACTGTTGTCGTTGGTTGATAGATTATCAGCGCAGTTGTAGCTGTACTGCGCATGCATGTCTCTGTGGTGCAGAAGGTGGTACCGATCCAGGACACTGAACAACACTCTGAAGCCTCTATATTGCTTCAGCTACTTCAGCCATGTGAGCTAGCGTACGTTTTTTCCGGTTTCTTCGGTACCAAATAAAGTAGCCTATAGCTCCGATTGCAAGTCCAATAGTTAGTATTAAGCTTCCACTAATTACCGCGAACATAAGAATGTCATTGTTTCTACCAGCGTCAAATCCATTGAGCTAGTATTGTAACGTTGTTAACCCTGTCCAGTATCCGAGTATTTGAAGCTGTTTACGCTTATTGCATAACGACTTGTCAATTACCTTTCAAATGGAGGACGATCTGCTGATAAGACTGGACTCATTCTATCTCGGGGAATAAATTCCGCGAATGTCAGGTGTAGATTTCTCACTACTTTGTAATTTGTTGCTAAATTATTTTGTTAAATTTCGGTTAAATTATGGATTGAAGAAAAATAAATGGCCGGTTTGGTAACGTCACTGTTTAGGGATCTAACTTTACATGTGGCCGTGATTGTTGTGGTGACCGTGATCATGGTGCATATGATGACCATGATGGTGACCGTGATGATGCATATGATGATCGTGATGGTGACCCATGTGATGAGCATGGTAAGGAAAGGCAGTGGTACTCAGTACAGTAACTCCGGTAGGAGGGTACCCTACCACCCTTGGTTGTCCGGGAATGCCGCTAGGGTTTGTTGTTGTTGTCACGTAAGCCACTGTTGTGGTCATTCTTCTCATTCGCACCATGCGCATAATTATAAATATATTAACTGCAATGAAAAGTACCAAAAAAATGAATCCGAAGACCCACGCCACGATAACACCAGCACTCATCTTCTAATTAAACGAACTGAGGTACGTGTTTTAGCGTGAGCTCAACAACGGTCGAAACACGCCTTACTTTCTTGGTATTAGTCAGTCAAGCTTTCAGGGGATGTGTGAATTTTATCGTGCTATTACTTACCAAGATAGCACACTCAACATGCGCTGAGATCGACCTTATCTGCTTGTCGTCAATTTGGGGGGTCTCTTATGACGTACTTTATTGAAAGTTATTAAGAAACCATGAAGAAGGCTTATCTTCTTTTCCGGTTGCTGTAGGTAACGCAAGCTTTGGACTTTTGTTTTCGGAAGCAGAAAATTAATAGATGAAGTAAACATAATTTCATGGAGTTTATTTTTTGTACAGACTTCTTAAGGCACTTTTTTTATACAAATTTTGTATTATTATCACAAAGAAATAACACACCTGAGTTGAGACAAGATACTCATATGGCAGTAGTGACTAGGTCCTGATTTTGTGCGTTTTAAGCACATGTTTTGCTGAGAAAAATTGGACATTTTTGCGGGAAACAGTGGTCGCTGCGGCTTTTCACTGTTTCGTGGAAGGTGTGGACTCGGGAGGTGACGGAGGAAAGGAGAGCACAGGTAGTTTGACAGCTTCCTCATAGGAAGGAGGCTGGAACATACCTTCTTCTAATGCTGAGGATAATGGTGGAAAGTTTGGATTTGCATAGTGGCTTTGATGTGTCATCACTTCGCTGTACGAAGGTATCTCGGCTGAACTGATTACGACAATGCTCGGCACGGATTGAAGGGAAGTCGTCGTATTACTCGTACTTCTAATGGAACAGCAACATTTGCCCAGGAATATGAGAATCAATAGTATAGAAACTGCTGTGAGGCAAACCGTTAAGCTTATCACGCGAAAGTCTATGAATGAAATTTTTGTTAAGTTCTTAGGATTACAAGTTTTGTTGTATTTACCTGCTGAAGAATCTTCAATACGGTCCATTTTATGTGTCCTTTTCTTAGCTTGACCACTTGGTTCAGCAGGATTTTTTGATATGGCACCTTAAACTTTCACAAACTTGGGATATACAAGTGGAGCAAGCTCCAATTTTCGGTTTTCTAGGACACGACTTAATCCAGGTTTAGCTCATTAAGCTCTTTTTTATCAGAGGTAACGTGCAAGAGTGAAGGGAAATCAAGGTAACGCTTAATCTGGAACGGTTCGAAAAACTGGCAGCGCTTTCTTTCACGCGTTATAGTATATGTTCACACTTCGAGGATCACGAGTTCTCTATGTCTAAGGCTGGCATGGCGTTCGTGTTTTTACTCTGTTTTTGTCGAGTTAGTGTTATGTATTCCACATTAGAAGTGGTAGTCACGCTATTGTTTTCTGTTGACTCAGGTTCCGCACGGCCGTCCTTTTGTAGACGCAATTTTCCTATAACTTTTGAGGTGCCCAGGAAGGGAAGCTTCCTGGGAGGGATTATGATAGCGAAGCTAAGTCCGGCAAGTACAAATTTGCAGAAGTTGCTGATAACTGCTTTATATCGGTTCGTGGGGGATTTCTGAACTTCGTTCCCCCCATGCCATGCTTACGAATTTTTTTTTTTTGCAGATTCATTCAACGGCAACTTCTAGATTTTCCATCGAACTTGACTGCATAATTAATCTAAATGCTCAATAAAAATGGAATATATTGGAAACGTTAGATGGTTGGGATATCTCTTTGAAAAATAACAACTGATGTGACATAGGACATGTGTTGAAGTTCACCTGAGAACTGATTTCCAGGTGATAACGCCCTGCGAAAGCTTAATAGCGACTGACTAAGCGACGAAGAAGTTTAGTAGCGTTTCAATACGGTGTTTTTTGACAACATAGTTTTTCTTGGGGAAAAAATGGCACGTGTAAGCGTATGGGTAACATTATGCGGTTTGACGGTGTTGATGTCTATAGGACCTTCAATTACAGCAGAGGTTGAAGTGACGGCTCCAGGTATTCAATGTTAATTCAGTGTTAGGGATTCTGGCGAAAGGTTTGATTTTCACGCAATGTTTGGTTGTTTATTCCCTGTGAGATAGAGATGTGGTCCGTAAACAACTTCCGTACGCTCTTTGAACGCGGGATGAAGACATGGTGGACTGCTGCTAACCGCGGCGCGCATTTTGGTATGCCGAGTCACGTCGAGTCTACTTTGCAGACTTATTTGATTCGGAAAGTCACGTTGCGCTTGCTCACGCAAGACCAGCGAATAAATCAAGCCTTACATCAGGGCAGTCAAATTGGTCACGCATTCTTAGTAGACGCCCATAAACTTGCTACCTTACGGTATATAATCAATTTACCCCTTTGTGATCTTCTCATCGTGGTAATGGCTTTATTAGCGCTCGCTGGCCGCAATCTAGCGTTCAAAAAGCATGGGAAACTTTGGTTCAGGACTATCATCAGAAAATTGGAACGATGAAACGTTCGTTAGCCATGTCTTCGGCCACGACGACGGATTCCTTGATCTCCAAGCTCAGTTTAGAAGAAATCATCCAAGGCGTAATTCTCGATCTCTCAACTGATCCAGTGGCTATCTTTATGGCGCAGTGGCTGGCTACCTTACCTCTCAAAATTCATAGCGTAATTCTACGAATATTTGCGTAATTTTGCGGTTTCTTTCCTAAAAATTGGGTCTTTTCTTCGTCGTTTCCGTTTATTTGACGGAATTTTGTAGTGGTCCGAGTACGTGTTCACGAATAAGACCTTTGGGGAGATTTTCGGAAAGTCTAGCGGTATCGTGGGCACAGAAGAAGCCTCCAAATCGTCGAAACCCGTTATTAAATACCCTTTCCATTGGGACTGGATGGCTAATTTAGATCGTCTCAATGAAGGTACCATGGAACCTGTGAAATTCCCTTTGAGCGAGTCAGGCACTGATGGGAGTGATGATGGGATGCGTACGCTGTTTGCTTTGCTGGAAGCAGGTTTGTCCGAGGCCGAACCGCTCCTAAATCAATGGCAAACTGCCGTCAGCCAGGTAGTTTACACAAGATAAAGATTGAATCGTAGATCAATCTTGAGAATCGTATTTACTCTCCGTCTTTTGGACGCCTAATAATTCATCTTTGTCCTAACCAACATTGAAGCTGCTTATGACTCACTTGGATGCCCTTGGTGCCAGCGACTTGTTGCAATCCCTCAAACCTGCTGTGGCTCCGTGGAATCAGACCTTGAGTACCGCGTTAGATTTGGTGGTTTTGAAAGTCAAACTCCTCTAAATTTGTATTCACTGCACCTTTTCTAGCGGCCAAGTCGTTAAGGGTGTGTGAAAACAGGGAGAAGAGCCATGTAAAAGTAACTCCTTAAGCAGGAAACTTGCTAAGATGTGGCGGAATACACGCCGTAGAGGCCCTAGATTTCAATCTCTTGTGTAGTACTTATTCCAGCTTTTGTATTATTAAAGCTTAGGGCTGCGACCCATTCATTGTCTTTCCTGCTTTATTTCGGCTACACTGCGGCTTTAAACCAAGTTCAAAGTTAAGATACAACGCTTGACTGCTCATCGGGACCAGTACTGCTCCCGGAAAAGAAAAGAAACTGTTTTCACCACACACATTATTCTGTCAATCATGTCAAACTGTAAGCGTATGCGCCGCAACGGTTATTTTCCTCATCTTTTTTTAGACTCTAACCAGAAAAAACTAGAATTTTGGGATTTTTCTGATCAAAATTGGGAGGAAAAAATTATAACGGGAGTGGCTCGTTTATAAGCTTGGACGGTTTAGCTCTATGGGAACTTATTTCATACCTGACTTGACTCTCTCTAAAGGATGTAGGAGGTTTTCAACAATGGATTGAAAAGGTAAGGGAACAAGGGGTCTCAGCGGCGGTACACAGGTTCTTTTTAACTTGTCACAAGTAGTCAAGTTAATGAAGACATTGATTGGCCTGACTACTCGAGTGCCGAAGTCTGGAGGTAAATCCTTAGTTCGTCATGAGGAGCAGGGACATCTTTTCTTCCCGTACAAATCCCTTTGCTTGGCGAAACCTTTTTCCCCATACAGAGTCGTTTCACGCCAATTGTCAAGCTCCACATTTTGGGACACAAAAGCTCCAACAAAAGGAACCGCTTCTGATTTGGGATTAAATTAGCTTTACTTATAAGCATTTCCGAGTTTCAGTCATGTATTTACAGATTACAATTTTGCTTGTCGTCCAAAAATGGAATAATACGTATGAAGAAAAGGCACCCGAAGACAGTTCGTTATAAAGCACTTGGGAGAGTTATTTAAGTTATATGACCCTGTTTATTACTATTTTGTTTCTCGTTTCCGGTTTTGGAGCCATGCTATGTATAGAAATGACGTCATGCTTGATTATGGCTATAAATTCCCGGATTTGTACATATCACTGATAATTCTTTCGATGGAGATGTTGCCAATGGTTTTCCGGAAGAAAAGCTCTTCGATAATCGAACAAGCTACGGCTCTTAAGGCTGGTAAAAGCAAGAGTAATCGGCCAAAACGTAAAGGCTGGCTTGGGTAAGCCATGGTGACGTAACGGTTGAGCGTTAGTTGAGCTTGGTCCTGTAAGGTATTAGCTCCCGGAATGTCTCGCAGACCAGCAGCTTTTGAAATTAGAGCAATTTGTCAGACAGATATTCTTGGAACTTTTGCAAAATTAAAGAGGCACACTTACAAGATTTGAAGAGAACCACGGCTCGCAGGCAGGCGTATTCAGTGGGGTCTACCTCGAGTTGTTTGAATTTGGCCACAGTTTCTTGGAATACTTTGACTTCACTGAGAAGGCCTAGTTGGCGTTCTGAAGTAATATTGCCTAGTCCGTTTAAATTACTAAAGTTGTTCGTCAAGGTGGGTAACATGGGTGCGATGTCCAACGGCAGCATGAATTGAGCAGCACCCAAAATGAAAAGCTCTCGCCAGCTCTCCTCCAGTAATAAAATCTAAATAATTCATAATTAAGTGCTTAATTCTCAAGCGTTAGAATAGTTAAGCTACAGTAGGGACAGTAAGTTGATTTTGAACTTAAGCTTTTCTTCACAAAGTTATTGTTTCAACTGTCGTAGTAATCAAAAGATTACGATAGTTATGTTCGGATTATTACCCAAGTTGTAAATTTACTTAAGCTATTAAAGTAGTAGTCACAAGATGACTACGAAGTAAGAAGTTTAAGTTATATTTAAAAATTTAGAAGCAAAAAAAAAATTATATTTACATTTAAAATTTAGAATTTGGGTCTTACATGTAAGTGGATCAAGTTTGAAAAAGCGTGCTAATTACCTGATCGCGTGATGGTAAAGCTGTGAAGGCAGGAACACTTTTAGCCCATCGGACGTTCATGAAAAGCAACCTTGCTGCAGATTCGCATATTGATTCGGCCGACACGGCGGCAGGCGGCAGGAAAGGAAGCATGGCGGGTAAGGTGGGGAACTGAAATAGATTAACGGTGGTCTGAAATCACTGCTCTTCCACTTTGGGCAGAGTAGGGAAAGAAGCAGTTGAAAATCACTATCTGCTTAACAAGGAAATCGCATGCAGCAATGGGAAAGGCAAATATAAAGGCGAAACAAGTGTGTCCAAAGGCGACTTTTTTTTTTTTTTAGAAAACAGCAGAATATTTACCTTGATGGGCTGGGGGATAAGCAGGGACGGTGCTGAGGGGCGACCGGAAGACAGTAAGGACATCCGCTCGAGTAAAGACATATGTTGTGCGTTTAAGGTAAGCGAGGCTGAGGTTGAAGTAGGATTAATTAATTGGTTCAAGTTCGGGAAGTGAGTGTTAAAAGTAGCGGCCGGAGTTGGACTGGAAGTGGCCATCGGCGGCGATGCTTGTTGCTGGACAGTTGAGTGGTGTCGGGATGAATTAGTGACATTAAATGGAGATGAGGCTGAGGTAGGGGTAGTCAGCAAAGGCGACGGACTGCCTCCACTAAGGTCATCCGCAGAATCTTTAAGACTACTGCTGTGATTGCCATAGAGACTCATTTGACGCCGTAAAGTAGAATTCCGGGGTCCGCGTTCGTGTTGCACTGCTGTAACCCAACGAAATTGCGTTAGTTAGTTTGTTCTCCAACACTTGACAGCGAAGGTTAAACACTTACCATCTTTGTTCATGCCCGCTTCGACGCATTTTCGTAATCGACACGCTCGGCATTGATTACGATGCGTCTTGTCCACTAAGCAGGATCCTTCTCCTTTGGCTTTGCATACGTATTGCCGGTTCCGGCGTATGGATCGTTTAAAGAACCCTGCACAGCTGAAATCATGCGAAATATAAGAAGATTAACTTTGGTTTTAACAAGCCTTTGATGCTTAAGTTAGTAATGACTTCCTTCTTAGTGAAGGAACTTCAGATTTTAAGAAGGAATAGTAATTTCGGAAGGTTTAGAGAAGGGCGGAAGTCTTCAAGAATCTTACCCGTCGCAAGCGAAGATTCCATAATGCTTCCCCGACGAGTGATCTTGGCAAACACGGCAAGGAATGTCGTATAAGATGCGACCTAATAAATTTATTGAATTTAACACACTTTCACTCAGCATTTAAATTTTCCTTCAGGATTCAAATAATAATAAGAAACTCTCACACACAATCTTTTTCTTTTGGTTTGATCTCATGGGATTGCGTTTAAGTCGTTACTGAAGACAGCAGTTTGTATGTGATTTGAAACATAAGTAAAGGAAATGAAAACTTACTGGATGGAGTGGACGTCGCCTTGCTCAAGCGTAAATCCATATGATCCAGCATGGGGATGCTCGGTATGTGAAGAAACACAAAAACTTAAATTTTACACAAAAAATGCACGACACTGGTGAAGGTAATACCAATATGGTTGCTGGTGACCTTTTGAGCTGAGATTGACCATTCGCTTGGGTACTTATAACGAATCTCGGCTGGGTTGCTCATGCTTTATACAGAAACGCTGTGATACGATGTTGGTCCCGCCTCTTTTAGTAAGGGGTCAATTGTTCAGATTTTTTTTTGGGAGGGGACCTGGGAAATCACGGTTGAGAATCAAGATTTCAGGGGAGGGGACAGGCTATTGTGCCCTTTCTGGTCAAACTATTGGATGCCATCAAGTTGGTGGAAAAGACGACAGTCAAAGGGCAACTCCGCCCCTATAGAGCGTCAGCTCCATCCCGCAGCTTGTAAGGGGCATGTTGAGAATACCAGATTACTGCTTATACGGCTGTAGTGACGCTTAAAAGGCACAGCAATACGAAGCGGTGATACCGGCTATACAGAGCTTTAGGGGCGGGCGGGAAAAGGTAAGAAGGTAGGAAGGTAAAATCCCACCCTTCGAATATGGCGTAATTCCACAGTCTATCTCTCTCTCTCCCCTTTGCTGGCTTTTTATGTAGTTGTGTTACCAGCTGGCCAACAATGAATTGACGAGCCATAGAGCACATTTAAGGTCGGATTCGGTGTCGAATCGGACTGAGACTCAGCACCAAAAGAACACAGAACAATGAAAATTCCTCGATCAAAATCTGGTTCCTTTTTTTGCCTCAGTTCTATTGAAACTATTGACTGTGTTAGAGACCGTCTAAATGTAGCTCTAACGTTTTATTTTTTTACTACCAAGATGTTGGGACTTTAAATTATGCTAAATCCCAGTATCCCACTGTCATTTGCATTTGATTTGATTTTACTATCACACAACTTAGTATTCAAAATTAGTAGGATTTAGAAGGGTTTACAGCTAGCACCTGTTTGGGTAACGGTTTTTAAATTAAAGGTAAAATCTATGCAGTTACCCTTTTAGCCTTTGTAAAGGACAGCTTCCTGTGCCGGTCGCACCTTCACCTTCGGAAAGTTGCCTTTTTGTTTAAAAAAATCCGAACAAGAAAGGGACTGCCCGTTATACCTTGGCTGCTTGGTACTTACTTTAGCACGTTGGTATTACGCTCGTATGCCACCTGTTCTGATAGGAAGTCACTTGTCTTTTAATTCGTCTCCTCGATATGTGACTTTGTGCTGAATTCCAGGAAGGAAGTGCCAAGCGAAAGGGGGAAGGAGGCATATAACAAAGTAACCAGGTATAGTGAAGAAGCAGGTTACTTTACGCTTCTTGTACCGGAAGAAGTCGTTGAGCGAGGGAGCGTGCGGGAGGTATTGCAGGCTGCCCGGAAGTTTAACCTTTTGATTTCCGGCGTCATGTGGTCAGCGTGCCGGGCACGTGGATTCATGCATTTTAGATCCACTTTCTGTTCTTAGCTGTGCCCGGGTTGCCCGAAAAGTTAACCCCTACACGAGCCTGGCATGATACGGAAGGAAGGAAGTAACTCTAGTGAATCCAAGCGTTACATTTTACGGTCCTTGTTCATCCCGAGCTCGCCTTTTGTGGACGCACTCAAACATTCGGTTATAAATTAAGTGGAAACAGGGGGTTATGTCGTTTTTTTTCTTGCTTATTACACAAAAAGCAGGGGACGGAATATATGATGACAGGGAGTTGACAAGATGCACTGAGTTTGTTTTGTGTACAGGGTGGAACTGAATAATGTCCTCGCAGGTTCAAGTAGAGGGTTCAGGAAGGTTCCAAAGCGTTTCCAGGCCAATACCAATGCCTCATTTGCCAATCTCGCGTTGTGTCGCTCGACAGTACTGGAGCTTGTCACGCATATAATGAACAGCGAGTGTGAACGTGAAGTGGATCCGAACCAAAGAAAAGAGAGCAAGAGCATTGGGCTAGCGTCCACTAGAAGGGAAAACCTATTACTCTTTAAATCAGAGGGTGTAATAACATGTATGCATTGTTTGCTTGCAGCTGCGTCGTGGAACGCATTCTCGGTGTAACGCCACAACATGACAAACAGCTGCTGGTAACCTTTTTAGTGTCATGTCACTAACCTCTAAATCCTTGTATTAACCCTGTCACTTTTCTCTCCCCATCCACCAAAAAATAGATAATAGTGGTGGAAGTGGTTAGGGTTAATTGACAGTGAGCGGAACATCAATCGCTTCTATAAGCCGTCCATTTGGGGCAATCCTTTTCCAATTGAACTATGGCAATACTTTGGCACATGAAAGTTAGATTTTCTTGTAACTCATATTCACGTTACATCTGTAGCGTGAAGTAGCGTGAAGTCACTTACTCGTAAGTCGTACATCAAATAAAGTATCGATAAAAATCAAACTTTAAAAGCAGCTAAAGAAAGAAGCAAAATGAAATGCTATACCCTAACTCCCAGTTCAACTGTATGAAGTATAGTTAAGTATAATAGGGAAGTTTGTATACATGCTTTTATTCAATATAGTGCAAAAAGAAATCTTGGTAATTTTACAGTGAAGCATTGTGGTAACTGATATGCCAATAAACTATTGTAAAAATGTTTATGTAAGATTACAATATAGGTACAGAATGTGGAGGCATTTTATTAAAGAATTATTTTTTACATTACAATAGAAATATGAGAATTCCCTTATCATTAAGTATTTTGGTTGCCAATAAAGAATGGTAAAATTTAAAAAAAATGTGGTGTACGAGGAACGCTCTTTTTCGTTGCGTTTTAGCTTTCATTGTTGCCATCAAAAGAAATTTCAGTAATTTTACTGAAGTTAAACGTATAGTTTCTGTCGGAATTTTGTACTTTTTTTTGTGTACTTTTATTTACTGTTTAAATAGCAATTAGGAAATTGTTAACAATTGTGTTTATATTTATTATAACATTAGTTACCTTTTGTACTGGAATTTGATTAAAAGCATAGAAACAAACTTTCCTTCTATACTTATAACTATACTTCATATAGTTGAACTTTAAGTTAAAGGATAATGTAAGGCAACAGCGTGGGAAGAAAAATCTCAAATGCTGGAAACAAGTGTATTGCAGTGAATTTAGGAATAGGAAAACATTCTATTTATAAGTTTTTCCAAGCTTTGAACTTATAAGGCGCCTTGTCATCCGCAGCCTTGCTTTCTTGAATCCCAAGTTTGCCATGCATTTCACTTCACTTCACATAGGTAAGATAATTTGGAGGTTATTAGACGTTAGGCTTGGTTGGATCTATTGAAATTAAGTACGGGAGTCTTTAGAACGAAGTTGTTGATTCCGCTTCCTTGCGTGATTCCGTTTCTCTTGTATTGAAGATGTTGGCTTGATGCTTCGAGAAGAAGTCTTGAAGACCCAGGTATTTAGTCAACTCCAAAGCTCTTGGAGTTTCATGTTGAATTTGAAAAGAATAAGACCATGTGGTATATATTATCTGTATGTGGATGGCCAAGAAGTAAAAGCAAAAGAAGGGACCCATGCTGTGGGGTCACCGTAAATGGTACACTGGTTTTCTATAGAGCTGTAAGAACTAAGAGAGAAAAGAGAGTCTTCTAATATACCTTTTACCTCTCCACAAGTCTCCCTTGGAAGAGTACATAATAGACGCAGGAGGTTTTCGTATCCCGAAAGCAAAAGAGCGCCTAGTGAACTCAAGTAGAAAGCAAAAAGTACCGGAGCCAAGTCCTCCTTCTGCTATTCAAAACGAAAAAGCTTTCCTTCTTGGTCTTATTTCCATTTAGCTCCTTATCCAGCAGTCTATACCTTATTAGTACTCCGTTTAACATTCCGAGATACATAAGCAGCGGAGCCCCCCCCCCCCCCCTTCGCCTTGCAACAATAGCTTGAAACCCATCAAAAGGCGAGCTAAAAGGTCGACCGGCCAGTTTTCGTTGGTTGACCACAAGTTAATCTACCCCTATGTTGCTACATATACGTGCTAATTTGCTAGCCGAGTGCACATTTAGTTCAATCTTCGTTTTTTATGTACTGTGGGGAGAGGTTAATTAATTTAGGGGAACAGAGGCTGAGTATAAAGGTCTCGATAGCTTGTAGTACGGGAACTTGGCGAGTGTTGTATAAGGGAACTGAGAGCTGGGAGTCGAGGGAACTGGGAGTCGTTTATGGAGTTGGTGAAAAGGTGGGAGATATGTTGAGTCCCCCTCTCAATTTGTCAGTGATTTGTCGACAGATCCCGCTGTTAACAATGGCAAGGGGGCTTGGTTCGATGGAGTCCATAGACTTGTAAACGTTGCTTGTGGGACTCTATATCCTTGCCCTTTCGCTCTTTGGTTTGGGGGTTATATAGAAGTTCTCCATCCCAGACCGAGATCCTCCACAGGCTTAGTTGCACTTGAATGCTATTCAATAGCGACCTGATGAAGCTCAAACACGAGTGAGAGCCGTGAAACGACGGCTCAATCCTCCTTTTCAGAATCTCTGTGCGCCTTAGCAAATTAGTCTCACAGGTATGCATCGCATATCCCACATCTTGGAGCTTTTTTTCAAAAGCCGAGTACGGAAAAGCACATGTTCTGGTGATTTATTTCCTTTTATGCATTCGCATGAGAATCACAATCCCCAAACCTTTCGAGTATAGACAGACGCAATGGGTAAACTGTCCCTTTTGCATCATTTTCGTGGTTCCATGACTCTAAAACAAGTTCTTAGGAGTCATGGAATATCGAATACCCTTGATCTACAGGGTTAGGTGAGCAAGGACTGGTTTTGGGTTAGCTAGAAGAAAAGTTGTGTGGTCAGAACAAGATTGACGGCCAAGACGCATAGATTAGGTTACACCCAGCAATTCATGGAAGCTGAAAGCTGAGCAAAATGTCGTCTTATTTGTCCCGACACTCCTCTTCTTACTTGCCTTTACATTTCTTTTGTATAGTCAAAAATGGGGGTTCCTGGTCTGTCAGCGTTTCATTCTCTCACCAGCAAATAGTAACAGCAATCCTCAATCTGATACTATATAAGAGAGCAGGAACCCCCCCGTTGGTGTCTCGCTATTGAAAAGCATTGACGAGCAATGACTGCCCATGAAAGTCCCGTCAGACCGTCACCCAAAGCAGTTTCCCTACAAAAGGCTTTCCCAACAAGCACCCTGCCCCTTCTAGTCCCAACAATAGCTCCAAAAGGGCAAAAGCTTCTGCTAGTGAAAAGGGCACCCAAATCAGGGGGGTTGGGCTTCAACTTACAACGTTTTATCGGTCAAGACAATCGTCGACCAGTGCTCTCAGTTTTTTATTTATTTAATTTTTTGTAGAAATTAAGCTCTGTCGCAAATTTTTGTGCTCGATAGCAATTTGATGGTTCTGTAAAGTTACGTCTAGATCTACAGTGCGCTAGCGTAACGTGTTTCGGAGAGATTTTAATGAAAAACGGTTGGGCATGGCTTAAGTCGGAATGCTATATAGGACCCTGGGAAGTAACTTGATACGAAATGCTGAGAGCGCCTTTTGTTGTCCTGTACTTGGCTGGAATTTCTAAATAGCAGCCCGCCAAAAGGCCAGCAAGCCGAAAATGAATCTTGTCAGCATCGCAAATCGCGCTCCGCGAGGTCAAAGTTCATGGGTTTTAAGAGGATTACGCCGCTTGGGTTAAAGATTAAATGTGAATGAGGGCGGCTGAGTAATTGTTCTCATTTTGGGGTGGGATAGTTGGGTACCGCGAATCTTCCGAATTTCAGGCCCAAAGTTTATCTGAAGTTTGACATCTCACTCTCCCTTTATTGTATTCAATGGCTGTGGCAAATGCAAAGATCGCGAACCATATGGCTAATACCAACAATTAACACTCGTGCATAGTGCAAGTTTCCGGTATTTCGTTGTTGCTCCTGTGGCTAGTACAATAGTGCGCAGGGCACTGACACTTTCATTGTTGCTTGTTTTGCTGGGAATTAAGGAAAACACATTGTTATTGCTTAATGCAAAAGAAAAAAATTTATTTCATGTTGACCCCCCAAGAAAACATTCTTCATTTTTTTCAACAATGGACAACAAGCCCTCATAACATTCCCCCGTTTGGGATTCTTTTTCTATGCAGGACAACTGTAAATTTTTTTCTTACAATTTTCTTACAAAAGATGCAATGATAAAAAAAATACCTCATGAGAGTTCTTATTCCCTTTTGCTTCGCACTTGAAACTTCCCTATTATGGCACCAACATCACTTTGAGGGACAGGCAGACTGTTTCCCTTTCTAGGCCGTTTTTCTGGTGTCAAATCGCCATGCCATAATTGGGTCAAAATTTTCACAAACTTGTCAAAATGTGAGAGTTTCGTTTTTCATGCGGGCGCGCGAAGAGGAAAAGTAGAAAAAACTGTATATCACTTTTTTAATGGTGGTAACATTGTGGAGGTTGGGGTCCCGAATAAATTATCTGTACAGAGCCCAATATTCAGAAAATTTCGAAAATCTATTTATAAAAAGAGAGGGAGGGAGGGAAGAGAGAGAGAAACCAACTTGATTCACTTTCTTTGTTAAAGGGACAAGAATCGCTTGAGGGCTTGTTGAATTAATTCGGGATTAGCCGAGCCGGCGAAGGCAGTGTACCGCACGCCTCGTAAGTGACCACTGTCTCGACTAATAACCCCATATTCACCCACAATGTACCCATCAGGAGTTTTGTCAGTAACATGGTACTTCGGTCCGTCATCTTCATCCATCATGAAAATCTGTTGCTCTTCTTCTTCTTCCTCATCTTCGTTTATATCTGATAGTTCAAGATTACTCGGTGGAACTTTGAGGTTACTCGAAGAAGATTTGCTAAATGTTTCTGCATCGTCTTTTTCTTGCGCAATGGGAACATGGTTACTAGGTGATCCTTCGTAGTTACTAGATCCTTCTTCCTGGGTTAACGCAGCTGCTTCGAAGTTAAGAGGTGGTTCGTCGTAGTTAGGTAGTGGTAAGGGAGTCATGCTAACAATTCCATCATCGTCGTACTCGAGAATGGTATATTGATCTTCAGGGGTTTTCACGGGCTTTGCACTTGTGCTAGTAGTGCCACTAGGACTAGATATGGTAGAATCTAATGCTGGTGGCGCCATCGTGGAAGTGGTAGTTGAGGCTAATGTGGTACTCGCGGCGCTGCTCAGCTTCTGAGTTGTCGCGGAGGGGTCGATGATCCATGTCTCGGGCCGCGGAACTCCGTAGGCTTCCAAAGTCTCTCGTACATCCTTGATCGGTCCGTAGACGTAGTGGGTATCCGTTTCTAGCGCGTCTTGCACAGACTTTCCTGAACCGGCTGCTGATACCGCGGCTGTTAAATACATCCTTGGTAAGTTGACGAAACCGACTATTTTCCTACCCATCAATGCGTCTGCTGATGAGGACTGCGTCAATGTGCCAACAACTTCGTTCTGGGACTTACTATCGTCCAGTACTAGCGCGGCGGAGGTGTCTACCTCGGTGGAACGTACTTTGGCCCGTTCGTCCTGCTGGTCGTTCTCCATGCTCTCGGCCAGATCGTCTGAAAGCGTATCATTGTTGGCTGAGTGACTTATATGACCTCGAGTAGTACCGCTTTGGGTGGTCGGCGGCGGTTCGGTTATAAAAATAGGAATAGTTATGGGTAATTCCATGTTAGTTGTGGTTGATGGTTGCGTGCTAGTACTAATAAGAGCAGGAGGCGGTACTTCCGAATGAGCTAAAGGCAGTTGTAATTGTTGTAAGCTGTTAAGGCGGGTATTAGAATAACGCACATTACCTCCACTGGATGCAACGGAGGCCACCTGCACAGTTCTGGACATGCTCACCGAAACACTGCTCGACGCTCGACTAATTTTCATTTCGGGTTGTTTTTTCACAGATACTTCCGCCGACAACTTATCCAAAGTCGTCGTAAACAAAGTATCGACACCAACCGTCACGTACTCTGCTGTGGAAGGGGATTGCTCAACAGTGTCTTGATTAACGTCCACAGATTCTGCTATCGTAGTTGTCATGGAAGTGCTGCTAGTTCGTCGAGGTGCTAGTCGTAGGAAATTAAAGTCGGCGTTTCGTTCACCTGCTCCTGCATAGTCATCTGGGATGATCCCAACCAGCGTAGGATGGAGTACTTCCCGGAGCGGCCGCCCTGAGCTTGGAATGAACAGTGAACACGTGATGAAGATGTATGCCTGTTTAAAAATACAAATCCACCTTAATTAGTCCCAATAACTAGAAGGTAACATTTTCGTCAATTTCCAAGGTTAAGCGCCATGAGAAAAATCTAATTATCTATTAAAAAGTTAGAAATAAATTGCTCAAGCTTCCTTGGGTTCAATCAATTAAGTTTATGTTTTTAAAAGGTTTACTTTGTTCAATGTAGATGAATCTATTAGAGTTTTACGGCGCTATTATTGGTCTGGACGGTGTTAACGATATTGGCTTGGTGTTGTAACCCAAGGCGCTCTATTAAACGGTTTGCTACTTTATGGTCGCGAGTAAGTACTAATTTAGGTATCACATATCAATGCGGGGCTGCTCGCTGGGCGGCTTTCTACAGAATGCTAAATGATTTATGCAGTTTAAGAGGCTGCATTCTAATGCAAGTCAGATTAAATGTTTGTTGCGTTGTGGTAATCACCATGTGCTGAATGGTACAGATTTGCATATCAGCGATCGAGATCGTTCTCAAAGCGTGTTTGTGGTTGCGATGCCTCACGCAAAAGGAACATCAAGCGCCAAAAGGGTGCTCCATTGGCTTTATTTTTAATAGCAATCGTATTTATAGCGAAAAAGCTAACAAGAAAAGGCGTCTCAAGAAAAGACACCGTAGGGGAAGGTGGAGTGTTTGGTAAAACTTGCGGACATGCGGACGCCTCGGAAGTTCAAGGCTGCGGAAGCCAATGAGAGGAGTGAGAGGAACATTCTCTAACATAACGTGGAAAAGACCACGCCCGTTTTTTTTCGCTTTTTCTTGGGTGTTCTGTGGAGATACAACAAAAGGAAAATGAAGATTATTTTATACGAAAATGTTGCCAAAAACCTTCATTAGTAGGTACGGGACCCGTTGGCTACGAGCAAAGAAGTGAAACAAGGAAATGACCTTGCCAAAGTGAACACATGGCACTTATTATGAAAAGACACTTCGCCATTATCTGCCAATCGCTCATCTGCGCTTCAATTCTTCTATCGATAGCAATGCAAGCTTTTTTTTTAGTTTTTTTTTTTTTTTTTCAACTACAGCACCTCCACCTTGGAAAAACGGCAGGGTTTCTAGAGCGGCTTTCAAGTTCCGTCAAGCAATTCATTTGTACAAGCCATGACTAAATCAATTACCAGGAGTTGGGCTTGGCTTAAAAGGATGTAAACGAAATTCAAGAGTTTTTTCGGAAAAAGGAAGATGACGCCGGTCAGGCTAATAGGAAGGCCATAGAAGGCATACACAGAAGTGGTGAGTATAGGTCTAGCTTTTGAAAGTAAAGGTAGGGCAGCAATATAGTGTGCGGGGTTTAAGGAGGGGGCTATAAAGGTAGCAAGATCGAAGAGGTGGAGCAATGACCTTCTGTCTGTTGAAAAAAAAAATGTCTTGTCGTTTTGGATCATCTGGTTCCACCTGAACCAGATTTGTTTTCTTGTCTGTGACTTAACTTTTCCTAACCCTCTCCATTGCTATGCAGACATCACGTGACCACGTGATCCCAGTCATCCTAAGAGTTATCCACTAGACGTAGTTCTTCGCGTTCTTTTGGCAAAATCATTTGCAAAATCGACGCAACTTTAACTAGGAGAACGAAGTTTGTAGAGCGCCGATTCAGACACTGGTAGTGGCTTTAGAATACACTGCAGAACTTGTTTTATGCAAGCATATTTCGCACTTATCGCGATTTAGCTACCGTTTTTAGAGAGCACATATATCTATTTTAAAGGGCACATATATCTAGCATGCGATTTTTAATTGGACACTCGTTAAAATTCGGCAAGTCCTTCGAATCAAAGTCCAAGCGTGTGAACGTTGTGGAGCTGCACTATTTGGGTACTACATTTCTCATGCCGTAAAATAAGCATAAATGTTATGGATGACGGATTGTGAATATTCCTATTCTTTCTGTGTATGCGAGTTATATTGCCCCGAGTTCAAGAGCACACGTGTTAAATGGGTGGAGTCCGCCGCCTTGAGCGCCGGGGTAACGAGTAAAAGGCGAGCACTGGGAAATGCCTAACGCAGAAACTGTCTCTTAGCTTAGCTCATTTTTTGTTCCTTGGAGGCTTTTTCTGTATTCTTCTTGAGTTCCAGGCCACGGAATTGGAACGAGGAAAGTTTTTGTATCATAACAAAGCAGGGAATTTAAATTCTCGGGTAGTTAACGTGGGGCACGGTCTTTGGAGAGACGACCTTGCCTCCAGGACTCCCCAAGACACCGCAAAATTTCCCGGCTACATTCAATAAAAAGTGAATCTGTTCCCTGGAAAGTAACAGATACAAACCAAGGCAAAAACGTTGGGTAATTTCATGCCTTTTTCTTTTTTGGCGGCGGATGCTACCGATTATCACGTGGTTTCGATTTGCATTCCATACTCAAACTGTACACGTCACACTATACAAGGGAAGTTTTTCCACTGAAAAACGTTTTTATCACGACATTGAAGATCCATGTAACTGTTTTGCCGACAATGACCTGGTCAAGGCTGTAGAAAAAGCACTTTCTGATCCCCTGGACGTATTATACCTGACAGCTTTGAGTGCGTTTTTCTGGTTCCGTTTTAGCGTTCAATACCTTGACCTTTAACGCTTCCAGTTAGTCGTGGGATATTCTTGAAAGTAATTAGAATGATAAAGGAAGTGCAGAAAACGATTATACATGTGATATGTTTTGTAGCTGAAAATCCTTTTTTTCATGTGAGTTTTTTATTAGCTTGACTTCGGAGCATTAAGTTTTTTTTGCACATATTAACTTGTCACTTTTTGTGACGTCCTAATGAGCTGTCGGGAAGGGGACGAGGAGAGGGTTGAGTGAATTGCAAGGGAGTTCTGAAGATGAGGTGAAGAAGGTTTCAGGTGAAGAAGAGGCCTTGCAAGTAAACCATGAAGAAGCCGTAAAAAACTCGTAAAAAAAAGCGTGAAACACGAAAACTTGTAGCAAGTATGTGTTATAATATATTAAAATTGATCGTAGCACTGCAAAAAACATCTAATGAGGAAACAGGAATGGAGGTGTTGCCAAAATTATCCGCCGACATATTGGTTTTTTGCTTAATTTTCGTTTTATGGGACTTGTTATCGGGATCTGCATGTAAAGCATTATTGTATCGCACGACCTATAATCAATGAAAAAAGATTACAAGCAAAGAAACAACTTATTTCTTTATCTTAAAATCTGAAATGTTTAAATGCATGCCAAGCAAGGAAAAGGAAGCCCTGTCCTTGTGTCTCGAATGTGTGCGAAACAGCTTCCGGACCATGTCATGAATACTATTTTGGCATGGAAAGAACTGTAGCACGGCATGGGCTAGATCATTGCCAACACTTTCTGAGATTGCTACTGAATTCCTAATTTGGAAACTCCTGCTTGATTTTGGTTGTGACTGACATGAACGTAGCGAGAGACGACTGCGCCAGAAAAACTTCCTTGACTTGCTGCGTATGGGCATCTGACGTAGATTAGCATGCGTAAAATGTTAGAAAGGGCACAAACCCACCAATTTGCTGCCTATTAAACCCATTCTTAAGCTCAGTCTTCATCTTTACTATTCAGTCCTGTGCATAAACATTGCGGCCAATCTGTAAGTTATTCCACGACCTAGCGCGACCTTGACTGTCGCAATTCACGAATGAGGTCGGGAAGCATGCTTTGCCAGTAAGTAGGAAAAACAAGATAACGGGGGGATAGCTTTTACGTAACTCCCTTGGCTTGTGCAAGGGTTTTAGAAGACAAGGATTTGGAAAGTAAAAGTTGGGTGCTGAGATGTTTCGAGCATTTGAGTGGGACTTACCAGAGACAGATGAAAGTGAAGATGAAGGTCGCGGTGATGATGAGCCATGCTCAGTTATGCAAGACGTCTAGGACTTTTATTATGTCAAACTGGGTTATTTCAAGTGGTTGAAGGGTAGGTGTCCTACGCCAGCACAGGAAACCTCCCTTCGTCGATGCGAATCTCTACAAGACTTTGACGTAGCTAAAAACGCACACACGGTTTGATGGGAAAATAGTTGTTATTGCATTTGCGCGCAAAACTGATCACTCATAGTTTCTTAATAGGTTGTCGATGCTGAAAAATAAACCTGAAATACAAAATGTAAACTTTAGCATATCAGTGGAGCAAAATTGTTTGAATTAATTGTTTCGAGGCGAAAAGGACTTACATTGAAGAGTTGTTTCGAATGTGGAATCCGTTTAGTGCGTTGTTCACTAGCGAGTCGGCTGATCTCAACTGGGCTCTTATAAACTTCACCTTCTTGAGCTATGTTGGTTGATTCCGTGAAGGGATTCTCGGTGGGAGTTATTGTGGGGTTTTGCTTTTGCTTCTGCCACTTTGGACCTAGGACTTCCTGTTCCGCAACGTAGCCACTTCTTTCAACCAACCAAATCGGGTGTGGTCTTTGCTGCTCTGCACGGCCAGATCAGAACGATCCCACTGTTGGGAGAACGTTCGGAGCACCAAGAGAGAGACTTGACTTCTTGTTCTTGTCATCCAGTTGCGGACTAACCCTCCCCGTCTCGAAACCGGGTGTCCATAAAAAGACGGACTCATAGTTATTCTGACCCGTTTAACCACATCTTGTACGTTGGGCTACTTCTTCACCACTTTTTGTCGGCGTAAACTCCTAGCAACCATTTATATATAGAGTCCCCCTACGACCTAGTGGTGATCATCTCTTAACTGTAAACGAATATAACTCGTGACCCCATGTTGGTTAGAAGCCTAATTCTTCTAAAGACGCTTTAATGGGATACATAGCTGGAAAGACAGGTTGGCAATTGTCATGCATCAGACGTCCGAGGTCAAGGTTGTACACTTTCTCGAAATCATTTCCCAGAAGAAGGGTCTCTTAGCATCTCATTCCGTAACTTTTATATAAATTCTCTTGGGATGACTGGTAAGCAACAGGTACTGTACATCTATAAAAAGCATGAGCACGCAAACTTTCTGTCCTGCAAGCTTCTGTGTATACCTGTCGCCACTTATGGTAGTTTTTGTATATTTTTACATGCATTAAAGATTCAGTGGACGAGTATGCAAAAACTCCTATTGAAATGGATTATTATTGGATTGCAAAAGCAGTAGTATAAGTGGCATTTACATTTCGGGCGAGACAGTCCTCATATATTTGCAATTTAAAAACTTGTTATTTTTGTTTATTGAGCAGAACACCAATATTTTGCAACGTCACGCTAGAGTGGTTTTTAATAGATTAGAACCAATTGCTTGAGTAGAAAACTAGTTATCATCTACCGCAGTTGAGCTGTATTTATTACGGCTAGTGTTAGCCTTTATGAATATGCATTGAAGACACGTGTGCGGAGCTACTACGTGTTTTTCTAAAGTTAAACTACCTGAAATGTATGAGAGCAGTAAACGAGTTTGTATTATTCGAGAGTGCATATGTAAGCATATTTTATTGTCGCATTATATAAATGAATAGATTTTTCAACGACGTAATATTATTTACGAAGTGCATCTTATTTTGTTTTTAATAGAGAGTTTTGGGAAGTTCCGGTCTAATATTATTGACGAAGCGCGTCTTATTTTGTTTTCAGTAGAGAGTTTGGGGAAGTTCCGGTGGTGTAGTTTCCTCCTATTTTTTGTGTTTCCAATAAATGTCGAATATTTAGTACTATTGCGATTAAGTACCCTAAGGCGAAAAGCAAGGAGCAGTTGGATCCAAGGTGGCGCTTCCAATCGTCCAGAAAAAGTATGTTTACTTTTTCTGAAAGGTACATGTGGACGTGTCGACGTCGTCTGAGGTTTGTGCGGAGAATTTTTCGGTTGAACTTGAAGGTAGATAACAACCGTATTTTAATCGCTTATATATGATATTTTAATTTAATGATATTGTTCGCAGTTTGTTTTTAATTTATCATGAATATTCCCGCTGTAAAGCATCCTTGGGCAGCTAAATGGGGATCGTTATGGGTACAAGGCAAATACAGGGAGCTGCTGGAACTGATAGAGAGTAAAGTTGAAAACATCAAAGCGAATGGAAATTTGTGTGATTTCCTGGCTGCACAGAACGACAGTTACATTACTACCCTTAAAGTAGGTTCAAAAGCCTTAAGTTGTTATAATAAACGTTCGGATTTTTTAGTGTTTCGAGACCCAGCCGTTTGAGAAATACGCACAGAAGTTGTCTACCTACAGAGTTTTTCTCGAATCTGTTGCCGGTATGGCTGCTGCTCTGCCTTATAATCTTCGCGGGGCACAAGTTGTCTTGCCAATTGCGCACAATCTTCTTTGGGTGGCTTATATTAATAGCTTCAAGAAAGGTTTACAAAGTGTGATCCAACAAGTTCTCCCAACAGTTGCTGTGTGTATGAAATACGGTAATAATGATTAATCTTTTTAGTTATCAATTTATTTTCAATTTGTTTCAATGTTAGTTATCAATTTGTTTAATAATTGTTTTTTTAATGATTTAGTTGCCCTTTCTAAGGGCGTAAGAAGCTGCCCTGCACTAGATCAGGCTGCTTTGGAAAAGTACATTATTACTACTGGAGTAGGAGTCCTGTTGCATTTGAACGATTCTGATTGCATTGCCTTATCGAGTCTATTGGTTACTCTTGGGATGATCTTGTGTGAGAAAATGATGCAGTCAGCTGATGCGTCAAACGAGAGGTTGAGGGAAATCCTGCTTCTATTAGAAGAACTTTCAGTGATAATTGAAGAAAGTAAATATACCCTTATTAACGTCTTAGTATATTACTAATCTTATTTTACTTGCAGAGTCTTATGAAGTGAACTATTATAAACTAAGTCCCGCTACAAACCTCCCCATTTTCATGTTGAACAGCGTCAATGAAGCATCTACAAATTACGTAAAACATATCCACGCACCCAAAACTTGCCTAGATAGAAAGCCCTCTATATTAATCTTAGGATGACTGGTCCAGAGAGTCACGCACGGAATTTAAGGATTTTCTGCTCACTGCTCAAATTCTCTTCTCTAGTGTACTATCCTTCACGGACCCCACAAAATCAGAGCAAGCTGTTGAGATGTCTTCCAATGTATCGGGCCCCAAGTACAAATGCCTCGCAATTTACCTAGCTGGCAAGTTTTCAATTAGCTGATTCCAGTAAGTTCATAATCTAACGATATTTTTTATTATAGCCTTGAACCTGCACAAAATGGGCAAATACGACGAGTCTCTGAAAACCATAATAAGATTTAGTCAATATGAAAGCAACGCCCATGATCTACTCCGTTTCAGAGCCTGCATTCTCATGGGAGTGAATTACTACAAAACTGGTCATCCACTGCAGGCCGTGACGTGTTTCAGGTAATATTTGTATTACGCCAAGACGACGTAAATTAAATATATTAATCTAATTTAAAGCGATTCTACGCGTATCACTTCTTCCGGTGCAAAAATGTCAGCTATCTCAGCAGCATATATAGCTTTCATGAAGCAAAACTCGACGGAATTGTTGAGTTTGTGCTTAGCAACGAAGGTACTTTAGAAGGATTACTCTACTATTTTAGCTTTCTTTGAACTTTTTTATACTGGTAATTTTTCGTTATGGTGGTCAACTTAGGGGTTGGAAGAGAATGGGTCTTATGAGGCACAGCCCAATTTTGTGTTTGCTGTCATGAACCGGGTTCTTTATCCGTTCTTCGAAGTCAATTCTGCCATTATTTCTTACGTTAAGGGTAGAACCCTCTTAGAACTGCGCGTATGTATTTATTTATATATATATATATATATATATATATATATATATATATATATATATATATATATATATATATATATATATATATATATATATATATATATATATATATATATATATATATATATATATATTTAAGAATGTATGGTAAATATCTTTTTGTATGTTTAGAACGCTAAAGATGCCAAAGGACACTACGCACGCGTTTTTGCCAGTTTGAAAGCAGGCGAACATGTGATTCCTTTTTATCAGAAGTTTGTCGAGCCTCCATTTGAATTACCACCCATTCCTTTTATATACCATGAAGCTATCTACTGTAGTTATGTTGCCAGTGACTTAACCGAAGCTAAAGCAATTGCTGAAGAAGCTTTGCAGCGATATGTTCCTTACCAATTAAAGGTAAAATCTACAACTATAAAAGCTTGAAATAGCCACATGTTTCTTGCTTTTTTTGGTGTATCCAGAGCTTCAAAACAATTGACGATGTAGTGCTGTCCTTCAAGAAAGATGTAGTTACCCTATGGTTGTTGTCGCTCATCTGCAGAAATACTGATTTTGAGTTCGAATGCATTACAAATGCCTTGGGGGCATTTTGTCACCTGACTCCAGAGCAGCTGAAGTTAGTGGCTAAATTGAAAGCCCGCTTGCTGTGGCGAAGAGCGTTGTGGCAAGAATCTCGTGGTCTGATACAAGATGCAATTTTTACGTATTCCCAAGCTTTGGAGTCATATCCAGGTATGATCGCATTTATGTCACTTTAGGTTATATTTGAAAGTTGGTTATTTACTTTATTTATTTATTTACAGTTGACGAAATGATATTTAAAGGCTATATAAAATTGCTGTCTACTTTTGATGGATTTCGTAAAACGTTTCAAAGCCCATCTCCGGACACCAAGGAAGTGTTCTTGACTAAAAACTTGGTTATACAGGGCCTTTTGGTAAACAATTAAAAGTTACAAGGTCAGTACTTCATTTCTGTGACAAGGATATAGCAATCCAATAACGATGTAACCAAGTATTCCATGTGACGACGTATATTCCAATACAAATCAATTACTTTTGCATACATATTTTTTATTTCTGTGACAGGAAATACAATGTGACGACGTATATCTCAAAGGAAATGATTTACTTTTGCAGAAATTCTTGCCACATTATCGCCGTCGTCAGAAGAGCCGCTTCCGTCAGTTGTACCGAACGCTAGACCGGCCGGCTGGTCCTCTGGTATATCGTCATTGTCATCGTACTTTTCAAATCTAGCTCAGCAGCAATAGTGGCAGGCAACAAGTAAACTCAGCAGAAATTAGATTGAAAAGGAAAAGTTGAATCAAGATTCCAATTTACGGTAGCAATCCTACCTAGATCCGCATGGTTACTAGCGCAAAAGTTACCACACACTTTCAAGTCGGAGTCTTTCAGAGATACACTGGACACCTAACCGTTTATCATCTATTACTCGCTTAGGAAGAAAGCATAACGCCTTTATAGAGACTGTATAGCCACCATCGTCTTACGCGATAGTGAAGCGTGAGGCAATTTAATGTTTTACAAGCATACATGTTCACACATATTGGACATTTACAAACGATGAGTTGAAAAATGTACTCGAGCTTTTGCTCGAGTACACTTTTGCTCGAGTACGATCAACCATCAGTTGATGCTGATTTATATGTAGTTTGAGTAAAATGCGTACGAAGTGAAAGATCAGTGCTTCTCTGCAAATAGTGCCCGAATTCGTCTCACTGCATCTTCAGTAGGTTTTTGATTACGCAGCGATATACTATGGTTTTATTTTTTAAGAATTACTGCATTGTGCCTCTGAAAGGATCGTATTAATGGTACTCGGGGACAGTAGAAATAAGCCAGATGGACACCGCAGTTGCTATGAGTAGTTGCTTAGAGTGGGCGCCAAATGTGTAGTCGAAATAGCTTTTCATACATACATTTTCAAAACCACATTTCCCATTACTGAGTTCGTCGTTCGAGCAAGCCGGTGAGCATTAGTTGAAACAGCTCTTCAATAAACCGTAATCCCCTGCGTTTTTATGTTGCAAAATAATTACGGTTTACGGTTAAACTGGGTCCCCAAGTTCTGAAAAGCCCATATGGTATATCGTATATCCTTACCACATAGCAGAAGCTGTACGTATAAATAAGAAATGTATTATATAAGCACAAAGATGTCAATGAGAATTCCAATACAAATCAATTATTTTTGCATAAATATTTTTCACAGTCTGTTCCATTCACAAAGCTTCTAGGCATCGAGGACTCAAAAGTGCTAAAAAGACTGTGGAATGGAGTTGAACGAGACAACTTGCCGAGTTCGCAGAGAAGCTTGTCCTGGCATTCTTGAGCTTCGAGGGCTGCTAGCACGATCTTGGAAAGGCGATTGATTTTGTCCACGTCCAAGAGAGGAAACCCACTGGCTTCACGGCGTTTGCGAATTTTCGTTTCAGTACCCTTGCCATCGTCAAAACCGTAGTCTTCAGGTGGATAGTAAACAGGAATCTTGGCCGGCTCTTCGCATTGTGTGAGATCGCCGAGCTTCTTCTTAAATTTAGGAAATAGGAAGAAAATCACAGGAATAATGATAAAGCGAGTCACAACCACGACGACAACGACGACCACAGCTACGAAGAGAGGGATTACAAAAAGGAGCTTCGGCAATAAAAGTCCTAGAGCATCGGGTAAGATTGACCCCAGTCCTATACTAGTTGTTTCAGAGCCACTAGTTGCGGGAATTGACACGAGATTTGGAGCAGCATAACCTGTACCCGGTAGGCTAACAGGTACCGACACCGGTGGACTCGGCAGCGACTGCCCGTTGTCCATGTCTGTAAAATGAAACAAGTTGTAAGTTTTAATATAAATGTAAGATTATATATTTTTAAGCTTACCTGAAAGTTTGATGTTCTGTCAAAGATGCGTAAGGAAACAATAGAAACAACTATATTAAAGAGCGTCAATTTATAGAGACGAAGACCTTCATTTCAGGTAGGGCCAATAAGGTGAAAGGCGAAAAAGGAAGTCTAAGAGAAATGTGTTTTCTGGGAATTTCAATGCTTTCTTTAAGTATCTGGAGACTAAATTTCTTCATTTTATGAAGCGTAAGAGAAGCTTATTTTCTCTAATACTTCTAAATGAGACCCAGGCATCCGTCCGTAGCAATTTCTCCGTCTGCAACGGTGGGACGTTACTTTTAAGCGGGAAAGAAAAGGCAACGTAGCTATTTGTTTATGAAGGTATGTCAACGCTGTCTAATGTTTAGTCTATTTTTTTTTGTTGACGTACGTCAAGTTTCCGAGGAATAGGTACCGTACGCTAGAATAATATCTCGTGTTTACCTAAAAATACAACGTGTGTATGTGTACGCTAACTTGTATGCTATTTAACTATTGCAGTAGGTAAGACTTATCAGAAAAATTTTTATTGACAAAACTTAATAAGATTCTAAAAAAGAAAAAAGGCTTGCTTTTTGAATTCAACGCAAAGTTATTCGAGTTTTAAAAGGCTAAAATAGAAACTGCTAAATATATGTTATTGCAGGTGTATAAATTCGAAATGATTGAAGAGAAGCCCAAGCGCGAAGTTCCTATTGCAGAAGATGAATCCTTTTTCACTTGCCAGCAAACTATACCTTCAACTACAGCCCAGGGCCAACAGGCCTTCATGCATACTTATTCTCCTTTTAATTACGAAGCTAACCATGTCCATCCTCTGAACTTTGAGCGGGGGTTCCATCCATTGTATTCACCCATCAATGCTGCCGAGAATATAGAATCCAACTTCTCCACCCGGAGACAACACCAACCTTTGGCCCAAAACTTTAGCTTGGGAAACTTAGTATCGCCTGTGAATTTAAATGACATACGTAGCATGAGCTCGGAAGGTTTTGGTGTGGAACCTTCTCAGCCCCCTTTGGCCACTTCCAACTCACCTACTTACCCTGACAGTTTCTATAATTTTACCCAATTTCCAACTACTTACGCCAACGCCGATGGGAATACTGATTATGGCTACCACCCTTTTCACGGAACGCCTTGGGATATTTCTCAGTTCAGCTTCCATGATGTCACGGATGAAACAGTTCCCGTCTCGATCGAGCCAATTAATCCAACTCCCCAGCAAAATCAAACTGCGTCTAGCTTTGTACTTTCTCCTATTCAACCACCCAAAGCTACTCCGAGTTCTCCGCCTACGAAACGCTCCTACAAAGAAGTTCTAAGCAAAGTAGCTTCCTCCTCTGCTTCCCGCCATAGTTCCAGTAGCTCTCCTTGTGCCAGTCCCAACTTAGAACGCAAAGCTAAAGACGAGCCTGTTCTCAACTTCGCGCCTCCACAGACATTAGCCAAGGTCGACAAAGACGGCAAGAATTCCTACAAAAACATCTTACTTAAACCCACCAATAATGACGGTGGCACTGCAATCCCAACTCCTTCTAAATCCGAGTTGAAAAGCAAGAATGGTAAAACTTCTGCTGCTAATTCTGCGAATTTAAGCTTGAATAACAGGAGTTTCAAATCCGATAAAAGCCATGCGGTTAAAAAGCCCTTGCAAATCAATAACAATCTGGGTTACAATGCTAATGTGGAAGAGAAGAATTTTCGGGCTCAATCCAATAGTCCTCTTCTTGAGTCCTTGCCTCCGAAATTGAAGAATATCAAACCTTCTGTTTCAGAAAGCAAAAGTACTAATTCCTCAGCATATTTATTTACCGTTAATTGTGTATATTTTCTTAGCTACACCCACGCTGTCTAGTATTCATCAAGTCCGTTCCCCATCTACTAAGAAAGCTAGTTTCTCTGCTGAGCGCGATAAGGACCTGAGGTCGGACAAGGTTGAAGGAGAAGAGCGCAAGAAAAAGGATAATTTGGAGCGAAATGGCAAGGATAACAAGAAGGAGAAAGAGCGTTCCAAGAAAAAGGATAATCGCGACCTAATTTCAAGTTAACTTATCTATTCTTTGGGAGAAAAAGGACCTTTTCTCTATTCTCTTTTGCAATTTGCAGGGCTTTCCAAGTTTGGCTACGGAAAATTGATCTCTCGTTGGTCAAGTATCTCTTTTTTGTTTTTACGTTGGCTAATTGGATTGTTAATGGACGTCATATCCTTGAGCTCTTCTTTGGTCTGGCACTGGTAAATTAAACGTCAAATTTGACTTGGAAGGATTTTTACGAGCTTTTCAAAGGAGTTCTTGTCACTAATTAGCTATTTTTAACAGGCTTGTTTCTAACTCTGTTTGGCTTCAGCAAGTGACACTGCAAGGTTGGTACCATGGCAAGCAGTATTCCAGATTAGTATGGCAGCGTTATTTGAACCCATACTGGGAAGTGAGACCTTGGAAAACGTGGTTTGGCAAAACGAATTCTAAAAGTGATCTACCACCGAGTTTGGCTAACAACTTACCCTTGCCCACTACTGGAGAGGAAGCTATGAAGCGCTTGCTGTCTTGTAAGGGCCGGGATCCTTACAGGTAACGTTTCTTTTAAAGGCAAAGGAAATCATTATTTATTTTAACTTAAAATCCCTCTTATAGTATCTTGGGCGTATCTCGTAATTGCACAGATGAGGATATTCGGCGTTACTACAAAAGACAAGCGGTGTTGGTCCACCCTGATAAGAATAAGCAGCGGGGGGCGGAAGAGGCTTTTAAAATTTTGGCTCATGCTTTTGAACTGATTGGTGAACCGGAAAGCAGACGCCAGTACGACCAAATTATGCAAGAAGCACGGGAAATGGAGGACGCATGGTCGGAACTGTCTGATTTGATCTCCAAATTGCACAACAAAATGGACGAAGCAGCCAATACTATTCGTTGCACTAATTGTTCTAAGCGACACAGACGATTTAAAACATCTCGGCCTTGTTACGCTGCGCGGTACTGTAAAGAGTGCAAAATCCATCACTCAGCTCGAGAAGTAAAAAGGCATATTAAAAAAAAATAAGATTCTGTGTTTTAATGCGGATTTCTTTGAAACTTAGGGCGACTTGTGGGCTGAGAGTCGAATGGGAGGGTTTCTCTGGTATTATTATGCTTGCATGGAAGGAGCCGTTTATGATATTACCGAATGGGCAGGATGTCAAGTAAAGACATTGTATTTTGCGCTTTTTCAGTTAAATAACGGGTCTTCTGTGTTTCTTAGGCTGAGCATCTGAAACATTTGACGTCCAACAGTCACCGTGTTCAGTACAGAATCGTTCCTGGGCCTGGTCATAGCCAAAATCCTCCCACGGCGCAAACTAGACGTAAAAGCGAGGGCGATCATGGACCAGAAGAGGAAAGTGAAGAAGCCAGGTAACTTAGATTTTTTTTTTTTAGGTTTGAGGATTTAATTCGATTGGGGATTTAATTTAACTTAGTGATCCGGAGTTGCAAGGCTTACTGAGAGATCTGTATGGACGTGGTATGGGACCTGGCACAGCGAACCCTAACAACGCCTCTAAATCGCAAGCTTCGAAAAAGAAAACAAAGAAGAAAAACAAGTAAAGCTTTACCGTGTGTCATGTGTGTGCGCGACCAAAGCCATTTTCCAGCAGTTAGAAAATGATTGAGGCGAGTGCCTTTTGGGGGTTTTCGGGGCTTGGGATTCGTTAAAAAAAATTTAATGCGAATTAATCTCATCTGTCGTGTTTTAAACGGATTATTCCTCCATGATCTAAGAACTTGTAACTTTTGGCTAGCGTTTCAGATTTGGTGTTCGTGGCTAAGTGACCTGTGTTAACTTGGAGCGTATAGCGGTGTAAGGAGTTAATTTTGGAGTTAGGATTGTTTGGGTGACATGTGGTTAACTCCAAGTGCTCTTAGCTTTGTTCAAGGAGTATTTTAAAAGACAGCCTTCAGTTTAATTACATGCTTCTTGAAGCAAAACATGTGTTGCCTACTTTCACGTCACGGTTACTAACATGAAATGGATTATAAAACAAGCTAAACGTACCGTAGCTTAGATCGGATTAAATAATAATTTCTTCTTGACAAGCTGTATTCATGAACAACCTATACTTGAACGCAGATAATCCTTTATTTAAAAATTTATTTTCTGTAGTGATGTGAGGTCAGGGACAAGCAATCGAATTTGATTTCCCACGTCTTTTGAAATCGATGCCAAAGCTAGCAATTGTTGATACTTAGCATGTCAATCTGTAATATCAGGACCGTTTGCGGCGCAGTGGGTGTAGTCTGACAGTACGATAATTTTGGTAGAAGTTTCAGTGTTGTTTGTCGCGTAATCCAGTTGAAATTGGCATTACCTCGGTTTATGACCTGAGTGTGTAATTATCTCATTCCACGTTTTTAAATTCAGTTAACTGTCTGCACAATGGCGGATGAAGCAAGCGCGAACGGAGTAACCCACGCTGGGGAGATCCCCGAAATTGAACTCATTATCAAGGTAAAATTTGCCTATTAAAATGCCTATTATTTTTCTTATTTAAACGCTAAACTACTGTAATTTCTGTTAGACTTTGTAACCAAACAATGACATGTGTCTTCTGTTTGACCCATTTGAATCATGCGAAAAAATCAGTTTCTCCATCTTTTTCTCCATTTGCTTTTATTATTAGACACACCGTACAATACGTTCCTTACTGTCAGATCCCAAAGGTATCCTTATCGGGGCCGTACTCCTGAGAAGAATCCCAAGTCTTAGCCTCTAGATAACGATACTCGGCGTTGCTGATAAGTTAAAAAATCCGCCTATAGGGAAAACATTCCTTTTTTTATTTAATAAGCGTTTAAAAAACATGTTTTCCATGTGTAATTTAAAATTGCAGTTGTGATTTGTGACGATTTACGATCATCTTTACCCCAAAACTCTGCTCCACCTCTGCTAGTTTTTCTTTGTGACCTCTATTCCCCCCCCCCCCCCCGACTTGGCGATGACTGTAAGTTTTGGCTGACTTTATTTATCCTTCTTGCCCATGTGTGCATTTCACCAGACACGGCCCTGGTGACGCATACTTTGCTCTGGAATGACATACCACCATTGCTTCATCTGCACACAATGGGACAATCACACGAATCGTCCGTTTGCTAGTTAACACCCCAGAAGTCACAGAGTGTGTTATAGAATTCCATAAGAAGACAGTAAAAAATGAAAATAAAAGAAACGGACCGAATGGCGCACCTTTTTAGCCCCAGGATCTTTGACAAACAGTTTTAGAAGCCACCTTGACGTCATAATATATTCTCTTATCCTAGGTTATGCAAATGTGTATCTTTTGTGGCTTTCTAGAGCTTGAAAATGCTTCACAGGGTGGCTGTAAGCGTCCTGTTTAGTTCCCGTTTCCGGTCTGAATTTATTTTTAATTCTCTGTGGGAGACCCGGATTTTTAACCCCATAAAACAGCGTGTAAATGGTGTTGTTTGTAATTATACCAATCTCTGACAACTAAACTCGCATATCATATTGTTTTTCTTACGTCATTTCAAAACCAAGAAACAATTATTAAAGTGTATTACTTTCAGTTGCTTCCTGTCCTTTTTGTCAATTTATTTTATGTAGAGCATATTAAAACGTTAACTTATCTATATCCGTGTTTGTTTTACAACGCTATTTCAGGCTTCCACCATTGATGGCAGAAGGAAAGGTGCTTGCTTATTTTGCCAGGAATATTTCATGGATTTGTACCTGCTAGCGGAATTAAAGACCGTTAGTCTCAAAGTCACCACTGTTGACATGCTAAAACCACCGCCAGATTTTCGGTAATTTATAGGACTTTTTAATAAAATTAGTGATAAAATTATTGAATTTTTTCTTTTAATTTTTAAGGTCAAACTTCGAAGCTACCCCGCCTCCTATTTTGATCGATAATGGCATGGCAGTCTTGGAAAACGAGAAGATTGAGCGTCACATTATGAAAAATGTTCCAGGAGGTCACAATTTATTTGTTCAGGACAAAGAAGTGGCTGCCAAAATTGAAAATGTGTACAGCAAGTTCAAATTGGTGCTTTTAAAGAAAGACGAGGCAAGCAAAAACACACTTTTGGCACATTTGCGCAAAATTGACGAGCATCTCGGCAAGAAAGGCACGCGCTTCCTTACCGGAGACACCATGTGCTGCTTCGATTGCGAACTTATGCCACGTTTACAGCATATTCGAGTGGCAGGTAATATTATTTATATGAATGTCCTTCGCGACGGTTTAGCTAAAATCCTGCGTAATTTAGGAAAGTACTTTATGGATTTCGACATTCCGGACGACCTGACCCACCTTTGGCGCTATATGTATAACATGTATCATTTGGATGCCTTCACGCAATCTTGTCCTGCGGATCAGGATATTATCAATCACTACAAACTCCAACAAGTGAATTTCTCCTCTTTTTTTTCAAATTTGTGCTTACCAATTAATTATGTTTTGTTTTAATCCAGGGTGCCAAAATGAAGAAACACGAAGAGCTGGAAACGCCCACGTACACGACATCCATTCCTGCTAATATTCGAAACACATAGAACAGACCAGAAAGAAACGGATTTTATCTACTGCTTAATAATATAAAACTCAAAATTAAAATATTAAACATTTCCCCAGTTTATTTTGACCTCCTGACCTTCCGTCATTAATCCAACTTCCCTTTATTTTCTAGTTGTTCTTGTTTTTTCTTTTGAAATTCCTGGCTCTCCCTATAGCTTTCGTAGCTTTATTATTATTTCGGAATAAGCAAATTCTACAACGACGCCCGTTATGAGTGCGAGGTGTCGTGCCTTGAGCGTTGAGAGACTTGGAAATGGTCCAAGTGTACCAAGCGAAATGCACAAATATGCTACTGTTGGTATTTTATACCGACGACTATTTTTCTTTGCGTAATTATTATTCACATATCCAAAGACTTAGTGAGTGACTGCATGGCGAAAGATTCCAAAGCTACAGGAACAATAAAAATACGAAAGTCCAAATTTAAGCTTAAAATGGTCTTGTATTGGTTTTGTTTTCTTTTTGTTTTTTACGACAACTGTCCAGACGTGGCGTTTGAAATGCTTAGTACAAAAAGATACCAAAGTCGAGAAATGGCATTAATTGAAGGTCCTTGGACGACGAGGGCCCATAGGGCCTCGGTTGGCAGGAGAAATGGCAATATCCATAAAGTCTCCAATTGTAAACCTACACTGCGACAGACTTTTAGCATCATCGTTTCCTTTCTGGCCAGAAATTGTGGAGCCAATATCGCGCATTCTGTAGCCAGGCCCTCGAGGATCAGGGAAAACGAGTGCAAAGTCGAAAAATGTGCCTTTTCGTCTGGCATCTGGATTGACTTCCTTCACTAGACTGGTTATTTCTTTTAATGTAGCATCCATCCTAAGTAAGACGCAATTTTAGTAATCTTAATACTAAAAATTGGATATTTGGAGATAGTGGAAGTTACCAAGTGTAAATTTGAAGCTCATTTGTTGGAAGCATTCCTCTAGCATAGTCACCGATTGGATGATGTCGACCGGTGGATACGAACACACGTAAGAGCAGCGGACAAGTCTAGAGAAAAATAAGCAGTGGTTAACATTATTGGTTTTTGAAATTTTGTACGTTATTTATGTTGTTTATTGCATGTACATGAAATAAAAATGAATTAAATTTGTATTTTACTGTACTTTTTCACGATCAATGGGGTTTTCTGGTTCACGAACATTTTCTTCAACGCGAACTAATGATTCTACAGTCGTTGAAGCCATTGCAATACAATACAGTGGGTATTAATCTAATAAACTCTTTTGACTGTTTGTAGACAAGCTTCTTTAGATAAGCAGCGCCAAACAGCGATCGCGAAGGCGCGGTTTAACTTAACGTGAACTTTGAACGACGAACGGAAATGCTGCGGGAAAAAGTAACTTTTAAACTACTATAAAATGTCTATTTTAGCCACAATGTAATGGTAATTAAAAATATAACTTTAACTAAGTAATTTTCTTCTATTAGCAGAATGTTTTCATGGATGTGCAACGTAACTTTAGCGGAAAATACCTTTGGTCGTAGATCGTAGATCGGAAACAGTTCGTAGTTCGAAAACTGTATTGACTGACTTTCCAAGAAGTTTTGGTTCATTTTTCCTGCACTGCTAAAAAATCAGCTTAACTTACGTGAACTTGATTTCAAGTGATTTGCTATGCCTCATAATTCTTCTAGAGTTTGTCGTGATTTATTATTATTATGGACTAAAACGAACGTCGTAAATAAAAATTAATAGGGTCCTGGTATCAACTTGCTTATGCTGTGGGATTGGTGGTAATCTCGGAGGCTGACACCTTCGAAAACAGCAGGTAAGCCGATCTTTTGGCAGGCTTCTTTGTACTTCGTTATTTTGCTTCTTTGATACGGAAACGGAGATATCAGCTTGTTGTATAGTAATTGTTTAAGAAAGAATGTTTAGATAATTCAAAGAATGAGTATGACAGTATGTACAACTTTTTCACAATCTTATTGCCCAACTGCTTGGTTCGCACAACAAGAACCATCAATGCCAAAACATAGGAGTCTTGCTGCAATCGAAGCTAATTGAGGTGCCTATGACCAAATCATCTTTTTGTTGTTGTAAAGCATTGTACGTAGCTATATCCACATAATTGCTTGGATCTGGTGTCGTACTACTTGGCAATCTTGATGTTGGCGATGTGGCAGGCGTCGTTTTACTGGTCAGTGTAGGAGTAGTCCGAGTTTCACTGGTACGTGGTCCGGTCTCCGTTGAAGTAGTATGCATCCCAGCGCGACTTCCTTCAGCAACCACTGTATAAGTTGTCTTCATATTTTTTTTCGCATGGTGAATTATCTGTTCATGCTCAGATAAACAAGCTGAGAAGCGCTAAATGGTTCCCATTTTAGAACTCCAAGGCAGTCTGTACCGTTAGGAGTAGGTTCCCTGTAAAATGTCACCGATTAAGATTTTAAGCTCAATGAAAACTTCACGAATTTCTCGTAGGTTGCAAAATTGATCCACATTTTCAGCATTCGCTTGGATACCTCTTTCTCAGTTTTATTGAAGATATCTGGAAATATAAATAGGTACTGAAACTCGTCCGAATGTGTCACACCTGGAACATAAATATCAAAGTTCTAAAGATGAAGTATTCCCCTTGTAAAGAATTTTTTTAATTTTCCATGTGGAATAGGTGGTATGTTTCCTATAAAGAGGTAGATCCTATAAAGTCGCTGTATCGGCCCTGGAAGTCAGAAGAGTACCAATAGCTTTTGGAACTGTGCCTTGAATGTAATTCCGTGTTGCGGTAACCGGCCGCCTAACGAAAAAACACGCCCAAACACGCTCAAGTACTAGCAAACTTCCTATTCGAAATTCCTATTTTTTTCCTATTCTTGGACTTCGACTTTCGAGAACCATTCGTGGCCACTGGTATCTCTGTCGCCGTTGATTTATAGCTTGGTTACCCGTCACATTGTCGTAGATCGAAAGAAATATGAACAAGGAGGCGTAGCTCAGACGTTTCTTCCATATATATCCCGGATGTTTTCAACGCGCTTGTTGCAGGCTGGGAGATCGAACATTTGACTGCCTCGTGGTGTTTTACCTACTGCTGTTGAGATTCTTATCAGGTGATTCTTTACCAGCTTGACACCTGTTGTACGGCCAGAGAAGCAGCAAATTCACGGGGGATCTTTTTACGACTATGACATTACATACCGCTAACGTTTCGACTGTCTAGGGTTTGAGTTGCATACCAGCGTGTGAAGTGCAGGATTCGTATAGCGAATCTCAAGTGGTTTCATGTACATTGAATTGGTCGCTTTTATGTTTAAATTACTGGCTTTTGCAGAGTTTCATGAACCCTATATCTTTTCGTACATGTGCAAAGAATTTTTCATTTTGTATACCATTCGAGATTATATGCTTTACTTTTTCTATTCGCCAGTCGCTAAAAGGGCGATAGTAGAACGTCATTACTGATTGAATGGTATCACTATTCAGTGGAACAGTTTTGTTTTGAGTGCATAGTACTAGAGATTATGATTTATTTTTATCAAGTGTATTACTTTTTGGTGTAAGTCCTAAGTTTAGTTTGTCAAGTAGAAAATATCTCTGAGGATAAGGGCTCGTTTGGGGCAAAGCTACAATGCCGAATAAAAAGTACATAGACGAGTGCAGCAATAATTCAAAGAATAATTATAAATGTATTTACAAATTTTTATAAAATCTTACAGCCCAACTGTCTGCTTCGCACAACAAGCCCAATCAATGCCAAGCACAACAGTATGGCCGCAACCGACGCAATTGAGGTGCCTATGACCAAATCATCTTTTTGCTGCAGTAAAGCATTGTACGTAGCGATATCTACGTAATCGTCTGGATTTGGTGTCGTTGGTATAGTTGATGTTGGTTTTGTGGTTGGTGTAGGAGTACTCCAATGTTCATTGCTGCTGCTTGTTTCGGGCTCGATAGTTGTGCTGTACATCCCAGCTCGACTTCCTTCAGCGGACACGGTATACGAGTCTTTATAGTTATCTCTCAAGGTGAAATCTGTGTTCATGCTCATGTAAGCAGACTCGGAAGAGGTAAAGGGTTCCCATTTTGGAACTCCAAGGCAGTCCACACCATCAGGCGTAGGTTCCCTATAAGATACCATCTGTTAATATCTTTAGTTAGAATGAAGTATTCCGAAATTTACCCGTATGTTGCAAAATTGGCCCAAATTCTTAACATTCGCTTAGATATCTCATTCTCAGTGTGGTTGAAGACGGTTGGAAAGGTGAATAGGTATTGCAATTCGTCGGAATGTGTCACACCTGTTCGGAAAATTGAACTGGGTCAAATATTCGTTTTTGAGAAGGTGTAAAAATGAGTGTTTAAAATCTTACCATGTGGAATAGGGGGAATGTTTCCAATAAAGAGGTAGATGAAGTCACTGTATCGGCCTTGGAAATCGAAAGAGTACCAATAACTTTTGGGATTGTGCTTTGCGTGTAATTCCGTGTTACGGTATCCGGCCGCTTTAAGAAAGAACACGCCTAACATCTGTAAACACGATAGTGAAGCTAAAATGTTCCAGAATGTTGAAAAGTTCACTTACGTCTGTCAAACCAGGAATCATAGACGTGAAATTGGTCATATCTTCACCCATCAAATACTTCTCCATTAGGGTATCGGAAAGTGCTGTAGTCGGGTCCCTCACGCCTTTGAAGGGATGAGAATGAAACGAAATTTATGAAGTGAACATTAGAAACAGAATGTTCGATAATTGCGTGCCTTTTTGTGACTAAAAAATTCTATTAAATTATTGCATGTTACCTAAGGCCCCGAGAAGAGTAGGAACCAAGTCGTTTTGTAAAAAGTAGCTATCATTCAATAAACCGTTTGGTTCCAAGAATGCGACGTATGTTACTGCAAAAGATCAGATTACAAAAAAAGAAATCGAAATCATTCCATTAAAAAGACCTACAGCCCAACGCGTATGATCCTTCGTCTCGGTTAGCACCAAATATGGCCGGAATCTTGGTATTATAGTCTCCGTTCTTTAAGGTTTCCACGGGATCTTTATCAATAAATTTTAGTTTTCCGGCTGTCTGAATGACAGGCGCGCTGCCTCCGAAACCAAGTCCTCCATTTAACATGTCTTCATTCTAAATTGATTGGAAAGGAA
Organism: Lepidurus packardi; assembly: GCA_023053545.1. Lineage (NCBI taxonomy): Eukaryota > Metazoa > Arthropoda > Branchiopoda > Notostraca > Triopsidae > Lepidurus > Lepidurus packardi. Next base: position 8,972,088 of record JAKZAN010000002.1, read on the forward strand.
AGGGAAACCCAACAACAGGCTAAGTTAGTGTTTCTAACGTCAGCGCTCTTCTGGTATTAGAAACCTACTGAATATTCACTGAATGCATTCACGAGCTCATCAGCTGATACATTCCTTAAACAATCAACAGTTTCAGAGTAATTATCCGGAAAGAAACAACCAGCCTTGTCTGCCACGGCTTGTGCGTGCGGTACCGGATCTCGGTCCACTGCCCATTCAGCTATCGCAGATCCACTTTCTCCAATTACTCCTTGGAACAAACCTGCTCGGGTAAAAACGAATACAAACTGTTAAGGAAATTACACTTTAATTTTCTTACCTTCGGCATGTGGAGTCAGCATGAGCAGACTTACACTAGCTCCTCCAGCACTCTCTCCGAATATTGTTATACGCTCGGGATCTCCTCCGAAATCATAGATGTGGTTCTTGACCCATCTGAGAGCTTCGACTTGGTCGAACATGCCTGCATTTCCGGGTAATTCGTCAGTTTGAAAACTCAGGAAACCTGTTAAATTCAAAAGATGACTCAGTCAGGGACCACATTGACGGACAATAAATTTTAGATACCCAAGGGCCCCAACCGATACTGAATAACGACCAGCACGACATCCTCATCCATAAACTTGAAAGGAGTGTAAATGTGCGTTCCTCCTAATGAAAACCCTCCTCCGTGGATAAAAAATAGAACCGGCAGTTTGGGATGCGAGTCTTCCTTTGGTAACTGCAAATTCACTTGACTTAATTAGCATCAGATGATTTGTATATAGTTTTCAGTGCGTTGCTTTTTCGAGTTGTTCTTACTTTGGGTGTGAAAACGTTCAACAGCAAGCAGTCTTCGTCAGTAGTGTCCACCATCGGTTCTGATTGATCGAACTTAACTGAATAGAGCAGACTACCTTGGGGACATTGCGGACCGTAAATCGTTGCATCCCAGACGTGCGTTTCGTTTTGGTCCAGCACTCCAATCGGTTCTGGTGGCTAAAAGAGTTGTTTTTTTTTTAAAGGTGTTTGTCCTAATAAGAATTGTAAATAATGCTTTTTTTTTACTAAGAATCGTGCTTCTCCAGTGGGCGGTTTAGCGTAATGGAGACGGTAAAACGCATGGTAGGGACGTTTCTCGAAGAAGCTAATAGCGGAGGATCCTCTAATTCTGCCGTAGCCTTCAACATCCAGAATTGTGGCTGCACTAAAACCCGAAACTCCAAAGATAATGAGAAATCTGAGTAGGATCGTCATTGTAGAGTTAGAGGCTCGTCGGTGCAAAAAATATATCTGAAATGATACCTTAAGGGCCCTTCAGGAAACAACTTATATAGTAACGCTAATCAGTCTTTTTGCCCAAGACGACTTAGTGTAAAAAAGAATAAAAAAAATGTGTTTTCGTTATCTGACATAATACGAAGGATGTTCCCTTTCAAAGTACAAAGCTACTCTTTATAGTTAATTCCGCATTCTAATCAGCAGCCAAGGCTACGCTTATTGCTAAACAAATTAAAGTTGCGGCTTCTGCTTTGTAAGTCATCAAACTCCTAATAAGAATCAAAAACAAATGTAGCCATGGATACTAGAGTCGTATATGGGCTTGCGAATTGCCTCTGAGGGAAATAATCGTACTACAACAACTGGTGTATCATTGACGCAAATAGCTTTTGTTTACTATTGTATTAACGTTAAATGCTTTGTTTTGGTGCATCCAACCTAGTCTGGAGCTTAGTTGCAGCTTCCTTCTATATCAGTTCAAGATTTTGATAAAGAAATCTGGGTTATTCTAGGCGGAAAGGTTTGTTTTACTTATCAACAACTTTTCTCAGAACATGTGATACGTGTTTTACGTAGTGCAGCTCAACTCAGTCAGGCACTCTCTGCTAATCGTAAAAAAAAAGTAGATCTCTTTTTTCTTTATAAGGAACATCGTTTTTTCTTCTAAAGGTTGAAGGTTCGGCGTGGATGTCCAGTTATCACGGAATCAGCAGAGCTTTTTTGAAGAAGGAACTTTATTGAAATACAGATACAGATACTCATTGGGATGATTGCTTACAAATGGGTTTTACCCTTCCGTTGCTGAAATTATTTTTATGTTACTTTCATTAGTAACATATTATTATCAATAGTAAAATACTAAGTTCCATTTTTGCTTGTATTAGCAAGTAGTGTCGTGTTGCCTTGTTGTACTACTGTTCATTCCAGCTCGACTTCCTTCAGCAGCCACGGTGTAAGTATCTTCATAATTTTCTCGCATAGTGAATTCAGTGTTCATGCTCATATACGCGGATTGAGAGAGGCTAAATGGTTCCCATTTTGGAACTCCAAGCGAATCTACTCCTTCAGGAGTTGGTTCCCTGTGTAATTTCATCCATTACAATCTTTCATCTCGCATAAAAGGTTCTGGAAAATTACCCGTAGGTTGCAAAATTGGTCCAGATTCTCATCATTCGCTTTGAAAACTCCGTTTCAGTTTGGTTGAACATATTTGCAACGGGAAACAGGTATTGCAGGTCGTCGGAATGGGTCACACCACCTGCGACACACATTAAGGAATTGCTTTTAAGGGTTAAAGATTACTTGCTTAAATAATGTATAGTTAAACGTACCTTCTGCAATAGGTGTCATGTTTCCTGGATAGAAGAAGGGGAAATTGCTAAATCGGCCTTGGAAATCAAAAGAGTACAAATAGCTTTTAGTACTGTGTCTTGAATGTACTTCAGTGTTGCGAAAACAGGGTGCTTTCATGAAGAACACACCCATTACCTAAAAGAAATCATTACGTTTAAAGCTGCAGACATATGTGAAAATTCTAAATGTACGTCTGTTAAGCCAGGAATCATAGACGTGAAATTAGTCATGTCGTCTCCAACCAGATACTTTTCAGCTAGTGTATCGGAAAGCACTGTTGTCGGATCAACCAAACCTTTAAAAATATGAACTCTTAAATGTATTTTCTTGACTTGTGTGAATTATCATGGAATAGCTTATCCGTTAAAGTTACCATAGCTGCTTAGGAGACTACGAACTAGCTCGTTTTGTAAGAAGTAGCTGTCATTTAGCAAACCATTCGGCGCCAAGTACATGGTGTAAGACACTATATGGAAAATTATTAAAAAATTATTAAAATTATTAGCTTAAAAAATGTAAGGCCGTTGAGTTTAATTAAGCTTACTGCCGAGTGTAAATGACCCTTCATCACGAGTAGCACCGTAAATGGCCGGCACGTTGGTGTTATACTCTCCTTTCTCAAACATTTCTACGGGACTTTTTTCAATAAATCTCAGCTTTCCGGCAGTTTGAACAACAGGCATGCTACCTCCAGAACCATGTCCTCCATTTAGTTGGTCTTCAAACTAAATGAAAACGGGAAGGAATGTCAATATAAATTGGGCAATCCAAGCGCATCTAAAGTTAGTAAGGATAGAAAACGTACTGAATACGAATTGAATGCGTCTAATAGGACGCTAACTGGAACTTTCCTTAAACAGTCAACAGTTCCGTTGTAATCTTCTGAAAAGAGACAACCAGCCCTGTCCACCACGACTTGGCCGCGAGTTACCGGATTCTTATCTATGGCCCAATCACCTAGCGCAGATCCACTTTGTGCAATTACTCCGCTGAACAAACCTATCCGTTTATTTTCCAAAAGTGTAATGAATTTAGTTAAAATTGTTTAACATATTTTTTTTTTTACCTTCGGCATGTGGAGTCAACATAAGAAGACTTACACTAGCTCCTCCAGCACTCTCTCCAAAGATTGTTACACGCTCGGGATCTCCTCCGAAATCGTAGACGTGGTTCTTGACCCATCTGAGAGCTTCGACTTGGTCGAACAAACCCGCATTGCCAGGTATTTCGTCAGTTTGGAGACTCAAGAAACCTATAGGATTCAAAAGAATGGTTGAGTCAGAATTACATTGACCGGGCAAACAGTATATTCACCTAGAGGTCCCAAGCGATACTGGATAACGACGAGCACGACATCCTCATCCATGAACAGGGCAGGCGTAAAATTTGCCGCCCCTCCAATTGCAAACGCTCCTCCATGAATAAAAAACATGACTGGTAGATTTGGGTGCGAGTCTCCCGTAGGTAACTACAAGAACGATTAACTTTATTTTTATCAAATGTTTTCGTAGGAATTTCTTTGACGTATCTGTATCGTGTTGTTCTTACTTTGGGCGTGAAAACGTTCAATAACAAGCAGTTCTCGTCACCACTATACTTTGAAGAAACGGGATCAGCCTGCGGACATTGCGGACCGTTAGTTGTTGCATCCCAAATGTCTGTTTCGTTCTGACCAAGTTCTCCGATAGGTTCTGGTGGCTAAAAGAAACGCTATAAAGTTATTGTTTTCAGAAAGTTAGAGTGATGTTATTACCAGGTACCGTAATTCCCCAATGGGTGGTTTAGCGTAAAAAAGCCCTAGGAACGCATGGAATTGACGATATTCGTTGAAGCTGGTACCAGACGAGCCTTCAATTCTACCGTATCCTCCAACGTCTAGAATCACGGCTGCGCTAAAACCCCAAATTCCACAGATGATGAAGATTTTTAACAGGATCCCCATGGTTGACCAGTTATCGACGCGAAGATCTATGGTAAATGAACCAAGAGTCCATTGGAAGCAGTTTAAATAGCTTAACTTAATCGGTTTCTTATCAAATGAATTTGAAAATTTGGAAATATCCCAAATTTGGTATGCCTTCTGTAAATTCACTTCTTCCCGGATGTTGTGTTTACTTAAAAAAAAAAAAAAAATTTATCAAACACATCCCTTTACCAGTAACAAAGACAGACTTTGTGATTAATCGCCCCATATGGTTAACCCTGAAAGTGCGTCATGATTTGCCATCAAATCATCATCAAGGACCAACGGGAAAGATAAACACGTTTCAACGTCCCTTGTCTGCAAATGGTACAGTAGCTTATAGTTGCCTATACGTAATGTAACAAATAGCACTATGGGAAATATTAACAATACAGCAACTGGTGTCGCTGACGTCACGAGCTTTTTTGTACCGAATACTCTTCTTGGGTAAACCGAAGCCTGAGCTAAGTTGCAGTCTCCTTCTGTTAAATCCGGTTTTGAAAAAGAAGTAATTTTTGTCACAACGGGAAGTTTTTTTGTATTTCTAATCGTCTTAGGAGGTACAGTTATTTCCCTTGTCTGTGTGGTACATATCCCACATGTGCTTCTTACTGATTTGATACTTAATTATTTTTTTAAGTTACTGCTAAACAAATTGAAGTTGTGGCTTCTGCTTTATAAGTCATCGAAGCCTTAATTAAAATGAAAAAACTATAATATATTTAGCCGTGAAGACTGTAGTAGTATATGAACTTGCAAATGGCCTCCGAGGGAAATAATCGCATTGCAACAATTGGCGTACCTTTGACGTAAATAACTTTTGTTTACTATTATATTAACATCAAATCCTTTGTTTTGGTGCATCCAGCGTAATCTGGAGATTAGTTGCAGCTTCCTTCTGTCAATTCAAGATTTTGATAAAGAAATCTGGTGGGTTTTTCTAGGTAGAAGGGTTTGTCTTAATTATCATACACTTTTTCCAGAACATGTGATTTCTTATGTGATTTTTTAAGTCACTTTTTTTACGTAATGCCTCTCAAATCGAAACAAGGGACTTGGACAGGCACAATTTTTGCTAATCGTAAACAAACGTAAACCTATTTTTACTTTTTAAGTCTCCCGTGTACCTTAGCCTGGTATATTCGGTTAACATATTGAATTTCGGAACGTTTCGTTAAAATCAATACATTTCATGAAATAATTATTTGACAGCAAAGCTTGAGCATATTAAAAGCTAGGCACAACCCTTCAAAATTTTTCCTGTGAGTAATAAATGAGCAACTTGCAAATTAAGTCTTCAACAGCGGAAAACGCTTAACATGAAAAATCGGTTAACACAAAATCATATTCTGGTTTGGACAAAATAATATGTAATTTCATACACTTTTTTTCTTTGAACAGGAAAAAAAACTCGCTTAACACGTAAAAATTTCGCGTCTCAGAATAACGACAAAATACTTCTGTATTCTTACCAAACCTCTCATCGCTGACGTTCAGCCAATGGGAGAGGGAAGTAGAGCCTTAGAAACAAACCTTACTTAAGTTCACATTTTTTACTTCCTCGCCCCAACAGTCTGTAAGCAGTCAAAAGATTTAAGTTTTATTTGCAGTCTGTTAAAATGCTTTAAATGTCATGTGTATGCTTTAGAATGTACAGATTGTTAATGTACGAATATGAACTTGATATTAACTCTGTTATCACGACATCAAAAACATCGGTGAGTTTTTTATTTGCATATTCCGGTCCCCACGGTTTTGTGTTAATCGATTTCTACTGTATGTGAAATACGTTGCGTAAAAATATGTTCTTTGGTTGTGCACTCGCTGGTAAAAGACTGAAAATGTTTGTTTTAGATGTATTCAAAACTGACTTGCTGTTTTCTAGAAATCTTGTTCCGAAATTCCAAAGACTTAAAATGAGACATTCTGCTGCTACAGCGAACTAGGCTGACAAGTTGTATTTTTCAGAAGCAAAGTGTTATGTTTCCATTATAAGTTGTACCCTGTAACAGATGGCTCTGTTAGACAGTATGGAGCCTGTGCACCCTGTCAATACAGACAGTCAGCATTGAACCTTCAACCTACGTACTATCATTTGCTGCTTGCCTCACTTTCTCTCATATTGACTTCCCTGCACTCTACCTGGCTTACCCCTTTACTTTGCGACTACTATACTGCTGACTCTGCTTCATAACACAAAGAAAATCAGTTATCATGCAATCAGCAGCGCTTTTTGAACAACAAATTTTATTGAAACACAGAGATACTCAGAAAAATACATAGATACTCGTTGGAACAATTGATTGTTTACCTACGGTTTTACACTACTGTCGCTGTAATTGTTTGGTATCAGACCAGTATCGATATACACACATACCGTATCGATATCCCCCAACCTCCCGAACCAAAATTCTGGGTACGGTCTTGGTTACTATCAATAGTGTCCAACTATTATTGATAGAAACATGCATCAGAAATATTACGTTACACTTGCTTTTCTATTAGCAAGTAGTATGTTTCCGTGTAGTGTTCATTCCAGCTCGACTTCCTTCAGCGGCCACGGTGTAAGTATCTTCATAATTTTCTCGCATAGTGAATTCAGTGTTCATGCTCATATACGCGGATTGAGAGAGGCTAAATGGTTCCCATTTTGGAACTCCAAGCGAATCTACTCCTTCAGGAGTTGGTTCCCTGTATAATTTCATCCATTACAATCTTTCATCTCGCATGAAAGGTTCTGGAAATTTACCCGTAGGTTGCAAAATTGGTCCAGATTCTCAGCATTCGCTTTGAAAACTCCGTTTCAGTTTGGTTGAAAACATTTGCAACGGGAAACAGGTACAGCAGGTCGTCGGAATGAGTCACACCACCTATGACACACATTAAGGAATTGCTTTTAAGGGTTAAAGATTACTTGCTTAAATAATGTATAATTAAACGTACCATCTGCAATAGGTGTCATGTTTCCTGGGTACAAGATGGGGAAATTGCTAAATCGGCCTTGGAAATCAAAAGAGTACAAATAGCTTTTAGGACTGTGTCTTGAATGCACTTCAGTGTTGCGAAAACAGGGTGCTTTCATGAAGAAAACACCCATTAACTAAAAGAAATCATTACGTTTAAAGCAGCAGACATATGTGAAAATTCTAAATGTACGTCTGTTAACCCAGGAATCATAGACGTGAAATTAGTCATGTCGTCTCCCACCAGATACTTTTCAGCCAGTGTATCGGAAAGCACTGTAGTCGGATCAACCAAACCTTTAAAAATATGAACTCTTAAATGCATTTTCTTGACTTGTGGTGTGAATTATCATCGAATAGTTTATCCGTTACCATAGCTGCTTAGGAGACTACGAACTAGATCGTTTTGTAAGAAGTAGCTGTCATTCAGCAAACCATTCGGCGCCAAGTACATGGTGTAAGACACTATATGGAAAATTGTTAGTTTAAAATAATGTAAGGCCGTTGAGTTTAATTAAGCTTACGGCCGAGTGTAAATGACCCTTCATCACGAGTAGCACCGTAAATGGCCGGCACGTTGGTGTTATACTCTCCTTTCTCAAACATTTCTACGGGACTTTTTTCAATAAATCTCAGCTTTCCGGCAGTTTGAACAACAGGCATGCTACCTCCAGAACCATGTCCTCCATTTAGTTGGTCTTCAACCTAAATGAAAACGGGAAGGAATGTCAACATAAATTGGGCTGTCCAAGCGCATCTAAAGTTAGTCAAGATAGAAAACGTACTGAATACGAATTGAATGCGTCTAATAGGACGCTAACTGGAACTTTCCTTAAACAGTCAACAGTTCCGTTGTAATCTTCTGAAAAGAAACAACCAGCCCTGTCCACCACGACTTGGCCGCGAGTTACCGGATTCTGATCTATAGCCCAATCACCTAGCGCAGATCCACTTTGTGCAATTACTCCGCTGAACAAACCTATCCGTTTATTTTCCAAAGGTGTAATGAATTTAGTGAAAATTGTTTAACATATTTTTTTTTTTTACCTTCGGCATGTGGAGTCAGCATAAGAAGACTTACACTAGCTCCTCCAGCACTCCCTCCAAAGATTGTTACACGCTCGGGATCTCCTCCGAAATCGTAGATGTGGTTCTTGACCCATCTGAGAGCTTCGATTTGGTCGAACAAACCCGCATTGCCGGGTATTTCGTTAGTTTGGAGACTCAAAAACCCTATAGGATTCAAAAGAATGATTGAGTCAGAATTACAATGACCGGGCAAACAGTATATTCACCTAGAGGTCCCAAGCGATACTGAATAACGACGAGCACGACATCCTCATCCATGAAAAGATCAGGCGTAAAATTTGCCGCCCCTCCAATTGCAAACGCTCCTCCATGAATTGAAAACATGACTGGTAGATTTGGGTGCGAGTCTCCCGTAGGTAACTACAAGAACGATTAACTTTATTTTTATCAAATGTTTTCATAGGAATTTCTTTAACGTATCTGTTTCGTGTTGTTCTTACTTTGGGCGTGAAAACGTTCAATAACAAGCAGTTTTCGTCACCATTATACATTGAAGAAAGGGGATCAGCCTGCGGACATGGCGGACCGTTAGTTGTTGCATCCCAAATGTCTGTTTCGTTCTGATCAAGTTCTCCGATAGGTTCTGGTGGCTAAAAGAAACGCTATAAAGTTATTATTTTCAGAAACTTAGAGTGATGTTTTTACCAGGTACCGTAATTCCCCAATTGGTGGTTTAGCGTAAAAAAGCCCTAGGAACGCATGGAATGGACGATATTCGTTGAAGCTGGTACCAGACGAGCCTTCAATTCTACCGTATCCTTTAACATCTAGAATCACGGCTGCGTTAAAACCCCAAATTCCACAGATGATGAAGATTTTTAACAGGATCCCCATGGTTGACCAGTTATCGACGCGAAGATCTATGGTAAATGAACCAAGAGTCCATTGGAAGCAGTTTAAATAGCTTAACTTAATCGGTTTCTTATCAAATGAATTTGAAAATTGGAAATATCCCAAATTTGGTATGCCGTCTGTAAATTCACTTCTTCCCGGATGTTGTGTTTACTTAAAAAAAATAGCAAATTGTATCAAACAAATCCCCTTACCAGTGACAAAGACAGACTTTGTGATTAATCGCCCCATATGGTTAACCCTGAAAGTGCGTCATGATTTGCCAGCAAATCATCATCAAGGACTAGAGGGAAAGATAAGCACGTTTCAACGTCCCTTGTCTGCAAATGGTACAGTAGCTTATAGTTGCCTACACGTAATGTAACAAATGGCACTATGGGAAATATTAACAATAGAGCAACTGGTGTCGCTGACGTCACGAGCTTTTTTTGTACCGAATACTCTTCTTGGGTACACCGAAACCGAAGCCTGAGCTAAGTTGCAGCCTCCTTCTGTTAAATCCGGTTTAAAAAAAAAAAAAAAAATTTGTCACAACGGGAAGTTTTTTTGTATTTCTAATCGTCTTAGGAGGTACAGTTATTTCCCTTGTCTGTGTGGTACATATCCCACATGTGCTTCTTACTAATTTGATACTTAATTATTTTTTTAAGTTACTGCTAAACAAATTGAAGTTGTGGCTTCTGCTTTATAAGTCATCGAAGCCTTAATTAAAATGAAAAAACTATAATATATTTAGCCATGAAGACTATAGTAGTATATGAACTTGCAAGTGGCTTCCGAGGGAAATAATCACATTGCAACAATTGGCGTACCTTTGACGTAAATAACTTTTGTTTACTATTGTATTAACATCAAATCCTTTGTTTTGGTGCATCCAGCGTAATCTGGAGATTAGTTGCAGCTTCCTTCTGTCAATTCAAGATTTTGATAATGAAATCTGGCGGGTTTTTCTAGGTAGAAGGGTTTGTCTTAATTATCATAAACTTTTTCCAGAACATGTGATTTCTTATGTGATTTTTTAAGACACTTTTTTTACGTAATGCCTCTCAAATCGAAACAAGGGACTTGGACAGGCACTTTCTGGTAATCGTAAACAAACGTAACCTATTTTTACTTTTTAAGTCTCCTGTGTACCTTAGCTTGGTATATTCGGTTAACATATTGAATTTCGGAACGTTTCGTTAAAATCAATACATTTCATGAAATAATTATTTGACAGCAAAGCTTGAGCATATTAAAAGCTAGGCACAACCCTTCAAAATTTTTCCTTTGAGTAATAAATGAGCAACTTGCAAGTTAAGTCTTCAACAGCGGAAAACGCTTAAAATGTAAAATCGGTTAACACAAATCATATTCTGGTTCGGACAAAAGACTATGTAATTTCATACATTCGTTTTCTTTGAACAGGAAAAAAAACTCGCTTAACACGTAAAAATTTCGCGTCTCAAAAAACGACAAAATAGTGTTGTTGCGACAGAATACTTTTGTATTCTTACCAAACCGCTCATCGCTGGCGTTCAGCCAATAGGAAAGGGAAGTAGAGCCTTACAACAACAACATCCCAACAATTACAACATCCCTGACTTAAGTTCACATTTTTTACTTCCTCACCCCAACAGTCTGTAAGCAGTCAAAACATTTAATTTTTATTTGCAGTCTGTTAAAATGCTTTAAATGTTATGTCTATGCTTTAAAATGTACAGATTGTCAATGTACGAATATGAACATGATACTAACTCTGTTATCACGACATCAAAAACATCGGTGAGTTTTTTATTTGCATATTCCGGTCCCCACGGTTTTGTGTTAAGCGGTTTCCACTGTATGCGAAATACGATGCCTAAACATATGTCCTTGGTTGTGCACTAGCTGGTAAAACATAGAAAATGTTTGTTTTAGATGCAGTCAAAACTGAAATGTTGTTTTCTAGAAATCTTGTTCCGAAAGTTCAACAACTTAAGATGATACATTCTGCTGCTACAGCTAACTAGGCTGACAAGTTGTATTTTTCAGAAGCAAAGAAAGTCAGTTATTATGCAATCAGAAACGCTTTTTGAACAACGAATTTTATTGATACACAGAGATACTCAGAAAAACACAGATACTCCTTGGAACAATTGATTGTTTACCTACGGTTTTACCCTACTGTAGCTGTAATTGTTTGTTATCAGGTTGTTACCACACATACCGTATCGATATCCCCCACCACCCGAACCAAAATTCTGGGTACGGCCTTGGTTACTATCAATAGTTCCCAACTATTATCGATAGAAACATGCATCAGAAATATTACGTTAGACTTTTGCTTTTGTATTAGCAAGTAGTATGTTGCCGTGTAGTGTTCATTCCAGCTCGACTTCCTTCAGCGGCCACGGTGTAAGTATCTTCATAATTTTCTCGCATAGTGAATTCAGTGTTCATGCTCATATACGCGGATTGAGAGAGGCTAAATGGTTCCCATTTTGGAACTCCAAGCGAATCTACTCCTTCAGGAGTTGGTTCCCTGTATAATTTCATCCATTACAATCTTTCGTCTCGCATAAAAGGTTCTGGAAATTTACCCGTAAGTTGCAAAATTGGTCCAGATCCTCAGCATTCGCTTGGAGAACTCCGTTTCCGTTTGGTTGAAAACATTTTCAGCGGGAAACAGGTACTGCAAGTCGTCGGAATGAGTCACACCTGTACCACACATTTAGGACTGCTTAAATAAATGTATAATTAAACGTACCATGTGCAATAGGAGTCATGTTTCCTGGAAAGAAGAAGAGAAAATTGCTGTATCGGCCTTGAAAATCAAAAGAGTACAAATAGCTTTTAGGACTATGCCTTCCGTGTAATTCAGTGGTCCGGAAACTGTGTGCTTTCATAAAGAACACACTCATTAACTAAAATAATCATTACGTTTAAACTAGCAAATATAAGTGAAAATTTCGTATGTACGTCTGTTAAGCCAGGAATCATAGACGTGAAATTAGTCATGTCGTCTCCAACCAGATACTTTTCAGCGAGGGTATCGGAAAGCACTGTAGTCGGATCAACCAAACCTTTAAAAATGTTATCTCATAAATGTATTTTCTTGACGTGTGTGAGTTAGCGTCGAATAGCTTATCAGTTAAAATTACCATAGCTGCTTAGGAGACTACGAACTAAATCGTTTTGTAAGAAGTAGCTATCATTCAGCAAACTATTCGGCTCCAAGTACGCGGTGTAAGTCACTATGGAAGATTGTAAATGTAAGACAGTTGATTTTTATTAAGTTTACTGGCAAGTGGAAATGACCCTTCATCACGAGTAGCACCGTGAATGGCCGACACGTTGGTGTTATACTCTCCTTTCTCCAAAATTTCCACGGGACTTTTTTCAATGAATCTCAGTTTTCCGGCAGTTTGAACAACAGGCATGCTCCCTCCAGAACCATGTTCTCCATTTGATTGTGCTTCAAGCTTAATGAAAACAATAAGGAATGTCAATCAAAATTAGTCAGTCCAAAGCTTATCCTAAAGTTAGTCAGGATAGAAAACGCACTGAATACGAATTGAAGGCGTCTAATAGGACGTTAATTGGAACGTTCCTTAAACAGTCAACAGTTCCGTTGTAATCATCTGAAAAGAAACAACCAGCCCTGTCCACCACGACTTGGCCGTGAGTTACCGGATCCTGATCTATGGCCCAATCAGCTATCGCAGATCCACTTTGTGCAATTACTCCACTGAACAAACCTATCCAATTATTTTCCGGGATTATTATGAATTCACCGAAAATTGTTTAAAATATTCACATTATGTTTTGTTTTATTTTGTACCTTTGGCATGTGGAGTCAGCATGAGCAGACTTACACTAGCTCCTCCAGCACTCTCTCCGAATATTGTTATACGCTCGGGATCTCCTCCGAAATCATAGATGTGGTTCTTGACCCATCTGAGAGCTTCGATTTGGTCGAACAAACCCGCATTGCCAGGTATTTCGTCAGTTTGGAGACTCAAGAAACCTATAGGATTCAAAAGAATGGTTGAGTCAGAATTACATTGACCAGGCAAACAGTATATTCACCTAAAGGTCCCAAGCGATACTGAATAACGACGAGCACGACATCCTCATCCATAAACGAAACAGGCGTAAAATTTGCCGCCCCTCCAATTGCAAACGCTCCTCCATGTATATAAAACAAGACTGGCAGATTCGGGTGCGAGTCTCCCGTAGGTAACTACAAGAACGATTACCTTTATTGCCAGCATTTTTTTTTAGTAATTTCTTAAGAAGTTTAGAATTTTCTGTTTCAGGTTGCTCTTACTTTGGGTGTGAAAACGTTTAGTAACAAGCAGTTTTCGTCACCACCATACAATACAAAAAGGGGATCAGACTGTGGACATTGCGGACCGTTAGTTGTTGCATCCCAAATGTCTGTTTCGTTCTGACCAAGTTCTCCGATAGGTTCTGGTGGCTATAAGAAACGCTATAAAGTTATTCTTTACAGAAACTTAAGAGTGATGTTTTTACCAGGTACCGTAATTCCCCAATGGGTGGTTTAGCGTAAAAAAGCCCTAGGAACGCATGGAATTGACGATATTCGTAGTAGCTGGTACCAGAGGAGCCTTCAATTCTACCGTATCCTCCAACGTCTAGAATCACGGCTGCGCTAAAACCCAAAATTCCACAGATGATGAAGATTTTTAACAGGATCCCCATGGTTGACCAATTATCGACGCAAAGATCTATGGTAAATGAACCAAAAGTCCATTGGAAGCAGTTTAAATAGCTTAACTTAATCGGTTTCTTATCAAATTAATTTTTGAAAATTTGGAAATATCCCAAATTTGGTATGCCGTCTGTAAATTCACTTCTTCCCGGATGTTGTGTTTACTTAAAAAAAAATAACAAATTTTATCAACACATCCCCTTTCCAGTAACAAAGACAGACTTTGTGATTAATCGCCCCATATGGTTAACCCTGAAAGTGTGTCATGATTTGCCAGCAAATCATCATCAAGGACCAAACTGAAAGATAAACAGGTTCCAACGTCCCTTGTCTACAAATGGTAGAGTAAGCTATACGTAATGTAACAAATGGCACTATGGGAAATAATTAACAATAGAGCAACTGGTGTCGCTGACATCACCAGCTTTTTGTACCGAATACTCTTCTTGGGTACACCCAAAGTATTGTTCTCCTTTCTCTAATATTTCTATTAATTATTTTTGCAATAAATTTGATTTTTTCCAGCAATAACTGGCGTGCTGATTGCACAACCAAAACCTCTAAGGAATTTATCGTCAATCTAAATTGAAACGGGAAGGGAAACTCAACAATAGTGGATGCTATAAGTTAGTGGCTTCTTAAGGTCAGTGCGCTTCAGGTGATAAGGAAACTACTGAATATGCATCGAGCGCTTCGGTGTGGACGTTAGCTGGTACGTTTGTTAAACAAAAATTTCGTTGTAATTATCCAGAAATAAACAACCGGCCCTCTCTGCCACGGCTTTACTGAGTTACTGCTCTATTGACCGATCTGCTGTCGCAGATCCACTTTCTCCAGTTACTCCGTTGAATAAACTTGCATATTTGTTTTTTTCAAATAGTGAAAATTAAAGAATACTGTTCACTTCATTCTGTATATTATTGGAGCAGACTTACACTAGCTCCACTAGCATTCTTTATGAAGATTGTTGCACACTCGAGATCTCCTCTGAAGTCGTAAATGTGGTTCTTGACCCATCTGAAAGCTTCGATTTGTAAGAACAAACCCGCATTTACGGATATTTCGTAAGTTTGGAGAATCTTTAAGCCTGTCGTACTAAAAGAATGGTTGAGTCAACATCACATTGACGGGCAATCAGTATTACCTCAGGGTCCCAAGCGATCCTGAACAACGACCAAGCACGGCAACCTTATCCATAAACTTTAAAGAGGTGTAAAGTTGCGCACTTCAAATGGCAAAGGCTCCTCCATGGGTTTAAAAAATCAAGATTGGCAGATTCGGATGCAAGTCTGTTGTAGGTCATTACAAGGTCGCTGAACTTTATTATCATCAGCTAATGTTTGGATTTTCTTGTTAGGATTATATTATGTTATGATCGAGTTATTCTTAGTTTGGGTTTGAAATGTTCAGAAGCAATCAGTCCTCTTTGCTTTTTACTTGGTTTTGCCCTCAGTCGCTTCAGGTGATTTAATTTTAGTGTAGAGTTCCTATTCCCTTGTGGAAATTGCGGGCTGTGGATCGTTTCATACTTATAGGTGCCGTTTTATTCTGATCAAGCTCCCCAATAGGTTCTCATGCTGAAACAAAAAGGCCAGCATTATCTGAAAAAAATCAAGCAAAAAAAATAAATAAATAAAAACTTCCACACAAAGATAAGATATTCCAGTATAAATGTCATATTGAATTTGAAGCTCGTTAGTGCAAAGATCTTTCTGATATATGAAATATGACATATGACATAATGCCCATGACATAAGATATATGACATAATGACATAACATAATGACATAATGACCCATGTGAACAAATACGCATAGCAGGACTTAGTCTTTTGATCCTATGTTCGGAATTTAGGTTCAAAAAATACCAGAAATCCCAAGTTCGATTAGCATCACATAACTAGCTTAATTACGTAATATTAATTGCTTTTTAAACTTTTCAAGCAAGTTGCCTTACAAATAACACAGTTGGTTTTTATGGTAAAGTCCCAGCATCGTAATCACCCAAGGCTAACGAAGCCAACGCCAAATATTATATGCTAAACGAAGCTAAAATTGCGGCATGCTTTGCTAGGAAACCATCATCATGAAAGACCAAAATGTAAAAATAAAACCGTGTTGCCCCTTCCCTTGTCTGCAGATAATAAAGTAGCTTGTCCGTGCTATATAGCAAATGGCTCTGCGGGAAATAATTAACAATACAGCAACTGGTGTAACTGACGTCACCAGCTTTTCGTTTTGCTTTTAATTTTAATTTCGTATCCTGTACTTTTAGGTGCATCCAAACTGTATTGTGTAGTTCTAGGCACAGCCTCTTTTCTAAATTAAAACTTTTTTGATAAGGGAATTTGGTTTCTTCACTGAAGAATTATGTTTCTGTCTTCTGTCTATCACTTTCAGGGGTGTAATTTCCTCTGACATGTGATGCGTGTTTTTTACATTGTGCCTCTCATCCTAACTGACAATGACTCTAATGGGCCGTTTCGACTGAAAAAAGGTAAGGAATTTGCTGTGCTTGGTGGATTCCAAAGTTAACTTTTATTTTTTTAAGAAAAAAAACGTAAAATCTTCCAAGTAGCATATTTACATATTGAAATTTTTTCGTTATTGCGTACAGGATAGAAATTGGCGGTCGCTGCGGAGCTTGATAAAAATGCAACCATTTTTGGTTTGGAGTGTTTTACGAGCAGGTTCGTCGCAGGAGGTTCACTTGAGTTGTACAACAGCGAGCGTGAAATATTGGACGACCTATGTTTCAACCAAAGGTCACGGCCAGGGTCCCTTTGGTATTGCTGCTTGTTGAACAGGAATCCTCCTAAAGCAGAGGAAAAGAGAAGAGCTCATTTGCATCGCTTGACCCTGTGCTTTTGCCCACGTGATGTATAGTTTCTTATTTTATAAATACTAATAAAACAAGAAATTAATGCTGCCCATCCATGGTGCAAGCAAAGTATAATAGGGTTGAACGACCCCCTCTCCTTATAACCCCTCCCTCCTTTTACCCCCTCCTTTTCCCTACCTTAACAGTCGTTAAGGAAGTCTTTAACAGGTAAAGAAAAGCGTAGGTTCTATCGAGTCATTAAAAGGATTTTTGGTAGTTTTAGAACTTTAATTTCATTGTTACAAGTAAAGAAAAAAGATTATGTTTAGGTTCCATCGACTCGTATTTTTGGTCAAGCCAAAAGTCAGGGCGCCAATTGGTTGCATAAAATGCACCGCGTGATAGCTCGTAATGTACCATACCCACAACCAGGTGCTTTTTTTACAACCGAAATTAATGGCCCTGCTTGCAGAGTTAATAGCCACGCATGTTAACATGTTACAGCTCAGGCTCCAAACGTATCCAACGAAGATTCCTCGTTTATGCAATTGACGGTTAGTCTTCCACAAGCTTGCTCTTGGAGGGTCCACCGCCTCCTATAAAAGCGACCACTAGCAAGCTCAAGAAGCTCATTCAGATTTAGCACACGCAGCAGGTTTAACGCACCAAGAACGAACGCACGAGCCAGTCATTTTTAGCAAAAATGGTTATTACTAGTGACTATAAACTTCGGGTTGCTTTGACCCTTGCAATTTTGGCCATAATCGCACAAAGTGTTGAAAGTCAAGTGCTTCTGCCTGGATCTTGCCCCGTTTATCCCACACAGACCAGATTTAATCCTGGAGCCGTAAGATTTATTAATTGTCTTAAATTAAATTACTTAAACCTTATAATTTGATTCCTGTTTTACTCCTTTTATACCAATTATGTGTTTAAAATAATTATAAACAATTTTCAGAAGGTTTTTATTTCACCTTTTTGTTAAGTGTGTTATCCTTCGTTGGATTTAGTTTATTTCGGGAACTTGGTACGAAGCTCTCCGATATCCTTCACCGTTTGAGGAATCGAGCCGATGCTCCTCGATTGACATCAAGCCTTCCGCAGCTGGCTACTTGCGTTTTACTTTCAAGGGAGTTAACAGGAACGATCAAAGTTTGATTAACGTTCCCGGCAAAGGATATTTTGCCCAAGGAGAATTGAGCAAGTTGTACCTTAATCTACCGATTGCCAGTTGGAACCGTAAGTTGGATCCATTTCTTCGTATTATTTGAAGTTACATTTTCTGTTCCAAAAGGGACTTCCGTCGGTGTCCACTTTTGGATTTTGGCCACCGACTACCAGAATTATGCTGTGGCCTGGAGTTGCGATGATCTCTGTGATGGTCTCCATCGAGGTTCGCATAACTTCTAATGTTTGGGAAAAGTTGATTTACAGTCCATTACAACTTGTAGAACAAGCTTGGGTCTTGAGTCGTCAAAGAATTATGCAGGACAGCACATTGGCTCAGATCTACGACCAATTCGTCGTGAATGGACCCTTGAAAGAAGAAAGCTTGCTAAAGGTGGATCAAACGAAGTGTGATGCTCCCCTATTTGTGAAATTAGCATTGGCAGATTTGAATGACATTACTTTGGAAAAGAAGTAAAAAGATTATTTACGGATAATATGAAGATACAATTTCATTATTTTAAAGGAGCCATTTTGCGATTAAGCGTTAAATGTTAGCTTACGACCAGTATATTTATTCTTCAAACTATGCTCATGACAACCCTGATTGGTTATTAATTCACACCTGGAGCTTTGGCGCTTAAGCTACTCGTATATTCCTGTAATAAATTGCTTCGCGACGACTCGTAGAATTCCATTTCCGACTTGAAATTTTCTTGCAGTTGGGACCGTGACTTTGGGTTAATATCGTGAAGGTGGGGTGGAATACGTGCAATTTCTTTAGCAGCGGCAAGTTTGTCACGGTAAATCTTGGTTATGCCGCTGAAAAAGGTCGGGATTTTGGCTTCTAATAAAGCTAATGTCTCTTCCAAGTTTTCCCAAGTACCAACCACTGTATAGCTGTTCTTCGCCACGTCCTGTGCAGACTTTAAATTCGCTAAACTTCCCAGAATACTGTTGAATTTTAATATACATTAATGCCAAAGTCATTTTAAAATTAAATTCATTCGATAACAAACAATTATATTATACTTGCATGTTTTATCTCTACAAAAACTCGGTATAATTGCATCGGATCTTCGTGGTCGCCAATCCGGGCCTATCGCGTTTGCATCCAAGGAGAATTTCTTGTATCCGCATTCAAAACTGTAGCTAGCCAAACATTCTTCCAATGTCTGGAAAATTCGAATATTGATGAGAAAAATTAAAAGTATTTCTTAATTTTTTTTTCTTACTTGGTTCCACCAGTAGTTATTAGGTATTCCCAAGTTTCTAGTTCCACTGTACTCTTTCATTTCGTGCCGGTCTTGGAAAAATTGACGTAATTTACGTTCAACAGGGTTGCAAACAATGGCGACATAAATAGGGATCTTTTTCTTGTACCTGTACAGTAGCGAAAGCTTGAAGCTGCGAGTAGTATTAATCATATTATCTTACTTGGAGAAGTCAATGAAGGAATGTTCGTGCACATAAACTAGTTTGAACGGTACGTGAGTTATGACTTCGGCAACCATTAGTTCATCCCCACGAGTCAGGATCCTATAGTAGTATAACCGGTTTGCATTTATCGGTGTTGTATCTTTTTAGTACTTGAAGTAACGATTGCGACCCCGTAGAAACAAGAAATGGTGTCGATTACCCAACTCGTGCAGCGCTTCTTCCAACACCTCGCTTGAATTAGAACAATGGGAGATTGACGTCCATATTAATTTGTATTCATTTGAGTTGGGTGGGAAGGTTGGTCCTATGGTTTCTATCAACCGTAAATTTGCAAAATAATAATTTATTTGTTTTATTTATCTAATTACGCTGAAACTGAGTACTTGTAGGAGTAATTCTGCTAGGATACAGTGAAAAATCGCGTTGAGCATTCGTTGTTAGCAGTGCATGGGGATTTATGTTATAGTGCTCGCTTCTATAAAGGAGTAAGTTCCGAAGATGGTTTCCCATGTATCGAATGGTCTGACTAGTCCTTTTCGTAAAACTTTTGTCGTTAAATTGTACCTCTAACTTATTCGTTTCGAAATAGTAGTCTATAAATTTAGTAAGGACAGTTTCTTCGTAGTTATACTGGTATTTAGAGTTCAGTTCTATCGGATCTTCAACGATGTATCCAGTTTTTATGGGCCGGTATAGGAACGGGTCTAGATTTATAGGAAAAGGTCTCTGGAAGAAATTTATGTACTTGGGTTCGTTTTCTCCTTCCAAGTAGTGTTCGATACTGTACATAATGTATAAGATTGCGGAAAAGCAAAACCAGAATGTACACCACTGACGCAGGCTTTTGTTCACATGTCCGTAGGTTTGGTTAATGCAACTCATTATGATTATTATACGTCACTTTTATTATACTGCACAACTTGCTAGCATACTTGCGTTACGCCCTTACTTGGGTTATAAGAATGTTGTAAAATTCAAGATTGATTCATTAACTCACTTCTATGTATTGCAAGATTGGCTACTCTGAAATGGTATGATATTACACTTCGTAGGCTTTTAGAGGCATGTACTTCGTGCGTTTGCGGTGGTTACCTGGAGGCGAGTGTCCTTGGTTTATACGGTTTCCGCTTTGCCAGCATACCAGGTTATTTACCTTGATTCCTTCCACTTCTAATAGACAGTAAGCACAAGAGCTATTGAGTTATGGTTTTTGCGGCTTAAGCCAGCGAAGCGGAATGAACCTTCAGTAGTTTCGCTAGCAACACACAAAAAGACTATTTATCGTGCTATTGTACACCCCTACAATTCCCAAAAATTTATTCGGCTTCATTTTGCAGGACCTTGATATGTGTAAGATATATTTTTCATGTTGGATTTTCGGTTATATCCGTATTTCCTTATGAACCCAAGTAGCAAAGAATGATGTATGATAATTGCAAAATTAATAATAGATTTTAAAAATATTTAAAAAGCCCGGGTGATCTACACACGAAAACCGGTGGCGCTGGCGTTTTGTTTTGCTGTTAAAGCGTGGCTGTAGTAATTTTGCCGGTAGCTTTTGCGTTTTGTGACACGAACTATTTAGTATTTGATATTTCCAGCTGCTAGAAAATGGTAGTTTTGATGGCATTTCAAGCCCCTCAAGATGGTGTCAAGCACAGACAACCAGATACCACTGCTTTCATTGGAAATAAAGCAATGGGAAAAGGATCTCTTTACATTGCAGAAAAGTATGATATTCGCAATGTATTTAGTTATTTATATTTGGATAATAATTCGTTGGTAAATAGTCGTGTGTTATGGGTTGATGATACCACTGGACAAGGATTCTCGTTAGATTACCCCAACATTGCCTTACATGCAGTATCGAGAGATCCTGCGGCATTTGCACATGATTGCTTGTACCTCATGCTAGACATAAAGCTTGACGAGACAGGTTTGTTTGCTCAAATACTTATTATTGGCTGCTACAGGTGTTATAGCTTTTATGTTTAGATAAATCCGATAAAGAAGATAGTGATGAAGATGAAGGATCTGAATCCCAAATGACAGAAGTACGTTTCGTCCCGGATGATAAAGGAGTTATTGATGCAATGTACAACGCCATGACGACATGCCAAGCTATGCATCCTGATCCTAACGACTCATTATCAGACGGTAATTTGAGCTCTCAAAACTTACATTAAAACTTCAGTTCCCAAATTCAAATTTGCCTTTGTGTATGGAAATAGATGGCGGTTTCGAAGATGCTCAAGAAGGCGACGAAGACGAGGAAGAAGGTATAATTAAACAAAATAAATCTTTCTTTAAACTTATTTTAATAAAAAAGAAATGTAAAGGAGAGAATGGCGAAGATTACCCGGGGGACACAGATGCTATGGAAGTAGGACAGTTCGAAGATGCAGAACCTGATCATTAGCATTCCTTGCCATACATTTACATTGGATAATACATTGATTATAAAAAGTAGTGTGAGTAGGTTTTTAATGATTCCTTTTTTGAAGAACAACGTGCTTGATACTACCTTATTCAACTGCAGATAAGTCTTGACAGAATGAAGGGTCGTCAGAACCACTTTTTTTGGGTACTTGTTTCATAGTTGTGAAGTTTTGAGGCCCTTCAGTCTTTCATACACCCGGATATCCTGGAACGTTCTGTTTTCCATGTGAGTCGTAGCAAGCTTAGCATAAATCTAAAGCTCAGCAGCAGCAGCCGTGAACGGTCTCACTATGTCATTAACACTATATTTTTATTTTCTTTAAAAAGATGTTAGTAAGTACCCCGTATTAAAAAGCAATCCAACTTTTCCCTCGATATTTTTTTTTCTTCATTTTTCATATCTTTTCTTCCCTACCGTATCAAGTAGCAAAAAAAAGTCGTGTCCTTTTCTTTGTAACTTCTTTGTTTGGGTATTTTCGTGCCAAAAGGGTTGTCGTTTAGTTTGGGAATTCCACCACAACCGATTGAAGCTATCAGTTCATTGTCTTAGCATACGGCTACGTTTAAACTAGTACTAAAACACGCTGTTCCAGTTATTCAAATGAAGCTGAGGTACTTCCCCTTGATCTAGTTTTCGGTGCGTAGATTAGACAGGATCTTTTTTTTCGTCTAGTCATTTACCATTTTACTTGCACGTGCAGTCAAACAATTGCCGAACTTAGTTCGCTTCAAAAGTAGCTTCATCACAAAACCAGTTCCGTTTCTTTCCCTAGTTAAAAGAAAAAATATTCTAAGATCCCTGACAACGACTGTTATTGGAAGCCAGAAAAAAGCACTCCGGGATCGGGATGAGGTATACTATTATGACGTCAGGGATGCCCAAGAACTTATCCGTAAGGCAGCGTCATCACACCGCTAAGCGACGTCCCATATAGACCACCTTGATCCTTGTTCGTCTACTCATTTGAATCAGTGGTTTGGGCCGGAAACGTTTACATTCTCAGTGTCTCCCTTTCCCTGGCACTATTCTGTTACAGCTCAAGTGTGATTTCATACACCCTTGTTCGCTCTGCCCCCGTAATATTCGCTGAACACTCCCTTGTCTCCTACGGTTCATTTACATATTTCGCATATTTTTAGAATTACGTGACCGTGTTTTATGCTCCCGGACACCAGAGAAAGTTCTTTAACCGTGTGCGGGCGCTAGTATAGAAAGCTTTAAAAGGGTTTTTATCATCTAGCACTTTGAATTCAAAAGCTTTTGTGGTTTGATCCTGAGCGGAGAAAGCTCTTCCTTGTTAGTTCCAGCCAAAAAAGTAATCCCGTGCGATTTCACTCTTAAAACGTCCGTGTCCCGAGTTGCCAAGTTACAAGTCGATGTGTAAAGCTGAGTAGTGCATATATCCTGTGGTGAAAGAAGGAGACAAGATATTGAGCACTTGGAATCTGAATACAAGCAATTTTGAGAATTGACGAAACCGGATCCGCGTAATTGGCACTACGCATTGTGTTACACGTGGTGAGAATGCGACTGCTTTAGTTGACTTGGTCACTGTCCCGTATGATAGTAATCCATGTCAGAAGCTTCTCTTAATTCTTTTGACTGTGAATTGTGAAGAAACCAAACTGAATCATGGCGGCTACATCGTTTAGTTTAAGCACTTTGATCTTCATTTCGGGTAAGTTAAAGTTTCCAACAATTCAGTGCAATATTATTGTAATTTTAGTATTATTAATAGTTATATTATTATCTATTATGTTATTCTTACCATTATTCTTACTATTATTATGGCTTTCGTAACAAGAAATAGAAGCCGGTATGGTACAAAAGCATATCCTTGTTGTGCACGCGATTTAAAAGTATAACTACGGGAGTTTTGTGTGGAGATAGCAGAAAGCTTTGCATTTATGGACATGCAAATGGGAAGTCTTTGGAAAGCATTTTGAATACATAGCAAGAGTTGGACCAAGAGTGGCTTTTGGGAGATGGCATAGTACAAAGAAGGGATAATTGGTAGGGAAACTTTTTCGTTCGTGGTTTTCGGTTCCCCGTCCCACTACTACATCACATCAGGGAATCCCGGATCTCACGAAAACCACTTACCAAACTTGCCACAGCAGCAGCCGTCTCTCTGGGCCCGGGCCACGGTGACTTTTCCTCCCTTAAAAACCTGCGATTTTAAAAGGCCCTCCTGCTTGAAAAAGCCTTCAGAAAGAGTCGTGCCCTAGCAGTTGTTTTTTATTAGTATATTTCCCTAGGTGCCCCTAAAAAAGATTTTACCAATTTTTAATGCATGACCAACAGTAGTTTCGAAAAAAACAAAATTTAAGTGCTATTTTTTATTTTTGTTTTAATTGTTTTGTTTTGGTTTTCCCGTCGATACGGATACGCAGACATACCGGAATGCCAAAGTATACAAGTTGTTGTCGAGCTCCTGAAGATCCGGCATTGCAACATGATTCACGATTTTGCCCTTTAGCCATATACGTTTTTCTTTGGGGTTATCCTTACCTTACATGAGCCTCCTTATCACGAAAAGAATTTTTGGTCATGTTTAGGGATGTCATTTACTTTAATGACCCCATCTTATCTTGCCGGTGCCGCTCTCTTGATTTATTGCATTTTTTTACAGGGATCTTTGTGAGCCAGGTGGACACCATGCCGCCTTGGAAATCGGAAGTTACTGGTAGTGGCAATGTGCTGGTATCGCCTCACAAAGCTGAATGTGAAATGAAACACGATGGGTATTACCCAGATTATGAATCCGGGTGCCGGAGTTATTACTTCTGCTCGGGTGGCTTAAAGGCTACTTACGTGTGTGCCAACGGAGGTGTTTTCGATGGGACACGTTGTGTGAGTACCAGTCAATATCAATGTCCCTTCATGTCCCGTGGCCAGCAGGATTGCATGGGTTTGTCCGCAGGTTACTATCACGATTTGTCCACGCAGTGCAGGAACTACTTCTTCTGTCTCGGTGGCTTTAAGATGATAACGTTGACTTGCTCAGCAGGCCGACTCTTTGATGGCAAGAAGTGCGTGGATCCGGAATCCTATCTTTGTCCTTTGACGACACGCGAGGAGCCGTATTCACCGAATAAATTGCCCCTTAGTTATTCCTCTTTGACGTTAATGACCAACCCGAGTCATACACAAGCACGAGTGGGAGGAGGGAGCATCAGTAACCAACAAGAACAACAAGCGACTCAATCGCAGTCCACCCAAGAAGAAGCGGAGAAGGAAGAGAACAAAACGTACTCCACCCAGTGTGAAACCAAATATGGGTTCTTTGTAGATAAAGGATCAGGATGCAAAAGCTATCATTTCTGTATTAACGGCGTCCGAACGAACCTAACCTGCAATAGAGACATGGTGTTCAACGGACAGGTTTGTGTCGACAAGCAGTTTTATCACTGTCCGGAATCTGGCAGCGATTCTGTTCATCAGCTCCTTTCAGGTTCCGTTGACGAGCCGTCTGCGAACATTTCGGAGGCGGATATCGGAGAAGACTGTCGTAATAAATCCGATGGCGTGTATGTTAATCAAACTTCAGGATGCAAGAGTTATTTTTTATGCAATGCGGGACGTCAGGTCAGTTTCAATTGTCCCGATGGCACGTTGTTTGACGGTCATCGGTGCCTCCAAGCTAGTGAAGTTGTATGTTCTCCAATTGCACGGACAAAGTCCAAGAGCAACGATGTATGCTCAGGACTTTCGGATGGATTCTACGCTGATATAAAGAAAGAAGATTGTCAAAGTTACGTTCATTGTAAAGAAGAAAGAAACGTGGGGGCAGGGTCGTGTCCGGACGGATTACATTTTTCGTCCACTGCACAACAATGTACGCCAGAAAGCAAATCGAGTTGCCGGAATGAATACTCGTCCAGTACGGAGGTTGGATTAACGCTTGTTGTATAGTTGGGAAAGAGAAAATCATTCACAATGTTGTTTTGTATAATTTACACTTGCCTGTCTTACCTTCATGTGTTCTTTTAAAAAAATATTTATTTAGTAAACTAATAATTCTGACTAAGCAAGTCTGTCCAAGGACGAAAAGATTTGTATGTATTATCGCCACTTTGGTTTGAAACCGGAAGCTGCGCGAGAGTTAAGTTTGCCAATCCCTTCACAGAGAGCGCACAGAGCCAGTGTTGTATTTTTATTATTTCTTGTAACAATGCCTAAAGTTTTGTAACTTTCACCCAACACATGCTCACCTGCAGATTCACCAAACCGCAACCGTATTTAAGTATTATTGTAAATTAAAATAAAAGTGATTATGCCATCAACATGTTGTTTGCTACTTAACTTGAAAACTTGAAAGATGCAGGTAACTCAATTCCAAAATATTCCGTTCTGGGTTTGCATCAGTGCATTATTGCATTCCTTGTATTTACAACGAAAGAAATTTGAAGAATTAAATAAATTAACAGATTTCAGGGGTCAGAAGGAAGCTATAAATGAAATAGGCTAGCGTTTGAATAACCGTAACAGACGCCCTGAACCAAACATTGTCACACCGGAAGAGCAACAATAGGCTTTGCCATATTTACAGTAAGACCACCACATTTGTTCCTCAAGTTACGTTACGTGTTGTGTCGATTATTTTCATAAGGGCGAACTAGATCGGAGGTCGTGAGATAAGCATTTTAATTCGAGCACTTGGGATAAGCTCGGCTGCAGGCGCCATCTTTTTGACCTCTTTGGCTAGCCTTAATATACGAATGGGCTTTTTGCACTGCAGGTTCTTGGTTCGAACTTGCTGAATATTTGCCATCCTCAATGGCTTGTCTGAAACAACAACATAGTGTGGATATGACTTAAATTGGATCTTGCGTTAATATAAGTTATTAGTTAATTACTGAAGGTCTTGTACGAGTCCAGACATTTTCTTTCCGTCCGAGTTTCCAAAGACACCAGTTTTAGTAATCAGTTCACAGAGGGCGTGTTTCTTGCACTCCTCTTCGTATACCCAAGCTCCGCCCACACGCCGGAATTCTTCCTCCATCAAAGCCAAAATTTCAACAACCTTGGTCAAGTTATATCCATCCACATCATCGTTCAAAGACCGTTTATAGCCATGACTGTAGGTTTGATGTTTATAGCCTCCAAGCCCAGATCCTATAGCATAGTTTATATGAACCCTTTCTTTCGAATTATTTCAATTAAGCTAAAGCGGTTTAACAAGCGGGTTTCATAAGCAGATGGGATTATTTACAAGATAATTACGGTGTTAGGTTGTATAATATGGTGGCACACTTACCGAACAGAGAGCCGATAAGAAGGTAGACAAGCATCAATCCCGCAAATAAAGCAAAGGAAATGGCTAATATGATGAAGAGTGCGTAAGAAGCAGAAATGGTGGAACTGCTATTAAGGAAAAGGAAGCGAGCCGTGTTTTCCAAAGCTTGATCTGGGTTCCATGACGATTCGTCTTCAGATTTCAAACTGTGATCTTGGACGCCACCGACGAGATCTATATGTTCACGTGGTTAGGATGGGTAAGGGATAAAAAAATACAAACAGAAAAGAAAGCGGTAAGATTTTTTGGTCCTTTTGTGTATATGTATCGCCATCACCCTTTATGTGTCAAGTTCTTTAAAGTAAAAATGTTCCGTCCTAATTAGAACTCCGGAATTGAGGATTAAGATTGGGCGTGCGCGTTTCCTTTGTGTCTTGGTGTTAGCATGGTTGCATCTGGAGCGTGCAAGGGTCGAGTTTGTTTATTAGGCTGGGGACTGCATGACGCTTTAGGTAGTTATGTACACACTTTGCTTAGCAATTTGGAGCGAGTGCGATGTTATTTTTCTAACCTGACGCTAAGAGGTACGCGATTGCTGCTGCGATCAAAAAAGCCAGTAAAATCGCTCCTGAGAGCCCGAGGATTAATAGGAGAGCATTGGTATAGCTAATAGTCGTAGCAGTCGAGGTTAAGTTAATAAAGAGGAAGCGAGCTGCGTCACTTAAATTCGTGCTCATGTCCTCGGATACTTCCGAAAGATTGTTGCGATCACTGGAATCGAAATAATTTCCGGCGACCCCTATAATTTCCTCAATGACTTAATTATACGCAAGTAATTGAGACAATTAAATTACCCTACTATAAAGAAATCTTAATTATTATCGCATATAATTATTCTTATCTTTCTTTTGTCTCTCTTTTCTTTCTATTTTCCTATTCACTTTGAATTTAATTGATACGTACTCATTACTGGATCCAGGATTGATTGGAAGCTGAAGGCGGATACGGATTTTAAGCCCATGCAAGCCAATACGGCAAGGGATTTTGAAGCGGCCATCTGAAAGTATTTAAAACTTTATAACTTGTGCGTGGAGAGCATTTAATAAAAAAATGTAGCACTATTTTGGTACTTCCGGACTCTTTCACTATTGTGTATTGACTGTTGAGTCTCATTGAAGTCAAGATCGCTTTAACACGCTCAATGAAGAGTCTTAAAAGCCTCACAGCTTCCTTGTGAGCACTAAATGTCTGTATAAACACACTCAGACTCACCTTTAGCTAGATAGATATATGGATTATTTTTCGAAGCTGATGATCACTCACTGAAATCCGTAGAGCAAGTGTATAGTTCTAGAAGACGATATCCGCTTTTATTTCTGAAGCTTGTGGATGCTCTCAACCTGCGCGCGCACGTGAGTTATTATTTCATGCATGAAGTTCCCGTGGTTATACTACCGCACACCGACACATACCATATACTGTAATATAGCACAGGTGCACATGGCTTATGAACACTAGTATTAAAAAATGTTCCACAAGTTTAATTATCAAGCATTTGTGGAAATATGAACTGCCTAAGCTTCCTGCTGACCAAAATGTTTGCCCACTAAAACCTTCGCGGTTATGGAACGAAATGAAAATGAAGTATTAGCTTGTTCTATGTATTACACATCTGGCTGATACTTTTTCGCAAAGGCACGGATAGTTGAATTTTAGTGAAAATTAAATAGCATGCAACGCTTAGAATACATTCGAAATATTTAGCGTTCATATAAATTTTAATGTTCCGGTAAATCGCGAAGAGGCTTTATATGTGAGAGTGATGGTTAAAAGCTTAATTAATGCATAGTTTACTATTTTAAAGTAGTGCGTTATGCGTGATCATCCATTACATGTTCCGTTCTTTGTTAAATAGTCAAGAATGTCTGGACCGTAGTATGAACCGTACCAGCAGAGATGCCGTATATGACCGATTTATGGAGATGTAGGTAATGCGTATGTGTAATTCCGTTGTTTATTCCCGCTACTTTCACACTTCACTAAAGCTGCGTCAACTTACCTTTTTGGACCAAAGACCATCTTCATAAAGTGCATCAACGAGGATGCATGTAACTTTTAAGCTGGTGCTTTTAAAACGCCCATTTGCATTCAATCAACTAAACGCATTCCATTTGAGTCTTGTGTGTACTGAGCTACTTAGATTACTTCTACTAGAATTACTTTCTAATTTAGCGTGGACTTCGTCATTGGAGGGTTACGGAAGTGTAGCCCTGAAGGTCTATGGCAGGGAACTTTATGTTTAACCATTCTTCGGGCAAGACAACCTTCATGGCAATACGTAAACCGCCTCCGAAAAGGCGCATATATTTGGGGTCAAAGCCGTCGACGCGTTTTGAGCATCTGTCAAGCCAAATGGCGGAAGCTAGTGGTGTATAATTACCGGCAAGGAACCTCAGGTTTTTAACAAAATTGGATGAAATAGCCAACGTTGGCTATGGGTTGTGGGTGGCAAGAGATCCATAGCGGATTGTTTGCCAG
This sequence comes from Lepidurus packardi, assembly GCA_023053545.1. Taxonomy (NCBI): domain Eukaryota; kingdom Metazoa; phylum Arthropoda; class Branchiopoda; order Notostraca; family Triopsidae; genus Lepidurus; species Lepidurus packardi. The sequence goes on from JAKZAN010000002.1 coordinate 9,001,908, forward strand.
ACACATGTATGTGTGCACTTAAACAGAACCCATGCATAAAGGTTTAACGGGACCCACCATACACATTCCCATATCGCACCCAATTACCACATGAGTTGAAAAACGTAAAAAAGCGTTGATGTAATCAAGGGTGAAAACAAGGTCACAAGCTTTTAATTTTATTTATATCGGATAATTGTACCGAATCTTGAAGTTCATCAAGACAAGCTTTGAGCATCTCTACACGGTTTTTATTTTGCTTTAATTCTCAATTATTAATTTTCTTTTCTTTGATTCAACATTTTGAATTGTTTAGAAAACGTAGAATATTCTTTGTAGTGTATAATTGAAATTTTCAAATTTGTATTTCGAGCCGGGTATACAGTCGTATTGCACAATTTATAATTATTTGTGATTAGTTTAACACTTTAGTTCTCATCAATTACTTGAAATGTAAATTTTTGCGGCTTAACGGCGCGGTTTTTTCAAATTTGAAGAGTAAACCTCACGAACCCTAATGAGCAGTGAATTGCGGATTGGCTGGTATGGTCGTAGCTCGTACTTCCTAGTTTTTTTAGCGGTCAAGATAATTGCGATATTGTGTAGAAACACCAGCAGTTAGAATAAACATGCGTGGAAATTTTGTGAAGTGAAGCAGTTCACCCACAAAGATGAAGGCTATGCCCTATCGTATGCTGCAGCAACCTGTGTATGTGCACCTGAGCATGGGAGGGTACTTATTGCTCGGCCGACTTTATGAAATTATCAGTCAAGCTTTCGGGTTCTCGTAAGCAACATCATTCCTACTGCGTTCTAGTGTTTTGTTTCAAAAGGTAAAAAAGTTTTATATTGGAACTTATATCTCAAAACTTTTTACAGTCGGGTTTTGTATTTATAGGCAAAAGTTAACAAACAGACATGGAAGCCCTTAATAATCTTGTGGAATACTACACCAGTGGTTCGGATGACTCCAGCTTCAATGAAAATGCGAGATTCTTATACGTTTACAACTCAACGACGTTGATTGCATCCGTAGGAGCTATTGTTGGGCTTATTCTGTTGGGTTCTTTGCTCTGGATCGCCATCTCGGCTGCTCTTCACAGCGAATTCAAAGGTTACGGCAACTCTTACGGTAGTGGAGGTGGTTATCGCAAACGCAGATTCATTGGTAAGATTTGGTAGGAAGTTCGTATTTCTTATTAACTCCAAATATTGTTTGCAATTGTAGGTGATGAAGAAGAAGAGCGCGAATATACCTTCATGGAACTCCTCGGCATGTTGGATGAAACTTTCCGTAGATTCAACGTTTCCACCGCGGCTTGCCAAAAGCGAGCAATTTGCGAAGCTCACATCCCTCAAGCTGAAGACGTCGTTGGACCTGCTGCTTATAAGATTACCATGATCTTCAGGTAAAGACACATTTTTATTACGAAAAATATGCAAAAATAAAAACCAGAAACGGTTTCCGCCTACTCGCCTTTCTTATCTCGTTACGCACTACAGTTTTGTTTGGCTTCTCCAAAATTTCTCCGCCGTTAAGAAATGTCAAAGGGTGGAGTAGCTCACAGTTTCCGCTACAATGAGAAACATGTCTTAAGTCATAGTCTAAATATTGTAGTCTTAGGGGCACACTTTCCCAAGCCTTTTTTCTTCTTCGCTCAGTAATTCCGCCTAACTTAATGAATAACCGTAACATTAACCTTGTGCCTTAAAATCTATTTTGAGCTAACTGAGCTTTATTTTGTTTTGTAGGAAAATGAACCCACAAGCCTTGAAGGAACTGGAACCCGCATCCGCTAAATTCTTCGCTGATTATTTCGACGCAGCAGACCGAGGAAGTGCCGAAGAAAATTGTGATGTGATTTACTCGACTTGTAAGCATAGTTTCTCGGATCACGTAGAACTGAGTCACAATGCCCTTTAAAGCCAGTCAGGAAAACCCAAGCTAAATGAGGGTGTATAATTGTTAATTTATTACTGCGAATTTTTCTCTCAACAAAGACCATTCAAGCACTTCTGTTTAATTTATTGCATCTTCGGATTTCATTAGTTATTGTACAGGTAGACCTTTTTCGTCATGAATGAGCGGAAAATACATACGAAGCAAATAATCAATCACCTTCTAATTTAAATTTCGTGCACATCATAAGAAAAGCCTTCCAGATGGCGCAAATGTTTATTTTGGTGCTCAATCAAGAATGAAGAAGTGTGCTCAAGTTTTACATTGAAACGTTAAATAAAATCATATTAAGGATGAGTTCTGGGGTGTTTAAGTTAACGTTTGGACGTACAAAAAACTGTTTTCTAAGTGTACCTTCCAGTTTTGCTTCTCAGATTCCTGAAAATCATGCAGTAAGTAAACGTGAAATCCTGACTTCCTTAGCGCGCGAAAACGTTTGTTTTTGAACGGTATTCACGTCGCCAACTGGTTTGAGCAATGCATAATTAAAAGAGTTTATCATAGTAAAGCTTATAATAATTTTAACACACTAATAGGTGCAGCTGATATCTCTAGATAGCCCAGAATCATACCCGGTTTATCTTACGTGTATTTCTCAGCCACAACCAAGTTCTTTTCAGCAAAAAGCGTTTTCCGACCAAACCGTAGAAGTGTCTAGGCATTTTGGATCCTTGAACGGACTCAAAGAAGAAGAAAACGTACAAATAGAGTACAAACCTGAAAATGTAGCTAAAGTTGTAAGCCAAGTTCATGTTCGTCCGTTTTCCCAAAGCGATTGGGACATTCTGGTAGGCTTTTAACATATTTTAATGAGTTATTTTAATAAGTGAAATCCCATGAACTAAAATTCTTTTAACTATGTATTTTATTTTTTAGGAGCTGAATGCCAATTTAGTACAGAGTAGTTTGCTCAATCAGGTACGTGTGGTATGGCCAGGAGCGATAATTCCCATATGGATCAATCCTGGCACTCAGGTAGCCATAATAATTGGTAATTTGTTTACTTATTTATGAAATATAACTTTGATTTCTGGTGGTTAATTGTGCACCTCTTAGATTCGCTTGTACCTAGTCACGGTTTTGGCTTACTTGCGCCCATGACTGAACTGATCGTGGCTCCGTTTTCGAAACAAAGTGTTCCATCACTTCCTCCGAGTCCCAAATCAGTGAAGACAATCGCGGAAAGCCAATCTGACGAAAATAGCTTAGAAAACCCAGGTCCACTTTCTGTATGGAGGCAAGTTAAACATTTCTTTCAACCAAATCAAAGTCATCCGAACCCACTACAAGAAGAAACTAAGCTGCAAAAGCCTGAACTAGAACCATCAGCGAAAGGCATCTTACCTCCATTTTCTCCTTCACAATCGTTGCAAACCATCCCACTTAAGCCGTTCAAACTCAGGCTCCACCCTATTACGTCCGGGATGTACAGCTACTTGGAAAATTTACTGCTTAAACACTATTCGTGCGGCGTTCAGCCATACATGGCTTTCATAACCCGTGCATGCTTAGATCGATCAGTTCCGGACCTGAAGCTTTCTCCAAATTACCGTTTCCTGGCAAAATTAACTGGCAAAAAAGTCACGGATCCTAACGCTGGTATCCAAACCCAGTGTGTTGTCCACACCTTAGTCGTGGATACTTTCCCCGGACTAGATATGGAAACTGTCATTCAGTTTGGGCTCTTTGATAACTCAGTTTTGCTGACCGACTCCATAAGAAGACAACTTCGCCTCCATGTTGGTGAACTTGTCGAAATATGCTTAGAAGATTTGAAATTTGCGCCAGAAATTAACAAAATTATTTTACAGCCTTTAGAGAAGACAGTAAGTTAGAATTTGACCGAATCTGAAAGATTTATTCTCGTTAGTTTTCTCTTAGGAAAAAGATAATAAAACAGCCATTGAAGACTTCAAAACTTGGGCTTCCACAGTGGCTAATGACGATTTACCATTGCTGTTGACTAATCACCTTCATGTAAGCATTCAAAACAAGGAGCTGGAGTCAAGCCAAGTGAATAGTTACGCTGTGTCGCTTTTCCCGGACGTTCAGTATGTATTGTTGGGTCCAGGCCAATTACCAAATACTTCTATTGAAGTAAGACCCTTTGTGGACCACAAAGATCTTCCTGAGTATGTCCGTTTACGACTTCCTGCGAAGGAAACACTCAACATGGAGTCACAACAAGAACATTTAAAGTTAGCGCTTAAATAACTGGTTTTCTAGTGCAGATTTGAATCATTTACTTCATTTTTCAATAGTGGTTTTGACAAACTCTTGTTGGACGGAAAGAACACACTAATCAGCGCCTTAGCAGCTGATTACTCTGCTCTGTCGAGGACCGTGAGTGGATGTAGGCATGGCAACGTGCTTTTAACTGGTAAGTAACTTAATTAATGAAGTCTTTCGTGATTTGAGGCACTAATTTTCGCCTGAAAGGTCAAAAAGCTTCAGGAAAGACAAGTTTGGCGAAAGCTTTATGTAAAACGCTTCACGGAGCGCCTTATTTTGTGCAATACAGCTACATCAGCTGTTCAGCCATAGCAGGTACAGATTTTTCTGTTTTTTTGCCAGTTTTGTATTTGCAACGTGCAAACTTGTGTTGTAGGAAAGAAGCCAGAAACGTTACGCCAAGAGTGGAGCCAAGTTTTGATCCAAGCTTTGGAGCGACAACCTTCTATTGTTGTGTTGGATGCCTTGGACGTCATTTGTCCGTCAATCGCTGAAGGAGATACTGGAAATGAGGCCATTTATTCCTCCAAGTAAATGGAAGCTATTCTATAACTTTCTATTTTTTATTTTTGCTGACAGGGTTGCGGATTTGCTATTGGAATTGGTCCGCAAGCTTCCACTGATGAATCAAGTCATCATTCTGGCAGTGTGCGCGTCGTCAAAGTTACTGAATAGCAAGTTATACCATGACGAAGGCCAGCATTTTATCCTGCACGAGTTGGCCATCACTTCTCCAGATAAAGTACGGAAACCCGGAAAGTTTTTTCCCCATCTTTTATTCCAATTTTATTTAATCTATTAGTCTGCACGACTGCAAATGCTCCAAGCTGCTGTTAAACAAAAAGACGCCCAAGTCGACGTAGCCAATTGGGATTCGGTCCTCCGAAAAACAGAAGGTTTCACGGTCTCGGATCTGCACAATGTAGCTGAACGTGCTCTACAATTCGTTAAGGCGTCCTCAAGTAAGAAAAAAACAAACATGAAAAGGGTCATTAAAAACTTGGCTCTGTCCTTCCTTATTATGAAACTTTGCAGTTGGCGAACCAGGGGGTCGTATTATCCTCCAAGACCGTCATTTGGACGAAGCCTTAGATGGTTTTGTACCATTTGCATTGATGGGCGTGACCTTGAAACCTGCATCCCAAGACCAGAAAGCTTGGAGGGACATTGGCGGACTGTCGCATGCTAAAAAGTCTTTAATTCAAACGCTCCAATGGCCCACACAAGTAAAATGGACAGTCAAATAACTTGCATACTGTTTCAGTTTATTTATTGTGTATTAGTACTTTGTTGTAATTTTTGGGCTTTTAAAATATGTTTAGTACCCAGAGTTGTTTGAATCTTTGCCAATCAAACTTAAATCCGGAATCTTGTTGTACGGTCCTCCTGGTACTGGCAAAACGCTTTTGGCGAGCGCAGTTGCATTCGAGTGCGGTACCAGTTTCATTAGCGTTAAAGGTCCGGAATTATTGTCCAAATATATCGGCGCGAGTGAAGAAGCTGTTCGACAAACCTTCCAACGGTAAAGGACACCCAATCTGTTAACATTGACTAAACTTGTTTCGTCCTTTATAGAGCGCGAGCAGCCAAACCCTGCATTCTCTTCTTTGACGAATTCGAAAGCTTGGCGCCAAGGTATTCAGATCTTTATCTTCTTTTTTGCATCGTAATTCTTTAAGCAGCAAGTTCCATTCGTATAAGCGCAAGTAATGTACCCTGTATTCCTGTAAAGTGTTTTGTTAAAACTACTGTTGGTCACTGTCCGTGTCCAGCGTTAAAGAAGGGGGCGAAACGAGAACGAAAATTGGATAGGAGAGGACATGCTACAATAGTTACAATTCTAAGTAGTTTTCAAGTGGACACATGTGTCCTGCTGAGCATTAGGACACGACCGGGACCACACGGAGTTCCGTGTGACTGTGACTTGTGTATCTGATAACCTAGCAGGTCGAAGTAGTCACTTTGTCTGTTTCCTTTTTTGTGTCATTTTTTTTACATATATCTACGTCATTTTTTTGAATTCCTTTTAGTCAGGATTATCTGCAATTTGCATCTATTTTTATTTGAATTTTTTGTTCTGATTTTTCTTTGCAGGAGAGGCCATGATAGCACGGGCGTCACAGATCGAGTGGTGAACCAATTGTTGACGGAATTGGATGGAGTACAAGGACCTAATAAAGGCCTCTGGGTCTTGGCAGCCACGTCGCGTCCGGATTTGATTGATCCAGCTTTGCTAAGACCTGGCCGCTTTGATGTCCTCCTAAATTGTCCATTACCTGACCACGTAATTACTAAAACTATTAAAATATATTTTTTATTCGCCATTTGCTCCTAATTTGTGTTATTAGCTTTGTTACATGTATATTTAGAGAGATACATCATTTTATTGATTTTTTTGTATCAATCGTGTAATGAAAGGAGTTAAACTACATTAGATATCTTTCAGTTTAATCACTTAAATTATTACGTTCTTATTTACATTGCATTTAAATCCTTAAGATAATATTTAGCTTTAAGTGTACATTATTATGATAATTTTTAGGTTAAGTAGAAACTATTACTTCTACTGTTCATATAGTGTACCATGATTTAATATTGATTAATCTTCTGTATAGTAATTAAGCATTAGAGTATTACGACTGCAATATTAGTTATATGAACAGGTATGATTTTTTTGTGTTAGTCTTTTGTGAACTGAGTTTTTTCTACTTCTGTTAATTGGAAAAGCTGTCAAAGGTAGAAGTGAACAAAGTTGTTTTTATTTTAGGGCGAAAGATTCGAGATTTTGCAAACTTTAAGCCAAAAAGCGCGATTGTGTCCCGAAGTGTGCCTTGATGAAATTGCAACCCTCACGGAGCATTATTCCGGTGCTGATCTACAAGGCTTGTTGTACACCGCGCAGTTACAAGCCATTAACGACGCACGAGCGAAAGGTAGAAAGACCCGACCGAAACTCCAATAACTGTGATTAGACTTGCTTGCCTTCAGCTTAAGAGTTGTTAAGGATAACAGCCTTTCAATACTAAGAAGGGAAGGTGTCGGCGGGTGCTTTTGCATTGTACTCACAGACTATGCCTTATGGGAGAAAGGTCGAAGCAATTGAAGGGGCGGAGCTGGTCTATGTGTGTGTGGGATTAGGGATCGAAGTAAAAGTAGTCATTACCCCAAAACCTTTGGCTTCCCCACACACATCACATGCATACAAGTAGGGCATAGGGGTTAGGAAACCTGCTATTTATCCATGTCGGGCGCATTTGCCAGGTGTCGGTGTGATAACGCCTCTGACAGATTACTGTCTGTGTATATATCTCGCTATCCAAATGCGCATACAAAAGCCGCAGCAGGATTGTGATTCTGATTTTTGCCGCCCTCTTCCAGTCTTTTTTCTTTTCTTTTCCCCCAGCTTTACTATGCACAATGACCCATTAGACTTTCCCACCAGCTAAAGCTTGAACAATCGTGGTCTTTCTAAACTATCGCTTCTTTCAACTTGCCCGCCTATCTTGCGCTTAAGATCCTTATCAGATATGATTGTTATTAATGTGTATTTTCTTTTTTGGTGTCTTTTTCATCTTCTTAGAGCCCGACTTGAAACGTGGCTTGAGTTTCGTCATTGACCAAGAAACTTTATTGAAAGCTGTAGCGGAAACGCAACCTTCGGTATCAAATGCGGAACGCCATCAATATGCGAGAATGTACAGTATCTCCCCCTTCTGGGCTTCTCCACAGGACGCTATGATCTATTTTCTTTCTCTGCAGATGTGAAACGTTTGGCTCCTCCAAAGCTAAGAAACCGCCCAGTTTACCCACCAAAGCCTTAGCAACGTTAGCATGAGCATCCATTCACTTTTTTAAGATGGTAGTTTGCGCAAAACTGATTAGGTAAGTGAAACAAGTACACCATTTAATTCAATTTCAACATTACAGTTGGAAGTTGATGTACGTGCAATTTTGAATTTAGATTCGTTTGTAAACCGTGTGTAGGTTTTGTATTTGGAATTTTATTTAGATTATGGAATGAATTCCAGTATTTGTCACTTGCTAGAGATCATTTTAAGCATCTTACGGGGTAGTTTGTTGTTCGTTTTGTTTTTTAGGATAAAAGTTATTTATGTAGGTTGAAAAGACAGGAACTCATCTCCTGCTGTTTAAGTTTTCAATTTCTACGGGTCTCATGTATGAAAAGTGAGAGGGGGCTTTATGCTAGCATAGTAGCCGGGGCCGTATAGTTTTATAACGAGAAAAGAAGACTTTAACTGACTTAAGCCAAGGGAGTGCGAGCGCGGTTCAGACGAGAGAGAGAAAGAAAGAAGAGACAGGGGAGCTGTGAGTGTTATTTTTTTAATCGTGAGAAGAATGGCCCTGATCTGAGCCATTGAAAGCGTCTTTTCTTCTGGCTGGGCCCCCGATAAACCTTTGATAGGGCGACTATCAGAGCTGAGCGAGCGCCCAGGGCCCGTCCCGCGCGGTCCCGCCCGGAAATGAGACACACGACTATACAGACTTTGTTGCTCTGGCTCCCACCACCAGTACCGAATCACAATATCGAACAATATAAACTCACCCTCCTGGCTCCCCAAAGTCTCTGGTCCTCTCTTTTCTTTGCTCAAACTTTTGCTTAGGACACCCACACCAATCATCCTCCTTGTCGCCCTACAGCATACCGCACCCACCACACCGACGTATAGTAATAATGTCGAGATTATAAACCAAAGGGAATTGCGTTGGCTTCTTACGTGTCTGCCCAGGATCCAATATGACTGAAACATTAACACGAAAAATCTTTTTCTTAACTTTAAAATACAAAGCTTAAGTGATTTGGACCAAAAAGGTTTCCACAATTTCAATAGGCCTTTAAGATGTTAGGTACGTTTGTGAGTTTTCCTAATGAGCGTTTTACAGTGACACTCTGTTAGCTTCACTGTCAGCCAGTCCCCTTCAACAATGAAAACTTTGCAAGGATTTCTTCCGTAAGAACTTCTCTGAAGATGTTCTTTTGCGGAACTATCCTTATGGTAATTGCATGTGTTTAAGCGCAGGTGTTCATTCCATAAACAAAATGTTGGTTAACGAAACAAGGTTTAAGCGCTTAACTAACTGGTTTAATTAAAAATCGCTTAGTTAAATGGCGTTTTTTTTAGCTAGCGAAAATTTTCTTTATAGAGCAACCTTTTATTTCAACTTCAATAAAAATGATAAGGGCAAATAAATAAGAACTCACTAAAACAAAACCCAACCTTAACTTCTAGTATTAGCATTATGTGTAGTTTAAAATTAAACAAACTATTTTAAACTAGGTTTTTCCATTTAAAAAAATCCCTAATTTTTGTTAAACCTCTCCTGTAATCGCAAGTAATTATCACTGTTTAAACATTTTTCTTTGATCATCATGCAGAAACCCACCCTTACGGGGTTTTTGTTGCTGAATTATTGGAGGCTTGCTATGTAGGATTTTTTTATGTAAGATATACTTCTCGTGTAAACACGCCTTGTGACACTTTCATTGTTGCTGTGCTAGGAAAGAAGGTCGCTGTGGGGGACATCGTGGAGTAAATATTCAAAATTGGTGTAGCAATAGGGTAAAAAAGGGACGAAAAATGAAGGGATGTTGTATAGTACAAGTGTCATCGAATGTGAAGAGATAGGAAGCGTTATGGTGTAAAATACCTTGTTCACACTTGAAGTCCTCTTGCAATAAATGGAAAGAAAGCAGGCAGCCTGAGCTCTCCAGAGATTGAAATTGTGCACAATCAGGTTATGGAGACTTGGGGGTGAAATAGCTCATAGCTTGGTGGACCCACAATCAAGCTAAGCAACGAACTAGAAAATAATGCCCTTGGCTTCGTGATTATCCATCGCGTTCTCTGCTTACTTACCCATCTTGAATTAAGAATCGCTATCGCTGGAATAAATGCTGGGTTGCTAGCTTCTTGCCCTCTTTTGGACGGTGAAGTTTTTAAAGAAATAACGGGATCGAAGATCCAAAAGCGCATTGGACTGTCTCGAATTGAGTTATGTTCTCCCCGCCATCGCAGAACCAAGTGTATGTTGGTTGTTTATTGTATTACATGATCACTAATTGCAAATTTTACGAATCTTTTCTTGTCTCTTTTTGTAGGAATATTGGGAGCCCATTTTGCATAGAAAATTTGGTGACTATATACACTCTAGTAAATATGAGCATTGAATTCGGATTTATTTGGGAGGGTGCGAAGGCAAAGTTGTTTGGTGTGTTTTTTTCTTTTCTTGGGGTAGGGGGTGAGGGCCAGGGACCCCCGAAAGGCAACCTAATAGGCTGCACATTGAGGTTCTATTCAGAACCTGAATGGGCCCATGAAAAGCTCGTGAATAGTCCTAAATGTTGAGTAACCGGTGGAGGGACGGGCGAGAAACAGCCCCAGACAACTTGACAAAAACGACATACAAGAATTCCAGCAAAGTCTAGTGCAAAAAAGAAAAAATAGAAAAAGACAGCCTGCTCCCCTCTTTTCTCAGCATCCCTCTCTTTCACAGAGAAAACATCACAACAATGTCAAAAGTCAGAACAACCCACAGAGCAGGTAGGTTTTCCTTTAGAAAACCACACTATACAAGTTTTCTATTTGTACAGCACAAAGGAGCCCAAATTCGTAAGTGTTGCATTTTCCACGTACATGTGTACACGTTTATAATAGTTTTATAGCCTCCACCTTGATTTTGGCGTTTCAAGAGTTTCTCGGGCCTCGCCCACACTATATTTCGCGGGAGATATACTCAAGTCACTCGCTTTTTGACCAAAATCCAATTACACATTTTTTGCCCTTCTTAGTTGGATTGCAACTTGTCAAGTTAGTATTCCATAACGCGCAAGCTAGCTAAAATGTGCTCTTGTTTTAAAGTAAAAATTAATTTTGTTTTCAAAACAGAAAATAGCATAAAAATTATAGGAAAGAAATAGAAAATACTAAGAGACTAAGACTAGTGTTTCCGCAAGACAAATCACTTAAAGAAATAAAGAGCCAAGCGTTCAGCAGTTTAAATGCAAAAGGAAAGCAGCAGAGAATAAAACATTATCGTCGATAGTGGTCTAAAAGCGAAACCGGAGCATAATAATATAGTTGTCGGTGTCGTTTGCGACCTTAAAGGAAAGTGATGGTTCCTTGTTTTGTATACGCTAAGCCTGCATTGTATTGCCGACAAGGTAATTTGGGCATTTTGAAGGTGCTGCGTTTAAGGCTTATCAAAAAGCCAGCGCTGCGGCATTGAAACAGAGGGAATAAAAGACCTGGGACCATACGACTTTTATACACACACGCACATTCACAAAGACCCTTGTAGAAAAGCGGCTTGATAAGATATTCACATATGTGCGGATACTTTGAGGAAGAAAAACCGTGCAGATAAGAACTGTTATGATTCAGTGCTTCCTTTTTTCTTTCTGTTTCAGTAAATGCAATTCCCGAATATTGAAATCAACAAGTTTTTTATTGCTTCCCTTCCGAATATTTTAACTTTGGTGTTTTACAATTGCAAAATTATTCACATGGCGGTAATGGTGTTCATGTGATAAAACGTGGCAGTTTTGACTCTAGCTAAGATTTCTTTCCGTCTTCTTTTCTTCGAAATAAGGGGGCCGAGACGAATCAGAGTTTGGATAATCTTTTGAAAACTTGGAACTGTAAGAGCTTCGTCACTGGGGCCACGACGAAGACGGATGAGCAGGTGACATTAGGTCGACTGTCTTTTCTCACTTCTCACCTGGCGTCCAAGTTCATTTGCACATTCCTGCATACATGCCGTGTCATTGTGTCATGCTCCGTGTGTGTATGTGGATGAGCATTAGAAACGCAGAGTTGCCACTTGTCATTCAGCAAACCTGCTGAGATCACCCACCAGCAAAATCACTCTAAGGGCGATCACTTTCTATAGATTTTGAATTTTTAATTAAATTAACATTACAAAAAACGCCCATTTTTCCAATCTTTTTTTTTAATTCCTTTGCTTCAGCTTCGTAGTCTTGTATTTTAGTTTTGTAGATCAGTTTCGTTTCTAATTTATAAAAGAAAATTAAAAAAAAAGTTAGGCCGCCTTGACAACGACAAGTGATGGAATAGACGCGATATGTCAATCTCTACATTTTTCTCATCTCTTTTCTGTCTTTCTTTCCTGAATACAACTGTCAAGATACTCACACCTCCGTTTCGTTCGTTGTTTTTTTTTCAAACATGGGAGAAAACGTCTCACTTGTCACTCACTCTAAACGTGTTGCGTTTAATTCTGGGTTAGTTTTCATTTTGACATCTTTCTTTTTTCAATCAAGATTGCAGATGAGATTTATATTATTGTTTATTTTTCTTCCCTTTTTATTAATTCACAAGGGGAGACTGAGGTGGTCGTCCGGTTTGGGAATGAACATGGAATTTGGCAGTTCGTGGTGCGGGTAGCCTGCGAGTCGTACAGGACCGGTTGTTGGTAGTCCAGGATTCGTTGGAGGACAATAGTAAGGTCCATATGGGTACGGGAAATGGAGGAAATTTGGTGGTAATAGTGCAGCGGGGTTTAACAGCGCATTGTAATTGAATTCGGCTCTGAAATGGGGTCTCAAGTCGGGTTTGTTCAGATTGAGAGCGTTTTGGTACATGGAATCCGCTTCTATGGCAGGTGATCTAAGGTTTTGACTCGAAAGGGTCTTGTTGTCTTTAAGTGATTCCTCTTCTTCTTCTCCTCCTCCTCCTGGTTGCCGTGGAAAGCTGTTGTGGGGTACCGGGGAGTTGGAAAGGTTTTCGGGGCCATCTGATTCGGAATTTGCAGTCGGGCTTAATTGCACTTCTGGCAGAGGTGAAGTGGGCGCATTGTTGTACACGGACGGGTTCGGAAACGGGTGGCGGTGATGGTGGACTAACGTCGTGGCGGAATCAGGAAACCAGGGGTTGGGGTTCAAGAAGCAAGGAAATTGAGAGGAAAATAAGGCTCGAGAAAGCTGGAATTCGCGAGCTTTGGCTTCACTCAAGAAAGCTGAAGTTTGCTGAGACAAAAACCTGGCTGAAGCCGCTGAAGTAGGCGAATGTGAGAGTTGATGGTGATTAGGATGATTGGGAGCAAAACCATTCGGATGATTCGCATCTAAATGGCTCGAGTGGTTGATCAATGCGAAATTGTAACGCGATTCTTTCTTGGTGAGCGGTTTCGGTTTGCGTCGAGGGCGGTATTTGTAGTCCGGATGTTCCTTCATGTGCAAAGCCCTACAATTCCAGAGGTTAAAATAAGCCGTAGTTCTAATTAATTCTCCAATTTATAGGTAACTAGTTCCCTAATTTATAATTTAGTGGTTCTTGACTGAAGATCGTAATATAAACCTGCATACATTTACGTAAAATACTTTAGTATTTTACGTAAATGTATGCAGGTTCAGCTTGAAAATTAAAGAATTTAAAGGAGATAATTAAGCAGTGAAAATCGCTTACCTTAAGCGTTTAGCTTCGTCGATAAATGGTCGTTTTTCACTTTCACTTAGAAGTTTCCATTCGGCGCCCAACCGTTTAGAAATCTCGGAATTGTGCATTTTAGGGTTATCTAAAGCCATTTTCCGGCGTTGGCCACGAGACCAAACCATGAATGCGTTCATCGGTCGCTTGATATGGTCACTGTTTGGACTGGAACTTGCCATTGCAATTTATTTCTCTTTTTTTTTGTTTTTAAGGTTCGCAAAACGTGCTTTGCGAGTAGAAATAGTTTGGCACTCAACTGAACGAGTTTTGATCAAGCTCGAGTGTGACTTTCAGCGAAAGACTTTAGACTGCGAATGTTACCACACCAATTGTTTGCTACTGTCTTTCAGGTTCTGTATGCACATGGGTACCCTATTGAGGAGCACCACACTAGTACACACATTGACACACGCATATGGGACACAAGAGTGTGGCGATGCGCTCTTGGTACTGCCAGAGCAGACAATTCTGTGTCCTGCGCGAAGACGGCCGAAGAAGCCCCTAGCGTGAATCGTCCGTCTCGGATCGTGTAATGCGTATTGTGGCACGGGAAATCCCTCCCCGAAGTGAGCGTGAGCTGCGATAAAAGGGACCCGTAAGGGAAGAGGAAACACTACTTCTATGCAATGAGAACGAGAGACTAGAGCCCACTTCGATCCAGGGAAGATATGGAAATTTCTTGGAGGCTCTGGGACCGGGGAAAGGTTCCCGAGCGCATGGAGGAACAAAAGACGGATCCAATCCCTTTTGTTCGGGACCAAACAAGCGCCGCCTTGGTCCTTGGAGATTACCTGATCCATGCACCTGAAATCAAGACAGGTGTCCAATCCTGCTTGGTTTGTGAAAAGGAGCAGGTAAAGTCTTTGTTTACTTGATAAATCCTTGACAAGCCTTACCCTCTTTTTCTCACTTTATGAATTTTGACAACTCATGAGTTTTCATTATGGCGCAATATTCGTTATCTCGCATTTCTGAATAATTCCTATCGCAATGCGGTTCCAGTTAGGAAATCTTCCTCGTAGACGAACACTCCTTGGGAGGCAAAAAAAAAACATACAGTGATTTGTAGATGGCAAGGGAAAGTGAGGATATAAACCCACTAATAGAAGCTATTGATTGGGATAAAGTTGGTTCGATAGTTTCCACAAAAGCTTTTTACCCGTCCTTATAATGCTTTTAGAAGGGGCAGGGGTTCAACCGTAGTATTCAGACGAACAATAGTGGCAATTTACGCTAATAGCGACTAAAACATCCTGGGAGCGAGTAAATCGAACCAATTTTCGCCCTTTCAAACAATTACCTCTTTTACCAAGGATTTGTCGTTGCTATCATCGCTCATAGATGACGTAAGCTGTCGGTCGCTTGTTGCATAGACCCGAAGGAGAATTCGCGTTCTATTTATTCAGTCGAGAATGTAGAAATGGCGCGCTTTTGTTGTGTCAGGAAACCATGTGAAACAGTGCTTAATTTTTCAATCTAGTGTGTAAAACTAGCGAGTGTAACTTGCTATAGACTAAGTATTGGTTACATTTACAATCTTGCAAGCAAACAAGTAAATATGCGGTGTGAAAATTACTTTAAAAATTTTATTAATAGATTCCACATGCAACCCATAACACCGAGTGCTTTAAGCTAACTTGAGACCACATGACCCGTTTACTTTAACTTACCGTTTACTTTAACTTACTTACTTTCCAGTGCGTTGGTTGGATAATCTGGCAAAAATTGCCTGGCTGAAAGGATGGAATTGTATGGTTTCGCTTACTCATAATAAAAGCGCGTTCCACTGCACAGGTGCAATTTTCTGGCACTCAGTTTGTCAAACATGTATACGTTTACATACTGAGAGCCAAAAATTTGCACCAGTGCAGACAATGGAATACGTTATAAATCGAACAGCTTTAATGGGCGCTTTAACGGAGAATCATATTGTCGAAATTAACACAAGAATTGTTTCTCGCTCAGGTCTAGTAGTTCGGGTAGGAACTGGCTGCAGTCAAACTACTTACGCAACCCTATTTCCACTCGTTTTCCTTTTGTAAGCTGGTATTTGACGCTCGATTAATGTAAGAGTAATCAAAGGGATTCTACAGAATAAGCGACAAGTAATAATAGGTTTGGCAGTCAAGCTCAACAATAGGGAATGTAACTGGTTAGGTATTAGCCCATACATCCGCAGCGTGTGTCTGCCCTCGTAGAAAGAGTTACCAGGACGAGTATGTTGCAGAGAAAAGGGCTTGAGGAGAGCATTTTTTAATAAGTGGCAATAGCATGGTGTGTCTGTGTGGACGTTCAATTACGGCTTGTCCACGGTCTGTATTATGGGCATTGTTAAGCCTGTGAATAGGTTTCTGGTAGCGGGCAAGGGAAAGATTGTCACCACCCTATACTTCCAATGCATATCCGAGTCCAGCTAGCAAAGACGTCTTTTGTTGTTGTCCCATGGGCTTCTCTCTCTCTCGCTCTCTTTTCTCTCTGTGCTCTCTATATTTTCGGTCTAGCTGGGGCTCTCTCTTCTCTCACATGATTCAAAAGAGTGAGAGAGAAGAGAGAGGACAAGTTTTGGACGGCAGTTCTATTAAAGCCGTGACAATGGTTGCCAACCTAGAATGAAATGGGGAGCAGCCTTACAACACTAAAAAGCAATGCAATGCCATTTCCACAACGTTTCCTGGCTCGCCTTTTTAGCTACAAGACTTTGTCTTTATACACCACAATGGTAAAAGAAAAAAGAAATTGTGGCAAAGCTTTTTTGTTTTCCCGAACAATAGGCACAACACCGCAGGAACAATGCCACAATGGTCCCCACTGAAATTAGAAAAGAACTGTGTAACAGAGAGGCGTGGTGGTGGTGGAAGTTTTTTGGGGTTGTCGAGAAGTCCAAATTTTGAATTGGTGCATCGGTGCACAACAATGAATCCAAACTTTGAGGTTCTGAAGCCAATTCAACCTTGTAAATGCCGTTAATTGTTGTCCCTTGTTGCCTTTCTCTTCTTTGTGTAAATTAAACGTCAATCTTTTCCAAATAAACGTTTTGTTGCATGTCATATCGTGCGAAAAATATGCACTAGACATATTTTAGCTATTTTAGCACTGACTCGAAATAGCGCAGCATGGAGGTAAAAGTGTTGCACTATACTGAGATAACTTTTTAGTTAGGAGCATTAGAGTACAGCTTGTATTTATTTTTTATTGCATTTTTTTGGTAACTTTTACTTTTAGCAAGGTAATAATCGGGCGAGTAGTTTTTACTTTTTAAGAGAACGCCAAATGAGCATGACAAAGATTAGAGAGGAGACAGTGGCAGAGTGATATTTATTAACAAACTGCGCAATAGCTGTCAAGCAGAACAATGAAACAAGGGGAGAATAGCAACAGTGGTGCTCATTCGTGTCGAGAAAGGTCACGTAGTTACTTTAATTCTTATTTTTTCTTCCACAAACCGTAGCTTTTTCAGTTAGTCATTTAGTTTATCGAAAAACACGCTCCTATAATTGATCTCCTAAACTGAGCTTCGGAAATTACATCTTCCGTCTGCTCGTGTGATTATTCGGGATGCTTTTGTCGCTGTCATACACATTGTGTTATGCGAAGCAGCTTACCTTATTATTGAGCATTAGGAAGCAGGAAAAAATGAGTTACTTTTTTTCTGGCTGTTTTTTTTTTTTTTCAATCTTCTGGTTCCTGATGACCGCGTTGAGTTCTGAGCAACGGCAACTGAGGCACAACTGGCCTCTTCAGCAATTCAACAAGTCAAGAAGCACTGTCAGGAGTTACAAAGGATTAAAATTTGTACAGAGAAACTTGCCAAGTCATTTTGCCTGGGCTGTTTGCTGTTACTGGCCACCAGAACCATAAGAATAGGGCGCAATAGACTTATTTGAGTTTCTTTTTATGCAGCCGGGGGATTTTCCTTGTGAGTCAAATCTTGAAGGGAACGAAAATAAAAAGAAACTAACTTTTAGTTGAATGCTATTGTTACTAATTGTTGCTAAAAAATAATTCCGTGAGCCCCAGCAGCTTTGTGAAGAGACGTTGTCAGCTGCTGCTCTCTTTGTTTTGCAATATTGTGAATTTCTTAAATTTTCCAAGCTTTTCATCTTGGATTTATTTACAAAATCTTGGTAGTAACTGCAAAATATATTGCATAATGAATTAGGCAATGAATTCTACCATTCATTACAAAAATTAATTGTACAATTCCGATAATAGTTTAAAATTAATTTGCAAAACATTAATAATGGTATAAAAGTGCTTAATCGTTGACAGAATATCATCAGTTGAGGTATTCCGTGAAACTAAAACAAGAAGGAGAAGTTTTGATTATTGGAAGATTTTGGATATTCGGGTATTACTGCCTAGTTTAGCTGCGGCATGACCTTTCCGAAGTTGGCAATGCAAAGCGAAGAGGCGAAGGCGTGTTATGCATATAACGAAGCATTGTTCTGGCTTGAAAAGGGCCCCGCACTGCTGCGGTGCATGGCAGCTTTCTGAAAGATAAATATTTCGACTATATAGCACAGCATCTTTTGAATGTGTGGCTTTTGAAAAGAGGCGAGGGGCTCCTATAGTGCCGAGAGACAGAGAGTGTATTACTGCCAAGTTGAGATGGCAAAGCTCTTTTCTATTGCGTGCTGAGGCTATGACTGTTCCATCATACAAATAAGTCTCCTTCGCTTCGCTTTCATTCGTTTTTAGGGTTCTGGTTTTTCGTGGACTTTGGACGTTGCAGTTGCAACACACGACTCGGAGAATAATAAGTGACATTGCTTGAATAGGATTTTCTCCCTCTACCCAAGACTCTTATAATATGCTTATGTCGAGAAAGGGTGCTTGTATCCATTCTTATTTTTCGTTCATCCTTTTATAATATCGCATTTTGATTTTCCTTTCTCAGAAAGATAAAAAGGAAAACAAGAAAATAGTCCTACAACGTACATACGCTCTCCTCACACCTGAGATAATAGTGTCAGCTCTCTTGGTGAGATAATAGAACAGTAGCTTGAATACACTGTCAAGGAGAGGCTAGAATGCATATTAGCGCTTCACCGTGTGCTTATATTGCCATGCGAATTTTTCTTCAAATGTTATTTTTTATTTAGTTTTGTTTAAAAGACAACTAATAATTACAGAAATTGAGCAGTGTCTAGGAGATACATAAGCTTGCACAAGCTGCTTTGGGATGGTTCCGTGACTCTGTAACGTTTTCGGCGGACGTAGACTTAAAGTTGGGAGGGAGAGGCATCTTGCATGGAAATTGAATAAAAGCAAAGCCGATTAGCAAGTGCATGCAACGGCGGTGCCGTTCAGCTGATAAGAACAGAATATACAACGGCAGCCCAACTGTATGGAGTTGGAGGGGCATACGACGCTGCATATGCAAACACACAACATCTTGCTCTTGCTTATTTCAATAGTGTGAATAGCGATGCATACAAAAGCCGCGCAAGCAAAATGCAGGACTCTACTTTTTCTAACAGAAATTCAGAGTCCGGGACCTAACCGAAACCAAGCACACTCGCTTTAAATCGTTTGACAGTACGACAGTCACCACGAAGGAGAGAAATCGACTTTTTAAATTAAACATGTAAACAATTTATAAAGAAACTCGGAGAATATTGAGCATTAATACTATTCAAGCTACAGACTAACTATGCAGTCAAGTTACATTGAAGAATAACTTTTTCAACCTAACTTGAAAGGATTTTAGTTTTTAAAAAATACTAAAAGAATAGTATTAAGATAATTCGAACAGCATACAATTCTACAATTTAATCCCCGTGTTGGTTGTGATTTAAAAGGATTTTAGTAAGAATGGGGAAAATCTTTAGTGAGTGTAACTATTCAAACTACAGTCATTTAAGTACAGTTATATAAGTCTTGTGGAGTTGACTTGTTCACCGGGTTTACTTTTGAGGCAAATAGTACTTGGCTAGCAATTATCATGGTTCAAAATTCATTCTTCTCTGTTTATTCAGTTTATTTCTTGAATTTCCACCGTTGTTGCATCTGAAGTCGCCTGTCTTACTAGAGCGTACTGGAAATTGCCTCGATTTCAGGTTAGTCTTGGAACTAAGTAGCCCAACATGCAACAAAGAGGAGTAATCACAAGGGAGCTGTGGGAGGAGAGATTTGACCTATCCTGGGTCATCACTTTTGGTACGTTTTTCTCACTCCTTGCACCTGCAAACTTTTCATTGTTCTAACACCTGGCAAGTTTCCCAAAGGAATTTGGATAAAGACTACTTCTTTTCATTTCGGTTTACTTAAAAAAAAAATGATTTGGGGAAAATCTGATCGGGTGGTCAAAGGGGTGGTAGGGAGAAGAGATTTGACGATATTTTATCAAAGCGTATGGTTATGTATACCTAATATCACGGGTGTGTTTACGCTAAGGCTTTAGAATGTAAAAGATCCAGGATTGATTTAGGGAGATAGGGGGTGGGTTCAGATAAAATTATAGGTCTGTTTCTGTTTGCTTGAAGAGAAAGAAGGGGGGAGTTTCATTCATGGTCGATTATAATAATGGCGGAGCAAATGGGGCAGATGTCAAGTGTCAAACCAGCAGGAAGCTTTTTCCGCTCCAGCCTCAACACAGTCTAACATTCTCTATATGCCACGCATTCACATCCATATATACACACATTCATACATGTCCGTATATATTACGGGGTAACTATAACCCCATGAAGCTTTTATATGGAAAGCGAAAAAAGGATGCTGAATGGTAACTTAATGTGTTAAGTAACCCTCTTAGGGCAACTTTTATAGCTCTAGTTTCTTCTTCAGTTTGCAACGCTGTATGCCCCCCCTCCCCCCATATCATGCTCATTGGTAGCCCAAGTCAATAGAGCGTGGCGGCTTTCGACATTTTTACATATTAGAGTCACTATTGCTGTTTTTGCTTATGCTTTCGATGTGGGGGGCTCCTATTGTTGTCGCCCTTTTACTCCCTAAATAGAAAAAAAGAAAAGAAAAAAGGCCCCATGGATGGCAACGAGAGTCTGAAACCTAATATGAGCCCTTTGTACTGCGTAGAGGTATGTTTGCATATTTAAAGTCCTTTTTGGCATGTTTTAGAACCCTTACAGGCTGATTTCCTATTTTTTAATGTTTTTTTTGCCAGTTTGGAGCTGTGCAAATCTCTGCTAAGAATATATTCAGTGAAGGGGTGAAGTTGAGGATCGAGATCGAGGAACAGGATATATAAGAGAGATAAAGAGGGAGAGAGAGAGAGTTAAGAGTCAAGCAGCTTGATGTCATTTGTCCCGGGCATTTCCTTTTCCGTAACAACTCGCGCCACCGGCGTCGCCGACGTCGAAAAGACGCTCCGGAAGTGTTACATCTGCATGCAAAACCCATTGGCTTGCCTCTGTTGCCATTTGTATCCTATATAAACGCCTCACTGCTCTGGACTAACATCATTGTTGTCCTTCTAATAGTCGTTATGTCCTCCGCTAGGGAAATATTTGAAATTTGTTTTTTGCTTTCTTCATAAATTTCAACAAAAAACGAGCGGGTCGACCCGTTCCGCACTGTACCTCGCGCCAGAGAGTATTGGCTTGGAAGAAGGCGTGGTATATCGTGTCGTAACAATGCATATGAGACGATGCATACATCCCACGTAGTTCTTAAAAGTTGTTTCTGGGGGCTGGGTTCGCTTTATATATTGTTTGGCTATATAACGTGGAAGAGCGTACTATTTTCCCTGTTTCGCACACGAAGACTTTTCTTTCCAACGTTTGCAAGCAAACACGGGATTCTTGGGGTCGTGGCTAACACTATTGTTGTCCTCTATGTACACATATAAGCATATCTACGATGACATCCTATTGTTGGAACCTCCCCCAGTACCCTCCCTCCCCCAACATTCCCCCCGTTGATTCCAGGTTGAGGCGTTGTAACTTACAACGGATGAGAGTTAACTTTGTTTGCTCAACATACACATACACGCTATATAAAACCCCCTGGCATGTTTTATTGGGGGTGAATCTCCATATTTGTGCCGCAAAATTTGCCGGGGGGACAGATAACAATGAGGGACAGTTGAATTTGGAGCTGGCCGACTTTTTGGGAACGTCCAAGAATTTATTATCCTGCACCAGGGGAATATCTAACTTTTATGTTTGCTTATAAAGGTTTTTGAAACTAGAAACATACGCGTGTGCCTTACCATACCGTACACACATACACAGGGATGGACACAAATACAAAGTCGGATGGCCTGACCGCACGAAATTTCGTTAGGGGCACCTAAACAAACTGGACAATAGGAAGAGGCAGTCCACGGACTGTACACACCGCACGACCGAGTCGCAAAAGAAAAATCTATATGGAAAATGAGCGTTTGGCTCCGTGATTTCATGTGATGTAGATTAGGGTTATGCATAATGCTTTGCGTTTTGCTTTTTATGTCTTGCAGGTCTTATTATCTTGGAGGTTTTTCGCCTGTTTGAGGAAAAGTTTCAACCCCCTTCACCACCAAAAGAAAAGGATCGCGTGCGGAAATACAGTCCTTGGAAATTAATAAACATTGTCGACATTCGTTCGGGATGCATATTAAGAACTTGTTCAATCGTTGGCTAACCGGCGTGTCAAAGACTTGCACTCAGAAAATATGTATATATGTGCCGAGGTTTAAGGGTTGGTTTTTCTACGGACAACTCCGAGCCTGGCACTTTTTGTTTCTCGAAAAACAACACAAAACCCATTTTGGGCCGCAGAAGAGAAGAGAGCACAATTTTATATATTGAGCGTAATCGTTTTGTGTGTATCATATAGCGTATAGGTCAAACGGCATTTTTTATAGCTTGGTAATTGTCTGAAGTCGCTTCCCAAAAAGCTTCCCGAGTGTCGTGCTATTGTTGGCAAGCGGGCGGGGGCCGTGAAAGATTTTTGCTCCCTGCTAGCTCACAAAATTGCTCAGAGGTGCCAATTATCTGTTTTTGGTTTTGGAACACTAAAAAAAGGGGAAAATAGATAGAAAAATATGCCCTCGTAAGCAGGCCTGGCTCGCTTTTTGGGTAAAAAAGAAAAAGAAAGAACGGGGGTGGCTGGTGGTTAGATTGTGAAAAAGGACATTAGATACAGTTAGGGGAAGCTTATTCCCCATGGCAAAAGAGTTTTTAGATTTAGATGCTTCCCTATGTCATAATAAATAATGTTATGTCTAAGCAGAGGTGTGTTTCGCTGCGTTTGAGGGTCTGGCTGTTATTAGACTTCCCAACCCCCTTCCCACCCTCTCATATCCTCAATTACGGTCATTAACTCGTGTAGGGGCTTCTGCTTTCCAAGTATAAGTTCTTACGTGATGTAAAAATTTACGTGGTTCCGTTTGTGACAAGTTAGCGGGGATTAAGAATGCCAAATAAAACGTTGGAGGCCCCCCTGCAGTTGCAAATGAGGAACCATTTTAAACTGCGTGAATTTGCCGAAATTGAAATGTTCGCCCCAACGTGTCATTTGTGTCGCGTGAATGAGACAAGGACCGAAAACACTGAAATTATAGAACTAGGAATTAGAAAGAAGAACAGCTGTTTTCTACCCCTTTCCTGTGGAGATGCATAAAAGTAATTTTGTTTAACACCAAAGTATTTCTGAACTAATGTTCTAAATATTTCCGCGTTTTCATTATTATTGTTTTATTATTATCCAGATTGTAGATGGACCTTTTTTTAATTGCGATAAGAACACCGCCTTAATTTACTGAGTTGTTTACTTTTTATTTTGGTAAAGTACTGAATAGAATTGGAGAGCAAACTTTCGCACGCATTGTTAGGGAAAGATGGATTTCGACAGTTCAATTCATACTTCCTAAACACGAGATTGTAGCGTGGAAGTGCACATTTCCGTTTATTTAAGTTGGGTTCGAATCGACCTTTAGCTAACCGCGTCCCGCTCATTGTATACCTCAAGAATACAACAATAGCCGACAGCTTTACTTCAAATAGGATATTTTTTTTTTGCTTTCTGTCACTCGCGTTTATATTCGGGCTTCGGGTTACCGTGTGTGACACGTCTTGGGACCCAACAATGAATAGTTGTCCCAAGGCATAGCAACAGAGAAACCTTTCACGTTCCACAAAGCCTAATTGTTCGTTTGGGATCTCCAAACCTGAAATCTCAAGTTTCACCATATATTAACCATTTCTGTAAGCGTTTGAAACGCGTTCGCTGGTTTGGGTTCGTAACTGTACTTAACTGAATGTAAATCCCAAAAGGAGCGTTGTGAAGTGGAAGACTCCTACGTGCATGAATTCCGCGTAGGTTGCACTAGTCCGTATTTCTCGGTTTTCAAATGAGCACCTCGGAAAAGGGTTTTACTAGAGCAATGTCATGGAGCGTTATACGCTATTAAGGGAGACTTAAAAGTGTTAGGGGTTGCCCAGAGTGAAGCTTGCGTTTTGATTTACGCCATATAGAGGACTCGAATGGCGAAAGGGGGAGCAATTAACGGTGTAAACTGTAAATCATCCCACAATTCGCGGAAATCACTCACGAATCCCTGAACCCACGAAAGTCCTTGTAGAATATATAATTTTAGTATCTCTGCCTTACAGAGCCCTATTTGCAAGGTATTATTCCCCAAGATATTGCTGATACCAAGCGTAGGTGAGAATATAAAGGTAACTTCCACTAGGGTGGTCGTTACTGGGTCCAAGTTTTTGTTGTGGAATGACCGCAAAGCTGTAACCCACAACACCTTGGGTTCTATATGGATATATGGCTGATACTTTTCCGTATTATTGTCCTGGACTCCAGACGGGCGAGTTTTGCCCGGAAACCACTCTTGTTTCCTTGGTCGTAACGTCATGCGCCCTAAGGGACCTATTATATTTATAGACGGTATTGTAACGATTACATCTTTGAGTAGTATTATGAGCTTCAAGGGGGGGTATGTCTCGGGTGTCATCGCCGCCGGATATGTTGATGTATCATAGCAATTGTTGGTCAGTGTGTGTACACCATGGACCCATTAGGGTTGATCGTGATATGTTCTGTGGGTGTTCTATACACTGATTTGGCGGGGAGATGGGCTAAAAGGGAAGGAAGAAAGAGTCACACACATAGACACCGTTATTGCCGGTGTTGGAGGGACCACTTTGATATTGCTGGGCACTTTGCCCGACCAGATGCGACAAGATGTGGATGCGATGCGGTTTGTCAGTGAAAAGCCTAAGTTAGCATGATGAGAGATTGGCTTTTTGCATCTTTGGATGCGTACGATGATGGAGCGGCTAAGCAGGAAACTCTGTGAAAGTTTTCCGTGGAGGTAAAAAGAAAAAAAAAGGCCTGCAGAAGAATACGGGCTTAATGAAGAAAGACATCTTGACGGTTGGATGCCATGGCCAAAAGTACCAGATGGTAAAAAACCTGCAGGCTGCGAAACGTATAGTTTTCTATAGCGTCTCGATTTGGTAACCTTTAGCTGACTTTGACTGTGCTAAGTGTTAATGCCGAGTATACTTAACGCCAAGTTTCTTTTTGTACTGCAAAATGAAGATGCTTTCTGTTAATTTAAACTTTTCGTAAGAAAATTAAAGACAAAATTAAAATGCAATATTTTGTGTAATTCATTGTATTGGTGTGTGTCCCGCGAAAGCTGTAACAATTAATTATAAGGGGAAAAGGGGAAGGCGGGGTAAGGAGTTAGGATCGTGTATCGTGTATAACCGTCGATAATGTAGATTGTGCGACAAGGGCAGATACACACACACAAGAAGTGGACTGATTCCAAAATTCATCTCTTAACAACCATTCGTAAATACATAAAAGCCCTTATAGTTAGCTAAAACAGTTGTTTACAGCCACCTTTCGCAAACTTTTGTTGTTGTAAAACCGAGTGATGTGTTAGTTTCAGCATGCGAATGTGACTTTTTTATATTCCCGTATGACAATTAAACTGAAACTGCAATTTCCTTATTGTACAATAAGTTTGTGGCTGCAATAACAGTCGCATAATTGCCAGCAGGACGAAAAGAGAATGCGCGAAAATTAAAACAAGGTGTTTTCTTAGGAGGCTGTACAACGAGGAACGAGGTGCTGTGGTACTTCATATTTTTTGGGGGGGAGTGAGAATTTAAGGGCAACTTTGGGGCAATTCAAATAAAGAAAGACGTCATAATGGGTGAAATCAAGGGAAATAAAAGAGCAACACATTATACTTGTGCAAGTTATTTACAAATAATACTGACATGGCAATGTTTTACAAGGAAGGGGGAGGTGCACTAGACATAAAACATCTTTTTATGTGGGTAATTCAAAAGATTACGGATAACGGGCGCCGGTATTCACCTGCAGCAGCCGCCGCAGCAGCGGCAGCCGCAGCGGGCGAATAATTGGCGGCGGGCGTACCGTAAAGCGGAACAATTCCTGCCGCTGCTGCTTGGCTGGCTTGTAAAACGTGTTGGGCAGCTTGACTATAATAATTGGCTAAAGCACCGGGACTGGAAAATCCGACCGACGTCGTCATCGAGCCATTGTTGCTGTTGGTCGTGGTCGGGTCTGAAGAGCTCCCATCAGAATGGGTCGACGTTGAATTGGAGGTCGAGATAGTTTTCATGTCAGGCGAAAGAGCCGGTACACTTCGCTGTTGTTGAGCGCCCGTGGATGGAGACTCTTGGTTGAAATGTTTGGCCGAGTCGCCGAGCATTTTCGCGTGCTCCATATACGCGTACATCTTGGCTGTTTCCAAATACGCTTTGGTGGCCGCCGAGGCCGAAGAATTGCCGTCAGACTCGTTGAAATAACGCTGATTATTGGCGTTGTTGTCCAGGTAGTTCTTATGAGCCGAGTCCGACATGGTGACGGCGGTCGAGTTGGAGTGCGCCATCGAGTTGGCGGTGTTGGAGGATGTGGTCGTGGTGGAGGAGGAGGATTCCAGGTACGCTTTGGAAGACTCTAGGTACTTAGCGGCCGCAGCAGTGACGGGATCTAAGGAGCCAGCGGCCGAGTGGTACATGGAGAGGCCGGGGTAGTTCGCAGCCGCGCGGTACTTCTCGGCGGCCGCTTCTACCGAGTAGCGTACGGAATCTAGCGGAGTACCGACCTTGGAATTAGATAATTCTATTAACTCATTGAAGTTCCAGTAGACATCGCTGTTTGACATCTAGGAGAATTTCAAGAAACGTAGCAAAAAGAATTCCAGATCTTCGTGTTGCGAGAGAGAAAGAAAGAGGGCGCAATCGAAAAGGCGACTTTTTACCTGTTGGTTCATGGCGTTCTGCTGAGCAGCCGCGGCGGCCGCAGCTGCTGCAGCCATGCTAGCAGCACTTAGGGAAGAATAAGCACCTCCAGGGTAGTATGGGTTCATTTGAGGCATGGGACCCGTCACACCTGCAAATCAATCCCCATTTATTAAAACCAGCTCTGTAAAACCAGATGTTATCTCTGGGTGTGAGTGTGTGGGGTTGTGTGTCCCTATCGCTTTTTCAGTGTGAAATGGTGAGGAAGGGGTGGGGGGATGATGACTGGGCTAGTTTTAAAAGGGGTTGGATTCGGTTTAATTAAGAAGGTGTGAAACCCCAACGTATCATTTTGGGACAGAAGCCGATGAGAGTTGATACATCGATGGGATGGGATATCAGAAGGTTTTGCTTACCAGCTCGTAAAGCTTCCATGGAGACCGAAGGGTAAGGGATGGTGTAAGGGTAGCCTTCCTTACGCAAGGGTTTGGGTTTCCTTCGAGGGCGATATTTGTAATCGGGATGCTCTTTCATATGCATTGCCCTCAGCCGTTTAGCTTCATCGATGAAGGGCCGTTTCTCATCTTCCGTTAACAGTTTCCATTCCGCACCTAGCATAAACGACATCTTTTAGCTCTACATTGACTGCATTGACACATAGTCTTAAGTAAACATTTCGAGTTTCTGGAATGTTGTAATTCTAGAACGTTTCGGAACAACGAACGTTCAATCAACAATGAACGTTATTAGAAGGTTGACAAAGCTCGGTACCGACTTGATAAACGTTCATTATTGGATGAATCATTGCAATATTTTCAATTATTTTTTCATGTTTTTAATGTCATACAGTTTTGAAATAAGAGGATTTCAGAAGCGTGGGAGGATGAGCAGTATATAAATTAAGAAGACTTACCTAGTCGCTTGGAAATTTCCGAGTTATGCATCTTGGGATTATCTTGTGCGATCTTGCGACGTTGGAGACGCGACCAGACCATGAAAGCGTTCATGGGACGCTTAATATGATCGTCGTTGCCCTTATTTTTACCGCCTGCGGCATTCCCGCTCGCGCTCAAACCAGATGAGGAATTGTTAATACTGTTGCTGGCATAATTGGCTGCGGTATTGTTGCCCGGCGATGCGAGGTTCCCATGACGCGACAAAAGATGTGTCTGATGCTGTAGTTGGGGTGACGGGGAACGAGAGCTGTCTGGCGAAGACGTGGCGTTGGACAAGCCACTATGGTTGAGCCCATTGTTGGGAGCCGTGCCGGCAACAATGCCCATCATATTAGATGTCGCTTGTTGCAACGCTGGGTGATGATGCTGTGCTAATTGGTGATGTGGTGCGAACCCTAGCGACAGTGCCGAATGATGGTTCATGGCTAAATGGTGGTATTGTTGGTGCTGGTAAGGCGGTAGCGATTGGTGGTGGTGGTGGTGGTGGGCAGCGGCGGCGGCGGCCGACATGGCCGCGTTCATACTCGTCAAACGCTCTAACGCACTCGCCGAGTAAGATGGATTGCCTTCACACATCCTTTGGTATAGGACTTGTCTCCAGCAATCCGTACAATCGAGTCGGCAATTGAATGCAGAAGTCTGTGTAAATGACTCTGTAAGGGGGACTCTCTTCAATCGTTTTTTTTTGTTCTTTTTCCTGTGTAACTGAAAGACAATAATAGGGTCGCGATAAATACAAGTATTGTGAAGGATTAAGTGCGGAATTAATAACTTCCGTATAACAAAGTGGCATTCATCGCAGGAGACATAGTGGCATTCATCGCAGGAGACATAACACACTCGGGACAAGATTGGAGTGGGACACGTAAGCACACTAACGCGAGTGCAGCTGGAATGGTATTACTTGTCATGTAATAATTAGTTGGGATCTTTTGTGGATCTCCAGTTTATGCGCGTCAAGACGAACGAAAAAGGTGGAGTTGGACTTTGTTCGATGAGGAAATAGAAACAATTCTAGGATTGTACGAGCCTTCCTAATCCTCGCAACAAAGGCTTTCACAAGTTATGACTTCGCTTTTACGTAATCCAAAAGTGTCGACGGCTGTGATGAAATGAATCATGTTTATGGCGTGCGGAACAAAAGAGTGTTGATTTGAGTCTGGTTTGCTGTGATAAAACCGTACAATGTATAAAAAAGTCCCTATCTGGGCTTGGGAAATTCCTAATTGCTAAGCTACTACCGTATTGTGTATAGATTTGTTGTGCACTTGACTTTCATTCATTTTGCACCTAAAGAGCTTCGTAACTCTTGGCACTTACCTGATTATTGCCGTTGGGAAGAGGCGAGGAAAGCTCCAATTTAATTAACCACTTTTCTTTTTAAACTTCTAGTCCCGGTTTTCTATTCAGCTTTTTTTATTTTTCCTTTTTTAAGGGAAAAATGATAATATAGAGCCGTTGAGGATAACTCAGTAAATGCAATACACGGATAAACACTGCTAGGTCCATAAATCACGTAGGCTGTTTTCACGGTATTGTTCCACTGCACTGAAATCGTCTCGTGCGAGTCCGGTTCCTTCTAACCTTTCAGTGTCCCGAGGAATTCTCTACTATAGTCAAGTATAAAGCGTACAATACGAGTAATACCGCAGCAGACCTCCAGCTCTTGCTGTCTGCAGCGGTTCGGGAGCCTGGCATACTACCGCACATTTTCTTCTGAGCACATTGTGGCATTCAAAGAGCCCTGACTGGGTCTTTAACTGTGACGTCACCCGCCTTGCGCCAATGGCTTTGTTCGAACCACCGCTTTGGCCACGCCTCTAAAGCCCTGCGGCAAAGAACCTAGCTTCAACTACGCCCAAATCTGTCGACCAAAGATGCTTTGGGGGTTTCCTTGCAAGATGAACGTCTTACCCGGCGAACAGACAGAATATAAAATAATATTCATCTAACCAACAATTCCTCCCTCAAAAATTTGTCACCGCTTCCCATGAAACGTGTGTGCAAAACTAAGGAGTAGCTTCAATTAATACCCTGCAATCAATTCAATCAATCAAATAGCGACCATTGGACTTTTTGAATTATTCAGAATTTTGAAAAAAAAAAACGGATCCTAAAAGGACTTATTGTTCGTTTGTGAAATTAAGTAATCGATACGGCAGAAAGGGGTTGGGGAATTACTTTTTATTTCTTTTGCTCCAATATATTGGGTTTTTAGGATTATATAAAGGAACAATACAGTTTTCCGGTTGGAAAGGGGCAGGACAGGAGTTAATGAGGGTTTTGGGGGCAAATTTATTTGTAAAATGGTAATAAGGATGGGGTTGTGTGAGTAAGATTCGTGTTATTTCAGATTAGGGAAGTGTTTAATCTGATAATGGCTTAAAAACATGGTGTGCTCCACTTTACCCATAATTGTGTCGTTTTTACTTTATGATCACCGTAAATTTCCGGTCCGAATGACTCGTTTCTTTAAGGGGTTCTATCATATGGGGAAAATGGTGAAGAGAAAACATTGGAATATTCACCCTTGCTTCACCCTGCTTTCTGCTTTGTTTTTCTGTCTCCCTAAAATTGCGAAAGACTTCATTAAGGCTTCTTTTGTAGTCTTTGGAGAAATTACAAACATTATATACGCTTACTGCCCTCGATTCTACATACCGCAGAAACAACAACTGGAAATTGTATGGTTTACCTCAGAGAACTACAATTACCGTATTACCCCTATAGCTTTTTTTTTACTGCAAGCAAATGTCGTTCTAAGAAAATATGCAACGAGGAAGTGAGTTGATAATTTACCCTCTTGACATTTGCTTCAAAGGCCTTGGAAAGCACGCTTTAGACAAGGTCAGAGGTCGAAATCTGTCGGGGAGGAATGAATCCGCAAATTGAGTTTGCCTTGAGATGCCAATTGTAAGAGCAAGCGAAATGCATTCAAACGGGGGAATTATCCTCTACAAGTATACAGATGGAAGCAGGCCAGGTGTGCCGAGCCTCAGGTTAGGATTAGCTCAGAAAATGGATCTTTTGTGGTCAGGGACAAAGTAAAATGTGAACGTTCCTTAAATGGTGTAAAAAATTCTCGCCCTCTTAGTATAATTCAAATAAAAATGAGACGAGGGGTAAAATACTTTTGAAACTTTAAAATTAAGTTACATTTTTTATTAAATATAATGTAAAAATTTCGGATTCGTGAGGTCGTTGGGCTTGGAACTTTGGTTCCGGAAAGGTAGTACGCCACTGTATTATGATGTATGGCAAGGGCTCGGCGATTGACCACCAAAGGTGGAAAAAGGTGGGAAAAGTTCCACGTGTATTTCGGGGGGTTACAGGGGTGCCTGGCATGCTCTGCATGGCATCCATTGAGCCCCAACTGGCCGTAAAGCTTCCGAAGCGGCTTCAAGCTTACTGGATTCGGTAGAAGGAGAAGGGTAAGGGGGTGTTGGGGGGGGGGGGGGTGAGAAAGGCCCGAACGAGGGGTTAGAACGCTTTTTCCACCTTTTGTTACGGGTATTAGGTCCACCATTGTTGCGACCAAGTAGCTCCTCTTTAGATTATATCTGTACGCTCCATTGCCGAGTTTCAATTCCCTAAGCTCTTTGGCTCTATGCTCATGTGTAACAACTTACAAGTACCGAGTTTTTGTAAAACGGCATGTCTTAATACCGTCTGCTGTGTTGTGTTGTGTTGAGTATGAATGTGAATCACAGATTCCCATAAGAGAAAACCTCCAACCCCCTCCAGGAAGCCCTCTTTTGATTAAGCCATCGATCTTCAAAGGCTTTAACGAAATTTTCCCGTTTTTCCTTGTTTTTGGTTTCGCTCAATACTCGAATTAAAACAAGATGAAACATCTTATACTGCTTTAGGTCAGTTAGCCAGTTTCATGAAAACTCAAGCAGTGAACAATTGAACAACGATTTAGCACAAATTCATTAAATTCAGATAGTTTAAGATACATTTTTGAAAGACGTTGAAATGAGTGAATGATTAGAATGGATGGCGATGGATGGAGTTTGAAAATAAGAGTAGACAGGAGGTTTTGTTTTGATCAAGAAAGGAAAAAAGTGGATAGGAAAATAAGATATATGGTTGGTAAGCTTAAAGTCGTTAGTCATGGGTGGGCGGGGGTAAAATTTTGGATTTGCAAGGAAATCAGGTATGAGGTCCAATCAAGCGAAAACTGGGACCGCTGTATATATACCGAGTCGAGGCGTAGCTCCTGTGTATTGTTGTGTCCACTCTGTAAACCATTATGGCTCTCCCCGGCGCTCCCTTATATAGTCACAAATAAATGATAACATACGATACACAGTCCTGAGTCTAACACAAAAACCATTGAAGCAATTCTTATTCCCTTTTGATCCCGTGTTCCCATTGTCGGCACTCATAGTATTCTGTCAAAGACACACCTTATACTGTATTCGGTGCGTTCAGGTGCGTATTCCCGTAACTGTGACCAACGTAATTCCTCATACGCGTTCAAATTAACACAATTTCGTCTACAATGCGTTTTATTTTGAAAAAACGAGCCAAAGAACGTTTCTTGTATAAAAGCGTAAGCATTTGAACATATGGAGCTTCCTTTTAAAACGCTTTTCGAAGTCCTTTGGGGCTTCTTGGGCGACCACTGTTCTGAAGGTTGAACTATATTTACGTACTTGAAAGAGGGTTTTTTTGGTCGAGTAGTAGAAAAAAAAGTTTGAGAATGCGAATGGGATTTCTGAGTTTGACACCATCTCGTTCCCGAGCATTCTGTAAAGAGAGCTCATTAATGGTGTCGTCTGTCGTCCTATAGTGGTTTGAGAAGGGGAATAGGATGCTATATATGTATAGAAACCTACTTCTTGGTGCCATCTGATAGCGCGAGGCACTATATTCTTTGCTGTTGAAAAGCAAGGGTGGCCCGCCATGTCGCACCACTATGTGTTGATGGATTTCTATGCACGCCCACCAAAATCAATCACAACTAGGGCGCACACAACATAATAACACCATACAGACTTGAATATAAACTCACCAACTCGGCGAACGATAGATAGAATTGAAGAGGAGGCTTCCATTTCGAACCGTTTGTATGCGGATAATAGAATTGGAAATGAGAAGTTCATTCCCCGTTCGTTCGCGTAGACGACAGCACATATGCAGCACTTTCGCCCTGGGTTGCTGTTACCATACACTATATATTGCATTTCTCCATTTTTTATTTGTATTTTCAGATTTCTATTTGTTTTTCAAATAAAGAGAGACCCCCGCATTAACCACACGAGGTCGTAGACGAAGTGTGGATGCTGCTGTGTACAGTATTTGTTGTCAAAAGAAAGAAGAGACTGACGAGTGAAGAGAGAGAGGGATGTATTGTGTTACGCTGTGGCTTTGAAATGCTTTTGTGGAGGGGCGATAATGGAATATGACAATCCCAGCAGCAGTACCATCATCTCCCACACAATTCCATAGCAAGCTTTTCAAAGGCCTGAAAGCTTTCTTTAAAATGCATTCCCACCAAAAATCTGAGAAGAGGAAACTGACAAAAAGTTGTCTTTTTTTTCTTTATGTACAGTACCCTGTGAAACTGTTGTTTTTTTCGAATTGCAAGGAGAAAACTGAGTGGATTGTCTCATAATTTTTAGGTAGTGGATGTGGTTTTTCGGGGAGTAATTAGGAAGCAACCCCGTAAAACCAGCACACGATTGTTGGGTTCGGTAAAAAAAATCGCGTGGGTACTTGGTGGGGGAGAAAATGGGGAAAAGTAGTTCTGAGATGCTGCGGTTCCTCTTTCAGACATCTCAGCTAATGACGTACCTGGTTGTGGCAGATGCCCGGCAATTAGCTGCGAAAGGCATTGTTGTGGGTTGGGAAGGGGTGACGTCCTGCAATTTTGCAGTCGAAGTCAGACAGTTAGGAAGTCTCTAGAGACAAGTTTTCCCAAACAGGTGCCGTTTTAAGGGGGATTTTGGGGTGGAAAAGTGGCAAAGGCGGGGAAGCAAATCTTGACCAGCATCTTCCTCGTAAATGGACAAGACCCGGTTGATGCTAGCCAAGAAGCCATCAGCTTTATGATCCCCCTCACTCGCTTGGTTTTCTGGGCTTCTTGTCACACAAAAGCTTAAAACTGTTTCTTTCACCTTCCACCCCCCAACCCAAAAACCGAGAAGTTTGAGTGTTCCTTGTCTTTCTATTGTTGTTAAAAGGGGGGTGGTTTCCGACCAGACCTTTACTTTGGCCTATTCTTGTTCCTTTGGGACCATCACCATCAACCCCCTAGCAATTTTTGTCCCTAATCAAAGGTATTGTCCACATTGTCCCTGCTAGACTGCTTGACGCTTCTTCCTTGAGGTTCTTCTGTCCGTTCTGGTAATCCTCGGCTCTCTGTCTCGCTCTTGGATCCTTGCATTGGGCTACAACGGGGACTCGTTTAAGAACAAGAAGAAAAAAAAGGAACAAACAAAAAAAGACAGGCTAATATAGTATGGACCTTTATAGCTTTTACCATGTCACCCTTTATGAAAGTGTCATCTTGTCCTATAGGAAAAATGATGCGCGATATTAAAAAGCGAAGGAAAAAATAAGAAAAGCTTTTTCTCCATGCTTCTTTTGGACTTACCTACAGAATTAAAGACTCTTAACCTCCACCTTTCAAATCCAACTAATTTGCATAGCAAAGCGGACCGCCCGTTTATATTAGAAGACTGCAAATGAAATGACAGCCCAGCAGGCAAACTAGAGGTGCTTGCAGATGCTTAACTTCAGCGCCGAGTGTATCACTTTTCGTGAAATGGGAACATGTTAGCCAACTTTTCATCCGAGATATGGAAGAAAACACAGAACGAAATTTGAACAACGTCTCAAGTTACCACAGTGGATCGTGGTACGTTTCATTTCATTTTCAATTTTTTTATTTTTTTTTCCGTTTTTTTCCTTTAAAAATGTTAGAAATATTAAGTTTCAACTTGAAACTTTTGTTTTTATAAATATTTCGAAATAGAAAATTTCAAAAATTTTTATAAATATTTTAGTTCGTCTTGAAACTTTTGTTTTTCCGGAATTTGCTCCAGATTTGTGGACTGGAAGTAACTTTGATATCAGCATAGAAGAAAAAAACGAGTAGGAATATTGACGGAAATTCATAGCCATTTTTCGAGTTTTTGCCATTTGAGTTTTTAGTTCTTTTATTGTAGATTTTTGTTGCTCGAGTTGTTCTAATTAAGGGGTTTTCGGGGTCTTTAGCACTGTAACGGCGTTAGCAAGTCGGGCATGTAGCAATGAAGCTTAAAACGTTCAAGTGAACAATGAAAATAACTTTACCCATGCCTTATCATGTCAGGATTTTGAAAAGAATTTTTAGAGGAAAGGAAAATGGATGTGACAGCAAGCTTGTTAGTGAGAATAAAAACCTTATGGGTTATAATAGGCTCAGGGTCCTTTTAGGAGGGTGGGTAACAATTGGGAGAACTGAGCCTCGTAGTGCTGCCGTGTCGTCTAGTGTAGTGTGTCGGCACTCGCAACAATGGTATCTAGTAGCATGAGCAACTGTATATGTGTGGTGATGGGAGAAAAGGTGTGGACAATGATGTTCTGAAAAGTTTTGGTTCATTGCCTCTCTATATCTAGGTGGGAGAAGTATACACAAGAGTGTAGCACAAGAGGTAAAATTCATTGTTGCCCATTTAACCAAAACGTTCGACAAAAGCCCTTTTGCTTGTTAGACTCTTTTTCCTCGCTTCTGATTTCCAAGCCTCAGCAACAATGAACAACTTAGGGCTAAGTAACACCTACAATTCCAAACCACATCTTTTTTTCCCTCCAAGCAAGTTTTGCTGCTATATTCATTCATGTTCAGCTTAAGAAACTCAGTTTAGTGTATATGAAAGGTCCATTTTTGCTCTACGCTAGCTTGGCATGGGAGGTTTGGTAGTTGGCTTCAGCTTCAGCCTTTTATTTCTTACCTTCCCCCAAACTGCCATTAAAAGCCAGGCCCAAGCACCAAGGAGCCTTTTGTGTACTTTTGTACAAATGAAAAGGTTTCGGCGTTTTCACGCGGAAGCACCATTGAGAAGGACCTTGAAAGGAGTCCCAAGAAGTGCTATTCTTGGGCTATTTTGTCCCTTGTGTGTAGTGTGGCAACCCAAGAAGCCCAGGTGAGGCGAATCGACTCGACTCCTTAAGCCAGTGAGAGCACAGGATTTTCTTTCCTTCCTCAATTCTAACATTCAGGTTACAACATTCTCAGACTCGACCTACGCAAGACAGAAAACAGAAAGTAAAAACACATACTTACTTGCAAGTAAGCAAGTGGGAACTAGAACGTTTCTTTCCTCGACTTTTTAGAAAATCGAAAGAGTCTGTCAAGCTAAGTTATTTCGAAGATTATTTACAGTAGAAAAACCATCAAAAGAACAATTTTTTGTTAACATATAAAGCAAAAAATCTAGCTTCTAGTATTTTTTTAACTCCATCAAGAGCGAAATTATGCTCTGAAAGAACATTTATCTAAACTTAGTGTCATATGGCTCAATAGTTTTTTTTTTAATTGAAACAACATAGGCTTTCAGCTTTTGTCATATCTTGTATTATTGGTTCTCTATTCACTCATTCTATTCAGTTTAGTTTAGGACAGAACAGGGCATGATCAGCTTTGTTTACTCTTTAGACATGGAGATGGAAATAAACAGTAAGCAGTAACCATAGTAACAGTTCCGTAAGCAACGCCATGTATAGTTCTGCAACGTCGCGACCCAAGTTTGAATGCCAACGGCTAAAAGTACAAAAAATAGAAACAAAGTTCGTCGTTCTTAAAATGGTCTAGGCAACTCTAAGCACTCATCAGAATCTCTACATTTAATTTCGTTTGCTCTTTAATCGATTTACTAAACTCAGAAAGTTTTGTTTTACTAATTATGAGTAAAATAAAACTTTCTGGGGTATTTGTTCAGGTGAAAGTTTCTAACATTCTTAAACTTAATTTGGCCAAAGTAAGAAATAAAAAGAATGGGTAATTGAAAGCGTGAATGAACAGATTTGCCAAAGGAAAGGGTCGAGCTTTTCGCGTTGCGAAAGCTCTTTTTTATAGTGCTGAGGAATGGCATCCGCATTGTTGGGTGTTGGTGACATTGAGTGACCGCCTGCTGAGGTTTTGCCGGGTTGTTTCGCTGGCATGCCTCGCCCTATATCGGAAAATAAAATATAGCGCGCCCGTTGTGACGGACAATAACTCTCTATAGTGGACCCCCATTCAATTAGGCCTCGTCTTTCGGGAAAAAAGAGGAACCATAGTATATACAAGGGAGTGGGGGAAAAGCTTTTGAGGTTGCGGAGGAAAAGAGAATTGCTGCGACACCTGAGCTATTGTTTTGCTCCTGACCCTCCCCAGCAATCATTTCCGGTCGATTGTGTGCCTTTTTCCGCTTGCGTTCATTTTTTGACGCTTTGACGTCAAACAGCCACCATACTAAGCTTGATAAACTCATTGTCGTGTCTATTGGCATTCCAATGGAGGTCCAGGGAACGCGGAACGCTCCAAAAGCATAATAAAAGCTTAATTATAAGTTGGGCTAAAAAAGGCTAAATTCCGGGCACGAGATTTCTGGGGGATCGGTTGGATTAGCAAGTTGCTACGAATAACTTCGGCAAGTGTGAACAGCCCCGAAAAGGCCACATTTTTATGACAGAGACCCAAGTTCACAGGTGGGGCTGGGGGGACATTTAGCATACCTGAAAAGCTGACTCTTAGGGCATTTGAATTGAACTGAACTGAGCCCAACTGAGCGACCTGTTCGGTTTTGAATGCTGCTCAGGTGTTACTTTATTTGTCACTGAATAGGAATTTCCCTCGGTTTTCCGAGCTGGGCAGCAGCAAGAAACTAAACAGGAGGCCTCCCAAAAACGGTGGAAAACGGAGGCGACAAGCTGTCTGCCATAGCCAAGATGCTGGTGAATTGCACCCCCTCCCTCCCTCCCCCTTTCCCATCCTCAGTAGCCCCTCTTTTTTGTCTGGAACCTTTGAAATTCAAGATTCTCTTGGCCCAAGTCTTTGAAATTTTCTATTTTATGCTCCATAGTAATAGAGGAGAAGGGCGATTCACCTCCTGGGATTGTTGAATAGCCTAACCTTTTGTGTTACCTGAATAGAAAATCTTTCAAGACACTTGAGTCAAAATATGGGCATATCACACTTCTCGCTTCCCCCCTTCTTTCCTTCTTTTTCCCCCTTTGAGAGTATGTACCATGCGGTTGAAGCTATGCTAAAAAGCCTCCTAAGCTCCTTCACCCAAATGGCCAACAAGAAAGTGAAAAGGTGGTGGAGCGGAAATTGAAATGACAAGTGATCTGATAAACTTCCGAACCCATTTAGCACCGCATTTTTCTTTTTTCTTCCCGAGGACTTGACACGGCATGACTTTCGGAGAGCAAGAACGAGAACTTTCAATCTGGCCGATATCATTTTTGATTTCACAAAGTTTTCCTCCCTGAAAATCGTGTCTTCTTCCCAGCGAGTTAATAAGTAAAGGGGACGGAGACAAAAAAGTTTGAAAGGCTATTTTTTTTATTTATTATTATATGCCAAACCTGTTTCTATGGTGTCCCTGCTGGGTCACCGTTTGAGACGATGTTTTCAGACTTAGACCTCCTCCGATCTTGGTGACGAAGACTAGCAAAAAAACAACAGCTAGTAG
Organism: Lepidurus packardi; assembly: GCA_023053545.1. Classification (NCBI taxonomy): domain Eukaryota; kingdom Metazoa; phylum Arthropoda; class Branchiopoda; order Notostraca; family Triopsidae; genus Lepidurus; species Lepidurus packardi. Next base: position 9,040,359 of record JAKZAN010000002.1, read on the forward strand.
GTAATTCTCTGGGGTTTATTTCATTTTTTCTTGTTTTTATTTCCCTTTTCCTTGGAGGTGGCGGGGGAAAGAAGCGTGAAGGCTAAGCGTGTGGGTTTCATAATTGCGAAAGCTGAAGAGTACTTGACCCCGCGTTTTAAGCCAAAGCTATTGAATAAAAGGCTCTGGCGACGAAGACGAAGTTGTCCACGGTCATGCAAATGACCTTTGTATGTCATTTCATGACAAACGACAATTTACGTTCATAACCATATTTGAACATTCGGACTGCATTACTTCAAGTTATTCCTAGGGCCCAAAAACGAGAGAGAGTTTAAAAGGCAAAGAGAATAATAAGAAAAAGCTTCTAAAGCTCTGCATGCAAATGTAAAATGCATTCAAAGCAAACATTGACATGACACTCATTTGTCTGTTCATTTTTTTCCTTTCGTGTGAGCCCATTTTGAAATTTTATCTTGAATGTCTTTGTTGGTCAGATTTTTTGACATACGAGCTCGGTTGTACTGATTATGCACTATATCTTGTTTCTTATTTTCTTCCTTTTTAGTGTGGGCGTTAGTGTGTGACATGGAAGACCGAACAAGTCGAGGACAGTTTTACATTGAAGCGTTCCCATTTTCCCACGAGGAAGATCTCCGAAAGCGTGACAAATGTGGTTTGGGGTTGTTCTTAAGAGACGAGGTAAAAAGGCCACGAGTAAGCTGAAAGAGCGAGAGACAAGAACGCCTGAAAACGAGGGCCCCATAAGGCGTCTGGGACTATGAGAAGTATAATATACCTTATGGCTTATGAATTAGCTTATCAAGTGTTTTTAAAAGGTGTGCACGGCCATTCATTGCCTCACGTGTCGAAGAAACGCAGGTCTTCTAACTCAAATGGACGCTCGGTTATGGAAGGTCGTGAGAAGCATTCAGGGAATGCGGGATGGAGTCCCTGCAGGGACCTGGCTTTGGCCCGCACGTCCGCTTGTCACCTTCCAAGCAAAGGGATCGCCTTATACAGGTGACAGCTCCACAGACAACTCAGCTAGTGTTCCTCGTCCGAAAGTAAAAAAAGATAAACAGAAAATAAATAAATTAAAAAAATTAAAAATAACACTTCTTCATTTTTCCACTTCTTCTTCGTGTTCTTTTCCCTTTCTTTCTTCTTTTTTTCCTTTCTTTTTATTTGGAAAATTTAGATAGAAAAAGGAGATGGTGCTGGGGAGTTATCAGGCTTGGTTATCACACAAAAGCAAACTCTATGCGTGTAGCTGCTATTAGTAGCTGTATTGTTATGAAGAAGCTTGCGTACGTGGGAGCGAGTTATGGAAATCAAGACTTGGAGACCAAAGTTTCTGAAACACCACAAAAAAGGGGGAATTGTTCCTCCTCGAGATCGACAAAAACTTGCAAGGCGAAAGAAACGGTGTTGAGGATTGTTTAAAAGAAAAAAAGTGGGGAAAATCAGGAGGCACAGTCACACCAACGTTTCGCGAGAGGATGAGTAACCGACGTTTTCCTTTAAAGCCTATCAAAGTGAATAGGGCCAATTGAAGCGAGTTTGGGAAGAAGAAAGGCCGTGTCGTAAAAGTTTGATAATCATGGCCTTTTCCACACCTGTCCAAAGTTTTTATGACTTGTGGCACAAGATACAACCCAACTGCAGCCAGCGTGTAACATTGTCATTGCGTGCGGCATTTTTTTAGGGAAGATCTGTTCTGACGTGGCTGAAAGTAATCCAGGTTGCCCTATCAGTTACAGTACTTCAATTACTTAAATATCACCTTCCAACTCGAAGTAACAATAGTTTGCAAGTGCAGTAGTTATTCAAGAGCCAAAAGGAAGTTGTTTTGTTTTCCTTTCATCGAACAATTGTTGTTTTTTAAGGAGGAGGGAGTGAAAATAAGTAAGAACCAGAAAGGGGTTTGGAGGCGCCATTTTGGGTTAACGTGTCAATCAGCTTCACCTTTTCTTTTTTTTTTTTACTTTCCAAGGCCTATTTTACTATCCGGCCCTTTTATTTTGTATTTTATTCTTTCAAGAAAGAAGGAAAAAAGGTAACGAAGGCCTAGGATGGCCGTATAACTTTTGTGATCTCTATTTTTTTAATAGTGAGGCTGTGTGCGGAAGACAAAAAGAAATGGCAGCAAACGTGATATTGTGGGGGGCATTTATTGGGCCTACGTAAGTTTGGGCTCAAAACGCAGCAGCAATTCCTCCAATTTCCAACCTAGTTTACACCCTGTATTAAATTGAGGGTTGGCAAATTGTTGCTTCACCCCAGCAATTCTTTTTTATTTTATTTTGTTTTACCGCCTGGTATTTTATGTGCGGACCCGGGGGAATGTTGAAATGAGAGAGAGAGAGAGCAGTTCTGGAAGAAACAGAGCTTTTTGAGAGGGTTTATGGAACAATAACATCGTAATATGACTAACTCGGGAGCTATAATGCGGGAGCTTGTAGTCTATTGGAAAAGTATGAAAACTGGGGAATGTGTTTAAACATGGTTAATGATTCTTCTCGGGTCGTTGCCTGTTTACGTTACATAAGGCTTGCAAGTATCAACAACCGTAGGTGGTATTTTTCATTCTTGGGCTGTGTTAGGGAGGGAGCGACTAAACAATGAAAAAGATGTGTACGTAATGGGTTTGTCGTCGTGGTTTGGGTGTTGGTTGGGGGTTAAAGAAGCAAAAGCGAGCTGGGGTTTGTAGTTTGCAGAGTAGTTGTAGTTTTCCATTGCATTGTTGACAGGCCGTGCAAAGCATCTGTTTTCATTGTTGTAAAGCATATGTTGGGGTACTGAGGGGCCACAGGAGCGGGTCGTAAAAGCTTGTCTCTGGGATCGGGCTATTGTTTCAGTGGAGACGTCCTTTTAACATGCGATAGCTGACGGTCCTTTTCAAGAGTGTTGCTATTACCACGTTACTTAATATACATGGGCTATAGTACCATATAGGTAGAATATAGTACCGTACGGGTTTAACGAAAACGCAAGACTTGAAGAGAGTATATTGCGCAATTGGTATATTTACATTAGCACCCCTCTCTTGCCCCCTTACATATGCAAAAGCTTGCGTGATCTTTTAATGAAACTTAATGTTTATTTAGAAGCCCTCATTGCGATGGGGGGAGGAGTAGGCGGTTAAGGTTTGGGGACGACGATCCTGCTGAAACGAATATTACAAGCAGTTAAAGAGGGCACGCAGAACAATCGTAAAAAAAAGTAGATTCAGTTTTTCCCCAACTGTATTTTTTTTATTAAATTTCAGAAACACGTTAGTATAATGCGAGAAAAGTTGCATACACGTTTAGACATTATATACGCACGATTTTCCACTTCCAAAGCTGGGATTCCGTGGACACAAAAGGGGCGGTAAACGAGCCATTCCCATTGGGAGGTTTGCCCAATAGTTATCATCTTACCGAACTGTAATTATGGCCACATATATTGTTATACATTATACAATGGGTCACGGAAACAAAATCTCGGAATCTTTTCCAGTCGGGGTTCTTAGCCAAAATGTATCTGAAAGGGAAAGTAAGAAAAAAAATCTAGTGTTTCATATAAGAAGCGAGTTTTTAAGGAGGAAGGACCAGGAAGGCGGTGTTTCTATCTATTTTCTCTGATTCTTATAAAGAGATGAATGCTAATGAGTTATGAAAGAACCCGCCGCCAAAGCTAATTCAATCCATAAGCACCACCACACTATGCACTTGTTCCCTTTTTGTTTCAAAAAAAGGTTTGTTTGTGGGTGGGGAAAGGGATGAAGAAACTGCTGCACAAATAATGACAGTCCTAAAACGCGGTTAGCAGCTTGTGTGTATATGTGTGTGCTTGCTTTCGAGTAAAAACCCCAACCTGCATTGAAAAAATGAAAAGATGAATGCCAAGCGGCTCGTAATTTTTTCTTACAGCCTATCATTAACCCAGCGCCCACAATGACAAGGAAAATGGTGTAATGACAGGGTTAGGCTTACTCATTAGGACTTCAGGACTGCCGTTTATATTCTTTTCTTTGCGAGTTTCGGAAACGTAAGGCGAAAATATGAAGAAAAGGGTACAAGAAACGTATTAAATATTATTATATATATTATATATAAATATTATAAATATATATAATATTATATAATATATATAATATTATATAATATATATAATATTATATAATAGAAAAAAATGGCGCGGCTTAAGTTGTTCTGACAGGTGTGTCAGGAATCTAACTTTTAAGTCTCATAATTTCTATGAAATGTAGCATGGGCTTAACTGCGGGAAATTAACCGCTAAGCAAACTCGCTAATGTGAGAAAAGTTTGAGTTGTTTCTCCCCTTTTTTAATTTCTGACGAACATTAGTGAACCTTACGTCAGTTCCAGGTACTCCAAACAGGAAAAAGGAAAAAGAAAAGAAACCAGAAAGGGGAAACGGAGAACGAGCTCACGTCTCATTAAGCATGGTCTCGTATTCCAATGTTGACATGAAGGAGTTGTGCGAAGCCAATTTATGAGCCTTTAATGAAAGCCCCGCACCTTGTGGAGACCTGCGCCGCCAAAAGAGGCCAAGTTGTGTGAGCCAAGTAGCTATCACTTTGGAAGCTTTATTTTTACTTCCAATCCCTTTTTTGTTTCCAACAGCAATTTCTGTTAGTTTTATTTAAATGAGAGGCCCCGTAATTGGCTGAAGAAAGGGGTTACCGCTTTGAAGACTATTCTTTGCCGAGTTTAAGAGGAAGTCTGTGTCTGCTTTGCTTGCTTGTGTGTAGGTTTTTCAGGAGCAGGTGCAAAGTAGATTGTAGAGGAATGCTTAGGATTTAAAATATGGATTTTTTCAAAATTGACAGCTATTACGTACAGTTCTTTAAGCTTGAAAATGACACGACCTGGTTATAAAGCAGTTTATAAAGCCGCTGGGTGGGCTTACATTACAAGCAACCTTAGACTGTTTTATTTTAAGAGCTTTATTTAATTTTATCTGTTTTGATCCTTAAATGAAAAATACAAAGTTTTGTCTTCTGGCAAGTCTTCTCTGTTATGCTTTATGGAGCATTAAGTATTCTCATTCATACGCAAAAGCACTGTCTTTTTTGCCTTTTGTTTCGCTCGTTTGTCTCTTGGAATAATGACTGATCCATTTCGGGTCCCCACCAAAAAAAAATACAATAGTGAAATACGATTACATTCCTTTTTCAGATGAGATTTAGAATGGAAATAGAACCTTAAAACAAAGACAGAAGGTCGCTCCAGTTGTACTGTCATTGCCCAACAAAACGAAACAACCGGACTTGGAAACCAGGCCAGTTTCTTTGCGACACCAATTCAATCATTGTCACTTTTTTCCCTTTTCTTTCTAACCCTCTGCTTACGTGGAGGTTTCTGTTCTTCCCATAGTTAGAACGACATAGGCTATGATTACATCTCTCTAGAGGATAAACCCTAGTCACATACGTCGCAGACTGAACTCCCAAGACATCAAAACGTGAAAATGAACACGTGACTTGCAGAAAACGTCCCATGAAAGAGGAATCGATTTCTTTGAGTCTTAATTTCACTTTAAAACATTTTTGAAATTTTACATTATTTTATTAACCCAAATACACTACCTTGTTTGATTCTAAGATCACTCCAATATTTTTATTACAGTTTTCTGTAGTAAATGGCCTCGAAATTCTGTCCTGAACATTGAACATGTAATTTGATTTCATTAGTATAACAATACTGAATTGTAAGATCACCAGGCAAGTTTTCTTTTGCAATCTAAAATGAATGCGCAGGTTTGGATTAGCGTTCCGTGTAGATTTGCTTTAATTGCATTTCTTGAAAAAAAATGCTTTGAAAGCGTTTGGGGATGTTGTAGTTTGAAGGAATAGGCTGACACTTCTTAATTTGGATGTGAGTGTGTCACAAAAGGTTTCCTTGTGTTTGACGTTGGTGGCTATTGTTATGTACGTCAGAGTTTGCAACAATGATTACCCAGGCAACGGCTTTTGGTTGGGCTGCCGCAGCATGGACCACTGTTTTCCTCAGCAGGGCTGAGTGCTGCGACTCAGCAACCTAGCCATTGTCCTGTCACCTGGAGCTACAATCTAAAACCCCAGGATGAAACCAGAAGGGTCTCTCTCTCTCTTCTCTCTCTCTACTCTCTTTAGCTCTGTAGCTCGCCTCTCTGTCTATTGTCCCCGGAAACTTTGGCAAAAGAATGGACCAAAGGGGGGACGGGGAACCTAGCCAACGTTCGGGAGTGCTAGTACTGTGTGCTTGTAGTGCTGTTTGAGACTTGGCAAGCATTCTTGGTGAGATTAATTTTCCACGTCTTTTTTGTGTCCTTCTCTCCTTTACACTTCCACTTCCACCCTCACCTGCACCCACCGCCCGCGCTCGTTCTTCTCTTTCATGAAAACCGTCCTTCTTTCTTGACGGTGTGTTGCTTTAGCTGCTGCATACAGAAGGGACACGAAACGGCAGGATGGATGGATTCACTGGAGGTGCGAAAGCATTCACTCACCCGTCACACCTTTTTTTGCTATGTCACCTTGATAACAGCAGTTGCAGCAAGGGGGATGAACCTGTCAGCCTTAGTAACAAAAACGCCCACCATATATAGCACTACTACTAGAACTTACTACTATATTGCCACCATCGGGGAGAGAAAGACATCTTTTTGTGTTGCTATTAGGGTTTAGAAGTAGTGCCAAGTACTGTCACTTGAAACAGGATCGAGAGGTTTGGGATTGGAGCTTCTAGTACGTCTTTTTTCCTCTATGAATCTAAAAATTGCTGAATTCAAGTTTTGCAACTGTAAGTAGATTCCTGTGGAATTGGTTAGTACGATTAGCCAGTAAAGATTCAATGGTGCAATGTATATTTATTGACTCTCACACATGACTTGTATACATTCGAAAGCCACAGAAATTGTTGAAAAGGTGACGGTGATTTTGCGTATAGGTTTTTTTACATAAGTGAACCGAGTTTAAAGCGTTATGGAAAGAAAAACTCGTTATGGAAAGTACCATTTACAATGGAAAGGATGCAAACATTATTTTGAAAAAGAGTTGATAGGAATGTTTAAAAAAATAGGAACCTGAAAAGAAGAATGGTTGATTTTTCAGTTATATTTACATCCGCTTTAATAGATTACGGGTACTGGCCTTCGCAAGCCCGCCAATTGATCCAAGGAAGGGTAGGCAGCTCCGTAGGCTGCGACTGCGGCGTGTGAGGGCAACGTAGGCGACATCCTGGGTCTGTTGATGTTCGCTACTGCGTTGTTGTTGGCGGATGTCACTTGCTGCATAGCTTTAGAGTACATGTAGGAAGAATAGATTGCAGAGTTTGCATTGGAATTCTGCTGCATGGCCGTGGAAACCATAGACATGGAAGGAAGTTTGCTATTGTTGTCATCTGCAGCAATGGCGCTGCTGGACAAAGGAGATAAATCCGTAGCTCCGCATTGTTGCGCATTGTGATGCAAATGCAATGGGGGCATGGCGGCCATGTTCATGGCCAGATTACCGAAAGCCGCCGCTGCGGCAGCGGGAGTTGTGGCATAGTACGGACCGGCTGGTACGTTGCTGTAAGGATTCGGAGCAAAGCCAAATAGCCGGGATTTGTCTAATTCAAAAGCAGCCGCTGCCGCCGCCGCCGAGCTGTTGTATGAAGATGCTTGGGTTATAGTATTATTGTTGGGGTTGTTGGCAGCCACCGAGAACCAAGACGAGACCGGATCCAGATTATTACCATGGGGAGAAGTCATGTAAGACATCGGAAATGCTGCGTACGGCGTTTTATTGGAAGGCGCTCTGGGCTTACGACGGGGCCGGTACTTGTAATCGGGATGTTCCTTCATGTGAAGCGTCCGTAAACGTTTAGCTTCGTCGATAAACGGTCTTTTTTCTTCCTCGGTCAGTAATTTCCATTCCGCACCTGACAATTTAATTTCGTTTATTAAAACATCGGCACTTTGGGGTCAACAAGTACGTCATTTTAGCATGACACATTAAGAAGTGTGTAGGAATCGAGTTATTTTAGGGAAATATAACAATTGACCTTACCTAAGCGCTTGGAAATCTCCGAATTGTGCATCTTAGGATGATCTTGGGCGATTTTTCGACGTTGTAAACGCGACCAGACCATGAATGCATTCATGGGTCTTTTGATGTGGTCCGGATTACAACGTTTGCTGTGGGAACCCATTAAATCGGGCGACGGGGTAGTGGAGGATGCGCAAGACAAAGCTGTCATAGCCATGGTAATTTTCACTTCAACGACTGAGGTTGTGTAACTTGCAAACGACGTACTACTCAGGAGATCTTATTTGCTAATTGAGTTTCTGTTTTGTTTGCTGCAATGGGATAACGAGGTGTTTCACGATACGATGAAGCCACACGACTGGCGTAGAGAAGCACTACCATGGACATGGGTCTGCTCTTGCTCCATGTCCCAGCTTTTACATTCACTCTGGCGGTCCTCAAAGGGAAACGCTGCGAAACCTAGCGCAGCTTGTCTGGGCCAGACAAACCTAAAAGGCGTGCCCAGTGCTAAGCGAATGCTCCAACCAGCTCGGGGAGCCCCGAACAATAGAAGAGGCGGGCTATGGCCGCGTCTGTCTTGACGAATAGAGAACCTGCTCCTTCACGCTCATTACAGAACCCCGGTCCGAAAGAAGAAGGCGAAGGAAAGAAAAAAGCCTCCCGCAATGCTGATCATGGCATCCGGCCGCGAACCCGAGCCATAAGACTGGACCATAAGATTCTCCTTTCAGGCTACAAGGATTTACCCTATGTTACCGCTACAGTTAAGAATGGGATTAACTAACACATGCCAAGCTTATCAATGGTTACCGACTGGGATTCGAGGAGTGAAATCAAGACGTTTTTATACGGACATTTTAAAGGGTAATAGCCATCAAGAACACATTGGAGGGGTTTGGATGGATGCTTAAAAATCCACATTATTTTAAGAATGATTAACTTTGTTCCGAATTCTTATGAACAGGCTTTTACGAGGTGCAGGTATTCCAAGTTTTGGACATGACGTCACAGCAGTGCTGTGGCGTGGCTTACGGCGCTTGTTACCGCGGTAACTGTTTATCTCATACTTAAAACAGTAAACAAAGCTTCCATGTACGAAACTAAACTGTTTTTATAGATGATTTATAGATTCCTTCCTTATAGTTTTATAGATTCCTTCATTATAGATCTTATTTTTTAAGATAAGGTTGTTTTTTGGTGGATATTTGACGTTTTAACACTATAGTATAGTGTAGTGACAGTGTTTCTGTGTCATCGTCACGAACAAGGCGACGAAATTACACAGAACTTTTAGGTCTTGAAAGGCAATTCATTTATCAAAGTTGAATGGGATCGATATGGAATGACAGTGTATGAAAGAAGAAAAAGAGGGTCAAGCAGCAGCAAAAAGCAATATTTGCTGTGTTTTTCCCTATTCAGTAAAGCTGGTCTGGGTTTTATCGCTATCCCTGTCGTTTATTATTAGAATGTATGATTAATGAAATGTCAGGGAGTCAAGAGAGAATTAGCCTTGCCACTTATGTGAAGCACTGTTTAAGAAAGCCACGTGCAGAGCTCATCTCTTTGTTCCATGAGGACATGCTGCACATCGACGCTAGCCAGACCAGCTTTTTTTTGTCACGTGCTGTCGGTTCCGAAGATTTACAGAGGGGGGACAAAATCCAAAGCGAGTGTGTACCCCCTGGTTTGGAGTATTATACGTTGGTGGTGGCGATCCGTATGATGTGCACGATTCAACGGGCTCATTGTCACCCTTTTCTCCCCCTCCTCTTTGATAATACGTTAGGGAAAAGCGCGGACAAGAGAATGTTTTCCCTGTCCTTATGCGCGATTGGATTTGCTCTCAAAAGTTTTCCCGGCATTTGTTCAACTGAAAGGCAAAAGCATATGTGGTGAGGCAAAAGACCCGCTGAGAACCAGGGAATTGAAATTTTACTTGCGATTAACTATTCGATGAGCTTACATTAATGGAAAGAACGAGCTAGTAATTGTCTTTGGGGGAACACATCACACAATTTTGCAGATTATTGTGGAGAAAATTAAAACCAACAAACCCGATGACAAATGGGGCAAAGGGACTTGAGACTTTATTATCTATTTTCTTTTCTATTTTATTGTGATTTTTTTTTTTTTTTTACCCCGCCAACGTTATGTACCTTTCCCCAAACTGCGAACATGCACGCAACTCAAAAGGGTTGAAGGATATAAGGGGCATATAGTTTACTTACGTGGTTAATAGCCTCGGTATAAACAAATTAAAATTGTGAAATAATAGCGTGTTGGCAATGAAATGTTGCTTGGTTTGGAAAAGGAAGACTGCATAGAGCGAGGGCATGTTTTGCAGAACAGAAACAGCAAGTATCTTATTAGGAGGCTTAAAAGGGTTACAGTTGCATATATAGTTGTTCCATTGGCAAGAATGCGAACAAAGCTCGTTCTAATTGCATGTTCCCTACCAAGTGATGGCCGGGTCTGCATAAAGTAAAGTTTTCCTCTTTGCCTGGCGCTGCTTATATGTGTGCATCTGCATGGGTCTGTCTCTCTCGCTCCTTTACAAGTGTAATTGTACGGGAGAGCAGCGAGCTTTTACACGCATACAGACGTATTGTTGCACAAAAGGTGCTCGGATGTAAAAGGTAAAGTTCACGTGGTGAATTTGCTTTGGTTATACCCGGACGCACTACAAGCACCGCAATATAACCCCCTCGGTATTCGTATTGCTCCCATTGTTAGAAGAAATTCGCATTGCGCGACGTTATTGCAAAGAGTCCCATAAGGGTTTTCCCCAGTTCTGGCCGTTCGTTTTGCTGTATGTAATTTAAAATGAACAAAACCGACCCCTTTTGATGCTCCAATGCGGTCCTATGGCGAGAGTGCAACGGAGAATAACGTATTGTTGCATTGTATTTGTAGTTGATATGCGGTCCTATCATGCTTTTTGCCCTTCAAATTAACCAATTGCAGCACAGGGTAGATAAAGCACTGTACTGTAGTGTATAGATTAGAGAAAGATAAGAAATACTTTTATCTTTGGGGGATGTTGTTGGAAATTTCAGGCGTCACGTTTTCACCCCTTGGACCTGCGTTTGAATGTTAAATGTTTGAATCCCTTGGTAACAGCGTGGAAATCTCATTTACTGCGCTCCCTTGATCACGACAATGGTAACAGTGGCCAATGTTGGAACACCGTGAAAATGGCCGCCCTCTTTTCAAGTTGCCAGCCATGAAACGCATTGTTGCACGGGATGGGACCCTATAGCAAAAGAGCTGAGATGAAAAAGGCTCTCTCTAAAAGGTTAGGGCCAAAAAAATCGCCATGCCAGCAGAAGAAGAAGAAAAAAATTATTCGAGAGCTTACAGGGGTTTTCTCATTGTTGCTTTTGTTGGACCCATCCAAGAATATTATACGCGTATTGTAAGGTTTTCAACATTTCGAGTATGGAAAATCATATGAACGGGCTTTTATTCAATTTCTTTCCCTTTTTAAAAGCGTTAAAAACGCTGGCGGAACCAATTCGTACTTGAATTTTTTAAATCCCGCTTTGTAACTTGGGTCGTTAATCTAATTATATTTCTTCTTCTAGGGCTGCAGATGTTCGATAGAATCCGATTCATGGCTGAAATAAGGCTTTTCTTTGTAACTTGGGTCTAATAGTTAGAATGAGGAACACTATTTAGAATTCCAACAAAAAGGAAGAGTTTTTTTAAGAATAGTGGTACGAGAAGCTTTTATTAGCCATCAACTTAAACTACTGTTGGGAGATGAGCTAGTGTATGGTAACTTGTTTTCACTATCATTGCAGATTTCCGGCGGATGCAACAAAGATCCATACACGTGTGTGTTTTAGTTAGCAAAAGCCAGAGCCCAAGCCAAAACCAGAGAGAGGTTTTTCTTTATTATTCTTTTAAGTATATAAGCAGAGATATAGTGGACGGGAGAAAGGTTCATTGTTAGCTGCCAGTGAAGCAGTGTGGCGTAAGTGGTTCCACAAAAGCCACATACCGTCAGCAGTTGACGTCCCATAGATTGGGCTTTCAGACTTTCCAAGGAAGCTTTTTGGTTGTGCTTATGGAGCCCCATTATAGTATTGCCCCCACACACACACATCCCGTTACCTATCTTACTTTCTGGCTTTGGAGCATTCCGTAATTCCGAGCGTCCTAAGAGTGGCTATATTTATATATATTTATGCAAGCTCATACATATAACGTGTTGTGAACCGGCTTGGTATGGAACGGCCCGCCACTCCGCCTGTTTCATTGTTGGCCCGCCAAAACTAAATCTCGTCCTTTTTTTTTTCCTTCCATGACAGCAGTGGTAGTAAACAGCCCCTTATTGGCACAGAAACGGGTCTCTGTAGCCGAGTCGCTCCATCATAAACCATTACCCTCTTATAATAGAGCATATCAAGGCATTATTCAAGAGAGATCCCATCTTTAGGTACGTGTAGAGAGGGTCCTTCGGATACTTCCCCACCCCGCCTAAATAAAAAAGTATAAAAAGAATGGGAGAAAAAGCCACTTGATAGCTACAGAGATAACAGCCAGAATCACTATCACACCACAGGAGGGTGATCTTCCTGCAGCTCTATAAAAGCCACTTAACAGGGGTTACTAATGTGATCGCTGAAGGATGATCGGTTAACCTATGTACCCTTTTTTCTTTGCATGCTCTTTACCCAGGAATGGAATGTTTTGTGTATCAAAAGTATTTATTTCCCCTTTTTTCTTGAGTATATTTTATTACGCCTGATAGCGTTTGTCTTTTGTAAACATGTTTTAGCAACCCAGCCAACGGCATAATATTGCAACCCTTGTTTATGACTGATTCCAACCATTGAGTATTACGAAACTTAACATGTGTTATGTCCTGTTAATGCGTGGCTAATAGTTAGGTTTGACACTGGTTTGGGGAATCGGAATTTCCCACGGCTTAGGCATTCATGGAAAGAAAGAGAGAGACACACATACACACAGAGCTCACACATTTAACAGCCTCATCCCCCTATCTTAAAGTCCCCATTGTATATGCATAACAGCTGGATGCAGGTAAAAGGTGGGCCTTTACAATAGAGACCCCCTTGAAAATTCTAGGCTTGATTCGCCTTTTGTCACTTGGGATATCCTGGAATCGTATAAGGGCGTTAAAGGTATTCTGTATTCTGTGTGAAGCTGAAGAGAGTTTGCCATTTTACGACTACGACCATCACTTTCCATTCGGACACCCTTTATTCTTATAGCTTTTACGGGCTTCTTCAGCACAATCTCACCTTTTTTCAGTCACAAAGCTTAACTTGACTTCCATTCTGGCCTACAACGACCCTTCTTTTATATCACACAATGAGAGCAACAATATGCGACAAACATTGGCAGCCCGGAAAGTCATTGAGGTGTCAATAACTATCCCTCCCAGAAATTTTTGTTCCCCACAGTTGTGAAAAGGAGCAAGAAACGTTTGCTTATGCAGCCATTTTCCTTCGCCAGGTTAGAAAAGCCTTTTGGGTTTTGTTCGATTATAAGTCTTTGGGGTCGGTTTGCCTAGAGCACAAGCGAAAAGGGAACATTAGAAAACATTGTCAGCAGTCGTCAGTTGTTGAATGTCGTTTGTGCAAGGTTTTGGGGCAATCTTTATGTGTTTGTACAAAATGGCTACTTTATTCTTATTCTGCGTTAGTAGATACAAGTAACCCCAAGCTGACAAAGCATAAGAGAGGAGAAAGAAAACTGCTTTTGAACCAGGAAACCCCTCTTGCGCATTATAGAGAACGCTGTACGTGGTATATAGCTCTCGGGTTTCATTGTTGGAGAAAGAAGGGATAATTAATTATGCGCCGGTAATTGATTCCCGGGCACGGGCAGCGGTCTGCTGTGCTTTGATGCTGTGTCTCTTCTCTTACATGCATTATATACCAGATGAAAAACTGAAAAGCATCAAGCTTTTTACCCCCTCAGCGCCATCCTGTTGTTCACCGTCTTCTTTTGCTTTCCTCGGGTGATAAATGAATTGGGTTTGAGGGGTTGAATAATAACTTTGGGCGAAGAGGAACTAAAACATTTTTTTTAAAAAAATTTCTTAATGCTTCTTCTTATCTCCCAACAGGAAAATGGATCCGCTATTGTGATCCTTGAAGTATACGAAGAACGCACTCGTAGCCAAAGCCAAAAATCTTTGAAGAAAATAAAAAAAAATATGTTATGCAGCTCCTTCGAGATCACATAGTGGGCACTGAAAAACGATCTGCGCCCGAGCTTTTGTTTACCCAGCACCAAGCGAATATATTGGAAAAACGTGGGACGTCAGGGGGTTTGGGAAAGGATTTCCTTCCGGATCTCGTTTACCAAAGCATCAGGAGAGCTTACACCCTCTACCAATCAAATTGTTAATGTTCATATTTGATGACTGAGGCGAAAACGAAGAGATTTACATTGCGTAAGGAGGGGGCCTCAGAAAGATGCTATTGAAGCCTTTTTTAGCCAAGGTTTTTGAAGATTCCTTGAAAAGGACTTTTAATTAGCAAAGTTGTTTTAGGGAAACGGATCCAAAAGGAGCTGACGCATAGAGAGAGAGAGACAAAGGTCTCCAGAACGTAAGATTCATGCTATGTAATGCGAACTTTGAGGGGTAAAATGGACTTGTAGTTGTATTAAGGGGGGTGGGGGTGGGGGTGGAGAAGTTGAAGTTCCAGTCGCTTGCCCTCATTTACCACTCCATTTGCTTATTGAAGGCCTGATGCTTTCTGCTTTTGAAGCTTCGCAGGGAACAATAGGAAGTTTCTAAATGAGACGAGGCATTGTCATCTCGAAATGTGGATGTTTAACCCCCTCGTGAAGGCAAGCATTGAATGCAGAACACTATTTAGGATCTCTTTCGCCAAAGGTAGAAAAAACGTAGAATGTTAAAAAAAAAATACATAAAATAAGTCTCTCCCAATCTAAATCCAAGTAGAGAAATTCCCCCTCGTGTTTTCTTTGTGGGGGGAGGAGGGATATATGCTGGGAATAGGAATATAATAAGTATTTTTTGGAGTGGGCTGGGAACGAGAGCAACCAGCTAGTCAAAGGAATGAAATGAAAGTTCTTCGGTTTAGGCAGCAGCAAGAAAAACTCATCCATTTCAAGATCTGGGGAGATTGCTGTGTCGATCACAAAAGACGAAAGCAATTTCCGATAATAACAAGGCTAGCTCTTCTACATCCCTGTGCTTTCAATTCACGTTGGGCCTTTTTTTTGGGGAGTACATTTTCTCTTGTGTGCATATGGAAAAAGGCAAAAGCCGAATCGCCAAAGAGTCATGTATACCTCTCCCAAATAGGCAAAAGGGATATATCATGAAGCCTTTTGGCCCAACTTGGGAAAACTTATGCTTGTTTGCTCCTGTGGTTATATAACAAGAATAACATCAACATTATGAAAATATGTTTTCATCGCGCTTTCCATCGTGTAAGCCCCTGCTACTTTTCCCAATAAGGCAATATACCCTAGACAAGCTAATGATACGGGACTATTGTTAATCTTTCAGGGAAAGAGAAGGTTCAATTTTTGGGGGAATTTTGACAAAACGCTTTTGAAGACACCCCCCAAAAAATAGATCCATGAGTGGGTTATTGATGGAGCAAAAAAGTAAGCAACAATGTTGATGGAATTATTTTATTGGTAAAGAATCCAAAACAAGCCCGAACCGTGGTATTTCTAGTACATTTCAATGAGCACACATGATATACTTTTCACGATGTTGGATTCTTGAAAGTATGTATGAATATATGCTTTGAAGTTCTTCATCTTTGGAGGAAACCTTTGGAGAGTCTTTTTCCTTGCTTTTATGGGAAAAAAGTGTTTTCACTTTTTTAGGTTTAAAAGTGAAGGGAAGTCTTTTTTTAAATCCTGGTGTCAATTTGTTTAAAAGCTAATCTGCCGTTGAACCATTAAAATTAACGAACTTTTTTAAGGCAAAAAGAGGGTATATTTTTGTCTTTGCTATGGTCGCTCCTTCTTTCTTCCGAGTCATTGTGTAAGGAATGCCGGTACAACTATCCTTAATTAATTTCTTTTGTACTGTCATTGTTAGCATTTTTAATACTTTTTTACCCATTCTCTTTTTTTGGAAGGATTGATTGGGAGGATGAGACGCCTTTGCTAATAACACAGACATGTTGAATTGGAGGACGTGTGTGTGTGTGCAGTTTAAGAGCACCTAGCTTGAGGTTGGTCTCTAGAGATCCGTTTTCCTATCTTGTTGTGGGATTGCAAGTAACTTGGGTTTCTCGTTGCCGGGAAAGCTTTGTGAAATTGTATGCAAATCTCAGGAGCTGTGCTTCACACACATAAATCTATGGCGATACCGTTTCGAGCCCATGCAAAGGGAAAAGCATCATCGTTTTCAACCCCCCCTTGATGGGGTTATAGAGAGTGGTGCGAGGAAAAGCGTCTGTATACACTCTGGACTTGGTAAAGAAGTGGAATAATGGTCTACCGGAGCTGTGGAAGTGGGTTTTGCCATCCGGTTTCTTATTTACCCGCCTTGATTGCACACCCCAGAGACGCATTGTCATTGCCAGTAGTGGCGGAATCATTTCCAGCAGATTGCTTCTCCCATCCCGTTCCCGCGTTTCACAATTGTGCAAACATTCAACTCTTCCATTTGCGTTTCGCACTCGCCAGACCGTAGCCGGACTCCTGTGGGGAATTGCATGGCAGTTTCCTTTTACAGCTCTAATTATAAAATGCATCCCGCCACAGCGGCCACCTTTATGCACCTCCAAGTCTATTTACACATCTTCTGCGTACCGCAATAAGGCGTGGATTTCCCCGTAGGAGGATATCTGAAGATTCCACTAGAAAAAAAAAGGAAACGCTAAAACTTTTCTATTCACACTTTTTATAAGCTTCAGAAAAAAAGAAAGAAAGAAAAAGAAAATAGTGAACTCTAAATAGTTGTGCTGCGCTCCAGACAGGAAAGTATGTGGTTGAGTTCACGTTTGATTGAAACTTTTGCCTCTATGGTATGATGAAAAAGCAAGATTTTCAAGTCAGCGAAAAGGTTCGTCTAACGGGTTTAATCGTTTCAATCTGGAACGTTTTTAAACCAAACTTGACATGGACATGCCATTAGACACGCCTTGTCACTTCCATAATACGTAACAAAAAGAGGTAAACGCCAACTTATTATTTTTTTTATTTGAACTGAACTTTTGTGCTCCGTTCTTATCCTTCTGACAGGTTTCTTGACGTTTGGGATCACGCAGTTGGTGTATTCGCAATGCGCTAAGCCCATGGGTACTTGTGCGTTTGCTCTAGAACTGTATTGCGGGAAAGATAGTAAAAAGTTCCGGATTATTTTACATACACGACAGGAATAACGCTATGTTGTGCTTGCCTTTAGGCCGGAATGACCATGAATTGAGAGATTATGCATATGGATTCGTCGAAGAGCGCGCTTTAACAGCGAGTCCAAACGGGGTGAAAAGAAGAGGATTGTCATGGAGTAGAGGGCTCTATAATGTCATTCAGCAGAGCAGCTCTTTTTCAATGGTAAGCTTGCGTCATTTCCTATTGTGCTTTTTCGTGGAATTTATTAAACAAATATTCTGGTGGAGGCGGGAGGCATAGCCAAAAGCTTTTCTTAGGAAAAAGGGAGACCGGGACCAAAAGGAGCTGATGCTTTTTCTTCCACTGTCATGCTGTCTGCTTCGCTTCACTTTTTTCTGACTTCTTTTCCATACGCTATTCTATTCTATTTATTGTCTTTTCAAATATGTTTCAAAGGTTTCTACGGTAGCTGCCCTCGTTATAAGAGCTAAAATGCAGACAATGGTACTCATACAAACCTTGGCGCTAATTGGCTCTCATTGTATTCTCGTTTCTGACTTGGAAGCCTCCCTTTTTCAGATCCCTTGGCAACGTTGAGTCAAGAGAAGGTAGCGAGCAAGACGCTGAAGGAAAATGGCTCAAAAAATGACAAAAGGAAATGCAACGGACAAAAAACGATTGACGGAATGCATAGTGGTAGAGAAAATGAGTTTTGGAAATGGAAGAAAAACCTTTCGTTCTCTTTTCTATTGAGCATGACTTAGTGGATTTGCAAGTCAACAAAAGGGTTGAGGGGATGATATTGTTGCTTCGCGCAGTTTACCAGATGAATACTTTACTATTCATTTCCTTTTCCAGTGGCGGAGCCACAGCTGGATGCTCATGGTTTCCACGAAAGACTTCCTTTGTTTTATTACCCAATATTATAGGATTTTGCCCCTTTTTTGGCGATGAATAAGTAAAACGATCATGCCTATCTGTGTGCAGGTGGCCAACGGTGCTTCTTCATTACTTCGTCGAGGTTTCAAATTCCCGGAAAACTTCTTTGCATATAAAACCCACTTCGTGTCTCAATTATTAACATTGCTTTTTCTGGACCGCTATAATGTAGTAATTCCTGGCTACCATATAAACTTACTGTGGAAGTAACCAAGTTCATTCAATTGGACATTCTTTTCGTTGCTGGCTTAGATGTCCGATTTCATATTTGTTTTTGTGTATACAGTATTATGAGTTGTCTTGTTTACGTAATCATTTTTCCTGGTCTACCTTCGTGAAGAAGGTAAAGAAGCTTTTGAAACTTGGCGCCAATTGTCTCGCTTGCGAAGGTACCAAGTGTTGCCTGTTGATGGCAGGGCTAGCCTCGAACCCTTAGGAAAGGTCTTCGGAGGCGCGAAAGTTAATTAATATTTTTTTCGTTGTCTTAAAGTCGCACATAGTCGTATGGCTGTGTCATTTATAGGATGAAGTACACAAACCTGAGAGTTAATTATTTCTCGTCGACCTTCAAAGATTTGGGTCTGCAAGTCCTGGCATTGCAGAATTTTGAACGCCTGTAATTATCTCCGCAGGCCAAATGGAAGCGGGAAAGTACCATTTTAGAATTAAAGAGTTATATAATCCTTATGTATTAGAACGTGTAGTTAGACCAAGCGGTTAAACAATTTTTATTCAAATTCAGATTGAAACATACAGAAAGAAAACACAAATTCTGAATTTTTCCTTTAAAAAAAATCATTCGTCTAGCAGTTCGCTGTTCAAAACTTAGATCCCTCTCCTAGATGACGCTTGATTTTCAAAACTTCTGTTAGGTTTTGGCGGCCAAACAAACAAGCCATGAAAAAATAAATCGAATAATGGACGTTAACCCCCGGAATCCGGATTCTCAGCTTTTAATAAATATATGCCTGGAACTTTTAGAAGGTAACTTTACTTTTCCGTTGCTTAAAAATATATTATATCACCTGTTGTTTTTCAGTGCAATTTCGGAAAGCTGAATTACAGCAGTCCTCTTCCTCTTGGTATGGCTTTGAATTGATGTCACCTAACCAGCGAATACTAGACAAGATTAACAATCCCTCTTTCGTTCAAAATGCCTTTCAAGAAAGTCTGAACGCCAAATGCGGTGTGGCTGTAAAACATTTACTTCTTTACTTGACATGATCATTGCAAACTAATTCCTTTCTCGGAGTTCAGGCTGCTCGCTGTATCCCTTTCCATGGTTTACACTGGATAGCAATATCGTATTGTCCCAAACATATACGCAAAAGTAGACGACAACGAGGCTTGGATAGCGTAGTCGAGAAAAGTGAAACTATTTTTAATGCCGTTTTCGCCATGGAGCCCGGAAAGCCCGTTTTCTTCTCTAACAAAGCTACTCTCAAACAACTTGTAGAAAATGTAAGACGTATAATGTTTATTAAGCTTGATCATTATCACTTCTTCCTTGGTTCTAGATTTTCAACAAAATATTTCAAGCAGCACGTTGCAAACGCCTTTGGCTGGAAAGTAAGCATTTGCCTTCGTTGGTACGACTGGCTTTAAATGGCGTCACGAAAGGAAAGCTTAGACACTATCCAGACAAGGAAGAAGAGAAAAAGAACCCTGAAAGAGAACCCTCCAATAAATTGGCTACATTGGATGAAATAGCCAACCACGTTCACGTAGTAGATTCGGGGGAGAAGAACAGGAGAAAAGCCTTGGCAGATTCCGCTTTTGATGCGGATAAGCTTCTGAAGTTAACCCGATTAAAAGTTAAGGTCAGTTTCTTGTAGTACTGAAAGATAATTAGTTTGACTCACTGCAATAAGGAAAAATTTTCTTGTAGTCTACTTCCACGGTTAACCTTGAGGCTGGTGGATCAACTTCCCATGCAAGCAAATGTGAAATGGAGTTAATCATCGATAGTCCCAGTATTGTCTCCCTTGCGCAATACTTAATCCGGGATAATCTTATACGGACGACAATTCCACCATACTTGGCGAGTTTTGTGGGCCGAGGTGTGACACAAGTTAAGTGCAAAGCAGTGTGACATAACACATGATGTGACCTTTTAATGAACTGATTTCCCATTTATAATAGCTCTAAAATTTTAGGTACACTCTTTCGTTTTTATTTTGTATTATTGACGCAATGTAAGGCATGGCACACGAACACTTGTTGTTACTTGGAACGCTTCAAAATTCCCGTACAACGTTTACGAGCAAGGATAATTGAACTAATTAGGTCCCATGGGGAATTCGACTTGTCATTTCCATGAACCTCCTTTCTTTAAAAAAGAATAAAAAGAATACCCACGCACGGATACTGTGCTGAGCTGTTACTCTAGCTAACCCGTTAGTTGAAAGACATCTTGTCCTGATCCGAATAAAACTTCACCCGATTTTATAGCTCCCACAAATTTTATGAAAAAACAAGGGAACTTTTATCCAAAATTGAAACGTACGTTTAATCAGCTTGAACGGTAAAATACTCGAAACCATGCGTGCGCCTATTCCGGATCCAAACCCATGAAACGGACAAAGCCATAGCCAAAAGAACTGCACCGGCAAAACACAGAGTGATGAGGGTGGCTAAAACGGGTGCAGGAAGTACTGGGAACCAAGGCGCGGGATCCGGAGAATTTCCACAGGCGGCAATGATATCCGGGACTCGAATCGGAGCAGTTAAATACTTAAATGTGCTCAAATCACATTTGGCAGTGCAGTTCGGTAATGACAAAACGATAGGTGCGTTGTGTTCCTCAGTACTGTTTTTGTATAAGATCTGAGAAACCAAGTTTTCCATTAACACAGTCGGATAACAGTAATTTCTGTATAGGAAAAGTTTACTTTTATAAAATATTCCCCATTGTCTGGCATCTGATGGAGTTCTACCATGACCAGAGAAGCATATGGAGGCTGGATGCCATTGTAAAGCCCCAAAGCTGATAAAAATATGGCCACAGTAACGTCATGAGCAGAATATATGAAGAATTTGCGCTCTTTGGGTAAAGACCCGTTTAGAAACGAATCCCAGTGCTGTACCATTTCTTGCACAAGTGGACCTAGGAAGATACAACATTACAATCTCAAATCTATGTCTAAGCTGACACACTTACCTCCTTTGAGCTTTTGCATTTCAGTTGTATAGGCTTTAAGTCCAAAATTCAAGTCCGACAAGGCTTTGATGCGAGGTAACAATGGTGGGGCCCAATCTGGCATAGTGTAATTGTATCGTGACTAACAAACCCGATATTAGCCTATGTTATTTGACAGATTTGTTCTTAATATTACTTCAATAAAAAGGACATCGTACAGATATTCAATATCTTCCAAATGCCGCACCTCACTGCCTGTAAGGTTGGTTAAAAGGTCGTACAGATCTGCATTATCTTTGTTGATTTTTTGCATAAAAGGGGATGCGTTGAATTCCTTGACCAAGTCATCATAGGCAGGACACGTCGATTCCAAGCGTAAAGCCTGAAAGGATAACACGTTAGAAAACAATTCGCATAAACGATTTTCTTGGCAGCCCAACTAAACTATTGTTATGGCTAATCTGAATGTAGTTGTCAATTACTTTTCAATTAGTCTTTAAAAAGGAATTTCAACTAAACAACAATTGCAGTTATTTTAATTACATTCTCAACTATTGTACATCCAGTAATTTTCAGGTCAATTTGTCATAAATATACAGATATTTATGTTCCTATATTTCTTCTCTTTGTTTATCCCTTTCCAGTTTTGCTTCGTCCAGGCCTACCCCACAGTATATAGGAGTAAGCGAAGGATAACAAGGATATCTTCCCATGGAAAGCTTTGAGACCGATTTACTCAGCCCCAGGGGTAGATTTAGGTAAAAAGTTGGCTTATCGAAAGATTATCTATATACTGTGGCCTGCCCTTGATGTTTTCTAGAAGTTTCAGCATTGTTGGTTTTCGACCTGGACTTCTGACCTTTGGAAATTTACGTTCACTTTGGAAACCGAGTTTCCTATCCTATATCTTTCTTCGGGGTTTCGTTTAATTAGAAAAACTACTACAATTCCTTTCTCTCCCTTTCACCCTGTTTTGAATCGCATGAAAACGGAACTACAATAACTAGAACTATCAAGAAGGTAATAAATTAAGCTGTTCAACTATGTTTTTGTAAGTAGTTGAAAGTGCCATGAAAACTACTGGACAACATACTTCAACGTGGTACTTACACATTTCCCATTGCTGGAAAAAAAGGATCAATTTTGATGAGACTTACATAATCTTCGCTTTCAGGACGAGTGTGTACTGGGATGGGTTGCCAAGGAATTTGCGAGTTCCATACTTGATCTCCCGATGGCGGATACAAGCCTGCCAAATGACTCATGGCGCTCATCAAAGTGCGATCTACATCTGTGCTTCTGACCTGTACTACGGCGGTATGATAATCTACGGGCAAGAAGGATGAATAGCGGGCACGGACCCATTGTCCCAGGCCGTAATGCCGAGCCTTTCCAACCTGACAAAGAGACATCATACACAAATTACGCAATTTTGTTCACATTTACGAAAAATACTTACGTTGGTAAGCTGTCCCCAGCCTGCTGGCCAATACTTAGGGTCCTTGTAAGGATCAGTTGGGTAGGTTCGAATTGGGGTCCTATCTCCATGTCGGAAAAGCTGTGAACAATAAAATAACAACGCATTAGTGATTACTCGAAACAGCCTATTACTGTCACTTACGATATGCAGCAGTTTTAGAGTGGAAACGGATTCCCCCACGTCATTTTGTACGGTTGGTTCAAGTCTTGCAGTACCCACGGTAAAAATAAAAACAATTAAAAGGGGGAAATACTTCATTTCCCTACAAGACTTGAACGATTTGTGCAGTAGAAAGTAAACAGCACAGCACTGGTGTCCCTGTAAATAAAAACTACACAATGAAAGGAGCGGAGCAAAGAAACTTGATCAAGGATCCTACTAGGTGGCGTTCAGAACTCAAACGAAGTGGAAAATCTTCCATTTTGCTTGGCCAGCAGTGTTCCTGAAAACTTCGATCCGTTCCGTTCCGCTCTTTTGGTATCAACGAGAACGGAGCGGCGCTGAAAATGGCAGGGAACGGAGCGATTTTTTTCGGAAATTTGCCGTTCCCCATGCCATATAGTGGTCTTACTTAGAACCTTTACACTGGTTGTACCCGAAGCGCTTTGACAAACATTTTTTAAAATCGTTTTCTATAAAATTACGATATCTTTGAGCGGAACGGATCTTTAAATAAAGCAGAACGGCAGTTCCGGAGCTAGTTCTTAATAAGATTTTACAGAATAGAACGGAATGTAGCGACAGAAGTCGATGTAAGAACGGTAGAGAACGATGTTCCGGGAAAAAGGACGTTCCGGAACACTGTTGGACAGAGGTATACACGTAACTGAATGACGCGTTAGGGACCAGGTTTTTCCTGGTTTTCAACAGGTATGTGCTGCTAGCTATTAAGAAGCTTGGCAAGGAATTAGTAGAAGAAAGTTAACTATTATGAAGGCCATGCACTTAACCTTGCAGTTGTTAGTTAAAAGTAAACAGTACCAAAACACTTTTTGCTTTTTTTTCGCTTTGTTAGTAGTTCCCCTGCGAATGTTTCGAAGTTACCGCTAGTCTCCTACATACTGAACTTAATTTAATTATTTTTCGCGTTCTCCGTAGCCATACTAATATGTTTGCTCCTCTTTCTACAGAAAAATCTCCAAACTTTAAGCAAGAATTCATGAATTTTTATATTTAAATCTTATAACGTTTCTTAATTCCTTAAAAACTTAGTTATTGTCATGTTTAGTACCATTGGTTAAAACCGAAAAAACTCATGTAACCTCCTTGAAAAGTTTTCTGTTATAAGATCGTGAAATTAGCGTGTTTTGTATTAACATATAACGTGTCCGGACAAGTTCAAGAGTACGATTTCACAAGTTTGTTGCCACTAAACGGATATGACCCCTGCAGCAACGTACACACGCCAGTTGCTTCCTAGCAAACAGTCAGTGCTGATATGCTTTTCTCCATAGATGTTATTTAAGCTAGTAGTTAAGCTTTATAACATAGTGAGTTAAACATTACCAATCGGATTAAGTAAGGTCGAAAACCTCGAAACAATTCAAGTGCGGGTTTAGTGTGGTGTCTGCAAAAGGCTGGTCAGGCCTACGCCAGTAAAAAAAATTGCAGTGTACTTCATCGCTGCCTTGCATTACCTTTTGCAGTCGAAAAATGTTGCATCTTTAATTGCTAAGCTGCTACTCCGCTACTTGGAGGTAGCTTCTCAACTTTCTGTGGGTATTAGGAAAACCAGTAGGAAAAGTTATGCCAGGAGTTCTTGGCCGGTTAGGTCTTTTGCCGCAAGATTTTGGTGTTTTCAAGATTGTCAGCCGACGCCCAAGTCAACATTTAAAAGTCAGTGTTGGCGAGATATGGTAAGAGAACCATTTTTCTTTCTCCAAGCCGTTGGTTAATAACAAAACTTTGATGAGGTTTTCCTTCTCTTTTGAATTTTTATCAACATTCTCGTTGAAGAATGTTGAAAATTCAAACTACTAATTTTTTTGTTGAATGTCAATGCTAAGCTGAAGAATTTTATAGAATTTTGAAAAGATTCAGAAAGTGGTTTTTGGTTGTAAAGAAAACGTCAGTACTGTATTAAGGTTTTTCCTACTTCACGTTTTGTGGAAGAACCTTTGGTAACCTTGACCGAATAAAGTGGGTGGAAGGGGCGAAAGGGGATGGGGAGGACAATTTGGTGATGCGGCGTTCATACGATGTCTCGAACCGAAAAACGAAAGCAGTGAGGTCGGCTTGGCCAACGTCTAAAACGTGGGCTGTTGTTTTTTATTTGTCACCGGAAGTCTACAAACGCAAATCTGGACAAGTTTTATTATTCTCCAAAGTGAAGTGGTGTTTCGTACGTTTTCTGTTTTCGCATTTGTATTGAGGTGCTTTCCTCTACGGAATTGATTTCGTGCGTACTGATATTTTTCTCTATACTTCTAGTTTTCGGTTGCAAAATGACAGCGAAGAGGAACAGGCAACCCTGCGCCAAGAGGTTAACATGTTCTTACGAATCCGATTTCAATTTACAGATCATGGGAGCTTCGGTGTGATGGTAGTAACAGTTTAAAGTTTACATTTGTATGTTTTTAATACTCATTATCTTCTTTCATACAAGCAACTGGAAGGCTTTTTTGAAGTCAACAGAAGATCGATCACACGATTTCGTAGCCGTTTCCAAGATTACTTTATAGGACAGTAAGGAGCAGATTTACGTGCATTTTGAGTTCTTAAGTTTCGTTTTAAGTCTTTTTAAAGGTTTTTTTTTATTAGATTTGCAATAGTGGGTTACAGTGAACTGGTTGGTGATCTAGGAAACCACTGCCGTTTAGCAGGTAATAACCTTCAGAGTTGTGGTGGAGCACAGCTTGATGGTTGTCTCAAGTCGGACAGGAAAGCGAAATGTAAGTTAGCGTTTTAATGGTTTAATATTTTTGATAAATTGCATTTCGTTTTAGTTTATTCTAGTTGAAGTTGAACGATGTCAAAGATCTGGCGCGGTTTACTACGTCCCTGTTATGCGAATTTGTCCGCAGCGCGCCAGGGATCCACAGATCTTCCATCGTCGAGCTGCCAGGTAATTTAATTTTAAATGTAAATAAGGATGTAATAATGGTAAATTAGAATGGAAAAAATTACAAACCTTTTGCTAGGCAAACCTTTTGTTTTGTTAAGAGCTGATTAAGCAGGAAATGATTACGGTGCTCCATTTTGAAGGATTGCGCAACCCGGAGGAAAAAGAAGGGGTAAAAGGCACAGATAACATGGTACGGCAAGCCTATTTGGACGCTCCTCCTTATGAAGATATTTCTTTTGAAAGCTTGGATCAGGTAAGAGTCGTTTGCTCCACTGCAAATCACGTTGGCAATGATTTCGCTGACATGGAACTTTTTTTGTTTACCGCTACTTTCTGCATAAGTGTAAGTTGTGAAAGCTGGAATAGGTCATGACGACCTGAGCCTGGAGTCGTACTGTCAAATGTGGGATCTTCTGGCTGTGATTCTTGTGGTGATAATGCGTTACAATTCAATTATTAACCTTTACAACTGGGGCATTTGTGCTTTAGGGCAAAATTGACCAATTGGAAGGGTACCCCTTAACATTGCTCTAGCTCTCAATTTTCCAAATCAGGTGGATTCTTTTTTTCGATTTTTCTTAGCTCCAAAAATTATTATAAATATGCAAGTGAGATGTTTTGCTTCCACCCTGAATTCCTTATTTGCTTATTTGTTACACCAAAAACATTCCCGTAAAATTTAGTTACCTGTAGTGTCCTTTCTGTTGTACGATTTGAAATAAAAGCGAAAATTTGAAAAAAAAAAAATGTGCGACATTTTGAAAAAAAATCCGCTAGAAGGGGTGTGGCCTCTACAAAAAGGATGAATCTTATTGGTGGATTGTGACAAAAGGGGGCGTGGTCTCTTTTCGATCTGGAGAAGCGTTTTCAGGGCTTTTCTCCATAAGGAATAATGCTGTATCAAGGGGGTCCCCTTCAAAAATCGTGAAAAATTGAGAGCCTCGCCCCTTTTCCCAACTTCCCTGCTCAGTTTCCTATCCCAATATTGGAGTTCGTGAAGCCGAAGCTTCACAATTTCGGATATGGGTATAGGAACCATACCGGGAAGGTATTAGGTACAAAGAAAGGGAACCATGTAATATTTCGTTTTTTTACGAAATAAAGTGCATCGACAGGGTTTCGACCCCACGACCTTTCGCTTCTAAGTCTTGCGACTTACCCACTTGGTCTCACGCTCATACTTCGAATGTGTTGAAATTCCTATAAGTATATATAGAAAGCTGTTCAACAGATTATCTCGGCGGGCCTTGCCGCCTTGAACGCACCGACCTTTTTTACTTTCATCATTCATCATCATTTTACTTTCAAACCAAGTAATTCTCTCGTAGTGAGTACAAAATATCGCAACAAAAGCATCAAATCATAAAAACTTGTTTGCAAGAAAATGACATGTATTTTTCTTAAAAGTTCACGCATGAACCGCATTCCAAAAACACGTTGTTCTAGTACACAATTTCACTTCTTCGGCGTATATGCCCAAAGGCCTCCAGATCATGTATCTGTCCGTACTGTCCCACACTCCGTAACTGGGGCAAATCCTGCAGAGCAGCTTGATAACGGCTTTAGAAACGTCTGCCCCCTTCGTCGAGCACTCTTTTGTCTTCACTTCTCCCAAGGTAAATAAATCCAGCAGCTAAACAACAATAATTACTTACAATACCCTCTTTCAAAAATACGACTCAATATAAGTTACCTGGTCAGTACGATAACATGGGTATCATCGAATGAAAGGTTTTTAACCGACTTTCTCAGTCCCAAGAGTAGATTCAGGTAAAAGGCCAGAATATCAAAGGATACATTTCTAAACCTCCCAGTGTAGTTCAAAAACGGTACCGACGGTTTACAAAGCGGAATGGGTCGCATCTCGTAGCAGTCCAAAACTTCCCCAGAGTGCACGAGAGAAAGGCCAGTCCACTTTTTCTTAATGTTTTGTTCTCTTCTTGAACCCTTTTTCTAGTACATTAGGAATACTAATTTGGAATAACTACCTTCCGGGGACATGGCAAGTCTGTGAATCCGATATCAATATACTGTAGTATCTAGTATGGAACCGACACTACGAAAATTTGAAGCCAATACGATGGCGATGTCATCCCTTATCCCTTTTGAGGCCCCGAACTAAACTTTGTTTGGTCTGGATTTTCGAAACAAGTCTGCATACAAGAAGCTAATAGTACCGCCACGTCTGCTCGTTGGCGTTGAATGAATGGCGTTGAAATGTTTCTTAGAAAATCCCTGAACCTAACTTAACCTAACCTAGCCTAACCAATAGTAACACTCAATAAACACGAAGTTAGTGAGTTGCACTTTTGAGGTGAATAGCAGCGCTATGAACCGACGCGGAGGTACGATGGTACCAATCTCTGCACCTCAGGTAGGTGACTTTTTTTCAGTTGAGCGAATCATTAAGGACCCCATATTAATGGCTAATGGCGTTCAGAACTAATACGAGGCGGTGGAAAACATTCAGTTTTTACTAGAAATTAGAATGCGAGGATTTTATAGAAACGTCATTGTAATAAAAATACTTTCGCTTCATAACAATTGGGATAATCCTAGAAAAAGACTAGTGCACAATAAAATAGTTCCGATAGCTAAAACTCCCTTGTTTATCATTGATTTATATGGCGATGGTTGCGGCCAAAACATATTAATAATAGCTAAGCTCATGTGTTGGCCATCGAGACCGGGACAAGGAACAATATTTAACAAGGCTAGTCCTCCAGATAAAATGATAAGATAGCGTATTATTCTCGCTAAGCTAGCAGGAAGCCATATAGGGAGAAAGCTCCACTTACTAACGTATGGGCTGACGTGCGCTTCGCTCCAAATATCGTTCGCCGACCCGACGAAAAGGACAGCAGGAAGTGAAGTCGTATTTGACGACTGTCGCTCTAGTACAAAGAGCTGTTCGTGCGTTTTTAATGACGGACTGGCACAATATGAGCAACTTGCGCTCGAATTATCACAAAAACTATACTTCGAGAGCTCAATAACATGACGCGCAGACAAACAACGAAAAAACTAAAAAAAGAATACTTTTAGATCACAAACGTATACACTAAACAACAAAAATACTTTTGCTGAGGAATGATTGTCGCTTAAAGAAAAGCAGATTCTAGCAGGATCGTCTTCAGGACAACAACTAGCGTTTTGGCTATTCAAAGGATCCCAACTTCTTTCATCGAGGGTTTTCATGATGAAGGAAGTCAAACAGTAGGCTTGATGTGAAGTCTGCGCTTGTAAAAGACAAGTCCTCCACGAATTTGATGACTTTGTCTCACAGCCATTTAAGCGCGTGACAACATCGCCAACTGTCAGACCACGTGGTCCTAGCAGGCCTGATCCCTTTTCAAATACACGGAAATTAGATAAGAAGCTTTAGAGACACTTATTTGCTTTTGGTACCTCGCTCACGTGATAAACAGCATGCCCTTGACCTTCAGTATAGAAAAGACCAGCTGTACTAGCACCAAAGGGCAAAAGTGCCATACCAATACCGATTAGCACTATGTTATGCCAAATGCCGGCTGTGTATATCCGTAGTTGCTTGGCTGGAGGCAAACTCGTTACTTCTATTGTGGGCAAGGACACGAATGCTGCTGGTAAGAAGACTAATACCAGTACCCCGCAGCCCAGCACGGGAATTCCTTCTCTACACAACAGTACACGCTATAAAATTAATGCCTATTTACAGAAAAACTTAAAGATCTTGAAGCTTTACCTAGCAGCAGCCAGTGCATGTCCTGCTTCATGGATAACGCTGCAAATAAGCAGCGCAAATAATATAATTGGTAGCTGAGCCATGGGAACATTGACACCAGGTATCTAGACGTACATTCAAATATTTAGATAAGTATAGTAAAATAACAATTGAACATTTACCATGGGTTGTAAGACAGGTTGGGAGAAAGTAGCTTGTTCCTCCGCAGGGTCTGAAGCAACCCATTGTTTTTGTGTAACAACCCATGTGTTACTGGCGAGCAGGGAAAGTGAAGGGATTATTAAAGAAACTGTAATCCAAGTCCCAGCTCCAAACCACACATCCCAAAGGCGAGGCTTCACATGAACCACAGCTGGCCACAATCTATTTAATTTCCCTGTGGTCCATGAAACTTGGCAGTACGTCGCTGACACTTTCAGTCCAGTTTTTCGTAATATGGATGAAAGCTTTGCGGGCCATCTAGTCTGCAATGAAGTAGAACAAATTACAGCTAATGCAGTTCGATGTGCCCCTCTTACTTACGTCTTACTTACCTTTATGTAGTGTTCCGTAATTCGTATAAGAAAGTACAATCCGACGATCAGAATTACTGAAAACCACAATTCCATTGCTGTAACTAAAGAAGTCGGGCATATCAAATACTTACAAATTTAGATTACAAATACACTAAAACTTGCTCGGCAAACAAATAACAAACAGAAACACGCCCGAATGCGACCATTTGTACACAATTCTAAGTACACGTAAACTAAGTGTCATAGTAGTACACTTTCTGCTATTGACCCAAACTTTTTTCTGAGATGTCGGTAGATCCACTTTAGCCAGTCGAATTTCAGTTTCCTTTGCACCTTCAGTAGTAATTATTTCCATTTTGGCAGCATGATCATGCAAGTTATTTCTTTCCAAATGAGAAGCTATTCTGGTGACGGGAAATTACGGGTGCAGTTACAAGACAATACTTTAATAGAGCGTGGGATTTAATAGGAATTTAAAATAGCCACTTTTTTAATTACACACTCTACGCATTGTACAAAAAAGTAAAAGCCAAAAAAATAAACTGAACATATACAAATTAATAAGTGTCCAGATCAAGTACTTCGACCTATACGACAATTTCCTTTGAATAGTTTTTCTATCGAGTTGACAAGTAGTTCCTGCATAAAAAGAATTTCAATTAAGGACGGACACCGCAGGGTTTCAACAGCTTTTTCCTGCTATTTAAAATAACGTTTTTTTGCTACATATGACAAGACCAAGTCGGAACGCGATATAAAATGCCGTTAAAGAGGAACTATTAGACAGGGAAACTATGTGAATTCTGTCCCGAATTCCAACAATAATAATACTTAAACTGGAAAGCAATATAAATGTGATTAAATAATACACACGAGGAAAGTGTACCGAGCAAGCTACTTTTGTCCTAAGCCGCATTCTCTGCTCGTCAAGCCAGTTATTTTTACGTGCTGATAATGCTTTCCACACCATTAAACTAGCAGTAAACCACCAAAACTCATAAAGCTTACTCTTAGTATTTGATAAACCCCAGGCTACCTAAAGCAATCATAGTACCACCAACTAACAGTTCCATTTTCCTTATGCTTTGAAGCATGAAACTTGCCATTTTCAGTATTTGGCAATTCATATCGCGGCCGGATACTTTGTGGTGCAGTCTGTGAACTCCCATATGGTCTCGTAAATGCCAAACGCTGGTCGACAAACATACTTCCGTGGTTACTTTATCAAGTTATAACAAAGTATATGGTGCAGTCTTTCAGGCACAGTCCAACCAAACGCTCATAAAAGATAGAAATAACCATTACCTCGAATTTACATCCTCGGTCTTACTCTGGATTATTATTACACGCTTTGTTCTGGTCAAGCAAACCCGTTATTCGTCTCCTTTTTTACCTGTCTATACAGGGGAATATACGCCAACTTTTGCTTAACTGATTTCCATGGCCAATGACTTCATGAATTACGATGCTGTTGGCACAAAGATGTTTCCCATCTAGTCTACATAATCAGGATAAATACATACCGAATTGTCCGAACATTCTTCCAGTTTTTTGTGATTACAGCACAGCAAAAAGATGTACTCAAGCTCATCAACTAGGCGTGCAAAAAATCGTCACTGCAAGAATTTTGAAAGTGAAAGAAATGTCCGAGTTCATGTCTGAGGAGCTATATTTACGTCACAACTTAATTCGTTCCGCGCAATATTAACACTCTAAACTCGACAAGGAAGACGTACAACACACACAAAAATACTGACTGGTTTACTTACTATTATAAAAAAAAAACATACTTTGACCTACCATCTTCGTCAAAGGTTTTCCTGCATGATGAATGCTATCTATCTGGGACAGCGTCCCCAGAAGGTAATTAAAAAGTTTCGCAGATGTTGTAGCTTCTCGAAAAACTCATTAAACCCTCCAGCATCTAGCCTCCAGTGACTTTACGTGCATGCGTGTTACCCATTTACTTCCGCATACACTTCAAACAGTTTTCAAAATATTATATGCGCACTGCACACCCAAATTTCTATTTTTTTGAAAAAATCGAGATATTAATCAGCAATTATAGCTGAATGGCGCTCACTGTTTTCCTTCTTTTTTTAGGCGTAGTTCGTTTTATGGAACGTTTCCCACCAACTCCGAATTTCTGACGGCTTTTGAAGAGACAACCAACCACTAAACACCTTCAACCAATACTTGCGTTTTTGATACCAAACAAGTCAAAGTAATTAACCAAACGACGTATTCATTGTGGCCCTGGTAGGGTTGGGATGAATAGTTGACTAAGACCCTAACTGATTCCCTTCATTTGTGCTGGGTGCTTTGTATTCCGCTCGCATATATAGCGTTTCTCCGTACCAGACAAACAATTTAATTAAGCGTTTAACGGAAGTCTTATGATTTTAATCACTTCCTTCCACAGATTGCCGAGATCCTTTCACAATCTAGTACTGTATTATTGCCTCTTACCATGGTTTTCTCCTGGTTTTGGTATGTACTTGCTCTCAATCCAAAGAAGGTCATTTGCCTTCCAAAAGATGTTGTTGCCCTAACCAGGTCCAACATATTCTGTACTCGGGACGCGAAGAGGCTCAAGGGGCAGTTTTAATTCATGAAGACAGGATTTATTGCTCTACCGGAGAACACCTGTTCTGCCTACAAGACGGGCTTAGTCGATGTAGGTCAATGGGATGAAGGTAATTTCGGTGTTCAAAATAGAGTGCAAATTGCTGCCATTTGTGGTGCTGATGTCATAATCGAAAAACTCCGCAAAATCTAACTTGAATTCCATGCTTCCATTCTTTGCCTTTAGAAGCAGAACCACGCAAATGAAAAAGGAAAACTACAACTTTCCTATTGGGTCCAGGGCGGGGTACTTTTTTATTATTTCATTCCGAGGAAAGTTTATTTTTTGTTTCTTTGTTGGTAATTCCTATTAAGGGCAAGTGATAATCCAAAAAGGTTTATTAAGGAGGGATGAAGAACCCAGCAGAGCTTGAATTTCTGCTCCATTTGAGAAAAGTGAACACTGTCGTTGTTATTATTGAGGCTAGTTTTCGACTAGTAGGTCAGCAGGATGGGCTCTGGCGACGTACAGCCCCGTAACGAAGCAGTGCTCCTCAACGAGAAGCAACCAAGTCCACCTGTGCGGCTGAGGCGCGCTGTTCTACCTGGATAAACTGCCATACTATCGTTCTGCTCCATCTTGCAGTGCGCAGGCGCCAGGTGAGAAAACTCTCACGCTCAAGTACAAACCCAACGTTGAAGCATAGCTCAGAATTCGCTCAGAATCCGTCAAGGAGTTCGGTACACCTACGATCATGGCTTCATAGAAGCCCAGAACATAATTGCATATCGTGTTAAAATACGAACGAAAATACTCAACTAAGTGGTGCAAGATAAAAAAAACACAACAAAGTGGTGCAAAAATGTCATTCAAATCGCTATGGATTCTATGTTTGGCACTAAGTAAGCAAAACTTTTCAATCAAACTTCACCAAATTGATTCTATTTCCTAATATTTACTGATAACACAATAATGTATCTTAGGTCTGAAAAGCTCCTCGGTCCAAGGTTTACGTAATTTCGAACCACATGTGAGTAGAACTCTGCTTTAATTTCAAATCTATCGCTAAGAAATGCGAAGTATTGACTGAGAAACGATTAGCATTTACGATAACTTTAACTGCTATGTTTACCCAAAATAGCCGTGTAATTATCGGAATCATTTACATTCCAGGAAATGGCTATGGAGAGTAACTTTGAGGCTACGATCAATCAACAGAAGGACTTTGAAGGAAGATCTGGATATGCACACTCGTCTCATTCCGCTTCAATAAACCGCAATCAGCAGCAAAGACGTCCCGTTAGCGGATGGACTGCATTTACACCTGCTTGGCTGAATGATCGCGTAATTGGCTATCAAGACAACGTTCGTCCAACAACGTTAGCACCTCGAGACGCTCCTCCACAATACCGCGGACCATCGCTATCTTACCATGCGCCAGCTTTGCAAGAAGCACCTCAATGGGATAGTTACGAGTCCCCAAACCAAGGCTATGAAACTCAAGAAACGGTACCGGTGCAGCGTAACCCAGTTATTGCCAACGATTGGCATCGTGAAGAGGAATGGCGGCAAAAAACCTTCTTTCGACCGGAACAGTTTCAGGAAAACGCTGGCATCTCACGTCCCGGGCCTGCTGTTCCTGTCGCACATGTCCAGCAAAAGCCTCAGGCTGAGAGCTCCCACTACGATGACCGAAGACCTCAATCTCCACCAAAAAATAATAACTACTACGACTACGTGGACCCACCGCAGCAGCAGGCTTACCACCCCGAACCTCCACCACCTCCGTATTACCCTTCCAGCACAGCAGAGGAAAAGTACCCGGAAGTTGCTTACGCCCCTCCGCGTCAGGCTGCTCCCAAAGAGATTTATTCCAATTTACCGGAGAAAGTACCCACGGTACACCGCCAGCCTCCAGCTGTGCAAGTACCACCCAAAACTTATCCGTCTAACGCAGCAGTGGAGAAATACCCGGAAGTTGCTTACGATACCCAGCGCCAACCTACACTCAAAGAAAGTTACTCCAGTTCACCGGAGAAAGTACCCGTGGTATCCCGACCATCACCTCCCGCGCAGGCACCACCCCAGACGTATCCGTCCAACAACAATCACCCTCCTCCAAATCGCAACGTTCCAAACCCAAATCACAACCAGCCGAAGCTCCAAAACAGTAAGCATAATAACCGAGCGTACCCCGAAAGACCGCCGCAGTACCAACAGTACCCGGTCGGGCCAGGAGAGCAGCGTGCACCGCAAAACATTCCCACAGAAGATCCTTTCAGAGACTTGATTAGTCTCAAACGTAAGAACCGTCCTGTACCAGAACGGACGTCAACAACGCACGCTCCTACCTACCAGGTCGCGCCAGATCCTTATAAAGGCTTAATTAGCTACAAGCGCAAGCCTGCGACGCTACCTCCCATTCCATCGTACGACGAATCTGTAGACTTTCAGACTCCGTATTTGGAGCCGTACAATGACGTACCCGCATCGCCAGAGGACGAATCTCATCCGTACGCTCCGCCTGTACTCGCTGAAGATTCTCAGCCTTACCCTCCACCTGAGCTCACAGAAGAATCTCATCCTTACGCTCAACCCGAGCTTGTTGAAGAAAGTGAGCCTGAGCCTGCTCCACCGATCGTGGAAGAAACCGACGACGACTCATGGCATGAGCCACCCCCTTACCAACGACCCCAACCCGCTACAGAAGAAGACGTGGGTTCCTTGTCACTATTTACCCAACTTGGCACGACAGCGGTCCCATTACCAGCTCGCCCCGTAATGCAAAAGAGTAACACCAAAGCCAGATTTCCTGCCCGCTATCCACTCCGTCCCAATACTCCCTTGCATACTGATGAGGTCGAGACTGATCACAGTGATCGCGTCCCATCGTCGGAAGAAGCAGAAGCAGTGAAGCTTGTTCCTACTACATTTCGACCCGCCATTACAACTGAACAGGTAGTCACTCCAAAAACAAACACTTCACCATCACTCACCCGATCAAGACTAAAAACTCGTCTTCCCATCACTGCTTCTCTTGCGGGTCAAAGCACGCAAAATGTGAAAAAACCTGGTGGCCTTACATCGACAAAAACTGAATACATTTCAGACGTACCTAAGCAAGACAGCTCACTTGTTCTAGTGCCTAACGAGCCACTTTTTCCTTACGAAACGCCAGAGGCTGCACCGGCTCTAATAAAAAGCCCCAGTATTACGACGTCAGTGACAACGACGACAGCCAAAACGACGAAAGTGGACGCCAACGGAGGCCGCATAGCCGCTTACAGACAACGTTTAGACCAACTACGAGAGCAGGCCAACAAGAATCGAGATCTTTCTAAAAATGTCAATTCTAAAGTCGGGAATGATATCCAGAGCAGTTCGTCTTCCAACAAACTAGAAAGCACACGCGGTACTACTACTTCCACCACCTCGACGACCCGCAGACCAGCTGTCACGCGGCTCAGACCCAAGTTCCCTACTCGCAACCGCCTGGATGGCGGCGACCAACCCAAAACTCTGCCCCAAAATGATAAAGACCAGGAAGAGGTGAAGTTGATGGGACGAAACCAAGCAAGTAGCACTGAAGAACAGGCTACCACTACTCGAAGAACCTTCACTCCCAAGTGGCGTAGTACTACGACTACTACGCGCGAGTCGCCTACTATTGACGAGTCACCCACAGAAGCTTCACTTGGTGAAGATTTCCAGTTCCCGCCATACAAGCAACGTGATCGTCCCTATAGACGTAAACCTGGCATGCGTAGACGAACAACAACTACCACCGAATCACTGCTTCCTTCGGAAGAAGAAGATGACGAAGACTACAAAGTAACTCAACGGAAACGAGCTTCAACCAGTACGGCACCGACTACAACGACTACGACAGAGATGATTGCCGTTTCCCCAGAAAGCGACGAAGAACTCAAAATAGACGAAATCAACGAGCCGAATGAAAAAGACCACATTAAAGGCTACTCTGTAACTGTCAGTACTTCAAGTACGACCACTGCCACTACAATTGCGTCGACGACTTCGACGACTTCGACGACGGCAGCATCCAGTACTTGGACCAATACGCCGAGAACATTCGGTATAGAACCCTGGCTTGGTCACTCTACCGCCTATGATTCCGACTCCCTCGAAATTCCCGAGCCTGTCGTCATCAAAACTGAGAATCTCCTCGAGTCAGAATCATCCCTATCTGCTCCCAAACTAGCTAACCACCCTAAATTCCCTCCCAGCCTAGGTGACGATGAGGATGAGCCAGTTATCGAGCTAGTGGAGGAACTACCAGCAGGTGTAAGCACGACCCAACCTACGGCGACAGCCGACCAAGAGGATCAGACACCACTAAAGGACATCCTAGCCAAATGGCGGTCTAGCACCACCACAACAGATCCAACAACAGGTCAGCCGTGGTTGCAATACACAGACCATTTATTTGACGCCTCCACAGCGGGGTTTGAGGACCGCCGAGATGATGACTCGGCAGAATGGCTCGATAAATCCGACGAAGTTAACGATCCAAGCGTTGTAAGCACCACTACCACTACCACTACCACCACTGCGAAACCCGTCTGGGAACTCATGAGAGGAACCCAAGGCCCATTTTTGCCAATTGAGCAGCTTTTACCACTTCGGCCAAGCACCAAAAAACCCAGACGGAAAATTCCTGCTCCGCGACCTGAGTGAAACTCAATAGGCGAACAATGAAAATAGAATAAACAATTATAAAAGAGAAAAAGTGTCCTATTCACGTGTAGTGCGGTTCAGTTCCATGTCTATTCCTTATTTAATTTAAGAAGCAAAGTGTCTTTTTTAAACTTGTCCCCGACCCCTTGTACTGTGGCAGTCAGATGTACATGCTCTCAATACAATATTTTGTTATGAAATAATTAAAACTGTTCCTTTTCCTTCAAATTATCTTTGGTTAAACGCCTAGAAAACCCCAAAACCTCTGGCATAACTGGTACAATACCGAATACCGTACGTTACGAGGGGCAAGGGACCAACCTGCACGAGCATGTGGGTTACGCTTCAACTTTTCAGCTTGAACTTCCTAGAAGTTCCTATCCATTCCAAGTAACCACCTGCCGCTCAATGTTTGCACCCAAAACAATTGCAAAAGGAGGTTAACTTGTACCACGCCAGTTCCCTTATCCACACTACATCAATAATAGTGCGTCATAAGGAAGAAAACGATCCCAGTGTACGTAACCTCTCCCAGAACTAGGTTAACCAGAAAATCCTAGCGGCTATATTCAGCATACCGGTACTAAAAATACTAGTAACTAGAATGGGGGTAACATGCTGGACCCCAAAAAAAAAAGGAAAAAAGAGACCAAATGAAAAGATACACTTATATTTACAACAGCTGTTGGAAGATTTTTTGGACCAATTTCACTATCAAGGACCCAATTCTTTTTTCATCATTACTCTTCCTTGAAGGTGCTGCTGCGCTACCTGCTCCCGGACGGCAGAGCTGTGAAGGGTCCAATCTAAAGAAGCAACGGCTTCATTTGCGGCAGTGGGTCATCAAGTCTTAAGGGGAAACTTGCAATGGCAATTTGGGTTAAGCGGTCTCGGACTACCAGTCATACCCCAAAACCCTCGCGTATGTTAATCCTGTAGCAGAATTTCCTCTATAACATATTCTCCCCCTCCCCTCACCAGAAAGGTTTACCAAACTCACCTCCTCGAGAAACCTCCTAAAGTAGCTGTACATAACCCGTATCATAACATCAGGAAACCATCCAAAGAAAATGTAGCAAATAAATACTCAAACCAATAAAGCCCGTTGGTTTTGGATGCGGAAACAATGTTAAGGTTTTCCCTTTACGATTCCGGGGGTTTTAACCTTCAATCTTGTGACGCGATAAGCTTGATGTAAAAGCCAGCTCATTTCACTTCCACGTCCAGATGATTATCGCTGAAGCTTTTATATGTGACGGTTTCAACTAACTATGCAAATGTGAAACTGAACAACGTGACGAGGCTGGACTATACAAACACAATAAGACTCACACATGCACTCGAAAGATTCTTCCTGAACGAAATGTCAAGTCATGCGAGGGCTAAGTGTTGTTTTGCATGCAGCGAAACTAAAGTGCAGACGAAACGAACATTATATATATATAAAACTTTTTTTGAATATTTGCCTAACGAAGCCTGACTTGGCCCTGAAGGTGAGCGAGCATTAAGAAAAGGAACTCGATTTTTAACCGGTCTCTTCTTCCAAGCATGGTGTTGGTTATAGGTTCGTAGGTGAATTGTCAAGAACAAGCATATAAGCCTTCACTGAAAATTATGTATATAAAGTCCAAAAAAGGAATGAAATGCAATAAAGGGCATTGACTTTCAGGGTCGCCGCTATATTCAATTCAAAATAATAAAAAAGAAATGCCAATCACAAACAGAAGAAATGTCAACCTGGAGCTGAACTTTAAAACGTGATTCGTTGCAGGTTTTTTCACTTAAAGGGTGAAAGTGTTGGTCGTGTAGTTTCCTTTTTTTGCGTCGCAATTGTCGTAAATCTGTTAGAAAACTAAACGCAGGCAACTTCTTAGCGGAAACGAAAACTCCGTTTAGTGCCGGATGAGTAAATAGGATCAACTATGCATGTAAACTCCTGAAACTTTCGCTCAATTGTGGAACCTGACACTTCAGAAAGAATCACAAGGTACCCAAAACGACCTTTATACTCCTATCAGGATCTTAACAAAAAGACGCCACGGTTCATTTAGGGTCACGTTTTAAAACGTAGGATCAGATTTCCCTATTAGCTTTCTCCCTACAATGGCACCAATTTAATTCAAGCATTTAGCTTTCATGGACTGTTAAAAAATTTCCGTAGTAATAAACGACTCTATAAACTTAACAGAAATTAGGGTCTTTCGAGAAACATCCGCCATAAACGCCCCAACAGGTTCCAACAGTTGTTGAACGGGGCCAAACTAATGGAACGAGCTAATTAACGAGCCCTCCTAACATGAGCTTCTAGAAAAAGCTGAAACCTCGACAATGTTTTAAAATCTCGGGGAGGCCGGAACTAGTTGCCACGTTTATATTACCTAAAAGACTTGCTTGGCGACGTAATAAAAATTTAACTTTTAAAAAAGACCTACTTTTTAGAGAGTTGCTCCGGTTTTCTTCGAGATCAGGAGCAAGCGCGAGGGGCTTTCGAGGAGGATGCACTGCTGTTGTTGCTCAACCAAGCGAGACGGATTCGGTGTTGGGTTGTGCTGTTGCCCGCTTACCGCTTTTTGACGTCCCGGTTCGGCTCTCGTTGTCCCAAGCTTCCAACGCTACCTCTTCAATGGGTCCCTCACAAGACAGCTTACTTCGTCCCTCACTATTTAAGTCCAGGATCCTGTTCTCAAAGTCGTCAGTACCCATCGACTAATACACTCCACCAGTCCTGTGCTTTAGCTTAATACCAAGTGAGTTTCTCAGAAACTTCCTACAAATAATTCCAGGCATTCCTTGCCCATTTTTAATCTCGAGTGGATTTTTTTTATTGCAAATTGTCAAAATTTCGAATTAATTGCAATTGGAAATTTGCAAAAATGAAGTGGAGTTTGGTGTTAGCCGTGGTTGTACTGGCAACGAAAGCATCGGCTGAAATCGACGATTTCAATTATTTCTCCGAAGATTCAGATAGCGATTTAGCCAGCCGCACACCCCGGCAATTTTTTTCGTCGTCAGGACTAGTGTTCCCTGGCCCTCGGTCCACCCCTAATGAAAACCCACGTCAACGGTCTCCGAACAACAATCGACCGAACCGACCTTCTCCTAATCGCCCCAGTAATTACAACAACAAAGAGCAAGAGGTTCCAGCGCAAAAGAAGTCGGCACAATTTGACGAGGGTTCATTTGTACCCGTTTTTGCGCCATCCGCTGGCAACAAACCTAGTTTGAACAGCAACAATCCTAGCAGTCCTTCCCGTCCCAACTCGGGTACCTTCTTCCGTCAAGAGTCGCCCAAGGCGCCCAGTCTGCAAGGGGATCGACCCAACAATAACGAAAGACCTACTTTCCAGCAACCTTCAGCGTCCAATAACAGACCCTCGCAAAGTTACCCACCTTCCAATTTCGAGCGTCCCAACTTGAACCCGATTCCCAATCGTCCCCACGAACGGCCTAACTATTCTGATGAACCCCAACCGCCCTTCAGGAACCCTGAACCCTTCTCTTCCCAAGAATTCAACCCGTCTCCATTTTTACATCCCTCTCCACCTCCTCGTCCAGAACGTCCCGACCGACTCGAACGACCTGAACGTCTCGAGCGACCTGAACGACCTGAGCGTCTCGAGCGACCGGAACGACCTGAAGCACCCTCTTCTCCGTTTAATCGCCCTGACGAAGAACGTGTACCCTCCCTCTATAACCGACCCAGTAGCAACAGCAATGGTGGCAACGATTTCCAGCACAGCAGACCTAACCAACAACAGTCTCGCCCAGTAGCTCAATCACCCCGTCCTGTTCCCATAACCACTACCCAAGAGTTCAACCCTCTAGATGTCCCTACACCCAACATTCGTCCCTCTCCTACCACCCCGATCCGACCCCACCAACCACCCCAGCAGCAACAGCAACCCTCCCAGCAGCAACAGCAACCCTCCCAGCAGCAACAGCAACCCTCCCAGCAAAAGATTAGTCGTCCTCAACCCCAAAGTGCTAATAAGGTTCGTGCTCCACCTGCATCCCAGCCACGACCTTTACAATCGTTAGATGATGAGGAAGAGCAAGACGAAGAGGAAGATGGTCGTTACAATGCACGTCCACCTGCACCTACCCGACAAGAGTATGTCCCGGAAAGGAAACCCACCTCGGCCCCCAAGAAACCCACTCCCAAGCCACGTCCCGCTCCGACCAAACCACAGAAAAAACCTCAACCCGTAAGGACAATTAAAACTTAAAATACCACACCAGGTGGAATAATTGGTGGTCTTTGATTTTTTTTTTCTTGCTTACTTTGCCCCTAACAGGTTGAAGAGGAGCGCAAGTCGCCAGCATTGGACGAAGAAGAGGAGGAGGATGACGAAGACGTTCCCAAGCCTGATCGCTTAACTGAACTACTCAAAGAAACTACCTTTAACTGCAAAGGCAGGAAAGACGGGTATTACGCCAACGTGGAGTTAGATTGTGAAGTCTTCCATTATTGCCAAGACGGTATTCGTCATTCGTGGCTTTGCCCCGCTGGCGCAGCTTTCCATCAAGTAAAAAACAAAAAGTGTAAACCTGTTGACATGCATTTGTTGACATAACTTTTTTTCTCTTTAACAGGTGCACTTGATTTGCATGCCTTCGGGAAAAGAGAACATTTGCGAGAAGTCTTCTGACTTCCACTTTGTGAATGACTACCTCTACAAGACCATCGACGATGGCACTGGCGATAACTCTTCCCAGGTTTATGCTGACCGGTATTACCCAGAAGGGTACGAACCCGGTCTATCCCAGCTCGACTCGGAATCCATGGTGGTTCCCAGCTCGCACAACTTCAAAGCCGTCAACAGTCAACATAACCAGCAATACCCTACCCATAAACAACCTTCACGACCCGTCCACCGCCGTCCTCCCCAGCGCATCCAACCTGAGTACGAAGAGGAAGACTATGATGAGGAAGAAAGCAGCATCTTACCTTCCTTCCACAACAGGCCTGATCCCAGGCGCCGACCCCAACAATTCGCCGAAGAATCACGCAATATTCAAGACACTCGTCCCCCACCAAGGGTTCACAGACCCAACAAAGAAGAAGCCACCACAACTACCAAACCCAGTCGTTCGACAGAAACGCCAACCTCCTCTGCAAGCGCCATCGAAGAGGAGCTTGAGGAATAATTTAATTTAAAAGAAACAATTAAGGTCTCTCGCTATGTGTTAATAAGTTTCTTGGGTACTTGAAACTCCTCACGACTGTCTGTACAGTCTCTGACATAATTATTTATAACCGCACAAAATGGTTTGCTGAATAAAATTCATTGTTGTCCTTAAACATAGCAAAGTGCGTTTCCATGGCGATCTAATCCAAACAGGGATCCGTTGGATCGACAACGCATCCACTATCAGGTACAGGATTCTGATCTGGACGCTAAAAAGAAGGATGGGTAAAGAAAAAGAAATGCTTTTGGCTGCAATTAATAAAGCGATAGAGCAATTAAAACTATTAGAAGTGATTGAGAGACAAAATGTGAATGTTCCTGAACAAAAACCCGGACAAAATTCAGCATGTGGCAACGCTCTCAGGTAAAAAAAAATGGTTGTATAACACCCTAATAAAACAATAAAAATACCCTTCTATGAAATCCAAAGGAGTCAACTACTGGCCGTTTTACAACATACTGCAAAAACTGTAGAGGAAGAGACGAATCTCGCACCTTTACGAGATTTCGTGGTCCAAGCCTTCGAAGTCGCCAGCATCGAACAATGCCATAACAATCAGGAACAGGAACTGAAAATCGAGCTGACGTCACTGCAACAGAAAGCAATAGCCACGAGAGATCTGTTCGAGGAACGAGATGTAACTTTAAATCGCCGGATTGCTGAACTCAAAGTAGTTAGTCTCCACCATTCTTCTCTACTTCCGCTTTATAAGTAAACAGAACATGAACTGATGCGTGGAATGCTCAAGTAGGACAGATTAGCCTTTGAAACGACCAAAACCGAGGAGAAACTACAACATGCGTTAAAACACGAAGACAAACTGGGTCAAGAATGCTGTAATCAGTTAGACGAACGACGCCGTAAGATTGAAGACGAAATCCAGGCTGTTGAGATATGCATCGAACAGGAAAAAGACCGTGGGAGGGCCAATCAACGCAACCTCTGCCAGGAAGTCGAGGTGATCAATTAATCTACTCGGAAACTACGCTTTCTAATATAAAATGAAGCTCCCTGTGACTTTAAACCTCAAGTCAACAATGAAAACGATAGGGAGAATCATCGTTAAATTCTTTATGAATAGGAATTAGAAACGC
The DNA here is from genome assembly GCA_023053545.1 of Lepidurus packardi. Classification (NCBI taxonomy): domain Eukaryota; kingdom Metazoa; phylum Arthropoda; class Branchiopoda; order Notostraca; family Triopsidae; genus Lepidurus; species Lepidurus packardi. Next base: position 9,084,072 of record JAKZAN010000002.1, read on the forward strand.
AGCTCCGTATCCTGAAAGCTAACTATGCCATTCACACGACTGACTTGCAAGCAGAGATTGACAGACTGAACAGTCTTCAAGGAGCGTTAGACGTGGAGATCGGGAACCTTCGCGAAGCAGTAACGTCACACATCCAACAAGAGAAAGGGAGGGACATCATTAAAAATAAAACTATATTTTTGGATAGTACGAGCTTCGTCTGGAGGTCGTGCAAGATGACCGTGCAGCCAAAGAAGCTGCACATCAACTTCAATTACAGCGGGAGCAGTTAATACGAACCGCCATTCGCATTCAAGCCTGGTGGCGTGGTATCATGGTACGCAAAGGCTTGGGTCCGTATCGCAAAAAGAAGCGTGGATCTCACCCCAAGCAACGACGACATTCCAACACCGTAATTGTTGAAAAACGTCTGTCTTATAATGACACCTAACGCTGTCTCTCTTCTGTCTTTTTTTCTTCTTTTTTTTTATACTGTCTAGAGAGCGAATAGAAGTAAAGTGGGAGACAAACCGTCCAAGACTCAGCAACAGCGGACAAGCACACGAAAACTCGTGAGCAAATCTTCGTAGCTTTCTTTGTCAAAAAATATCGAGTCATTGCAACGCTGGACTGTTTGATAATTTATTGCTGTATATGGATGCTATGCCGGATGTTAACTTTTTTATGCTAATCGACTGATTTGAGTGATAGCAGCTTGAGGATCTGATTTAAAGAACATGAAATGGCCTTGAATGGCAGCCGGACTTAGTGGTCTCTGAACACTTTTCACAGCCTCAACAAACGTTTCTGCGGCTTCGGACGAAGCTTCAGGGTAAAATCGCCGGAACATATGTCTCAGCTGATGACCACTACAGTAGCCAATAAACTCTTTGACATCAACTCTTCCTGGCCGGATGAGTGCTGGGTCCAGTCTATCAAGATATCAGGGACGAGATACGTTAAAATCTTTTGTGGGAGAATAAGTTGGGAACTTTTGAAAGTTAAACCTTGTAACCCAAAGTTGGATTACGCCCAAGTCTTGCTGAAATCCTGCCCCAAAAAATAAATCTGGAGCGAAAAAACGAAACGTGCAACTTACCTTTCGATGTAGTTGGTAGTCATGAATAAAATCCGTGCTTCGGTCGAAGCAACGCCGTCTAAGCAATTCAATAACCCGCTAAAGGTCACGCGATTGAGACCTTCGTACGCGGTTTTCACTAGAAGCCATAAAAAAAGGATAGAAAAAAGTGACAGACGTGACATTAACTTTTCACACCTGACTTGGTATCTTCGCGGCTGACAAATGCAGCATCAACGTCTTCCAATAGGATGATACTTTGCACAGGAGCGGTGCTTAGGAGATGGTTTAAGCGATCGTCGCTTAAACCACGTTCGCTTAAATTCATGACGCAAACGGCGCATTCTAACTCTCCAGCCAATGCCGTGATAAACGAAGATTTACCACAGCCCGGAGGTCCGTGTAATAAATATCCACGACGGTATGGGATACCTATAAGCCATACGTTTAATAAGTTTTACAACTTCAACAATTTATAGAGTACCTCGGTCTGTGTACCAGCCTGGATTGTCAATAAACTCTTTGACATCGCCCAAAATGCGTTCTGAAACGCCCGTATCAAGAACGACCGAAGATAAAGGTCTGCGTTTGCGAGGGGCTCCAAACTGTCGCCATTCATTCCCCATTGCAGTATACAAGATCGTTTTGCCTTCGGTTTGCTTCAAGGCCAACTGCCTGGCTTCAAGAAAATTCAAATTACGAACTCTTAATTTAGGGCAGCTTCAAAGTTACGGGTACCTTCTTCTAACATATCCGAGTACATTTGCTTATTCTTTCCAAATGCCGTTAGCGTTACTGTTTCCCATGGAACTCCCATATGTAAATCGAGGGTATGTTGCTCTCTGGTGCGTTCAACTCGAATCCAAGAGTTTCCGTACCTGAATAAATTAAGCAGACTTGTCTTAATACAAGAAATATAGGCTTGCAATTACGGTTTTATGGAATTGGAAGATGAAATTACCGAAAAAAGTGGGTTCCTACGCTAGGAATGAAGTGATATTTGGTAGACACTTTTCCTGTATCATGTTGATGAAACTGAGTTTCTACACTCACATGTTGGGTTCTAGTAGCAGCTCGTGCAGTAATCCATTGTAACAACCACTGGTAGCTTTTATCACGACAAGGAACCTCTAAAGTCATCATGTAATGTCGGCGAAATAAAATGAGAGCAGCCTGCCATCCTTTCCTGGCTAAGGCTGCTGATGCACCAACACCAAAAAGTCCAAAACCAGCTCCAAAATAAGGATTTGTGCTTAATGAAGTAATCAGGTCCGTAACTGGCATTTTTATTTTAAGATCAGACTAGTTTAATTGGACAAGTTGGACACGCTTCTCGTTAGCAGCACGTGCTTAAATGCAGTGTTCGTGACGTAACAAATAACTTGCTCGAAACATGTGCTCCTAAAATTCCCGCAATTACACCAACGGAGGATTTTTGGGTTCGATAAGAGCTGCCACCTATCGATATCATTTTAAGTTTTGAGTAGAACAAATTGTCTAGGATTGACTATCCTGGCTATGGAACCAAATGAGAATGTTCCCACTAAGGCGAATGTAATGGAAAATACAGAATAAAAGGAGAATGAGTATCAAGTTTATCCACGTCGTGACTTCAGTCAATTCGATGTAGCTTTCCTTCAACAATATGTTAAAGCGTGCTATGATCTTGCAAATTGATGAAATTGGGATACAAATATAAAATAGCTGCGAACCTGAGCGAAAAAGTCTCGCAAACTTTTTAAGGACTCGTTTCGCTGCTTCCCTTCCCTCTTATTAACTTTTTTAGACACGTATACTGAAACGTGCGATCATGAAGGAGAACAAAATGAATACTGGTTAGGTGAAAAGGGAGTAATTAATAATGCTGCCCTTCGCTGAAGTGCGGTTTGAAGCATGAGAACCCATGTCTGCAACGACACATTTAACTGAAGCATGGAAAGTGGGCAGGTTATCTACGCTGGCGTATAAATTGCTAACGAGATCTAAATTGTCATTATTGGACGCATAACTTCTGGAACATTGCCTAGAATTGAAATTCTGACGTCAGAACATTCGAGTTTAAACTGTATGTCCATGTGTCAGTTAATTTTCATTGCACACTTTTCTAACCAGTACATATGTCACATTCAGCATGCGCAACTTGCTTCTTGGAATGAACAGATTTGCTAACTGGAATAGTGAACACAATGTACCAAATTACAACTGTGTGATAGGGCAAACCTGGGGCTTGTGTAACTCGTGTTTATGAAAACTTTTAGATACGATGGCAGTTTCGCCAGACTTTTATACGTCCTCTTTGTTGGGTACAACAAAAGTTTCCGAAAAGAATAAAAAAATATAGGTGCTTCGCACCATAGCAACTTATTCACGATCGGTCTCAGAAAAAACACATTTGCGTACACAAACACAATGCGTAACATCCAATTGACTCCTTTATGTTATGGATAACATCCAATCTACTTTTACATAAACATGCATAACATCCAATTGACTCCTTTGCGTAAAAACCCGTAACATCCAATTCATTCCTTACGTGAATATACGCAATACCCAACTTGCTCATTTATGTAACCAACGAATGTCTTTCTTAGAGCCTGTCACACAAAGCTGACAAGAAATTGTTATTTGCCGAGTAACTCGGCAACAAATGTGTCATCCGACGCCATAACTACGGGGCAAGTAACATCACTTGGGACTTCTACATTGCAAGAAATGCCTACTCTCTTGTTCCGTTTATGAGAGTTAAATTGGTAGATTAAAATAAAATTATTAAACAACAATAAGAATGGCATACACTTGTGAAAGAACAATTAGAATTGCAGTATTACAATTTACGAACGTAATTTGAAGGTAATTTAAAATTTGTAAAAACTACAAAGAAAACATTTCGACGGCGTTACAATTAAGAAATTCCATAAAAAATGCATACATTCTGTAGTAGAAATTACAAGACTAGCTACACGGTAGACTCTCAATTTAGTATTGAACTCAGCATCCAACTCCATCACTAACTCCCAGGTCAATAAAAAGGACAACTTACGTCATTAAAAAAGGAGTCAATTTATACATGTTTTACAATAGGTTGATGGATTGCGGTACCATTCAGGCTTTTGGTTTTCGAGGGTTTTTTTTTTTATACTGTAACAAAAAAAGCGAGACGCACAGCAATCGATCCATTTTGGGCAATAAAAGGGGGCAAACCTTAAACAGCGACCAGCACCAGCAGAATGCATCCATATTCCAACAATCCGTCACTTGGGTGCCCGCACGCAAAGCATATTGTCCCCTGGGAAGGATGATGGCTCATCCATCTTTGGCATCATATAAAGGACGAGGGCGAGGAACTGTCAATGGAGGGCTCTAAGAAGTTTCGCATGGGGACCGGACGTCGTTGGGGGGCGTCGGAAACGTCGCTCGCGTCGTCTTCTCCCACCCAGCCTCAGCCACGTAGAGCCCCAAAAGGCAATGAGCCGTGGATAGGCCCTAACGAGCCCAAGTGTGAAATACTCCCCTTCGCTCTTCCTTGATTCCGACGCGTCTCTGTACACACAGGCACACTGGCAGCCACATACACACACACACATACATACACACGCGTCCCCTCAAACCTCTAACAGAAAACCACAAAAGACCCAAATTTAGTATCTCGTTGATCCCTCAGCAATTCGTTTCGCTGGTAAGCTAAACGGAAGCCTTTCTGACTCCACACAACTTTCCCCAATCCGCTACTTGATTGCAAACTGCTCCTACAGCCTCATCAAATCCAACTCAACATTCGACACGGTACTACCCCCTCCCCCCCGTTTCCCCGCACATTGTGTGAACCTGTTTCTACTTGTCAATTAGTTTCATTTATCTAATGCAAGTAAGCCCCTCCGTATATAAGTGCAAGTACATGGGGATATCACTCAGAAAATCTAGCTTTAATATCGTTCAAATTACCCTTGGTTGAATATTACTTTTAATTCAAGTTACCAATAGGGAAAATATATATATATATAAAAAAAAGGAATGATTGGTCTCAATTCCACCCTTACAAGGAGCTTTCAATAAAGCACGCTTCCATTGATGACTCGAGCATAATACCGGTGACAGGGTTGTGACATTAGCCCCCTGTGTGGACGTGCCTGTAGTCCCGCAGCGGTCAACCAAGTTGTGGCAATGGATGCACACCGGGTTCACCATCACACACGCCGAGTGAGAGCAGGCCACGACAGCGGGAGCTTTTAGCTCCCATACACTGAATTTTCTTTTTCAAAAATTCTCTGTCCTCCACAATGGAAATCATATTCTTTCGGACACGTGGTACAAATTTTGGGGGAATCTATATAAAAATTGTAGAGGGAATCTAGGAGGACACTTGAAAGCGAATGGAGATAACGCGTTAAAAGTTTCCCCCATCAGTTTCCGTCAGGTTATATGCGAAATTCATTGCTGTCGTGGTTCTTGGCGCGCGTTTGCTGGAGCTTTTTCCCTACTTCCGTAATATACTCTCCCGAACCCTGTGTCTCCGGACTCGATCAAAACCCGATAAAAAAGAGCGCGTGGGGATGAAAGTATATATGAAAACTCGCGTCGTGTATGGGGAAGAACCCCAAACTTAGAAGAACGGAAAGATGAGTGTTTGATGGAGCGACGCCTATAGCCACTGTCATTTGCTTCTTCCGTCGCGGGTCGCACGTACGCTCTGCCACTCTGCCGCATACAATACGTAATCATAATTCCGCCCCCTTCAACTCTTTCAACTCATGCAAAGGACAAAAAGGAGTATATCATGACGGAAGCACGCCACAGCAACTTTTTCGACTGAGCTGTAATACGGAGTACAAAGTGTATAAAAAAGCTTCGAATTCATCGGGTTGATGAGCTGTATCCAAAGGCCATGGCTTCCGTATGAGCAGGCCTGGCGTCGTTCAGAATATGATGCAGTAGAACGCCAAATTGTGTCACCAAACCGGTGTCAAGTTTACGCTAAGTTCTTTATTTTTCTGCTACATTTACAAACTATCTTGTTCAGTACTGAGCAATGAAGAGAAGCTAGGAATTTCATACATTTTCATACACTTGTCATACGCTTTTCCAGCAACAATAAAGCGAAGTACCAAGAATGAATGGCTGACTTATCCAACGTCACTTCAGTGCGTCGCTATACGCCATATACGCTTACTCCAACAAAGAAGAAACTGGTTTCACACATTTTTGTGTTAGAAACATACCTAAACTGCCAAGAATGAATATTGACGCCGTGTGTGCGAGAAATACGTTATGAATATACATTAAAATAAATGATAACACGTGGACCAAGGTTTCGCTTCCATGACGATTGAAGTCATACATGGCTACAGTATAGTCCGTCTTGTTTACTGTTTTAGTTCCTAACATTCCAGAACATCATACTGAAAGTGTAGCTCTGCACTTGAGAGGGCAAGGATAAATTCACTGTAGAGATAACTGTAACGATTTCTTGAAAAATCGTTCTTATAGGGAACAAGGACTGTACGGGTCAACAATGGAATTAAGGGGTATAATGGTGCTTTAAGCGGAAAGTCCAGTGGCAGTTGGTAGGGGCCAAAAGTATAAGGGCATAGATGCACATCCAAACTACCTGAAAGATGTGTATAAAAGTCTTATATGGGCGTCCTGCGTCCTGCTTGCGGATGATTGGGAATAAGAAGGCAAACTTCCATGAGGGTGTTGGTGAACAAGGTAAGACGTGTCGCAAAGCAAATGGAAGGCCTCCGACTGCGTGTTCAACAAAAGCGTGGCTCTTAAGACGACTTGCAACAATACAAACGGGCTTGAGCGTGTCATTCCAAGTACCGAGGCTTATGTACGGTTTGGCTGCCCTTGGTCTCTGGCAGTGATACGCATTATCTCTTTTGCGTACAGTGAAGGATGCTGGATATTGCGGATCGCGCCCCGATGCTTTTCAAAAGCCTCGCATTTCAAGCCACATTGAGTCTGTACAACAATGTACCCAGTAGAGAGGCTCAGCTCTTGGGGTTTTTGACGGCTTCTCAGCAACTTCATTGGCATGCTGGAAGCCTTCCCACTTTTGTCACTGGAACGTAAATTGGAAACCTAATGTTGTGCCCCCTTTTTTTGTCGCCAAGCATGAAACCGTATCTTCTACCTCCGTCTTGATTAAGAATGCAAGTCTTTGGAAGATTCAAGCCCTTGGAACTAAAATGCGTAGACTGAAAGCGGCCATTAAAAGCATAGCAATGGCGGCAATTATACCAAGATCCCTTGTCTCTTGTTGTATACGACGTTGCACCAATTCCAGGTGCAGCATTTCATTTTCCCCTAGACTTAAAGCGCCGAAATTTAATAAAAGGAAAAAGATAGCGCGGAAAAAACGACAAAAAAAGCCTTTTGGTCCATACTGCGGGACGCGAAGCTTGAAGAGCTCCCCGAAGCGTGATAAAATCCGCCATAAATTTTCTGTTCGTTCCGACAAGTTCTTCTATTGTTCGTTGCGGCTCAGAAGAATTGTCTTGCTTTTCAACGCCTTCTCTATTCCTTTTCTTTTTTTTATGTGAAATGCTACAGAGGTTCACCGCTAAAAGCGTGTAGGACAAAAGGGGTGTGTAGATAATTAATTTAGTGTCAGCATTTGTTGGCAGCAAAAACATACCGTGTTGATATTTAAAACTTGTAACATGGAAACTAAAATTTCCTCTGCTTGTACATTCTGACACTACTATAGGGCAAGTGTTATTACTTTCAAAAAGTTTTACGGTGCTATAATAAACGGTCTTTAACAACGGCCTGCGTACCGCATTGCAGCAGGAGCAAAAGAGGCAGAGTAAAACGTGTTCATTAATTAAGCTGATGAAGGCTTGGGTGTGGCTATAGTACAAGCTGTTACTTTGATGAAGCTCCCGCTGCGTCACCGTCCGGATGATAATACACGGGAGCTGCCACTCAACATTGCTTCCCTCATCTAATTTTGGGTCCCAAAAGAAAGCAAATTCAATCTTCGGAATGAAATTTGTCCTCAGCATCATCATTTCCACATTATCGGCTCATAATTCAATTGTTTATTTAATGGGAAATCCATTCCCAGTTGCAACAGAAATTATTCCCCACGTTTAGTTATACTTCTAAACCAAGACCTACTAAGTCCACACTAGGATCAAATCTTGTGCGACAGTAGCAAGCCTTTGCGGTTAGTAAGCTTAGGACTTTTAGCCTGTGCAAGGAACCAGAAAAGCCTTCACATGCCCAGTTGGTACTCGGGTAGTTCTATACCTCTATAAGATCGGTGCACGTTAGTCGCGTTGGTACTGCCAGTTATATATACTAGAACACAAGTAAAGTATTCCTACAAGCATGTCTTTAAGTCCCTTCTGCGCTTTTGGGGTTGGACTTTGGTGGTGAATCTACAAAAGCCGGATTTTTCGGTTCCCTGAGCTGTTGAGCTCTTGTAGTACACTGGTTTGCATAGCACCTCTTCGTCCATGGGGCACAGCTATTGTTATCAAGAGTATCTGTATTAAAGGGGAAGAGCTACACATGTAGAGGCGGTTGGCAGTAGCACCCCAAGTGTGAGGAACAATTGTTGCTAGGCTATGAACCGAATGAGAACAATGGCTTTTTTCTTTCCCAACATAGGTTCTTAACAAAAGCGCCCAACGTCGGTACCACATTTATGCACTTGTCTTTTTTCGCTTGATTTTGTCTGGATGGGCTGCCGCTCGCTTTTCTACAAGTATAGACTGCACAAACTTGACGACGGACAGCTGCTCCACTGTACTCGAACGTACCGCGTAGCACTTTTTAGGTTTTCCGATTTTCAGCAGTGGTTGCTCTTATCTCGTTTTGCAGCAGGCTTCGTTAACCAATACCACATATATTTTCAGCAATGAGATCTGTATACACTTCTAGCTTTGGGATTAATAGGATAAGTTTCCGAAACCTTATTACTGCAACTGCATTATTATAGGATACTCGGTACCCTCAGTAAAAAAAGAAAGGGGAAAAAAGAGCGAGATGGAGCTGATGGAGTTGATGGTTCGCGTTAGGCAGGGGGTGTGGCCCCATGCAGGGTAAGTTCTCCGCCCCCTCAGTACGCCAGTAATGACGTGCTGCTGCGTAGACCAGCGTCTGTTCCATTGCATTCAAACCGAATTACTGTCCATTTGGTCTTATCAAGCAGCAGGGTTTTGCGGTAATCAGCTGGGTTATCGAGAGTGTATACACTAAGGCCATAGGCAAATGACTTTGTTTGCGTAATTGATAGTCTCTCTCCTTCCCGCTTATTTCTCATCATAACTTTCTTTAAGATTATAAATTTACCTATATTACTCAACAACCCAGTTATCTCTGCTTAGTTGTTAAGACGAGGCGGTGCGCGAGCAATAATTCCCGGGGAAAACGATTCGTTCCTCCCGGTACCGAGTTCGGTGTATACAGAAACAAAGAGAGAACATTCTGGCTATGACGGGTATGGCTCTGGGCATAAATATCGGAAACGGGAATGATTTACACGACGTTGCATGTAGCAAGTCCGTAAAAAGTTTTGGGTACTGCGGGAATGGGCTTCTAAAACGAAAATGGCATGCAGGGAATAGCATTGCCGGCGCAAAAGAAGCCCAGGACACACGTTAACCAAGACGGTTTTATATTATATGCGTGTTGGGGAGTGTAAACTATCTCTGCCCGGTGGTACTAGTCAGAGCTAAAATGGCACATACATATATAAATGTGTTGGACTGGTGATGTGTCGGCATTTCGGCGCCGGGATACGTCGAAATAGCAAGAGGAGAGGGAAAGGGCAAGAGATAGACAGAACAGCCATAGAAAGCGCGGCACACAACACAAGCAAGCAAGCCTTCCATTAAATTTGTCATTGTAATATCAGAGAACGACTGGGGGTCTGGGAGCAAACGGCCGGAGAACTTGGACCGGCTCCGAGGGTGGTGTGTTGTGCGAGAGAATGAAGGAAGCAAAGGAAAATAAAGCTGATGCAGCGAAAACGACTCAAATAATAAAACTACAAAAAAACGAACGAACATGGAAATAATCGAGACAGACACTTGGATCCTGTTCAAAGTTATATTCGATTGATCTTTCTTAGTCTGAAAGCTATATTTACTACTGGTCTCAAACTCATAGTAAAGTCTGAGAACTACACTATGGACTGGAAAGCTACACTAGATACGTCAATAGTTGTACAATAAATATACGTAGTCACTTGTTAGGATTGTCTAATTAAAACAGCTTTTACGCGACAATATCTGAAACTTCAAACGTCTTGGTTAGTACGTTGCCTGCATGTGCTGTAGCTATTATAGCAATATAACAGGTTAAATCTAATTTTCAAATAAGTTTGGGCACGATCATAGGTGCTTCGGTTTAGCCTCGGCGAACATCTTCTTTACGTTTCGAACTTATTTGGTTTCGCAATCGCGCAGTTTGAGCACCAAATCTGTTTGAAAACAGGGAAAAGCTCTGAAAACTGTGTTTGCCAGCATAATGGTTATGTACTTTTACAGTCGATTGCTAGGCAGAAGAGCAGAAAAAGGGCAAATATACGGTAGTAAAATTACGGAAAACGGTTCTAACAGTCTAAACACAGATTTGCCTTCTTAATGACTAAAATCAACATAAGTAAAAACAGGCCCAAGCTTATGTAATAGTACAGTATAATAGTATAAGAGTGCAATAGTAATTTCGAAACTGTAACAAACTGAGCAATTCTAAGAAAACGATGACACGGATTTTTCTCAGTTTTGGTTATGAAGAGAGACCAGGCAGAGCGCCAAAAGAAGATACCGTGTGGGGTCTTGAAAATACCAAGACCAGCGTCCGTGCGCTTCAGTACGCTGTTGGTATTACTGCTGCATCAACAGCGCCCGCTGCTTTCCAACGACGAACTAGGCAGCAACATAACACACATTTATGAGGTGAAGAACTCGGTGTGTTGCGTCGTTCTATGGCCTTTTCCAAAATGGTTCATGCCAAAGTAAGAGAGGATCCCCCTCCAAAAAAAGAAGAAGAAGAAAGAAAGGCGGGTGCACTTACCCCGCCTCTGCTGTCACTGCTGTTGCTGCTGCGTTCGGGTTGCTGCGTTGGACTGCAGAGGTGCCCCGAGGGGCATGTTTTGGAGGTAACGCGGACGTCCTGCTGCTGGTGCCAGCCTCTCCGCCTGCATTTCTGTCCCAAAATGCGCGAGGGCGGAGTCTCCTGCTGCGTCCACAGCTGCTATCCATCAGCTGCTGTGGCTACAAGCGTCAGGGGGGCGCCTTTTCTTACCCATTTCTGTGCCCTACTAATGCAAAAATACACAATAATTAATGGTCTTACATATACGGACCAAAATAATGCAAGTATATAGCATCAGTCACTCACAAACAATAGATAGATAAATGACTCTAGCTGCCTAAAAATCTAATAACAACTCATACAAATAGCTGTCACTTTTCTTACTTTCTCTTGCACTCATTTCTTTCCCATTCTATGATATACGTTTGTCTTTTTTTATTTTCTAGGGGCAAAAACAAGGGCCAAAGGAACAGTCGTACCAGTTTGGGGAGATAATTTAAGATCGACTAAATCATACAGATCCTATAGGGTTCTGTATCCTATATGGCTACATGGCAATAAGCATCCTATATAGACCTATATAGATCGTATATGGCTATAAGGTCCTAAAATCCCTGAAATGTGAGTGCATGTGGGTGTAAACTGTAAATGGGTTGGAAGCATTGTCCTTCCAGGGTGCCAAGTGCATCCAGCCATTTGCGACCGGCGTTCGCTCCGTCCACGACGTCGTTTTCGCTATTTACTGTTATTTCTTTTCATTTTCCTGGAAAAGCTAAAACGCGGTGTAACTACAAAACTTTCCTGGTCTTATAAACCCATCATACAAGCGAAATATTCCGAGAACAAAAATTGAAATTTAGGATGCTCAAGACGCTACGTTTCAAACCCCCAAATACTGCAAATAACCTTTCAATGGAAATAATAAAATTAAGTAATAAGGAATAAAAAAGGAAAATATTGGTAATTAACTTGCTATAAAATTCAATGTTAAACAAACCTTAGACTCTTGGATATGGGATACCTATGTTTGTCAAGACTAAAAAAGGGGTGGGGGGATAACAACCACGGGTGCCACCGGGCAGTCAGCAAGTTTTATGTTTGAAATTTAAAACAAGTAATCTTTATACAGGCCAGCGGAGCGTCAGGCATGCCAACAATGCAGATAACGTGTCTAACCCTTGTCAAGTAAAGACTGTATATAGACCCCGCCATGAATGCATACCTTTCTCAACCCTATGCCGCTAACCAAATTTATAATCGGCTGTCATTTATCTATCAAGATACTACATACTACCGGACTCGGCATTCCTGCGAAATTCCGCAATACAATAATTGGCTACCTAAATCAAAAAAATAAACTTTGACTTCTGACTCCATAAAAAGAGACGCTAAATCTTGGATTGAAAAAAAAGTTAAAATTTAAGAAATTGGACCGGAGTCCGGAATGAAATCTAGCTTTAAAAGGTACAAGTATTGTATACATACAGTTCGATTTGCGGAAGACTCGGGTACAAGAAGGCATTCCCCATAGAGATTGTGACCCCATGCTGACCTCGGAATTCCCTCTTCTTTTGCCGCTTCAAAGTGTTTCAAGGGCTTCTTCTTTCTCTTTCTCTGCATCTCGTCAATCTTTCTTTTCTTTTCAATGCTATGGTGATGCCCTGGCTATCTCTAGAAACAATCCCTTTTTGGTGTCTTGTCATTGTCTTGATCGACCAAAATCGTTTGTTCATCTGCTGTGCCTCGACACACAAGCACAAACCTTTCGTTTTGGGCGACCCGCGCGAACCCTTTTTATCGTCTTGCTCCCATAGATCCATGTCGAGCACCTCAGCCTAAAACTTACATTGTGAATTCCCGAGCCCATCGTACCTAAAACGAAAAAATTTTCTTTTTTAAAAAAATCTCCATCTTGGGGGGTACAAGCTTAAATTCCTTGGATAATCAAGGCTAAGACAAACGACAAACTTGACACTGGCATGCAAAAATTACGGCTTTTTTTCTTGTTCTCGGCCTTTTTCAGGGGGTATTCAAGACTATCGACTCCATCAGAAAAAGTTTCCGAAGCTTTATACACCGAAGAGGTGCGTTTACCATGCTTTGCATGGAAACGGACAAGATTGGAATGGCAAAGATAACCATCTCTAACTAACTCCGAAAAACCTGCGGGGTTGTAAAATGTAAGGGGTATGTATATCCATCGGAGATAGAGAATATATCCAGCAAATCCCGGTGTCTGTGACTGACCACGACATGGGCAATTGTCCCCAGCAACCGCAGTCCACGGCACCCAAAAAGGGATAGAGAAAAGGTCACTTTTTTTTTCTCCTTCACCCCCACCGTTTTTGCACCTTTTTGTTTCGATTTAGATCGTTAGTTTGACCAGGTGAACAGTTTGTCCGTTCTCATCTGCCGAGGAGTCTCCCAGAGTTTAACCTTCCAAGTTGGAGGGTTAAATTCATAAATTTTCTACCCAACTTTGCAAACTTCCCAAACGAGTGTAAATACATGTACCAGAATGTAAATTTAGCATTGGATTTTTGTAAGCCTTGTGTGGTCTTTTTTTAGTACCCATAGCCATATGGATCGTGTTCGACAAGCGAGTTGAGCGAGGCTTGTAACGGTGCCAGATTTCTCTCCCCTTTTTGCGTACAAGGTGAGGTCGGGGTCGCGGCCTGACTTAACCTCTACGTAGACAAGAGGAAGTTACAGTAGGAGGCCCGGAACTGCGACCTCACTTTAGTTTACCTTAGCTTGACCTAGGATTTCCCGGATACCAGGCTTTCTGACAAGCCCTTTACGGCGTTTGAGGTCTCGTAACTTTATATCCAGTCCAAAACAGAGCTGCTGAAGTTGCCCATAAGGTCATCAATGTTCAAAATGGCACTCAACTTGTAGTGTTATAGCGCGTTCCACTAGCCGCACTGGTCCATATTTTTTGGCACTCGGTGTGTGTACACAGTGTGTAAGCATATACATGTTTGACACGCTATGTTTCTAAAATATTGCACCAGTGGAGCGTGCTACTAGTTAGATGTGCCTTACCAATCCCTCAACTACACTAATAATGAATAGTCCCGCAATGCTACCAATAATGAATACTGGGCAACGATACCAATGATGAATAGTACCATAGCGATTGCAATAATGAAATGTAACCGAGCAAATGCTGGTTCTAACGGGACCTCGTCCGCGAATGACGCTAGTTCGCTCGGAAGCATTTTTGTTTTAAGAAATAATTAGTGCAACGCTAGAATGCTAGCAAAGACGGCGATGTTATTAGCATATACCTGGCAAGGAGCAAGATTGGCTAAGGGCTTTTAAAGCAAAGATTATGATGGGAAGCTCCTCCGAGGTGGTCCCTTTTTGAGAGCTAGGAGCAATCAGCGAGCAATCCAAGTTAATTGAGTTAGGTCTGGGAGCAGCAGGAGCGCTTGCAACATATTACCCGGACTGGAAAATAAAAACAGTCCAAAAGTTCTCATTAGCCATGCATGCCGAGGCTCTTCATTAACCCTGCTCTTCATTGCCATCATCTCATCAATGTCCAAAATTGCGCTCATCATCTCTGCGTTACGTGCTTCCTTAACGAGAACGTATTGTATACTGTGTATACTTTTTCTAAAAGAAAACGACGGAGAAAAAGTAAAAAAAAGAGGGGAAACTTTTCACGACAGTATCCATGACTACTGGGTTAATTCCATCGGAGATCAGCGAGCTACGCACTAATAGTTGGTCGGAGAGGACCCCACATAATGGAGATAACACAGCTGAACCTAGCAAATTTACGAGTCCATCATCAAGCCTTAATTCAATTCCAAGTCCTAGCTTTTTTTGTTTGCAGGGAGGGGGAAAAAGAAGGGTGGAAGGTTTTAACCCCGACTTATAGCCTGGAAACGTCTCTTTTTCTTTTCTTTTTCCCCTAACCTTGATGAACGAGCCGCTCGTAATTAATTGGAAAAAGGGGCGGTTACGGCCCGACAGAGGTAGTCGCAGACCTGCCACATTTTCTTTCCTAAATCCAACCCGGTACCCAAGAGTTGTGTAGACATTTGGAAGAAATCCTCAGTTGGGCTGCTGGTTGAGCTGAAAAAAGGCGGATTTTTGCGCTGATGGTTTAGAGGTTTGAAGAGGGCACAGAGTCGAGGAACAAGCTCATTAAAAACGCGAACCTGGTGCAGTTTTCGCTCCTCAAGTTTGTAATTAGATTACCATTCGGTACGCCCGTTCTGTCACTCTCTTCTTTGCAGCCACCTAAGGAAAAGTTGAAAACATACATAAAAACCATTTAGGTACCCTTTTCAACTGCTCTTTCGTTACGGTAATTCCCACTAACGTCTGTTAAGACCCTTAAGAGTAACAGCCACAAAAAAATACCCAAAAAGCTTACAAGTACAGCGAAAATCTAGTTTTCGGTGTTTTTTGGTTTGTATCATGTGCGCGGTACAGTAATTAAGTTAGCAGAGAAAGAAATGCAAAAAAAGACGCGTTCACGTGGCTTTTGACGTCACATGCGTGTCATCGACGGTGAGCTTTGTTTGGGTTCCACGCACTAATTCAAGCCAGGACACGTCTGTGACGTCACGACCATATGTTTGCATGCCAATAACTCGTAACTCAATAACTCAGAAAAATTTGCAAGGACGTGCATCGTTCTTGGAATGACATAAACCACAATCATCCATCAAAATCTTACAATGTGATTTGGGGGCTATTGCCCTCTAAGAGATCAAGACCCAAACTGGCGCGGCTCTCGACTTCTTCTCGAACGAATGAGCGAACACAGAACACAGTCTTGATTTTCTGCCAGAAAAAAAATCGAGAAAAACAGCCAAAATAAAACACTTCCATGCACCCCTGCTGCGGGACGAAAGTCTAGCAGCCAGCGAGCGACCTAAAAATAAAATAATAATAAAAAAAATATTAGAAAAAATACAACTTCTTCCGTATTATTCCAAGACATATTTTAGGACACTGCAGACTCAAGAATTATTTATTTATTTTTTTAAATAGGAGGGATAGTATATACCCTGCATTGTAATTACCGCACCGACCCCGGAAACAAACTTACATATTTTCGCAACTTTTTTTACATATCCAAAAGAGTTTGTCTGTGCCCTGCCTCAACAAAAGAAATAGATTCCAATCCTCAGTTTCTTGCACCCATTCATCGCGTTGAATGTATTGAATGTATCACCTCTAGCTTTTACAACGGGTTGCTACACTTGACAAAAGGGACGGCAGAAATGATTCAAGTGGTTTCAACAAATCAACAACTGTAATTTCATCTAATTCCTTAACCGGCAACGTTTTCCCTGAAATTGGGTGGTCGGCTTTCTTTCCCATTCCATTCTTTACCTTTTGTATCTATACGGAATGAATCAGTTTGAAGTGCCTCTACATCAGAGCTCTTGCATCTGTAATAATCCGAAAATGACGTAGTCAAAACCCGAAATGAATTCGTTTTCTTGTGTCTCATCTATACCGCTGGATACACCAAGACAACAAACCGAAAATAAAAGAAACCCTCAAAAGATGCCGATCAGAGCTAAAATGCAGATCACTTCCACTTCCCTTGAGGAAACTTCCGCCGGTTTTCATTCTTAAGCGAAGGAGATAGCAAGATAGGACAGAAATAAAGAAAGAGAGGGAGAGAGAGTTAGACCTCCAGCTGATGATGATCAATTAAAAAGTCTCCTTTCATCTCTATACATCAGCCCGATCTAAAATTTCGTTTGCGGCATTACCAATATCTATTTATATATCTACTTATATTCGGAAAAAAGGTGCAGCGGGTGCTTTCGCGGCTTGGCTTGGCGATGCCCTGCACGTGCAAAGTATAACCCTTTTACTACCTTCCCCATTTGTAAAACACTGCTCTGGGTGTCCTTATGTTAGCTGTTTCTGTCCGCAATGCAGAACCGGACAGTTGCTTGCGAGGACCGCCTACTGAGACTCCAAATGAGCAGCATCAAACTCCCCTACATGTCTCTTCTCTCTCTCTCTTTTCTATTACTTTCCATGTATTTCATAATTCGCTCTTCCGCATGCATTGAAAGCTAGAAACACAAAGAACCAATATTATCTCAAAATGCACCCTTTGATGATCATATCAAAAACCTCCGCTTCTGACAAAAGTAAAAAAAAATCTGGGTTCCAGCTCTTCCATTCATAGAGAAAATAGAGAATATCTAGATGGAAACATTGATGGCCACACAATATAATTCTAAATACATCAGCCAAAATCCAAAATGCTAAAACATATAATAAAAAATACAAAATAAAATTATACAATAAAAAATACTAAATATAAAGTACAATAATACAAAATATAAAATATGGAATGTCTGCAGAAATTCCCTTTTTGCCTCTCTCTTTTTCAATTCAAACCATGCGGGACGTTTGGTTTTGCCTGAGTGATCTATGTACCTTCCATGGGGACGGGCCAAGAGCCACAGTTGAGGCTGCAAATTACAGAGGGAGAGGACTGTTGGACAGGTGTGCTGTGCGTGTATCGCTGTCTTCTATTGACATTCAAATGAGAAGGGACACAAGCCAAAAACCTCGCATTGTAAAGTTATCGGGTCCGAGTTCCAACAGGCCAACAGCCGTCCAAGGAAAGGGTCAAAGGTTCACAAACCCCCCTAACGAAGAGATTGATGTTTAACCAGTCGGAAGAACTTTTTTTGTACGCTTTATTTTCATTTTCCTCCCCCGAAAAACTATTGTGGGCGGGGTAGTTGAGCGACAGAGATAACAGACGATAAAAGAGTCCGGTGAAGTCCTGAGAGCACTACGACTCTATATATCTATCCAAGAAAAAGAGCAAAAGTCACCAGTTCATGAAATTTTCATTTTATTTTTCATTCTTTTTTGGGGGTGAAAAATTTCTTTTGAAGATTCTATGCCTTATCGTAATGAACCTTCCTTTGTATAGTAAAAGGTGAGGGGGTGAGAGACTGATTCTTTTTGGTTATAGAGCAACCTGTATATGTCTACAATAGTGTTAGAACCTAACTGTCATTGTTACTCGCTGGAGGTTCTAGAAAAGTGCGGTACACTTTTGGGGACGCCGAAGGTTTTTCCAATTTTTATCCCCTTTTTCAAAAAGGGGGAGAAAACCATGCCAAAACCAACCACCTTTTTCTTTGACGATTGACAAGTATCGGCCAGCAGGGGGCTGGGCCCTCTTTTGGTAATAGTCCATGGCTTGAAGATATAGCAGAGTTTGGAAGAGAACTCTTTTTCGGACCTGAGCAATTTCAAATTAAAGTCTGCCTGGCATTCTATAGGCTATCATGAAGGCGTGGGAAGCAAAGGGAAAAAGTGAAGTTTGGAGATTTTTCAAAAAATGTTGTGGAGGCGAGGCTAAAATTGAGAGAAAGAATCCGGTGAAAAGATTTATAGAGAAGTGTCTGTTCGGAACACATTTTCCCATAAAATGATTACAAAGAAAAAATGGCAGCATTAAAAGCACAATTATTTTCTATTCTTCCCCCCCCCCCCCCCCCCCCCCCCCCTTAAAGGAAAACACCTGCCCGCATGAGAAACCTGAGCAAAAGGACTTCTTGTCCAAATTTGTTATTTGTGGGCTCGACATAATAAGATCTGGCACAATATATGAAACAAAAGTCGCGTTCCAGGTTGTAAAACTTCGGCGACTGGCAGTTTGGGTCCCTATTCAACACTTATTACCGCCCTAGTGGGTCCTCGTATGGTGTAGAATATTTTTATTTTATTTTTACATTTCTTCTGTTTATTTCTTGTTTCTTCCTCTGGGGCCGAGGAGGTATATGAGGAATCAAAATAACAAAATACAGCTTTTTGACACATTGCTGCTTCCCTGTCCGCGGAGCGCAAACCACAGGGAAGTTTTTGTGTATTTTTTTTTGCTGTAAAGAAACGTATCCAATCCCCTGGCGCGGTTCCACGCTGGTGCTCTTATTATCTCACCGTTTCACGCCGCCATTGTGTAGAGTCGCTATGTGTGTGGTTCCCCGACACCCAGGTAACACAAGAGCGTCGTCACATGCGCGCTCAGGTGTGACACGGCGTGAAGGAGAGCAACCGTGGAACAGGGGGGAACCAATGGGCGACGATCACGACGCCATGTTGGAGTACTTAAAAAACAAGTAAGGCTAAACAAACGACAGGAAGCACGACAGGAAGTTCTGCTCCCAATCAGTAATCTCGGCCTAATCACGAGAAGTTTAGCAGCCAGCAACGTTAGAGTTGTAATTCTGTTCAAAGATTTGGATCGAATCCAACGTTTGCCTTATTTCTTTCTTTTTTTTTTTGGTTATTGAACTTGAAAGTCAGGCAGAAGCGAGGTTCTAGTGTGACGACAATGCTTCTGTGGTGTCTTTAGCAAGTAAGTGTGCATTAATGTACTAACTTTTTTATTACTGTAAAGAACGAATTTTAGCGATAATTTGACGAATTGCTTTGATGCGGACGACAGAGTTAACGGACAATAGCCACAACAGGAAAAGCTTTGTCTTTATTTACGAACAATCTTAAGCCGCATTTCATTTACCACAAGTTAAGGCTGACTTGCTAAACTTTCGAAAACATCCGTTTCATTTGCCTTGACTTGCTGTTTAGTTGCCGTTTTATTTGGTTCGAAGTTCAGCTTTGTTTTGTCGCTTTCTAGCATTTGATGTTGTATTTTGTTCATTTTATAAAAATGGCGTCTAATACGGAATATATTGGCAGTGTGGTTGGTGATGAGGACATTTATATATTTCGAAACATAAACAGCATTACTTAGAAATTTAAACACTTTTTAATTAAAAGTTGATTTTATTGAAGTGATTTACTAAGTATTACACATTTTATTAAACATTGATTCATAAGCAAGTTAATGCAAGAAAGAACACTTCTTTCTTCTTATAAAACTAGTACTCTGGTAAAACTGTACACAGTACACCTGGTATTGTACAATTGTACAACTGTATACTGGTAAAACGGTACACTTTGAAACTGGTACCCTTGTATAAACAACCGAAATTGTGCGTAAGAAAGGCGTAGTTAAGCTGCACTTTGCAAAGAGCAGATTTTTAATCAACTTATGTCTTCCAATAACGAGTTACCAGGTGAAGCTAAATATAACGGCACCTACGCATACACTTCGAAAGCATCTAAGCATACACTATGTGTGCAACGACTTTGTGCAAATCAAACGCGGCTTAAATTTAACCTGCTTTAGCGCCAAGAATGAAATTTGTGTTCCAATGCAGTTTTCCCCACTTCATAGCAACATTGTAACTCTTCAAAACCGTCACTTCAACAATGAATACTTTCTCTCTTTAGAAAGAAACGCGCTATAGGGGCAATAACAAATTTTGCAAACTTGCGCTTTTAAGATACAAAGCACTAATTTTGTTTGTTTTAGAGGGAAATTTATTTTCGAAAATTGAGTAAAACATCTAGTTTCTGGGAGACACTTTCTATTTCATCATGCGTTAAAGTAGTCACTATGTTATTTAACAAAATAATTTTAAAAATAGGATCGCATGGCTTTCTGACGTCACCGGCGTGTCAAACATGGTATGGGAGAGCTTTTATGAATAGAAGTAAAGAATAACCGTATTAACAAGTGTTGTAAAACATGCAATGACACAATACGGCAATGCGTTGCGAATGCGACGTTGGCCGTCTAAAAAAAAAACACAAAAAAAACAACAACATCCAATGACACGTCTGTGAAGCCACGACCGAATGTTTGCATGCCGATAACTTAAGAATAGGATGTCAAGAAAAACTCAAACAAGGCTCATTGCTCTTCGAGTAATGTAGAGTACAAGAGTCCGTCAAACTCTCGACACGTGATTTTTTGGTGATTACTGCCCTTTGTTAGCGGGTCCGGGTGCAAAATGCGTTTTATAGCCACGTTTGTTTTCTTTCGAGATATAATTTCCATGAGTTATTGACTTGCGGTATTCAATTTAGGTTTGCATGTGTAAAGGTTGAATGCCCAAAATAACCACAAAACCTTAACTGAAAGCTTGCCACACACCGTGCAGAGCATTGTGCTCTAATAACGACTGCTGGTGTTTTTTGTTCGGTTGCTTTGTTATAACCGAGGAAATGTTACTTTACTGGCGGAAATTTATAGTAGAAGGATGCGACAGTTAGAACAAGCGTGTGGTCTTGGTACGGTGTGAATTGCTTCAACTTAATGATCCCTCCCAATGCGGCAATAAATTTCAAGAAAATTTCTAACCCGTAGAGTTCTCCGAAAAAAGAGTCCAGCAGGAACGTTATAGTAATATGGCTAACCAGCATAAAAGCCCTTATGCTTTTCTTGTGCTATATAATAACAGAACTCGACAGTGAAGCAGTGTAGCAGCATCGGGGGGAGCGAAAAGAGGTACAGATTACGCGACCAACCTCCAATTTAATTAAGGTAAAGAAAAAATAAAATAAAAACTATAACATCTTCCCTGCTAAGTGTTTCGCTACCAACAAGCAAAAGGATGCACTAACCCTCCTTATTTTTTAAAAATTGTCTTCCCGGGTAAAGAAATCTTTGTTCAGACGCAACCATAAAGTGTGCCAGGCTGACAGATTAAGTGTTTCATAATGAGACGAGGGGTTGTGAAGATAATGAAGCAGCTCACACCCCAGCTGTGGCTGTGGAGAGAGCATAGCCAATAGAATTATTACCCGCTCCCCAGAAAAGCCCTTACTTTTAATTGGAAAAACCTATAATACTGGCGACTTGCCGTGGGAAGTACTATGCTATAGTACTTGTACCCTAAGGCAAGCGCCCTGAGAGTATTTATAACAAACATATGGTAACCCCACATCTTGAAGGGTAATAGCCAACAAAATCGTGTAAGTAAACTGCAGATTTGGATGGTCAACTTGTAGTCTACACCATTCCAATAACGACGAACTTTGTTACACATTTTCTTTGATTCGCCGTTCAAGGGTTATTGCTATGCAAACCTTTGGTCATGACGGTACGGACGCTTATTACCATAGTTAGTGTTTACTCTCAAGCATTAAATTAGTAAACAAAGCTCTCATGTACCACGAGTGACACGTATGTGACGTCAGAAAGCCACGTGTTTCTATTTTTTGAAGAATCTGTAAGACAATGGTTTTTTTTTTCCTTTTATGTGTGTTTTTTTCTGGCTATTGCCCTTTAAGAATTGTAAACATTAAACCCTACTGCATAAAAAAGTAAAATAAAAAAATCCAGAAATATTTGATCACAATTCATATTACGACATTTGTAGGAATGGCACAGGCGAATAACAATGCTCTAAACGCCACACATCAAACGCTTCGGGATATTCGTCCGAGGCAAGGTTTCTTCGGTGCATAAGGAATAACAAAAGAAGAAAAGCTTTTCGGCCATCCATTATGCATGTCGATGTCGGACATGCTTAGTGCGTTTGCATCCAAGCGGCATACAAAAATCGGCGGGAATGAATTATATCGACTGCAACAAGCGCATAGTTTGGCTTGATGGCTTGTGATGTCTTTGTGCGCCGTGGGACTTCTTTCTCTGCTCGGGAATGGCTCTCAGCCTCCTACACACACATCCCCACCTAATTGCATATGCAAAAGACCATAAACTGCTGACTTTTGCCTTTCGACTATCCGTTATACAAACCGTCATGCCAAACCTAGAAATTTCCAAACTTCTCTTTTAACGCCTGCAAAGCTGCAGTGCTCGTTTTTCCATCGGCCCTAAATCACAACCGAACCGAATTTGAATTCTCGAACCCACGCAAACCCCAAACAAAAAAAAAGAAAAAGAAACATCTTGAGAGGGTAAAATACAAGATACAACGAAACTAAACTTCTCCTAGCGAAACATACTTCTCAGCAGCTTCCCAACTTCAAGTGGAAGTGACAAGGATAATTAAGGGGGTGGGCCACAGGACACTGGGTGTAAAATGAGAGACCCGTGGAAAAAGGAAACTTGCCCCCCTTTTCCACACCCTAACCCGGTTCAGTTTGGTTTGGCTTCCAATAACACCACTAACTAACATCTCAATAATTCTGTAGCTTCCGGAAATGCTTCCTAAACGCCACATTTGTCTTGAGCACGATTTGCACGGACCTCAAATGTGAATCTTGACCATGAGGTTGAATTATAGGGGCAAAAGACCATCTATTTCTTTTTCTCTCATTTTTTCCTTAGTAACTTTTCCTCTGCTATGGCAAGTATTCAGGGTAAACATTGCTGTGAAGGGGAAATGGCAATCAATATTTGTCCGCTGCATTGATTCTTACATGTTTATAAGTTGTGTGGACTCGTAAGACTCATATACAAACCATTTGGCGGCTGAAGCGAGGTTTCCGGAGCACATTTAAAAGCTAAGAGAGCTATATCTCTTTAAGGAAAAAGTCCGAGACCACCCTCGAAAACACGGAGGGAATGAAGGGGGAAAAAAGCGAGGTTATAAAAGTACGGGTCATTTGCTAGCTGGATGACTTTACGATGCTTACCGCAGCATCCTCCAACGACCAATTTGTCAGTCGAGAAACTTGCACCCTTTTTGCAGCTATCGCGTAACATAAAGTGTTGTAAAGATGTAGCTCTCGGGTGTCCCTTAGTCCACAACCTGTGTTATGGCCAAAAAATCACTTTTTTTGTTCTCTGAACTCTTTATTTTTACTCCTCCCTTTTACAGCCGTCACAGTTTTCTAGCTGTAGTGCGTATATGCTACTTCCCCAAACTATGGCATTTCTGTCAACGTGGACTCATTGTTCTTTCAGGAAAAAAGTATTGCTCTACAACTTCCGACCATGTGTTGAGAACCCATCAACGACTTAAACCCAGTGGCACTCGCTGGCGCGAAAACTCACGTTTCTTCATTTTCATTTCGTTTCACAACTCAAAAGCCCCCCTTTTCTTTTAAATGTTTGCCTTGTACTGTATGGGTACTATGCACCCTCTCCAGCATATCCACGGACAACTTGACACCTTGCTCTAAACAGGAAGTGTCATCAGTCGATTAGTTTCAAATTAGCTTTCAAGCAGAAAAAGGGGGCTAAGGATTTTTGGCTGGGAAAAATACTTAAGAGCATTCCAAGGCGGAATTTTTGCGTTTCTTCACTACAATGCCAATCATTTTGCATTTACTTGTCAAGACCTTCCTTCATTTCCTTCTTTTTGTTTCCATTTCTTTCGGCGCTTACAAAAATAAACGGAAAAAGTCTTATTAGGCCAAAAGTAAAGTTAAACATATGAAGAGTGATTGACAATTGACCAAGTCACGACTAGTAATTAAACCTTGAATGTTTCTTTTTCTATTTTTTTGTTCTGGAGCTCCGTTTTTGGATGACAGCTAATTAAGGCTTTTTAAAAACAGCTGCCCAGACCACGTTAAAGGCGATGAAGTTCGGTCCAAGAATCTGGTTTTGGGATGCGATCAAGTATATCGAGTATCACTTGGCGAAAACCGAGTCAACAGCAACATCTGTGTAAACGAATCAAGTCAAGTCAATTCTAAACTGTAAAAAATAATATCTGTACTGCAAAGAAATGGTGGTATAATTATTATTCATTTAATTGTAGTATCTAATTACAACTGTAATTAAATAATATAATTAGATTAATGTATGATCTTAAATACACATTTTAACCATAAACCTCGACAACAGGCTTGTGTCTATACGCCAATTTGAAAAAAAATTGGTTAATGTATACTGTAACTAAAATTACACTAAATATCTACATTCATTTATAAAATGAATAAGTTTTTAATATTTAGTATAAACTGAGATGCAGCAAACTTTTTACTTTAGTTTTCATATTTTTTTTACTTGCAATTAAATTAACTTACAGAATTTGATATAACTTGATAAGAATTGGGAGAAAGTTTACTGACATTTAAAATTTATAAAATTAACATTGTACGAACAACGTTAAAGTAAGGAAAATTCCAGAAAATACGTACAATTTGACAGATTACTTAAGCTTTTTGGACTTAAATTTCATGATTAAATTAAACTAATTTATTTTATAGTAGAATCTAAAGCCGCATACACTTATGTTCGAACATCCAAAGGGATCTTTGGTGCAGGGATGGCCAATACCCAATCAAACATGTAGAATGCTATTACATGTGCAATAAAAAACGTTTTTCTTTTTCCTCTCTCTATCCTTCTTTTGTCTGTCTTGCTCTCTTATGATTCCCTTTCTTGTTCAGGTAAGTCGTAACTCAGGTGGGACCGCCAATGGGGGGCGGACAATCAGCAGGGGCTCCGACTCACAAAACACGCCCAGGTGGGCCCACAGACCCAGGATCGAAGAATTCACGCAAAAGAAAATCGAAGCTATAAATAATATTTCTTCCCAAATTGCTTCGAGAAATGAATCTAGAACGCATGGAAAAAAATCTACTACTTTTTTTTACCAGCAAATGCTACCAAAAAATACCCCCCACAACAAGAGTTACGATTCCGGAAATGAAGGAATATAGACGAGTCCTTGCTATCAACGAAGAGCAATTTATACCCGAAAACTCTGACGCGTGTGTGTGTCTGTGTGTACGAGTGTGGGGGTAGTCGGTCGGAGGTCTGTCTAGCTCGTTCCCTGAACCTTTCCGCACATGTGGAATGAGCACACCACTAACGTAATCCGCTAATGGAAGGCCTCGCGCCCGCAGCAGGCGACTTTTGGCTGCAGCAATACGACTCCTTTTACACTCGTGTACGTTTTGGCCGGCTTACTCACCGCTCAGTTACAATCTACCAGCTCTTTATTCGAATACATCTATGAAATGACATATCGTGTAAAGGATCCTCTCTCCCTGGTTATACTTATGGAAAGCAGCCAATAATCGATCTGTTTCACGGATGATGCGTTATACCACGCTAGAAGAAACTTACCAAGCAAACTTTTCCAGTGTTTTGAGGCCTCTTTCTGCTATGCGAAGGTGGATATTCCCAGCCCGAAGAAATTCTTGCATCCCGCAGCTGGAAGTCATAAAATTATGGTTTGGTGGTCATTGGAACGCAGTAAATTGTTGGATTCCTCGCCCTTTTTTTCCCTCTTTTCTCCGTGCTGACGCAGGAAGACGAAGAGAAAACGTTTCAACATCATAAGATGGAGTACAAAGTACGAGAGATGCTCTCCGCAAGGGGCCTGGACCTCGGCCATTCGTATTCCTGTCAAAATCGTACAAATCATAGCCATTCCATTCCACAATTTTTGGACCATCACCATCGCAAGTAAATCAACTTATCAATGTCCCTCTATCCCCACCCCCTACTACAAGAAAAAAAATCATCACCAGCTGTAACAATAATAAAACAGAAAAAAATGCGAAGAGACAGAAGAAAAGATAGGCGTAACATTTTCCCACAGTAATTTCGAAAGAAATTGGGTGCATATCACAAGGAATAATAATAGTTAAAAGACGGTGGCGATATTTTTTTCACGATTTTTTTTAACATCTTTAAAAATATTTTCTTACCAGGGCGTACGCGAATTGCTACGGATATTACAAAGCAATCATATGCGTTTAATAAGAAGATTTAAAAAAAAAATCCTGCTCTGGTTTCCATCACCTGTAGCTTACATCTATCCATCTTGGGAACTGGTATACGGTTAATGGGCAAAAATGGTAAAGAAATCTCTGGCAGCCTTTTTGGAGAATCTCCATAAAGCAAATGCAAGGAGTACAACAAGGAGCTTGTGCATATGATTATGCATAGGTATGTGTGCTGTCATGCCAGGAATGCCCGTTAGCTCGTTTTGGCAGCAGCAGGGGCCCTGGAGTTTTCCACCAAGGGGCTAAAGGGGGTCTCCCAAGAAGCATTCCAATGGAAAGGACCCCCGACCGGGTATTCTACCCATACCAACAATACCAATGATGGGGCCACACGACCTCAACTGCAGCTATAATCCACGCACAAATGCACTTCAAATAGTTGTTAATAACCTTGAATTTATCAGTCGTAATCCCGAGCTTTGTTTAGAAAAAAAAAACACACTACACTCCAATCTCAATCAGCCTGAACAGAAATTTTTCATGTAAAAAGGAAATGACTTTTTTTAAGTAATAAGGGTTAGTGACAACTGGCCTAAGACATTGTCACTCGAATGACAGGTGCTGGTGCCAGTACGCCCATAATTTTCTTTTCCAGACTTTCTGCTCTTCATTTCTTCCTCTTTTTGTGAGTTTTAGGCAAATAAAAAATAAGAGTTTCCAATTGAATAGGTGTGACACTGCTAAATCTATCCCCTATGCAATTTGCATAAAGCGTGTCACTGAGAGAACGTGTGGGGAATATTTGTTTGTGGTTTCCTTCCCATTCCACAAAAGGAAATACAGCCCATTACTTTTCTCCCGTGTCGTTGTTGTTCTATATCCGTACGAGTGGGACTGATTAATAGACCATCACCCGATACCTATACCAGCAGGTGCTACCCTTCATTCCGATTCTCGGTGACAGAAGTCTAGACCCACTTACAAATGAATATTCTAAAGGACTACAAGCAGCTTGTTGCTGTACCATACCGTATACGAGAATGTGTACTGTTAACAATAGGGGCGCATAATATGAGCTGATTTGTCTCACCGGATAAATACGCTGAAACTTTTATCTAACCCCAGGTCCGGATATGCCAGTAAAGTATTGTCAAGGGACGTGTCGAGCATTTTCTCTCTATATTTATATTTGTGTAAATAATAGGACCTTGTTTTGGGACCCTTTAAGTTGTCAGCGTTCAACAGAATGACTCGATCCATGTTCTCGCCCCTCTCATACATCTCAAGTTCGGTTGGAAAAAAGTGTGTTAGCTCGGTTTGTAATATACTTGGCTTGCCACAATATAGAGAGCCACTTGGCTTCCGAATGACAGGTTAATGGCTTCAAGTATAAATAAGGCCCCGGGCTACAGTTTTTACTGCTCTTAATTGAAGGCACCGAAGGGCTGCTCAGAAAAGGAAGCTGGTCAACCTCGTAAACTTGAAAAGCGCAGCCAAATATAGTTAGCATGTTGGCTTTTCTTGTGAAGGGATGTGGTGCGGTGCGCGCGGATATTGAATAGTCGCAGCACGCTTGCTGCGACTGTCTCCAGGACGTCAATAGACTCCCAACCCGTGTTTTTAGGTCCCACACTGCGACTATATGATCCGTCTTTTACCGCTTTATAATTGCCCCCATATCGAGCTTTTGCCTCCTCGTGTCTCGTCAGATTGGTTTCGCACACCATGCTAAAATACTCCCCCAACCGAGTCATGCTGCTTTGCTCTCTAGGAACGATGGCAGGGGACACTACAACCTCAAGGACCTCGAAGCAGCAACAAGGCAGCAAGACAAGACGTATCTTTTTTTGGCTACTATTTTCTGAATCATGCCAAAAAAATTGTCTTGAACGAACGTGTGACCCCTCTCTGTGCTAACCAAATTATCCGTGAACTGGCGGCACACCTTCTTTTCCCCCAGGGAAAAACAAAGAATAATAAAACAAAAGAAGGTATAACTCCTCGATTTTACAGTTGTATAAAGCCCAAATGTGATTTGTTGACAGTAATTTTAATCAAGTAAAAAAATTTTAAGTTTGTAAGTTTGTAGAGCAAGGTGTTTTTTGGCAAGAGTCCGGCCAAAGTTGCTGCAGACACTCGGGACGTTAGGACGCCAGGACGCTCCTAACGACGCTTTAAGGAACCGAAAAATACAAACAACGTAAAACTCCCGTGCCGTGATTGGTCGGGGATGTGGATCATGAAACGGAGAGAAGCGTGCAGGTCTTCCAATGAACAAGGCGGGATGAATGCCGGAGGATAGTCTTTCCCCGCAGGAGGTTAAGAGGCGCGACGCGCGTTGCAACGAATAGCGCGGCCCAAGAGCTCGGTCCCCGCTGCGCAAGGCATTATTCTCGAGTCCGGCGTCCTAGCGTGAGCATGACCGCTGCCGCAGCCCTGAGCGCCTCCGTGATGGATCATGGCCAACACCAGCACGGCAACTACAGAGCTTCGCCGTACCACCATCACCCGCACCACCACCACCATCACCACCACCACATCCACGGCCACGGCCATCGCGTTTTCAATGGAGTCGGAGTAGCTGCTGCCGGAGTGACAAGTTTCGGTTTCGGTCCTGTGCCTCCTCAGTTGGGCAGTGGCGTTGCTGGAGATCACACGACGACGAGTACGACGTCCAGCGGTAGCAATAATATCACAAACAGTATCCCGGATTGCAGCAGCACCATGCTAAACCCTTTCATGGACGCGGGTGCCCACATGGCGGGACTCAAGCTGGGCCCTGCTGGACATCACGCGGATCATCAGGGACAACATTTTGGTCAAGCGCCCGGTTACCCAGTGCCTGTGTCGCATCATCACGTGTCGCATCATAGTGTGTCACATCATGTGGGTTCTTACGCGGCACGGGATTTCTTACTCCGGCGAGACATGTCTTCTTTGGAAGGACATCCCGCCTTGGCCGCCAACAATCAACATCCTCACCATCCTCACTCGGTGTTTATGGGGCCGCCCGACCACGGCGGGCCCCCGCATGCCGGCCACGCCGCGGTCTTGTTCCCCGGCCTGGCTGAGCATCACCACCAAGCCGCCATGAATCAGCAGATGCGAATTCCCATGGACATGTATTCGCGAGCGGATCAATTCCACGGCGGTATGGCCGCCGCGAATCAGTTTCATAACGCCATGAATCCGATGGCCGGAATGGGACCCATGGGTGGCATGGGACCCATGTCTCATCATCCTCACGCTCCCGGAGCTTTCTTTCGCTATATGCGGCCCCCCATCAAGCAAGAACTCTCTTGTCTCTGGGTCGAGCCGGATCAGCCCTCGCCCAAGAAGACTTGCAACAAAATGTTCAATTCCATGCACGAAATTGTGACACACATCACCGTGGAACATGTAGGTGGACCCGAATGTACCAACCATGCCTGTTTCTGGCAGAGTTGTTGTCGAAACGGCCGGCCTTTCAAAGCCAAGTACAAGCTGGTCAATCACATCCGAGTGCATACTGGTGAAAAACCCTTCCCTTGTCCGTTCCCCGGATGTGGCAAAGTCTTTGCACGCAGTGAAAATCTCAAAATACACAAAAGAACCCACACAGGTAAGCCTAAGTTTTTAAGTTTACAAGAAATACCCCATCCATTTCTCACTTCATTTGCAGAGGCAATCAGTCTTCTTGCCCCTTCGTTCACCAGGTCTGGTTAGCTGGTAAAAACATAGCTTGTAATGCTTGCCAAATGCAACCGTCAGTCCCCGTAGGTCTTCTTTAACCACCCACACCAAGTGTTTCAGTGAAAATTTGAATGATGTTGGGTTTTCCCGAAAGTAGCATTCAGTCAAATTCCTCTTCCGTCAACGTCAACTTAACAGTGATTCCCATGCTTTTTCCACCGTCTTAAACAAGACAGTTTGTAAAAGGATTGGCCACACTATTTAGACTTCTTTAAGGGAATAAAAAATTTACCACAGCTTCCCCAGTGGAAATTTCCCGACGGACCAGACCAAACTGAACCAAAGGGCATATCGAAAAGCTCAGGTAAAACTTGCGCTGTGGCAGGTATACGCAACACGATCTGGCTCAAGTTGAACGCTCGCCTGTCCGTATCTTTTACCCATATAATAACAGACAGTCAGCCACTCGAGACTTTGGACAAAGTTGCGAAAGATGCAGATCTTTCGAAACATTGACACCGACCCACTTCTCGGTTGTGTCTTCGGGCTTTTTGGTCAAGCTACCGTAATCTAATTGAAGAACGACAAGTTTTTATCAATCATGTAAATCTGGTTTGCAGCTTGTTGCTTTCTGGGGTTTTGCCCCTCTTTTCGCTTGTCGTCACCCTAATAGCTCTCTTTTCTCTCGAGCTACGCTAACCGTAGATCCTATAGCCAGATTTTGCAAACGATGCAACCACAGATATCCGATCTCATTTCGGGGGTGTCGAGTGCAAGTAGGCTATTACAAGTGTTCTAAGCTGTACCTCCCATCCCTTCGCAAACACGTGGCCATTTCCGGATAATTTGTGAACATGGAGTTGTGTCTTGATACACAAACATTCCCAGTTAATCCTACGTCTCGTAATTCCGCAAGAATTTTCCCAAGATGTTTCTTCGCCGTAGCCTCACGAGACATATTTAAAGTGCTAGAAGGGCCCATATCTTCTGAGTTACCTCCCTCATGGAACTCCACAGCATTCCAAAGGTGCTCTATCCGAACAGTTTTACGACCGCGACCACTGCCACCCATAAAACCTTTTTCCGTTGTCCAAAAAAAAAAAAATTCGCCAAAATCTTCTTGTTGTCTACCTCCTTCTCCTCCTCGACTCACCTTTTCTTTCGGGCTATATGTCTGTCTCTCTCTTCTATTCTTTCTCTCGTGTCAGAGCTCTATAGTTCCGCTCATTATAGTAACTTGGGTGCTGTTTGAAAAATACTCCGAAGGGACGTCTTTCGTTCCTTCCTCCCAGAAATCGAAATCCCCGAATATTCAGAGCAACCAAGTCAATCCTATAAGTCAGTAAAATGCCAAACGTGTACCTCTGTTGGGAGGAAGAAGCTTTGGGTTAATGAGGTCCCTTAAGTCCTCTTGTTCCCCTAAAACCTAAAACAAGGCTTCCCTCCCCGTGAAACTGTGACCTCTCGTCTTCCAGTCACCTTGACATCTTTGCCATTTAATTGCTGTGTACTTGAAGGTTTCCTAATCACTGTTAGTCACCACCCCCTTTTCCGAAACTCTATAAGATCATTTTGGCTACAAAAGTTATTCTTTTGATCTTGTGTCCTTCCCAAGTCTATGTTCAATGTAAGAAAGGTTTGACTTGGACAATGAGCAATGGTCAAGCAGATTGTGCAAGTCTTGGGGAGTTGTTTCCCTTTTTGGACCCCAGAATCAGAATCTTGACGCTTGGAATGGCTCTGAAAAGGCAGCTCGATACCAACAATAGGGTTTGATAGTTGCTTCGAACATGACTGCTAGCAGCAAGGTCCACTTTCTGTAGATTCAGCGTTGACGATGAGGCTAATGAATAGAATAGACTTGGGTTAATGCGAGGTAATGGATGTTTGGCCACGCTATAGGACTTTTTTAAAGACTTACCTTGGCCCTGCTATTGCCTTCTTTCAGGTTTTACCTTCGATTCATTTTCAACAGACGATGGTGAGTCTAAAACATTCCCTCGGAATTTTGAGTAAAACTTTTAGCGCACGTTGTTTACATGTCATTTCCGCTGTGACTACGGCGCTTTTGCAACGTTTCTGGGCAAATTCAGACGTAGATAGTATACTAGGTCTTTCCTCTACGGTTACCAGGGATCAAGATTCTGAACCCAGCCTCTTGATATGTTTTTCGCTCCGAGGACTGGCAAGCAAGGGGAAAAGACTGAAGGATATATCGTCTGTAACGGTTAGGTGTCTCTAATTCATTAAGAGGGACGTTTCCTACCACGTGTTATGTGTTATGTCGTTAGGTCTTGGTTTGTTTTATTGCAGAGGCCTGTGTTTGTTTGCTACGCCTTGACACCTTCTCCCTTCATCCCATATATCACCTCGCACCCAGTCCAATCAAGTCTTCACAGCTCAGCCAGCTTGTGCTTATAACCACAGATAACACTATACAACCTTTTACCTTGTTATTCTTAAACCCGAAAGCGTCCTGCCTAGTTCGCTCTCCAGCAATTAATTCGCCAAATCGAAGCAAACCTTTGCTCTAGTCCCGGCTGCCAAAAAACGTTCGAAAACGTCTGCTTTACTTAGAGCGGAGCTTCCCAAATGATCGACGTCAACACAAAACGTTCAAATTTTTCCCGAACTTTCGGCTACGGGAAAAACGTTCGATTCTCTGCTTATCTAGTTACAGAGCTTGTACTAGAGTGATTTCTGCTTCCCACAGAGTAACTTAATCTTTAATAGCCCCTTGCATTGGTTTTCCCAGCCCAAAACAAAAGCAGTTTGTTGTATAGAGGTCTAAAAACGCCGTTTGCATGGCGTCCAGGGGTTGGGTTGTCTAGCAAAACCAAAACCATATAGGAAAGGTTTCCTATTCATGCCAAATACAGCCGTACAGTACTTCACTGCTGCTGCTGTTGTGCTGTCGTAAGTTGACATGATTGTACAGTACAGCGAACAAGCTCTCCTCCTCCTCCACCCCTCTTTTTTTTTCTCCGTGTGCTGTAATGCGCCCCTATACTCCCTAAAGCTACCGAACTATATAAACCCTCCGCCCCTGCGCGGTTATCGCCTCATTAAGTAAAACTGGGACTGGTAGCCGAATTAATTCCGAAAAATAAACTCCATACCGTTCAGTTTCTTTGGCATCATTTCCCGACCTACGCACCACGTAGGGAGTAAAAAAAAGGGCCATTCCAGTAGCTGTCATTTCATGTGTATGTAAATATTTTGAATCAGCGCAGGGGGGAAACTTGGGGCCGATGAGTTGGACAAGTCCAAATATTTCTGCTGGTGTTACTGCACGCTGGCAGCGATGACATGCAAACGACCTTTTGATTATAAAAAGCACAGCCCAGACCTCCTTCTCTTGTCGCCTTTGTTTAATATTAAAACTGGCTCTAATTACCCTGCCTCGCTACGCTGATTTGCATACTGGGTTAAAAATACTTCTTTGAGTTAAGCTCCATAAAAAGTTTCATAACAAGTCTCGAGTACAAAAACACGGTTTCAATTTCCCATAAAAGCAAGCTAAAAGTTTTCGAACAACTTTTCTTAATTAATCTGGCACAATGTTCATTGTTCCTACCGTTTATCAACAAGAATGAAACACTCTTTACCGTGTAAGCTTGAGACTTCATTCTTGGCTTGCCTCTTCCCTGGTCTCTTTCTCCACATCTCATTGTCGGGCTCGTTTTTCGCTTGGTGTGTTATGGATTTATTTCCCACCAGTCTCAAACTTGACGTGGCTAATAAAAGAACTCTATCTACAGCCTTGGTTCTCTTCGCTATATATCCACACTATATGCCGGACTTGCCTCACTGCCCAGGTATTATGTGTTGACCCCTCTTGCGCTCCTATTGTACTCCCGTCAATCCAAGGGAGCTTTTCTTCAAATCCGCAAGATCTACCCTGGATACCTCCCTCTCTTTTCTTATGCCTTTGCCCTTCTAGTAAACTGCTCTCACTTTTCTCATATACCCTAGCCACATGACCATGCCACCAAAAAAGGAGGACATAAACCAATATTTCTATACTAGAAAGAGTAGGGCAAACAACAACTGTATAGCGGTCATGCACACGCGTATTCATCTGGCTCCTAACGTTCTTTTTGGCTCCATAACCCGCAAATATCAGTTCAATGAGTCGAATAATGCTTTGCGGCGACTAGGAGGGATTTTGGATAGTGCTCCATATGGGTGATGGCACGTGCCTCCTCAAATAATATCACATAGATTTTTAGGGAGTTCGATATACCATAAGATAATTGCCGCCAGTTTATGTGTGACTCAGCAAAGAAAAAAATATATTGCCGATCTATTTATGCCATTATTACGACATATCTAAATTTACTTACCTATTTTCTAAAAAAGCAACACCAAAGGAAAAGATTGTATAACCAGAGAAAGAAGAAGGAAACGAGGGTGGGTAGCCAAGCCAAGTTATATTATAAGCAGAATCGATCCAGTGCATTGGGATCAAGGGTCTATTACGGTTTCGTGTTTGAGCAAGCGCAGGAAACCAAGTTAGTGCAGTGCCGGAATAGTTTATCAAGTTTTCTTTCTTTTTTTAACCAGGCGTTTATGCAAGACGCTTATTACCGTTGCACATACTTACTTGTGCAACTTGTGTTACTATAACTGCAACTGTGTGCAAGAAATGAAAGTTCGAAAGTAATTACACGTTGTACGACACAAAATTTGGGGGTTATAGGGTGAAGTTCGGAGTATCTGTAGCGAGGGAGGATGAAAGCAGGAGAATGGAAGACAGAGAGGTGTTCGGTTGCTGTCGTTCTCACCTGGAGTTGGGATAAATTGAACGTTATCAGCAACCTGTCACAAGGTAATAGGAGTAATTCCTTACCGGAACAGAAACGCAACAAGCATGCGAACGAGAAAGCAATCACGAATAGAATCAACGCCCTTTTACCCCCATTGCCTGACTGTTCTCGCCCCCAGAAAAAAAAATATTTTCCCTAAATGTCTCCTTTCTAAGACTAAACGGGAAATCCAAGGTCTAGACATGTCGATTCCTCGTTTGTAAATTGCGAGAGAAATTTAGAGGAGCAGAAGCCCAAGTCGTGACATTTTCTCGACGTTAATCCTAATATAAGTATGTGAACATAATTCAGGACCCCGAGGGCATTATATAGAGTTCTATAAACGACAGTCAAGTAACTCCATTCACTTTTCCTGTGGGTTGTGATATTGTGAAGCCTAGTTAAAAAAAAGGAAGATTTCCAGGCTTGGAAAGCATTCTTTGTATTCGTTGAGGCGAACAGAGCATCAACGAACCGAGTTTTTCTTCCAAGATATTCCGGCAAAGGTGTATAGATATATATGTATATTCAAAAGAACGCCAAAAAGAAAATTATGAGGTGTCGCCAACATGGGCAGCGGTGTATTTACTCGCCTTTAGTCTGCCTCTTCTTTTCTGCTTCAGCAAACTCTCGAAAAATGTTCGATTTTCCCGAGAACCTCCTGCGGTCATAAGAAAAGCGTTTGCTGACAGTCCGGCGCTGTCGCAAAAAGTTTCCAGAAAGCCTGGCTGGCTGGACAAGACGCCTTTTAACTCCTACCAGCTATCCAACTGTGACGGTTACTCAAGCTAACGTGAAGGATCTTTGGAGTATTTTGACGAGGAGCTAATTGAGAGTCCCGAGTGGATTTTCAAGCATTTAAACATCCCTCCACACACACCATAAAGGCGCGCGTATGTTCTTGTACTGTCGGCAGCGCCGGGAGAGCGACTTGAAAACCTTTTATCGATTCTCGCCCCTTACCGGTAACCCAGGGGAAAAGGGAGAAAAAAATAGTTAACAATGGAAACGCAAGAGTCTTTCGCTCTAGATTTTACGCTCCGACAGGAAATAAAACATAAAAACCCGTAACACCTGAAAGATCGATTATTACGAGTTATTGCATCTTAGATTTATACAATCAAACAAACACCCCAGACCAGGTGCGAATCATATAAATTTACACACTTGGAATTTATTTCCAATCATGCTCGGCAAAAAACGTCTTTACCTTTTAGTCGTTGTTATATTGTAATATTACTTTACATTGCAATAAAAAAATGTAATATAAACTGTATTACAAAAACTAAACATAATTCGAAGGCATAATTGTCAGTCTTCGAATTACCTGCATCTGAAGGCAATTCGAAGGAAGTTGCAGTTTTTAATATTAAAACAAAATATGTTAAACATAATTAGGCACAAACTTTAGGAAATTGCATCACGTATATTATGCGTACATTTATTGCGTAGATTATATGCGTTTGTTGTTAGATTTATTGAATTAATTTCAAGTGTGTAAATTATA
This sequence comes from Lepidurus packardi, assembly GCA_023053545.1. Taxonomy (NCBI): domain Eukaryota; kingdom Metazoa; phylum Arthropoda; class Branchiopoda; order Notostraca; family Triopsidae; genus Lepidurus; species Lepidurus packardi. Next base: position 9,120,628 of record JAKZAN010000002.1, read on the forward strand.
TTTCTGAAAGTCGAAAGAAACTATTTGTTTATGGGTGGATTCATCAGTGTACCTCAATATCATGAAATTGACGACAGTTAGTTACATAATTCTATACTAGGATTGACACAGACAATTATTTTGTGTTATGAAGGGTATATGTACGTTTACCGCTAGAAAATGAAAGGCAAAAGGGAGAAAAATCCCTCTAAAATAACGTGCGTGCCGAACCTGAATGAGCGGTAAACCAAACACCAATTGAACGATTTGACCCTTGGGTCAGTTCAAGTCCTGTTGAACCTTTTGTTAGAACTCTCAAGCTTTACTTGAGTAACAAAAATTCCCTCCAATTCGGATCCCTTAAAGACAACAAAAGAGGAACACTAAAGGCTCTCTCATCGGAATTACCAGCTCACAAGCTCCAGTTTGGGTGTACCTATATCTAACTTGGCTCCTCGCTACCTTGTGATGGCCTAAAAGGACTTGGTCGGCAGCGAAGCAACGTCAGGCCGAGTGAGGGGGGGCATGCTAGTAGTTCATCACCTTGTCAGCCTCTCTTGAGCTTCCCGAATAGGTCCGGAAATTTTTTTCTCCTGTTTTTCCCTTCCTTTCGAGCTCATAAAACGTTAGAATATGCTTCAAACGCAGGTGTTCCAATCAAGCCTCCGCACACTGAAAAGGCGCAGGAATGCCTCACTGGGGCACATCACAGCCCCATTTTCTTCCACTGGAGGACTCTCATCATCTATCATCGACTCTTTCACCCCCAAAGTCCTCTCAAATACCTCTCTTTCCAATCCAAAACTTCTCCCTAAAGTAAAAAAAAAAACCAAACCCCCAATTTTTATTTTATTTTTTGTCTTTACCAAAAACAAGAGTAATGAAGTTCATGAACATAATTGCGTTCTATTTTCTCGTCCGTTTTAGGCGAAAAGCCCTTCAAGTGCGAATTCGACGGCTGCGATCGACGATTTGCCAACAGTTCCGACCGCAAGAAGCATTCACATGTGCACACGTCAGACAAACCCTACAATTGCAAAGTGCGCGGCTGCGACAAGTCCTACACCCACCCGTCGTCCTTACGCAAACACATGAAAGTGCATGGGAAGAGTCCCCCGCCCTCTGGCTCCGCCTACGACTCGGATAACAATGAAAATGAATCCGATAGTGATTCCTCCCCTTCTCCGTCCCCTTCGCCCACGCCTACCCTCCCCAACAACAACAATCCTAACCAAAATACCAACGCGACCACCACTTTGCCGGGCAACAACAACAATAACAATCATCACGCTGCCGTGCTCGTCCCGGGCCACACGTTACTCGGCGCACCTATCGGGAACAACAATCCCCACCCGGCCACCAACTTGTCGGAATGGTACGTGTGCCAAAGCGCAGCCGGGATGCCCACGCCGCCATCGACGGAACACTCACCTATCGGCGCCGTGGTATCGCACCTTCACCATCCGGCTTCCTCCGTCGCCTACTGACATCCGGCGTTTCGGTGAGCGATTCTCGCGATCCTGATTCATCACCTCCCCATGAATCGGCTTCGCAGCGTCGCTCACCGAATCGAAATCGCCGATCCTCCTCTGATATCTGTGTACATAGTCCTGACTCTGAAAAAGAAGTCTTACCAAGTGGAATTGTGTTTTACTTTTTTCCTGTGTTGTCTGTGCTGCTCAACGATTGCCCCACCAAGAACACTTTGTCTAACAAAAGAAGTTGAAAAAGTAATATTCAACACCAGAATGGGAAATAAAAGAAGCTGCCTACCCTAATGACGTCACAAGACTCACAACAACACACACACAACATACACACCTTGTACCATAACTGCTCGTGATCCAGCTTTGTATAAATTTTTTCCTCCCTCCTCATTCTATCTGTCTCAGATATTTCTCACTACATGATTGTGAATACCAAATGCAAATTGTCTTTACGTAAAGAATCATACGACCCATCGATCTTTTCATTTCGTCGCTCGTCAAACCTGATAATTAAACCCATTTTCTTTCAGAACTCGGATTCTTGGGATTCCTAAAATCGATTCAACAACTTTTGGTTGTTTATTCTTACTTTTGTTTTCGCTTATAGGCCTACAACTTTCGTTTTTTTTTATCCATGGGCAACGACCTCTTTAGCCAAAACTGTTTAGCACGACCAAGAGTCAGTCAGTCACGACAATCTATTGAAAAATTTCTCTCTAAAGTCACAAAGCAAAACGAGAAAGGGAGAGAGAGACAGATACAGAACGCGAGAGACAGAAAGAGAGAAAGAGGAAGAGGCCTATTTACGATTGCAATGCTTGACGTACCGAGCAAAGAAAAAAATTGAAGTAATTTACGAGCCTAGCCAACAAAACAGTACAGAGTCGACTCGGAGTAACGGTCTTCGCTATGCCTAAGTCTATCTCAAGGCTTGGAAGCAAGGTGTTACCTTAAGCCATGGAAAAAAAAGGACGAAAAAAGATTGCCCAGGTGTCTTAAAAGTGTTAAGGACTGCAGCAGAATTTCAAAGCTGGCTTTGGATCCTGACTTGGCAACTTTCATTTACGCCATCTTTAATGCTGAGCAGCTCTTCAAAACCTGTAGATGAGAGAAGCAGAAGAAAAAAGAGAAGAAAAAATCTTCGACATTCGTCCAGTTATATGGGGACGATGAGCGGAAGGCATCGAGGAGGCCACTTTAGGTGATGCATTCTTTCTGAACGCTTACAAGCACCAAGTTTGACGCTTGTCAGGCGATTAGCTCCGTCTTGACAAGTGCCAAACAGCCTCTTTTGTGCCCGGATTCTTTCACTCCTTCATGGAAAGCGATCATCATCTTAAAAGACAAGAGCCCCACAGCCTCCCCAGGCCATATTTAATGCATCAATGTGGGGTAAGCATCAATTTAAAGAGCTCGTGCTAAACTTTTTTCTAACCTATGACAATACGAATCAATTATATTCTTAAATTCTATCTTCAATATTTTATTTTCATATTTACTTCATTTTTTATTATTACTTCCAGTTTAATTCTTAACACTCCACGTTTTCTTTGGAATTTTCCTTTTTCTAGAGTTTATTTTTGAAGCAAGGACAACTGATTAGCTTAAGACAACTCATTAGGCTTTTTAAAACACTTGGAAAATGTTTTGATATGGTAAACGGGTGGTCCATGGGGATCACGGGAGGAATTTTCGTTGGCGCGTATTTCCCCCACAGCGTGAATGGAAACGTATAATCCTAATTCCTAAACTAAGCAAATTGGCCATTCCTTCTCCGAGTCCGCTGACACCTTGCTGGTCAAATTTGCATGAGATGAGAAAACACCAGCGTTTTTCCGAGGTGGCCATGTTCCCACGTTGTGTTCCAAGATATACCTATACAACAACGTTACTTAGTCGAACCCTTCCTCCGTCTCCGGTACCTTTCTATCTTCTCCCGAAGGAAAAACGAGAAACCAAGAGTTCTTCTCTTCTCTTCCACCAGGTCAGGGCTGTCAGGCTTACAAAATTGACTGCATACATAAAAAGCTTGTGCTTGGGACCCTTGAAAATGCGGATATTGTAGGGACCAGCTTTTCCGGTATTCTTTTTATTTTTTCTTTATTTTATTTACAACACGCGTTATTTTATTTTCAACAGCGTTTTCAAATTGTGCAGTGCTAAATAACTTATGTACTTGCACAATTTGCGGCCCGACGTACGACGTTGCACTCGCCATGGATTGCGGAGACCGTCTTAACAGAAGCCCGTTTTTCTTAGCGGTGCAAAAGAAACTTTACAACCCCCCAACATCGAAAAAGCGAAGGAGGCGAAAGCCCCAGAATTAAGCATCCTCGACCAAACCTAAAGAACGAGCCCAACCGGGTCCATAATTCACCCTGGCGTACAGGTAAAAAGAAGAAGATAGAGAAGAGAACTAAAGAGAGAAGAAGAGACACCGAGGAGGACCTTTCAGTTTTTTAACAGCGACACCAAACATCTTAGGAATGCTTATGATGGTTGATACCACATCCTCTTCCGTAAATCTTCCGTGGTGGATTTCCCTTTTTTCATTGTAAGGTTTCATTAGCCAATTTTTCCTTAATTTTCTTTACTTTTAATATCTTTATTTTTTTTTCTCAGCTTCTTAGAGTCATTTACCATGCTTACATTTACAGCCCCCAGGGCTTCCTAATCCGGCGCAGAATTAAAAAGAGGGAAAAAAAGAAGAGGGAGATGTATGGGCTAAACTATACACTCTATATAGCACCTGAGACGGTGAGATGTGAGGAGCTATCCATTACAAACCAACGCCTTGCCCATATAACATTGTGTGGTGTCCGTACGACAAGGATGAAGACAAACTGGCACTCCCCCCGCGCAGCGCAGCATTTCTCGGGGAAATCCATCTCCGTCGAGCAACTTATTACCTCACACAGTTAAAATACCCGTAGGGTGATGCCACAAGATCCCTTATAAAAACCCACTTGCGTCCTTTTTCGGACTCTCTTAAAATTAAAAATGCCATAATTCAAAAGAAAACAAGTTCAGAATTTCACAGAACCTTTTTTTTTGGCCCCTAACTTTTATTTTACGTATTGTGGGTTTTGTTGTTCGGTTCGTGGCCTTTTGGTGTACCCAAGTGGGGGTGCGAGTCCCAAAACATATTAGAAGCAGCAATATTGTCACCTAGAGGTGACAAGCTATCAGTCCTCCCGTTTGGGGTTTGATTACGAGTTAACTAATGTGTGGTCTGGGCCGTAGCGAGATGCAGCAAGATGATAAGAGGTAAGGTAACTCGATAAGAAACACCCACCCACCCCACTCCCCCCCAAAAGTGCTGGGAGTCCCACTTACAGTATACAAAGTGGGTCTTATTGCCTTTGGGCCAAGGGGAAAAAAAGAAAAAAAAAGTTTTGAACATCTTTTAAAGCTGGTGTGGTGGACCGTCGATCAAGTCACCTGACTTGAATTGAGCAATGAGTCTGGCAGAGCCCGGGACATTTTTATACCTGTGGATATGCATCCCAAGAAAAAAAAAAGAACCAGCCTAGACAGAGAAAAGATAGGAAGAGAGAGACTGAGAAGTGCGAGAGAAGGAGAGAGACTTCTAATGCAATGCATTGCCTGGCCTCGTTTTACAACTGCAAAAGGCAACCTTGGGCATGGTGTAAAACAACTAAAACTATCCATCTTTGTAAATATGAAAGATATCACACTGTCTCAAAATACTTTCGTCTCATGATGGACTTGTAGGGTGTCTGAGCCCCCCAAAAATTTTGAGCTATTATTATTTATTTATTTTGATTTTTTTTTTTTTGGAGAAAAGGAAACACGAGTCGACCAAGGCGAAGAGGACCTCGCGTGCGGTGAAGGGGCGTGTTAAGTGCTATAAGTTTGGTGGATACATGAGGATTTGTAAGCTCCTTGTTTAACAGCAGCTTGTTGGTGAAAACTTTAAATGAATGCGGGCAGCCACGCCTACTTAGCTTAAACCTAACCTAATAAGCCTCTGCAAAGCTTTCCTCTCAAGGGCGGTGTATACATACAACAATCGGGAACGCATAACTCACGCCTCCTTCAGAAAACTCGGCGGTAATGAAGAACGGGGCTTCTTTTACCTTGATTCCTGGCTTTGCTTTTTACAAAATCCTTCAAAATCTTCAAATCAAGTAGCGCAAACAGGTGCTACACAACGTCAGGCAAAAGGACACTCGAATTCCATCTGGAATGAAAGGTAAGGACACGAATTATTACTCAATTTTTTTTTTTATATTTCTCAAATTCTAAGCCAAACTATTATTTTCAAAAATCTCAAATATTTCTGAAATTCTTAATCTAAATTATTACTCAAACATTTTTTTTATCGAAAATTATTTGGTTGACAGCATACTAATCTAAGAATTAGTTGGCTGACAGCACTTAAACGACGACAATAGCCGTAGACCAATGCCGGTAATTTGTTAAGAAAACAAAATTGGATAATTATATTTCAAGACCAGCTAAATCTATAACAGACAAGCCTGACTGCAAATTTTTCGAACTTAGAAGAAACGTCTCAGAAAATACTTTAGAATGTTTAGGAATTTTTTTTTGGCAAGTCGTCAATTCTTTAGAAATTTAAATAAATGACCACTAAGGTAAAAAGAAATAGTTTTTACCATTATTTCCATGTAAAAAGGCAATGGGAAAGAGTCCCCCTACACCTCGGATGTTATATCTATCTATAAGGTATGCACACCATGAGCGATCCATGCTTGGGACATTCCAATGTCCTGCTCTAAATGAAGGCGGCTGATTTACGGGGCAGGGTCCCGCTCAGCCCGCCAGGTAACGCCTGCCACCCCAGGCTTTTAACATCTTGCCTTTTCTTTTTTTCTCAAACCTTTTTCTGCATTGCTGGGCTCATACACTGGTCTTCCCCTGGCTAAAAGGAATCCCAAGACGTGTTGCGTAGGCGCTATTTCTCGCTTTGCATTGCCTATTGCGTGCTTTCCAAGTGGCATCGGAATGCGATTGGTATGCCATACTAAAAACGACCCTTGGGACTTGGCTCTTTGCATCTTTTGAGAGCACGTCACGATCACGGATGAGAGTGACGGGAGAGCTCGGAAGTATTTTTTTTTTATCTCACTTGAATAAAACAAAGAAAAAGGAGAAAAAAAGATGAAGACATGTTAAGGAGTATCCACGTGCCTCTTTTAAACTCCTTTGCAGTTTTCTACGGAAGGTGATGAGCAAACGAGACTCGTCTTCAGCTCTTGGGAGCATTCCATAAAGCAATTTCCAAAACTGACTTGCAGCCGGAGTCGAAAGATGACCCAACGCTTGATTACTGGCGGTGCAAGTCATCCTCGCGTCATTAACTGTACAGGGAAACAATCAAGTAGACAACCTCAAGCTTAAAGACTTTGCTCCTACAACAACAACGACCAGATGAAGTAGAGGAAAAAGCGCCAGGGAACACAGAAATGGTGCACATGAAAAGTTTTCTCATCACAAAACGAACCACACCTGTAACCCACTCAAAGGGATGTGTGAGTGTGAAGCATGACGTAAAAAAGACCTTCCAAACTGAGCTTCTTATCGCTGTCTGTTGACTGAAAAGCCCGATGACAAGCTGTCCAACAACCCATTAACGTTCTTTTTTTACCCTTCAATCTCCCTTTAAAAGCTGAGACGCAAAGGTCAACGCTATACGACACTTGACAGTGCAAATCGCTTTTTTGCAAGGAGTACATTACGAACTTAAGTACTAACAATACATTTATGTATATTCGCTCCCAGAACAGGCCCAACTCTAAACCTACTTTTAGCGCCAAGAATGAACTTTGTGGTTCTATGTACGTTTCCTTCCATAACAACTGCCTATAGCAACGTATCCATCACTACAACAACGAATATTCATCCATCTACAACGCACTATTGCCGCTTGAGGGGCAAGAATGAATTTTGCGATCTTATGTCGGTTAAGGTAGGATTTGTAAGGTACGATCCACACGGAATCGGTTAAGGTAGGATTTGTAAGGTACGATCCACACGGAATCGGTTAAGGTACGACTCACACTGAATCTGTTAAGGCACCATTCATATTGATTTTTCTTATGTTTAAAGATAAATACCCCCCTCCATAGAGTACAAACATTGTATCCAATAAATATCTTCCAAACAGAGCAAGCAATATAGTTTCGAGGAATAGGTTTCTTTGGATCGCGCGCAAAGTTGTAATTAAGCTACTAAAAAGGAATTTCGAAAAATAGGGTCACGTAGCTTTCTGATATTCCGGGCCGGTGGTATCCGAGAGCTTGTGTTACTGTTTCAAGCATAGAATGAAACGGTAAGTATAGTAAACACGCACCGTAAGCCACGCCATAACACCTCTCTGACGTCATGATCCAATGTTTCCACGCCAGTAAGTCATGAAAGGCTCTTCAAGAAAATGTAGAATACATTTTTCTATTTTTAGAATAATGTAGACCACAAGCATAGATCCAAAGCCTGCATGTGATTTTCGGTGGCTACTGCACTTTTTAAAAACCGAACAGGTTTCCTAACGGAAAGGGGCGTTTTACCACGGAAAGCGTTGGGTTAGACCGTTAGGTTTGTATTTTTCCATGTGAAAAGCGCTCAAGTATAGAGAGGAACGTTTAGCCTCACAGACAGTATACCCAGCGAAGAATCATCCCTCGCGGAGAAGCCAAAGTCAAGAGGACAGGAGAAGTCATCACAGAGTCACTCCAAGGAGTCTTTGTTGACTTGCTTCGCATAGGGGGACTCATCTTCTCATCTTCCGTACGAGTACAAGGGCTATTATAGCGATGGGTTTGTATGTCTATGTATATGCGTGCGGCGCATCCCCTGGCCCTTTATAGAATAGCATACAGAACCGCGGAGAATCTCTTTCTCGCGTTGGGAGAGTTTATATTGTCATTGACACAATAGACCGTGACCCTATTGAACACGCATTGACCCTCTTCAAACCTTTGGCTCGCATGGCACCCAAGTACTCTTCTATGACATAATGGATGGGAAAATGAGGATAAAAAGTCAAAAGAAAAACCTCTGCGATGCCCTGCATTTTGGGGAGTCTATCGTTCCTCAACTTGTTCTCGCGGTAAGAATTGCGGGGACAAAAGGCGACAATATGTGTGTTTCCCCATGATTAGAGCTTTTCTTGTCGGGATCTCCCAGTAAAACCATGCGACTTTTGCACTACCGCATCTTCCGTACCAAAAGCCCCTCCGAGAAAGTCGAGTGGCATTCTTGGAGTTCTGACGTCCTGACCACGCCTCTAATAGCGAGCACAAACTGTCTTTAAAGCATCTAAAGAAAAAAGGGGGGAGACAAAGTTTTCCAGAAACCCCTTTCGGGTGCTTCCTTATTTTTGACCAGTATTCCAACTGCGGTCGACCGAAAAGAAGTTTCTCTAGTTAGGTTCAAACTCTATTACAGTCCTGTCCCAGTCCCAAGTTCATTTGTCTTTCCAGTGGGCCTAATGGTTTCCAAGGTGGACACTAGGATTTGACATCGGAATGCTCCAAGATGTTGTAAAAGATATCCCTAAGCTAGCCTGTTTCTCCCCCCCCCTCTCCATCTTGATTTGCATAGTGACAAAAGTAACAACGCCCCCCAGCCATTTTCCCTTACAGACAGCCACCTACAGCAATTGTTTCTAATATAAATAAAATTCTCCTTTTTTCGTGCGAACGATTCAAACTAAAGGAATTCCTGGCATTCTTTCTCTTGTAACATCAACTCAACAACGTGGCGATGCTAAACATGGGAAAGTACCCCAACGTCAACTGACAAACGCTTAAAAAGGGGCGGGGCGGGACCACGAAGGGGGGCGTGTAACCCTACTGCCACCAGGTTAAGACAGGCAGGGGGTAGGGCGGCAGAAGGGGGCTAGGACGGAACACCCCACAACACGAAAAATTAAAGAGGGTTACGTTGGCGCTCGAATAACAACAATTCCCTTGCGAGAATTACTGCGTTTACAAAGCTTTGCGCCTGTTCCTGACAACTTCCAGCGTTAGTGCCACTGCCAGACTGAATGGGGATGCTGGGAACGTGCGTACATACTTTTCTAAATAGACCTTGGCGCATCCTGCATCCTGTTGACAATTTAAAACAAACGTGATTGACATTAAACAGCCCGAGATACCAAAACGAGAACACGTTTTCACGATCGTTTTGCTTTCTGTACGTTTCCAAAGACGTAAAAAAATAAATAAAAAAAATTGAGCATAAAGCACTCTAGGGCGCTATGGTCACTTCCACATTTGCATATGACAGGTGGGGGAAGAGAAATCGACTCGGTTTCCATAAGTTTTATGCGGGGTTTGTGGCCGAGGAGGAATTCGCAACAAAAAATGAGCTACGAAAAGGGGTGCGGCTAGGTTCATGTATAGTACACTCCATTGTTGCTTGTAGACTTGTAGATATACGTTAGAGACCACGAGTAACCTGGCAAGTTCACCTTTCGCATTCTTGTCTGTTTCAAAAGATACTGATATGCTTCAATATCTTGTCTGTCTGTTTCTTCATTTCTATTTTCTTTATTTTTTTTCCACCTCGAGAACGTTATGTGGCGACTAAGCAAGCCAGGGCAAGTTTCCTTTTCGAAACTTTCAAGCTTATGGATGGGCCTGATGAGCAATGACAAGCCCCATTTGCATAGAACCATGACATACGGACCAACACGCACCGTGACACTGACAAAGCACTCCGGTTTAGTCAGTTTCGTTACGTGGGCCACGAAATACCGAAAACTCAGTCAATTCTCTTGACTCTTCTCTCTCTTTTTCTTTTATTCTGTCTTTACCGTAGCGCATTTTCTCGTTCCCAATTAGATCCCGTAAAGTGTCAGGTGCTGAAAGATTTTTTGTACGGTCCCTTCTTCACTTTTTCTGCGTCTATACCCCTGTCAACTCGCTTTCTATGCTAAACCAAACTAATTCCTTACCCCGTTAATCGATAGCTATTAGGCTTATGTATACCCTTTGCGTTTCAGAGGGGGGTGGGAAGATATTTACCATGAAATATTCCCTATAACCTAATCCTTCCGCGTCATAGGAGCAACAATAAAACACATGCTGTTCGCCTAGGAGCCCAAAGTCGCCCACAGTGACTCGTATGTCATTCTCTTGTCAAAAAATGTTCCAAATAACTTCAGTTTGAATTGCTAGAAAACTCACCAAATGACACTCGGAAAGCTTTTTGCAATTCACGTTGATCCCAAGGCCGATAAAACCTAGTTACTTAACTCCCCACAAAAAATAACAAATACATAAAAAACTGAAATAATAATACATATCTACTAATAATAACAATAATAAATACACTAAAGGAAGTAAAATAATGAAGGACCTTCCGTTGCGTTGAAACATTTTATATAGTTCAGGTTTTAAAAGAAAAAATCTTGGAGGAATATCAAGTCGTTTGCCAGCGATGCATGTATAGCAATTACAGTCAATAAAAGAGCCTATTTTGAAAGATAGCAAGTACAGTAAGGTAAGCGAGTTTTGATGGATGGAAGGGTCTTGAGCGAGAGCGATCATCTTTCTAGTCTAATGCAAACACCCTCATTGAACACGGAGGCAAAAAGCGAGAGAAACAAGGTTCGTTTTCGTGTATAATGCATGGAAGCTGTACTACAAGAACACGAACCAGAAGTCTGCGGGAGTCCGCGACGCCTCCTTGGCCACAATGGGAAGGCCCTCTTCTGGAGTGTATATTGTTCGCCCAATTGACGGTACATAAGCGGTGGAAGGATTTCACCCTTTAATTGCCGCAAGTCTCGTTGTTTTGAACCCTCAGAAAACAAAAACAACTATATATACTACAGCCAATGAAGGCAGAATAATTTAGCCCCCAGCTTCTTACTGAAGCTTTCTGAGACTCGATAGGCCCATGACGAATTACTAAAGCATCTCGCTGTGCAACCTCATTCAAGAGTCCCCAACAGCCCATCAGGTGTTACAATCAGGAAAATGGTACTAACTACCATCAAGTACTGTCCATCCACCGGAGGAAACGTGCACCAAAGGGGGTAAGAAGGTGGCAAAAGTTAATCGAGAGCCTCTTGAAGATTTGGTCTTTTCTTATAAAAAAAAATTTTCTTCCCGTCAGTTTCTAACGCATTTTAACGATAATATTCCTATGTTATTCCAAAAATGTTCTATAATAATCCAATAATATTCTAAGAATAAACAAATAGACAAATATATTTAAAATATTAAAGAATATATATAAACACATTCTAAGAATATTCGTTTCGAATATGATTTCTTAGAATATTTTTATATATTTTTCTAAGATTTTCAAATTTTTCTATTTTTCTTATTCTAAGAATATTCATTTAGAATATGACTTCTTAGAATATTACAGAAAGAGATTTAGAATACATTACAGTGTAAGGCTCTGGTAATCTTCCGAAAATGTAATGTTACAAAAAACGAAAATTCGAGCATAATTAGCTCGTCTTAGGTTACAAATGACTGCCGGGATTAGCTTCCTGCTCTTCGGATGAAAAATTTCGCAGCCGTCTTCCTCGCGTTAATGAAAGAGCTCGCCGCTTTCGGACCGAAAGTATTCATTCCTGTTCTTTCTTATCACAGACACGTAGCAAGAGCCAAGTACATTTCTCAAACCTTGTACTGGGTTGTACTCTTGGCTTTTTGCTCTATACACTCAGTTTCGCATCGTTCCGCCGGTTACGGGGACAATAGTGCCCCCCTGCCTGTGTCCATCTCATCCGTCATGAAAAAGGCCGTGTTCTAATATACTGTGGACCTTTTACCGGCTTTTAGTGCATACCGGAGGTTAGTCTATACCTCTTCATGCAATTTTTTGGGTACTTAATACACTTCATAAGGCGAAGAAGAATGAAAAAAAGAGCCACCTGAGCGGACATGCCGGCCGAGAGATGTCAAATGATGGACCGGCAGAAATACCACAAACTTTGTTGCAAACAGAAAGATCACCTGGCTTTTTCTTAAATGCAGAGTTTGACCATCAACATTGGCTACGCTACATCATAGGAAAAATGGAAAAAATGGTTCCAGCCCCATCGTTATCCACTTTATCCACTTATATTCATAATTTTTTTCCCCATAAAACCAAGAAGTTCAGCTGTTGCTGCTGCTTTCCGAAAGTCTTGAAGGAATTTTTGCTTCGATAAATCTCTCCCTATGGAGCCTCATCGCAGAAGCCAAAGGGGGTCCCGTATTTCCTTTCCACGACGGAATATTCTGTCCCAAAACTTATAGTAATAATAATTCTATGCCCATCTCGTCCCCCGATAACTATTACTGCGCTACACACTATATACCAGCACTATTACCAAAAACTTCACGCTGCTTTGCCAAAAAGGGGGCCTAGGAAACAGATTGTTCTCTATGCATTCTATATACTAATAACTTTTTTAAGGGTTACATTCCTTCATCCACTTTATCCGAGCTATCCGTTCCACCCATGTTATCCTATTTCTTCCAAGGCAGAAAGTCAGTCTACGAGAACGGATTCAATCATAAACGATACTGCACCGCCTACTGTTTCTCCCTGATTTTCCCACGATTCTTCCACCAAAAAAGTCCTTTTTCTTTTTCGATTCCTTCGGGTAAGTATAATCAAAAGCAAGTCCTAATTAACTTAAAAGCTAAATTGAACATAGTGAATGAGAAAGTGCTCTGCAAAGTCTGGAAAAGGCGTATGTCACGTTTTTTAAAAAAAACATCAAACAATGTTTGGCTTCTGGAAGATCGGAGGGAGATTCATCCGTGAAGTGTAGAGGTTTCCAGGTGCCACGATGGCTACTGTCAACGTAAATCTTGGCACAACTCGATCGTCGTGATAATCAGGGCGACGTAATAACGCTTGGGGCGTAGCAAGTTTCACACTAAACGGAGCACGGAACGAAAGTTGGCAATTTTTCTAAAACGCCCTTTGGATAGGACTTTGATGATTTTCCCTTTGCTCCTGGACAAGCTTCTACGAGAAAATGTTAAAAAAAGAACTCTTAATGAACTATGATAAAACAAGCAACAGCGGAATAAACGAACGAATAGTACAAAATGATCACAAATAATTTTGAGAAAATTAACTTAAATAAGCTTGTACGAATTATATTCCATAAGAGTATTTATTTTACAAATAAACAAAATATTTGTAACCGCTTCCAAGGCGTACAGGGGAATAGGCTGCCGACATGCGTCTATACAATGCATATGCTGTTATAGAGTGATGATGGGTGATAGGAAGGCGGGGCCAAGGGCAGGTAAGGGGCCGGGATAATTACCCCGCAGACCTGAAATCACGCGGCGGGGGGCGTTGCGAGCAAATTAACTCCCGGTTACAGGTAGCCCTCCACTTATCCCCTGCAGATTTTATTGGACGCAGACCCTTACCTGAAGCCAAAAGCGCACAGCCAGCCAAAAAAAAAAAAAAAAGTTGCACCAAAACAACACACCCAACACCAACAAAGCTATCCGGGTTGCTTACACTTACGTCCAGAAGAAGCATATCCTAGCGACGATAGGCACAACTTTGAATCCCGGCTTTTGAATAAATAAAAAACTAAAATAAAAATATAATAAAGCTTAAATAAATAAAAATTAGTTAATTTTAAACTGCTTTTTCATATCTCGAAGGGTTTTTAGTATCTAATTTCTTGTTGTTTTATTTGTAGGCTTAATTAACCCAGCTGGGTTATAGATAATTGCCATTGTGCTCAAGAGACTGTGGATTTATGTTACCAGGAATTACGGCATCAATTGTAACTGTTACTGTGGCGTACCACGCCCTTCTCATTTTAACCATAAACAAAATAGAATAAAATAGAAATATATATATAAGAAAAGGATTTCAAGTGTCTAACAGATGAAATAGACGGAGAGTACTGAAACGCTAGTGAATGTAGTACACATACAAGAGCTCTTTTGGGACTCGTTTTGAATTCATACAACTCATTCTCATTTTTTCCGTCGAGTCATAGCTTTCAAATCACGCTGCTCTTGTGTAGATCTCGGAATGCTACCTGGGCTATTTCAAATAATAATAATAAGAAAAAAACATCGAACGTTTTGCCTCGTGCGGGAGACTGCATTCCTGACATGCCTTCTTCGCCTGATTGGTTCGACAAAAAAAAAAAAAAATAATAATAATAGAAGTAAAAAAAAACTTTGAGGATTTTATGAATGTGTATAGCGCATCATCTCGAAAGCAAAGCTCAAGTGGGTATGCATTCCAATCCCAATTCCACCTCTTTTGGGACTCTTACAGCTGTCTAATAAAGAGCCCGCAGCATCAAGATTAGCTTGGTCACGTGTGCACGCGGCCGCCCATGCAAGATCCTATAAGACGATCCTTAAACAAACAAGAGACTGAAACCAGTCGATCGACTCCTTAACAAGAATGTGCATTATGACACATTCGCTCATACTTTAGATCAATTTTTTTGTGCCTCAAAATCTTTAATAATAAGAAAATAACCGTACTTCGAAGAGTATACTGCCCCAGGACAGAAAGTACGGTAACGTTTGCGAATGACGTCATCATCTAACGAGTTCAACTAATAGCGCGTTCCACTGACTACACTGGTGCAATATTTTTGGTACTCAGTGCGTGTACACAGTGTGTAAAGATATACATGTTTGAGTGCCAAAAATATTGCACCAGTGCCGCCCGTGGAACGCGCTCTAAGTTTTAGAACAACGAAAGTAAGAGTTTATTATTGGAAAAATTCCTTGTTGAAAGGGTTTCTCTATGTAAAATCGCCTTGAACAATGAATTTATAGAACGGTCCACTGTAAAATGTTAGCTTATAGAAGAGCTTTTATAACTGAAATTGTATGCGAACTTCGCTGAAAATGAAATTCTTCAATACAGAAAACGCCAATTTTAATTTCAGTTCTTGTTTTTCTGCAATTTCGAGATTAGTCTAATTTAACTGAGGATTATAATAAATAATGTAAGGTGAAAGGTGTGGGTTTAGCTCCGCCCCTTCTTGTTTAGAGCAACCCAGCCACAACGTCACGCTTTGGCCAAATGTTCAGTCCTTGTTTTGCGTTGAACATAATAGGCATTTTCTCGTAATTTGTAAACACTTAAACACGATAACCGGATGGCGTAGCTTGACTGCTAAAAGAGAGCTTGTATGGTAATGAGGCAATATTCGAATTCAAGGAGAGACTTTGTGATTGGCTGGGTCCAGCCCCATATTTATGATTATTTTTCTTTTTCCCAAAGTCATGGCTGTGCATATAGCTTTTCGGCTTTGGGGTTTTTGCTACCAGCCAGTTCACAAGTCAGCTCGTAGCTCCTCTATGAATTGCATTAGAAGCACGCCAGGATAGTATACAAGGGAAGATGCTTCCGCGTGATAAATTAGATTTGTGAAGAAAACGTCCAACGCAAAAAAAAAAAAATAAAAAAATAATCACATAAGGAAGCACACACGCTCTTATAACTCGTTGACCTTGAATAGAGTAACACGTCTACCAAGTACTGTACAAGTTTACACATTGTACACTGCAGAATTATTTGCTTCAAACTTTTTATTTTTTTTACTTCCCAAGTCAATGTCATTCAAGATATTCAATACAAACCCTAACAAACCTAAAAAAAAATCCACTAGAACAATTTTTATAACAGAAAGCAATGGAATCTTGTAGTACATTGCATTACTGCATAACACAAGCTAAAAATAACACCATCATGCAGTTGTCACGTAAATGAATGGGCCAGCGTAGCTTCCCTGGTGTGCTACCATTATATTTTCCAATTTATCAATCCTCGAAAGTACGTAACTCGTTTCCCATCACCTCTTCTCTTCCTTTTCCCCCTATTTCTTTTCTCTCCTTTCCGCTAACCCGTTTAGAAATCTTATCAATAGAATTATTACTTACTAACCCAAACTGCCAGCCTCTCCAGTCTTCACTTCTTCCTTTTTGTTAAAAAAGCCCCAAAGAGTTACAAAAACGGCACCGAAAGTAAAAAAAGCATTCCTAGTACCCCAACTACTCCTTTTCAAGAAGAAAAAGTATTTAAAACGCCACAGGCTTTCGGAAGAATGACGTTGACCAACAGCTTGCGATTCGTCACTGTTATTTCCATGCATGAATAACTTAACTAAAAAAAAAAAAAAACATAGTAAAAAAATAAATAAAAAAACATTCCTCTCGCTAACTAGGAATTCCAATGTATAACAAATAGTTTTTCACTAACTGTCCACACCTGGAAAAATAATTCCGACAACGCCCTCTCACTCCCCCATTATCTTCCCCTGTTGATTCCTTTTCGCCATTTCTTATTGATTTTTTTCTTTTATTTTTAAAAAAAATTATTAAATACATTCCCAATTTCTTATCAAACAACTGTCATTCCCGAACCTTTTGGCTTCCAAGCCGGAATCAAGGTTTAAAATTAGAGCCTATTCAAAAAAGCCAGGTATTTTTCTTCTTTTTCATGGCCAGAATAGCTTACTTGTACATTTATAGGCTATATACGACCCAAGAGCAGGCGTCTCTATTTTTTTATGTACTTTTTGTCTTGAACTGGTGGAGATGTTTGCTAGTTCCTGAGCATGGCGGAACGAAACGTAGACCTGGAGCAATGCACCTATCCGGTCGCGGCTTTTGATGCCTGATGCGATTCACCGCTTTTGGGGCTGCTATAGTGTACCACTTGGGCAGTCTATTGTCCCTTAATTAGGTACACGTCAGACGCCAAGTATATATATTTAAAAAACCTGTACATAGGTACTATATCCCGGCCACAAGTTCTCTCTTACCTCTCTTAACCCTTTTCAGGCCTCCCCTTCCCGAAAAAATCCTCGCTTTCAACTTTTTATTACAATCCCGCCCTTTTTTGAGTCAACTCACGCTTTGGAAGTCTGTTCCAACTCTTCCATAGCGAGAGCAAGAATAAAAGAGGGAGGTGGAGCCTTAGAAAATGGTTTCCCGACCGACTGACTTTTGCTTCATTGCAAGTTCTGTCGTTCTCTCTGCAATCTGCTGCTATACACCGAACCAGGGACCTTGTGTGTCGCCAACAGCATAATTCCATTGCCAGTGACATTATTTCTCGTCTGCAACTCCACAAACGATACCCCCACACCCCCCCACCACAAATCCAAAGGGCTGGGCGTGGCCAAGCTGGGAATTCCTCTGTCCTTTACGGCAGCCCGCGAGTATCGCAGTCCTTAATGCAACGCTAGAGTCGATGAAACATTTTCCCAAACCCCATTAGTGTTTTTTATTTCCACCTTCTCCGAAACGACGAATTAGACTCCAAGAAGAAAAAAGGAAGTTTTTTTTAGTGTAAAAATGGAAGTGAACCGCAATTGCGGCAAGTTATACGTTCCGCAGTCACACGTGGGAAAAGCTTCGGCTCCAGAAGAAGTTAAAATGCCTTAAAAAAGTCAAGCTGTGTAGTTTTTTTTTTGTTATTGTTTGGGGCGGATCCGACGATCATTAGTTTGCCGAGCTTACCACGTTCATTAGAACTCAGAAGCAGGAGCGGGAGTGGAAGCTCTCATGTCCGAGGCCAGGTAGTTGCGAGTTAGCGTTTCTTTGCCGAGAGACCCCCGAAAAGTCCTTCCTGATTACAAGTTCCGTGGCTTTTTCGTGGGGTAGAGAGCCTGGTCCTTCTACGGTTGCGGTCGAGGATAACGAGGTATATAAACGCTCTTCTTCTTATTATTTTTCATATTTTTCCAGCATCAAGGTAAGAACCAAAAGGCAGCACAGGTTATTGGCGGGTCGTCCCAGGTATATGTATATTTTATACATATTAACTTATCCTCCCTCTAAAATAGATAGAAATTATAAATCCTGCAAAGGGGGGGACCATAAGTTTCCCCTGGAGGAGCAAAGTCAAAGTTGGCAAAGGTTGTTACTATAAGGGCGGGAACGATGGATAGATCTTGAGGGATCCCATCAGTGTCAAGCAACCGGGTCCCGGTAATCAGGTAATTGCAAGGTTTGGGTAGGTGGAGGTGGGGGGGACGTTCTGGAAACTCTATTGCTCTTCCACTTCACCTTCTAACCATCAACGCATACATCACCATCACTGACCCCTCCCATCACACCTTGCCCGGGCATAGAAATTCAATTGTGAAGTTTTCGGGGCTATTTATAAAAAGGTAGAAAGAATAACCTAAAAAGGTGAGATTTCTTAAACGGGGCATCGTTTAGAAGCTAAAAGGAGTCCAACATTAAAGTTGAAATGCTTTCAAACTTTATTTAAACCCTATTGTCAGTTCACGTGGATTTCACATGTACGCACATGTAGTGAAAAATGTTCACAAAATAGGAGCCCATACATCACAAGTTGAAAATCCTGAAGACAATCTTAAAAAAAAAGAAGTTAAAAAAACGATAAGCAAGGAATGCATGGATTTGTATAATCCATCAAGGTACAGCATTTGTTCTCCAAGCCAACAGCACTTGATCTATTGCCTTCTACGAGAGGACATATCTTATGTTTCTCTTAAAAGGAGCTTACGCGATGAAGATGTGTAAAAAAAACATTTAATTCACACAGTTCTTTCTAATAATCGTGAAAACGTATCAAGTTACGTATCCAAGGGCTTTTCTTCAAAGCATTGGCTATCCAGTTAACGTGTAAAGGGATTTTATGTCTGAAAAATAGTAAAGTGAATTAAGGTAACGGGTTGCGTGACCGAAATTCAGCAACTCCCATACTTTGGGACCGATATTAACGATGAACCATAGTCAGTCAAGAATTTTTTTATGAATAATAGATGCAAGAAGCTCGATGCTCAATGCTAAAGCTCAATTTGATCTACAAATGGGCTTTCTGACTTGCTATTTTGCTCGTTAGGGTTTGCTTACATGCTTGAGCACTAAAGAAACCAAGCTTAATGCATTTGATTCGGAAAACGCATGACTTAATATTACTTTCACAACTAATTATTTAATGTTATGACTCTAATTAATGTGTTTGTCTAGCAATGAACGTACTTATAAAGCCAATTAAAAAAAACTTACTATTGCAATAAAGCTTTTGTTGTGATAGTACTTAATGAGCAAGAGTATTTTCATCCCATAAAGCCTTTTTTAATTTTTGATTTTCATTTCAGAATGAAAAAACGTTTGAAGGAAGTCTTACGCACTAAATCCAAATCGTAAGCTTTACTGTCCCCTTTTTTAAAAAAGAAGTACGACACATTTTTGTTTAACCTGGTCTGTAAGATTTATCCATTTGATCGCATAACCCTCCTTTTTAAAACCTGGTAAAAGCTCGTCAGTCAAAATATTGAAAACAGCGCGAGAAGTTACGAGCGCTGGGTTTTTATACTTGGTCAATGAGGGAGAAAGATTACGACAATAGTTACGGTATTGCACTTCTTTTTTCTTTCTTTCTTTTCGCCCCAAAACTTGACTATTTTGTATACCCTAGGTACCCACTCTCTCTCTCTATACACAGTTTTGATATGAAAAGAGCGCGGACGTTTGAGCCTCGTCATTAGAAAGGGGTGTGCGACTGAGGGTTGCCTTGCACCCTGCTGAGATTCGTTCCCGCGTCTTTACCGGTACAAACTTCGGGTTCGCTCTCCCAACATTTTGAATATAAGCCCTAAAGCTTTAAACACGTATCCACTATACTCGCCAGCAGCTGCTATACGGGATGCTTTCGCTTTGCAGGTTGATAACTTAAACCATAAACGGCGCAGCATAGAGCAGCTGCCATGCTTTCTACCGTATAGACGTACTGTACATGAATATAATATATATGCACATAGAGGTCTATACGGCGGATGCTATACTGGAACCGGCCCAGTCCTGAAAAAGTTTCTTTCAAGTTCACTATAAATCGAAGCCCTCTGCAGTTGTGACATCGCAGTACAGTGCAGAGTTTTTGTCTTGTTTCATCGAGGGATGCGAGGGGGTTATATATAGCGACTTTTCCTTGGTATAGAGGGACATTTCTTTCAATTTCTCAATAGACTTTGGGAGTCCCAAAAGCAGCAGCAGTAGAAATACAACAATGTCTCTCACTTTTGGGTGCAAAAAGCACAGCAGGGCTTCCGGATTGAGATGTTCCCGTGTCCCATCCGGACATCTAAACATCCAAAGTTGCCAAGATGTGTGTGCTGCTCGGTTATTATCATGCACACGCAACGGCGGATAGCTTAAACGCTTTCTTTTTTTTTCAGGGATCAAAAAGAACTACTTTGACTTGACAATAGAGCCCAAAATCCAATGACACACTGGGTGATGACGAATGCCTTTCAAGGCTTTGAGAAAATTTCTAGTATTGAAGATGTTTGCTCCTAAAGCATTGAAAAGAAAAGTGAATTTGACGACTCATCCCAAGCTATTTTTTTTAACCTAAATAATAATTTGTGAATCAGAAAACGGAAAAGTTGCAATAAACGGGTTGTTATTTTTTTTTTTTACTTTTTGGCGGCGTTGGTGGTTTTAAATACATGCACCATGGGGTTTATCCACAATGCGGACGCACATGAGCTCTATGGGATATAGAGATATGGAAGCTGAGCATGGGCGCTTTTGTGTGTAGGTTCGATTCAGTTTTGAGAAGCAACCTGCTGGTAAATAAAAAGAAAAAAGTTGGAAAAAAATGTAAACACGCCTCTCGGTACAAAAAGAACACGCCGGGAGAGCGAGTCAAGAGCACACAATAAAGGTAAAAACGGAGACGAGACGAGACGAGGCGAAAATAAAAACGAAATAAAAATAAAATAAAGAATAAGTCGTGGAGCGAAGTCTGCTTTATTGTATTAAAGACCACCCGCAAATCTTGCCGTTCACACCCGGAGCGAAATTCCCTCTATGCTTGTTAAACAAAAAGTTATTGCCACAAAAGACCTCCTTTTCAACATAATATTGCCAGCTAATGAGACAAGTGTCGGCTCTTCACATAGCCACACAATAGCTACACCACCCTCCAAAAAGCGAAACAAATGCAACAGTTTCTGCCATTCGCAAAACCACTCTTTCCGCATACAACGTTTGTTGGCGAATACCTAAAGAATTTTCACTCCACAACAACTGTGCGAAGTGGTTACCCCGCAAACGTCCAACAAGTCCGGCTTTTACTTTCCCGGCGCATAAAAAGTTCTCCAACTCCTCGAATGTTCAGTTTTATACTTCTAAATAATAATAATTATTTTTTTACCCTTTTGTTTTTAAGTATTAAACTTTTGTATTATTTCTTAAGCTGTAAAACGTACTCAATAACAAGTACTGTGAAAGTTTGGTTAATAACAGGCCAATTAAACCGAATTAAGTTAAGATTTTCAATCACTTAAACAGCAAAAGAGCTAAAAAATGTCGAAGCAAATTCAAGAAAACAGCTTTTAGAAACCATTTAAGAAAAACTGACATTGCAATAAACTACTGTACCAAAATTCCCATTATTCTATTCACATATATAACATATTCATATTTTATTATTTTTTTAAACTAGAATATTCAATACTTCTAAGACAAAAATATTCGAACAATGTTGAAGACTTGCAGTTTATGAAGTTAATTACTGATTTTAATTGCTCGTACAATAGGCCAAATACTCAAACGTAACTTAAAGACTCATCAATTAGAATCTAATAAATATTTCAATTTGTAAAACTTACATACACTCAAATAGAAAATGTAACCAAAATCAGCTATTTTTCCAATAAATACTCCACAAAATCGAAGCGAAACCGTTTTCGTCTTAAAAGTTCATTCGCGTGAATCAAACCAAACAGCATTTTATACGGTCAAGAAGCTAAAAAGAACTCCTACGGCACATGTACGCCATGTGTGCGTGACTCGATGGAACGAGCATACGAAAAGTGGCAAGACTTTTCTTTTTGTGTGTGGGCATGAGCTACGAGATTCGGCCATGACGTTAATTTCTGCCGTTGGGAAAGTATGTCCTTGTGGTGCAAGCTAAAGGGACGCCACGACGATCCAACAACTCTGATTTGTAAACATGAGTTTTTGGAGTGATTTTATATAGCACACGTATCTATCTAGCTCTATACATGTATAAACGCCAAAAGGTAGACCACAGGCTACTCTATAAGGAGGCCACATAATGAGCTTTTTATTTACGGTCTTGTGCACTACAATGTGGCCGATACCTTGCTGGTTGGCATGGTGTGCTCCTCTTGAGGTACTGCGGAGTTGATCCACGGGGGATTTCAAGCCCCGTGCTTTCAAGAATCTTCAACACTTGCGTTGTAGTGGGGGGGAAAAGGCACGTATACACTGTACGTGTAAGTTCCTGGCTGCTAATCAAGGCTCACTAACATATTGCGATGTCCTCCCTCCCCTCCTTCCTTCAACTCGGTTTTATACCCAAGTCTTCCCTTTCTATACACACACAGCTTGCACATACACACTTGCGGGTGTCCGTCATCTCGCCACGGATTCCGCCAGCAGGAGGTCGGCAACTTATATACCAGTAGCACACTTTGCTCTTAATTGATTGCATGCTTAACTAGGAACCCTTTACCTAATTTCTGTAGATCTTAGATTCCCTGTTCTACAGTGTGCAAATTTCCCTTTTCTTTCCCTAAAATGTGCAAATTTTCCTCACACCCATTTTTTCCAGCAACTCGACAAGATTTTAGATTCCCAATCGCAGAACTCACCTTGAAAGACACTTCTTTCCGTATCGAAAATATAACAAAGAAATTCGTCGGAAGATCTCCAGTGGCAGTTGCTTTTTTTCCAGTCGCAAAAGTGCGTAAGAAAGCGCTAAAGAAAAAACTGTAGCTTTTTGGCAACAGGAGTTGTATGAGGTTGTTTAATGGGGCCGAAAGTTTAGAATGAAGTTCACTTTAGCAAAGAAAATTTTCTTCGCAAAGTGAACTTTGAGCCTTTTAAGAGTGTTTGAAACTTTCTGATTTTGGGGCTCAGTGAAGCTCTTGAAAAGGACATAGTTATGGCAAACACTATAGAAACGAGTCATTTTTCTCGTTTCAGTATTGTACTGTACTACGAATTCTGTCCGTTATTGTCACCTGAAAGAATGAACTCGAAGGGACATTGTGGGCGGGTTGCCTTTTTGGTTGGATAAAAAGAAGTGGCTGGACCAGGACATGACAGCAGTCTATATATATTTCTCAATGTGTATGTGTCTATAAGGTATAAGGCCAAAATCACAATGGCGGTTGATTGCCACCCTACCAATACGTCAGGTCTTGGAATGCGAGTTTGACAGTGGGCTCCAAACGTTGCAAATGCCCATTGGTTTCAGAAAGATGCCATGGGTGGGCCTCTTGTGTTATATCCAGCTCGTGCATGAGCTCCGGTATACTATTAAAACCTCTTGCTTTTTCTCTTCCCTCTCTACCTGGTCCCTTCGCGTATGTGTATATGTGTGCGTGGTGTGCGTGAGTGGCCAGTCTCACAACGAACTTTCCGTCTGGGCATCCCAGACGGAAATATATAGTTTTTCACCCAACCAAAGCTGACACAAAGTCCTGAGGAAGAAAACTAACGAAAAAATGGAGAGTAAAATTTTTCCAAATTATCCTAAGGAGCTCGGCGTACATTGACTGGTTTTCACGCCAGTATATAATAACTGCTCTGCGCTCACTTTGCTTATATATCCAGTATCCTATAGTTATAAACCTTACATATATACACTCATGGAGTATTTCCGAACTATGGCGTGGATCCTGGTTCGCCTGGCTATATGCACTTTTGATAGCTCCATAACTTATGTAGCGTGTCATTGGGCTGGCGAGAGACGGTTGCCAAGGTAGACGAAGCCCCAAACAGTATTGACGAAACATTACATTGCCATGCTAAGGTATACTTTATATCCCCCCAAAGGTAAAAAAAAAAGAAAAAAAATTAGACAGCAAACATAATAGCGAGTTTTGGGGGGGCAGAGGGAGGCGCCAAAAAAATAATGTTCAAAGTAATTGGTTTTGGGGCATGTTACTATAGCGACTTTCTGCTGGTTGCTATACGCAACACCGCGCGGAACATAATAAAGAATAAAATATAAAACAGCCCTCGCAAAAAAAAATTATCATCTTATAGAGAGAGTTGAAAGGGAGAGAGAGCTTCAAGGTCCATATAGGTTCTATTAAAGAGCGGAGGTAATATACATGAAGGCCTGTGCTTCTTGGATATTTTATGGGCCAGACCCCATAATTCACTCTAAAACTTTGGCTTCTTTTCCTACTCTTTTTTATTATTGGACCAAACTAAACAAAGAAGAGAGTATATATAGTCTTTCTGGGTGGGGGGAGGAAGGAGGAGGATAATAAAAAAAAAGTGTAAGGCTGCAAGCTAAATGAAATGACTTTACTGGGGCAATGTCAAGCACCGGAATTAAAGCGGAAAAAAACAGTAAGAGAAGGGCTTGTGCCACAATTTTCTAAGACGTTTTCTCTCACCTGGCGTACGTCCACTACTGACAAGCTCAAAAAGGCCTGAGAAGGCCTGATGAAGTGCAGTTTTTCTAAAACTCGCCCCCCTCGCGTTACCCCCCTCCGAGTGGGCTCGGAACTCTATCGGGAGCCATCCCCAAGTATTAGCATCTGCCTCTCCTTTTTTTGCTCCTTCTTCTTTAATCCTTAAATTAGAATAACTCCACTGCTGCTAAAACTCACGATTCAACACTTCTAAAACCACTTTAAAGAGAATCCCAGCGATTCCTAGTTGAGATTTCACTGTAGATTGGTAACGCAGACATACTATTGCTCAGTGGTTTAATAACTTTGATGCTTCCCAATACGTCTGTCTAGTAACAAGTCTACATAATACGCAATTTCCATTCCAGTCTTGCTATCGTTACTTTTATTTTCTCTTTCACTTTCCTTCGTGAACTCCGAATAATTTAATACTAAGAAAATAGTACAAAATTAACAAAACAGTTAACAATATACGATAATATATTTTGATTACTTAAATATTTTGTAGAGTTTCAAACTTTTCTTTGGATTTTAATCTATATTTAAGAGCCTTTTCTTATTGTGTTTCGTACTGTTTTATTATTGACTGCATTTTTTTTTTAGATACTATCCATCTCTGTTAATAGGCTGGGGATGGAAGTCGAGATGGGCAGTTTAGAAACTAATTTTCGCAATAGAGCTGGCAAACAAGGCTATTACGGTATGTCGATGCCTATCTCCGGTCATGTTAAACATTCACACACAAATGGAACTGTCCCTTGTAGGCCCCGTCAAGAACCATCTTCTCTCTCTCGTCCTTTTGTCCTGATGCACATCAACATGTGGCTCTTCACCTTAATGTAGCTAACACAATAGCCTCTATAGCCCCGAAAAGAAGGGAAGACGAAAAGAAGAACGACAGTGTATACTCCACAGTCTACAGCACAAACATCTGTGGAGCTCGGGCCAAAGCGCAACTTCGCACACAACCACAACAAACGCATACGTACACAAGTATGCTTTCCAGGTATGTAACTTTTTTCTTTTATTAAAAAAGGACTATATACAATGCATTAACAATGAGCCTCCCGGCCGAAACTCAAAAGAAAACGCTACAATATTTAGGCTCGAAAACTCGACAACCGCACGATTTCCCTCTCCCATCTTTCCTTAGAATACGTACCCCGCTATACGTTTCCACTTGGCTAGACCATCAAGGATTCTTGACCGCATAAGAACCCGCGAACAAGGGCACTTGAACTGCAACTTCAACGGACTGTGCATAAGAATAGCTTACATGTATGTATGTGTTTGTGTGTGTGTGTGCCAGTAACGGTGATGGCCCAATAGTTGCTCTCCCAAGGCCTGCTTCAAGTACTGAAGTGAACCAGCAGGTAGAAACTTCGGCTACACTGGCACGCATATTATATCTATATATCTAGATGCAACGTTCTATTATTGCTGCACGAACAGTCGGGAAGGACTTCCAAGGCGCACACAACAATAGCCTCTCTTTCCACCCATTATTATAACTTCTTCTAACATATTAGAAGCCCGGTCTCCAACTGTCATTAATTCCTCATAAACCGTTTGGCAAACGTCCCGAAACCCCAAATTAGTGTCTAATTATACAGCTCTAACTCGCCAAACTTCCCACAATTTTTTTTTTAAACTGCAACAGTAATCACAAAAACTGCAAAACTTATCACAGTACATCTGACTGGTACAAACTCGCGACAAGGACAACTTATAAATAAAAAAATAAATAAAAAAAATAATTCCTAAGTGCGAAAAGCTATTCTTGTATATAGTCCAAAAGCCAAACGAAATCCAGGTATAGGTATACAGTGTATAGTACCTTTACGCATCACGAAAGAACCATTAAGTGTCACCTAGACCTGGGGATCCAAAAAGAGACAGACACGACAACCCCAAACTCATAAAACTGCGCTCGCAGTCTTATTGTCTCCCCCCACCCCCATTCTTTAACTGCAGCAAAAACCAGCAACCCCCAGCTCTATGTAGCAGAAATTTTCGGCGGAGCCCCTGTGTCTTTTCCCATTTTTTATGATCGCAGGGTGCAAGTAGGCATACGCGACCTCACCTTTTTACAACAATGGAGCAAAAGGCAGCTTTAACCCTATCTACCCTGGTTAATGTTGCTCGTGCCCTACGAGTACACAGATATAGTGTATTACTGTCGCTAGCTATTCATCACAGCTCCAGCAATAACCCAACAAAAGACGCAAAATGTACCACCAACGATCACCATACCACCCAAGTCACCCTTTTTAACTAGACACATCAAATAGCGCTCATCAAAAAGTAAGAGAAAAATACTTTTGGAATCCTCCCAAATTAGCTCAGCTATCCCCCCTCCCTAAGAAACCAAAATAAAAATAAAGAAAAACATTATCATATCTTTCTCCCAAATAAGGAGAAATAACTTTTTCCCGAAGCTGTTTGGTGTAAATGTCAATTC
Organism: Lepidurus packardi; assembly: GCA_023053545.1. Classification (NCBI taxonomy): domain Eukaryota; kingdom Metazoa; phylum Arthropoda; class Branchiopoda; order Notostraca; family Triopsidae; genus Lepidurus; species Lepidurus packardi. Next base: position 9,147,941 of record JAKZAN010000002.1, read on the forward strand.
GGAACGCAACATACATAAGCATACATACATTAGAAACACATTAATATGGTTACGGGCAAACCAAACTGAAAGTCGTGTCTGACTCACGCCCGACTCATAAATCCATGTCGTCCCCTGTCTCACCAGGAAGTCATATTAAGAGTATACGAGTTGACCCCGCCTTCTTCCCTCTTATCGGCACCCCTTGTGTTCTCATTCGTTATCCGCCTGTTCTCGATAATGGAACCTTCTAGCCCCTTAATCCTTGTTTTTCGATATAGCTATTACCCCCAAAAAAGCTCTTTGAAAGAAATAAGCATTCAGCGGGAAAACATCGCACACATAAAATAAGCTTTTATTCGATTTAACCCCTACGAAAATAATTCTTAAGAAAGACAATAAGCGAAGTAGAAATTATGGCCGTGGTTTGATTCATGCTATTATATAATCCACAGAGAGAAAAGGAACGTGAATGCCCGGAGTGGGTCCAACTTTTTAGCCGTCTCTGTGTCCATACATAAGACCAATGGTGGGGTTATCTACCTGAGCGGCCTACCTGGCGAGTTTCCATGACTGCTAGCACCAATGGCACCAGTTTCATCCAGGTGCGAACGCCATTATGGAAAGCCACTGCCCAACCAATGACCAAAACTCTTACAGCCCAAAACCTTTCCCGGTCTTTTTCTACTTTTCCTTTCTTTTTCCCCTTATAAATCATAAGAGAATAGACAATGCAGAACGCCATTTTTGCTCTTAACGAAAAAAAAAAAAGAAATGAACGGACTCTTGAATCGCCGAATCGTTCAATTATACCAAAACTTCGCTCGGACTTTCGCATTGTTACAATGATAGAAACCTTTTAGTTACGGCGTCGCTACACAGTTTCTTGGTTTGATGGAATTCCAGAGAAAAACCCACCAGGAGGCTCCCCTTTTTATGGCAAACAAAAAGTAAAAGTTTAATTACCCATTTTTTCGATCCTAACGCAGCTTAGGAAATTCTCGCATGATTTGTATTTTTCTTTTATTAAACTTCTCATTTTTGAAAACAATACCAGAACTGGAAACTATAAATGCGGTGAGCGTGAATGCCTTGGGGGGCTATGGTGGTTAAGTAGCAGTTACAGCCTTGCAGGAACAATAAAATACGTTAACAAATAAAAAATTCAAGTTCTTTTGTTTATGGAAAGCTTGATTTGGCATGGCGATATTAATTTTGACTACTGTTTTTAGGAGATGGAACTGAACGAATTGGAGCTGAAGCTAAAGATTTCCCAATTCTTCTACTGAACGTGCACAATATTGCTCTGTAATCTAAATCCGTTGGTGCATTTATCAACAAGTAATATTTCTTGTTTCTTAATAAAAAAAAATATTAGGGAAGAGGTTATATTTCCACCGGAGATGAGTTTATCGGCAGGGGGTTTACCGAAGTGGTCACAGGTAGCACCCCCGTCGTTTAAAAGAGAAGGATTTTGCCTCCTTCTGGTTCCTTCCTTCTCGGTTTTACCCTTTGGACCTTTGACCTGGTGAGAACTTTATGGAATTTTGAGTAATTTTCACGCATTCGCCTGCCTTTTTCTCTGACAGGTTTCTAGAATACTACAGCACTTGGCTGCTTTTCTACTTGATAGCCTTTTTACTAAATATGGCTAAAGGTATTCTTTACGTTCGTACCAAAGTTGGGGAGTGTTAAGATTTGTAATGAATAAAACGGACAAGTTACGAGTACTATGGAAGCCATTTGGAAGTACAATAATAGTAATCCCACCATATAGGGTTGATTAGCATAATAACAACAAGGGTCAAATATTTTTTCGGTTGGTATATTGTTATTAACGCCCACCCGTCGATACGCAATTCCTAGCACTGAGGATATGAAATAAAGTTTGGAAGAAACAGAGTGTGGTTTTGATTCATGATAATGAGAAATGTTCTTTTTTCTTTGCCTTTTCTTCTCCCCTCCCCAGTTCATATAATACGAAAGCCGGCTTTTGGCGGGTGGCTAAATTGCGCGTGGATGAAAAGACGCGCAATTAATCACCTATCAAGCCTTCTTACGAAGCTAATGCTGCCGGGCGATTACTATTGTCATAAGCGAAACCCCATTAGCTCTTACCTACTATACTTCTAATCGTTTTAGCTAGCCCGAATATTGCATTCCTGTTCGAATATGGAGACAGGGGAAGGAATAGATGCAATTTAAGAAACCTAATCAAGGCTCTAACCTTAATTCCTCCTAACCATTTCCGCCTACAGGTAAAAGAAATAATAGATTAATTAAACCTTAAACATGGTTACAGAACTCAAGAAAATAGTCTTTCTATCAGCGTAGTTTCACTTGCATTAAGTACTAAAAATTATAAATAAGTAAGCCAGTCAAATTAAATATCACAAATAAATAAAATAGTTAATGTATGTGTTTTATGTAAATAAAACAAATGGACGTAAATGAAATAGCTCAAAATAAAACATTACATAAAATAATAAAATAGATATTAAATAATAACACATGAAAATTAAAATAAATAAGAAAACATTAATTTGCAGACGGAGGGGAAATTCTAGTATTATTTGATACACGACACATTATTTTCAAATATATCTGTGACTCAATCTATTTCACCATAATGCACTATAATTAAAATACGTTTAAATTATATTTCATATCATATGTAAAATTAATATAATAATTAAATAACAATTCTTATATAACTAAAAACATCAAAACAAAAAATAAATAACGGAATTATCCATCACCACTTATAATTCAGTTGTTGTTGATTTATATATTTATTATTCCTATACGTACTTAAAATTCAAAAAAACGTAAAGCTAAATTATTAATAAATATAGGTCATACACTAGTTTTATCGTGGGAGAAAAGGCGGGATTGCTTGGTATAGTACGTATGTATATAGCACCGAAGTTATGAACTTTCCCCTTTAGCCAAATATCAGTGTGCTAGCATTAATATATACACTTGCCACAATATGGAGTATCCCCGTCACGTGCCTTCAGGGGGAAAAGCTGGCGTGTGTTATGGTGTGTATGGCTGGCATGGTATTCTATAAGTCATGGTTAAGCGAGGAAGGGATTACACTTGTCACCCTCGCATTTGCATGTAATGAAACCTGCCGGCACGGTTTAGGACAACCGCTGCCAAGAGCCTCTCCCAAGCTTCATATTCAACTCTCTCTCGTACTCTGTGTGTGTATAGATACATGTACATATATATCAATGCAACCCAAACCCTTTTCCTGTAATCCTATTCGACTGTTATAACTTGCCCCTAACCTAACCTCACCCCCTTGCCCAACTCCAACCAAAGCTCACTTTCATATTGCCACATCCGATCTCGAATATTAACCCTTCACGTTGACTCAACCAGTGCTCAATTACGGCATACTATTCAACTCAAACGCCAGCCAAACAGTTTGACTTGCTCGTAGTCCAGATCCAAGCTCGCCGAATATATCGCAAAATCGTTACTATAATGGGGTGAAAAATTATAGATTAGTAAGTAAATACAATAACTGAAAATAATAAATAATACAATTCTGCAAAATAATGAATAAAGATATGAAACTGACGAACCCAAAAATGGAACCACGAGCAAAAAATAACGCCTTCAAAATCTCTAATTGATTTGGAAGAAATTTTTCTTCTTCTAGCCGTCAAATTCGAGAGCATGTCCTTCCATTTTTCAAACTACGAGGGAGGAGCTGACAAAGAGGGCGGGAAGGAGGGGGACGTGTAAAAGTAAGATTCATCCATCACTGAGCTAGCTGTGAGAATAGGAGAATAGCTTTCTTTCTTGGATTGGGATCTTTCCTTTCTTTCTTTTACTTTTTTTGTACTTTCTTCTTTTTCTGCCAAAAGTCACTCGTACCACATCAATAGGCGAGACAGCATGCTCCAAAAAGCGCTTTTTGCAGCTTATTATAGCAGGGAGACAATCAAAGCTATGGCCCCCTTCTTCCCCGGTTGCCTAGCTAAACTATATATGTGCAAAGAAGGCCATTTCTCAAGTATTTGTGTGTATATATACGCAGGGGCAGTTTTGCCGCAACAACAAAAGCGGGAAAAGGCCCCTTTAACGCCCCCTCACCCCCCGTAAACTCTTAAACCAAAATGTTCTTTCAAGATTGGTAAATCGGATTAAAAGCTATTGCGAAGCTCTCATTTTCCCACCTTCCTGGTGTTGTAAAACCCCTCACAAGTACAAACCTATTCAGGGCCATTTCCTTGTCCGGAAATAAGATATCCTTACCATCTTTTATCTATTTTTTTCCTCTCTCTTTCGCATCCAACATCTTACCCAATTGACCCTAATAAGCCCTTAAATTCCCCACAACAACGCATTGATGGTATAGTACACCAACCAATCAATTTTGCAGCCCCTATCCTCCTTACAAGCTGAAAAAAATGCTTGGAAAATTCGGTTTCACTTTTTTTTTTAACAAAAATTAAAAGTATGAGGAATAAACTAGCTTTTTAGCTTTGTATTCTTAGACTTTTCTAGACAACTAAACTGAAAATACTTTTAAAGGAAATCCAGGATAAGAAATGAAGCGGTTAGCCGTAATAGGCCCAATAAACAGCTGTGACTTCAAAAGGGCGTGATTTTAAGCCATAAAAAGACACCTAAGATTTACAATAATAATAATACAAGTCAACAAGGGGAAAATGCAACGTTCAAATACTTGAAGGCATGTGTCTGTGGGGTTTTCCCTGGACTATTCCTCCCTGTCTAGGTTCATCTCTCTGAAAAAGATGCGTACCCTCAAGTCTTTCACAGGTTTCACACAACACAGCAGGGACACTTGACAGAAAAGTTTTCTTGGGAGTCGTTGTCGTCCTTACGGGCAGGGCAGGTAGACAGCATTCGAGAGTATTTTATGGACGAGAACAATTGAATTGGATATTTCACAGGGTTTTCCTTTTACTCCTACTTCTAACCGAGGTCTTGCGTCCATTTGGTTTCTCGAGTCCTTTTTTTGCATTTTCGAGGGGGTAAAAGGTAAGGAAATGAGACAGACGGTCTCCAACTTTTCCGACGAAAGAGATTCATGAAGGATTCGAGCAAGCACAGCTCGGGACAATAAGGGTCGAAAAGGACCGTGTGTATCTTTCGTGTCGCTCTCTCTAACCTTTACTGTACTTGAAAAACTCTGGAAAATTAGAATAGGACCTGTCACCTCGCCACAAAAGTTCGCTTTTGTTCATCTCTATTCTTCACAATCGACCAAAACCCCAAACTGACCCGTCTTATTCCATTCACAACTTGAAAGGCTGAAGCTGACCAATTCTGGGGCCCTTTTCTTCCTCAGTTTACGCTTTTATTCAGAAAACTGGACGGCTGACAAAACGGAATGTTTTGGGTCCGAGTGAAATCGAATAGCCCTTGACGTGTCCCAAACTCGGAACGAGCTTCGTCTTTTCCTAATTTTTTTTTTAATTTTTGTAACGTATTGCGCTAGTAACAATAGATTGAAGTAATACTGAAATTGAGACAGACCATTGAAACTTACTAAGTGTACTTGCAACTTACTTGCGTACTTACAACTTACGTACTTACTTGCAAGTTACTAACTGGCTATATTAGGCTTCAGGCTAGACGTGAAATGAGTAACAAAATATTAGATATACCAAGTAAAAGTTGTAAACAGTAAACGTTAGAGGAAGGGCCTTCAACATCAAGAATTCACTGCGCCGGCTATCTCATTTTAAATTAACTGAAAACTGTTTACGAACAATGGCAACAAGGCCAATTCCAGGCATTTCAAAACTTCCGTACAAGTACGACTGCAATGGCGTTTGAATTCAGTTGCATATGACTGGTCTTTTAATTATTCGATTCTAAACAACCTTGTTTAATTAAACTTTCATATTAAGAATGCCGATAAATGTCCTGTGTAACAAATATAAAAATAATATACGCATTATTTAAAGTTTTAAGTAAATCCTATCCATCCCCGCACCCATGTTTCTGTGTCTTGACGCGAGATATTGTGACACCCACCGGCCAACCACGGCAAGGGACGCCAGCGGCAACGGGCATGTTGTTGCCTGCTTTACCGTTTCGCTAATGCCAGAGCCAGATATCCTCCTCCTGTTTTGCAGACTTTTAAGGAAAAAAACGTCAACGTCATGTAGCTATGAATTACATCCTGCCTAGCTGTATACTAAAGGAATAGTTATAGCTAGAAACCAAGCTCGAGAACACTTAAATAATTACCTTAATTGATAATTTACCAAGACGAAATCTCCCACACATTTCACTATATAAAAAGGCGCCACACTATTGCCAGTTCACCATTGAAGGACTGAAATATATCTTATAATTGGTCAAATAAAACCTTGAGTTTTACTTTGTTTATTTGTCTGACTCTACAGGACTAATGTGCTTTAAATTGATCAGATTATTTAAAGTAAATAAAAATTGGCAATGCTCTTTCCTGTGCATCTCCGCCCAGAACCACGCCCACGTCCTGACGCACGGTGAAAAATGGAGGACTTAGCAGTTGAAGTTAGGGGCGAAAATGGAGCCTATTATAAGGTACGTGACTAAAAATGTGTCCAAACGAAGCACGTAGAATCAAGATTAATCAGTGATCTTGTTACTAAACTTCATTTCGTCGCTGTGGCTTGGGTTATTTGGCTCACATTTGGCGTTGGAATCTACTTACCGGCATGCACGCGCTACACAAATACTAGATTAAGTTTTCCTAAAATCCCCCAAAAATGATTATTTTGGCTACGCCTTTCAATCTTTGTGAGCTTATTTACCTCAGTACAGGCATGAGAACACACCAATTGAAAAATTAACGTAGCACTTATCAATGTATTATAGTTGTGGCTTGTGCATCATCGAATGGCATTTGCATGGAAAATACATTTGAAAAAAATTTAATGTTTTTTAAGCAAATATTTTTACTATATTTCAAGGCATTTGTTACGGACATCTATGACGAGGAAATTTCTGTTGCCTTTGAGAATGAGTAAGTACAGCTATTTACTTTTCGGTAAAGAACACACCCATCAACATTCTGTAATTCTTTCTTTCAGTTGGCAACCAGACACCAAGTTTACGTTTGCCCGTTCAAGACTTCCTCCTAAAGAACCCAAAGGACAGAGTCCGTTAACAGATAATCAAGAAATTGAAGTGTTCTCAAGAGCTAGTGATCAAGAAGCGTACGGATGGTGGAAAGCTATCATCAAGGTATACTATTAATACCTTTCTTCTTGTGAGGGAATTTATAACGTTTTGAATCCATAGATGATGCGTGGAGAGTTCTTCGTGGTAGAGTATGTGGGCTGGGAAACGTCTTACACAGAAATTGTACCTGCAGAGCGGATCAGGCCCATGAATACCAACCCTCCCCTTTCTAAAAATACCTTTACCAAGTTTGAAATAGAAGTGCCGGAAGAACTCAGAGAATAGTACGTTGTTTCATAAGTAATTTTATGCCTAACATTCTCAACACCATCTGCCGCTTTTTCTTTAGTGCAAAAAGGGAAGGAGTACATAAGGAATTTCAGAAAGCCATTGAAGCAGCTGTCTGTCGGTATACCCCAGAACGCGGTATCCTTAGTATTATGGTAATATATAATCTGCAAAAAGCAACATGCGTTAAACTTACTTGTACGTTTTAGTCTCGGAATGAATCCACCAAGAAGCGTGCGAGTATGCTGCAGGATATACATTTCCGTAATCTGACACAGAAAGTGACGCTGTTGAAGCGTACGGAGGAAGCTGCCAAGCAATTAGAACACACAAGACTACAGTCAAGTTCAGGGTAAGATTGTAATGCGTAATTTTCTATTTTGTTTCCTATTCAGCCTACTTTTCCTATGGTTTTGACCTAATTATTAAGCTTTATTAAGAGCATTGAACTGAATCTTTAAAACGCTTTTTAGGAGTGTTACAGACGAGTTTACTGTGCGGGAAGATTTGATGGGATTGGCCATTGGTGCTCATGGTGCCAATATTCAACTGGCGCGCAAAGTGGACGGCGTGACGAACATTGAGCTGCTGGAGAATTCGTGCACGTTTCGGATCTTTGGCGACAATGAGGAAGCAGTGCGCAAAGCCCGTTCTCTCTTGGAATACGGCGAGGAGTCTGTGCAAGTCCCGCGTGATTTGGTGGGCAAAGTGATTGGCAAGAATGGGCGGATCATTCAAGAGATTGTCGACAAATCCAACGTCGTTCGCGTTAAGATCGAAGGCGACAATGAACCCACCCCTTCCGTTCCACGGGAAGCTGGGCTTGTACCTTTCGTATTCGTGGGCACCATCGATGCTATTTCGAATGCCAAAGTCTTGCTCGAGTACCATTTAGCCCATTTGAGGGAAGTGGAGCTGTTACGCCAAGAAAAACTGGAAATCGATCAGCAGCTACGCTCCATGCATAACATGCCCTCCGGACCCATGCAGTCATTTGCCATGCAAAGGCGGGGAGATAGGTGGAAAATACTTGATGATGCCTTCTAATACGCAATAATAAAGTACTCAAGATCGTATGTGTTGTTTTTCCCCAGGGGTTATAGTGCAGAGCCTGACTTAGGACGAGATCGAGAACGGAATGGACCTCCTCGTGGACGAGGACGAGGTGGGCGAGGCGGAATGGGAGCTGGAACTGGCTCGCGTTATGGAGATTCGCGTATGGGCAGCAGTGGACCTCGAGGTGGCCGAGGTGGTCGAGGAAGAGGAGGCTCAGACAGTAAGCAAGATTTTCTTTATATATTTTTTTATTATTTATTTATTTCTTCTTTGTGCATTTTATTTAAATAGTCACTTATATTATTTTTTAGAAATCAGTTTTCGATATTTGAAGTTTTTCTTTTACTAGCAAACTAAGTTAAACTAGCCAACATAAAAAGTGAACGTGCTAGTAATTTAGCGAGACTTTCGTTGAGCAAAATAACTTATTATATTTGACAAAATTGTTTTTTTTATATAATAGTAAGAACCGTCGTAGGGAACAGTCTTTTGCCAGTCTATTTATTCGTCATATGACTTTAGATAACATACTAGGTTAGGTCTAAATTACTGGGGGGAGGGAGAGACGAAGTTGTTACTTTAAAATACTCTAAATAAAAAACTACTTGAAAATACTTTAAATACTTTAAAATACGTGTAATAAAAATAGAGTATATTGTGATTGGTTTAGTTTTGGAGACTTATATGTTGAATTCCTTGATTAGGTTTCCGCGGTGATAGGGATCGGCGTCCACCACGTGGAGGCAGCTCGGGTGCTTATGGTCGACGTGATGGTGACTCGAGTCGTCCCGCACCTGCTCCTAAAACGTCCCGAGGTGGTGAAGAGGATGAGGCTGTGGATTCTCAAGATCTGTCCAGTGCTGCTAGTTTGGAACGAGATTCGGGCTCGAGCGTGGAAGGATCCAGTGCAGGACGGCGCCGAGCCAAACGCCGACCCCGTCGACCTGACCAAGAAATGAACGGAAGGCCCATAGGTAGGCTCTTAATCCCTTTCATATATACATTTGTATTAAAAAGTGCATCCTCTTTATTCGATTATTTACTTATATATTTTTTGGTGGGTTAAGACTCTGCCAGTGCTCCAGGCTCGCGCATGCCCTCAGCTGTTCCCAGTAAGGAAGGGACGCCTGCGTTGGTTACAGATGCACCAGTAACTAATAACCCAGCAGCTGGTCCCAAACCTCCTCGAGAACCTCGTATTGGAGGCGGTCCGCGGGGCGAACGTAACCAGTCTCGTAAAGTGGTCGTGCCTCCTTCAACAGCAGACACACCCCAAGCGACGGAGACCGTGAATGGGACGCCATCCGCCACAACGGCTTAAGCAAAACCTAGCAAAAATTTTCCTGCACGAGGGGTGATTAGCGAAGGACCAGGGGAGGGTTTCTTAAAAGGGCCCCTCTCCCCGTTCCGTTTAGAAGAAAACGCGTTTTTTTGGCTAACTCCATACGAAGACAATGACGCCTTTCCCCCTCTGATGCGATGAGTTATTAACAGTTGAATTTATCAAGCAAGACTACAACTACATGGACGTTACAACCTAAGAGAAACCAGTTAAAGTTCCCCTTTTCTTGAGTTTTACGTCTTTTTTTATCCTGGGAGAAGATAAAAAAAAAGAAAAGAAAGAAAATAAGAGACACGTGAAAAATCTTTGATGAAGACCAAGCCCATGGCCCTGGAGACCGAAAAAGAAGCCCCGCCCCCTCCCTTTTGTCCGCCCCCCTTCCTTCTCCCCCCACTTTTTCTTGCTGCTATGGAAAAATGATAGATTGTTGCTAATCAACCAAGTTATGGCGGTTAGAAGTGAGGAAATCTTTACACAACCCTTTGCCTGGAAGAGAAACTGGAGCTGGGTAAGGACGTCTGCCAGTTTGAAGAAGAACAAAGACCCACATGAAGTTTTCCTGGATCTGGAAGCACAGAAAATTGATAATCTTTGGATAGACAAAAGGATTAAAAATAAGAAAGTATCACGAAGAAGTGCCAGTGAAGAGAGAATGTAGACAGAGTCCCGCCCCTTTTTTTTCTCAACTACTTTATTTTTGGCTATTTCGAATACTTAGATTTTCACTTGTAAAGAGTTGGTAGATTCACAAGACAGGGCTGGAAAAACTCGGGTCAAACAGGTCGCTCTTTTTAACCCCCCTTTTTGAGATAGTTTTACGTTACTTGTAGGTGCAGAAGAGAATGCTTGCCAATCCTTGATTATGTTGCCGGATAATGCGAATTTTGTTTTACTTTCTCCCCAACCAGTTCTTTTCTGTTGAGCTTTACCTTATTTTTTTTATATATTTAAGTTGTTGTTCGTGTGGCGACTTAAAAAACAAAACAAAAATCACTTGTAGGTTCTTTTTTGAGAGTGGCTATGTTTCGCGACTTTTTGGCGCTGTGTTTAACCCAGGTTTCTGTCTTTTCTTGCCAATTTTTTTTTTTGGGTCGTGAACTCTGGAAAAAAAAACACTGAGTGAAAAAGTAGTTTTTTGATGAGAACAATTCATAGTCGAGCATACGTCCTTGGGAACTGTTTGTTCAAAGTTTCGTTCGGTTGACTCGTCTGCCAACTTATAAACGTTTTGTCTTTACTTTCTTTTGGTTGCTTGATCTATATGCCAGCGTTCACGAATTGGTTTATTTTCGTTAGCACTAATTAAGCGCTTCCCAGCAATATTACTCGTTCATTTTCATTTCATTATTTTCACCCAAAACTGGATTAAAAAACGTGTAAAAAAAATCCATAAAAAAAGCTGCTAGCGTGTTTCTGACCTTATAACTAACTAGCTTTCTGACGTTCAATGAGTTTTCGGAGCTGAAGACATTAATTAACCAGAAAATAAGCTTGTATGTGTGACTTTATATGCCATGCCAACTGGTTTTCGATTGGTAGAAGACGTTTGGGGAAAATTTTCAAGACAAACTTGGAAAAAATACGAAAATACGCTGAACAGATAGCTATGAGAGAATTTCAAAAGTGAATTGAAACTAAATGCGGATTTCCTAAACGTTTGCTTGCCGGAAGAGTGACGAGTGGAAACATAAAACGGAGTCGTGGAAGAAACGTTGCTTCGAAAAAAGGAGGAGACGCCCCACCTTGTAGAACTAAAGGAACGCTACGTAACATGGGAGAAAATAATTATGGTTCGCGACTACGTGTGGAATTTCACGTTCCCTACTGCAGACTCTAATTAACTAATTTCGGAATACCCAATAATGGACGCTTTTACTCTATACCTTGGTGTGTGCTCCCTTCATTCAGCCCATATTCAGATTGCCTCGCCTGATCCCAAGCGCAAAAAAAAAAAAAATAATAAAAGAATCGGTCGCAAAGCCGCAGCTTCTTGCTGACCAATATTGAGGGAGAAAAAAAAGCTGATTGGAGGTCGAGGGAATTTAATCACTTTTTGGAACAAAAAAATAATGATGAGTGTGGATTTTCTTTGCAATCTATCGAAAATTGAAAATGGCAATAGCTGGCACTTTGGTAGGGTGGTTCGAAGAAACAAAAACTCGGCACGGACAAACTGAATAAGATTGCAAACTGCGGAAAGTACATGTAAAATGGAGCTGCCCCTCAATACATTTTCTTGTTTCGTCCATTATTGTACTTCCTTCAATTATATTTTTAGTCATACAATTAATGCATGCTTGTGAATCTTAGTACATGTTTATTGAATTTGGTGGAGCGAAACCACGGGATCAATATAGGCCAAGCAAATTTATTTTCGTAATATTCTTCAGGAACATTAAATTTTATTTAATTACTAATTCTAGTTACTTTTACAGTTCTATTTAATTTATTACATTTTCCTCGAATAATATTCATTGCTATGCATCTGTATTTTTGTTAAAAAACATTCCATTTTATTTAAGTTATTCTCTCAGTTTTACGTTTGAATCTTGTATTTGTTGTATTTAGCAAAGCTAGCCTAGTAAGAACGACTTCGAAGTTCGTAATGAATTTCTTGCGCGCCAATTTTCTGTTGTCAAGTGTTGTTTACCGTGCGTAAATTCTGCTCCACTTCAGCATTTTAAACCTGATAATTTAAGCTTTTGACAATGCCAGTGAAACGGGGAACGAATCCGTCCGATGACGGATCTAGGCAATGCAAAAAGACAAAGAACCGTGCAGGGGCCTCCGATGACCAAGACGAAGATGTTGAAGATCAACCAGCACAACGCCAACCGCAGAAGAAAACAGCTAAACAAGTGGCTACACCAGATCCAGACCGTGATGTTGATGACGACGATGATGGGCTCATGCAAGTTGAAGATGAAGAAGGTGGTTTACGCATTGGGGATATTTATATCCCTCCACCGCCAGCTCCAGCCTGCACTTTTGAAACCAACGGGCCAAGACTCATTATTACCCATATTACAAATGAGAATTTCAAGAGCTACGCAGGGAAAGAAGTCTTGGGTCCCTTTCACAAATGCTTTACGTCCATTGTGGGTCCCAATGGCAGTGGCAAGAGTAACGTCATTGATTCTATGCTATTCGTTTTCGGGTACCGAGCGAATAAAATCCGTTCCAAGAAGATTTCAGTTTTGTTGCATAATTCCGCCAAATTCCCCCATGTTCAAAACTGTACTGTTTCCGTGCATTTCCAGCAAATCATCGACAAAGTAACTTCGACTCGTGTTTAATAACCATATTGGTTAAATGTTTCTTTATAATGCCTTTTGTATTGAATTTTCTAGCCTGGAGATGAATTTGAGGTCGTTTCCAACTCCGACTTCGTCATTTCACGCACAGCTTTTAAGGACAGCAAGTCCTTCTATGAGATTGATGGGCGACGAGTTCAGTTTAAAGAAGTTGCGAAGCTTTTGAGACAGCATGGCATTGATTTGGTTCACAACCGCTTCCTTATCTTACAAGTAATTGCCAAACAAACTTGCACTAGCCTAATTTGCAATCTCCTTGTAGGGAGAGGTGGAGCAAATCGCTATGATGAAGCCCAAAGCTCCCAGTGAGCACGAAACCGGCATGTTGGAGTATTTGGAAGACATTATTGGCTCTTCTCGGTACAAAGAACCCACTGAAAAGCTGCAACAGCGTGTAGAATTGCTAAATGACCAACGCGCCGAAAAGCTAAACCGTGTTAAGTTGGTCGAGAAGGAAAAAGATGACCTGCAAGGACCCAGAGATAAGGCGATGGCCTATGTCGGATGCGAAAACAGGATAACTGAGTACAAACATGTTCAACAACAACTGTATAGGTGAGTGTTCCATAACGAGTTTTAGCCCAACAATTTACCCGCAATTTTTTATACGATTTAGGTACGACGCACGGATGGATCTTGAAAAGGCCGAAGAAGAGAAGAAACCATTTGATGACGAACTGTCTGATATAACAGACGCTTTAGAAAAGATCACACTTCGTAAAGGTGCAAAATCCAAGGAATATGAAGCGATGTTCAGGTGAACTATAATTCTTTTGTCTCACTTTGCCCTTTACTTTGAATGTTTTTTAGTAAACGAGCCGAAGCCAAGGCTAAGTTTGAACAGGCAAACGACGAATTTACGCAATTGGAAACGGAGGACAACAAGTTAAGCGAATTGGTCAAAGTTAGCAATGAAAATCGTACCAAGCTAAGAAAGACCTTGGCCCTTGAAACAAAAAAGGTGTGATTGATTTCCTTTATCATTATTCGAAATTGCGTAATGTTTCGCGTTTTTACAGTGGGAAGAATACCAGCGAGTTCCTGCAAAGAATCAGGGTGAAATACAAGAGTTGGAGGTGCTAAAGACTGAGTTGGAGACGAAACGTGCCAAAGAAGAAGAGGCTGTAGCCAAAATCTTGGCCAGCTTGAATAAAGAGACTGAAGGTTTACAGAAAGACAAGGACAAGCTCGAAGAAGAATTGTTGGATCTCAAGAAAGCTGTTAATGAAACCCAGTCGGAGGTAACAACCCAGTCGGAAGTTTCAAAAAATTTGCTATTCTACCTTCAATTTATATTTTGTTAGATGAACGTCGCGCAGTCTGAACTGGAAATCTATTTGAGCAAAGAGAAGAACGAGAAAGCGACTTTAGAGAAGATGCAGGAAACTTACAATAGCGCCAAGCTCACCATTGAAGAATATCAAAAGTAAGTTCAAGCAAAATCTAATAATTTTAGTATATTTTAATAATAATATTTTATAGTGATAATAATAATATTTTACTAAATTTAATACTAAATTTAATAATGTAATAAATATAATAATTTTATGAATAATTTGAAACGTTCGTAACTTAGGAACATTGCTCTTTGGGAAAAGGAGGGTCCGAAGAAACAAGCATTGGTAAAGAAAACCCAGTCTGAAGTGGAAACCCTGTCCAAGGAAGAAACGTTCCTGGATGAGGAAATTCGACGAGTTCGTTCTCAATTGGAAGAAGGGCGATCTTCGATGGCGGCGAGTCATAGCCGAGGACGAGTTCTGGATGCGTTGATGGAGCAAAAGACGAAGGGGACAATGCCTGGAATATTTGGCCGATTGGTAGATTCGATTAAAGTCAAATCTTTTTTTAACAAGCAAATGTGTATATGTCTAGGGAGATTTGGGCGGGATTCATGAGAAGTATGACGTCGCCATTTCTACCGCCTGTGGACAGCTCGATAATATAGTAGTGGATACGGTGGACACTGCCGAGCTTTGCGTTCAGTTCCTAAGGAAACATAGCCTGGGACTTGCGAGCTTCATCGTCTTGGATAAGATGGAGCGTTGGAGAGATAATGCCAATGCAAAAATTAGAACGTACATTTATTAAATATTTTACCAAGTTAAATATAAAAGACGCTATTAACTTTTAGGCCTGAGAATGTCAATCGGTTGTACGACTTGGTGCAAATTCAAGACGAGCGGATTAAAACTGCGTTTTACTTTGCGTTAAGAGACACTTTGGTGGCCGACGATTTGGAACAAGCTTCTCGCATTGCGTATGGTCAAGTTCGTCATCGTGTGGTCACTCTTAAAGGAGATGTGATTGAGCCTTCAGGTAAAACTTGTATTTTCTTGATTATTTTACCAAAAGCTGTTTTTGCCCCTTATAAACAGGAACGATGAGCGGAGGAGGTAAATCAGTTTCGAGAGGCCGCATGGGCCGTCAAGTTCGCACCAATACTACCGGCAATGGTTTAACTGCTAACGAACTTCAGGCTATGGAAGGACGTATGAATTCCTACGTGGAAAAGATGCAGCATTTGCGAGAGAAGAAAGGAGAGCTCCAACGCCAAGTGACTACACTGTCAGAAGAGTTGAAAGAAGCTCAAATTGAAAAGTGGACTACAGAAATCAAAGTAACTTTTCATCTTCCGTAAATTCTTAGTTAATTAAGTCAATATTTCTTTGACCGTTGTCTCGTCTTTAGGCTCTGAAAGAGAAAGCCAGTACCATCGAAGGGCAATTAAAAGCCCAAGAGAAGCAAGTGAGAGAGGCCAAACCTGACCAAAACAAAGTGAAGACATTTGAAGCAGCTATTGCGACAAAACGCAAGAGGTTTGATGAGGCTACAGCAAGAGCCAGCAAAGTGGAAGACAAAGTGCAGAAGTTGCGCGATCAGATCGAGGATATTACGGGAGGCCGAGTAAAGGCTGCACAGGAAAAGCTGGAATCGGTGGTAAAAAAGTTGGATAAAGTTGCCGCTGATATATCTTGCTTGAGTGTGGCTGTCAAAACAGCTGAAAGGTTTGGATTTCAGTTTGATGTTATGGATTTTGTGAGTGATACTTCTCCTTTCTAGGAATTCTAAGAAATCTGCAGACAAAATTGAGAACTTAAAGCAGGAAATTAACGAGATCCAAGAAGAAATGAAGGCTAGTAGTGAGCGTCAGGATGAAATAGAGAAACTGTGCAACCCTTTAATGGAAAAACAGATCGAATTCAAGGTCAAAAGTTTTGGACTAAATGACTTGGGGACTAAAATTAATTTTATTGTTTCTTGTAGAAAGAACTTGCAGAGACGGAGGAGCAGGCTGTGGAAATGAAGAAGGAACTCGATATGATTGTTCAAGATGAGAAGAAGGTCAAAGCTTCCAAAATTGAATTTGACCAGAAAACGCAGAAGGTCTTGGATCGAATTAACCAAAATAAAGGCAGGCTTGCACATGCTGAGCGTGAAGTTCGTATACATTTAATGTGCCACTCTTTGTAGGTTGTTTTGAAACTTCAAATTTGGATTCGTTTTTACTAGATGGCTAAATTGAAGTTACATCACTTTGATGGCGAAGAGCCAAAGGAATTCCGTGAATTGCCGATTGAGGAGTTGGAAAGCATGGACCGGCAGAAATTGAAATACCAGCTGGAAATAGGAGAGGATGAGTTGCGAAATCAAAAGCCCAATTTAGCTGCCATTGAAGAGTACCGGAAGAAGGTCTGACTTGCAATTGTTTAAGATAAAGTTGTGGAATATGTTTATTATTGTTGGAATAGGAAGAGGCATATTTAGCTCGAGTGGCTGAGTTGGATGCCATAACGAGTTCAAGGGATGAGCAACGCCAACACGTGGATAATCTCTGCAAAGCTCGCTTGAACGAATTTATGATCGGATTTGGCCTCATTACCATGAAGTTAAAAGAAATGTACCAGATGATTACAATGGGAGGGGATGCTGAGCTAGAGTTGCTGGATTCTTTGGATCCTTTCACTGAGGGCATTGTGTTTAGGTATGCGTACCCATGTTCGTGATAACAGATTAAAATTCATACTTTTTTGGTTCATTTTGCAGTGTTCGCCCGCCTAAGAAGTCTTGGAAGAATATTTCTAACTTGTCTGGAGGAGAGAAAACATTGTCGTCTTTAGCTTTGGTTTTCGCTTTACATTACTACAAACCTACACCATTGTATGTCATGGATGAAATAGGTAAAGAACTATAAGTCTTTGTCGATTTTATTTAGAAACGTTATAATACTTTTTTTCGATACAGACGCAGCTCTTGACTATAAAAACGTCTCTATTGTGGGGCACTACATTAAGGTATTGTTGTGATAAATTGAACTTTAGGTTGATGAACTTTTGGTTACAGGAACGAACCAAGAATGCACAATTCATCGTCATTTCTTTACGGTCCAATATGTTCGAGCTTGCTGATCGTTTGGTCGGCATTTATAAGGTGCAGAACTGCACACATTCCGTGAGCATCAATCCCAAGTATTATGACGACGACCGAGCGAATTCTGGACCAGTTGAACAACGTAATCTTGGAAGTTCCGATCCTGATGCTAATAACGTAAGAGCGATCAATTCCGAGGATCAAACACGAGAACCTGAAGAGGTTATGGGAGAAAAGTGAAGCGACGTCTTTTTTTAAAAAAAACTAACTTTTAATCTTCTACTCTTTATAAAGTTGCGATAATAAAATACTGTCAACAATAATTTGAAGTTTCGAATTCCCTAGATGCGCGCAAAAGCTAATCCAGCCTTTCTAGGAGGAGTCAAATTTCTAGGAAGAAAAGGGCGGGGCTGATCAAGAGGCTAAAATACAGAAGCTAAACAAAAACTTTAAAAAGAGAAATGACCATTTATAACGTGTACATATTCGATCCAAAAGGAAGCTTGTTATATTATGGGGAATGGTGTCGGAAAAAACAGGCGGGGATGACAAGAGAGGAGGTAAATCTATTTTATTTATTACATACAAATGTACCGTAATGTGTGTAATAAACATTATCTGAACATTTTATGTAGGAGGCAAAGTTTATGTTTGGTATGCTATATTCCATTAAGTCCTTCGTTGCTCGGATGTCTCCCACAGATGTAAAAGAAGGGTTTCAGTCATATCGCACTACCAAGTACAGACTAAATTATTTGGAGACACCGACAGGTCACAAGTTTGTCCTTAATACCGATACGTCAGCGCCATGCGTAAGAGACGTTCTTCAAAATATTTATAGCCAAGTAAAAAAAAAAACAATTATACTAGTCTATTTGCTCAGCGAAGCAAGATTTGATTTGTAGGTTTTTGTCGAGTGCTACGTCAAGAACCCAGCCTGTAAGACGGGTGAGCCGATAACTAGCGAACTTTTCAAGAGCAAGCTAGAAGAAGTTATTAAACAATCTACTGCGTATTCCTACAAACCCACGTGACTCATTCCACTCCTTATTATAGCTTCACAATCTGTATAATATAATTATTACGAAGTAAACTCTCATTTGGTATTGAATGATTTGCTATGGTTATTTTTGCGATAATTCCCTTCAGAAGAATACGTTGATTTTTATATAAGCGCATAGCAGTCGAAAATAAGTGTTTAAATTCTGTAAATGCTAGCGCATTTACAAATCTTATTAAATTAGCTTGACTTATTTAGCAACACAAAACGAATCCAAATATTATAATCTAAGTCCTTTCACAAAACATAATAACATAATGTCGCTCTCTGTTTCAAAAATTCCAATGAAGAAATTAGCTTTGGTGTGGAAATTAATTTCTCGTATTTAAATCATGTTGAAATCTGACTTCGCGATTGTACCAATCCATTCGTCGTTCGTCGTTTATGGTGAAGCAGGAAAATCCTGATCTAACCGCATGGGATTGTTTACCACGTGGTTTGCATAGTTTTTTCCAATTGACTTAAGTGAAATACGAAGTGTTACTCCTAGCTATTGATTGCTGCCGTGTCGTCATCAAAGTAGCTTCCTGTAACAATACAGTGTCTGTTTTAAATATTTTGTGGATTTTTGGGCAGGATGAGTCATAGTAACTTGTATAATCCGTTCTCTTTACCGAGGCCAAGTTTTCTAAATGGACCCACACTCGATTCCACAACAGCCAAATTTAATTCTAATGCCCATCAACCATCAGCTCCTGGACTTCCCAACTTAACCAAGCCATCTTTCTCTCCGGCTGCGGATTGGCGACCTAGAAATCCTACACAAGAACATCCAAGACGTTTTTCAGCGAACCCGAATTTCCAGCCTCGTTTTCAACAACCAAATCCTCGTTCTCAACACCCAAATCCTCGTTTTCAGCAGACAAATCAGTTTAGAGGCCATGCTAAACAACCCTGGAATACAAATGTGAGAGGCAACAATTTCCAACATCAAAACGGGGGGAAAAGGGATTTGCAGCAATTTCCCTTTTTCTGCAACCGCTGTGACCGCTCGTTTAGAACCGAAGATCAATATAACGGACACGTTAGTGAACACATAACCTGCGGAATCGATGGCTGTACCTTTGTAAGCCACCCGAAGGTAATCGAGAAGCATATTGCCATGCAGCACGAAACCGGATTAGCATTAAAGGTCATGTCTGTAAATACACCGGAAGACATAGCGAAATGGAGGGAAGAACGTAAAAAGTAATACTCGTAAAAAAAGCTCGTCGCTGTTAAACTTACGTTGTCTATAGGCGTTTCCCGACTGTGGCTACTGTGGCTCAAAAACAAGCAGCTAAAGAAGAGCAGACCTTGCGCGGCGAACTTTTGGATGATCGACCTGAAAGGTTCCCTAGTAAGTCAATTCTACGATTAAGGGCATATTCAATATTTTTTTCCATTTTAGTTCGTACAAGAGAAAGCGGACGAGGAAGAGGTGGTAGGGGACGTGGAAGGGGGCGTGGCCGTAATCGAAATAATTACGAACCTTATGAAAACCCATTCTATCCAACTTCAAAACCAAATGCCCAACATAAAAGAAGCAATAAAGAGAAAATAAGCGAAATTTCGGAAAAGCCTACAGCAATTCCCGAAAGCGCAATTGGGGATGAGATGAAAGGAAATTTGCCAGCTTTCCGAGGAACAGGTATTACTTGCATTGCAATTGACGGTACGTCTGGCTCGCTGTAAAGTTTTTGTTTCCGTTCTAGCTTCCATTTTGAATATAAAGAAAAGGCCTATGCAGTCCAAGCTAGGTTCTGCAAGTGAAGGGGAAATTAGCGACGAGGATGTTGAAATAAACACCAAATTTGATCCACCGTCACAAGAAGAAACGCCTGTTTTCATTAACCCATTGAGTGATAGTAAACCGCTAGCTGGACCTAGCACTGCGCTATCTTCTATCATGTGCTCATATGGTTCAGATTCAGATGAAAGTTTAGGTAGTGTATAATACTACTACAAAGTACCGCAGTTGTACAGCAACATTTGTTTTCGTAGAAGAAGGAGAGCTGAAAGAAGAACCTGAGAATCAAAAGAGTGAAGTGAGTAGTTGTATTACGGAAAAAGAACAGCGACCTAAATCACCAATAAAGGAAGCAACGAAAGAGATAATTGAGCCTAAAGCGAATGAAACAAATCCTCGTAAGCCCAACAAGCGAAAACGAAAACATGGAAAGCGAGGTCATGTGGAAGAAGCCCCAAGTGCTTCTCATCAACCGAAACCTAGCAACGCACCTATTCGACGTAAACGACTGACTTTGTTACAAAAAGTAAAATTTATTTCATGATTTACACTCGTTATTTTAATATATTGTGTATTTTTTTAGCTTCTACAAGGCGAAATACGACACGAGAGAAACGTTATTCTTCAATGCGTACATTATATAGTACAAAACGACTTTTTTGGTACTGGCAAGTGATTTTTACAGCAGTTACTGTTACAGACAACTTGTAAAGAAAGAAGCTTACGCACGTCAAATAAAGTGTGATGAAACTTATGTTGTTCCTGTTTTTTTTTTCGAGGGCACTTGTACCCTATTATGAATTAATCATTGCGTAATCATCTTTTCAACCAATGGAAGCTTTCCTTCAAGAGAAGGTAACGCCTCTATATGAAATGCTACTGTTAGTTCCACTCGCCAGGTGTGTGTTTTGGTTTTGGCTCGTGGGTGGGAAAGGTGCAGCACATTTGCTTAGGATAAAACGTTTGCCGAAAATGTCTAGCAGTAGTGAGTGTGATGAATTTTTTGATCTTGATGAGCAGTCAGGATTGAAGGCTTCTAATTCCAAGTAGGGCTCCCATCTTCAATATTGTCTTCTATATTGCAGTCTAGAAACCAACCGAGTGTACTGTGGTATCTTGTGTGCTAAACGTGACCTAAATATGAATTAATTCTTTCCTGATTTTTGGAAAAATTCATTGTTTTTTTTATTCTTTGTACAGATCAAATGCAGACGAAACTATTTTCCTGTCGCCTTACGCAACAAAACTTGGAAGCTCCGATGCAACAATGTCTGAATGTACTGGCAGGGATAGTCCGATCAGCCACAATCCCGTCATTCAGATAAACTCCTTAGTTGCTGAGTCCGATTCAGCTAATGCTGAGAGCAAACCTAAAGAAATTCAGCCTCCCGAATTCATGTTCAAAGAGCCGGCTAGTAAATTCAAACCCAGGCCTACTTCTTTAGTAGATGACGCAAGAAAGGTAGAATTTGCTTTCTGTAATTCAGTTCTTAAATGTAATTTCTTATATGAGTTATTTAGGGCTCCTTTTCTGAGGATCAAAAGTGTCATGAGGTTGAAAAACGCCGCAGGAAGCTGGAAGATCTGCGAAAACGAATGCTGACTGATGAAGACGAAGGCGGTGGCAGTACTTCTGGTGCTAATGCTAGCCCACCTGGTAGTCGAGGGTCTTCTTTAGATGGTGTGTATGCCCTAAGTACGAGCAAACATTCCCACCCTTTCCGCATCGTGGAACACGACGCTGTGTCGTTGCAAAGCACAATATCTTTAGGGCGAGTAGGTCGGATTTTAGGCAGCAGTAGCTCTGAAAGTGGCTTAAGGCCCGCGTCTAGCAAGGATAACATCAAAAGCAGTAAGGAAAGCGTCCAAACGGAAGACAAAGGATCCAAGATCAGTCTCGTGAAACTTGTTGAAACACCCCAAGAAGAAAAGCGAGACGTCCACATGCCTGACCTTGTGGCAAGTACGAAAAGACCTCCATTAGCCCTGGTTTTCAATCCTGGGCAGGGCAGGCAGGAAGTGGTTATGCGCATTGAACTTCGCGACTCGCCTGATAAGCAAACGTCCGATCCTGTGGCTCCTCCTCGACGTAAGAAAAGAACCAAGGATTCTCCTACAGAAGTAAATGACGAAGTAATATTTTTTTACCCTTCTCAGTTAACAAAACTAATTGACCTTTAAATTAGGGTCCTTCGTCTGGGTCGTTACCCAGTCCGGCTTCTGCAGCCATTGAATCGTTGGCCAAAGACATAGCAAGTGCCTTGGATTTGAAAGCAGCCGTTAAAGGAGCTTACGTAGTTAAACCGCAGGTAATTTCCTTTTTATTTCCTTGCCTTTTCTTTCAATTTCCTTTCTAAACTTTGAATTGCTTGTTACGCTACTTTATTCTGCTTTTTATGCGTAGTATTGGACAAAGGTATTCACGTTATACATGTTAGAGAGTTGTGTGCATATGTCGTTATTCCTTAGGATAATGAAGCCAATAAAGCTGCACCTTCAGATGGGGAGAAAGTACCATTGCCAGGCTTTGCAGATGGTGCTCGACCTTCAACTTCGGCTTTGGAAGTGCCGGGTTATTTTGACGATGGGGGACATAACCGAATTCGCCTCTCTTCGACGACTTTGGATGATGATGGCTTATTGCGACAGTTGAATATGCTGGTTCGCACCAGAACAGATTCCGGCAAACCTTTATCAGACCTGGTATTATTGAACTTGCGTTGTTATTTTCTTATTTTATTTATTTTTTATTTTTTTTAAGGAAATTCTTGAGCAAGTTACGGTGCTTAATTTAGATACGGGAGAACGCATTGCGTTAAGCGTGGCCGAAGATAAATTACCGCGCTGTGTTAATCCTCTTTCCTTGCACATCATGCGTTTAACTTCAGAATACGTCAGGTAAATAAGTTTTTTCCTTATCTAAGCTTTTTATCCTGGTCAAATTGTGTTTTATAGTAATAGCAGTTTGGAAAAGGAAAAAGAATCGGATGACGAAAGCGTGGACATGAAAAAAAGTCGATCGGATATGCCAGATGAAGGCGATACTGCTTCACTCAGAAAAAAAACGTAATTTCAACAGAGTTTTCGAGGAATTTTATTATAAAAAGTCGAGCTTAGGTCCCAGTTGAAGAAATTCTTGGGTTCAACCATGAAAAAAACGGTGGATAAAGCCAAAATGATTGCTCAAGAAGTTTCCCATTCCAGGCACAAAGACAGAGAAGAAGTCATTGATATACCTGAGAATAGCACAGGTGGAGATCAACATCTAAAGGTAATTATACACTTTTATCGTATTTCTGCTTTTGCACTTAGACACTTGTGTTGCCAAAGTAAACTATAAAGAAGGCTAACATAAAGGTACCTAATTCGTTTTGTTTCGTAGATGAAAGCTTCACATAGCCACAAGGGCCCTTACGAGTTTGATACTCTACAGTTGGTACAGGAAATTACTGGGGAGCACTCGGGGCCAATTTGGTGCATGAAGTTTTCCCAATGTGGTCGTTTGCTTGCTACGGCAGGTCAAGATCGTTTGCTGAGAATTTGGGTCCTCAGAGCAGCCTTTCCTTACTTCCAGGACATGCGTACTAAGTACAATGCAGATACAAAAGTAAATACCAAGTTTAAGCAGCAATTTAATTTGCTATTTTTATTGTTGTTTTCTATTTATTTTATTTAATGTATGAGTGTTTTAGGTTTCACCTACTCCATCGCAAGAAAGTTTGATTTCTCAGCATTCGTCCGAAGATCCAAACTTGGCTGGTCATATGAGTGAAGAGCTGAATTCCTTGGATCACCGAGCTCCTTTTATGCCTAAACCGTTCTGCATTTACTCGGGTCATACGTCAGATCTGTTGGATGTATCTTGGTCTAAAGTGAGAAACTTCTTTTTCTTCGAGGCTGAAGTTAAAAGATTATTTTCTTTCTGTAGAACTACTTTATTTTGTCCTCTTCGATGGACAAAACTGTGAGATTATGGCACATTTCTAGACGGGAATGCTTGTGTTGTTTCCAGCATATTGATTTCGTGACTGCAATTGCCTTTCACCCGAGGGTAATTCCCTATTTTCAACACAAAGCCATTTATGTTTTAATCCATTTTACTTTATAGGATGATCGTTATTTCCTGAGTGGATCCTTGGATGGCAAGTTAAGGTTGTGGAATATACCTGATAAGAAAGTAGCGTTATGGAACGAACTAGACGGAAGTACAAAGCTCATCACAGCTGCTAATTTCTGCCAAGTAAAACTTAAGTGAAATCGCTGGAGGATTAATTGCCAAATAATTGTGTCTTTTTAGAATGGAAAAGTAGCGGTAGTG
Source organism: Lepidurus packardi (assembly GCA_023053545.1). Lineage (NCBI taxonomy): Eukaryota > Metazoa > Arthropoda > Branchiopoda > Notostraca > Triopsidae > Lepidurus > Lepidurus packardi. The sequence goes on from JAKZAN010000002.1 coordinate 9,172,556, forward strand.
GGCTCGTATGACGGTCGTTGTATTTTTTATACCACAGAACAGCTTAAATACCATACACAAATTCACGTGAGGTCCTCCCGAGGCAAGAACGCCAAAGGACGCAAGATTACTGGTATTGAACCAATGCCCGGTGAAGATAAGGTAAGTTTAGAGACTTTGAAATTTCCCAGAAATATGTCTAAAGAAATGGAGCAATCCGTAATTTTTTTTTATACAGATTCTGATCACATCCAATGATAGTCGTGTTCGCTTGTACGATTTAAGGGACCTGAGTTTATCGTGCAAGTATAAAGGGTGCGTCAACTTTAGCAGTCAAATCAAAGCCGGTTTTAGGTAAGTAAAACCTCGTTTTTCTTCCCATTTCTGGCTTAAGAACTTAAAATTGCATAGCTTTTGGCAAAGCGGAACAAGATTTGTAGTAGTCATCGGAATGCGTAACTTTCTGTTGCACATTCCATTCACAAGGCAGTGTGTAAAATATCGAAGGGTTTTCAACGCCCATTAATGTCAACCATTCCTCCAAATTGGGCATCGTTTCCTTCGTAGGAAATTCGTATTTCTTAATTATGTGGAATTGTCGTTCCAAGTTCGTTAATTCATGGCACTTCTTCGATTCGCGCATTTTCTGCAAGTCCAAGAGGATCAAACTGACGTCAAAGCCAGGCCAGCCATCTGGTTCCAGTTGTCCTAATCTGGGCTTCAGTGAATTCATAAGGCGATACATGGCAAATTGATCCATAAACTTGGCATTTTGTGTTAACGCTACCCCCATAACTTGTTCTTTCTCAAATTTGTCAAATTGTGCATACAGCTGCACAATGTCAGCCCGGAACTTAAGCTTAGGGTTAAGAAAGATGACTCGATCCACTTCGGGGTAATGCCATGGTAAAATTAAAGGGAGCATTTGAGTGATCAAGGTTTCTTGAATCATGGGCAATGTAATGGTGGGGAAATGCCTATCAACTTGGCTAAGCAAATCGTGGTAAGTTTGTCCCAATAACTCCACCTGGTACGTGTATGTGCATGACGCTTGTTCTCCTGCTTTGCTAAAGATATCAGCGATGGCATCTTGACTCTCGGAATCGGTTAAGATATGGAACTGGATCGGCGCCGAACTATACAGTAGAATCCACGCAATCGTGTCTTTAGCCCTGTAGAAATTCCAATTTCGTAACTGCAAGCTTCTTTCTTAAGTTATTATTTTAAAAAGTGATTAGGTTTAGAAGTACCCAGCTGCTGCTAAAGGTTGTTGTCCAACGTAAAGGAGTCCGAGTAAGATATGAACGACAGTATTTGGTTTTAGGACTGTTTGTTGGGTAGGACTGAGCTTTAACAAGGCTTGCTGATAAACATGTTCCGCGCTTTTCTGGGAATCGTCTTCCTACATCCAAAATTAGCATTTTAAATATTGAAAATATTCAGTATATAGCGAAAGAGAGGTCTTAAATCAGGGTATTGTAATGATTTGCCCGCAAAATTAAAAAATACTAGGAAGTATCCATACTTTGATGTAATTGTTAGGTGGGAAGTATGGTATGGGATCATTATGCGAGCTGGCTTCCGTTAGGTTAGCGGCTTTGGACCGTAATAAAACCGTGTATAGGGCAATGACACATAGTGATATTAGCACTGGACCATAACGTGCACGTAGCATTTTTCTACGGGGATTGAAACACCTTTTTTTAGCTTTTAAATAGATTTCGAAGGGTTTTGTGAGAATGAAGGGAAGTTTTTCTACCTGGATGTTAGTTGAGCTAGCGAGCAGTAAGTTCGATTCCCCATTAGGCTAATTGCTTGGAGCATTGAAGAGAAATTAAGTTTATTTTCACGGTTTTTGTGGCCCATAGTTTCGAGAGTTTCTTCTAGAGGATCTACAGAAAAATAGAAATCGAATTCCGCGTTTACGTTACACAGGAGCCGTCGTCGATGACGAACTGGCACTGGTTCTTCTGTGCCCCTTATTTTTTTAACGTTTCTTTCACACCTTGCTAGTTGGTAGTCCTTCGGAAGACTGAACTGTTCTTCACTAGAAAATCTAACTGACTGAAGTTGATAAGTTGGAAAAAATCCGTTGGGTGTTGACTGTGTGCCGCGTCATTTACACCGCCAAAGCCAGAAGTTTGGGTTCAAAGCCCTTTCTAACATTTCCTTATTTTGATGGTGCCATACAAACGCATACCGCAGTAATTAATCTAAGCATCACCATATTAACAAATTTCTTTTAATGTCGTTTCAGTCACGATGGCAAGTTCATCATCAGCGGATCAGAGAACCAGTGTATCTATATATGGAAAACTAATCACGACTACGCCAAGTTTTCTTCCGCTCGAAGGGATCGGAACGATTTCTGGGAAGGTGTAAAAGGTAATTGTCGAATTCTTCGGATATTAGATCACGAGAAGTACCGTAATGTTTTGACTCTTTGTAGCCCATAACGCGGTAGTAACATCCGCAGTCTTTGCTCCCGATCCTGCTATTATATTCAACCATATCGAAGAGGAAAAGAAACGCAAAGAAGAGGAAGAGCAAGCGAAAGTTGAAGAGAAAGGGGCTGGTCCCAGAACTACTTTAGGAGGGCATGGTCAGTCCCCACGAACGACGACTACGGCGTGTTCGGGATATGTTATAGTTAGCGCGGATTTTAATGGTGTGGTCAAAGTCTTCCTGAACCGAATGAAACCAAAACACAGTTCTTTGCCTGCTTCGGCATTAGCTTAGTTCTCTTGTTTTGTTAAGTTTTGTAAAGCTAGTCCTTCTCTGTCGCTATCTTTTCCCCCCAATAAAGTGTACCTATATTGTGTGTAGTATCGTGAACTAATCAAGTTGATTTTGACTTATGAAATTAGCCTAAGCTTTTATAAGTGTAAATCTAACGATTTTTTTATTGTCATTTGCTGAGAATACAAATGACGCATATGTACAGGCATACGAGTCTTTTCTATTGTAATTGAAACTAGGATTCACTAGTATTGTATTCATCATTGCTGCGATGATTGCGATACAGGATTGCCATACCTGGAGTCGTTGTTTTTTTAGCTTATTTAAGGCAATCAATCTAACGATTAAATGAATACAGTAACAGCATGTGATCTTTGTTAACTATAGTTTACCCAATAATTTTAGAGTAAAATCTCCAACAATGCAATTCCCAGAATAATGCGAACTTTTTGAAAATGTGGATAGGTCAATAATTAGATGATGGCGCCACTAGCTAAACACAGACAACTAGCAAACTGGCTTCCTACTCAGCAAGGCGTTCATCTTTTCGTGTAGTGTGCGCATTTTGGCGGTCTGTTGTGTATGTAGCGTGTTTTTGGTTAAAAATAAGCTTGATTTTGAAAGTTTAACTACAACAAGCCAAGGTATTGTATAACGTTCGTTAACTGTCCAGTCAATAATAACCTTTATTTTCTGGTAGAATGGACGCTGATCTTTATGATGAGTTTGGAAACTATGTTGGTCCTGATTTGGAGTCAGAAGAGGAGGATGAAGAGGATGTAGAAGACGTGCCAGATCGTGATTATGAAGTAAAATTGTGTCCTGTTACTAGTATATTTTAAAACTATAGCCACTTAAGTTTTTTTTTTTTTTTTTTTTTTTTTTTTTTTTTACTATAGGATGATCGGGCAAGTGAGGAGGGCATGGATGAAGATGCTGAAGCTGCCCAAGAAGCTTCTATGGCCATAGTTCTTCATGAAGACAAGAAGTATTATCCAACAGCCTTAGAAGTGTATGGGCCTGGTGTGGAAGCTTTAGTTCAAGAAGAAGATGCTCAACCGTTAACCGAACCGATTATTGCTCCGGTGCGGAAGGTCAAATTTCAAGCTGTGGAGCACGATATGCCAGAAACCACTTATGACATCGAGTTTTTGGCTGATTTAATGGATTCGTCTTCACTGGTGCGCAACGTGGCGCTAGTTGGACATCTTCACCATGGCAAAACAACCTTTGTCGACTGTCTCGTACAGCAAACTCACCCAGAGCTGATCAACGTTCGCCCTAATGGTGAAGAGAAACCTTTGCGCTATACCGACACACTTTTTACAGAGCAGCAACGCGGCGTTTCTACTAAAGCTATGCCCTTGTCTCTGGTTTTGCAAGATTTGAAGGATAAATCGTACTTGATCAACGTTTTCGACACGCCAGGTAAACCGTACATAGGTTTTATAATAAGACCTTACTAATAGACAATGCCTGTTTATCAGGACATGTAAACTTCTCGGATGAAGCTACGGCTGCCATGCGACTATGCGATGGAGTTGTTATATTTGTTGACTCGGTCGAAGGCGTGTTGCTCAACACGGAACGTTTGCTTAAGCACGCAATCCAAGAGAGATTGCCTGTTACACTCTGCATTAACAAGATTGATCGTCTCATGCTGGAACTTAAGCTTCCTCCTGTGGATGCTTACTACAAGATGCGCCAGATTATTGACGAGATTAATGGAATGATCAGGTAAACAATTAGCAGACTTTAGTCATCTTAGTTTATTCCAAGAATCTGTTTCTTGGCTTAATTAATGAAAATGGAACGTATTTCTAACCGTCGCACTCAAAATTTTAGTTTATACAGCGATGATGAAAATACGCAGTTTTTGTCGCCCATATTGGGCAATGTCTGCTTCGCTTCTGCACAGTACAACGTCTGTTTTACATTGGAGTCCTTCTCCAAGTTATACGCTGAAAACTACGGCACGGATTTCAACTCCCACGAGTTCGCAAGAAGACTTTGGGGCGATATTTTTCTCAACAGTAAAACGTAACACCCCATTCATCTCGGATTACTACTTTACAATTCTAAAACTTTACAATTCAGGCGGAAGTTTGTGAAGAAAGCCCCTAACAGCTCAGTGCAACGTACTTTCATTGAATTTATCCTTGAACCGTTGTACAAGATCTTGTCGCAAGTTGTGGGTGACGTAGACTCCACGTTGCCTCAAGTTTTATCCGAATTAGGCGTAAAGTTGTCTGCAGAGGAAATGAAACTGAATATCAGACCTTTATTAAAACTGGTCTGCACAAGATTCTTGGGCGATTTCACGGGTAAATCTCGTGGACTGTTGCAATTTCTTCGGAAATTTTAACATTTATTTGAAAAAAAAATTCAGGATTCGTTGATATGGTCGTAAAGCATGTGCCCTCGCCATTGGCTGCTGCTGAACGAAAAGTACCACACATCTATACTGGCCCATTGGAGTCTCAAGCCGGTCAGGATATGGTCAATTGTGATCCGGAGGTAAATTATTAATGGCCTAAACAAGTTTTTATGTTACTACTTGAATGTTTATTTAGGGTGTATTGATGGTTCACACGACTAAACAGTACCCTACGGAAGATTGCAGCTCTTTCTACGTTTTTGGGCGTGTTTTTAGCGGCACACTTCATGCTCACCAGTCTGTGAGGCTTTTAGGTGAACATTATTCCTTGGCCGACGAAGAAGATTCTCGCCTGCTGCAAGTAGGGCGCCTCTGGGTCTACGAATCCAGGTAATTTTATCATGCATTCTGTCTACTCTGCAATACATTCAGGGACAATCCTATCAGGTGTAAGCTTTTCAGATCTTTGGCACTATTATGCACCCAAACATCCTGGTCCTTTCATGCGAGAATCACTCGAAAAAGAGCCCAAGTTTACGTTTTATTTTTGCAACTTTTCATTTGTTGTGGCAAGCTTTCTCAGGGCGAGAAATTCTTGCAGAAGTATGGGGAGTTCGTTTCGTCTTTTGTATTTCTTTTAAGCTTCATTGACTGCGTGGATTGTAGAACAAAAGGAAGGAAATTACTTGCTTTAGTAAGGCAGTGCTGCTTCTTTTACTCGCATAGTCGGTCTTTTTTACCAACTTAATAAGCTGTCTATTTTGGGACCCTTTCTCCAGATACAAAGTTGAAGTGAGTCGCGTCCCGGCTGGGAATTGGGTCCTTATTGAAGGCATAGATGCACCTGTCGTGAAAACTTGCACGCTAACGGAGGTGCGCTCTGAAGAAGACGTTTATATTTTCCGGCCGCTCAAGTTTAACACCCAATCCATCATCAAAATCGCAGTAGAGCCTGTCAATCCGTCTGAACTGCCCAAAATGTTGGATGGTTTGAGGAAAGTGAACAAATCCTATCCTCTTTTGTCCACCCGAGTAGAGGAATCGGGCGAACATGTGGTCCTAGGCACTGGAGAACTATACCTGGATTGCGTCATGCACGATTTGCGAAGAATGTACTCCGAAATCGGTAGGTTTCTCAGTAGAAAGTATTTTGCGAAAATCTTCATGCCCTCCTTCTTTCTTATTTTTTTTTCTCCTATTTTAGACATCAAAGTTGCAGATCCTGTAGTCAGCTTTTGTGAAACGGTCGTTGAAACCTCATCGCTCAAATGTTTTGCAGAAACGCCAAACAAGAAAAACAAGCTCACTATGATCTCCGAGCCTTTGGAGAAAGGCCTGGCTGAAGATATTGAAAGCGAGGTTGTGTCTACAAACTGGAACAAGTAAATTATTTTTCTTCCCATTGAGTTTCCGCTAATTCATTTGACATGTAGGAAACGGTTAGGAGAGTTCTTTCAAACCAAATACAGCTGGGATTTACTCGCTGCTCGTTCGATATGGGCCTTTGGGCCCGATCAAAACGGTCCAAACGTCTTGGTCGACGATACTTTACCATCAGAAGTGGACAAGTTGTTGCTGAACACTGTACGGGATTCAGTCGTTCAAGGTTTCCAGTGGGGCACGAGAGAAGGACCTTTGTGCGAAGAACCAATCCGGAATGTCAAGTTCAAAATCTTAGACGCAGTAATTGCCAACGAAGCTGTTCATCGTGGAGGAGGTAAAGCATATTTTGGCTTCTGGCGAAATTAATTATACCTTTCAATAATTCATGGGCTAATTGGTTTCGTTTTCTATAGCTAATTAATTCTTTCTTTCTACTTTTAATTTGCTTGTTAACCGTGGAGCCTTTTAATTTTGAATGATTATTTTTTACGTTATTTTTTTAAAATTAATTTAGTTAATTAAATTTTTTAATTAATAACAAGGATTTTAATGACTGTTTATTGTAACGTTAATAGGGCAAATCATTCCTACGGCTCGACGAGTTTCGTATTCAGCTTTCCTTATGGCCACGCCCCGTTTGATGGAGCCTTATTTGTTAGTGGAAGTGCAAGCTCCAGCAGATTGTGTCTCAGCCGTGTACTCAGTGTTAGCTCGAAGACGTGGTCACGTGACCCAAGACGCTCCGATCCCAGGCTCGCCTTTATATCTGATTAAAGCCTTCCTGCCGGCAATTGATTCCTTTGGCTTCGAAACGGATTTGCGAACACATACCCAAGGCCAGGCTTTTTGCTTATCAGTGTTTCATCACTGGCAAATCGTACCGGGCGATCCTTTAGATAAATCTATCGTATTACGGCCCTTGGAGCCTCAGCCTGCCCCTGCTTTAGCAAGAGAATTTATGGTAAAAACTCGACGTCGCAAGGGTCTTAGCGAAGATGTATCCATCAACAAATTCTTCGATGATCCTATGCTCCTGGAGTTGGCCAAGCAAGATGTCACCTTAAACTACCCCCTTTAATGCGATTTAACTTTCTTTTTGTTACCTTACAATAAAAGGAATCGGTTTCTTGAGTGACAAGTGAGGTTTTCAAGATATTTGTATTGACAGCGATTCCAAAGCAGAGTGTTGGAATATGAAAATAAAGCTTCAGAAACGAAAAGAATTTGATGATAACAGCTAAATCGTTTTCTTTTTCCGAGAAAGAGACAGAATGACAAAATCGGTTTAAAAGCTAAACAGTTTTTTTTAATCAGTCGTTCGTTCATTGTCTGAAGTGATCCGTTCACGTGTCCCTTGAGCAAGACAGTTACCCTTTTTTAATGCTAACACAAGAAGCTACTTAAAAAAATTAAATATCAAGTACACGGAAAACCAAGTTTGAACGCAAGGGTTATTTGACAACAGCTTTTAAACATCTATATATGAATATCAGAGATTGTCATCGACTAAGGTATGTTCAAGCTTTGTTGCTTTCTTTCTTTGGGTCAGCGTCGATTGGGTTCTAATAGCGTATCTAAACTACCGCTCAGTTTACGATCCCGGGCGTGGCTATGGGTGGGCGTGGACATTGGCGAAGAGGACAAGGCAGGACTGGTGCTTTTATCCGTACGAGAAAAGGAGCGTCGAAAAAAGCGCGGGAGATTAGGTAAAACACGTTTGCTTGTAATGTTCTGGTGATGTTCTGGATTGGAACAAGTCACTATGGATGACGTCACACGAGTCCTTCGTCCTCCCGCGCCTGCCAAACGCTCTTTCAAGTGTTTGATCCGCTTGAGAAACGGGATGTCACTAGAACACTTGGTAACCACGCCCACTGTGGTATCAATAGTCCGTACCACGTCATTGGGTGCATTAGGAGGTTCGCTTAGTTGTGGAGATTCTGTGGTTAAGTTGGGTGTGTCTGCCTCTTCTTGAATGCACACTTGGGGTACATGGTGTTTGTGAGGGTGAAGCAGTTCTTTGCTGGCTCTTCGTGTGTGCGAAAGCAGGGAATGACGACGATGGCCGTGGTTCGAAGAAACCGGCCAAGGCTCGGAATGAATTTTGAAAGTTAAGGTTTGCTCGCTGACGTCAACCTCCGTGGTCGTATCCGGGTCCAAGCCAAGCGCTTCTTTCAAATCTAGTTCTTCATCAGAAGTATTCGCCTCGGAATCCGTACCTTCTTCGGAAGACGGTTCTGGGTTTATCGGAGGTGGAAGCAAGGGACTTCGTGTAGAAGCCACAGTAGGAAGCGTTGACGTGCTAATACTCGGTGATTCTTTGGTGGAGTCACTCGTATTGCTTTCGATACTGCGCCTCTGGCGAGTATCCTTCGAAGCTTCGTTTAAGCGGCGATAATACTCCAACGCTTCGCGGACAGGTCGAACAATCAAATCCTAATATATTCATCATAAAGAGAATAAAGAAGCGATAAAAAGGTCTTATTTATGACTATACTTCGAGTTCCGGAATTAATTGACCGATAGCTTCAAAAAGAGGGAGTAATACAAAGCCGATGAAAGAACATTGCGAAGACGGTTTGGTGATTTTATCTCGATCCATGAAAGGCGTCACTGGTAGTCCTAACAACTTTTCCGTGTCACTTTGTTGAAAGAATTCCTTAAAAAAAAAGAGCTTAGTACAAAGAAATCAAATAAGAAGTGAAATTCTATCTACTTGAAGTAAGCAATCCAACCAAGGCTCAGCCACGTCCATTGGTCTTGCTTCATTGGAAATGTCGGCCACTTTGATAAGCACCATGCAGAGCTACAGAAAAGAACCAAGTGCTCAGGAAGTTTCTTCTTTCTTCTTCTGTGTTAGCAACAGTGAGTATTTCCTTTTACCTGGTTAATGTGCGAGCGATTGGAGTAGTCGAAAGTCGGTATAATGTCTAGGAACTGCCCAAGAATTTCGTTATGACGAGCCATATCCGTTGCCAAGATACAGCGAATCATGCCTTCACGGACTTTACGAAACATCTCTGGCGCAAAGTCGCGAAATAAGTTGGCGGATGGATCTTCCAATATACGAAAAGCCACCGAGCAGTGATGGTTTTCCAGGGGGGATATGTCGTTGTAACGGAGAGCTAATTCTGTCCGCGCATTGATTTGGTAAATGTTATTGAAACCGGGGTGGTCCAAGTCGTGGCAGATGCAAGAAGTCAATAACACCAGTGTTTCCAAGTCTCCAATCTTGGATGGAAGCTGTACTGCCCATATTATGCCGTACATCTGCAAAATACCAAACAAAACTAAACAGAAAATCCTTCTCGATAACCTTTTTCCATTAACGCTACTCGTACTCTTATGAGACTTTTCCCTCTCCCTAGATCTTATGAGACCTCATAGATCTTACGCGACTCTGTCCTCGTAGTATTGTCTGCTTCTCATTGTCAAGACGTCCTGATTTCCATCAAGTTTCCTGCCCAGACCTCCCAAGTCCCAATTCATTTCCCGTAAGCTGTCGCGTGGGACACACTCAGCTTAATGAATTGGACTGGTAGTGGCACGGAAGCAAGGTCTTTGCTCCAAAGTTTGAATGGAAGGCAAACTTTATGTAACTCGGTATACACAGGTTACGGCGACTACATTTGAATACTGCTATATTTCCTTTTGCTCGCGTAAACTTTACTTCCCAAACTTAAAATGAGCCCATCTCAAATTTGGTCGAGTATAGCAAGAGTTACGCCAGACTATAGTACGGAAACAACAGATGTCGTTTAGTCGTTCGCTTTCCTGACAAGTAAATAAACATTGCATGGTTAGACAAAGCGCGTTTTTGACCTTGTGCCTAACCCGAACATTACAAGAAATTGGTCTTTTCGACGGTTTTTGTTATCAATTCTTCCAAAGAATATCCCATGTCCTTTAGATAAATGTCATTTGTCTACAAATTAGAGCCCCATTTAAATACCCTGACTCCCGTATGAAAATTCAAAGTGCCTCTCCGAAGCGAGTTCACAACACAAGTATTCACTAATTTGCATGCTGACATTTCATTGTCTATTTCTCAAGAAAAGCATATGTAAAAGAAAGAACGTATTCAGGCTACGTAATGGCTAGACTAAACTATGGCACATTGTCTTTACTTTAGCATAGAATTGGGACATTTTGTCGTAAGAAAATAATCTTGAAAGACGTACGACATGTCTGAAAGCGAATATGATTACCAACGGTTACCATTTGGGTGACGCAGAAGCAATGGTGGAAGTTGTGAAAAGGCACCTCATGGTAATTCATATAGACTTGGCAGAGGAACCGACGCAAAACAGCCAAATCAATGCCTAGTTTTTGGGGGAATTCCAAATCGATGTACATGTGCTGAAGCAGTAGCAATATTTCCTCGTCTTCCCATTGCCAATTGTCGAACGTGGGCATTCGTAAGCAGCGCCGGACTTCCTCGGACAGTCTCATTTCGCTGGACGAATTTACATAAGACGCAGATTAGATTGCAAACCTTTTATTTTCTTATTTTTAGTTCCTTCCATTGACGTACCACAAGTAAAAGTAAAGAGACGTACCAGATCTGCATGAATTTCTGGCAGGCTAGTTGTTTCTCCGAATCGGTCTTGCGTCTGCTCTGGATCCTATTCCAATAAGGACGAGACGGATTCCGGGGCACAGGGGTGTCTTTCCAGAAACCAACTATTAAACATGTACCAGGCACACGGCCCCCGAAACCCAAGGTAAAAGAAGGAGGGAAAAAGAAAACCCCAGCCAACCCGAGATGAAAAGAATAGCATCTCATTTGCGTGACTTACAATGCCGTTAAAAAATAAAAGTTCAGAACGGGAAAGGATATATCAACTTAAAGTCTAAATAACAGTCGCGAATGCTTTAACTGTCTTTTTCGGAGCACAATAAAAGAGGAAACCCAAGTTTTAATTGACAGGTTCAACCTTTGAGCATTACCTTTGAAGCCTGTTTTCTCGACTGTGCCTTTGCTCATTTTCGAGAACTATACGACGGTGTAATTAAATCTTAATAGGGGGTTGAGCCTCATTAGTGATTGATTACAAACTAACTTTAGGCCATTTCCTCTTTGTTGCTTGAAAAGTTGTTAGCAAGTAAAACCTTGGGAGTTATTTCTAAAGCTCCAATAGGAAGACGTGTATCCACGATTAGCTGAATGCAAATTATCCGGTTTTCTTTGTCGAAATCCGTGTCCATAAAAAGTAAGTTGCGAAATGTTGTGGACTGCTCAATGTTTCAACATCGAAGGCTAATTTAGTTGCGTCACGATTTGCGACAATGTCATGGCTCGTAAAATGGAACAAGTTTACAAGCTTGTGTATAAAGAAACTGCTGAAATTCCCGTGTTCTACAAAGAAGCAAAACTCGAAGGAACAGTGCTTAAAATAAATTAAAAAAATTAATTGCAATCCCACAATTAAAAAAAAAACTACAACGATTTCAAGTTCATTTCTTGCAACTACGAAGTTGTGTTCCCATACCTGCTCGAGCAACTCCTAACGCATTCCGTAGCGTATTTATGCGCTTCTTGAGATCCAAGATGCCTTGTTCCGTTTCCTGACAGGTAATCCCAGCTTCGAGTTCATATAGTCTTTTGGAATTACGTGAAAAAACATAACGTGGTTATTATCTCCCAGCTAGGTTTGTTTTCGTGTGAATTAATAAGGTATTTACCGGTCCATGATGACTCCCAGTTCCTGATCCACTTGATCGAGAAGAGTCCCTTTAACAAATATCTTTTATTTACTTATAGCTTATCGCGATATGCTACGCTATTGGTCTTGTTTGAGTACATAAAAGGTCTCCTTAGGAGTTCAAAAAGTGCCATTGACAAGGATCATGGTTAAACTTGTTTTCTATCTATCTGAAACCGAAGCAAACATTTAGCTTTTTCCAGACTAAGTCTTCTGAGTTGTAAATTAGAAAAATCTAACTGGTTTGATCTTTTGCTAATTATTGAATGACTCGAGGCAAAGCTGACAGACCAGGAGTCTTGTCATCAGGGTTCTTGCAGCTTCAAAGAATTCACCATACGAGATGTTATATTTTATTGCTGTGACATAATTCACATTTATACCCCATTCTTGGCGTCTAGTACCGTTAAGGTATTATTCCTGCTAAATTTTGATTTTCTGACAGTTAATTAAAAGCATTCCAAACGTACCATGGCTAGCGGGGCGTGTAAGAAAAAAAGCTAAAATATGACGTACCGTTGTAGTGCGCGGCCAGCAATTCCAGCCGATAAGGAGCTCGTTCGGTCGTCTGATTGGCTTCTGTGGGCGGTAATTGTTGCAGCAATGGTCCTTTTCCGCAATACATGGTCTGGGCAGCCTATCTTCTTTTTTCGTGAAGAAGACGAGCTGGGAATGTCGTGCTGTGATGTCGCAGCTAAGGTTCTTTCTCCCCAAAAGAAAAGAAAAGGAGGCAATCTAAATCCTTCTGTCAATATCAATACTCGGTCAGATGAGACCCATAGGTTCTGTTTCGTGCCTCCTGTCTTCACGGTACAGTACGAAAGAACAACTGACTGATACGGTATTCGTTTCACGAGCACTTGGCTGAGACTTGTGTCTCAATTAAACTCGTCCATAGTAGACGCTTTACAAATTAGGAAAACGATAACAGAATTTAGGCTCAAAACTTGGCCTTACCGTTCAACAGTCGCCTCCGGCTTGATAAGGCGATAGCGTGAGCTCGTTCGGCCTCAGATTTGACATCTCTATTAGGCTGACTAGATGATATTTTTCTTATTTTCTTCAAAGGAGGCTGATACGCAGCGGTCAGTCTTTCAAGCTAGTGGCGTTGAAGGTTGAATCGTGTATCGTGTCACACTTGCACCGTGTCAGGCTTATAACCAGTGAACCGTATGACTGATAGTGTCTGCAACTGTCAATCTAGGAGCTCGTGGATGGAATAAAATCACTTATACGCATTATATAAATGGTAAAATGATGGGATCAGTGATACGAAAAGGAAATGTAGCACTTTGCCGCAACATCAATTCAATGCGATTCGGGGTGATCGATTCGATCACGATTCCTTTGGTATAGTTTTGCACACCGCTAAATTTCCACGGAATATGTTTCGCGAAGTCAAAGGGAGAGCAAAGTGGAGGAATCTATCCGAGTTTTCTGACCAGCGTGCTACATGCCTGTACGCAACTAAGCTGCATACACCCACCGAACCTTAGGCACGGTAGCTAAAATTAACTTGCCAACGTGCGTTCAAAGGCAAAGGCTATACACAACGTAACTTACGAACAGTCAAGGCAAACGACTTTTTTTTCCGTTAATCCTTCGACCAGGCGTACTTTCTTTCGTGATTCCGAGAAATCGTTTAGCTTACTTGCCTATAGCATTGCTACCTGCTTCTCTACTTTTACGTATTCCGGATTCATAAGCTAGGAAATTCGTAAAACCTCCCACAAGCAGCAACTTTTGGGTTTATTACTTTTAACGTATGCAAGAGTGAAGTCCTTTAGTTTGTACTTTGCAGCACCGGGAATCCGTAACGTTTCACTTGTTGCTTTCATTTGGAAGATATAGCAAAGAACCACACGAGTCAGTGACTTTGTAAACTAAAAGGATCGATTTTTCGCCAAGACCTGACTACCGCAGATGCACGCAGAGAGCAGATTCGCGGCGTTGGAACGTGAAAAAAAAAAAAAAAAAAAAAAAAAGTTCGAGGAAGCTGATACCAAGTTTCAATAAAGCCGGGGAACCCCCCAGTACTATGCTGATTAAATGCTTTGTCTCCCGTCAAGCTTCGCAAGGCATTTCGCAGCACCGATAATTACAGCCGCTGGACTCATGCTGCTTTCAACAGTTACCAAGACAGAATTGAACAAAAAGAAAACCATATTCCGTATTGTCCTTTCCGCAAACCAATATTAGAAAGGAAAGTCAGTTGTGAAAAAGTACCAAAAATTAAAAAAAAAAAAACGTGGGACCACTTGGCAAAAGTACGGTTAATGACTTTCCAAGAAGTCTGCTGTTTTTGTTCAGAAGTACTGTACGTCTATCATTGAAACTAAATTTGTGTACTGTTTCACAGTGACTTCGACGATGGTTCTTTCTTTCTGTTTTTCCTCAGTCGTTACGTTCACGCACAGTCGCCTTTCCCGATTTGCTCACTAACACTTGGGGATGTTAAACAACACTGTGTCAAGATGGAAGACTTCGTCGAAGAGTCGTGTCAGTCTGGCTCGGCCTGACTTCAGCTTGCTTGGTCGAGAAGCGCCGGCGCTCCTTTTATTTACGAAAAACAAGTCGCCCTATTTTGCGTTCGTGGACACACTTCGTTATAGGTTTTGTGCTTCATATCTTTATTACTATTATCTGTTTGAATAAATTAGTCGTTATGTATCATTAGGGGAATTTTCGTTTGAATTAGACAAGAAAGGAGAAGGAAAAAGAGCTCACTTTGGCTCGCATTCTTGAAGCAAAAAGGAAGCCTTTATATTGTCGGTTCTTGGGTGATGTAAATTTCTTTACAAAAGGAAAAATGGAACGAAACGTTTATCTGGCCTGAAGGTTGCTCAGGCAACGGCAACTATTGGATGTTCCAGGAGTAAGCGCAGCAAGATTTTGGTTACGTTAATGACCCCAAGGTCAAAGGTCAAGTGTGACAAGCGATAATGGGGGACAGGGAAGGGGAAAATGGAAGTTGACTTGAATGTGTTTGGGCTTATGTGCCTACTGTGGTAACTTGACGCTTGGCGGCGAATTTTTGTCCAACTTATATACGATGTAAATCCCGTACGAGTACTACGACGTGAGAAATTGGCTTGATTTGCAGTTATTATCACCACCTTTACGCTTTTTACTTAGGAAAGCTTAAAAACTTTGCGGAGGGCAATTGAGTTCTCAGCTATTTTGGGTATTTAGCATCTGCTGTACACAAAATGCGTATTAATAGGCCCAAAGTGGTGTTTGCCCTTCGACTAGAGCTACTAAACTTCAGCTGACGCCTGACGGTTAATTTTTTGCCCCGCTTACATCACACTTCAACTCTCTTGACCTTGTGATTGAGGGTTTTATAATCCTCTCGTGACACTCAGATACACCATATGTAATTGTGTCTTATTGCTTCAGGCTTTGGCTAGAACTCGGACGGTGCTTCACGTCCTAATTGAGTCACTTTACTTAATGGCTTGTAGGCGCTATCGTTTTCATTTATTAGCTTACGAAAAATCTAAAGGAGCCTGGCATACTGTAACTTTTGTCATTTATGGCTTTTCTCAACCCTTGAATTCCTGATTGCCCCAGTTACTGAAAAAGTCGTGTTCTGAAAGGGAGATTTAAACAGGGAAAAGTTGTCAAAGCTGCAGTCTGGAAAAACATGGGCATATATACCCCGGTTTTGGGCATGCGGTATGCACGGTTTACTTGTAACCGGTTGATATGTAACACAAAAACGCGTGTCAGGGCTGGGCTCGGAAGGAGACGCAACTAGAGATAAATTTAGAAGTTTTCTTGGGTAAAACGTGTATATCGCTAGCCCTGAGCTTCTGTGTTGTTGTTTTTCTCCCGTTTCTATTTGCTCTATCGCGTATTGCTCGCCCTGGATCCCTCCGGTTGTAATGTTGCTCAGGAAGTAAGTGAAATCCTCTAACTGACAAATTGACCTAAACCCTTTGCGATCCTCTTTTTGCTTATATAACCTCAACGTGTTCAACGTGGCATATGTTAAAGGAAAAACCCTGCCAAGCAATATGGTATATTGGGGAAACTTCCCACTCAAGAGATTCGAATCATGCGTGGCTCGCTTGGATAGCTAACTTTGATGCAAATAGGGTAAAGATTCGGTGTTTGCCCGGACTTGTGCTAGCTGTAGGAAAATTAAACCTGTCACTAGGGCGTTGACATGTACCTAACTAGAAACACAACTTGGCTATGCGGGTTCAATCAAGTGCGATATGGCGGACCAAATAAGGGCAAATGAGTTGTATTGATGTATGAACTCCCGCATCGTAATGAAACTAACGCAACTTCATGCTGGTGCTCCTGGTGTACCGATTTTTTTTATTGGAATGTGGAGTGGTTCTGCTTCCATTGACATGAGAAAGTTCCCAGAAGCTCTTAATTTCATAGAAGAAAAGAAAGAAAGAAGTCGTTGAGAAAAGGAGAGATTTCTGCCTCGTTGGTTGTAACCAAACGACGTTACCGCTCTTGAATTTAGCCCAGGACTATTTTGTGTATTTTGTTTCTTTAAGCGCTGTATAACCATTATTTAAGGTGCTGAGGTTCCTCGAAAGGGTACCGTACTATGTATGTCTTAAGGAAGAATTCGATAAAGATTCAAAACTGTTCAACTAGTCTATGAATAGAGATGGGATTTTTTTTTTTACCCAACTCTGTCATTGACGTTTTCCATCAAGTATCTTAAATCTTTCCGAAGGACTATATTTCCTACTTTTCCGAAAAATTAGACCACATAAGGTTCTCGATATTCTCGGAGCGAGCAGGCGCCTGCTGTTTTGCTTTTGCTTTCGGAATATTTTTCGAGCCTATGAAAATTACATAGTTCGCCTTTTATCCAAACCTTGTCAAGCATTATTTTTGACAGTTGTGACCTTTTCAACACATAAAGGGACTTATAGGTATATAGAGCGTCGAAGAAGGTATATAGAAGAACGTGTTTGTTATATCTTTTGTGGGTTGGGGAAATCTTCTTATGTGTCTCATGGTATCGGCTTTTCTTCTCCACAACGATATTTTTACTTTATTTTCTTCTCGCGACCTTAAAGCCTGTGCAAACTTCGTCACAGCCTGACAGAGCAGCATCCGAGAATGTTTCGGCGAAGATGTATTGCACCGGCAACCTTTGTACGCCTTACTTCTGCGTTTGAATACTTTGTTGCATCGCTGTCCAATCAATACTGGGTGCCCGCATTGGACGTATGTAAAGCGGAAAACATAGGTCTGGTTCTATAGAGGATAACGGTAACCGTGTCCTGCTATATGTTCCACATGATTATACTACGTTGGAACAATATAAATTCCGATTATCTGACCTGGGCCGCTGGTAACCAAATTTAAACGTCATAATGCATTCCGGAAAAACTTGTCTTCTTTTTTCCAAGAAACTGCAAACCTCTAGGCTGGGAAAAAAATAATTTCCTAACTTATTAAATATTCTTCGCGGAATAGAACTATATAAAGGACAGTGTTTCAAGCGGGTCCTTTATAGAAAATGATGGATTTTGGGACACTGGGTGAATTGAAACGACTTTCGGTGTTTTCTTGCTAGGTAATAAGGCAATAATATTAACTAAAATTTAAAACTTGGAATGTTATTATAAGATAAAAAAAATGCGTAGCTTGATTGAAAAATTGATGATACAAAGGCATATTTGATAATGACAGCATAACAGCTTTAGGTGCAAAACAAATGATTCAAGCTCTAATGGAGACGTAAGCTTCAGGATGTCTAGACAGGTTATTATGACATAAATCGAGCTCCTATATTGTGTATGCATTTGGTCTTTCAACATGTTCTTTCTAAAAGCTACTTCTTGAGCACCGCTGGCGCGAACTACCCGTAAGTTCATTTGAAACAATAAGCCTTGTGAGAAGAGTCTTTGCTCACAATAGTCTCGTACTGTAAACTTCAGTTATTAGCTGTGACAACAGCTTAATATATCGTCCAGACTTTAGCCTTGCCAGTGGGAGGGTGGGTTGCTGAGCTTGGCTCGGGTTTTTCCCATAAGGGCTGTGTTATTTTGGGGTGGGTTTGGTGGGTGGGAGATAAGGACATATTGCCATCGGCCAGGTCGTTCGTGCTCCTTTCATGAGATTCTCAGAAGTGGGCAAATTGGATCACAAAACGGGTTAGAACGTACCAGCACGTGATAGTTTTTGGGCTTGTGACGTCACGTCTGTAGGATCAATAGGACAGGGTAGCAGATCAACGTTGGTAAACGTTTGTTATTAGCTGTGACAAAAGCTTACTATATCGTGCAGAGTTTGAATTTTGAGGACTCATAGGTAAAAATAAGATCAATTGCTAAAATTGTATTCTGTTTTTATTGGTAGCTTTCTATGCTGATATTTCTTATGTCAGCACTTACGTTAGTTTTGTGAACTGATTTCTTCTTATGTCAGCACTTACGTTAGTTTTGTGGACTGATTTCTTCTTATCTTATATCTAACGGGTAGACATTTTTCCTGTTTGGACGATTGATTTCTTGCTTGGATATTTGGAAAAATTCTTGTTTTTTGTTTTCTCCGATCCGGCAGTCACCTGCTCTAATTTTTGTGACTGCAATGTTAATTAGACTTGTTTCTTGTTTTGTACTGTTTGCAGTACTGAACTGAACGAACTGAACTCATTGTTTGCATTGTCATTAGACGATTCTTTCCCGTATGATAAGTGGATAATTTCTGAATAATTATTCCGGCTGGTTATCTTTTGGAATTTTTAGGAGTATCAGGTAATGTTCAATGAATAACAGTTTCATATGTTTCAGCACTTCCTGTTACCTTCGTGAGCTGATTACTTCTATTTTATGTACTAGAAGTTTTGGAATTCGGACGATTTATTTGTTGGAGATTTGGATAATTGCTGGATTCCGTTGTTTATTGAGATTGTTGGATTTTTCACGATTGATAGGTAATTCGTGGTTGAAAATATTTATTTACATTTCACTATACGGTTGCTTTCTTTTACACAGTTAATTCATAATACATCTGCTCGTTTTTTCTGGTATTAAAGCATGAGGTTGATCTGTAGAGCGCCGTATTCGCAATTTGCGCATGTTTTTTCTGCTTCTAGTCGTGGTGCTCAGTGCACACCGATGGCTTTTGTATCTATTGCATGGAGTTATTTTCATTAACAAAGCGAGGAAAATGACTTGACTAATGACTTAAACCTTTCTCCTAATGATTCAACTTTGACCGAACTTGACTTTACGAAGAATCTACTCTTCCACACGTCAACTCTACGATAGAACCCGACTATAAAAGACCTCACACGGAATGACAGAAAACAGTTGGACCGATACATATGGATTTGTTCAACTTTCGGTAAGCGTTTTTATTGACCTTAACCACGTTACTCTTTCACTTATAACGTCATGAATATAATTTTTGTTTCTTACAGTCCACATAAACTATGGCGAAATTCCCTGTCGTATCAAGACATCGAGTAGCTTCAGCCCTGATGAGTACAAACGTAAACATACGACATAAAGAAAAAAGTCCCCTACACCCTTTTTGAACTGAAACGTAAGAATTTTGCAACTTTCGGTACGTTAACAAAATAAATGCTTTAACAACAAAATTCACTACTTTCAGTAATCCCTCGATCGACAGCACTTTCAAATACGTACCTTGTCTTATTACTGCAGGCTACACGGAATACGCCACTTACACACAATACAAATAAAAAAAGGAAAACTCCCAACCACACCAATTTATACATGCTGTGCCGAAGCCCAAAAATTTGTTCAACTCCCGGTATATTCAGATCATAAAGTTGTTTACATTCAAATGTCAGACTTGTAAATACGAAGCTACAAAACATGCCATAATCACATCATATAGCTAAGCAGTACAAAATTCCGCATCGCAAAAAGACAGACACAATAATATACTCCGCAAACACCCAGTGACAGTAAAATGTACATTCAGATCACACATTTTAAATACATTTTTCTGCTATTAATCATAAATAACAAATCGAATATTCCACGTTCTTAACACGGACAGTTACGCAGCTCAGCAATAATCAGGTGAAACTATAATGTTGTTCTATAAGTATTTCCTTATAGTAGGTATGGAATAGGACAACATTTCCCATGAGCACCAATACCGGCATAGATACCACCGATTCTATTTCGTTTGTAAAAATAACAATCCAAAAAATTTCCAACCATTCTAAAATCATCAAGTCGTAAAACGAATTGCCCTACGAATAAATGGCTTCGATCATTATCGAAAGCTATTTTAAGGAAAAGCATTCCCTATTAATAAGGGAACGTCCATAAATGCGGCGTCATACAAATTTCACGACGTTTGGACCCTCCCACCCAATTAAACGGTCAACACTTTTTTTACCAATTTTAGTACATTTCAAAATATTGGTATGTTTTAAAACAAATATGATGTTTTCATTTTCAAAGATTTACCTCAGGT
This sequence comes from Lepidurus packardi, assembly GCA_023053545.1. Classification (NCBI taxonomy): domain Eukaryota; kingdom Metazoa; phylum Arthropoda; class Branchiopoda; order Notostraca; family Triopsidae; genus Lepidurus; species Lepidurus packardi. Next base: position 9,193,181 of record JAKZAN010000002.1, read on the forward strand.
ACATAATATATATTTCTTGCATTTTAGATAAATAGTTTGGGATTTCCGTATAATACAAAACCATCATGTATTTTTCTCTATTTTAACTCGATATACGCATAACCCAACTGCAATTTAACTGCCTTCCACAACGTGACACCTTTTAAAAACACACCAAAAGCGGCAAACAATAAGACAACTGCATCCAGCTACTAAGCAAGAAAACTTCAAAATGTGCTTTGACACTCGAACTAAGGATACAAATTTCAATTGACCATCCCTAACTGCTGGTACACCTTTGAAATTTTTTCTTTCTAAATTGTACCCTTTTCATTAACAAAAGGAAGAAAATGACCTGACTAATTGACTTGAACCTTTGCCTCCATGATTGGACTTTGACCGAACTTGACTTTACGAAGAACCTACTCTTCCAGGCATCAACTCTACGATAGAACCCGACTATAAAAGACCTCACACGGAATGACAGAAAACAGTCCACTCACAGCTCCCAAACACTAAGTGCAAATCAATATTCATCATACAGTTCCAAAAAAGAAATTGAAAGCAATTTCACCTCACCATTCCGAAACACCCTATTGCAAAAGTAAGTAAATAGTTTCATTTCACAACTTTTTAATCCAATAGTTCTTCACTGCAACTCTTCTCATCATGTCTTATTCTCTTTCCACCAGAAACGGCAACCATGGGAGCAGACGCTTACACCGGGTACGTCCATGACATAACCCCTTTGCGCCAAAACCAGAGTCCATCGAAGTACACCAAAATTCCAGGCCAAAATTTTCGCTTTTTTCTGCAGACGTCGGACAATACATACGAAGAATGTTTGTCGTTTATTGCTGGCTCCTATAGCAGAATTAAACGTTATTCGACCGCCAAGATACCCATCACCATCCAAATCCTACCGAATAGCTCACCTTCAGGTCAGACTCCACAAAAAAGAACTAAATACGATCTTATTAAGATTACCCAATCTTCGCAAATCAGCGAGACAAATCAAACGCTCAAATTTAATTATTCGCCAAGAAAACAGCAACAAGCCACACTTCAAACTTGTATAGAGTTTCCCGACACCCGTTACAAAATCATCGTTCAAATCCAAAACATTAGCGAAGAGAAGACAACGAACAAAGGGCAAACGTTCCGCGAAATAACAATTGGAGACGATACCTGTACTTCCACACTAATTACCTGGAAAAACCAAACAGTTACTATCGAAAAAAACAAAGTTTACGAAATTACCGATGTCATCTATAATCAAGATTATCAAAACTTCGCCTTGACGCAGCAATCGTTCTTTACAAGAACAGAAGCCCAACTGGACATCCAGCAACCCATTTTAGACGACACAACGGAGCCCATCATACTGGAAGCCATAGCCCACTGCAACATTGGTATTTTCCAAACCTGCCTAGCCTGCAAAAAAAAAACAGAACGACAACCGACCATTCCAGATAACGATGACCCTACCATTACGTGCACAAACTGCAAAAAAATTCAACTTAGACAAACGACTCCACTAACTTTCCAAGGCACAGTCGGTTTCTTCAACGATAATAACATTATCGAAGCATCGATGACAGAAACCATACTAAAAGACTTCTGCAAACAAGAAGAAACTCTACAACTGACTCCAGACACTGCGAATGCTGTCATCGTGAAATTACTAACGACAAAAGACTTCGACTTCACGGTAGACCTAGAAAAAAAAGAAATCGTCAACGTCACCAAGAAAAAATAATATTGTTTTGTCAACATTTTTATTCTAAATAACCTAGATTTGTATTTGCATTGCATGTAATAGTGAATTCACTGTATTAGCGAAAAACTTACAAAATATATATCTACCAATAACGCAAATGTCTTCTGATATTATAATCACAGCTAATAACATTAATAAAAATCACAGCTAAAAAGCAAACCATTAAAACATGCCAATAAAAAAAAAAAAAAAACATGCAATTTCAGTTCGTTATCGTTTCGCATTTGGTTCGCATTTTAATTCGCATTTCTGATAAATTTTGATACAACTTAATATCTATTCCTATTGATAAATGCTTTGATACATATAACTTGATAACATTTCATATTTTTACTGACCATCTTTTCTCCTATCAGTCAAGTCCGTTTTCTGCTCTATATCAAATAGTTTTAGGACTTACAGAATACCATAATTAATGCCATAATAATGACATGACATCAAACAAAGCCGTTTCTTTAAAAATCAACAGTAAATAAAAATCATAGACTGGCACAGCTAAAAACCTCTACACATTTCAAAATCGACCACAACAGACCACCAACAGACGAACCCAGAACAGCCACCTACCCACGTTCACCACTACTAACATTCCGTTGTCACAGCTTATTCGGCAGTCCAACCTGTCGTCTTGTAAATTATAAAGCTGTCTCTGTCGAGTTATTTTAAAATAATCCAAGTAAATTTGCTTCATTAAGGATTTGATTTACGCTCAATAATATTATTTCACATTTAGCTTTAAAATGGCCCAATCGGGACAGGAAATGACTGACGAGGATGCTGGCGTCCTACAGTTTCCTAAAGGTATGTTTCTTCTTTTCCCTTCTAGTTGTGTAATTGTCTGTGTGTAGTAAGGATGGTTCATGTTCTGTTGTTCTCACGACGAGTCCCAAGTTGATTGGGCGTTAGAAAGCTGACCTGTAGCATCTAGGTTTTCGTTTTGATGCGGATGTGCAATTGGCATATTATTAGCTTGTTGTGTCAGGCAGTATCATGGATTTGTATCCCTCTCAGTTTGCTGCGGTTGTCAAGGAATTCTGAAGCTGCCCTATGTATACTGTGCTCAATGCAGCGGTCATGTTCGACTGTGTCTACCTTGTTTCGCCAATGGTTATGAACAAAATGAACATGAGAGCTCTCACAGCTATCACGTTATTCGGGACAGCTTTCCACCGTTTAGTGAATCTACCTGGACAGCCCGCCAAGAGTTGGAGCTCCTGACCGCTATCGAACGACTTGGCCCTCACAACTGGTTAGAAGTCTCGCGCTATATCAGCTCTTGTAAAACTCCCCGTCAAAGTCAAGAACATTTTACCCAATTCTATCTAGACCAACCGGATCAGTCGCTTCCTCGCTTCCCAGAAGGAAATGACAGGCATGTATTGCATCCAACGCCGCTATTTTACTCAACTAATGTTGGTGATCCTCCCCGGCCAGCTTCTAACACCCACTGCACCGACATGGCTGGTTATAATGCAGCTCGTGGCAATTTTGAAACAGAAATATTTGAACATGCTGAGCAAGATTTGACTTGGTTGGAAACGTTGCCAGTACCTCCTGATCCGGACGAAGCATCTGACGACGAAAAATTAGAGCAGGCGTTGCAAGCAGCAGTCGTGGGCGCTTACAACACAAAATTGAGGCACCGAGCTCGGCAAAAACGGATCATTAGAGAACACGGGCTCATTAGCTTGCATCGAGCCATGTCGTTACGTCTTCGTTATGACTTGGCTTTACCCGGTTTCAGCTACGAGCGCTTCCTCAAGTTTGCCCAAATCCTTCGCGCGATGGAGCTGGACAAATTGCTCGAAGGCTTGCACGCGTGTCTGGATATCAGGCAGCGGATTTTGCGATTGCAGAACATGCGGAAATTGGGAATTCAGAGCTTTGCTGCGGCGGAACTCTACCAAAGATTGCTTTCCAAGCGCGAGTTTCTGCACAAAGAGCAGAAGTTGACGCGAGTGGCCATTACGGATTTTTTGGCACCTTTGCAAAACGTGCCAACATCTTCGCAAAATCGACGAGTGTTTCAACCTCTGGAAGTGGTGGGACTACCGGGTTATGACAAACTGAGCGAGAAAGAACGGTCTTTCTGTGCTAACGTACGCCTCGTGCCAGAACAGTTCGTCGAGTATAAAAGTTTGTTCATTAAAGAATGCCAAGAGAGGCGAGGATTGAAACTTGCTGACGCTCGCAAGCTAATAAAAATAGATGTTAATAAAATTAGGAAACTGCATGACTTACTTATAGCTGAAGGCCTTATTTATCTGCCGACAGTTTGAGCAATACAGGGATTTGTAAATTGTGACGTCTTGATTAGAACTTTGTTCCTGACAACGCCTCGAGCATCCTGGTTATTAACTTTTGCTTATTTGTGTCCCTTTTTGTTTCTGTTAGAATTTGAGAACGCCGAGACTTTGTTAATTTCGGAAGTACACATGTTACTAGAACACCGGAAATCCCAAAACGAAAGTGCAGAAGAAGAGCAAGAATTGTCAGAGGTTTTTATGAAAACTTTGAATTATACGCAACGCTTTTCCAAATTCAAAAATCGAGAAACGATCGCAGCGGTGAGAAGCCTTTTACTCCAGAAGAAACTACATAAATTTGAGCTTGCCGCCTTAGCTAATCTTTGCCCTGAAAGCCCCGAAGAAGCCAAAGCCCTCATTCCAAGGTATTATATATAGTAGTGTTTGATTCTAAAAGACTCACACAATTAAAACGATCTTAGCAATGATTAAAAACTATTAAAAGGATGTGACTTGGAAGTTTTTAATCTCTTAATTAAAAGCCAAAGGGATATAAGAAACTAAATCTTGTCGTGTTAATTTTAGTTTAGAAGGACGGTTCGAAGACGACGAACTCCGCCAGATCTTGGAAGATATTCAAACTAAGCGGAGTTTCCAATATTAATTTCCCCATTTCCACCCAAGGTCTCTTTTCTTGTTTTATTCGTTGCCAGGAAAAGACAAGTATGTCCCAATGCGAGCCGTTGTTTTGCATAATCCGCTTCTTTTCTCTCGTTTTTCAATTTTCCAAGTCGTTACGCCCGGGCTGAAACCATAGCAACGAGATGAATAATCCAATTCTAGGGTTTTTCTTTTCTTCCTTTGTTTAACCCACGCGGAATATTCTGCAGGTATCTGATTTTTTTATATTTGGAAATAGCCTTTCGCAATGTCGCAGCAGCATTTTCCTTTTCATTATTTCCTGTCGTACCGTAAATTAATGTAAGGAAATTGAATTAAATACATAATAAGAGGGAAAGATTGCAAGGGATCTAATGTGAGTAAAACACATCACATAGCAAATTAAGTTCGATAAAGGAATTAGGGAGCTAACACTTGGAACAGGGAGACAAAAATTCGCACACCACTTTGCTTCTCAACCATCAAAACTCCCGCTACTTCCAAGCGAACATCCAACCTATCGTCGCTGCCTACGACTCTCTAGTCATCTATCGTCAGTGTCATCTGAAAACTCTCATCTCATTACAGTACGTTAATGAACAATCCCAGCCTTAGGGGCGGGACTTGTTTGTCGTACGTGACTGCCAGACGCGAGTTTGTTTACGCACGTTCATTTGTCCTAAGTTGGACAATAAAAGTGATTATGACCGCTTTTCAGTTGAATGACGGTTATTTTTGCCTAGATCTGTAGGTCCGGCTCAGTACATCCTTGACGACGTCAAGTAGGAGATTTAAATATGGCAATTCTGAGACTGAGTCTGAATAAAGGTTTCGCTTATGTAACTAAAGTTGTTTTCTTCGTCCTCGTCTTAGGGAACTATATAACAACGATGCTTTTGCCAAGGGAAATGGAAAGCTTGACTATCACGAACACTGCCTTACCAATAGTTATGTCGAACACAAGCTCGGAATATGAGCAATTATCAGATACTGCATTTGACAACTTGTATCCAGCTGTTGTCAAATGTTTTGCAGTAATATTTTGCGGGTATTTTTATTATTATTTAATGAAAGGAAGAAAGGCTCATAAACCTGTCTTTCTTTGTAAGGTTTATTGCTGGCAAGCTGGGGTGGATATCCCAGATGGAATCCAAAGGGTTGAACACATTTGTGGGAACTTTTTGCCTCCCTGCCCTAATTTTCAACTCGATGGCTACATTAGATTTCGGGTAACCTACTTATTGTTTTGCGAAAGATCAACTTATTTTGTTCTGCGTAGGATTGTAAATTGGCGCTTTTTGTTGGCTATATTTCTTTCAAAGACTACGATCTTTCTTCTGGTTCTTATCGTAACCTTAATTGCGAGCAAACCCACTAATTTAGCCAAAGCTGGACTCTACGCAATATTTTGTTCTCAGAGCAATGATTTCGCTCTGGGTTATCCTATAAGTAAATTTATAAATGTTATATTATCAATATTTTACGCAAATTATGATTCCATTGCAGTTGCGGCGCTTTATAGTCAAACTCACCCCGAATATCCGTCTTATTTGTATCTCGTGGCACCAGTTTCGCTGGTTTTCTTAAATCCCATTGCATTTTGCTTTATGGAATGTGGGCGTCAACAAGATCTCAGTCGAGCCGCCCTTACAGATCGAAACATGAAGTTTGTCGCTCCTTCTGGTTGCCGTTTAGTTTTGACCATCGCTAAAAGCGTCCTATTGAACCCAGTAGTGCTCATGACATCGTTGGGTTGCTTGAGCAACGTAACCTTTGGCCCATATCTTCCTACAGTGTTGCAAGGCGTCCTAAACGCACTAGGTCTGGCTTTTTCAGCCACTGCCTTGTTCTTGCTGGGTTTAAGAATGGTCGGGCAAGGGCAGCAATTCAATCGAGCTGATTTGGTCACTCCGGGGCTTCTTATCGTTGTGAAATGGTAATCTTACTTATTCGTTAGGTTCATACCAATTTCAAGCTTTCTTTACCTCGTTTACAGTTTGGTGTTCCCTATAATTACCAGAGAAATGGTTAGTTTGGTTCATACAGGAATCACTACCAACGCTACATTAGATTTGAGTGATTACGGCTTTCTGTACGGCACTTTTCCGTCCGCCCCCAGTGTCTTCGTATATGCATCGCAGTTTCACGTTGCGACAGAATTGGTACTTGGGTTTTGTACTTTCGCTGCAGGAAAATTAAACTTTCGAAGTAATACGTATATTTTAATCCCAGATCGCTGGAGCAATGGTAGCTTGTACATTTTTATCCGCACCGGTTATGTTCGTATCTGCCAAGATGGTAACTCTATCTCGAATCAATCCCAGCAATTACCTGTTTGAGCTGGATGCTTTCCTTTTTGATGTCAGTGTAGTAGGACTTGTTTGTGCTGTAAGTTTCTTTCTTTTCCTTGTAAAAATATTTTTTTTAAGTCCTTATTTCTTTTAGTCCTGGGTTCTGCTCATTTTCATGGTTGGCAAAAAATGGAAACAATTGCCACATTTTTTTACCATGTCATTATTACTGGCTCAGGTAATTATCAGATTAACTCTTGTTATGAACTAATATTGCTGGATTTTTTGAATTTTCGCTCATCTTATTTAAACCCCTTTTTTCAGAGTTTGGGGTGTTTAGGTGCATTATTTTGGTCCGTATTGGGCTGCAATACGACATGGCAACTGTACTTGCAATTCGGCTGTATTGTCCTGGGCGTTTTTGGAGCTCGTATATGGACGGCTCTTTTGGCTGTCTCTTTGTACCTCCTACGCACTCGTTCCTTATGTTTCGTTCTTAAACTTCGTCTCCTCTTTTCAGCCATCGGATGGGGGTAAAATTTCATAATCTTATAACCTTATTTCTACAAAAAATAATCTTTTTTTTTTTTTAAATTAAACATTTTTATTATTCTAACATTTTATTATTTGAAAATTGTATTATTTTTTAGTATCCCTGCCCTTATTGTCGTGGTGTTGCTGTCCGCTGTTAGCGAAGAAGCCGAAGTTCATCATAAAACCGATCCTAATTTTCAGTACGGGCATTCTCAAGCCTTGTTCGCTTTGGTGATCCTAATCCTTTCCTTTCTTGGTATAAGACGTTTTGAGTATGGCAAAGTAACGCTGGTATAATTTATGTAACTCTTGCAGTTACAATTGTTTCCTTGGTGCTGCATCAACGCAATGGAAAGAGACACGAGGAATCGCGAGAGCACCCTGGGGATGATACTGAAAGTCTCCTGCCTGATATGGAAGATCTCGATCAAATCCGGCCCATGGTTTCGTGTGAGCCAACAGCAAGAGTCACGCCTGCTGTCCCCTTGTTTCCATCTTCATCTACTACCAATTTAACAACCCTAACCTTCAACAGAGAGCGTTTGGACCCTATTGTCGAAATCCGCGAGAGTGACGATGGACAAACTATGATTTTTGGGGCGGGTATTAGTAATATGTGCCCGCCCAAGGAATGCGGTCCTTTGAAAAGAGAACAATGTTCAGCCTCTCTTCGGCGGTACCGCAACGCGCGTGTAATCGTAGATAGAGAAGAAGATGTTGGGAATCAAAATGGCGATGGAGAGCAACAAATATTGCGGCATGTAGTACTTTTATTGGTTCTTACAGGTTCCATGTTTGTGGTAAGCCACACGCTAGCAATGCACGCTAATTTTGAGTTAATTTCGTACAAACTTTCAGGGTCTGGCTTTGTGTATATGGAGGTTGTGTTTGGAGGAAGTTTCAGGGGTTTATTTGGAGCTTTTGTTTTTGGACGGAGCCCTAAACTTTGGTCAAGCTTTCTTCACGTTCCTGTGCTTTGGCCTTGATTTCAAGATTGTCTTCTCACCTTTATATAGAAGGTATTTTTATTTTTTACAAAGGAATATTAGTTTGGGATTTAATTCAACATTCTTTTCAGATGGAGACGTTGGCGTTCTGGCGTTGATAGATTAGTTTTGCCGCGATGGGAAGCATTGAACGAGGAAACTCGTCACATCTGCGAGCAGTTCGTGGGGTACCATATGGATAAGTGCGTCCGGGATTTGGTCCGGAACAGGAGGTAATAAATGCGGTTATGACTTATTTGTCGTAAAACTTTCCTTTTTCCTTGTAGGCGGAGATTGCAGCTTTATAGAGATGTATTTCAAGGCAAAGACTTGGTAGACTGGCTCATTTTAGTGGGCTTGTCTCAAGACCGAGCTCAAGGCGAACGCTATGGAAAACATTTGCTGATGGGACGCGTAATTCGCCATGTCCATCGAGAACATCACTTTCATGATAGATCACTGCTTTACGTCTTTACTGTGGCTATTCGCACACCACGAGGTGTCTGATGAACGGGTTTTCTAATTTAGCTTTTCTTGGTGCCTTTCTTCGCTTATAATTACGAATATCAAGTGCATGAAAAAAACATTGAAGGGTTTTAATATCCCTATCAGGGTATTAAAAGGTTGTAATTTCGATTTCGGTTGTAATTGTGCAGATAACTAGTAGGAAGGACTCCATTTTTAGTACATGACTAGTCAGATTCTTTTTAGGGTGATTATGTCATTTTGTAAACCGTGGGACTTTAGATATAAATATTGAATTACGGATTGTTTGAACTTTTTAATATCAGCTAGGACGATTCCCGGATATTGTGGTTCAGCATTGGCCGCAAAGGCGGTAGCGTTCTCTTTCGTCTGAATGGGCAGTTTCTTATGTGTCGTCTCCTGTCTCGTGCGAGTTCTTGGCATTCGGAAAGGGGATCAGCTGTTGCTACTTGCAAAATTGTGTTGTTTGAACAAGAACCCTTCAATGAAGTGATCATTATTCCTAATGGGTATGGAAACGCCGAAAAGTTCCAGTAACCGTGGAAGTCGTTGGTTCCATGGTAAAATATCCAGACTAGAAGCCGAGGTGGCTTTGCTGAAAGGTAGCTAGGTTCTCTTTCAAATATGTATTTCTATTTTCTTTGCATTGTTGTAATGATATTGTTCGTACCTGTGTACTGCACCACTGACGACTTAGTCTGCTACCCGTACAAGACTGACTTGCTATAGATTCGAGTCGCTATTTAAAGGGTTAGGGTAAGGTCAAGGTATAAATTATAGGTAGGTTTGGGTCAGGTCAAAGCGAAAAGGGTAATTAGTTCGAGCTACGAGCTACTTTGTGAGTTACTGAGTTTTTAGTTTTGTAAAAAAAACATGCTCTAGATAGGCCTAGAAGAATTACCGAATCTATCTTTTTAGAAGGAAACGATGAAGGGCTCTTCTTGGTACGCGAAAGTTCAACCGTACCAGGCGACTTTGTGTTATCGGTCATCAGTGAAGGCGAACCTGCCCACTTTCAAATCCAAAGACACGGCGAAGATGCTTTTTTCTCTATCGAAGATGGTCGTATAGTCCATGGCCTGGACACTATTATAGATTTGTGTTTAAAAGAAGGTGCTTCAGGAGGAGCAGTTGAACTCAAACGAATTTGTCCCAAAGATCCGCCTCCCGTGAAAGTTTTAGGGCATGGACAGACTTACTTAATCCACAGAGCAGCCAAAGAAGGTACTAACATGTTCCATTAAAAAAAAGTTTATATATTTAAAGCCTTTCTTTTTGTTTTAGGCAATTATACTGTTGTTGCAGAACTTGTAAGATGCAATTACCGTGGAATCGACGCCAAGAACAACGAAGGACAAACGGCTGTACACCTGGCCTGTCTAGGCAACCGAATCGACATCTTAAAAGTTTTGATTGAAGGTCGGGCTACTGTAAATGTGGTGGATGAACAAAACTACACTCCTTTACAGGTAAGGACTTTGGTGCCAAGAAGTTCATGGCATGAGTTTTCAACGTAGAATTTTTATTTTACTCAGCTTCTTTGTTACGTTTCCTTCGTGTGATTCGGTTTATTTTTTGTTGTTATTCAGTACGCTTGCATGCATAATTATCCCGATTGCGTACGAATGTTGCTGGAAACTGGTGCCAATCCACAAATCCGGCAACGTGAAACAGGTTAGTCTTTTAAGTAACATGCTCGATTTTAGGTGTTACTTTACACGAGCAATATTTAATTGTGGTCTTTCCCGTACTTAACAGGTTTTGTGGCTATACATGAAGCAGCCAGCAGAGGTCATACAGAATGTGTTCGTCTCTTACTAATGCACCGAGCAGCACCTTTGCCTAGGACGAAACGCCAAGAAACCCCCGCTGATTTGGCTCGGAGAAACGGGTTTTATCAATGCGCCCGTTTTCTTGGTATTTACCCATTTACCCTCGTTTCAGGAGATTACTAAGCAAACTTGACCTTAGAACTGTACCAAAGTCCTGCTGCTGGCAAACCTGAAAACTGGTTCCATGGTTCTATTACCCGTCAAGAGGCTCTTTTTAGACTGAGACGATTTGCTGAAGAAGACGCGTTAGATTCTGTTTTCCTAATCCGCAAAAATTCCCGCAAGTCGGGGTTCTTTGTTCTTTCAGTTTCCATCGCCAAGCATTGCTATCATTATGAAATCGGAAAGCGAGTAAATTAAAGCACATACAATTTCTATGTTCATGTTTAATTTTTTATTATTCTTGGCAAATTAAAGGGACAGTATTATTATATCGACGAAGGTCCCTATATGGAATCATTGGAGCATTTAGTCGCTCATTACATGCGCTGGGCGGATGGATTGCCTGCATCCTTAAGCTTTCCTGTGCCGCCGCCCCTTGCCTATCGCAATTGCGACGTTTTAAACAACAACGTAAGTTCAACCTAACTTATTTGTTTTGATCGCAAAATTCTCGAATTTATTTAATTTTGTGTAGTTACTGAGTCCTCCTCCTTTACCTTGTCGTAATACGCAACGCTCTCCGTCTCCTTGCCGGGATCGTTTAACCCTTACAAATGATGCTAACAGCAACAATCAAACTGAAACCGATTCCAACCAGTCCAGTACAGCGTTTCTAACACCATCCAGTGTCCCTAGTCAAACCTGGAGCGACAACTACAAATTGATAGGCAATTTACATCGTATTTTATGATTCAAACTTCTTTCAACTGTCCTATTGCGTTATTTCAGATGATATCCCTGCGGAAGCGTTGGTTCGATGTGACGAGATAGGCGAAGGCGAATTTGGCTCTGTGTATCGTGGAGTGTATACTTTACCCGGAAGTACAGGATTGAAAGTCGCTGTTGCCATCAAAACTTTACGAGAAGATCAAGTGCAGTCCAGCAGAGAAGAGTTCCTACGAGAATCACGAGTCATGATGGTCCTTGATCATCCTTGCGTTGTGCGACTCTTGGGTATCAGCTCTGGACCGCCTCTTATGATGGTCGAGGAACTAGTGCCCATGGGTTCGTTGCTGTCGTACCTAATGGACCATCCCGATTGTGTCAGTTCAGACTATGACATACGTGTCTGGGCTGCACAGATTGCTCAAGGTATCCACACTCCAGACCCCTTATATAAGCCGCGTTCGTTTTGATGAAAGTTTAAGTCGACTTAAAAGTCTACCCAAGACTTTGCGCTTATAAACGTTCAAGATAGGTAGACTTTGCCAGACTTCGGGCTTATAAGCGTTTTGTTTAGCTAGTCGACTTAGACTTTAAAGTCGACTTTTAGTTTTGATCTCAAGTCAGGCAAGTCTATAGTGAGTACTCTTGTGTCCAGACTTAAACTTAACCCCGCCTCTTGTTTATTTATCTCCTTAGTCGATAACTAACAATTCATACATTGCTTTTGTTTATTTTCTACAAGCACCGCCCCGTGGGTGGAGCACCTGTAAACTTATGCTTATAAGGTTTCGTTTTGTACTCAAAGACTTTCCAAGTCTATTTCTGTAAACTTTCAAAGTTTAGGCTAAAACGAACGCTTATAAGCGTAAGTCAAAGAAGTCTGGCTAATCTTAAGTAAAAGTTGAAGGTGCAAAACGACCGCGGCTTTAATGTTACATTTTTTCCCTTTTCGTAGTTTTACATTTGTTTCCCTTTTCATAGTTTTACAAAATTTAATTGAAAGTATCATTCCAGGAATGTGTTATTTGGAAGAGAAACGCTTTGTCCACCGTGATTTGGCTGCGAGAAACATCCTATTGGCTTCGCGATTCCAAATCAAAATTAGCGATTTTGGATTATCCAGAGCTATTGGCCTGGGCAAAGAATACTACCAAGCTTCGCAGGGCGGAAGATGGCCAATCAAGTGGTAGGCTTTTTTTTTTTTTTTACAAATTGATTGCGATATATTTTGGCTTTTTTTAAATGAATGTTAATTAAATCTATTAATTTAGGTACGCGCCAGAATCCGTCAATTTTGGTACTTTTTCTCATGCAAGTGACGTATGGAGTTACGCCGTAACCTTGTGGGAAATGTTTTCATTTGGTGCGCAACCTTTCGGAGACCTACCTGGTGCTGAGGTCATTCGGATGGTCGAATCTGGCTATCGTTTGCACAAACTGGACGGGTGTCCAGATGAAACATACGCTATGATGTTGCGGTGCTGGAATTATGATCCTGCGAAGCGTCCTACGTTTGCAGAGCTCAGTGCGTTTTTCGCCATATCTGTTGAATACGCCAACGTGCAGGGGTTATTGATGTCTAGCCCCAGTGTTCAAGTATAGCATACTAGCTTTCCTGAAACCCGTCAAACACACGATGTTTTTTTAATCATTTGTTGGAAATTTTATGGTTGGCTTTTCTCAATTTTATACTTAAAGATTTTAAAGATTAGTATACCTAGAGGTCAACAATTCCAAATAAAACACTCCACCGAGTATATTATAAATATGAAGAACAACGGCACGAGATCAAGGCATTGTTTTTAGCCAGATACAGTTTTTGAGACAGACAGGCCAAGAGGACTTGGATAATTGTGAATACATCCGATCCCCCAAGTATTTTCGAATGGCAATTGTGCAAACTTGGGTTAAAGGCCAAGGATTGCTCCTGGTATGGAGCAACCAGATGTCTGCAGGTGTGGAATTGGTAGACGACTGGATGGATGACCAGGGAGCATTATTCAGATCGAAGCCAGCGTATACCAAGGCTTTGATTACAGGCAAGGCTTCAGCACCGTGTCTTCGCGCTAAGGAAAGATTACTGACTGTAGGACACGACATCAACGTGCCCTGATTAGGATTAGCACCGTGTTGGACTAGACATAACGCAAGACGGGTTTTCCGCTGCTCCAGCAGGCGAAAAAGGGGCGTGTCCCCTGGTGTGAAGGATTCCAAGCTCAGCTTACAGCCCCAGTCTTGCAAAATCGTGACCATTGTATCAAAAAGTTCTTCTGAAGCATCGGCCACGGAAGTCAATTCGTGCAGAGGAAGAACACCCGTATAGGAATTAGGATAATTAGGATTGGCCCCTATAAGATAAAGAAAAGTAATTCGAATGTCTACGTAATATTGTGACATAGTATTTAAACAGGTATTTGATCAAATATACCTCATTAAATAATACACGTTTGACCCCTTGACATCGTAATTCGAATTACGACGTCGAGGGGGTCAAACGTACTCAAGTATTGGGTAAGATGTCTTAAGCGCTCTAGATGTCAACCAAGTCCACTCTAAGTTTTAACCGAAAACGCATTGAGAGAAAAATGCTGGGGCACTTGGTGTGCGGAAACAGATAAGCATATTTTTTTAGCGTGACAGCATTATATGTTCCTTTACCTTTAAGTAGTAAAAGTTTTACGGATTCCACATGCTGCCCTCGACAAGCTAAATGCAGTGGAGTGTCGCCATAGTCGTCTCGTAAGTTGGGAACGCATCCAGCTTGTACCAAAAGTTGTGCTAACTCCACGTGTTTCTGGAGAACGGCGAAATGGAGCAGACGGTGACTTTGAGTTATTCGTACGCCATGTTTTAGCAATAAGGAAACTATGTCCACGTCCAAATGCCAGACAGCTTCGCAAAGACAAGTGTATCCTGTTCTTAAGATGGATTAATTAACTGAACAAAGGATGCGCCATAATTACCGTGTATTTCTTCTAGGTTAACTTTCGCTCCCCAGTTGAGCAAGAGGTCAACCACTGGTTTATGAGACCGTGCGACTGCCAAATAAAGTGGTGTGCGATCGGAGTAGTCCAAGGCATCAATTTTGGCGTTGTGCTGAAGCAAAAACTGAGCCACTTCTAAGTGGCCCCGTGAACAAGCTGCATGTAGGGCAGAGCTTTTATCGTTCGAGCGAAGGTTAACACCAGCAGACCAGGAAATTAGCGTGTCTACGACGGCCAAATGTCCTCGTGAAGAAGCCAAAGAGAGAGGTGTCATGCTGTCGATGTCAACTGAGTCCACAAATGCTCCTACGAAGGGAAAGAGCATCTAGTATAGTGACGTAGTATTTTTTTTTAAAGTCCATACCGGCTGAAAGTAGAAGCTGTGTGAGTTCCAAGTGACCTTGTTCGGAAGCATAATGGAGTGGCCGTCTGCCATAGATATCTGAAATGTTCACGTCATATTTGTTCGTGACATTAATGCTTTTTTTGGAATGTAAGTTATCGGTTCGTGGCAGAGGAGCTTTTGCAGTGTTTGAAAGTAGTTTTTCCATTGTGGCGTTCAGGGGATTTTTTAGTTTAAGGGTCTTAGGGGGTAATTTCCTCTTTCTCTCTTGAATCACAAAGCTACGGCCTTCTTCGTCTGAAGAAGAATACTCTAAGGGAAGTGCTGCGGGTTGTAACTGTTTCGTGGGCTTCGGAGAGCAAAATATGTCATGCGAAGTAGCGGGTAAAGGCAATGAGACATTTTGAGCTCGGAAGGTAGGCCTTTCTATCTGCAATTCAAGTAAAGCTCGAAACACATCAGCGTTGCCCATCTGAGCAGCTCTCCCAAGTAAAGTGTGACCACATTGGCATATCCAGTTTACTTTCGCTCCTATATGTGTGAAGAAAGTGTTATTGTCTTTTAGTCATTTGTATAAATCAAATATTTTACTTTTGGTGCATATAAATTAATTCAGTACCTTGGGAAACTAGATTTATAACTTCTTCTAGATTTCCTAAGCTGATTGCTTGATATAAGCATTCTTCCAAATTTTTCTCTGGATCCATTATTAGTAATAGTATGTCACGCGAATGTAGTATTTGTTTTGTATTGTAAATTTTGTATGCATATTCGAAAATAGTTTACTATGTGCGCCTAAGATTTGAACTACGAGTGCTTCGAATCATGAGCCGCAGTCGTTTTGTCCTAAGTTTAAGTCATAGAGTAGGTTTAAGTCGACTCTATGGTTTAAGTCGATTATAGTCTTTACCGAATTCGCTCTCTAACTTCAAGAGTGGACGAAATCCATCATTTTACGTACGTTTTCTTCAACGTTTTCTACATGTTTTGTAGAAAACGTACGTAAAATGATGGATTTAGCCCGTGTTTGCCGCTAGGGCGCGAATTTGGCAAGGACTATAGGGATGCCTAAAAGTTTACCAAACTTTAAGTGTATTTTAAAACTTTCTATTTTTAAACGTTTATTTTTTATATTTTAAGAATATTGTATTTTAACATATTCTTATGTGTTTCAATGCAGTACACCATTTATTTTTAAAGTTTTAAACGTTTATTTTTAAACTTTAAGAATATTGAATTTTAACACATTTGTGTGTATTTCAATGCAGTACAATGTAGCCCGCGTTCTCAAACCTCCCAGTACAGTTCTAATCTTCACATCTAACTTATCTGTATTATGCTTGCTAATTTTTATAGGCCTGTTTCTGTAAGGTAAACCTTAAAAATAGAGATTTTATTTTTAAGAGTTCCATAGGATTTGAATAGCGCGCGTCATTGAAAGACGCAAGGGGCGCTTCGCTCAGCTTGCAGCCTCTCCTCGCCCCTCAGTCGCGCCCGCGCAGCCGAACAAGCTGTATGTGTAGAGAGAATCTGTTGTCATGATTATCTTTTAGGCTAGTTGTGTTTCTAAGCCAAATTTTTGATAAGTTACTCTGTTTTTAGTTATGCAAAATATTCCTATTGAATCACAAGCAGTAATTTATCTTCATTTTTGGGGTAGTTTTGATTACGGTGTTTAATTTCAAACGTTTGGGTATGTAGACGTTTTATTACGTTTAAGACGATTTTGTTAAATTTAGACTGGGCAAGTCCAAACAAGATCTCGGTGGGTTTGTTTTTTCCTATTTTTTTTGTTCGCAATTATTATTATTTTTAGTTTTTAGGAGAGACATCAATAGTAATTCTTCGCATGTTTTGCAAATGAAGCTTAGTGAAAACATGGCGTGCCATGTGGGGGAGATAAGCATGGTATGAAGGAAAGCATTGTTTGGAATGTATTTAATAGTTTAATAGAATAGACCCGCAATAATAAAAGGAATGAAATTGGTCAGTACTCCTTACGTCGCGATTCCATCGTTCGTATGGCATAATTATTAATAAAGCTTAAAGATGTTTCAGTCTCTGTATGGTTAGCCAGGGAGCGGAGTTTTAGCCAGTGATTCAATTCAATATCCCATTTGCTCTTGAGAGGGCTAGACCGTGGGCTAGACGCATGTCGTTCTTCTGTTGAATTGTCCTTGTGGACGGCCATGATTGTACCACGATGGAGATTAAAGTTCTTGGGTTTAGCATTTTAAACGCTGGAAGAACTTGTACCAAATACGTAACGGCACTGACTACTTGGTAATAAATAATCTGCCATTTGTTTATATGAATTCTTACCTCATAAATTTAACTTGGGTGTTATTTAGCGTTCGTGGTTTTCTGGTTGGACAAGGGGTTCGTAAATCGGTTCCTTGGTGTACGAAGTTATAAGCTAGCTACAAACCCCTTGGATTTGGGTATACAGAAAGAGGAGAAGAAAACTGAATGACCACGAGTAAGAGGCTTTGTTGCTTTTGATATACCGGTGTTTCTTCTGGCTGTGAAGCTGGTGGCTGTAACCATTACGTTTCAATATTTAACCCTTCCAACCGCTGCTGTTGCACTTGACATATTGGAAGAATCGCGATGTTCAGCATAGCAGATTTTGGGTTCGACTGTGTGTAGTTTTCGTCCCTTATAGTACTTATTTGTAAGTTTCGTAATTATCGTGCTTACAGTTCGATTACTGTATAATTTTTAAGAATTGAATAGAATTGCAACGTTTGTTTTCACGACTTTTTGCTTTTCTTGTAAAGTTTATACCTCCCAAACATCATTATAGAGCTCAGTTTTCCTCCAAAGACTGGATTCTAAATTATGCAAAAGAGATTTTTTCTTTTCCCTTGGAATTCCTTATTTGCTTACTTGTTGCACCAAAAACTTTCCCCTTAAAATCTAGTTTCCGAAAGTGTCCTTTTGTTGTACGATTTGTACTATTTGAAGTAAAAGCGGAAAATTTGGAAATTTGTGCGAGATTTTGTTTTCTAAATGCTGAAAGGGGTGTGGCCTATGCCAGAACGACGAATCCTATTGGTGGATTGGGCCAAAAGGTAGGCGTGGCTCCTTTTCAATCTGGAAAAGCGTTTTCAGGGCTTTTTTCCATAAGGATTCCTGCACGATCAAGGGGGTCCCCTTCAAAAATTTTTAAAAATTCGAAGCCTCGCCCCTTTCCCTGTTCCCAACTCCCCTACTCGGTTTCCTATCCCTGATATTCAAGCTCGTGATCCCGTAGCTTTACAATTTCAAATATGGAAATATAAACCTTGTCAGGAAGGCATAAGGTACAGAGAAAGGGACCAAATTTTATGTCGTTTCTTTTTTTATTAAATAAAATGCCACAACCAACCGGGAATCGAACCGGGTACCTCTCGTTCCCCAAGCTTGCGCCATAACCACTTGATCACAAGCTTATATTTACAATGCGTTGAAACTTCTATAAATTCAACATATGGACAAATCTAGTCAACGTGTACGTGGGTAGCATACATCTTTTGTTCGATTTATAAAAATAGGATGGTTTGCCTACAGCCATACCTTTATTCTCTAAGTTTGCATGATTATATTATATTTTTGTTTCTTTTAAAATGTAACAAAAAATCCTTCCTAAGTTTTGTTTACGAGTCAAAATCATTCGAAAATAAATTACAATGCAATGTGTTTGCTTTAAATTATATTTTATTAAAACCTCACACATACATCACAGCTAATTTGTTTGACAGGCCATTTGCATGAAATCTATACGCCAAACATCTTAGGACATGTTCCGCTACATTGTTGCCGTAGTTTGAAAACTCGATTAAAAAGCTATACCATAGCCTTGAGTTTTGGTCGATTTCGAACGTTTTCAAAGACTCTGAAGTAAGATGTCACTAAAGTTATTTAAGATGTTCAGTTACAGAGGTTATATGCACAAAATGTTTAATCGACTGTCAGCGTGAACGACGTAACATGCGGCGCGTTAAATAAAAGATCGCTTCAATTGTCTATTTGATAAGACTTGTATTTTTACAATCAATTTTCGATTGAACATTGAAACATTTTCAAAACCATCCACTAAAACTGCTTGTCTACAAGTCTTATCAAATAGACAATTGAAGCGATCTTTTATATAATTAATTCGATGGAGCTCATTTTATTATTTCACCTTGGCATGGCCATGGGGTCCCCGCGAGCCAGATGGCTGGTATTAGCTGCTCGAAGGCAGGGGTATCCTCAGGTACGACCTGGGTCTCTGTGGCCCATTTTAGCTAATACGAGTGTACACTCATCTCAACCTCTTGAATCTTGCGTTCTTGAATTCTGCTATCTTTAGTTCTCATTTCTTGATTTATGCTATCTTGAGTCTTGAATTTTGCGATCTTGAATCTAGAATTTTGCGATCTTGAATACCGTGATCTTGAACCTTAAGTTCTGCGAACCAAACCAACAATCACCTAAAGACATAATATACACTGTAATGTAATAAAATATGTAATCGTCATTATTAAACATAGGGAGCAGCATAAAAGTACTCGGCAAAAACATCACATGCATAGTGGAGAATTCCAAACACCCAATACGGTTAACTCAAAGCCAGAAAAATTCGTGGAAGAGCGTGCCCAAGTACTATATTCAATAAATTTAAATAGCGAAGGCAGTGCCACGCAAACGTGCTCAGAAAAACTCGCATAATTAGGTTAACACACCCCGTGAAAGGTTTCCTTGCTGCAAACGACAGACATTACAGTTAGGTAAGGGAGAGAACTTTGGTTACACGATGAGCGAATCCCGGAATCCCTTCACGTTCACGGGTAAATTTGTACTGTCGCTCACTTTCTTATTTTCAACTGGCTTTCACAATAGCTGGGAATTTTTCTACAAAACCTGGGTGGTACTCAAAATGCAGGTCGTTTCTCGTGCTCCAAGAGAACCCTTCTTGGACGTTAGGAGTGATTTACATCATGGGTTACGTCGTGCAGCAAGAAGCTGGAAATTCAAGCTTCTCCGTTCTCTTTCTTTCCACGGTTACTATGCTCCTATCAGGTTATTTCCATCCTAATTAGTACAGTCTTTGAAATAAACAGGTTTGATTTGACCATTTAAGGTTTGTCGCGATGCCAATTCCCAGGTGGCTGCATAAAAGCTGGACTGAGCGAAACAAGCGGGAAAGCTGTAGAATTTATATATGTGTGGCTGGAAATCTATGGGCAGTTATCCTTTGTGGCACTCTGTGGACGCTGTCTGTCTTCTACCATCGATGCAATCTGGGGAGGGCCTTGGCATCAATATATTCAAGCCAACTTTATACTCGTTCCCTGGACCGACATGTGTCCTGACTTTCCTACAGGAGTTGTCACACTACTATTAGGCATCTTGACAAGTTTAGGATTAGAAGTAAATTTTACTTTTATAGCGTCTCCCCAGACGTACTTAAACGTTACAGCTTGCAGACTAACCGCCAATTTCGCCATGGGTACCATATAGCAAGTATCGCCATTGTTTTTCTGCTAACTCTACTACTTTTCATGCCAAGACACGAGCAAGACACTTCTTTTAATGCCTTGGATTTAAACGTAAGATATCCTAGTTAAAAAACAACAACAACAAAACAGGATTAAAGTCTTTAAGATTTAATCTGGAGACAAATTGTGGAACTTGCAGTTGCTTGAAGCCAGCGCCATTTGTTGCTTGCCAATGTCTGGAGCATTGGCATTGACATCTCCCAACGAAGCCCGACCAAAGCTCTTGCGTACGGATAAACGACCCCAGATCCTAGGATTTACAGTCTTGACACAATTCGTGTCGCTCGGATTGACAACACTCGTATACACTATGTGCTCTACCATCAAGTAAAACCGTTTTTCCTTCTATTCCTCCCAAGATCTTCTACCAAATCGATTTTCTTGCCCCGAAACAGGCCCTTGGCATGGTCCATACCTATAAAGAACTTAAATACGCTCCCTATAATGCATTTACTTTTAAGCTTACTGAGCTTACTGGCTCTCAGCTTAGTCATTGTAGATGTCTTCTCCCAAACTTGGCCTCTGGTGCGAAACCTGGCCGTCAACGGGTTCATTTGGCCAGTTTTCCACAAAGAGAACCCACTGACTCAAACGCCAGTCAAGTGCATCGCTTTTGTCACTTTGGCTTCAACCTGCTTATCCATAATCGTTCCCACTAAAACGCTTCTCTGCGGAACCCTCCTACCTCTCCTTGTAGGCAACATTTTCACGACCATTTACATCCTCCGGCGTTCGTATTCCCCACTCGCTTTGATTCTGCAAGAAAAATCGCATGACATAACCCTTGCAAATACTTCAAGTTATCAAAGAATGGATCCTAGACCCTTACCCGACGAGCCAGATGTCGACCAGATAGTTTTGGAATACTTGGGCTTGTCCAAACCAGGAAACCTCAACCAAAAACCGTTTAAAGCTGCTTTGGTTCGCCGCTTGGTAGCAGTTCTCTTAATTAGCCAAGTATCATTAGCTTTGATGGTTCGCAGCATCACTCTGCAGCCGCATTTCTTCGGTTTTGCGGCTGGTAGCTTGTCATTAGTATGGGTTGCATGCGTAGGCTGGCTCCATTACCAACCTCGCGTTAGGCAGCGCGAGAATCTTCAGTTTCAAGTTTCCTTCCCGCCTTTTCTCACTGCCATCGCGTCGCTCCTCAATTGCCTCCTCTTGGCTCACTTGAGTCTCTCCACATGGGTGGCTACGATCACATGGACCACCATAGGTAAAAGGATCTGAGTAAATAAAGATAAAAAAAAAACACGACTAGCAGTTCGAGACAATTGCTTTGGGTGATAATGTCTAGGAGTGCTACTTTATGTTGGCTATGGCAAAACACATAATCGTGCAAAAGCTAGTACGACCAATCCCCAACCAGTTTTACAGCTTGTGACATGGTTTCATCCAGCTACTGTCCGTCACATCCAAATACAGCCTTCGTCTCCCACCGAGAATCCAGTAAACCCATAATGGCTGCCAGGCGTATAAAAACAAGGACTAATTAGATGTTCTTTCTCAAACCTCTCAAGGAGAATTATCCATACCTGCAATTTGGAGACGAAGCCTCGAAAGACGGATCTTATGAACGCTTTTAAACGTTGAGAAAAGAAAAACAATATAAATACAAAATAATACATTATTAGGAAATTATGCGCGTTTGCCTGGTCTTTGTTGAGTTTATTTAATTGGATTAGTTCGACATTTTTTTGCGTTTATCTGTGGGAAGAAGAACAAGTGGAAAATGCGCCACACCCCGTTCTTGAGTCAATAATTTTAGGGTGGGACTCGATTGGTTGGATAGCTTTCTTGGTCTATCTACATCAGTAATCCATGAGATTTGCAGAGGTCGTAAAGTGAGGAAGTGTAATAAGAAGCAGCATCCATGGGGCTTTGTGAGGAAGTAAAAATCACGGCCATAAAATCCGTGTTTAGAAACTGAGCGAGTTTTCTTGTTTGTTTTAGGGTGGTGATTGCATTGGAATAGGTTTAGGCACCGCGAACGAAACGATGGTCGTTTCCGGGACTACATGGGCGGAACAGCCAGTGTATGGAGGATTCCGGATGTGGCAAGTATTGTTTCTGGCAGGTGGAGTTATTTTGGTACTAGGTAAAATATTTTACGTATCGGAATTGCTTCTATCAATAAAGATTTTTTAAAAAGTAATTCTCCTTTGCTGCTGTGTGAGAATCCGTATTCCAAGGACGAAGCAGGAAATCGAAGCTGATTTTCGACGCAAGCAGTTAGCCAAGAGATTCCGAGAAGAGCTGAAACGGATCAGAAATTCAGAAATGGACATCATGGATCTTAGAAACGGTAAAATAATCTGTAAAAAGAACTCATAAATGTAAATGAAGGGAATTTTAGCGTTGGATCGTGTAAGGATGGACTTTAAGTCGGATTCCGAGAGTTTCAATCACTCCGATACTACGCCTCGCAATGGTTTGAGTGACACCCTCAAGTCAGGGACAAGTAAGAATTTGTCCTGTTAACTGAAGCCGTAAAATTAGCGACATCATTCGTTTTCTAGGTAGTAGTTCGAACGTCGAAGCTCAGCAATGGTTGGAATTGACCCTGTCGAATCTCAGAAACAGCCAAAAATGCCAAAGTCCCGTTTAAAACCACAGTATAGTTTAAAACCAAAACAGAAAAGGAAACAAGCCGTATTTTTCTTTTAGTAAAAAATGTAACATACGTACGTGACATTAAAAGGTGTATTCATATTCAAGTCGTCGGTCCATATTAACCATGCAATATTATCCTAATAACGTATCTTCTGATCTGATATATTCGCCAATGTCCACTTGATGGAATGCAACAATCGTCATGGGATCTGCGTGTCTGCATTCTGACGTTGACTTGGCGGCTACTCCAAAACCCTAGAAGATTAATGAACTTAAGCTTTTTTGGTTTCTTAAAAAGTGCTGGTTTAAAAGAACTTACTAAAGGCAAATCTGCCATATTGTAAACGACAACTCCTTGGTATTTAGGTGCGTTTTCTGTGATCCGAGCCAAACCGGACTTGGTAATATGATGGCCGTACAAGAATTGTTGCTCAGCTGGACCTTTGACCCATATTTTGTACTAAAAGAGAAAAAAGTATAGTCTAACAGTCGGTCCTGTTTTCTATTCGTAGTGTTACCTGTGCGTATGGGGCAAGGTAATCCAGCGCGGTGACATGTAAATGAAATTTCCTCGTTTTGGTAAACTTGCCAAAACATGTCCCAATGCAAATGAGGTTGTCTTTGTCAATAGCAGATGCTTGTCTTAGTAAAGATTCTGCCATGTAATATACGCGGTCTCTATGCAAACGAAAACAATAGCCTCCATCTGGACGATCAATCAATAGTTTGATCTTATCGCCGATGCTAAAGAATACAGATTATTTTAATTTCACTTCATATGAATGAAAAAAGTAAACTTTTAAATTCACAAAGCGCATGCTGCTATCAACTAAAACGACCTGACTAAAATGAATCACATTTTAAAATTAAACAGGTTCCAAACCTCTACTTACTATTTAGAAAGCTTTTCAAAGAATGTCCTAGTCTCTTCGTCAGTTAGTGGGCGCATTTCTGGTATGCTATCTTTTTAACTTATATGCAAAATAACACAAAACTCTTGGCATACACGCTTTCACTGCTTGCTAACAACACGTGCACTGGACCCATCTTAGTAGATAACGTAGGGCGAATTACCTTGTAAAGTATCGACCACGAACTGCGAACAGAATAAACTGTCTGGCCGGATTCTCCGAAGCCTGAATGGCTGTAAAAAGCTTGCCGAGACATTCATACGAAGACCAGAGACTTATGCCCATTTCGTGCTCGCTACGATGCTAGTTTTAGTACTTTGCCGTAAAATATCCATATAAAATGGATACATAAACGAATTGAAAAACAGGGCACCGGCTTGACTAAATCGTACTTTATAGGAGATTCTAAGTATATTGCCATCATAAAATTTTCCGAGAAACGATACACTGATAAAATACATAAAAGGACAAGTTCTGAACATGTGAACTTGTGGTATACAGTACAATATCGAGGAGCCGCTCTTTCAGGTCTTAGTCATATCTGCACAAAGTTACAATAACGAAGAAGAGGATGAGTCTTTTTTTTATATATATTCACAAGAACGCCGTTTGTCTTTAAGCCCGACGAATGGATGAATAGTCAGCTCTTCGCTGAAAACGCAAGGAAAAAATTTGCGAAGTTTCTCCCTAAAATATTTAAATTTCAACTCATCTGAAGCTTTGTAGGCTGGCTGTAGAAAGAACATCCTCCACCTTGGCTGCATAAGAAGTATGGACTTTTGCCGCGGCCTTGCCCCCTCCGTCCTTTTCCCTTGACACCAAAGCAACAACCTATAAGGAGAGTGCACTGGGTAGTAATTGGGTACTCCATACAGTTCGATATTAAAACAACCAAGAAGTTCTTACTTTTTCTGCGTTCATAGATCACGAACGTGGTCGGTTTTCGCAATCAATCGTGAATACCTGCCAATCGTGCCAACCCAAAGAAGGTTTTGCTGGGCTGCAGCACCGAGTACCGCATTGGTTCTGTATCCCGCACAAAAACCTTGTCTCCTTCTTTTAATACCATGGCTCCAGCAGTATAGCACGTGGAAGGAATAGCAATTTTTCCATCACCGCCTGTAGTGGTCACGCAGCGTAAAAAGGGCTCTGTATTGACAAAAACCTCATAGCTGTTCACGGGATGCGGATCCAAATAATGAATCTACAAAAACAAAACAAGAAACGAAAAACAAAAGAATAAATTGAAATAAAAAAGCTTCGCAACTTGTAACCAGGGTGACATAGTGATAATAGATAGCTAATGATATTTCACGATGATTATCAAAGAATTACTCCCCAAGAAAAAACAAAACAAATGACAGTAGTATTTAAAGGCCAGGGCATCCTTCCAGAAGAGGTAACCCGAAGGACCGAGGTGCTACAAATAAGTCCTGACTCCCTATCCTGTCATCTCTCTAATGATCACTTGCAACAAAAGAGGCAGAAAGAAATTGCCACACTCATTAAGCAGCAACGCGGACGTCCTGCTCTTTTGGCCTCTCTTCCCTCTCTTTTCTTCTCTTCTGACTACCTAACAAACCAGGATCTCAATATTTTTTCTTATTTTTTTATAAATCATCTAACTGAGAGTCATACTACCATAGACAGAGACCATCAGGCATCAGTCAGTATACCAGGACAGACGACAAGCTCAAATTAGCTTTTAGGCAAAGCACAACGGCTCGTGACTCGCGAGGAGCTTGCTGGGTGGCTCTTTACATACGCGGACCCCTAGCATATAGGAAAGTCATGTCGGGCACATGAATGTCCACTCGCTAAACTACCTACGTCCGCTCTTTTCTTTTCCGTCTAAAATACAAGTTATCTAAAATGGAAACAAAAACCCTGCCAAGTACTCTACAAGGCCAAAGAAGTACATTGCGAAAATTGACAAGAGCCAAAAGAAAGAAAATCTCCAAAATGGCTGGTAGACGGCTATAAGGCAGGAAAATCTATTCGTGCCACTCATAAACTATCCCAAGTCTTGGCGACTGCCAACCTGAGTTTTATTAAGCGAATCCTTATAACTCTCTCCCCTTCTCCCCGCCACCTCATTCCTAATTCTGTCTGCATAAAAGAGATATCTGCAGTGACGAAGCGCCATGAGAGAATTAAGCACAGCAGCATGTAATTCATAACTCAGATCTTTCTAAATGGGACGCAGTGACCCCCCCTTCCCCCGTTCTCCACCTATATTTAGCATTTCCAACGAAACGAAAGGATCCCCAGTCGTCCGAAAATTTGTGACTTTCGGATGCTGTCAAAAATTATACATAAAATTTCCCGACTTGTCATCCTAATCAGACTCGGCGAACTTGCTAAATGCATTTCTCGCCTCTTTTATACGTAGTGTGGGTTTCTACCTGGGCGTAAATAAAGTAGAGTCCGGCGTGACGAACGCTGACGGTTGCTCCATCCAATTTGACCAATGTGGAAGGACGTAAAGTGCGGCCGCCTGACCCAGGGTCATTGCTCAAAGTCGGTGCATGGCGCCACGACGTATGCAGGCCCAATTCATTCCTGGACGCCAGTTCGACTAAAGCCAAGAAAATAAGTTTAAGGACCAAAAAATAAAAATAAATAAAAAAACGAGTTATAAGACATTAATCAGTTGAGAAGCTCCTTCTCTTCTCAGAGCTCAGCACTCTCTTTTCCTCTCTTTTCTCGGTCGTTTGCGTTTCGCTGGCTTTACACGAAGTGAGTTGCCTTGTTGTTGTTCTCTTCAGCAACAACGAAGCGAGCAAGCAAGCCAAGGTCTCTCTCTCCTCGGCGGAAAGCCCCTTTTCCCTCCAACAGCACACACACATACATACACACGAGCATAGATGCAGTGCTAGCAGAATCATTATGCAAAATGTTCATGTCCAGATGTGTACTTTTGCACTAATAATAGCCTTGTCAGTGATCCCACGCGCCCGACCGGAGACACATTACGTCAAGAGCACGAGGAAATTAACGGGACATGTTGGTGTCATTTGTCTGCTTATGCTAGATCATTAAAAGCCACATTTCATGGCCTAAGAGGGGCCCTTGGGGCAAAACTATCGTCTTTTTTATCACTCTGTCTCTCTCTCTCTTTTTCCATCTCATCTCGTGCAGCTCAACTTATTATTCTTGTTGCTTCCACTGCTGCTTTTATGATTGTACGCGCCCTGAGCTCGGGACAATTAACTCGCAAACTCGTCGTGCTTCTCATTAAACACACGTGTTGCCCTGATGGACTACCCGGTGTTCAAAACTGGGAATTAGGCTTCGAAGGTTGCTCACCACGGGTCAAATTAGTAGTAAAGGATCTCGTAGTTGTATGACAAGCAAATCTCCTTTACCGTTCCAACAAAAAAAAGGAAAAATACAAAAAACTTCCCAAACAATAAACGAAAAAAAGACACCAACCTAGTTAGTGCTGGTTTGTAGTTGAGCATATTAGTTCCAAGTGATTTGGAGTGTGCTCAAAAATAATACCGACATCGTTTGTAAACGTGTGCACAAGACAAGTTGAAGTTGAAGCACATTGATAATGGCGTGTGAGCAAGGCCAAGGGACAAGCTGGCGCCTTTTGAATCATACGT
Source organism: Lepidurus packardi (assembly GCA_023053545.1). Taxonomy (NCBI): domain Eukaryota; kingdom Metazoa; phylum Arthropoda; class Branchiopoda; order Notostraca; family Triopsidae; genus Lepidurus; species Lepidurus packardi. The sequence continues at coordinate 9,220,790 of JAKZAN010000002.1, forward strand.
ATCTTTGCCCTTTCTATGGCAGCAGGCATAACAGACAGAACGCTTTCTCAGAATAGAGTTGGATGGGCGTAAATAAAAAAAAATATGGAAATAAAACATCACCACGCTTGGCGTGAAAAATGACAAGATCTGTAATCCTAAAATGAAACGTGCCATGCGTGCTGGTTCTAGGCTCTTTTTTACCCCCATTTTTAAAAGCATAACAATAAAAGGACGAAGGAATCCAAACAAAAGTACACCCGACTTTAGGCCTACTCTCCCTTTTTCGTGTATAGTAATTTCGTACGTTATGATAATCAATCTGAACAAGCTAACTGCCCCGCCACAAGGTTGAACTCACTGAACCCTGTAAAACGAGAACTGTGGAAGATCTGGTAACATGGAAAACCACCACTTTCTCCTCCATCAAGTCATATGTACATAAAAAAAAGAAGACAAGACAAGGCCTTTGTCAGACGAATCTCTTGCAATGCACCCGTGTGACAAAGTACAAAAGTATCATTACTAACCGACTCACGTACAAGTGTCAGGTGGACTTGGTTTTAAAGAGAGCGAGAAAGTCCTTTTAATTAGGAAGCCCGGATCTTCGACCCCCCCCCCCCCATGAAAAAAATAGAAGAAAAAGAAGTGAGCGAATACTGGTTCGCCACATGTTGCCTAATATTCTAATCCGTCTCGAAGGTTGGAAAGACGACAATAAATACCTGCATTATCGCCTGATGCATAGGTAGCATTGCGCCCATCAGCGACCAGATGAGCGGCCCAAATGCCTGCATGCGGGTGTTGCTGGCTCCGGGATTCGGTTGACAACTGCTTCTTGCCGAGGCGACTGCTCTTTTTACGGGTGGTGGGGCGTCGATAGTCCGCTTTGTCAACAGTCGACTGCACTTGTTCGCTAGGGACCTTGCGAGGGACGACGCCGCGATCTGCACCTCCAGCAGCTGTCGGTTGTTGGACGCGGATAACATCGCCTGCTTGGGATGAAGACGACGACGTTTTGCGAGGTTTGTGCTGGGCATGGGAGTGGGCGTGGCGGACTTCCGGTACTGCTACCGAGGCGGCCGCCACGATGGCAGCCGGCGGGGCAGTGATGGTCAGCTCGCGGGGTTGAGTCAAAGATTTCTGGTCGCCTTGAATCGGGGGCAGAGTGGGCGTCTCCGGGGAGCTTTTCACTCGACTGTGACGGACGACGACAGACGGGGCTTTGATGCGAGGATTCTGGTACGAGTGACCCTGAATTCCGGTACGGGCCGGAGAAGGTGAAGCACTCGTGGCTTCAGGCCAGAATCGATTTTGTCGATGATGAGGTTGGATGGGGGCGGCCGTAACGTCCCAACCCACATCTGGGGTTTTGGGTTCACCCCGTCCGCCTGTAGCCAGCAAAGATTGATAGATTCGTAAGCCTTCAGTGCGATTGATGGATAGTCCGTAGCCTTGGTCAAAGATCGGGATGCCGTCTTGAGTATGGGCACTCATATCCACTTGGCGTTTGGGTCGGCCGAAACCCTGTATTTCTTCTTCTTCACTGCTGTTTTCTGCACTGTCGCTGTCCGTGTCAGCCTCTTCATCTTCCTCAGTTTCGCCATCCCCGTCTCCAGACTGGCTATAAGTTTCCTCCGAGTCTTTCAACGATCCTTCCTTCAACTGCGCCAAAGTCACCGCAGATAAAGTCCGTTTTGACTCTGAAGTGGGTTCATCTTCCATAAACTCGACACCAAAACCATCTTCTACCTGTAGTAATACCAAAAGTAGAAATGTTCAAATAAGAATAACATAAAGATGGCAGTTTAGACTACCCACGTTGGATGTCGAGCGTTACCAAAATCAAGAAGTATACAAACAAACCGGAGGGAAGCCAACAATGAATCCCCCATTTAGAATCCCCATAATTTCGCAGTGCCCATAGAAAATAAAACAAAAAATACAGAAAAGGCTTCTAAATTTGGACAATAATCATAAATAAGGCACAAGAAGAAAAGCCTACGGACTTAAAAGAGTTCCTATAATTGTCTTGAGACAAACTTGTTCGCCTCCTCCTGGGGCCCCTCATGTTTATGAAAGGCCGACAAGGCTGCTGCGGTTACAGAGAAGCAGTTTAAGGACCAGTCACGAAAATTGTAGACATGGATTCATTCTCTCTGTAATTTCTAACAAGGTAAAATCCCCAGAAAGGTCTGCTGTGGGCTTTTATCCATAGCTACAGCCCCCAGTACTGTGCATTGCATTGTTATGCTGATCCCTTGACAAACACTCCGCTAAGGTTTCCAGAAAAGAAGTCCATAAGAAGGGCGTCGACTTATAGCCAGCCACCTCCGCTTATTTCCAACCAACTCACACACAACTTTGTCCAGTTCCAACTATTCCATCCATAACATTAAACGCTCGAATAGCTCAGGTGACATTTACGATGGGGAATTTTCTGGCCCTGTCTTGCTGCTGCAATATGCTGCATTGCGAGCCAAGTAAGGGCACCATTGTGTGCGCTAACTATTAGCTGACTTCATCGAATTCCTCACCGAAAAACTTCTCTTGCTCTTTCCCTTCTGTGTGCGAAACAAAAATCCCTTAGCGGTGCTCATCACCGAAACCTTTGTTCCTTTATGATACTTCAGCATGCAATTTTTCGGGGTAAACCGGATGATGCAACAAGGAAAAAAAATAATCCATAAATAGACATAAAATACGATAGAAAAAGAGGAGCAAGAATGAAAGTTTTAAGGACATTTTAAGGTGTTGTGGGTCTCTTTTCCTTGGCTCGAGAACGAAACTTACTGCGTCCTGATCCTCGTCAGCGGAAGTGGGTTGTCCGCGCCAGGCTTGCTGTTGCTGTTCTCGACTCAGCTCTTTCAACTCGGCTAATTCTTTCAATTGCGAGCGCAATTCATGCCAATCGGCCTGGTCACGGAGCCAAGCCACGCCTTCTTCCAACTCCGTCACTCGTTTTTGCCAACGTCCCACGTCCCACACCTGCCATAAAGCGCACACTGTGCAACTGATGAATACCGCAGTTATAGCAGCCACCAACAACAACACGCCCATGCTCAGACCATTGCTAGTACTTCTCCGGATCGTCGTGGTGGCTTTGGCCACAGCCACCCCCCTTTCGTCAACCAAGCATTTTTTCCCGTCCAAAAGCACTGCGTAAGTATTAGGACCCATGATTTTCAATTGTTTTCAGACCCTTGTGGGGGAGGCTGTAAAAAAAAATTAAAGGTTATCTCGAAACGGGCCACTTTTTAGAAGCCTCACACATGTTGTCTGGTGCTTTTTCTGCCTGTCCACTTTTTTGTCTACAATGAACTTCGGTTGTGGAAACACTTTTTAAGAGAAGGCAGACTCCTATAGGGCTCTATGCGTGATTTTTCAAGGGTTTGGGGGGGAAAAGGCAAGAGAGTGAGACGAGTGAGTGGCGGAATTGGATACGAAATCAAGTTAAGGTCTTTTTCAGGTGCCGTCTGGGAGCACAGTGATGCTCGCACGCTGGCGAGTCGGGCTTTTTCATTCCTTGCCCACAGAGCGCCCACAGAGCAAGATCACAATGTAGCTTTAAAAGCGCTGGATGGATGCTGCTTGTGGGTATGCGATGTGCATGTGTGTGTGTGTATGTTTCTATGGGCGCATGCATCGCGTGTTTGCGTGCAAGGTCGTCATACCAAAGTTCCCAAACCCAACCCCCTCTGCGTTGCCCTTATGGACACGCCCAATCTCTGCACTGTGCGTCATCATTTCTATTGAATCTGTTCTTCAACTTCTCCTTACCATTATTTTTTTAATTATTAATTTATCAAGCGTTTCATGATTACGGGAGCAAGCAGAGCAGAAAACAGCGCTGTTTCCACACCGTGTGAAATGTCCACATGTGGTCCTTTGCATACCTAGACTAACTCCACCCTTTACAAAACCTTTCTCTCTGCTTTTAATTTATTCCGTAATTAGAAATTATACATCTCAATGCTTAAAAAACCTGTCATTCTTCTTGTTAGAAATAAAACTAAGAATGTAAGAAAAAAGGCTCCCAAAAGTACGCCTGTCTGGTACAAATTTAGGCGTAATTACGGCTATAACAATCCAGAAAAGAATGAAAAAAACGAAAATAAAAGAAAAAAGAAAAAAAACAAGTCTGAGAATGTGGACAAGGATTCAGCCTAATTCCCACATGGAAATCACCCGGACAAAGTTGGACCACAAGGACAATACATAGTACATACACAACAGGCTTGCTGCTCACACTAAAGCTATTCTTACGGTTTTAACGACTTTTGCAACAATACATTTCGCAAGCGAATCTCTTCACTTGTTCCAAGAATTCCTGTCCGGTGAGTTTATGCCAAGAATGCTGTGAATTTTTGGGAACAACCACACACACACAAACACTGGCAAAGAGTTGACACACGTAATGCACAAGGTTAAAAGTATATACAGCAAATACGCAAACTGACCATCGTACCGCTATGTCCCACATCACCCAAACCGTTTTTCGCCCCGTTTTCTCCTACCCAAGGCGTCCGACTGTCAGGCGTCTCGACGCCAATTTCGCCATCAACTCGTCGACGGCGCCTTTTGCCATAATACGAGAGTCAGTCTTTCCTTTCCTTTGCCTCTTTTTTTCTTTTGCACGTATGTGTGTCTGTGTGCAGTGGGGAGGGAGGGCGCCGGGGGAAGGTAAGTATACAGCTCTGCAAAGAGCACTATAAAATGTGCATCTTTAGGCACTTGCCATCATCTCCCTATCATTAATAACCGTTTCATAACCATCGATCACAACACCTCGGCGTAAAAACTTTTCTGCCACGTCCGGGTTTCCCATCTCCGCCAACGGCAAACAACCCGGCATGGGCCATGTGCCAAACGAAAAGGAACTCTACTTGTATTATTCCCTAATTGGGACTTCGCACTGTGCCGTGTAAGTGTTGTATCTTACTCATGGTGTGAGAATATGAAAGTTCGAGTACAGAAATTGACGGGCTATCATGCAAATGCTGCTTTCCGACCGGATCCAGCCCCAAACTAAGCACCCTGAAATGCCAATTTTAAGTGCAACCTCAAGAGTCACGCGTTTCAACTCAAAAACTAATCTAAAACACAAGCTAACATATAAAAAAATAAAAAATGGCGGTACCCCGCGGCCTGTTTTGCTCCCAAGACCTTGAATAAACCAACTCAATTTCCCTTCATTTTGCCCCCCTTAGAAACAAAAATACTAAAAGAAAAGAAAATTCCAAACTCGCAAACCGCTTACGTTTATATAACTAACACGACGCACCTGCTTGGCTTTGCTTCATTTTCTGCAGTGGGCTATGCAATGCAAACGCAGCTGTCAAAGTCACTTCACTATCATTAACCTAGTCTCTCACTTTTACGTGTACGCTAAACTCATTCCGTCCCCCCCCCCCCCTCTCCTGCCCTTCAGCCTCAAGATTTTTTTTAGAACTCCTAATGAATACTGAGCATTCCTCACCCTTTAAAAAAAAATATTCCCTCCCCATGGAAGCCAAATGGCCAAACGTATGCCAGAACGACTAAGAGATAAACTGTGAGAACACAAACCTTAAAGTAAAGGTTTAAAAATAAAAACAAAATAAAATAAAAAACTCGTTACGAAAAGACACTTCACTTTGGATCATAAAACACGTTGCGACACAGGCGCGTGTACCAAAACTGTCATTTAACCCCAGCTTGCAATTATTACTTCCGACTTGGCCATAATTTAAATTGCTAGATCATGTCACATTAGGCAACCCAAGTACCTAGTACCTCATTCTGGTATTTACTTGGACACGTATTTTAATTTAACTAAAAAAACGAAAAGCGGATACGAGGGCTTTAACGATAACAATGCAAAGTGCGCGCGTGTCTGTACTTATGTTTTGAACTTCTTAACGAGGTACTATTGTCTTCGCAACGCCCTATTACGATGGCCATTGACACAAGTGCAAGGTACAGCTACATTCTAGTAACGAAATTTTATTGTTGGGTCATCAACTGAGGTAAGCCAGTCGGGAACAAAACTGCCAACGTGTCCCTTTCTTTGCTCAGATGTACACACAGTCAGTAATGACATTTTGTTTGATAATAAAAAAGAACAGAAAAGAAGTCACTGCTCTATTCGCAGTGTCTATTATTTTGTTTAATAAGAGCTGACGTGAGAACAAGCTATTGGAAATAACGCCACGCTTTTAACGAGAAGTCCGCCTATACTGCTTGGAGCCATACTGTTCTTGAATAACAAGGTTGGTGCGTGTCATTGCTCCAAGTTTTTTTAGTTGCCTAACATTTCAAGGAAAAGGAGAATTGTACCCATCAAACTATACAAGTCCAAAAATGAACTCCCAGACTCCCACGCATACTTTTTATCAAACCTTTCCAATCAAAACTCTAATCTTTCCTTTCCCTACATGCAATGTATGACTACGCAACTTAATATAAAAAATTACAATTATAAATATATATTATTATATTTATTATATTTTATTTATATTATTATATTTATTATTATTATATATTATTTATATTATTATATTTATTTTATTATTTTATTTATTATATTTATAATTGTAATTTATATATTAAATTGCGTTGTCATAAATTGCATGTATCTACTTATGGCAGGTTTTAATCCTTCGCTGAAGCTAACAATAAATTATGACACGTATGGTACGACGCTATGTCCTTGCAAGGACGCCCTGTGTTCGCAGGTATTTCTAAACAAGAGGAGAAATAAAAAAAAAATGAAAAGAAAGACGTGAACACACAGCATCAGCATGATCCAGGATTTGACATCAATGACGTGGCCAAGCTTCAGACTAGGGAAGCTATTGTTGTGACTTTGGGGTCAAGAGATCAAATAAGACCTGTAGGCGCCAAGCCAGCGAAAGACAAGAGCACCATATAAGGACACGCCCCCTAGTGCGGCCACGGCGCCGGACTTCCATACGGACGTCCTCCGTTTTGCTTCGACAACTTTTAACAACATTAGCTTGTTTTCTGAGACAGCAAAATGTATATGTTCGTGGGCAACCTTGACCACAAATTTGTATTTTATTTTATTCATTTTGAAACGGAGTTTTCCTTAGTTTCCTAATCTTTCTTGTAATGGTCGGGGTAGAAAATAAGTCGCACCTCTACGTTTTCCCAGACGATTAATCTGCTCGATATGGTGGCTAATAAAGATTTCAAACTAAGATAAATGAGTTGGAAATGGACACTATTGCTCGTATCCGTTTCAAACTACCCGAGAACAATTCATTTGCCGAAACAAAACTAAATAAAATGTAATAAAATACATCGCCAAAAGAAATGTAAACAATTGAGATCTATATAAGCACTTAAGGGATACGAGATTACAAAGTCCCTCGGGCTTTCTTAGTTGCGACGATTAGATTGTTTCTATTACAAACTTCCCTGACACACCAATGGAACCAGCCCCTGAAGATTGCTCCACTAAATTCTCTTTAATATCGACCGTTTCAACACAGGAATGACCGGTGGCTATTGCTTGTCTAAAAGCTTGTTGCTAAAGCTTTTCATAAGCTTTTTGTAAGCTTTTCCTCTTTATAAACTGTAAGTGAACCAGTGAACACGACAAGATAGGGAACAAAGAACCCAAACCAAATTCTTCCTAAAAGAAAAATCAAATTAATTAATAAGCGAAACCTTTGAATCCGTATTAGCTTTACGTTAATTTAGTTTTTTTCAGCCTCCAAGAAAAAACAACTGAATCTTCATATGATATCAAGGTGAAGTGTAGAATATTTAAAAAAATCAAGGTAGCCATAGCATTTTTTGTGGTACTTGTCCAGACGAGATTTATGGACCAGCTTTTGTAACTGCTAAACATAACCACCCAGTATAAATCTTGTCAATCCAAATCCAAACCAGCGGCACATGTTGCTACATTAACAGCTCAAATACTGCAACTTGTCAGGATTTCTCTTTGTAAAATGCCTATAAATTCATACACCTTTAACAGTGGCGATTTCACTAAAAAAAAAGTCTTTAAACATTGCGTAAGGCATAAGTCTGCACACAATAGCTAGTACCTTCCTGGAAGCAGTTAATACCAGATTCTCGCTCCAAACTTGGCGGCAAAAGTGACTTTTCGGTGGCGAAATCATGGACCAATCTTTCATTTCTCTTGAGATTTCTTCCGTGCAGACACCTGTTGGAATTAAAAACAAAGAACGGGTTTAAACAGTGACGCTCACAGCATCAGCCTCCGCTAAGTCACGCAAGAGTGCTCTGTCAGCAAAAACCTCACGCGACTTCACGCACACAAAATCCGTTACTATTTTTTTCACACAAAAAAGGCCTTGAAGAAAAAGTAGGACATATTCTAAGACTAGGTCATTGACTATAACTGGAATTCATTGCTAAGGAACGCATCTGACGCATATATTCACACGTTAAAGCTTTTCTTGTCCATCTGACACGAAACTTAACCAAGAGCTTTTCCTCGTCGGCCAAACATGACTCCCGTTAGTTTGTAATCGTAGAAGCAGCCGCGTCAATCGTTAACTGTTCATGCCCCAATTAGGCTTAGCGATACATCGAATGCTACGTCCTATTTCCTTTCCGTTTCACCTGACTTATCTTTCTCCTCTGTGTCATCCTACTTTTGGCAGTAATTAAGTCCCCAGGAAGAAACCCAAAGGAAACTATGGATAGGCTTCATTAAATCATATTATGCATACATCATTCGAAGAAAATTGGGCTTTGGGTCCCTAATTTTCACAATGACGCACGCACAGAAAACTGCCAAGTTAAACATTCGTCACTTGACACAAGGGACAAGTTAACATTTGTGCCCGTCGTGTGCCAGATGCGATTCTCGTGGCTCGAAAGGAAAGGCATTCATTGTTACTCGGCACCTGTGAGGTAAGCTTTGGAAAATTTCTCTCAAAAAATAAAAGGGACACCCGTAGGACGGGTTTCGTTGCAGAAGCTGTCGGCGTTTTTAAAAACTGCTCTTAACAGAAAACACGTTTTCAACGATACGATAACCCAGAATCCACGTCACAGACATTGGTTATGTCGCTGAGAGTTCTTACTGATGAACTGATATCAATATGCAGTTACTTGACATGTCTTTTTTTCTCCTACTGCATGAAAAAGTCGCAAAACTGGCTTATGTCATAAAAACAAGAATGGCAAATGTGACATCAATATGTAATAGAAAGCTTACTTAATTTCATTTTCGGAAAAAACTAAACTTGAAACAGTTTGGGTGAGGCACAAGGACTCGGAAAGGTTAATTGAACAGGTTTCTAGCTTTAGCCATAAAAATACCTCGTAGTGGAAAAACCCTTGAAAAAAAGAAAATTTTCCTTCCTAGAATAGCACATTCGGACATCCAGGTTTTGACTAAGCTCGAGGGACGTTGTTCCACCCCGTTTCCCCATCCCATTGGAATCAAGCTAAATCTACCCATACTAAACATAAACCGAAAGCCGTGAGGTCAAATACAAGGACACAGGTTGTCGACCTATGCACGGTTCTTTATTTTTGCTGAGGGTTGCTCTTCGTTACATTTCACGTCGGGTCCTGGACAAAGAAAGAAAAAAGGTCCGAGAAAAGCCAGTGGAATTAATTGGAATTGCATGACTCTTTTGCGTCAGCTTAAGCAGAGCAAAATAAAGTACTTCAAAAAAGAAAGAGGGAAAGGAAAGCTTTAGGAGAAAATGGAAAAAGTTAGTAACTCAAGACCATTGTTAAAGTTTATTAGAAAAAACTCCATAGCTTCAAGCTCCATTTCGTTTTTAATTTCGTCTCACTTTCTTCCCAGGGAAAGTTTGCAGGCCTGTAGTTCCATCGAACCCAACGTTTTAGTGTGCCCGATGTTAAAATTGTCTTACCGAACAACTAGGATGTAACAGTTACCCCAATTCTTTGCACATACTCGGCTCAGCGATCCGGTAGGTATTTTCCCTTGCACAATTAGTAAAAGTCTTGAAGAGAAATCGGACCCTATGAGTGTGCATTCCATAATTTTGTCGGGGAACATGCGCAGGAAGGGTTAAAACGACATCGAAAGCCCAGGTTGGCCAAACTAGGTCGATGATGAGTGGATAAGGTATAATGCCTGAAATTTTTTCGCACCTCCTTTAGTGTCGGATTCGACCGTTTTCCAATTGTTTTAGCAACTGTGTTTTGCATTCTTAAAAAAAAAATAAAAGGAAAAAAGTGTTACATTTCCGTAGGAAGTCTGACACAATTTTGCAAGAAAATTCAAAGATGCGACTTGAAATTAGCTACAAAACCTTGACATCCACGTTATTATGGGCACCTGTTTGGGCAAAATATGAACAGCAGCCATCTTAAGAATGGATCAATCTATTTCGTACATTATGTTCCGGAATCTTCGAAAATGCGATTTAACATCAATCATCACAAAACTGTGAGGCATTGCATGTGCTACCGTTATCTCTGCGGATATCTGACTTGATACGATTACTAGAACAACAGGATTTAATGAGCAAGGGAACAAAATAAACCCCTCTACACTACTCTTTCGAAAGCTGTTCGTTTGCGATAAAAGCTATTTAGACAGTCCTTTAAATAGACTCCTTAAGGTAGCAAAAGATGGACAGAAACAGACAAGCTTAATTTTTTTTAATAGTGTCTACTTCCTACTCCTACCGGTAATGATAAGCCACGTGAATTATAGCAGAAGAAGCATGGGTGAGTTATAGGAAGCTTGCTTCCACCTGAGTCGGGGTCATTGGACTTGGATGGAACCAACGGCAAAGTTCGAAGAAGAAAACCACACTTGCTTACGGCACAAGAGTTCCAGGTCTGCAGAGTTGGAATTCTACTGGTTCAGTAGACGAAAGACTCGGACCGGGGTTAGGAATTGGAAAATAACTTGTATCTCTGTAGCACGTAACTCGGGGAGGAAACTTAGAAAGGCAGTATTTTATTTTAACTAGTTCTTCGTATTTTTAAGTGCAAATCAAGTTCCCGTCGCTAAGCTAGCAAATGTGACTTAATTTTGATGAACAAAATTTGATAGTGGTTTCCGCGTTCTCTAATATTCTCTAATATTCCCGTCGCCAAGCTCGCAAGTGTGACTTAATTTTGATTAACAAAATTTGATAGTGGTTTCCGCGTTCTCTAATATTCATTACCAGATTCGCTGGTTATACTCGAACAGGTAAGTGGGTCGTCGTCGAAACTAATGATGCCCTTCGGACAGGATCCCGTGTATCTCGATTCAAGTTTTCTTTTTACTTCGTTCTGTTAGCGTTCCTTCGCCAGCTTCTTTTTTTCTAGACGAGGACTATCAACTGTTTACAGAGAAAAGGGTAAACAGAAGAAAGAGCTCCAGGCTCATGTGTAATACCATTGTAGCGTTCAAACACGCGTTACTATAGAGTATAAAAACGCCTAGACCAGGAGAGAAGAGAGAAAGAGAGAAAAAGAGAGGACAGCTTTTCTCCACGAAATGCGGTAAACGGAACCGGGTGGACTTTCCTTTTTTGGTACCAGTCCATTCTGGGGCTTGAGGCTCCGCCTATTCAGCTTCGCTACCCAACTAGTTTTCCGGGATTGGTATTACAAAATGCCGCAGCTGGCTTGAAGAGTTGATCATAAAGGGATCTGAAGTTCAGTGTCTTGGTTCTCTACATAACGGGACACTTTAGAGAAAGAGGTTGCTTGGGCGGTTGCTTACTTTACGTTGGCTAGTGCCAACTGCAATCCTGTTCAGTTTGAAGGTAGGACGTTCCTTAGTTGGACTTTTAACCTTAACGTACGTCTGCCCAGAACCTCAGGTGGGCTCTCCGGCTCTATGTCGACACACGAGCATTAAGTAAATTGTTCTGTTCTTCATTCAGCTTCTTGTTTTATTCTCATTCAGGTGTGTCTTGTGTGTGACGGTTGTTCTGAATCCAGTATTTTGCGTAGCTGCCAAATTAATTTGTCGCAATATCCATGGCGACGGTGTGGCTGCAGAAAGTCGTGGAGGACTACCATGATATCATGGAGAACCAAACTGGTGAGTTGATTAGCCTTCTTTATAATACTTCGATTTGGGGATTATGGGTTCAAGTATGGTAGGCCACAATCTTAAGAATTTGTGAAATTGCTTGAGGCCCACAGGTCTACCTTTTTCGGGCCTCAATCAAAGATCGTAAGCATGACTTCCGTGTTGCCTGGAATTCGCATGCCGTTGCACGCTTTTGGGGTTTTCTGCAAACTCTAGCTTCTTTGGATAGTAAATACGGTATCTCAAGGTCTGCATTTGCCTACGTGGCGTACGTGTATTTTTTTAAAAGTAATTACACTCACTTGGCAAGGATGTCATGTCGGACAAAGACGGGTTTTTTTATATTCCAAAGCGCTGTGTCTGGCTCAAGTATGGAACATATTTGTGATGGGAATTTTTCTTAGGGGTCCAGTCCCAGCTATAGTAAATTTAACCTAGAAAAGAATCTCCTTACTTCTGAAACCGGTTTCTGTAAGGTTCATAGACTCCCGTTACTTTGGGTTCCACGCGTGATTTGGCTCCAGGTAAAAAGGTACGACAGAGCTTTAAGGGTTTTAAAGCCCGAAACTCGCAAGTTCAACATGGAAAGGTGAATGCTATTTATTTAGGTACAGCCTCAATTTCGGGCTCACGAATCTTTGATGGATGCTAGGAACCATAGGATCCTGTGGGCATTTTAAATTTGCATGTCATGGGTAAACAGAGAGAAATCTTCAATTGCTACTCGCCAACGGTTTAGCTTCTTAAACAAACGAACACCGTAACTGAACGCAAAGATCATTGCACTTTATGCATTGGATTGACTTTAGAACCAGTTTTTTCACCTCGGAATATTTGTGCGCGTCTTTCCACTATTTTTTTTATTGAATTTCCGTCGTATGCACGGTTTGCGTCTAGACTTAGGGTTTGGCGCTAAACATAGCTGGCGCCACGTGACGAGTTACGGAGATTCAAAATGTTGAACACATTTTCAATTCAAACCATGTAACATGCTTCAATTGGTCAATTCAAACCATGTAACATGCTTCAATTGGTCAATTCAAACCATGTAACATGCTTTTAAAATAAGTTTTCTTGTTTGATTGTCTAGATCCCCGTGTAAATGGTTGGCCCTTGATGCAATCGTTTCTCCCCACGGCCCTGGCCTGCACCGCCTACATATATTTCTCCAAGGTTTTGGGCCCCCGATTGATGAAGGATCGCAAACCTTTCGAGCTCCGAAACGTCCTCATTGCCTACAACGCATTCCAAGTCGTAGTCAGCGCATGGCTCGTATACCATGTAAGTATCCTATTCATTAGGTCAAACAAGCTCTATTAATTTTCTGGTGCTTTTAAAGGGTTTGTACTACTGGTTTTTCCGCTACAATCTATACTGCGAGCCGGTGGATTACTCTCCCACAGAAGATGCGACTTGGGTGGCCAAACTTTGCTGGGTATATTACTTCCTCAAGTTTACGGAATTTCTCGACACGGTGTTCTTCGTCATGCGTAAAAAGTTCGACCAAGTTACCAATTTGCATGTAATCCACCATGCAGTCATGCCGGCCACTTGTTGGTGGGGTATCAAATTCGCAGCAGGCGGTCATGCCACCTTCTTCGGTACGGTCAACACCTTCATCCACGTCATCATGTACTTCTACTACCTTATGGCCGCCATGGGACCCCAATACCAGAAGTACTTGTGGTGGAAGAAGTACCTCACCCTCATGCAAATGATCCAATTCGTCGCCGTGTTCCTCCACTCTGCCCAAGTCCTCTTCAACGGCTGCCAATACCCGAAGCTCCTTGCCATTGTCCAAACCTCCCACGCGCTCATGTTCTTGGGACTCTTCTCCAACTTTTACATCCAAGCGTACATTCGTGGCCGTCGTACCCCCAAGATCAAGGCCGGACATGACATCAACAGAAACGGCTACAGCAACGGAGTCAACGGTTACACCAATGGCTATACGAATGGACACTGCAGTAACGGTATCCAAACAAACGGCCAAGCCAAAAGCAACGGAGTCAAAAAGACCGACTAAAAGAGAATGTTATGCAACTGCTCCAGAGATGCTCTTCGTGCAACTGCAAAAGAGAACTGTTAATTGAAGTACACAACCTTTTTAAGCTTCTTGCTCCTTAGATCCAAACACCGTGTACATAATTGCATTGACTCGAGCTCCCTTCCCCAAAAATTTCCAACCTATGATCGTAACCTGTAAATATAATTCCAAGAAATGAAAAAGACAAACGGGGAGGTAAGACAATGCTTCCTCCTTGAGCACGATGGTTGCTTCTATTTTTACTTGCCTTGAATTTTAAAAATGTTATTCAAATGACCGCAGGTGCCGCTCACTTTTCTTTTCTTTTTAAAAAAAATCTATTACGATACTTCTGTACTTTTTAAGAAAAAAACATCACTCTGTCCACCCGTGGCTTATTTAGGGGATTGAAACTCCCGAAACCTAAAATCCAATGGAAAAGGAAAGAAAACAAGGTGTTGGGCTATTTGAAGCTCGTAAGTTTTGCATTTAAAAAGAAAAATTGTTTGATACAAGTTGGCTCGAAATTATTTCCACACTAATTTATGTAAGCCCTGAAAATTCTAAAGACTCGTTAATAAAATCTGGGCGGAAAAGTCAATACAAAGAAACATTTTCTATTTAAATGTAAAGGAGCTCACGGACGTTTATCAAACGATTGTATTTCGACACAATACGAGAAACCCACAGAGTTCCGGATGTGACGACCGTCTTCAATTGTAAATGGTCCCATCTGGGGAATTTTACAACATCCGGTAAAGACCTGTACTATCGATCTGAACTTCCTTTAATTGCCGTGAAGTAATTGCGCAATTCATAAAAGTACCAATTCTTCTTGCCGAAAGACTGGCTCAATGAGTACTATATATCCCGAAACTTGGCCTCCCCTCACTAAAGTACCGCTATGGAGAACACTATACTTGTCACGACGTGAATTGGCGCTTTTGTCTGAGATAATTACTATTGTTAAGTGAGATGTCTCTTAATTATTAATTAATGACATACTTCATTTGTTCATTAGCCTTGTAAAAAAAGACCTGTCCCCCAGCTACACAGTACATGCGTCGAGGGTACGTATATTCCATAAAGTGTGCCAAATCAGTGTCACGTGATCTCGCATGGTCACAAAGTGACTAAGTTAACCTCGACCTGGATCTGGACCTTGACCCGTGAACAAACATTGTGAGATATTTCCAAAGTGAGGGACCAAACTGAGGAGTCAGCTTACCACCAATGCGGGGCTTTCGAAACGCTTCGAGACACTTTTTATTTCTAGAATGTTGAGGGTATAAGGGAGGGTACAAACTCGTTTTTCGTTATTGCCTAGAATTTAATCCGGAAATTGCTCAAATGTTTCAGCAGAATACCGCCTCAAATTCCACGCAAGTAAAAATGTTCAAGAGTTCCTTACGCTTGCTTCATCCATTTTTTTCGTGCATCCCAATATGAATAGCATTTAGATTATAGAAACTACTCGGGTTTCTTGCTCCTGAGGATTGGAAAAACTGGATTTTGGTGCCCAAGAAGCGAAAGGCTATTTTGGAAGGGTGCCTCTTGGCTATGCAGTGGAGTTCGAATGTTCGCAGACTTTCATACATGAGCTTCCAAATGATCTTATTAGGCTAAATCGTAGCTAACGAGAATCAGAATAGAAAGCCCACAATCTACCCAGTCACCCCACGCCCCTTGGGCCAGCTCCACAATTGCTCCTCCTCGAAGTCATGATGACCACATGACCCATAGGCTCCTGGTAATGCCCCAACAGGTCAGCGAGGTCGAACCTCCGGGTTTTCCATCCAAGCTCATTTGACAGAAAGGCTCATACCTATTTTTATATAGGAAGGAGCAAAGGCCGCATTAGGTCATTCTCACAGTGTCTTTCAGCGCGAAAACGTGTCTCTCTGAATACTACAGTCTTTCAGAGTTTGAAGCCTCTTGTTGCTTTTACCCCTTTCTTGCAAGGAGTTTCCTCCCCTAACCCCCCCCCCCCCCCCCGTCTGCAAGCAAACTGATATCGTCTGGTAAGTTCCTCCCCTTAACCCGCTTACTCCCTTGAGTTATCTCTGTTAGGTTATCGGACACTTTGCTTTTCGGGTTCTAAACCTCCACTTGAAAAAATGTTCTGAAACTACCTAGTAGTGCGTTACCGTGTGTGACAAATGCTCAGGTTGCGGATTAATACGGATGCTCCATATTGACCTCTCGGTTGCTTTACTTTTTGCTAGTGGCACATCAGGGAGCATCCAAAAAGTGGCACCTGCTTATTCTCATTTAAGCTCGGTTAGTACGTACCACTGTTACAGTGTTTTAAAAAAACGAGCAGCAAATGCGGTCCAGCTACCCAGGCGTGACACTTCTAACACGTGCTCTTCTTGTTCTCGCGCTGAGCAACTTACCCCCTGCTCCCTGCTCGTCACCCCAATTAACCACGGGACACCCGTTTTGCATTGTTCCTATTACAACCCCTCAGATCTTCCGTGTAGTAAGCTGCTTGCTCTTGTTCCGATCCCACTTCGTCATTTTGACCCCGGCTAACCTTAATGCTTAGTTCCGGCGTATCAAACGCCCCAGTAGCAGCTACCTACTTATAGTGCACACCGTTTTTTAACGAGTGTCGCTTGCACTTTTTATGAAAATAATGCAGTATAATAGTTATGTAGGAAAGGTGAGGTCCAGTGATAAATCTTCTGTTGCGTAGAAAACATGCCCTTTACTAGAAACCGTACTTGTGAAATTCTTGTGTTTCGTTGTTTACGGGAAAAATAAAGTGACTAACGTTGTTTTGCGTTTGTTTTTGCAGTAAACCGGCCAGAAAATGATGAGCGTTACAGATAAGCGGGTATACGCTTGTGATCATTGCCCGTACCACACCGATCGCCGGAACAATCTCAAGCGTCATACGGTAACCATGCACGAGACCAGCGAAGCTTTACTGGAGTGTTGTGGTGAGCAGTTCGAAAACAAATCTGCTCTACGACAACACACGTCTACGTGCCACCGTCATGGTTATGTTTGTGCCATTTGCGGACGCGTCTTCTGTCGTCGAGCCCTCTTACGACGCCACCATGCAGTCCATACTGGCATCAAGGAATTCTCCTGTGCAGTCTGCAGCTATGCCACTTCTCATAAGAGCAATTTGGACCGCCATATGAAAATACATAGTGAGTTTACCTATGATTCCTCGACGAGCCCTTACCATGCTTCCCAATCGTCGCCCAATACAAGCCGCGACGAATCGTCAACTCCCACTCCCTTCAGCAGTAATCTCTCGCGACCCATGTACACGTTTCCTTTTCCGACACATTCGACTCCGTGTTTCCTGGGAGAAATGGCAAGCACGTACCCGCAGAGTAATTACCAGCGTGCCGCTGCTGCAGCGCTTCCATCGCGTCCACGTTCCAATGTGGACTCCACTAGTTACAGTAGCTGCCTTGAAAAGATGTTGGGTAATCCACCCACCGATCCATTGTACGTAGCAGTACATTCACCCGGCAGCAGGCAGACGTCAATAATGCCCAAAACCGGTCCATTGGATGGTAGACCTCGTCCCAAGTTGCGACATGCCATTGATGTCATCTTGGGTCATCTTTCCGACGGAGACTCCGCGGTTGGGACTTCCATGACAATGAGTTCCACCAGTCCTTTTTCCTGCAGAAGTTCGTCGTCTTCCTTGCCTGAATTGTTTAGTATGAGTCCACCACACGGCGAAACTATGGTGTCTCCTAATTCCACTCACAACAAGTCGCATTTATCAGGTGGAATTGTGACTTGTGCCGCCACAATTAAGCCACTAGTGGACGCTGCTAATGCCATGCTGCTAGAAAACCCCATGATTGAAAACTTTGCCAGTTCCAAGTTCTCCATAGCTGACAACTGCAAGCCTGAGCAAGAATACATTCACAAAAAGTGGCGTGTGGCCAAACGTTTTCAGCTTTCTTAAAATTGTAATAAAAACATTTATTTCAAAAGTATTACCCTTACGGACCTTTAAGATGATAAGCAATCTGACTTTGTATTTGTTCTAGTGCATTGTCTTTCATTTGTAAATGACATTCTGTCTAGTCCACAGATACCGTATCACAATACACCTTACCTGAATTATATAACAAATTTTGTTTAAATTATAATTGATTTAATTTTTTCCCTGTTTATAGCCAATTCAGACCATGGTAAAACTTACATTTGTTCCAGGAACTGCGGAGATTTAAAAAGATTAACCGGATAGTAAGGCTTATGTAAACTTCGGGCCTCTTGGGTTGGCTTTCTATCGTTCCAGGAAGTTTTCTCTTGGGTTGGTGTTGTTGAGTACAATGCTGTTCCTATTTGTACGCAGTTAACCTTTCTTTCATTAATGTGCAAGAAGTAGTAAGCAAAAACCAAAACAAAAGCGAATACTGCTAATTCCCTCAGCCTCTTAAGAACTTTCATCAGGTTATTTAAGATTTCCTGTCCCGAATGACTTTGGGTTCTTCTCTTATTTTCTCGCTGTCGCTACTCTCTCGAGTGGATAGAAAAGAATCTGTCCCAAAAGTATTTTTGGTGCATTTTTTTTTGTGTGTGCACTGAGCTGTACAACGTTGGCCTTGGGGTGTGGGCAGTAGCAACCAACGTTCGAGGTCAAAAAATTCATTAGGGATTCGGATTAGGGCCTTCAAAGGCACACAGGAGAGCGGAAAAGAAGAGGAACCAAAAGACTGATCCAAGAAATTTTTTGTTTCTCTCAAGAGCCAAGCTCAACAAGCCTCTTTTCCTAGAATATGCTCTACTTGTATCCAACGTTCGTAGAGGTCGCCTGGACGTTCTGAATTGACTACAATGCAACAACTAGCGAAAGCAAGGTTCAGGTCGCTAGCAACTTGGGTCACAGTACAACTTGGTGGATAGAGAGGAGCAAAAACCCAGAGATGTAAAAGCAGCACGGTGATCGCGGGAATTTTACCCATAGTTGTTGTCTGACCCCCATAAAATCACGGACGTCCACGTGATCGGAAAGGTCAACTAGTGTTGCCAGGACGGGTACAAAGGAACAGAGAGAAAGGGGACAGAAAGGCGTGTGCCCCTTTTAAGATTTTTTAAGGTCAATGCGAAAAAAGGGCAAAAGCCTTGATGTAGGGTTTTATGGATGCTGACCTTGGTTCCGAAAATTGGTTCATCTCTGGGGGACTTGTCGCTTCCTGTCTGGGCTGTTGCTAAGGCCGAATAATGTTGTGTCCAAAATAATGTTGTGCGTCATACTTCCCAGAAATGACCATTCGTGAGGTTCACATTGTGGGCTAAAATTTACGCACTTCAACAAGTCGGAACTTAGATGAGTACGTGTGTTTCAACAGGCGAAGTGGTTTTTATTTGGTTTAAGGTAAATACAACCTTCCTATATAGTGTGTGTTTATAACCCGGGCTACGTGTACAAGCGTGTGTCCCAGAAACATGGAGGAGTACTTAATAAACCATCCGTTACATTATCAGAGGCGAAGGTCTATTCTAGGAATTGCTGAGGTTCGGTGTAGGAGCCGTTTGAGCACGTACACGTACACTTGGACCGTATCTTGAGACAAGGAATACAACCCTTTTATGTTTCTAGTTGGGGTTGGATCCTAATCTTTGGTGTTCCTCGTATGACGAAGAAAACACTAAACAATTGAATTTCCTCATGTGAGTTACCCAAGAAAGCAGCATTAGATGGGTAGGGTACATTATTACTCGCACTTGAACCTTAGCTCAGTTGAGATCATCATTTATAAATAACGCCCCAGTTCCCTCTCCGAAAAAAAGACGCATGGTCGTCGAAATCCAATCTCAGATTTTAATCAAGTTATTATGCAACCAAACGCTAGGAAGGATACTTATTTTGGGTAAAGACATTTTAGGGGCCTTATTTGACCCTTCTAGGGAAGTACTTGCTCTTTTAAGCATGTTTTAATCAACCTTCGATAGATTGGCGATTATCCCTAGACATTAACTTAGGCATCTAAGACAAGAGCAAAAAAATATTGCCTACAATTCTATGCTGGAGTACAATTTCGACATTTTGTAATTGTTTTTCGACATTCGTATCACGAAAGTGTTTTGTAACTGTTTTCGACATTCATATCGTGTTCAAATTTCGAAATAATGTCGACTTATCTCTAGCGAAATGAGTAGCCCATTCTGAGAAAGTTCGTTGGTTGTGCTAATTGAAAGCTTTCGCACATTTACTAGAAGACGCAAGACGACGCCAGGATTTTCAATGTTGGACTCAATATTGGGACGTTATCCAACATGCAATTCAAGAGAGGTAGCATCACAGAATAAAGGTGCTGTATACAGTAGTATAACATGGGTTATCTTCCAATGTAAAGGTTTTGAACCGACTTTGTCAGTCCCAGGAGTAGATTCAGGTAAAAGGACAGAATATCAAAGGGTACATTCGCAAACCTCCCAGTGCAGTTCAAAAAAGATCAAGACTGTTTCCAAAGCGTAATGCAGGTCGGACCTTACGGCAGTCCGAAACTCCCTGTGTCCCGAAAGAAAGGCCGCCGGTTTCCCGTTTTAAAAATGTTTTGACCCTTGTTCTAATAGATTAGGAATGCCTACTTGGGCGTACGATAGGCAAGTCTGTGAATCAATCCCTCCTAAAGTACCTGCACACCCCCTTTTGACCGAGAAAGCCGTTCCCAAAACCTCTCTATTGGAAGACATTGTTATCCTACTGTGTAAACGTATATACTGTAGGTAGCACTACTTGACAAAAGATATAGAGATGCATTTTGTGGATAATGTTGCTTACCCACTTAACGTATCGGCTAGTTTAAAATTTTGTACAAGAGTAAGTATCTCAGTTATAAGTTACGTGATCATGTTAATCGCTTCGTTAGGTATGTCCTTGGCTTAGGGACGCTCGAGGAAAGTGGGAACGAAGGACTGGAAAATTTACTAGTTTCTTAGAATACATACATCTCTTAGAATATATTTACTATTTCTTAGTTACAGTCTTTTACTGAAGCTGTAAGCGATTATATTTAAAATAAAGAAAGTTTCCAATTAATGTGAAATTTTGGTTTTCATAACAACGTATTTAATTTGAGCTAATCTTTTGTCTCAACAGGTCCGTTTGAACTGCAGAATCTTCTGTCATTTTACATGTTTAGCACTAAAACAACATTAAAAACGAATACATGTATTGCGGGTTACACCGTCATATGTGCTTTTGTAATTTTGTTGTACGCTATACAGGAGAGGATTCCAATTTTGGACTCCGGTTCTTCCGTCAGTTAAGAAGCTTCTAGTAGATGCGTTTCCGGTTTGACCTGCAAAGTCCCTCTATCGGAAAGACCAAAGCTTATGTAATAAGAGAAAATCTCCAAATAGGCGACGGCGTCCTTTGGAAATCGGTTCAGACCATTTTGTATTATATTTAGCCATTACACAATGACTACGAAAAGCGCGCGGGTCGTGGACAGCAACCAATACAATGCGAGTAATTCCACTCCGGGAATTAAGAAGGGAAATAGATGCGTACAGGTACGACCAAGAACTACCTGACCTGACCCACGTCTTCCCTGATTCGTTGCAACACTAACCCTCTTTAGCAAGGATTGGCTGGGCCATCATGTGCATTCCGAGGTACAACAGATGGTCTCGTTTGACAACGGCAGTCTAGAATTCACCGAAAGGTGACTTACGAGGATTCCATAAGCGTCGTATAATAAATCAACTAACTCAATGTGTATAGTGTTTGTGTCAGCCATTTTCGTTGTGCTGTCTGTATAGTGTTTGTTAATTTTGTCTTGTTGAAGAATCAGCATTCTCAGTATGCGCATCAGCCAAATATAGCGATCGCTCAAGCCGACTTTAGGGCCAGAGAAGGTAAGCAACAGTATTTAAGCAAGCCCTAGCAATTCGCGTTATTGAGGACAAAATGTGCCCTACTACCGGGTGATTTGAACAGAGACCTTCTCGAACCTGCGATCTCGTTTACCGGACCGGACCCTTGCTTGTAAGGTTTCGTAAGGACGAAAGAGAGCAAGCACGTACCGAGGATTGCTGCTCCTCAAAGTACAGCCTTTGACAAGAAAGTTGCCACAAGAAAAGTTCTCCGTACTGGATGCGTATCCTACCTGAGCAATAACATTCTAGGAAGCAGCAAGATCCTAACGACGTAGAAGACGACAAACCAATAGATGAATTTGGCGTACCACTGTATTAATTATTTGACCAAAGATTATGGTTTCCAATGCGGAATCTCCCAAGTGGCACCGAAGCTATAGGTACAGGCAAACTCGCTTAAGTTCATAGGCTCGAGACCGACCAGCCAGTATGAAGTTACACGAGCTAGGATCTAATCCGACAGGTGCCTATTTGTTGCAGCTAGAAATACTGGTAGAATAAAAACAATAAGAAATCTTTATATACATGTGTTCAGTATATTATATATAATATTTTACGTTTAAACATAAGTTAAATAAACCAATCTTTTCTACTTCTTCAAGAAATAGTCCGTATTATATATAGTCTTTACCAAATTCGCTCCCTAGCAGCAAGAATGGGCGAAATCCACCATTTTACGTAACGTTTTCTACAAGGTTTTCTAAATGGTCTGTAGAAATGTACGTACAATGGTGGATTGCGTTCATTCTTGCCGCTAGGGAGCGTATTTGGTAAAGACTCTATAGGTCTCCAGGTCTTGTGCACTTCTTCCTAGACATTTTTCTACCACCATTTCTACAAGACACCTGATTAGGAAATCGGGAAATACAGAACGCAAAATAGAAGGCTATGAAGGGTGAAAGTTTTTTTTTCTATTATGAACTACATTTGAATAAAGAACTTCTGAAAGCATTTCTTTGATCTTTGATTTAGTTTAGAAGTACTCCTTTACCAATTCACGCTAGACCATAACCTACAACTCATCAACGACTGGAATGTCCATACGAAAATTGCGGAATATGGAAGAATCTTATGTAACGGAAGATGAAGCAACAGCGATTATCGCAAAATTACAATCAACAAAAGCAGGTGCCAATGATAACATTAAAGCAATAATATTAAAAAAAATGTGGGACATCATAAAAAAAAGTTTTGAACATCTATAACGATTGAATCCGATTAGGTTACAACCCAAAATACTCGAAACCAGCAAAAGTACTCGTCCTTCCTAACTCCAACAAACCAAACTATGGCTCTTTTAAAAACTTTCGACGCTGCGCGTGGCTTCCAGTCTTAGGGAAAATGTTGGAGAAAAGTAAAAGCGATGAATGAAACTACAACTCTATTTAGGAATGAACAATTTATTAGCCGACACCCAATATGGCTTTCGAGCGGGAAGATCGACGGTAGACGCCCTAACTCACTTCAGCGATGCAGTGCTGCAAGCATTTGACGAAAGTAAAGTCCTCGTCCTCACAGCTCTACTGGTCGGTATCAGCGGTGTTTCTGTACAACGTAAGCCACAAGGAACTAGTCACCAAATTATTAGGGAAAAAACACCAACAACGCTGATTAATTGGATAAAAACTTTCTTTGACGATTGATTAGCCTTCATATCTCATGGAGAAAACACTAGTCAGACAGTTTTCAAGGAAGCGGTCAACAGAAAATGCCCATCTCACCTGGGGACAAACACAAAATTTTCCTCAAGGAATCAGTTCGATACCTTGGCATAAACTACGACACCAAATTAAATTGGATCCCCCATTCCACATTCCTATCTAGTCAATGCAACAGATCACTGTCCCGAATAGCAAAAATCACCAAAAATATACAAATCTTTGACATGTATCCAAGCAAAAACCATATTGCAGACAACTACAATGGCTAAGATGAAGTATGTATACTGTCGAAGTCCGTCTGAATTTCGCCATTTTTAGTGTATTCGAGTTGTATTCGACTTGTATTTGACTTGCTACTTGTTCCCAGCCTGTTCATGACAAATCGAACCCTTTTTATACTACTTTTCTTAAACAACGTCCTCTCGTCGACTACTCGCAACTGGCTTTCACTATCTACGACGTAGGGTTGGGGAAGGGAAACACGAAGGAAAGAAGGGAAAGTGAAGAGGGACTTTGAAAACTGTACAGAATCATGACAGATCGTGACAATATTCAGCATGGTGCACTATCAGCAACTCAAACCTAATCCCTTTATCGCAAATATTTAGAAAAGGCACGTAATTGTCATTGGAGCACTCAAAACAACACCTGCGTCGACCCTAGGAATAGAAACCGGACCTACCCCCTTTAAAATTAGCACTCACCAAAACACAGCTAAATTATTACGCTGCAAGAAACTGCATGGTCTGGCCGACACCCGTAAGTCCACCCAAAAGAAAAGATCACATCCTGTTCAGATCAAAGACGAGAGCTGGCAGCTCAAACATGGAACGCACAATCAGAATCCGCAGAACATACGCGTAAGTGGAACGAACAGTTCATAACTAACTCGTGGCAAAAACAATGGATCCATCAAAAACCCCCACTTAAAGACTTAAATGTTAGCCCCACCAACAGACCCTTAATTGACTCTAAACTTCAAGATCTATACTGTCAAAAGTAATTCAAATAAGAACACTCCATTTTCCATGTCTAGAATATCTAAAGCGCATAAAAAAGGTGGACTACGATAGATGCTCTTGCCAAACATGGACAAAACACGACGTCCCCCACCTATTATTACATTGCCCGAAATGAAAGAGAAAAACTACTGCGGGCAGTTAAGCCTTCTGAAGATTCATTTCAATGCTAAAGAAGTCCGATCCAACCCAGAAGCTTTTAACGTACTAGCTCTTTTTGCACAACCAATGAATGAAATGTAAAAAAAAAATTAATTACTAACCAATTATACCAACTAATCATAATAGAAACCAATTAGAAAGGTACTCCACCGACCCAAGTTGTTGTGATAATGTATAAAATAACAAAATAAAAGAAAGATTTAAAAATGGACTAACAAATAAAAGATCCGACAACAGGCGCATTGACTTTTAAAAAATAAAAAAAATACTGTGGCTACGCCCTAAGGTCGTTGAGCAAGTCAGATGAGCGAAAGGGAAATGATTCAATAAACTTAGAATTAAACAGGCAATTTAGGTCTAACAAAGAGGCGTTCCTGATTAGATCTTGGCTGTCTGGTTGTGCCTGACAGCGCGCGCCTGACGCAAACGCAGGCGAAACTTGAAAGCTAATGCAATTATGGGCGTATTGCGATGATTTCAAAGAATACGTACAAACGTTTGCAGACATTCGGCCGGTAGGATTTGTGGTTGCTGCAATCCGAACTCTCTGGAGAAAGATAGGCACTTCAGTTCTTCCGACACGTGTACTGTACATCCTGAAAAAAAAGTAAGGGTAAGGACCTTAATGCAAAAACCTTTAAGCACGGGATGGCAAACCTTTGCAAGCCGGTTAGGAGATGTTACCGCGAATTGCTGGGTTGGGTACTTTGAAATTCCTGGTACTAAAATGTTCCCCATCTGTTTTTCTTTAAGGACGATATACCGCTGCGAGCAGGAACGCCCTACATTCACTGGCCTCTTGGGCGTTCTGTGGTCCCATTTGACCTAGGGATGGCATGTAATTCCGCAGGCTTCTCATTAATAACCCATAATGCCTCAAACAGAAGACTAAATCTTAATGGCAACAGGGCAATCTGTGCTATGCACGTTCGATCAAAGTGATGGCAGATTGAAGTGCTAATAGGTCAGCTCCCTTCCTGGTACCACGTCCTAAAACAGGACACTGGATCATAAAAGGTATATGGCTGTCGCTGAAACTTAAACTTATCTATACAATAAGTTATTATCCTCAAAATGGGGGCCAAGGCTAAGGGAAGTTATTAATCCATCACATAAGATCTGTTGCACTCAAAGCAGCACGGATAATAAATGCGACGTGCTGCAGGTGCGAAGGGGGGAAAACTAAATGAAACTATTATATCGTAAAGAATGAATGTATACTTACCGAGATAATGTTCACACGACGTCAGAGCACTGTTCCTCTCTCACCACATATTTGTGACTTTGCAGTAATTTACGGCCACTTTCCTCTAAACTACCTGGAAAAATAGCATGCCGTGCGATAAATAATAAACATAACGTCGAATTTCTGCAATCTAATGCAGATCAGCGCAAGCCTGTAAGGAACCTCACCTAAGATTGAAAGAAATCCTGAAAATAATGAAATTATTAAGCCTGAAATTTAAAGTTCTTTACATCTTTTGCAGGAAATAAAAAACGTTTTTAAAGTTACTTAAAGACATAGTTTTGACCTTTCACAATGCACTCTCTCAAACTCTACAAATAGTAATAAGTAATGATGTAACAAGAAACCCAAAAATATTCACATGCAAAGATTCTGTTATTACAAAAGTTTTTAAATTTCCCGAAAAAAAAACTGGGTCTTCGAATAATTTCCATAATCAGTTCTGCCGTTTTTTTTTCTTCTTTCGTTTTCTTTTATTTTCCTTTCCCCAGTCTCTTTTTGTTTTCTTTCACGTTGTTTTTTTTCTTATTCTCTTTTCTTCTCCTTCTTGGTAGACGCAAAAATTAACAAGATCTAAAAAGTTTAGCCTAATACAAGTTCGTTTGTCCTACACAAAAAACCTCTCGCTACGAAATATCACAAAATCATTGAATAAATGTGAGATACCGAGTTTCAGATGCCGACTGGATTCAGTTTTGGGGGAGGGAGAGTTTTTCTTTGAATAATAATTACGGAACCAGGAAACATGATTTCTTTTGTCGTTGGTAAATAGATTTCAGAATTTTCTTCACCCTTTCTTGCTTTGTGTTTTTTTTTTCATGGTTGTCTCCACGCGCCCAATTCTTATTTTCATTGTTCAGCTGAAATGAAAGCTTGCCGCCCAGCTTCATCATAAGTCCTAAGGGTAGCAGGCCTCTTTTGTTTGTTTGGGTTTTCTTTACAAGCAATAAACTGCGACAAAAAATTCCAAGCGCCAAAAATTTCCTTTCGCTACAAAGCACAAAGATCCCGGATTCGATTTGAAGCCCCTCCCCCTTTACAAGTGACGGTCGGTAAGAGTGTCTAAGGACTGCCGTTCTCGAACAACACCCCCCAAAAAAGCACCCAAGCCAGCAAAGGTGTAAATGGGTTTTACTTTGAATATAAAAGGGACAAGGAAAAAAAAAAAAATACAGCAGGGGAAAAAAGAGCCATTACGCACGCGCAGCCAACATTCATACACATTACTCGTTTTTTATTTGCTTTTTTTGTTTTTTAAGATTAGGTTAGTTTCGTTAGACGGGGAGTGCAGTTTAAGATGCAATTTATGCTTTTTTGTAGACCTTTTTTCATTTTTACTGCAGCCAAGAGGCGTGGCTTCGAAAAAGAGGCTCCTACAAAAAAAAAGTTTTCCTCTAGAAAGATAACTACACTGACTAACTTAAGCCTATAACTACGATTGACCGTTTTTTAAAATTTACCTCATTTCTTGGGGGTCGGGGGAAGCGCGAAAAACAAGCATGCAAGTATCCTATGAGCTAAAGCAATAAATCGCATATCCATGTCTGACCATGATTCAACACTATCCTAGCCAAAACCAAAAAAAAAAATAATAACATTGAATTTGAAACGAGTTTTGAAATCCAGGTGGGCCACGTTTAGCGTACACGTAAAAAACGATGCCCATCAAAAAAGGTGGGGGAGGGTCATGAATCAGATATTTTAGAGGAAAAAGGGAATAAAACTGGACAACACACCATTGCTAAACAAAGCTACAGGACAGTAGTTTCCTTATTTAGAGTATTTTAAAAATAATAATCATTATTAAAAATTTTGCTTTTAATCCATTAGCCTGTGCTTTCGCAAAAAAACAACAATAAGGGGGCAAGGATCCGCCAAAAAGGGGTTTGCCACGCCCCTCTTTTTTGCTTTGTTTTTAGTTTATACACGGTTTAAACCAGCGGGATATCACACCACGCCCCCTTCCTTGGCTTTTGCTACGAACCCTGTTCGCTCCTGGACGACAGAATAGACAGCCACGGATTAGCTTGGATGGCGGGGGAATTGATTTTTTTTTTACTGTATATGCGGTTTTGATCATCGGTCACATTTTTATAGGTGAAATGAATGCAATTAACATAAAAGGTGGGAAAGATGAGATAATGAAAGGGTAAGAGTGGTGCACATTTAAGGTTTTTTTTAGACGTTTCTTTTGGAAGCTATAAGAGATATACAAGGGGGATTTTTTCCAAGGGACATTCAAAAAGGGTTTTGTTTTTAGGAAGAAGAAAGTCTAACGTCCCCAATCCCGACAAGACAGCGCAAAAAGCAGAAAATGTATCACGCATAGATGGCGCGCAAAAACCGATCCTGTTCTACTGCAAAAAGTTAGAAAGCAAAGTTTCGTTCCAGCAGACAAAAAACGGTAGCCAACAACGCTTTTGTTTTCAGCACATTTCCAGCGGGGGAAACCAAACAGCAAATATCTACTTATTAAAAAGAAAAAAAGGGGCAGCCTTTTTAAACCCAAAGAATGTGAATGTGAAAAAACATCCCCTCTCCCAGCATTGCTGAACAAGGATTTAGAGTAAACGGCGCAGGATTTTTGTTTTTCTTCTTCTTACTCAAAGTCTGCTGGGTAACTATAGAGTTTAAGTTGTTTTGTTTTGCTTTCTGGTTTAAAAAATTCATTCGTTTGTGGTTTAAACGAGACCGTGGAGACCTCAAATCACTCACTCCTCCACTCTTTCAACTTGACCCCGGATGGCACTTTTTGATCACACCATGAATTTGAATACAAATGTCTGACTCGTTCTCACACACACGCTTGTTTTTTCCCTCCGTCTAATAATATTTATTTAAAAAAAGACGTTTTGAGTATAAAGGAACATTCCGCGGAAAACACCATGATCTGCCCTAAATAGTAAAAAGATTTATAAGTAGAAAGTCGAGTGTTTTCTTCTTCTTACATGGCCTTTCCTTGTCTGAATTTTCAAACTAATAGTACTAAAAATAAAAAAGACTGGATTTGAGTCTCCCATGCCAATCTCGCAATTGAATTTTCGTACTCAACTTAGTCAACAGCAAAATTGTTTGTTTTTTTCTCCATATAATAGAAAGTATTTTTCGATTTTTGCATTGCTGCCCTGTTTTCCACAGCTTCATTGCGATTGTCATGGTAAACCTTTTTTCCAGATCCAGACCAGCAATAAGCGGGGACTGTGTACGAAAAAACCCCGGCAAGTCAACTTTTCCAATACCTGATTTTTTCCCTAAAAAGCAAAACAAATTCTGAAAAATCCCGATATGTAAAAAATTCGTTCTTCACTTTTTTGTTGACTAGACAACAAAAGAAAACGTTCCCTTACAAAATTTTCTAACGCGGCTTTCTCATTCTCTTCTCAAACCGTTACTGGCTTTGATTCGTGATCAAAATAAACCACCTTGCCTTTCAAAGTTTGTCTTTTCTACTTCTTCTCATTCCCTGTAGTACAAAAAAGCATGAAAAGTTGTTTTTAAACTTTCGCAAGGAGCCTCTCCTTGTTTTTGCGCAAGGAGAAGAAGCAGTGTTTTGTTTTTGCTAACGGACCTTCACAAGGTCCATTTGCCTTTAAACTGGGTAAGGAGGAGACATCTAGACACGAACGTGATAACTTCGTCTTAAGCCTTGAAAAAAAAGGCCCATTTTTCAAAAATGATATTCTACGCAGCTTTAGGATAGAGGATAAGTCCTCTTCAAAGATGTGCCCAATAGATTTTTTGAAAGAGTTTTTCAGACAACATTAGGAGTTCTCAAGATTCCCTTCATTTGCATTTTCCTTCTGAAGGAATGCAATTTCTTCTTCTTTTTATTTAGCGTGTACTGGATAATAGAAGCCCTTCCGAGTTTCATGTCTTTCCTTGTTTTTGCATCTTTTACGTCAAGAAACGTGTTCAACAATAAACTGTTTGCTGGTTCCGAAAAAAGATTGAAACTTTCTGGACAATACAAAACAAAGGAAAAGATATTTCCAATCGCTCGTTGTTCCATCACCGGGGGGCTTTTCTAACTTTTTTAAAATTCCCAAATTCAAATCAGCATATACCCACTCGATCAAACTCTTGTTCCAAAAAGACTTTTTACTGAAAAAGGGCTGGAAGTATCCCGCAACAGAACACGGGAGAGTTAGAATTACAAACCTAAATTACTACTAAACAAACAGAAAAGAAGAAATTAGCAACAGATTTGTTCGTTAAGGAGAGAAACTTGACGGCTAACCAGGTAAAAAATTAAAACGTCCCCCACTTTTCCGCAAATAATCCGAGTAAAGACAAACTTGGAGCGTTTTACAACTGAACAAAACGGACTTGGTCCGCCACCCTGATTTGCCCATCACTGGCCTTTGTCAGGGGATAAAAAGGAATCCAAAAGATGACAACTGAACAACCAAAAGAAAACGATTCTCCAAGTCGCGAAAAATTCACATGAAAAACAAATTATCATAAAAAATGAAGTCCGCATCCTTCCTGCCAGTCTTTTGTTTTTATCTTTTCTGCCGAACTTGATTGGGATTATACTTGATTGCGAGAATTCGAATTTGAGGAGGGGAGTGTCAATACGTAAAAAGAACAAAAATAATGAATGGTCCATTCCACTGTTCTCCAAGGTCACCATGTTGCAAAATTGCACTCCACAAAATTCGTTTTTTAAAAAAAGTTTTTTTTTTTTATGCCGCCAGGGTCCGCGGTGTAACAGAAGCCACATTGGGTTTGTCATCCCGTACTGGACGCTGGACGATTTGCTGCTGCAGTATGGACGCAGGTGGCAATAAGATTGGTATATGGTAAAATTTGCAGCGATGCCGAAAACACTGGCCCTTGACGGCATCGCGGCAAACCGTTACTTTCAAGTCCGTCATATCCACATAATCTGGGAAGCAAGACAAGAAGCAATTATAACTTTGTGTAGAACTACTTCGTTATCAAAATTTGTCGTAATAATTTCGCTAGACGAGTTTGAACATCGAGAGCAGAACTTTCTTGTCGGAGAAATGAGGAAGGACTAGCGTTACAAACAAAGGGGTACGAGGGAAAAACGGGTGGTACAAGAAAAACCGAACTAAGGTTCTTTCCGAATTTTGGACTCAATACGTCAAAATTATATCTGTATGTGAAATTAGATTCTTTTGTCACAATAAATCTATCTGTAAGGCCACGGTGAACTGTAAGTAGTGGATTTTTTTGTCAAAAGATGACACTGTTGTCATACCCCTATATTACAACAGGTTGTCACTAAATCCAGAGAACGTGTTGCTATATGAAGATAATTATGCAACTTGAAACAAAACTTAAAACACAAATTTAACAGAAATGTAACGATAGAATTGAAAAATATCTTAATAAAAATATCTTCATAGGCTGCGTCAAAAGATTTATTTCAGAGTTATTTGATTTATTTTCAGAACTTTAATGAGTTTAAATTAATTATATATCTAATACTTTTGAGGCAGCCTATCAAGATATGTTTAAAAAACAATTTGTCAATTATATCGTTAAATTTGTTTCAAGCTGCATAATTCTCATGATATAGGAGCAATGATACCAGTGCCATCTTTGGCAGAACGACCAACTACTTGCAGTTCACCGTGTCCTTAAAAGTAGGAGTTCAACCGGATTAATCTTACCATCTAACGCGTGGACGAACTTACAGGCGCAGCGTTTACATTCTCCATACTTAAAATCGCGGCATACCGGGAGGGTGTCCAGCAACTGCAAAAATGATACAAAAAAGGCATTAGTAAAAGTAATCCATAAAGTCTCTGCGCTGAGATAAGAAATTTTGTTCAAGATAAATAATAATAATATTTTCTTTTTGGCAATTGATTTATACAACCGTTCGGATCAATAAAGCTGGTTAATATTCCAAAAGTTATGCAAACTTTTTTCTTCATCGTCAGTCACTACGGATAATAAAGGCAAAAAGCTTACCAGGGCCAAGCTTCTTCAACAGTGCAGATCAATGGCATCCCAAGGCACGTGCAAATTCAGTCAATCAAGTTTTTTTTTTTTCAAGCGGCATAAAAATCGGCAAAATACAACAAGAAGGCGGAGAGGGAAGACGGCGGATGTATAAAAAATAGTTTCTTATTTTTGTCTATTTTGTATGTTTGTTTGTTTGTTTTAATGTCAAGTACTACGTTAGGGACATTCCAAAGTACGGGAAAATATGTAAGAAAATAAAAGGTTCAGGCGGCCGCAACCCAAAGGAAAAAAAAATCACTGCTACCAAATTAAAGCGCGCGTTCGGAGCAAAAAAAGACCACAAACCCTTAAAAAAAATGGGTGAAGGATAAGACAAAATTAAGGCGGAGTGAACAACTGGACGACTCCGATACAACTTGGACTTGCGCAGCAAACCTGTGTCCTCTCTCCCCAAAAAAAATTCCTCATGTGGGGGAAAGGGGCGGGGCTTGGAAAGAAATAAAGAGGAATAAGAGCACAGAGCGATTTTTTCCTACTGTAATGTAAAAGAAAGAGTATATCAAGCTGGTACTTTACTAGTAAAGGGAAAGAAAAATCCCTCTTCTAAAGCTAAAAGTGTTCTAGCTAACTTTTCTTACTGTAAACTTTCCTGGAAGGCTTAGAAGGCATAAAACTGCTTCGGTCTGACTTTCCCCTTCCCCAAGATCGAAAAAAAAACTACCAACGGCTATCTTTCTTTTCTTTTTCTTTACTACTTTTTCATTTTTTTTTCTTTTTCTTTTATTGGCAACCGAATCATTTACTATACCTGTCCTTGTTCATCCGTGTACTGCACTGAGTAGGCATTGTTGGGAATAGGCACTCCCACACCTAACATCCAAGGTGCTGTTGTAGCTGCTAGTTATTTTTTTGTTGCGTGCAAGAGCATCCCAAGGCACATTGAAAACAAGATCACCAAAGCACCCGGTAATTCCACGTTTTTATATTTTTTTGTGTGGTGGGAACACAAAAAACAAAGGCCATTCCATTTTTTAAGGCGTTATAGGGGGAGAAGGAGGAGTTGGGAGCGGAAACATGTAAGTCATGATCGTGCAGAACATTTTTCCAATTCAAGACAACAAGGCGGCAGCATGCGGAAGAAGTATGATAAAAAAAAAAGAATACGAAAATTAATATCCCCCCTGAAATAAATCCAATAAAATTCGCAGTGAGCAGCTGAGACATTGAGACATTCCATTAATTCTACGGATTCCCATTTGGCAATACAGTTGGTTACTTTGTAGGAAAATGAGATTAGTACGAGCAAAAAGTAGCCATTCCAATTTTTGTTTTGTTGTTGTTTTCTTTCCATTGGACAATAACATAAAATGGTGTGTGGAGGCAAAGAGAAAATTCGCCTATACTTACAAATTCCCGTCTTGGTCATACTCCGAATGCAGGAGTAATACCGGAGCTGAGAGCACATCACACGAGAGCGAGAAAAGACAGGGAGGAATAAAACTAATTAAGAGGTTCAGGGATCAGGGTTTTCAGTCGCTCTGACGGATAAGAAACGCACATGGATGAGTATTGTGCAAGCGTCAAATAAATTAATCACACACAAAACAGAATTAACGCTTCAAAATGGTCTCATGAAACTCATTTTGCCTCATTGGTTTTTCCTTATTATTCCCTTCTTAGTTAGATTATAACTTGGTCAATTTGTGATTGAACTAATTCAAAAGCTATACGACCAAGCCAAACGACGGGAGTATATTTATACAGTACTGTGAAAAATAAAGTAGCCATTCTCCCCGGCAGATGCAAGACGCAGTAGAAATATTTTTTTTGGACTACTCCGCACAGTCTGGTTTCATTCTTTGTTGCTCAGAATAGTAAAGTAACAAGGCTGGTACTGAGAAATAATTTCTTGGGGTACCTACATAAGGTACAAAAGGCAACAGAAAAAGGCACAGTTTTTGCTTTTTTTGTCGCACGTCGCAGACAAAGAAATAAGCGGCTCCGGAATGAACGCACAATGACGTTTTTGGTAGATTTTGAAAAGCGAGGTCCAAGTGCATAGAGGTGGCGCAGGATATGAAAAGCAAAGGACAAAGGTTTCGACTTTTGGCTGGAAAAAAGGGTTTCGTGTGGCGGGTACGGAAGTTGTTTCTATGAGCAAAAATAGCAACGCTGGCAGAGGCAAAGTAGCAAAAATACGTGGCTGGCGAATACTTCGGCGAATAAAGGCGGTCGCTAGGTTGGAATATTTTTTTTTCCAATATATATATAATAAATATATATCAGCAGGAAAAAGAGCGCAGAGTATAAATACCGACAGAGGCGCGGAAAACTCAATAACAAGCCATTAAATTGAAGAAAACTTGGTCATGCAGTTTCACAAGCTGATTATTATTAAAAAACGAGTACATTAAAAAAAGGGCGGGGAAAACTTGGGGGTTGTAATAGAGGTTATATATATCCTATAGAGGTGGAGAGAAAAGAATAGAAGAGATAGAGACAATAGTGTAGAGTTTCTTTTCCAGAGGTTAGAGAGTCAAAAACTATAATGAAAATGGGGGTAGGGGGTGGGAGAAACTTTTGCACACATTACATCCAACAAATTGGCTGTTACACAACCAAATATACAAAAAAGCTACTAAGATAGTCACACTTTCTGACTTTTGTCTTTTTTTTCGTAACACAAAAAAGTACCACCAATGGGGATGAGGGGAAGGAGGCGCTACTTTCAGCTCAAAAAATATTTTTGTCATGAAATTTTTAAAAATTTAAAGAAATGGGGAGGCGTTCCATGCAGAAACGCATAACCATTTTGTCAAAAAATCCAAAATTTCTAGTAATAATATATAAAAAAGAAAAATAATAAAAAAAAAAACACCACCACCTAAGGAATCGCTTTTGCAACCTACGAAACCAATGAACTTTGCCGAATGTACCGGGGGTGGAAAACGGACGGGTTTGTTGAAAAAGGAAATTCAAGAAAAATAATTCCCATGATTTTTGGGCCATAAAAAGGTAACGAGGAAAACGATTGTATAGGCATCCTGGACCAACAACAACACAGTAATTATGTGATAGGCAAATTTTGGGATGGGAGAGGAAAATTATCTTTTTTGGTGGGGGTAATATTTTTTTTTTTGGCGAGCAATTATATACGAAATACGAAGCCTAAGAAAACTCCACTACAGAACTAAATCACTACTGTCTCCCAGGAGTGGCATGCGACAGAAAAACAAGAACCAAACCCATGACAACTTTCTACGAAATTGGAACAACGTAATATATGTGAAATATTATCTTAAAGAAAAAAAAAGGTGTACGGGGGCAGTTTTTCGCGTTGTTTACGGCAGGATCAATTCAAAAAAGGGTAAATTTTCCCTGCACCACTGGGATGACGGAAACTGGCTTGCAAATCTTCCAAAAAAAGGGACAGGGGGTAAAATAACTCCATAAAAGGGCAGGCAAAAAGTAAATCAAAGCTAGCACTGGGCCAAAAAATGTAACAATCCAAAACCAATAAAAAAAATGCAAATAAGCACAACAATGCAAACTCTTCAACTACTTTTCCCACACTAACACATGTTGTTATTGGTTGGGCTACTGGATAATAAGAATTGTGTGATCAAAAACCCAATACAAAGTAATTCTCGCGTCATGCTGAGCCAGCATGGAAATTAATGCAATGTATGTTCAAAAATTCGGGAAGGAATGCCACAGTAAAATTCGCTAAAAAAAGGATCAGAAAAATAAAAAAAATAAGAAATTCAGGGAAAATGTAGCCAAGGAAAATTAAACCTGTTCCAGTAAAAGAATTAAAGGGAAAATAGCAAAATTTTGCAAAGGGGAGGGAGGTTAAGGAAGGGGGTGGGGCATTGGGCAGAAAGAGGCGGGGTTTGTAGAGGACAAAAAGCTTGTACACAAAATAACAGGGATTCAAAACTCTCCCTTTCCAACTACAGTTAGAATACCAAATGCGCAGAAAACGTTTGCCATTCCTTTTTTGTTTTGCACATGCAGCGGAAATCAGTTTGAGGAATATTTGGCGCAAATGCAGCGTTTACAGGAGCGGAACACAAGTCCACTAACCAACCCCCTTTTCTACGTTCTTTTTCATGACACACCAAGATAAAACAGGAGGGATTTGGGGGTATATCGGATAGAAAGAGATAGATAGAAACAAACAGAGAGAGAGAGAAGGATAGAATCCAAAATATTGGCCAAAATTGGGATTTCTTTTTCTTTGTCAGAAATATAAAACTTATTAACAGCTCCTTTATGGAATGGATAAAAAGCTTAGAGATGCGTTATCACCAGGATTATCTGTCGCATTTGATACAATCAATCCCTTTAAAAAGCGAATGTAACAGTTTTACTTATAATTTTGGTCATCCTTGCGACTGCTTTACCCTATCATATTTCTTTACTCCCTTCCTTTACTTCTTTCATTCAAATCTTGGCATTTTCATCAACTTGTTTTTTTTTTTTTTCACTGTGGAAAGGGCATTGCGAGTGGATGATGGTTACGGCATCGTGAACGCATCCAATCAACGGAAGCACCGTTTCTCAATGGATTTTTTTTCTTGTTCTCTGACTTTTTAAGAATTTCAACCTTTTTGGCAGTCAAAAGTTTTGCTTCCTTCCCCCCTAAATAGGTTTAAATACACTGGACAATCCTCTCGTGACACACTGGATTAATAACAAACAGGGGCAAAAATCACAGGCTCGGTGGCCGTCCTTTCAAAAAATCAACACAATCTAGACCGCTTTACTATCTCACTTAACTATCTTCCTATCGCTTGTTCACATAGCGTGACTAGCTCGCTTTCAAAACCCTAAAAAAAATTTCCCGGTCTCAACCAAATCTAATTATCTCAAACTTCTGTCTCAGATTGTCCGCATTTTCTTATAGGGCTGGGGTAAGCCTGACGCTGAGGCCAGTGCTGCCGCTGCGGCGGCCGCATTCGACATTCCTACTGCACCTGCTCCGGGTCCCGCGGGCATGCCGAAGGCCATGTATTGCGAGGGTAACATGCCGGCCATTCCTCCGAATTGTAGCCCCTGTCCGGCGGCGGCCGCGCCATACATGGCTTGCAAGCCATGCGTCCCGGAAAAGTACGGATTGCCCGCGAACGGATTGCCTGCGGTACCCGAATGCAAACCCGCTAAGCCCTGGAGGCTAGACAGGCCTAAACCGTGTCCGGCAGCTGCGGCGGCGGCTGCCATATTTTGAAAACTTTGCAGACCAGGCGCATTGGGAAAGGCGGCCATGTTGGCGCCCCCAAAGGCGTTTCCGGCGCCTCCTGCTGCTAAACTGGCGTAGGCGGGATGTAAGAAGGCTTGCCCTGCTTGCGAATTCAACAAGGCCTGATACGGGTATTGTAACCCGGCAGCGGCGGCCGAGACAACTGGATTGCCGACTGCTGCCGCTGCAGCAGCGGCGGCCGCCGACTGCTGCGCTTGCTTGTTCAAAGAAACACCGGTGTAAGCCAACGCAGACAGGTTAGGGTACCCACCCAAGCTGTACCCGGGCATTCCGCTCGAGACGGTCGTGTAGGCCGAGGACGCGGGAAATGAATAGGCGGCCGAGGAAGAAGGGGCCGAAGGAAAGGAATAGGCTGACGAGGACGGGTACGAGTACGCGAGTGTGGAAGACGGAAAGGAATAGGCGGCTGACGAAATGGCCGCCAATTGTTGCTGGATTTCCCTATCTCTAGAGGGAGTCGGACACTCGCGCTTCACGCCACCGCCGGCGTACGTCCAGCTGGCGGCCAGCTGACTTGTTTCTTGACTCGGCGTCGTGGCCAGCGTAGTAATAATGACGTCACTGGGACTCCTGTTCTGACTGGGCTCTGAGCCACTGGTACTGGACTCGAGTTCATTGACGGTGCTTCCGTTGATGACGGAAGAACAAGTGTTGGACTGAGAAGAAGCAAGGACGTTAGCGCTCGGGCTACCGGGAGGCTCGTTAAGCAAAGAAATGGAAGAAAGGGCAGAAACGGACGAAGCAGGAATAAAAAGCTCGCTCAACTGGGGGTTGGTTATAGTAGGTGCTGCTGTTGTTGCTGCGGCAGAGGTGGCAGTGCTAATAGTAACCCCTCCCGCGGCGGGACTAACATTGTTGCTGTTGTTGCTGTTGGTACTAGCGGTAGCGGTAGCAGGCGGAGCAACGTGAGGTTGAGTTGAGGGGTACTCACATGAAACGGGGACGAAGGGCTGCTGCAACTGCATAATGGCCTGGGCCTGTGCTTGGTGGTAAGCAGCGGCGGCGGCTGAAGCGCCAGCGGCCGAAGGTTGGTACACTGGCATTCCCGACTTGTCACCGGCGCTCCTCTTGTAACCTTGCACCATACCCGGATACGCCTACAATACGCACACACAAACAAGAAAACAAGCTTTTATGTTAGCGCTTCCACACAAAATTTTTGAGTGTCAAAAATAAGCAAAATACAGAATATAGACAATATAGTCTCAAATCGGGGCTCTCTTTTTCTTTCTCCTCCTCTTTTTCGAGAGGGACAACTGCCAAAACGCAAAAAAACAAACGTCCATACTATCATTCCACAAAACTACAAACACCAGCCAATAGCAATTCAAAAAAGAAAGCGTTTTCAACATAATATCTCGTCTAAAATTACAGCTATTTGTAACGTAAAAGCCTCCGTTCACTCCCCAACAGTGAAATACGTTCGCCATGTATCACAATGAAAAAAAGAAATTCGGCACACGTAAGTAAAGGCACGAAGTGCCCCAACTTCAGTAGATGTCGGCGACCTGAAAGCGAGGTGAGTTGTGTTAAGTTGGTTTCATGCCCAGCGCCTTAAACATGTAACGTGTAGCAAGGCGTGGGACGACGCATTGGCTTTCACATGCATCTGATGGGGATTAAATTCTCGCCTCTCTTAAGTCTTTTCTCTGAGAAAAATGTCAAAAATTGACTTTACGTTTAAAGACTAGCTAAAATTTTTCCTTGTTCTTTTTTTTTTTGAAAAAAAAAAGAATTTGTCAAAACTAATTTTTTGGGGGGCTGATCAAAGTTCTATACCAATATTTCATCCTGAAGACTCCTGTCCCATTCTCGGGGTCTCTTCCTGGTAGCCAAGTTCTGGCCCTCTAGCGGAAGGGTATTAGAAGTCGTGGCCGCCGCCGCAGCGGTAGTCATCGTCAGGGGGCAAGAGGCGATCGGCTTTATTAGTAGACAGTAGGGCAGGCAGAAGAGTAGGCAGGCAGGAAGGCACGCACGGTTTACGAACGCAGGCATTGGACATCAGCGATTTTCAGGCAAGCAGCAGCCAAAGCAGCCAGGCAATTAAAAGGAAAAAAAAGAAGAAAAAATGGAAACAAGAAAAAAAAAGTCAGGTAAATCCGACAAAAAGTGTCCACCACTTCAAAAATGCTCGCGCGTTTTTTCTCATAAACTACTTTTGAATGATTCTCATTTCCAAGTGAAACCGCCTCGAACGTGAGACTTCCTCCAAAACTGAAGAAACCAAAGAGCCCCGAGAGAGTGGGTTAATAAATAAATGAAACGTGAAGTAAATCTCGGGAGAAAAACCTGACAGCCATAAATTTGCGAAAACAAGCCACAGCTGTCACTGAACCAAGTCACTGAGTCTGAGTCCATTAAGGTAAAAATACACGCTACTCTGCAGCTATGACTGATCTGTGTCTCTCTTGTCTGGCGTAGTTCCCCTTCCTGGCGGAAGTTACATCCCCCAATGTGTCTAACATATTAACCTTCCGCGAGAGCACGAGGAAACCTCGTTTTGTCGGGGAATTACAATGCTTTGGCGGAAAAAAGGGCTCACGGCTTTTATATGCCTTAGTAAAAAGAAAAGAAAGAGTTTTATAATCCATCAACGTCCTATATTTTCCTTATACGGCCTTCTACCCCCTACCCCCTGAACCTGACAGCAAACATTACACCGCATGAAAAAGGGGGAAGGGATAGAAGAACGTTTTTCAAAATTACTGGTACTATTGAAGGTCGTTTGTGTTTCTCTCCCCACATTAATCTTCATGGCCATTTATATGTCTTTCTCCGACTCAATTACTAATGACAAAAAGCTATTAGATTCCCTTTTTGTAACGTCTTTATTTGTTTTGTTGGTTTTGTTGGTTTTGTTGAGTCTTTGGGGGGTATGACAAGAAATAACTTCATAGCAGCCGACGAAAGTAGCCCTGCAAATTGCTCTAAGCCACGCCCTTCCCTTTCTACTAAGTAGCCGAGTTTTATTCCAATTATTTTTGGTGAACGGGGTGCAGGGGGAGGAGTAATATAAGTAATAGTAATGTTCTCTTTTTATGGTCTTGAAACGAAATGAAGGCCTTCCACTGAGTACTTAAAAAACTCCAGGCGAAGCCACACCCCATTAAAAAGCACACTCAACAGAATTATTTAGAATCAACAGCCAAAAAAATAATGCATGCAGCGAGATGCTTTGGAAGGTTTGGTGAGCGACAACTTGACTACTGAAACGCAGATAAGGACGGC
This sequence comes from Lepidurus packardi, assembly GCA_023053545.1. NCBI lineage: Eukaryota > Metazoa > Arthropoda > Branchiopoda > Notostraca > Triopsidae > Lepidurus > Lepidurus packardi. Next base: position 9,261,184 of record JAKZAN010000002.1, read on the forward strand.
CAAAATCAAGATGCGTTGGTGCTTGCAATTCATTTTCTTTTCTTTTTTGTAAAGAAAAGTCTTCTCTTTTTTTACCGGGGTATTAGGGAGGGCGTGGTGATGGTGGTGCGGATGGCTCGTCCTTTGTTGCCGTTGTAGCAGAGCAGCGTGGAGGTGGGGCGGAGGGTGAAAGTAGCGGCAAGGGTCACGACTGCAACGCCCGCGCATTGCGTCCATGCAAACCGTCACCACAGGCAGGTGTACAGCAAGGGTCGTCGTTGTTACGTCTGCCGCGGTAGCAACAGAAGAAGTAGCAGCAAGAGGAGAAGAAGAAGTAGCAGCAGCGGCAGTAGGAGAAATGGAAGTGGAAACTAGGGGAGTACCGCAGCCGCCTCCGGGCCCCGGACCGCTGCCGGGTTCCATACCCTGAGTCACACCCAGAGGCGAATGGGAGGCGGTGGACCCCGCAGGTTGCATCTCGATGACTACGCCATCTGGCGGGTGTGCATAACGACACTCGCTTTCCGGCCGTCGACAAGTACCGCGCTGAAACTCGCGACACACCTGCGGGCAACGAGAGGCAACACAATTTGGTGGTGTGTGGCTCAAGCTTTCTCAATTTTCTTGTTGTCTCTCCTTGTCTATTTTGCTCTTTTTATATAAATATACATCTATTTTCCTTTTCCAGATTTAGATTTTTTTATTTCTTCCAATCTTAATTTAGCTAACTTGCCGATACCTGGCTTAAGGACACGGTGAACTGCAATAGTTGATCATTTGCGTCAAAAGATGGAACTGGTGTCATGAAAATTACGCAACTTGAAACTTGAAACAAAAAGTCTAAAATAAATTTAACGATATAATCGAAGAATTATTTTAAAAATAATATCTTAATAAAAATTTCTTGGTATGCTGCGTCAAAACATGTAGATATATCATTTATTATATTATGATTAACTTATTCAAGTTACGAAAATTTTAAAGAAATCATATATCTAAATCTTTTGACGCAGCATACCAAGAAAATTTTATTAAGATGTTATTTTCAAAAAATTTCAATTATATCGTTAAATTTCTTTTGGATTTTTGTTTCAAGTTGCGTAGTTCTTATGATATAGCAACACGTTCTCCGGATTTAGTTACATACGTACGTAAAGTGTCCCTGGGTCAAACATGACACTAGTGTGTCATTGGCCAACAATGAATTCTTCCTTTTTCAGCTAGTGGAGTGAAAGAAAATTCAAATTTTAGCGATTCTCATCAACGAAAATTGATGAGAATCGTGAAGCTAACCTAATCTAACCTAACTTAATAACCTAACCTAAGCTAAACTAACTTAATAACCTAACCTAAGCTAACCTAATCAAACCTAAACTAACCTAATCAAACCTAAACTAACCTAACCTAAACCTATCCTAACTTAACCTAACCTAACCTAAACTAATGTATTTACAATCCAACTACCATTTTTGAATTCGAGTGACACCCGTTTGTCATTCGTTTTCCGAGAACGTTTTGAAACCATAATAGACACTAGTGTCATTTTTATCTCGGATTTCCGAAACTGGAGAACCGGTTGGATATAGAGGTATGACATCAGTGCCATCTTTTGACAAAGATGATCACCCATTCGCAGTTCACTGTGGTCTTCACGAAAAGGAAAATTCGTTAATATAATTCCTTATTCTGCTTGTATGGAGAAATTTTGGTCGCCTTTTTAGCTTTCGGGTAAGTATACGGAATGGAATTAAAAAAAAAAGGGGATGGGTGGCGATAAGTTCTGTTTCCCGAATGCAGCAATTGCTCTGGATGCTATATCGTGCAAAGAAAAAAAAATGGGAGGGGCCAAGAGAGGACCATAACTTTGGACATTTACAGCTTCCCAGGCGAGACTCTTTTTTTTCCCTTCTTCTTGTTGGTCTCTTTATTCGGAGGTAAAGCTCCGTTCCCCTTCGGCGTTTTAGCTTTTTACCCTAACATTTGAGGGTTAATAAGGAAACGTCGTTTACGAGCTTCACGACTGTAGACATACAACAATGAGGTGACCACCTCCGGCGTTCCTGTCAGTACGTGGTGATTAACTCCCCCTCATCCTTTCGCTTTACGTATACTTTCGTGTTCACCTTTATAAAGGAAAGCCACGACCTATAACTGCCCTTTCAGAAGGGGGGTGTTTGACGTGGGGGAAGGGGTAATGCCCGGCGGGGCTACCCCATGAAAAAAAGTATCGCGTTCAACATCCCGCTGCATGCAAATGTGGCTTTTGTTTTTAAGCGGCAATTTTTTAAAAAATTATTTCCTTTTATCTCAGGGGGAAAAAAAGAGAAGAAAACTATTGTAGGTGCCGCAGATATGAAAATCGAGAAGCACCTTACAATATAGGTGGTAACGTAAATGTAAACATCAATCTGTTTCGGTGATGTGAGAATCTGGTTTAAAGTGGGAGGGAGCTGAGCCAGCAGCCAATGCAAAAAAAGGCGTCTCTCTCTCTCTCTTATAATAAGAGAGATAACCGCTTGTAAGGCTTGCTAACGTCGCTTTAATTAAGGAAGGTGGAGAGGAGAAAAAAAGAAAAAAAAGACAGAAAATAATCTGGAATGGGACTTACCTCGATACGATCCGAGCGCTGCAGCTTGGTGTTGGGAGCAGGAGCATAGCCCATCATGGAAGACACTCCCTCCGGACCCACTACTTGAAGCATGGCCGGAGACGTGCCGTACGGGGAGTAGGCGCTCTGGGCGGTCAACTGGGGTATACCGGCTGCCGCCAGGTACGGTGATGCAGCCTGCATAGGCACCACGTGATGATGAGCGAAGCCTCCTATACTGCTGGCGCAACTAGTCGGCTGCGGCCAGTCAGTTAAATCGGGTTCTTTTTTACAAGTTCAACTACCAAACCACACACGAAAGCATTCTCACAATTTGCAGATTCTTGAAAACAAAATTCCCAGTCGGTGAACAAAAAAGACAAGGCGTCGCTTATTTGTGATCACATTTGTCAAGTGCATACTGATCCTATTAATCGGCTGATTATAATACCAGTATTATCATAATAAGCGACCATCATAATATGTTCTTTAAAATTTGATTCTATAACGGGGCTGATTATAATACCGGTGATCATAATAAGCGGCGCCTACTGCAACAGAAAAAGTTGGGGGATTAAATGAGGGGGAAAATTTGGCAAAAAAGCAAATTGTGAGCACGAGCTTAAAGGCAATAGCCACCAGAAAAAGAATCATAAAAAACGACAACACAACTTTGCCTTCAAGAAACAGCGCAAGAAATCTAGTTTTCTAGTGAGTTTTTTCTTTCTATTTGCGCCAAGTAGTTGTTAAGTTATTCGCGATTTAACCAAACGTAAGTTCGATTTGACTTTTAATTAGATTTAACAAAAGTTACATCCGCGATTTAACAAAAATAGATCACATGGCCTCCTGACGTCACAAACGTGTCGGTATCCATAACATCATTTGTTTAACACCCTGAACTGGGAAGTAAACGATAAGCAAGGTAACAAGTGCCATAAGCCACGCCACGAACACCTCTGTGACGTCACGTACCCAAACTTCGCCTTCTTATAACTCGCGAAGAGCTTACAGGAAAGATACGAAACGTTTGTCGTTCTTAGAAGAATTAATACTACAGTGTATAGCAAACTTTCAATCTAATATCCATATATCTGCCTGAAGCGTTTCTGGTGGCTAGTACCCAAAACATAATTGAAATAAGCGATTTTTTTTCACTTACGATGGTTTGCATCTGACCGGGCAAAATATGCTGACCAGGACTCATGCCCATTTGCAACATGAGCGCATTTTTCAAGGCGAGGTGATTTCGTCCGTTAATGAGAAGCTGGTCTTTGAGGTGTTGAGGTGGATGGAAGTATTTGCACGGAGGCTTCTCGCGGTTACACCTCCCCTACGGAATACAAAACATAAAACCCACCACAACTCATTAGTTTTTTACGCCTCTTATAATAATGCTATACTTCATTTCGTTCTGCTCAATATATTAGCGCCCCTTTTTCTTTGCCCGGACGACGGTAACCCTGCTTCTCTCTCTCTCTCTCGCCGTACCTCAAGCTTAAAGAAAACCCTCCTGAAAACTAATCAAGAGCCGAGCAGAAATTTGAAGGATTCGCCAGCAACGCTAATGAGATTAGCAAACGGTGATAAAAGAGTATAAATGGAACAGCATCGCTCTGCTAACGCCACGTGTGTAGGTATGCGTCTGTGTCTATCATCGCCAAAGACGCCAGGACGAGGAACGAGGCAGAAAGCACACACGACACAATTCAACACAAGTGTCCTCTACAGAATTACTCTTGTTACCACGTCCCTTTTGCCACCTTCTCAACCTTTCGCATAAGAGTCCAATGATTTCCCTCACTTTCTAAATTAAAGTTGAACAAAAGTAAAAAAATGACCATCCCAAACCTATCAACACCCATGAAAAAAAGACGAGCAATTGCCACCTATAGAGAGAATGATCGTACCCAATGCCCCAATATTGCACGCCTACTCTTTTTCTCGCTCCCATTTTCGTCCGTTTCTTTCATGGATTCCGCAGGGATGAGCGACATTTCTTCCCTGGAGGTTCCAAAAAAAGAGAAGGCCTCCAACTGGGGAATTACCTTCCCCCAGAAAAAATCTAAAATATGGCTTCCACCACGTCTACAGCAAATGAAAGACTTCGTCAGCTCCTGTACTCTGTACGTGGAGAGTGAGCTATAGCACTCACCCCCTACTCCTAAAAAAAGGCAAAAAATGCAAAAAACACCCCTGGAAATTGTGAATGCGTCTCGGGTGGCGGTCTTAGAGCGTCCGGCTCTTACTCGGTCGTCTTCGCTATGGTTTCCCTGCTTTGTCCTCGCCTTGTCTGCTCAATCCTCCGCAGGGACCTCGGACGTGGGTGGAATTTCTATGGGCAGTACCCAAATCCTAGTCCGCCATGCTCAAGCCTCGTTTTTCTTTATTCTTTATTTACACTATATTCTCGCAAGACAAAGTATGAACTAAATACGGTGACGCTTTTCAAACTCTGGATCTTTTTTCGTGTTTCAACTGTAATTCCTAAGCTGGAAAAATTGGTTATATCCCATATTTTCTTCTATACAAATACTAAGAAAAAACTAGTACGCCACACGTACATTAAGGCCAGTGTGTACTGCAACTAGTTTTTTTTTGTCAAAAGATGGCACTGATGTGATACCTCTCTATATGACAACAGCTTTTGCGACTTGAAACAAAAATGTAAAAGAAATTTAACGATATATTTCATTTTTAAAATATCTTAATAAAAATATCGTAGAACACAAGCTTTAGATATGATCTATTTAGAGTTATTCAAGTTATGAAAATCTTAAATCATTTATCAAAACTAAAGCAGCAGGTAAAATAGATTCTGTTATTAAGATGTTTAGAAAAATAATTGTTCCATTATCGCTTTGTTTCTTTTAATGCCTTGTTTAAAGTTTACGAAGTTACAGCGAGAAATGGTATGCCATCAGTACCATCTTTAGGCAAAAAAAATGATCAACTACTTGCAGTACACCGTGGCCTTAAAAAGAAGCATGCTTCTAACTCATCCACGCCTATCGATTGCTCGTGGAACTGCGGTAGTCATTAAAAAGAAAGGGCCAGAAAAGTTACTCGCATGCGTTCCTTTCAGCAACTCGAGCTTCAACTCTCGTTCTCTTTCTGTCACAGAAAACAAATCTCCGGGACCTGTTGTTATGCGTACTTAAAATGCGTTTTAAATTTACGCCGTGACAGCGCCGCGCTTCACACAAGTTGCCAAGTTCACACGGAAAACACAGTGTTTCCCTCGTCAAACGCAAGCCTTGTCCCATTAGTGTAGAGAAAACCAAGTGTGCTTGAAATATTTAGCACAAATCTGCTCCCTAATGTCAGGCTACAATTACCTCACTCGTTCGGCTTCGCTCTTCCTTCCTTCTTATCCTCCATTCACCCCACACTTTCGGCTCTTCAAACGTATAACAAGAGAAAAGACTCATTTGCATGCAACAATGTGCTTAACCTGCAAGTCCCTTCGCTCTCTGTTCTGGGGGAAAAGAAACGGAAAATAAGCTCAAGCTCCTCTGTCTCCTCTTCAATTTATCTCTTTTCCTTCGCTTCCAAAAAGCGTCCTCCAAATCCTCCAGTCGTCAGAAAATTTCATTGATCATCTCTTTTACAAGATCTTCTTAAAGCATTTCCGTTTCATGTTCTTCACGATCTCCAGTCCCCAATCCCTAAGTACGTTTCGTTTCAAGAAGCATCAACTTCTTCCACCCGGGAAAGTTTGTCCTTAATCCTCTACACTTGAGTCGTTTTTTTTTTGGGTTCTTAAATTTTATAAAATACAAATTCTTCCAAAATTAAATAAGAGTTATTCCATCGCTTTTCTTTCTCTATTGTCCCTTTAAATCACCCCCTGGCCAGGATCTCTTTATCCCCTCCCATCCCGCCATTTCCCTAAAACGCTTAACTCAACACTCTGAGGAAGTAGAACCTACAACTTGCTAATGCTATTAATTGATCCCCCCAAAGTTTATATGCTGTACCTTGATTTAACTCTCTACGAACCACTCCGTTTAAAATCGACGCTAAACTGCTTAAAACGGTCGTAAATGAGCCATTCTTTCCCATTTACAAAAATCTTTCTTTTTTACAACAAGAAATAGAAATCCCATTCCCTCCTCCAACTTCGTGGACTAATTAACTTTTCCAAATCCGCCAAGATCAGAACATAAATCGTTTAAAACAAACTAACATAATGAAACGATTTAAAGGACGGCAAAGAGCAGAGTATGTATTTCTTGTACTGTGAAAACGAGCTCTTGAACCCATGCCTAAATTGCCCTGATCATTATCCGCGCAAGTGATCGTGCCATCTAGTACTTGGGAAGGTATACAGTCCATTCTCGCGTGCTTGACTACACTAGCAATGGCTTTTCTATGCATGCAATGGCGGCTAACGGCTTTTTGGCTTGGTCTCTCTTAGTTCGTATACAATAGCCTCAGTGTACAAGACACCCTTTAAACTATTCCATGAAAACGCGAACTTAAAAACCATGGCGTGACGCTTTGGCTAAATGCCCATTCCACAATAGCCCTGGTGAAAAAAAAAGTGCCGCACAACCGGCACTCATTCATTTGTTTTAAAACTTAAAAAATTAAAATAAAAAACTAAATTAACTAAAAATAAAATCAACTTTGACCAGGCCTCTTCTTTTTTTAAGAGAGTAAGAATGCTTTCAACATACCTTGATAGAGTCGTAGCAGGCTACGACGCGTCCATTTTGCACCTCGACGCTGGGTGGCGGGTGGGCGAATTTGCATTCCGTGTCCGATCGAGAGCATTTAGAACGCTGGTACTCGCGGCATACTTCCAGCTGGAGCCAGCGCGAGTCTTTGACGTTGAGCATGTTATTTAAGTTCATATTAACCATGGCCGCCATGGCAGGGGCGGGCACAGGCGAAGATTCAACCACACCCAGGGGCTCCACTTTGACGGTAATTAAAGGGCACACACGTATATAAGGTTGGAATTAATTGAAAGATTTTCCTCTTTTTATCTCGAGAAATGACTTTTGTCTTGTGTTTTAGTGCTTGTTCTGTGTTTTCTCGCCTGTTGGGCCTGCTGTTCTCGGGATTGGGGCAGTAATCCTGACAAACAAGTTATATATATTTATATTCTTCTTTTTTTTGCACTGGGGGATTTCTAGGACCAAAAAATCCTTGCACTGGACTGTTTCCTATGTTATATGTAAGAGTTTTCCTGGGGTGGCTTTATTTTTGTTTTATTTTACGTGAAAGTATGGTTTTTGCTGCAAAGACAGAAGAACAATCAAAAAGGGAAGGGCGAAGAAGGCAACAGGGACGTTAACCTGGTTGTGGAAAAGTGGGCGTGGTTACGGTGGACGGTGCTAGAATGCGGGAGGTTTGCTTTCAAATCTCCGTTCACAGGGAAATGGGGGGGTTTAGTGATGTTTGTCTGTACCTTGTCAATCAATAAAGGACGGAATTTGACAGATTTTCTTCAGTTTTTTGCTGTGTTTTTCTTTGGGCGACCGATGGCAGCGAACCAGGGTTTTGTTACGTGTCGGTCTTTTCCTTTTCAAAGCTCTTTCTTTGCAACAAGGCAGCGGTAAGTGATGTGTCCGAATAGCTTGCACACGGCACAGAGAGGGAGCAACGAGTTGAATAAAGGAAGGCGGGGAAAAGGAAAGTGGGCGCGGCGTGTATGCTGGTTTCCAAACGATTAAAATATGGAGAAATTAATCAAGATTGCTTTTCCTTCCGGAAGCGTAGGGGGAAAGAAGACAGAAAAACGGCGCCAAATTCAAACGCGTTTAGTCTAGCTCGATTTTTGAACAGCTGGATGAATGATGTAGACACACACACAAGGGCTTGCGGATTTTTTTTTGCAGTAGGGCTGATTTTTTGGGTTGGCAGGTTCAAATGATGGCAGAATATCAAGTCTGAAAGAGAAAATGAGAAGCAACAATAGAAACCGTAGCTCTTGTGTTTTCCCACACACATTGTCCCACACATAAAGACAAACATAAAAGATTTCAACATATACGCACCACATACGTTACACGCATAAAGCAATTACATACCCAAGTTATGAAACATAAATACCTACGGGAATATACAGACAAAGGCAGTGGAAAGGGTTAGAATAGGAAAACGTAAGATGAATTGAGCTCAAGTACGCACTACGCACTTGTATCCGACCCTGACACGGGTCGAATATCTTAAACTAATTAGAAATTCTTGCGAAACTAAGCCAGGATTTGGTACATAAACTAAGAGATTCCATTCCAAAGAACAAGCCATCTTCTTTTCCTTAATTCCAATCCTTTCTTAATCCAGAAACTAAATATTTTAATAAATAAAATAACCTAGAATATGAACAAAGAAATACAATAAATAACACCCTCGCAATTCTCTAGGCCAAAGTAGGCAATTCTCTAGGCCTTGAAACAGATCATTTACGTAAGAAAACCTAAGTGAGTTTTTGACTAAAAGGAAACGCGAGTTTACTTTAGTCGTAGACACAATATAAACAACGAAGCCATTCGGCATAAATAACGTAACACGAATTCCTTTCGAATGGATTATCTTTCTTACTGTGTATTTATAATCATACACTTTGGTCGGCAGAATGTATTATATCTATCTCAACTATCTTCCGTCTCACTTTCAAGCTTTTCTTTCCTCCCTTTCTCCTCCCCGTCTATGTACTGTACGTATTCCACTCGCTCTGGGGCTCTCCCCAAGCAGCAATTACAGCCCGGGGTTATACTCCACGAGACTTGGTATCGATTGCTGTTGCGCTACCTCCTTTTTGGCCTGTTGGTGGAGTCACAGAGGGAAAACTCGGGAGCGAGAAGGGGGTTGGGCGGAAGAGTTTAAGGTATATAACGAAGGGGAAAGATATCGAGAGAGAGGGAAAACAGAGAGAAAGAGAGAGAGAGAGTGGTACAAGGTAGAAACCCCGCAATGACTACTCCATCCACACTTTGCCTTTTGCTCTCCTCCCAACGACTTGCTACCAAGAACCCAAAAGACGAGACGTCGAGAGGGGAAGACGCGACTCGGACTTGGCAGCCCAGCCAATATCACCAGCTTCCATGGGCAATACTCCGCGACCTATGTACCCCGGGGGCACTACTCTGCAAACTATGCAAATAACTCTGTCTCTTCTTACTTTGTCAGCCTACCCCTGAACGTCTTCCATTATAACCCTTCTCTTTGCTCCCTTCTGATCTCATCCATCTCTCTTATTTGGGTCGCAATACTCGCCTCGGAGTATATGTAACACATTTAGGTACCAGACTAGTGGTATCTCAATTTTTAAAAAATATTTTGTGTTATGCGCAATTGGCCGCTTTAGTGCAGGTCACAGTCCATCGCTCGGGTACATTCCACTATTCATTGCTGAGTCACGGCCTAGACGAATAGCGCGTTCCACTGGCTGCACTGATGCAATACTTTTGGCACTCAAAGTGTGTCAAACATGTACAGTAGATGCTGCTTATTGTGATCACGTTTGTCACGTGAATATTGATCTGTTAAGCGGCGATTCTAAGAACCGAAAAAATGTGTTTTATTTTGTTTATTTCGTAACGATTTCTCAAAAATTTTGATAGAGATGACTTAGGAACTCCTAATTTAACTGCCGCTTCCTTTGTGGCATATCTTTTTAAATTTAACTTGTCATAAGTTTCAATGAGCCACAACTTCTCTTTTACATTTAAATCAACTCTTTTCTAGTTCGTCGCCATTTTGATATAGCCACACGTCTAAATCACAACAAACACTGGGCCTTTGAAGCCTTCTCCTACACTTTGGTAGGGTTCTCAACACGATATGCCTTCTACTTTTCCCAGTCAATTAAAGGAACTGGTCACTCAATTGAATAACCTGCTCGTTTAATTGACGAGGAGTTTCGAAGGGATTTCGCCTAAGCGTAGTAGTAGGCTGGAAATAGCAGGATTGGTCAAAACGACGTAAAAGCAATGTCATTGGTCAATACGCAACGTAGCAATCACAACTTTAGTTTCGTTACTGTACACGTGAAGATTCTTTTGAAACTGATTCTAATATCCGAAAGTGCGATTCTAATAGCCGATTAAAATGCTACGTATTTCATCATCTTGAATCGGTCCTTTAAACTTCGATCCCACAAAGCGGCTGATTCTAAAAACCTGTGATCACAATAAACGGGCATCTTCTGCATTTTTTAACGCACAGTTGGCCGCTTTAGCGCAGGTCGCTCGGGTACATTCCACTGTTCATTATTCATTGTTGAGTCATAGCCTAGACTAACCCTACGAGTCCGCATACGAAAACGCTAGTAGTTTTCATTTTTTTAAAAGGCCTACATGGAATAATACTAGTAAAGTAAGTGAAAGTACGCGGTCTAAACACGACAAATGAAGCACGTTTTTTTCCCCAATTTACTTTTGTATGTGCTTAACCATTGCTGGCCTGTTGACTGCATGTTCCCCTTGCAAATTTACAATATCGGGGGGCGTGGTTGGCTAGAGCTCGGCAAACCATGACATGCTTGCCCTGCACGCCGAACACGACCAAAGCGCCCGGCACCAAGGCGCCTAACAAGTACGTCACAGACAACTAATAGCGGTTTTTTTGCTCGTACTTCTACTCAGTCCGTCTGCCCATGCATCGCTCCCATTTCACCCTTGCAATTTCTTCTTTTGTTTCCCATCTTTTTCTCTCTGTCAAACCCCACCCTACCCAAAAATGTCCCCCGTCCCACCCCCTTTATTCACCCAGCAAGTCTCAACAATGAAAAACTCTTGTCATGTCTTTTTTTTTGTCTTCCGCCATCGAAAATCGACGACGACCATCTCAGCCGCGAATACAAAACGCAACAAGCCCACCTCTTGTTTGGGGGGAGAAACCTGAGTGAACCATCCCCACAAAAAAAAATAAACAAAAAAAAAAATAGAAAAGAAAGAGTTATATAAAGCGCTCTTGCTTTTAATAAAGTTGTAACGTAACGACGTGAAAATGTTACCCCCTCAACAATATAACAACGACTCTTAGGGGGGGTTATAGCTTTACACGGTAATAAGCTCAAGCTGTTTGTGACAAGGGTTTAGTGGAAAGTTCGCGTGATACTTTCTCCCATGGAATATGTCACTCCGCCTATATTAAGAACAACCAACCCTACTCCCCTCTTTCTCACCCCTTACCTCCCCATTCCCCTGCTAGGTCGGGCAACAATGGTCGTCCTAGTAGTGGCACGTGGAAACGGCGCAGGCATTCAACAATCGACTCGGGGAAATTTGACGCCAAGAAAACGCATGCATTCACCCAAGCCCCACCTACTTCACGCTCCCTTTTCACATTCCAACCAGCTTCTTGCCCCGTCAATCAAACTCGCACTCTTGTTCACACCTTCGATTACGACGGCCTTGCCTTTCCCCTCCTTAACCTCCCCCCATCCTCAAAATGCCTACATCCCCTATTTCTTTAAAGCACTGCATGGACAGACTTGAATAATAGCGCGTTCCACTGGCTGCACTGGTGCAATATTTTTGGGACTCAGTGTGCCAAACATGTACAGTCCATCTTTACACACACTGAGTGCCAAAAATGTTGCACCAGTGCAGCCAGTGGAACCTGTTAAAAGATAAATCTAAAAGAAAAAGAAAAGTAAATTAAATTAAAAAAAGTACCCACGCCAAATAATCAAAAGATGGGAAACCAGTCCCTATAACTCGTTGCGTTAGCCCGATTTCCCTTCAGGCACTCGTGTTGGTTTCATCGGATCGAACATTCAAATAGCCAAGAGACGATCCTTTGTTCGCCGGCTTTCGCCAAATGCGAACCACGAGATTGGCAAACATGGCATAGCAACAAGGTAAGGACACAACTCTGCTTTGCTTTGCATGCTTTGCCAACGCTGCCTATTAATTTTAAATCTCCCATTTTACCTTTTTACCCTTTTATCAACTCAGTGCAGCGAGCGTTTACCCCTCCCTTCCCATATAAAAACAAAAAAAGGAAAAAATAATGGAACTTGAATCGGCTGCCGAGAGCCAAACATGGGCAGCATAACTCATGGCAGCTCTAACAGTGTCCAGTCTGTTTCGCTCTCTCTCTCTCAACTTCAACTTGAATATACGCGGGACAGGACGGCAATGTTACTTGATACGATCAATGTCATCTGTTCCCTCTCTCCAACTCGTACTCTGCCAACCCCGAAAAACCCTCAATGTCCTATTCAATGGGGGTAAAAAATAGGCAAGAAACCAAGGAACCAAAAAAGAAAAAGAAAGTACAAAAAACAGTAAAATAGCTACAATCACCCCAAAAAGCCTTTAGAATTTTCTACTCTTCTACGGTTTATGCTCTCCGCTTCCTTGTCACGCCAGGGCAAGGTATAACTTACGGTGTATAGCAAGTAGTTGGTCACTTTTTGTCAGAAGAGGGCACTGATGTCAAACCCTTTCGCAAAGTAATTCCATAAATTTTTAGCAAGAAATTAAAAGAACAGAAAGAGATAATCTGATTTTTTTATACAAATATCTTAACAGTAAACCTAGGGAACTGTCTGCGATTTATTTTGATATGTGATTTATCTACATTTATTAAAATTTTCAGAACTTTGAACACTTTCAAAACTTGTAAAAATGTACAGAGAAATATGTTAAATAGACGCAGTTTCACGACTATAATGGGTAAGAGAGACATTCTGCAAGATCCGACTGGTATAGAAACTTTAAGCTCCTCGAGGTGTATAGATAGAAATACATACATACAGTTTCTCCCCCATTGCGCTGAGGGTTCTTTCTACAGATTGCCAGCAATAATAATGACGGACAGCTGCCAGATGTTATATCCCCTCGTTTTCTCCTTTTTTTAAAAAAAAAAATTAAACTCACGCTCTACGTAACGCACTATTACTAGTTAAGCTGATCGGTTACCTGGGTAACCTGATCTAACAGCATGACGAATAATAATCCATTCGCATGCGTTATTCTGCTTTGCTTTTCCCCAAAATATATGCGCTCCTTTGCTGCTGTTTTAAATCCCGTGATCGGCACAAAGTTCCCAACTTCTCGAAAAACACTCGAAAAATATTTTCAAAACTGTTCACTGTCTTGAAAAAACGTTGTCCGCACACGAACCAAACTAGAAAACGTTCACTGGCACTAATGTCTTGTGTCCTTCCGTCTTTTATGCAAAATACCCAGAAGTCTGGGACTAGTTTTCTTTTCGAAAATTACGACTGTTGTTTAAAAAAAGTACTAGAGTTCTGAGTTTGTCTGGTGTGTCGAGGAAAATGAGGAGGTCTCTTACCCTTGCGTCACTCTCCCTTTCTGTCCCGCACTACACTAAATGATCCCTACCGATGAGCAGGACCAAAATATGCTCGGCTCTCTGCGCGTATGCTAACGGAATTTGTGCCAACGACAACGACCGCACCGTAGTCTTCGCATTCATGAGTGCGGAGAGACACGCGCCAGCCAGCCGGACGGACTGCAGGAGAGACGGCCAACTCTTCTGTGTACCACACAGTTCCACAGTCGGACCCAACCCACCCCTCACCATCACCAAGAACTGGGGGGCGCTTTGCAAAAGCCCGAAAAGGGGCGCGGCACGCCAGTGAACCGACTAGGGCTACAGGGCTACGACACAACACAACACGCGCTAGCCCCATGGGAAATAGACGGATACGAAGAAGGGGTCAGAACGTTCCAAACCTGGATAAGCTAAACCCGCCCTTAGGCGTCTAACTTTTTTCCTACTTTTTTGCCTCCTATCTCTTGTATACACCACCACCACCCTGCGCACCCTCCAACCCACTCCGTGACCGACTCTCTGACTGCGCATCTTTCTGATGCAGCAGACTCCCCGTCATCGCAATGATGTGACCCCAAGCTTTTTCACGCTCTCAGAAAGCCGAACGCCATATTACAAAACCCGTAAGTCAAACCGGTCAAGCCTCATGCCTCGTTTTTCCTCCAAAAGCCTTTCCCTCTATACAGCAGTCACACACACTGACACATTTACACTTTTCAAAAGCCAGCTTAAAAATGATAAAAGGCTTTTCAAATGTCCCCAAAACTGGTTAGGTAAATTTTCAGTATGAGGAATACCAGCATCTATGTTAAAACAATATGCATAACCAGTATTAAATAAATTATACTACTCCTACTATTATTAAAGACATTAATAATATTAATTCGGCATACGTCCGCTATCGTTTCCGAAACTAGGAAGAAAAAGAATAGCAGCAACACAGTAATAAATCATACTAATGTTAATTACAGTTAAGGCCACGGTGTACTGCAAGTATTTGATCTTTTTTTGTCCAAAGACGGCACTAATGTCGTACCCCTATATCATGAGAATTATGCAACTTGAAACCAAACTTGAAACCTTAAAACCTGAAAACTTAAATTAAATTTAATTATATAATTCAAAAAGTTTGTTTTGATATCTTAAAACGCTGCGCCAAAAGACTTTGACGATAAATACAAGTAAATGTGTTCTTAGTATAAATAATAATCAGCAGGACAAAGCGAAAAAAAGAAAGGAAACAAGTCTCAAATGTCAATAAGCACAAGCGAAAGCAGCGTGCATTCGAAGCCAATCAAGGTCTCTCTTTTGCTGGGATCCTATTCAAAAGATAGTCTAGCTATAGTACACTGAGTTTACTGTGGCTCCTTACTTCGTTCCATCACTGTCATGTCCTAGAACGTTAGAGCTTTTGGACTGTAAGATAAGCTCCATGCATAAGAGCCGAACCAAGATGTAACGGATTTGGGTTTACGGGAAGAGGCGGGGCCAAAGGTGGAAAACCATGACCCAGACATGGATGTCGATAATTATGCGGCTTATATGAACTCTTGTCTGTCATTTCTAAAAACTTAAATACGCGGCGAACCTGGGGTTCCACATACATACACAAAAAAAAAGATTGGCATGAGAAGTCCCCAGTGGCAAGCTCCACCCTTTGGCCTGTGTGTCAGCGGTCGCTCTTTGGCGTCGCGACGCCGGGGCGTCCCGTCCCCGTCCCGTGTATACTCGTGTTATCGTGACTCACTAACACACTCCTTGCGGGCTGCCTTTACTCTATTGCATTCCCCCCGAGCACACATGCAATCGTGTCACTCCTTCTCTCTCCTCCTATTTCTCAAAAAAAAAAAAAAAAAAAAAATGCCTTGCTGGCTTTCAAACTCTTCCCAAAAGTTCAAAACGCCCTTTTCCAATTGCAATAAGGGAGAAGAGAGGGGGGGAATACCTAAAAGAATTAAAACAGACAAAGTCCGCGCGCGCGCACAAAGAAATGCTTGTGGGATTTTGTGTTCCTTCTGGAATAAGTTCCTCTGTCACGGTCCCAAAGTTCATTGAAGTATCCGTACCGAAGTTTGCTCCAATTCTTTTGGATAAGCCGTCCCCGAGCCATTGGCATGTAAACTTTGGGTTATGACGTCACAGAGGTGTTGTCCGAAAGCCGCGAAACCCTATTTCATGAAATCTCCTATCTGTAATAGTCTAATTACTACTCTGCGCATGATGGAAAGGAACATATAACTAGAAGCGAGATTTCTTACTCTATTTC
Organism: Lepidurus packardi; assembly: GCA_023053545.1. Lineage (NCBI taxonomy): Eukaryota > Metazoa > Arthropoda > Branchiopoda > Notostraca > Triopsidae > Lepidurus > Lepidurus packardi. The sequence continues at coordinate 9,277,281 of JAKZAN010000002.1, forward strand.
TTAAGGCAAAGGTTTTTTGTTTTCTTTTCGGTGGCGCTTCGCCCTTTTTAAAAGCGCCTTGAGCTGCTGCAAAGTCCGATAGTAAGCAGACGGCGCTCGAAAATAGCTCGTCCTTGACTATATTTTACCCACGTTTCCTTTCACATGGAGCATCGGTTGAGCAAGCGTAGCTAAATATATGTGTTCACACCCTCCCAAATGACCTAAACAAGGGAAATTCCGCCTCTCCTTATCTTCCCCCTTTTCCCAAACCGAGCCTATACACAAAGTCCAATATCCTGGGCAATAAGCGAGTAAACGTTACCCTCTTCTTTTCGAAAACTCTCTGGAAAAGTAGCCACATTTATCTCAGTCCGACACAACCCCTCTTGCACCCGTTTTCTAATTAACTCTCCACGCACTTTTACCATATATCTTCTATCCCCATCTACTTCCGAAATGTCCCACAGATTACCCCGGCCGTGTACAATGAAAAGAATTATGACTGTCGCTGGCGAAAGCGATTTAAGTGCAAATTTGATGCTAATGGAAAGATTTGTAAAGACTCGCAGTAAAGCAAAAAGAGAACAAAAAACATACCACTACTGCCTTAACATCCTTATGGAGTAGGAGGATTTATATATACACGTGGAGTACGTGAGCAGCGTCACAGAGATTAGTCTGGCAACGGGCCCAAAACTCTTATCTACTTTTTTTCTGTTCGGCTTATTCGCACAGACTTTAACACTGCCCCCAAAAAGAACGGGCTATTTACTAGCTAAGAAAAATAAAAAAAAAAGACTCGTTACTGCAAAAGACAAAAGATTCCCTACGCCAAAAAGCAGCCAGACACCCATAATAACTGCTGTTACTGTGCTCTGCGCTCAATTTACAAGAGCTTTTAGCTGAAACCTTCCAAAGGATAGGAAAACCTGGATCAGATGAACCCACCAGAAAGCTGTTTCATTTATCAATTTGTTTCGTAAACAAATTAATGGTCAAAAAATCTTACAGAACCATCCAGAAAAATTAACATTTTCTTTCAGAACGAAATCGTCCCAAAATTGGACTTTTTCCCCTGAAGGGAGGAGTTTTGGCAGGGCGAGGGGAAGAGGGTGGACAGCTTTAGGTATCTGAATTCATGCAAATATCCGTCCACATATTTCCTCCATCAAATCCCTGCTTTTGGGTGGATGCAAAGATGCGAGAGTCCTACCGCATAGAGAGAGCGAGCCAGGGCCATTTAACTTGGCCATACTACGGAAAACGATGACGCTACACTAAGTTTCGAAGGAAGACGACGACGAACGAGGCACAAAGAAAAACAGCTCATCATTTTTCACCGCTCGTTGGCTACGGAGTCCTCGACAATCGAATCAACGAGACCAAGCTTTATTCCTCCCCACCCCCCTTTTTTGGCTCGAGCTCGTTTCCTCATCTTCCGTCGTCTGTGGAGTCTGTGAACGGGAGAGAGAAACGATTCATTTTTTCTTATTCCTTCTTTTTCATCCTTCTTCACTTGTTTCGCTCTTTGGATGGGTGTGTATACTGTGTATATGTGATGGGCTTGGCCGTATGACGGCTGGGGAGTGAAATTGCAGTGACAAGGCCTTATAGAAAAAAAGACCTTATAAAAAAACTTGTAAAAGGGGAAGAAACTCCCCCTCAAGTAAAACTACATATATAGTGTATATACAGTAAACCAGTAAACGCGGTTACCGAGGAATGAAGCACCATATCCAGCGTATCCCGTCTCCTGCCTTATGTGTAGAGCTTGAACTTGGCCTTTTTTTATCTTTAGGGGAGGTGGGTCAGGGTGGGAGAGGGGGAGGGGGTTGGGGAGATTGGTTATATTGCATATTGGCAGTCAATGAGGGAGTCATTCCGCATGGCTGCAACGATAGAGAAGATGTCGCTCTAATATTGCAACTTGTCTTATCGCCATGCATGTACCCCCCTCTTCCCTTCATAAACTTCTTATTCTCGGTTATTGTCGTTTTTGGCCAATTCCGTCCCTTTGCGAATTGAATGGCATACCATGTCTGCTGGTACAATGCGTAAAGATGTAATCGAGAGCCTTCATGTTGTCTCTTTCTCCCCTTCCCAATTAACTCAAGTTCTGGGGCGCTGGATATGGGACTCAATGCATCTCCAAACTCTTACCCTAATATGCAGAAAAAAAACGGAAAATGAAATAAAAAAAACAAAAAGGAGGTCAAAGGAATCACTGGCGAGCTCATTGAAATACAACTTGGGTTCTTGTTCAGCGACTCATCTATGACTGTGCATATTTTCACAACCCCTTCTGAAAAAAAAAGAAAAGAAAGTGAAAAAATCGATTTTCATTTTCCCGTCAGATTCTCGCTGGCTCAACAGAGAGATTTCACCAGGGAGCGTCACACACAAAAGAGCGAAGCAGACACCGGCCGTGCTCCACAGATCCATTAGAAACATCGGCGTAACCCAAGATATCCCTCAGGTATACCACACGCCGACACATGAAGAGTATTGGGCGTGGTCCCACTGGGCGTAGCCGCGACACAAAAGTAGTTTTCCTCTTTTTGGGGCCATTTTCTTTATTTTTTTGTCATTGTCGGTCTGCTTGCTGTGTTATACTCCCATTCTATCCGGAGTAACATCATGTTTCCACTTTATCAAAAAAGAAAATCCTTGCAGCCCACGTCGCTAACAGAAAAGAGAATAGGGGAAAAAATAACAATCTGCAGCACACGGCGTAAATAAATTCCAGAGGGCGTCGTCGTTAGGGAAGTGGCAGAAAATGGGAAAGTTTGCACACGTGGATTTCACTAATTTTCGAGCTTTTTCCCGGTGCAAACTCTTGCGAGTACAAAACTATGCCGATGCAGCTGCACTCGTGTCAACTTAGGCAGATTGACGGCAACTCCGGTCCGACCGACTTTTGCAGCGGAATCCGACACCTTTTGCGAACGCGGGGCAATTAGTCGCTCCGTAACGCGTTGTAAACAGACGTGTTACCCGTTTCTACAGCCAAGTTCCCCTCCAAAGTGATTCTTGTGTCTTTTTATGCCGTCTTTTCGTGTCGCTTTTAAACTCGAGCTAATTGTGAACATTCCCAAAACCTAACAAAACATGCATAAACTACCCCAAGATTTATGGCGACAAAACGTCTCATATCTTTTCCTTAGCGCTTTTCTTTTCAAAGGTAAAAACAGCTTGTTTGACAACTGCAGTCTTTTCTCTTACTCCTTTTTTTGTCGTCATGAATGTAGTTTTAAAGCCCCTTACTGCCTTCAACTCAGAAACTTGGTTTTTTCCCTTTCAGCACAATACTGTCCGGAAAGATTTATTGATATGTTTTTACATAACTACAGAATTCTTCTAGAACCTTTAACCTTCAGTAATCTTGTGCCATCATTCCAGGAAACTACCAAAAAGGGGTTTAACAAGTTTAACCTATTACCGTACAGGAAATGCAGCATCAGATTCCTACACATTGTCTATGGTGTGTGGTTCTTGCTGCCCTTGTTGCCTCACGTCACAAGTCTCGTCTAACGTTCACACAGTAGGTGAGCGGGGAGAACGAAGATTCATTGTTACAATTCCCACTGCGGCGCTTGAGGGCAGCACAGGACCTACTAAACGTACACCACTACCTTTCCCCAAATGAAGCCTCCCGTCAAGCTTCGCTTCCTGAGGCACGAATAGCATGGGGAAAGCAAGTGCGCTTTTACATAAACACTCTTACGCTCTTAACGGCTATTTCGTCAAAATATCTTGACAGTAATGTAGCCAGTACCAGCACACACGGTAAGGCAGTCGTGCTTTTCCCTTTTTTCTTTACATAATTTGCCAAATGCAAATGAATTTGCACATTTCTTTAGCACCTTTGCTAAACAAGCAACATCACAGGACACCGTCATCCCCTAGACGTTATTTTAACCTATTAAAAAAAAATCATACATATTGAGTGCATGGTTTCTAAGCTATCTTGCACACCACTTTATGCGCAAAAGTAGTGCGCGGTTCATACAACCATAACAAACAAGTGCTCCTCCTAGCGGTAGCTAGGGTATAACAAGCTTAGCTGTAAGGGATTGTTCTTGTACTGTTTTTTATTCGTTGATGTACTGTTCTTTATTTCAATTAAGGCTCAACCGTATACCTTAGCTTTGTATTGGCGAATAGTATGGGGAATTTCGGAACAAAGTTTTGAGAAATCCAGTGCATTTAATGAAAAAAATATTTGACAGTAATCTTGAGCTTGCTAACAGGTAGCGCACACCTATGCAAATTTTTTTCCAGTTAGTACTAAATTAGCCATATGCAAATGAAGTTTGCAACTACGAGAAATACGTTACCTAAAAACCTGTCTTGCATTAGCTGATAATAAAAGAAAAATTAAATTTTAGTGTGCTTTCAAATCTGACAAGCCGTTTTCGGGAAATCGTGCTCCGAAAGTTTGAGACTTGATGTGGGACATTGTGCTGCTACAGCATAACTGTGGTGACAAATCGTACTTTCCCGAATCAAAACAAGCGTAGAAACTTTGCGGTAATTAGCTATCTATTTCTTTTCTTACTTTCGTACGCAAGGCTTTCGCAAAACAATAACAAATCAGTGCCATCTGTGACTCTTCCCATCCATAAGCTAAGGTATACGGGAGCCTTAAGAAGTATAACAAGTGAAAAGGAAGACGAAAAATAATAATTAAAAAAAAACATTGGAAAAATCAGCATAAGCACGAAAAGGATGTAGGGTTCGAAAATTTTTTTCGGGGTGGTTTCTTAAAAAAGTCCCCTTTTTAAGACACACAGTTTCCTCACACCTTCAACTGGGGAGGGGGGGGGGGGTGTGTTCTGGTGCTGGACTTAGATACGACTTCTTTTCCAGGGTACAAAGCCAAAGTAAATCGCGGCATCTTGTGTGGGTTCTCTCTTTCTTCCTTGCTCATTTTTCATTTTCAGCTGGGAGGCCAGAAAACGCAAGCTAACCTACTTTTTTCTTTCTTTTTCCGGGAGGGGGCTTGCTCGTATATATAACTTTGTATTTATAGGTATTTGTCATGGTGTTTTCAGTTTAGAGAGCCTTGTCTTAAGAGATCTTGCCTCCGTTTTTCACACTCCCCCCCCACACAGCCTCAAACCAAAAGCTTACAAGGAACTTCTTAGCGAAACCCCCGATTCCGTGGGATATTGCGTTTCCTGACCCTGGCCCGAGTGTTGAGTGAGAAGCTGGGCTTGCTTTTGCTATCTTCCTCGAAGCAGCCTCTTTCTCCCTTCGCTTCCTTCACGATTGACTTTCCGGGAGTGAGGGGGGGGGGGGGAGGCTATGCGTGCGTGGGGAAAGATATTTTCTCTTGACTTACACACAGCCTCAAACCTTATTCCGCCTTGTCTGTTATTCTAAGCGATGCGAGATGCTCTTTTCCCGCCCTAAAAATTCCGCCCGCGTGCCTGTGGTACATATACAGTGTTTATCTCGGACCTCGTCCAAAACCGAATAGGTATGTATAGTTTCGGACAGCTAATAAGTCCTAATGTCGGTCCTATGCAAAGTTATGGTCCGTGAAGAGATGGTCCCAAGTTTGGATTTGCAACTGAATTTATTCGCCGCTCGGCGAAGAGAAAAGAATGCTATTTTTATTTTATTATCGAATATTTTATTTTTGGCAATGGATTTTCCTTAGCCAACTTTGGTTGCGGAGCAATTTCTTTTGTCCCGTTATGCTAGACAGGAGCTAGACCAACATGACGAAAAACTTCCTTTTCCTTTTCCTTTTCCGCGTGTCTTCTCCTCTTAAATAATACAAAGAAATGGGGGAAAAAATGGTCTGGAGTAAAGAAAAGTAAACGCCGACAGTTGATAAACGGTAACGACTCGAGCAGCTTCTTCTACTTCTTAAAAGTTCCTTTTTTTGTCTCCGCAGTAGTTTTTTCCCTTCACTTCGTATTCAGTGTACCGGCGAAGTGGAGTAAAACCGGGTAAAAAGCCTTTGATTGGCCTTGTTCAATCACTCGTAACTAAGTCGCCGAGCTCTACTGCTGCTACTGTTATTTTACACTCCCCTCATCTTTTTTTGACGACGCGGAGACCAAGACACATACCGCGCAAGCAAAGTTCAAAATCATTAAAATAACTTTGGACAAGTTATCACCAAAAATTACATATTCGGATTTTAATGCATCCTTGTAGTTTACGCTTTTCTGGAAACGACGACTTTTGTTTTGAATTTTTAGGATACGCCGTTCACGAGTTCTTGACCTGCAAATTTGGTCGTGACGTCACAGAGGTGCTATGGTGTGGCTTACGGCGCTTGCTACCACGATTAGTGTTTGCTGCCATGCCTGAAACTATAAACAAAGCTCTCGAGTGTCCATAGAAGCCCATCCCTGACGTCACACAGCCACGTGATCCTATTTTATGAACTTCTCTTATTTATTAGCTTAACTGTTACTTCGCGCATAATGGAAGGCAATATATCACTGGAAACACGGTTTTTTGTTCTATTGTCCAGGATTTGTTTTGGGAGGCTGTTTCCACTGTAAAGGACCCCCCACTACTTCCATATCCCAGCGAAAATACAATCATGAAACGGAAGATGCTACTTTTGTCACCGTCATCCTCGTCCGGGCTAAATTAATCGTCGCTTTCGTTTCTTCCCTGGGTACCTGATCTTAAGAAGCTCAGGGATGCTCCTATCTCAACAAACTTAAACATCCCTTTTCCCATTTCTTCTTCTGCTTCTCAAAATAGATAACAAAGCATTTTCTCTTTTCTTGGGTGTAAGACAGGTCACCTTATAATCTTTCTCTCTCTCTTTTCTCTTTCATTTTCAGTCGTGTCCGCCACGAGTGAGCAGCTGGCAACAAAAATCTCCTGATGAGTCACTTCAGACTTTTCAGGGACGACAAGACTTTTGCATGAGCATGGGCGAGTCCTCCTTTTAACAGGCGGCGTCATATGCCACCGCAGCCAGGTGAAGACCAAACAATTTAAAAAAAAAAGAAATACTTAGCTGACTCATGCCGGACGTTTTTCTTTCATTTATCTTGTTACCCTCCTCAAACCAAAATCTTTGGCTTTTCAATCAACTTGGGATCATAAGCTAGACGATCCTCGTCAGAAAATAAAGCCGAACCTTCTTATCTTTATTTTATGATTATTTTTATTTGTTTTGTTTTTTTGCTCCATCGCAGGGGCGATTGCAGCCTCCTTTTAGACTTGCAAATCTCGTTCATCCTCTCCTGTGGAAGTCCCAAAAGAAATAAAAAATAATAACAATACAAAAACGGCTGCCATCACACATGTTTTTTAAGCCCAGACTCTGTCACAGCCACCGGAAAAATAACTTTCGCTAAGAAATTGGGAACAGCGCGAAAGAAGGGGGGAGGGGGTACTTAGGCGACAAACTTATTCATCGTCATGCCCGTTTTCTTCATCCACAATAGCCCCGCAAGTCGGCCATTTCAAATAGGTAGGACATAAACTTGCCATCCGACGAATAAAAACCGCAGCAGAAAACTCAGCAGCCGAGTCAGGAAGGTGCGGTCAACCAACGCTAAAGAGGCCAAGGAAACTCGGAAAACCGCATATAGAAAAACGCGCGTTTAGAAAAAACAAAAAAACTCGACTACCCAATTCCCAACAAATTTTCACATTTTCTTTTCCTAGTAACGCCTCAAAAAATATCGCGAATTTTCTTGTTTTAGTACTTCATTTCCTTTCCTTTTTCCGTCGTATTTTTATGAAAAGGCAGATCCGTTCTGGACTGATTCTGACAATAAACATCATGCTCGGCTAACTGCCTTAGTCTGGGCCAAGTGTCTGCTCCCAAGAAGAGGGCCAAAAACTCAAGCAAACTTTAATTGCTTGAATGCCTGCCAAAAAGCGTCGCCAACTTCGAGTTCCTTCGAACTTCCCTTGTTCAAATGTCTCATGCCTGCTTGAACTCATCGTTCCTATGAGGTCGTCAGAGATGCCAATAGGAAAACCTTAAATAAGAAGAATCCCTCCAACTCTTTGCCAACTTTTTTTTCTTTGCACCAACGGAAAAAAACCACCCTTGTTATATGAGCTCGGTATTTGTGTTTCTCTCGTTCTTTTTTCTTTGTTTCAATTCATTTTTTTGCCCAAGACATTAGAATAGTTGTTTACATGGCAGAAGACAACAGGTTGCCAGCGTCTCCGCGTCTCTTTCCTCTCTATATGTGTGATAAGTGTGGGCAACTCCAAGTTCGCTGTCAATTTTCCCACGAAGATCCTGTGTTTCTCGGAGCAGAAAACTTGGAGACAGAAACTGCCTTTCTGGGACTCATATCTTGCATAAAAGCGACACAAAATGAAACAAGAATGGAACCAATCTCAAAAAAAGGATCCAAGAAATGTAAAACTCGTTCTAAGCCGAGTCCATAGAGCCGTAGATTCAGACAGACCCACCCTTCTGGACGGATAGGCTATAGCAGACTTCCTTTAACTCTAGGAATGGAGTTAAAGGAAGACACAGTTATTTTTTCACGGATAAACAGGATAAAGACAAAAGACGAAAGACGAAAAAAAGGTGTTGTATGTCTCACTCAGCTCCAGATTGCTTCTCACGTCAAGTTGGCTAGTTTCGGAAACAGCAGCTGTGTATCTGAGTGTGCGGATTTTCTCCAGAAAACTATTGCCGTTATGACTAACCCCCCCGCCCCCGTTTTTTCCGTCTTTTTGGGCGCTTTTATAAATTGCTTCGCGACCAAAGCCAGCACAACTACATTTTTTGCCGTCTCTCTGCACACACATATATAGAGCCATACTCCTATACGGGGATATCACACAAATCTCCCCCTCCCGTTACGCCACCTGGCTGGCACCCATCACTGTCATTTGCATACCAGTCGTTTCATTTTCGGAGAGCGCCAGGCATTATGTGACATTACAGCGTCCCTTGGGAAATTCTTTCATTAATAAGTCGACGAAAACGCAGCTATTTGTCTCTCAGCCGTCCCCAGAAATAAGGAAATAAAAGAAAAAAGTAATAAACCAACTTGCCAATCTTTTACCTTAGCCTTAACATGGAATTGCTCAACCCAAGTTGAAACTTGAGGACCATGCAAGCAACTGTAACTTTAGGTCCACTCTCTATTGCACACGCCTTCAGCCAAGCTTATCTAAAAGCAACGCAAGAAGGTAATTAGAAGCTCGCTCTTTTTCGTGATAATGATCTCTTGTCTCGCTAGGCACCCCCACAGAAACTCCGTTTGGGATCTTTTTTTTTATTTGTCTGTCTATCTATCTATCTCTATTTATATAAAGAAACACGTCACATCTTCTAACTTGTGCATATCCCCATGTTTGCCTGAAACTCGATATCTAAAGAGTTTCCGTGCTTTAGCTTTTTCCTCTCCTCTCGAGTTTCACGTTTTGCTTCTCGACGCGTATACAATTCTACCGTCTCGGACTCTTTTAGAAAAGCGCTTTGGGTCTTGGAGAATCGTAGTCCCTTTTCCCATGCTGGGAATTTGTATATGTTACACACAACGCACAACGCTCGCTTTTGGGTTCACCTACCCCCCTCTTCCCTCTTCCCAGAACCAAACACACAAGTATCAATTCCCTCAACAAAATGCCTCCTCCCACCCACCTTAAATCCACATCCGCAATTTGAAAGATAGCGTCTTGTTTTCTTCATTAAAGCTGTCTCAATGTGAAAACTTGACGGAAATAGGTCTCATTTTCCACAAAACTTGGGCTGAAACACTCTACTTGTACACGACAGATCCTTTAAAACGACTCAACATCCCCTTTACCCCCAACACATGGAAGTAAACAGGGCTAACCTCAATTTCCCTTCCTTTCCGGTCTCTGTATGTATATGTGTGTGTGTGAAAGCCTTCCAAAGTTTGCAATATCGCTATGACAACTGCCATGTCGCAGGGTGTGCAGTGATCAATGACCAAATTGACTCTGAGCCCGCATCCGTCACCCGTCGTTTATCATGTCTTTTCAGAGACACTCACTACAACGACAGATCAAAAGGACAATTCATCTTGTCTAATGCTCGGCTTCTCTCCACCCACAAACTTTTTTTTCATTTTTTTTTTTTGCCTCACAACTTCCATCTCTTCTCCTTTTTCGCTGCTCGAAAAGCTTTCTTTTTGCAATTTTGGCCCTAATTTGTATTTTCTATATTTTCCCGCCAAACGTAAAAAGCGGGGGGAAAGTACTAAATAAGAGGAAAAACAGTTCTCGACACTCAGAAAACCCTTCTGTCCTACTAAATGGGTAATTTAAGATGATACAGTACAGTATATGACGAGCTAGATAGGAAAAGCCTTCAGACTCATCATCATCTCCAGGATAAGTGCTTTCCGCTTTTTTCCCCTTTTCTTTTTAGGAATATAGACTTAATAAGAATCTTGATCTATTCCTAGCCCAATTTACCTTTTGTCTCGCCCTATTATTCACAAGAGCCTCCTAAGCATGATAAGGAAACGTGCTTTCCTCCCTCTTCCCAGTTTCCCTTAACGCGGAAACTAAAATTCCCCGAAAATCAAAGAAAATTCTAAAAATCGCTGGCAGCACACTCGCATAAGCTCCCAATCAATAAGCCGATTCGTTTATTTTCTTCTTCGTGGAGATTAGATTTATTTAACCTTCCCATGAAATAAAAAGCAACTAGTGTTTGCTCTAAAGTTAAAAAAAAAAGAAAACGCAATCCAATGCCAATCAAACTCTCTCTACTGCTCGTTTAATTTCAAATTCAATCCCTGAGAAAACATTACGTACAATAAAAAGCAAAAAAATAATAATAAAAAAGGGCATTCCCGAAATGACAGCTCAAGAGTCGATTCTTAATTGGTCCAATTTATAATCCGCCTGTTTTTTTTCGTTCTTTCTGTATCTGATCCACCCAAGTGTTTCTTTTTTAATTCCCTGTCGTGTTCCTAAATCATCCCGTTTTCTTTCATTCCGGGTAAGAGTATTCGAACCAACAGCTCGTCTACATAGAGGCTACTCTCGCCGACTCTTTCCCAAGATTTACTATACGCAGGTCCCCCCCTTCTCCCGACGTCCCTTGATTAATTGCCTGTCACGACCGACTAAAGTATGGAACCTAGGCAGCAAAAGTCGCTGTAATATTGCCCCAGCCAGCCAAACCCAGATAGTAGTAATAGTAGTAATAGTTTTTATCCCAAGTTCCAAGCTCCACTTTTTCTTCCCTTTTGGATGTTTACTTTTATTTTTCTTGGCTCATCTCAATCTTCCAGATGAAAATCTACTTTGGCTGTATCTGCGATGCCAAAGAGTTTTGCTCCCAAATGTTTTCTGCCATTGCAAAACATCGTCTAAAATTTGCATCCACTCCAAAACTTTCTAACACACACACTTGCCCTGCCATGGAACATTCTCCCAGCAACATTAATACTCCCAAACGGATAACATAAAATGAAATGAAAAAAAAGCAAGTGCTGCTCCTCACTCGAGGAAATGAATACCAAATTTCCCGAACTTAACCAGACGCAGAAGGAACTCCCACCCCAGAAAGAAAGCCATATATTATCCTCTCCCGCCTTTTTAAAAGAGTCTTGAAGAAAAAGGCGTCTGATACGAACATACAGGGAAAAAAAGCGATGAAATGAAATTAACGATGACGACCCCCATGGAAAAAGAAAAAAAAAAGCTGAGAGCACATAGCAGATCACCATGGCTCCAGTCCAATAAAAGAGCCGTCATAATTACTGACAGACATACGTGGAACCGGCGGAAGAAAAGAGCAATAAAATAGCGCACAAAAAAAAGGAAGAAAAAAAAACAGGCTCGCACAGATATAATAAAGGATGCTGTGTAGAGAACCTGCTTCTGTTCTGTCTGACAGAATCTTTGAGTCCGGAGAGAAAGAAGACAAAATAAAAAATAGCAATAAGCCAGGAACCCAAGCCTATTAACTTTGTCCCGCTTCACCCACGTACTCCCCTCTCCTTCCAAAAAGAAAGCAATAATAAAAACTTGAAACAAAAAACGAAATAAGCTTGTTGCCCTTTAAAACGACGACGTATATCTAGTGACTCACTCCCAATACCGAACCAAATTAGCAAAGCGACATCTTGGCAATCTGCAGACCAAAAACAAAGTTGGTAACGGACGGACGGAAAAGCTATTTTTCTAATTTTTAGGTTTCTAGATTTTTCTTTTTTTTAAAAAAAAACATGAAACAGCTGTTATACGTGGCTTGGAATACATTTAAGAATTTAAATTAGATTAAAAGGGTAAATAATAATAAGAAGTCATCGCGCGAAAGGTCAAAGTGGAACCCCCCTTCAAAAAAACAAAACCATTTTTTATGAGTATCCGCCCTGGACGGAAAGAAAAACAAAAACATACACCTGGCAAATAGCCAAAGTAAAGATTCACACTTTCGTTTCATTTCAGAGTAGATGGGTTGGGTGTACGTCGAAATAAAAAAAAAGTGCCTTGACTTACCGTCCAATACGGGCGCCAAACTCTGCATTTAGATCGTCTCAGTGGCGTCGTTTGGGCCTGGCAATCCAGCACAAGTTTGAAGCACTGCGGCAGTGGTGGGAATAGTTTTGCGTTAGAATGACATATAAGTTCAATATGCGCTCCAGTTCGGTAGACCAGAAGATGTCGACCCCGTTTCTTTTTCTGTCTTCTTTGGTTTAAACAGCAGCAGTTTGGCGTAAAAAATGGATGCGAAATTCTCCTTTCGGTGGTTTGCACAACTTCGATGTGGTTTTCTGGCTCTCTACCGAATGCGAAGTAAGTGTGCACTGGGATTAAAAGCAAAACCCCCAAAGTCTGGCTTTGAGAACAAGGGCGAGGTTAGGCCGGGCGAATCAAGGGACAATAGCCGAAAAAGCTGTAAGAGAAAAGGTACAATAGAAGGTATTAGTCCAATGATCGTATAGTACAAGCGTCGTAAATGTTAAAATAATAAGAAATAAATAAACAGTTTTCTGCTCCTTCATCGGGTTTTCCCACTACAGGCGAATTTCAATTCAATTTCAATTACAGGCGTTGAAATCTTGTGAAACATTACAAAATCTAGTAAGCATGGCGCTTTTCTCTCGGTGATACAATTCCCATTCGTGAAACCCCATCTAAATGACATAATTCTCATCCTTGAGTGAATTTTACTACAACATTTAAGGGGAGAGAGAAATATTGGATACGCCAAGTTAGGAAAAAAGCAATTTTGGGTGAGCAAAATCAGAACAGGGCGTGACTTCGTAATTTTGAATCCCTGAGATTGTTTTTCACTTTCATTTTCCTTTTTATATTTTTTCGTTTTTCGGTAAATTATGTTTCTTTCGACACCTCGTTTTTTTCGGATGTGGGAAAGCGTCCACGTTCTTTTGACGTGTTTTCATTTCACGCTCATCTTCACTAGCATCACATTAGAAACTGGGCAAGCAGTTAAGACAGCACAGGACAGGATGCTGTAACTAATAATTCCTCCGGCCCAGTTTTGCCTGCCTGTGCTGTTGACCCCCCAACCCCTCCTTTTCTGCTTTGCATCCTCGCTGTTATGACGCAAACCAGATAAGCTCCATAACTAACTTACTAAATACGACAGCAACAAGCCTTACAGCTTTACAAGCTATAAACTAGCCCTTTCAGGCTTTTCAAGCCAGCACCCAACCCCTCTTGTGCAACTTAATAAATTTTTGTGTGCTACTGTCCTAATAAAAAAAAATGATTATACGCCCGTGTGAATTCAAGAGCATGACCCTACCACACTTTCAGAATTATGTGGAGGCTCCTCCATTTTTTTGTCGGTATTTTTTTCAAGGAGCTTTCAACACTTTTCTCGATTGAAAACTTCCTTCTTTTCCACCCTCTTTTTGGGTGTGTAAAAGAACGATTAGCTGGCGAGTGCTCGTGGCATTCCAACAGGAGAGACAGAGATGGATGCTGTGCTTCTTGGGGGTGGAAGTCTGGATACATGGGAACACACAATATGTGCGCATTCTGCATTCCTTAAGCATGGCTCACGGCTCTCACCTTGGCGAATTGGAAGCTTTACGTCTGCCCCGCACCTCCGAATTCCTCTTGTTTTACAAAGCATGCATCACTGCTTCACTGGCGACAAATAAAATCCGAGAAATTATCCGCAGCTGAACATAGTAATGTCAGTCGTATTGGCAATCCCACCTTCCGGTACTTAGTACTTTCAGCGGAAAATAACAGAACACTTTCTGGAACAAAAATTCCCACACAAAGTTGTTAGCTTTTTGGACAAGATAAAATGTGGCACAAATAGCGACACAAAAAACTCAAAGCAGTCCAATCGCCGAAAATTCCGAAAAAAAAGACATACAAGGTAGAATAATGCAACACTTTTGAATAAGAAGCAAATACAGCACAAGCTTCTACTGGTTCGGGCTGTTGCGATTTGCTGGCGAAGCGTGCGCTGCAAGAATCCTGACTGATAACAGAACACACCGGCAGACACCGAACTTGGCAACTTCGGCGTTCAACCACCGCTCATCCGACTTGCCCCCGAAAAACTCTTGTCTTAATCCCCGCCCCCTTCCAATTCACGCTCACGCTCCGAACGAGAACCGGATTCAAACCCTCGCCGTTCTCATTCTTTGGGCTATCGAAAACCCAAGGACTTTGCGTCCACGTGACTGCTTGCCTCTGTAGCCTACTCGGTCCCGATCCAAAACCAGGATCACCACCTTTTCCTATTTTTTATCACAATGCCTCCCCTCAGAAAAGGGTAAAAAAAAAAGAAACAAAAATTCCGGAACAGAAAAAAAATAGAAAACAAAGAAAGGCCTCCCCCTTGTTCTTTTCTCGCCTTTTATTAAGAGCTCCTAGCAAATAAGAAATAGAGAAAAAAAAAGGCAACCACTTGGGACTGCCAGGATCACCAGTCGTTCATTTGGGACTCCCTTAGTTAAAACGGGACCAAATACAGCTCTCGCCAAGTTCCCTCCCGAACCTAAAGCAAGCGAGCTTGCCTGGCCTGGGTGGATAATCAACGGAAAGGGAGGAAGCCACTAAATGGTAGCCCGCACCACCAACCTTAGTGTACTTTCTCTATATACACACGCTCTCGACGCTTGTTTACAAATGACGTCATCCGGGGGCTCTTAATAAGGTCCAAAAACTCTCCCGAAGCGAACTTGGGGTTTGGGAGGGCAAAGAATTACAGATCCAATTGGATGACTTTTTTCCGGCGTTGCAACCATATGGGTTTCCCAAATATCGCTCTTTGTAAAAGGTCGCGCGCTCTTGGAGTCGCTCGAATAGTACCAAATAGCACCAAAAGGGCAAAAGAAGAACAAGAGTCAAAGCAAGGACTTCTTGAGGATTGGCCGTCGACTTCAATTGCCACTTGGGAGCGTAGAGACATTCCTCCCAGAGTTTATCTGTCGCCTCAAATCTTTCATTGTTGTTGACCCCCTTTTGCGTTTATATGTCCCCGTGCCAGAAGAACACACCCAGAAAAATAAAGATAAAATGTCGAAAAAAGGAAAAATCGTTTTTTGTGTGACCAATTCTTTTTACTTCTATCTTCCCTGAGCTGGGTAAAAGGAAAGACCAACTAAACTAACAACGCCAGCAGAGTTGGACACCCCTCTCCTCCCCCGTTTGTGTGCTCCCAACTGACAATGATGAAGACAAATAGAAAGTTACGGCTAGTCGCTAGGTTGGCTCCGTCTTTGTTCTCTGTCGCACTCCGTTCTACTTGCAGCGTCCCTCTTTCCTCTCTGTGCCTCTTGTTTTCCTCTGTGGAGCGTCTAATAGGCAAATCCGCTGGTTGAACGTTCAATTCTCGTTGCTCACAACACGGAATACGGGTATGCAAACAAGACTTACGTCGGATCCGAAACCCAAACCGCTTTTCCGTAAATGTCAGCCGATGACGCTGTGCAATCTCCTCCCTCTCTCTCTCTCTCCTCTAAAAAGAAAACAAACACGCGTGTATGTGTGTCTTTGCTCACATCTCACAGGGTTGCAACATTCCCAGAAATTCATTCGATATACTTATAGTGTACCACCAAAACGGAAACACAATGAGAGAAAGCCAACATTTCCTCATCTTGGGCACGTTGACATCACTTCAAATCCTTACAAAATCCTCCTCAAGGCTTTTTGTCCCTCCAGGCTAGGAAATAGACTATTCCCGTAACACATCTATCCCGTATAATTTCGACTTTTACATCGATATTTACACGGAAAAGGCCATGGCCTCCTTCTCGAGCAAGCTTGCAGGCTCTACTCCCTTAGACAGAAACGCAATACATGTACTTCAAAAGCTCACCTAGATGCACTCATTCTTGGGAACCAGTTGCACCCTTCAGATTCATTCTTGGCCTAGACCACCAGACCGTCTGGGCGCTTTGACATTCATTCTTGGGGCCAATTGGGACCCAATTCAGTCTCCTAACATGACACTACGACTGACCAACCACTTCCAAACCAGACTACAAAAGACAAAACGCAAAAGAGAATTCCTCCGCTTATGACACTCGGCGGAAGATCTTGGTGGCGAGAGGTTCATGAGATCAAGACCCGGTCGCACTATATAAGGGTCAGCTGACCCCACTCGGACCTGTCTAGGACGACCCAGCCATTGAAAGCAAGACAGGGAAACTCCCTAGAGGAGTCAGTCAGTAGCACTGGGCTCGGATGGAAGTCGCTCAAGTCCATCGGTCTTGGGGTGCAAAACTTCCTATGCTTGATGTTGATGACTCGCGGAGAACGGGGCCGAGACGGAGTGTCTTTTCCCTCCTCCTTTTCCCTTTCTTGCAGGTCTTTTCGGCAGCAAGGGCTCGCTCAAGAAGGCATTCTTAGGGAGTACTGGCGAGGCAGACTCTTATCGATCCTTTTTGGCACAAGAATCCCCCTCACCCCACGCCAAAACGTTCGTCGAGTTGGTCGGGTCGAGTCGGGTCCTTACCTTCTCTTCCGCGACCCCAGACATACCATCCCCGTTTAAACTCCTCGATTTCGTCCGTGTCAAAACCCGAACTCCCAGAATGCATGAATCCACGGAAGACACAGAATCCAGAATCCATTCACTCTTATCTTTGACCCCTCCCCGAAAGTACTGGTCCGTTGAAAAACCTCGTTTACCGAGTTTGCGAGTCAAAAAGCCCTTTGGCCCACTTTTTAGGTCCATCGACTCTCGCAGAATGGCCGCGGAATCCATGTAGACGTCGCGGAGCACAGGCCAGACCCCTGTTTGCCTAGCATGGTTTGTGTGTGCTGTGTGTATGTATATGTGTGTGTGTGTCTGCTGGCAAGCTCTCGATTCCTTCTTTTTTACTTTACTCGTCAGACGGTCCGGTCTGTCGGACTGCTGTTACTTTTTTCTCCTTTTCAAAACGGGCATCGTAAAGCTTGCTACTCTTGGCAGCAATGACCTCCTTGCCTCTCTCGACCAGCAACTCCGACTCCAACTCCTCCTCCTCCTCCGCGTCTTCCGCCTACACGACCACCATGTTCGTCTTCTTTTTCTTCCTCCTTCGATGCAAGACTTTTTCTCTCCCCTTTCCCTGTACCTCCCTTCTTCCTCCGACTAGAAACTTCTCTCTCTCTCTTTCTCTCGGGTTTGCCTTGGCTGATGCTCCTCTATGCAGCTCTTCACATTCAAATGGCCCGAAAAACAAGCATCGACCTCGGAACTTTTTTTTTGGCGCCTTACAGACAGTATCCATCCCCCGCTTCTAGTACCACACCATCGGTTCAGGTTTCACCCCTTCTATAGGCTATCATACATCCCGCGACATAACCGCATTTGTCCTAGCGGGCTCTTTCTTCCGTTATTTGTTTCTTTTCTACCGCGCAACAGAACCGCCAGAAAACACATGCCTTGGCTCTAGCAAATCACTTGGTGGGCCTCGGAACACAAAAAGGAAAAAATAAAAATAAATACCCCACAAAATGGAAAGGAGAAGAACAATGTAACGAGACGCAGCGGGAAAAAATGGGTCGGTGTTTTCTATGTAAGGAATGAAGCAAACTGCTGCGCCGCCGAGGATATACCTGGGAGCCCTGTTAGCGGCCGTGAATTGTGTAAGGCAATCAATGTGGCGGAAGAAAAACATCTTTCATTTCCGGCCAAGCCTTGTGGTCTCTTTTCTCCCCGGTAGCATTTACCCGGGTAGCTCGCTAACGCTTCTAAATATTGCTATCGTCCCCCTTCACCAATTGGTGGCTGTAACTAACCATAACACGCCGAGTTTGTTTCCCAAGAATGTATAGAACAACGTAGACGTCCTTAAACACAGAAGTACAACCAGACCGCCCAATTTAATAGAACCTCCCAGCTCTTTGCCACAGCTTCCTCAACGTAACAATACAACTGACAAACAAATAAGAATTAAAACCATAAAATATAAATAAACAATATAAGAAATACATAAAATAGGGCCAAAAATAAAACTGCAACGTAAACAGAATTACAAGCATGCAAAAGTACACATAAACCCAATTTAACATATACGGTTGATGCCTTTTATTGTGATCATTGGTTATTAAAATCAGCCGATTTATGGAATCCAGTTTTAAAGGACCGATTCATAATGATAAAATACATGCAATTTAATCGATTATTAGAATCGCACTTTCGAATATTAGACACAATTTCAAATGAATCTTCACAGTATAGTAACGAAACTACAGCAGTGATTCCTACATGGACTTTGCATAATGACCAACGACATGCTTTTAAATTTTTTGATCAACCCTGCTCTTTCCAGCCTACTACTACGCTTAGGGAGAAATGGCGTCCAAACCCCCCAGTCAATAAAATGAGCAGGTTACTCAATTGAGTGGCCAGTTCCTTTAATTGACTGGGAAAATTAGAAGTGATATAGTGTTGAGAATCCCGTGAAAGCGTAGGAGTAGGCTTCAAAGGCGCAGTGTTAGTTGTGTTTCAGAAGTGTGGTTCTATAAAAATGGGGACGAACAAGAAAAGAGTTGATTTGAATGTAAAAAAGAGCAGTTGCGGCTCACTGAAAATTACGACAAGTTACATTTAAAAGATTTGCCACAAAGGGAAGCGGACGTTAAATTACGAATTCCTCAATCATCTCTATCAAAATTGTTGAAAAAATCGTTACGAAAAAAACAATAGTGGGTGTAGTGAATCTAGTGAAAGGAAGGCGTGTGGGAAAGTGTCAAAAAGTAGATGATGCTTCGTTTCGTTGGTTTAAACAAGCCAGTAACCGATTTTCGGTTATTAGAATCTCCGCTTAATAGAATCAATATTCACTTGACAAACGTTATCACAATAAGCGTCATCTACTGTATACAGAAGTACACACTAACACAATTTAACGTATAAATGCAATACAAAATGAATAAAACGAAATCTACCTAAAATTAAACATATATAAAATAATTCCAGCCTTACAAGAAAAAAAGCGTTTCATTAATAACTAGCTGTACTGTACAGTACGTGTTTGTAATTACTAACCACTAATAAAGTTAAACCTTCATTGAATGAATTACTTAAAAAAGACGCTTAATTATCCACTCGCACTAAACTGAATAACTTTCTATCAAAATAAGGAAAAAATACTAAAAGGAAGAAGCCTTCGTCTGGTACAAGTGCACTTCTTCCACCCAAACAAGATCTTTTCCGGGCTCCTTTTTTTTTATTCCTCACACTCCAGAACCTCCGGAAAACTGGCAGAAGCATTACAGAGGAACTGGTTGGCTCAGAAATGGCAGAAAAGTGACGAAAGATGATGATAACATAAACACGGGGGGCTCCCTCTGACCTTATCCTTCTCTTCCACGAACACCCAAAGTGCGAGTACTCTCCCCCCCCCAAAAAAAAAGAGAAATAAAATGCACACAAGTCTAAGCAAAAGGCAACGCGAACGGAATGCTGTTGCTTCCATCATCATCAACCCACGTGGGTAATCCATTAGACAAACGCCTCGCTCGTTACCACATTCCGTCTTCTTTCCCTTGGCGCCCACACCGAAAATCCATTACACTCGCAAATACATCGACAAAACATCAGCTGATGATGAGCTCTCCATCTCAACGTCGCAATCAACCTCATTGCATCCCCCCTTACTCCCCATATCGAGCTCCCACCAAACTTGTCTCCCAAGTTTACACTCCAAGAACACTTTGCAACAGGATTGAAGATTCCCCCACCCCCAATATGAAGATTCCCCCAAGAAAAGTTGAACATCTCGCAGAAAAGATGGAATCGAAACCCACCGCTGTTGGACTGGCCCCCCCGAATTTTCTACAGAGGGCGTCTCTCGTCTAATCAGTCTCCAATCTTTCATCTTCCCTTGCAATTGCCAGTACCTTGCCAAAAACGCAGTCTTTTGTTTTCCTACATCTGGCTTGCTCAGCTTGATTCCTACCCACTATTTTTGAACCGTTATTACCAGCACATACATTTCTTCCCTCCAGTGTTTATGTACTTTCTTTTCCCTTTTCCTCGGTTAGGATGTGCACAGTACTTTGCAATCAAGAACGTATCCGAAAGCGTCATCTCTCCGATTGCAGCCAGTGCAAAGTACCCTGGTATGTCGTATTTTGGCCCACCTCTTACCTTTTGTATTGCAAGCGGGGAAAAAAGTAAAAAAAAAAAAACTATTTCTTTTTGGTGTTCCAGAAGCGAAATACATTTTTTCGTCTTCTTTCTTCGTTTTCGGTTGGGGGATCATCGCTGCAAGTATTTGAGGGGAAGGTAAAGGTGTCGAGGGAATGCCTTCGACCTGGGGTTCTGTGGCTGGAGCCCATAAAAAGAGGCATAAAAGTCCATGAAACGTGGATCGCTAGACTCGGACGGCGACCTCATTCGACCTTATTAGGCAGTATTTCTTCCTGGGGAAAAGCTGGCATACTGGCAAACACAGTACTATATAGTTTTCAAACTGACTAAGACTTTTGTGGCAGGCCCAGGCAGAAAACGCCCTTCCAGCAAATGAAAATACGAGAATTGAGAGGGGGAGGAAGGGGAGAAAAAGCAAAAGAAACGGCGAGCTGTCGAGTCCGGAAATTACCAAGCGGGCAATACCCATGCATGGCAAAGTACTAGCGATGTGAAGACTGGACCTCAAAATCGAGAAATAACAAGTCTGTATGGTTCCACTCAGCTCGCGGAATCCTACGGGATTACTCTACCTCAATCCCCCTCCCCTCAGGCTATCTTATCCTCCCTCTTGTAATGTCAAATAATACCATTCATCTCTAATGGATTAGGCTACAAACCAACACAATTTACACAGAACGACTTGGACTGAAAGTAAAAAAAAAAAAAAAGTTTTCTACACGTACTACATCCTCGAAAGCTACCGACGTTTTTTGTCCGTTTTAAGCGGAAGTTGTGTCATTACTTCAGCCTGCATTGCGAGTCCTTTCCCACCCACACTTAAAAGCTACCGAGGTTCTCGCGCCGGGTAGGCCGGAGTTGTGGCGTTACTTCAGGCTACCTTGCGTGTCCTTTACCGTTCATGCTTAAAAGCTACCGAGGTTTTCGCGCCAGGCTAGGCCGGACGGCTGTGACGTTATTCCGGGCTGCCTTGCAGGTCTTTTCCCGTCCATATTTAAAAGCTACCGAGATTTTCGCGCCAGGCTAGGCCGGAGTTGTTTCGTTATTTCGGCCTGCTTTAAACAAAGACGCAACAAGGAATGATAAACTGTCTCCCCAAACGAATCCTGCCCCCTGTCCCGGACTCGTCGCCTTACTCCGGCTTGAGTGGTATACTTGTGCTCGGTGGATTCTTTATTATTTTTTTGCTCAGGATAGTTAGCGCCTTCCACTCATGAAAAATAATAAGAGTACGTACCTCCTCAAGTTTACAACTGACTTTCATCATTTTCAATGTGCAGTACGTACAGTAACCAAGTTCTTGATCGCTACATGTAGATTACAAATTGACCAATGACATTGGTTTTCCGTCGTTTTGACCAACCCTGTCATTTCTAGACACTACGCTTCTGTAGGGTTCTCAACACGATATCCCTTCTAAATTCCCCAGTCAATTAAAGGAGTAGGTTATTCAATTAAATAACCTGCTCATATAACTGACTGGGGAGTTTAGAGAGCATTTTCTTACCTAAGCGTAGTAGTTTAGCTAGAAATGACAGGATTGGTCTAAACAACGGACAAGCAATGTCATTCGTCAATTTGAAAAGTCCATAAAGCGTTGAATACATTCGTTACTTGTTATTAGAGTAATGTTTAGTACGTACAGTACTTGTAAAAGGTAAGAAAGAGAAAGCTCGTCAGACGTGAGCAAAAGAGGCGAGATAAAAAAAAAGAAAAAATCCTTGCCTGTTTGTTATCTTAGTGACTGCCAACTGTCTCACCATGAAATGCGCAACATTACGTGTTATTTCACACCTTTCACATCCATGTTGAGAAAGGTGTCAAAAGTGACCTAGGTCGGAGCACACATACATCAAATCAACGATTTTTTCTCTTTTCCACGAGCTATCTTCTCTCATTCCCCTTACCAAAAACATACAAAAATATGTTAACCACATTTTGATCCTTTCCGGTTTTACGGTTTTTCCCATCTTGGAAAAAAGGTTGTAAACATGCCATTTGATCTAATTACGGGCCAACCCTGTTGTTCTCAGATTAAAAAAAAACTGGTAGGCACCTCGATAACACATATTAATCTGTTATCGAGGCTCCTCCCATCTTTGTTTACGTGCTTTAAAGAGCACGGTCCCGTGACAAAATACGGCTCCCGACTATTTCCCCTAAAGGTCAAACGGGGACTCTTCGCATTACTCCGGCCTGCCGGGCACGGAGCTACGGCGTTATAATGAATAACCAGACGGGTAAGCGAACATTTTGTTCGCTTACCAGTGGCGTTTATACTTTTTACCTGGACCTATAGCGTTACTCCGGCGTAAGTCTCAACTTTCATTCGATAAGCCTTTCCTTTTCAAGCACGAGGATATAGTGCACCTCGCGACTAAAGGGGCAATGGAAAGAAACTTGGGTCGCCTCGCCTCCGAGTTAAAGTGGTAAGTAAGCAAACAGGCTTGATTGGTTCGAGCAGGGCAGTTAGGAAAAGCAAACCAGCATTGTTGCCAAGTCTTAGGGTTGGCTAGTAATAGCCGTAACAAAAAAAGGCGTCTGACGAGATAACAATTACTCAGCCCGGGTCTAAACGTGGACTCGATGGGGGGACGGGGGATATAGGCTCGTCGTGAAGAAGATCATTAATGAGAAACGAATGGAATCGTGAGATCTTGAGCGCTCGCTCTCCCCCTTCAAAACCCGGCTTTCGCTCAAGAAAAAAGGTATAACAACCAGCTACTTAAAATTTCCCTCTCCAACCCCCCCCCCCACAAGACCAGCGAAATGAAATAAAATCCGAAAATCGTCCAAAAGGCCAACGACTAACTGTCAAATTGGTGCTGTCGTCCCTCGCTCATCAGTTCACAATTTGGAGCGTTTTCTGGTCAGCAAAAATATACCCCAAAGGGGGCTGTAATAAAAAAAAGAAGAGAAAATTCCGAAAACACGTTGGCCTCCGGACTGCAGCTAGGACGTGCTTAATTGAGGGTTCGCTTCGTTTCTCTTGCAATTCCCCTACTCCGCATTCATGGAGCAACAATGCTAGCCATTCGGCGTCTTTTCTTTCTTTATTCTTCTTGTTGGCGTCAGAAAAGGTAACAATACGACTCCTAAACCTGGCTCTGCCTGTCATTACCTTTAATATTCCTGCCCATCGTGAACTTTGATTTCTATGCAACATGACGGAAGACAACTACTCAACTATTTAACTATACACAATAAAAAAAAGTTTCAAAAGAGAGGAAATTAAAAAAAATAATAACACAAATAGCAAAAAGAACTTTGCAACTTTTCAGAACCTGGACCCTCTTCAAGGTCGAACTATTTGCCATTAGGATTTCAATCTTAACGCACTTGATCTTCCAGGGCTTCGGACAAGCCAAGGACGCAGCTTTTTCATCTCTCAACGCTCATACGACTATGGTGTCTATTAACGAAACCTATGAAAACCCCCAGAGCTCAATCATGTTTGTTGCCTTGCATGATAACCCCTATATGTGCACGTTGAAAGTAAGAAATGTAGAAAGGAATAAAAAAGTGTCTGAAACGATGTCAAAGAGCAAATGGTTGAAAAACGCCTCAATATTTCCCACTCTGAATAATTTCTTGGGGTATAAATAGAAATTAAACTGAGTTCAATTTTCCTTGACAAGAGAAGTAAAATAAAATGCAAAAATAAAGCAATTATTCATCTTTAAAAAAAAAAATAACCAGTTCCCTAAGGATTAGTATCGTATACCGTCTCCAAGATTTCCCCAACTCGCTTTTCCATTTTTGGTCGCTTACACTTCCAAGCCCTTCTTAATCACCGTCTCTCACCTTAGAGCTTTTTTGCTTCCTTTTTAATATTTTTAAGGCGTTTCGTTTCGCCATTCAAGATTCAAGAGAGCTCAACTTTGGACTTTGGGGTATCGTAGCAGCTAGCCAAAGGATTAAGCTGCTAGGATCTATAACCCATAAATTCATGTCTACTAAACTATGCGAATTGCACAGCCGAAACCTAACCCAGGGACAGGAGCCAAAAAACGGACAAACGAGGCGAGAGTCGAGCTCTATAACCAAGAGGGAAAATGCGATGTCAAAAAAGCGAAATCTCGAAAGAGAAAAAAAAAATGCACACCATACAGGAACTGCCAAAACGGGACACGCCCTGTTTCGCTAATAGGCTTCTAACAATGTCTCAGTCGAATAGAGAAATGGAGAGAAGGGTCCCCTCTTGACTAAGCAGGTAAAAGAGCACACAACATCGAACACAAAATCTCTTAACGGGCAGACGTCCAAGAATTATGTCCGGAGACGGTTGAGATCTTTCGACGTCAACGACGTCTTCTCGGATTGCACGGTTAACATCGTAGGACGCGCGAGGGCCACATAATAAGAACAAAGTCTACTGGGAAGCGTTACCTGGGCCGATCCCACAGAATTACCGGCCCGGAAGAAAGGTAAAAAGACGTTCCTGTCGACAGGCCACCTTCCCAGTTTCCAACGGAATATCGCTTAAAAAGAGCCTGTCCAGCTGTTGAAATTAATTGCCAATTGCTTCCGTCAAACTCAAAACACATTTTCTACCTCCTTCCCCATGATCCCCTTCGTCCTGGGAGCAGGGAGACAAACGTTTTCGGTGGGAAGAAAAGTTGCTCCCCCGAACTCCTTCTCCAAACTTTCTTGTACAGTTTTTGATTCCTATCTCACTAAACCAATCCACAAGTTTCAAGTTAGCCCCTTCGCCCGGGCCTAAGAACAAGCTCAAGTTTGCTGCGGCAAGAGTTACAAATCAACGACTTTTTAAAGGCAAACTTTTTACCCCCTAACACACACATACACCCAAATCCGGCTGTGGGCAAAGTCTCGCTGGTCTCTCCCAGCTTTTGCATTCATTTTATGTCCGTATGGAACGCGTGGTTCAGAAAGTTTTCGGGGGAAAACTTGAAATTCTCCAGCTTTTCTTAACGACATTCGCATCTGTCTCCCGTCTGGCATAACACAAAAACACAGTAAACGGCTAACTGCTTTAGACGTTAGCGTTTTCAGGAGGATCATTAAACTCCTTTTGGGTTACAAAAAAAAAGACAAAAAGAAGAATAACTTCAAAATAATTTCTCATTTCGTGAAAACAGTGCACGTTGCTCTACACACAGTCCCATACCCTTGAAGTCAAGAGCCATTCAAAAATAGCCTCATTTCTTCTCAAAAAAAGAGCTAAAAGTCTAGTTTCTAATTATGTATTGTTTTTCATTATACATTAAGTACTAATTATACGGTTAAAGAACGAAATGTCACGAAATAAGGATCACGTGGCTTTCTGATGTCACAGAGGTGCTGCTTTCCATAGTACCGACCGCTTTTTAATTAATTTACGTCTTAAGCAAGGAGTTAAACAGTTACCCTGCTACCAACAGCGCCGTACGGTACCCCACGACACGTTTGTGACGTCACGACTTGAAGTCTGCATCCCAACAACTGCTGAACAGCTAATCCGAAGTATTTCAAACAAAGTCTATCGTTCTTGGGAATCAAGTCTACTCCAGTATTCACCCAAATATTAACAAGTGAATTTTTAGTGGATACGACGATTTTCCAATCACCATAAGATTTTTTTTTTATTTTAACCCTCAAAGCGCTTAACTTTCTGTAGCCTCTATGTCTCGCAAGAACCCAAACACAACAATGAAAATCATATCCTCGTTGCGTATTCGGCAGAGCAAGCGGCGGACCTGCTGCCACCCCCCACAATCCACCCGTCACCCCACCCCCCTTAACTTCATTTTCTTCCGCCTTACTGAACCGAATAAAAATAAGGACTAAATAAGAAACACACAACCCCTCCTGGTAAACCTCTCTTCGCTCCTTCAGGTAGGAGGTGTTTTCCCGCCCCCACCCCCTCCTCCCAGGTTTGTTTACCGGGTTAACAAGGGAGTATGGGAGTGCTGCAAAGCAGCAACTTAACGTGCTTGGCACACCCAAACAGCCACATTTCATTAGACGCTTCTTGTTCCCTCTCTCCTAGGCAAAAGCAAGCCGGGATGCTGGCGTTCATATGATGTGGATCTCTGGCTGCCTGTATATCTGTATATATGTCTTCGGCCCCCTCCCCAATGACAACACCAACCAACCCATGCATAACTAATATGGCTGAACCCTTATTCCTTGCAAACATGCAAAATAGCTCTTCCCGTTTCTCTCATTTTCTCTGCCACACAACTCTGTCTCTTTCTTTCCTTGCCTCGCTTTTATTAACCCCAGGAACGCGTGCTATACGACTGTATTAGGTTTGCGAAACAATCAGCTCAATCAAGGCTATAAAGCCTCTCAAAACGCCCGACTTTTGAATGTATAATCCTTTTAGTTTCTTCAAGGAAACCAGGAATGGGAGTTAATTTCAAGCTCTGAAAAATTCAGAAAATTCTTACGAGACAAAAAAAAAGCTTTTAAAAAAAGGAATCCACTCTAAACAACTAACTTGACCCCAGAGTAACCTCAGGATTTCTATCTCGCCTCGGTTTTTTTTCCCCTTTTCTAGGTTTGTTTTGTAAGTTTACAAAATCCCCCCTTTAGCAACATCGGAACTTAATTTGGTTTGCAAAAAAAGACGGCTCATCGATTTGGGAGAATGCGAATGCGAGTCAATGAAATGAGAGAACTCGGGGAGCCAAACGGTCTGTGATTTTTCAGAAACTCCGAGTTCGATGAATCATAAAACACGGGCCACGGAAACCTCTTTGTGAAGTCAAGCCAGCAAAAGTCAGGCCAAACTTTCGCCACTTGCCAGACCAAGTGAGCCCACTCACTCAAGCATGTCTAATTAAGGAAATGGGCATAGGCGAAAAGGGGGATAAGAGGGTGGAGGTGGAGGGTTCAAGTCACTGACTGCTTTCTCTAATGATGTGTGACAGCTTTTATATTCTTAACCCACCTGGTCACACACTTATGCACATTGGGACCAAAAGCCAAAACCACACACTTTAACCAAATTTTCCTCGAAAAAGACGCTTCCAGTTTAGCTGACAGACGTCATCCGCTCGCTCAAAGTGTTTCTGTTCGCATAAAAATATCAATTGCCGTGCAATCTTCGCAGGGCAGCTGCTTTGCAATCTGTCATCAAAACTTTCCTTGCAACAGCAGCTTTTTAAAAACCCTTTACATTCTGTACACACATTCAGGACTGCAAATTCTAAACGAGCATCAATATTTAGACTTTTTCATTTTTCCCTCTTGTTTTGAAGAAAATAAGAAACTCGTCGGGCTCGCATAAACCGCCAGCGTTGCTCTCTTAATCAACTTCCAAAACCAAACTTTCGAATTCGAGGGGCCGGAAGTGGGGTCCCATTTTAGATATACACACATACGTATTCACTTCCATGACTTCATAGGGATTTTGTATTTATAGGATTTTTTATTTATTTTAGAAGAAGTTAACAGTTTATTCTTTTCGTTTCCATTTCATTGGAGCGAATCTAACGAGCATGTTTCCCGAAAACCAAAGTCCTGCCTCGCCAGCTGCTTACTATGGCACCTTCCCTGGCCCTAATTACTTACTTTAGGAACCGACGGCCCCGAAATGCAATTACAGCACACTCTAAGCCTCCACGTGACAGATAAAAAAGAAAAGAGATGACACCATCCTAAGCTATTACAAGAAAATACAAGTCGTCCACGCCAAGTTTCGCAACACTCGTGTGCGATTCAATGCTGGCAAACTTATCTCTTTCCTAAAAATACAAATCTTGGCATGCCGTTAACGTTAATTTTAGCAGTGGCATGACTGCATTACATCGTACTTTTCCCAGCTCTTTTTTTTACGCCGTAGGTATCACGCGGACAATGTCATGTTAAGCTCGGAACTGAATTCTTGTCTGCCCAACCCCTTCGTTTCATAACAAAAGTAAAATGAACGCATTGCCATTGCCAAATCTTCCCATTTCATGTTATGCACATAAAAATCGCAAAAGGAAACAAATACCTTGAATTTACATGTTTGCTTATAATTATCGCCCGGCACGAGCGAACGCCTACTTCAAAAGATATGGAACATCGTTTTTTTTTGCTATCTTTACACAAGCCGAATCACGTTATGATTACAGTCATTGAACGCTTCCTGCCACGTCAGAAGCTAACGAGAGCTAAAAAGCTCAACGAGAGAACACTTTTTAGCCCAATAAAAATAAATAAATAAACTAAACCTCCCAAAAAAACTGAGTCTGTTTCGGTCTACTTTCAACCTCAGCTGGCGGAAGGTGCTCTATATGTGAAAGGGACACGGCTACGTGACATAGGTAAATGGGAGAAAGGGTTGCGTGTAGCGCGAGACGCCCTCGACGCCAGTCCGGCGCTAATGCTGCATTGCTACATGTTGTTACCCCTTTCCAGAGCCAGGTACAGTTTTTTACCTGAATCTAGTCAGAATAGTATCCCAGAACCGACCTCCCCCCTGGACAGCAAACGGGTAAAACGTTTTAAGTTTAAAGTTGTATAATACCCTGTGATATATCGTATATCCATTATATATTCATGCATTTCCCGAATTCGAAAAGCACAGTACCATAGCAGAACACAACACAAACACCATATGTGCGTTTTTCTCGAATGTTTCTTTGAAATTCAAAAGGAATAAGGAACGAAGAGAAGGCCAAAAAGAAGAACGGAAAGTCTTGTAAAATAAAAATAAAACAAAAAGTGGAAACCAGACACAATTTGCATATCTCTTGCACTGCTGAGCAGCAACCAGGCGAGAGAAGAAGAAGAAAAAGACCCCAATGTTCGAGCTGAGTCATTCTCTATACAGCTTTATATTATACGAAAGGAGAGTTCTGAGCCATAGTTGGGGAGTCATATTCCAGCTAACATTGGGAAAAGGTCATGCATGCACAAGCTTCTCTTTTCGAACGTTTACATAGAGCAACGCCCATTGGCAGTTTCTGTACAGCGTAAGATTCGCAGCAATAGAACCATTAAATTGCCCCACTCCCGTGAAATTCCTTGGCTGTAGGCTGCCACGTTTAGTGCTTTTCAAACCCCGGCCAGCGAATGTTCCTCCTTTCTCCCCTCGTTTCTTTTCTAGAGAAATAGAAAATCAGTATCAACTGTTGATAGGACCCTATACTCGGCGCGCGGACATCATTCCGCGTCAAAATAAACCTCGTCCGAGGAAGAATCAACGACGCTTGGCACGTTAGTGGCCCGAAACAACTCCCCCCTAGACAACAACCAAAAAAAAAAGAAGGGAAAATACGGAAAGCAATTATCTCTTTTACAAGGCACCTTTATCCTCGAGCACGATTTAACGCCTACGCCAAAAAAAGGCGAATTAAACCTCTAAATCTTGGCAAGATAATACAAAGCTCACCGTATCTCAAATTTTTTTCCAAGTTAATTTACCGCTGCTTTCAGGTGAGGAGGTGCATTAAGTCTTACTCGTTTTGGTGGCTAATATTCGTAAACTAGGCCAAAGTGCGCACTTGGCGCCCATCAGTCAATAGTTAATTGCCATGCATGTGTTAACGACACACTTTCCACACTATTTTTAAAACAGCAAAAAACGACGCCTAAAAATAGCCTTTTAGTACCACCAGAATGTATGCGCCACTTGCCTGCCCTGTCATTCATAGTCCGCTAAAGAAAAACTATACAAAACTACGAAAAACTATTGAAAACCTGTCTATATTCTTCTCCCCCCAAAACCAAGTCTTATGGGTTCACGTGTCACAGAATCTTGTTTGAATGGTCGAATCTTGAACACTTCAACTTTTCCCAATCATTTTTGCTCCGAAACTTTTTCATCATCTCTCCTCCAATTAGGCGTTGATCCAAAATGTCAAACATGATGCCAGGAATAGTAAAAGAAACTAAAAAAAATGCCCTTTCGATGCCTATACACCCCCACTTCAACTCATTAACGCTTGCCTAGCAATAGCCGTTCCAGCTCGATCGCCAAATAGCTCCAGCTCTGTGCTTTCATAACCAAAAGCAACTAGGTATAACTTATGATTAAAGGTCGGACAAAAGTGTCTATAAAACGTCAGTGAGAAGACATTAACTAATTCTCATTGGTCTTTTTCTCCTACTCCCAAAGCTTTTTAACGAGTTACCCTTCTCTCTCCCCAAAAAATAAAACAAAAACCAAATGAATAAAAAAAATTGGACCCACGCCCATGCGAAGCCCACGCACACATACGATCCATGAAGACATGCACTTACACCGTCTCTGTTCAGAACAACTTATCGCGTTAAGAGTATCCGTTTTTTACACTTTCTTAAGCAACCCGCTATTGGTACTCGGTGCATTTCGCGGTTTCGTCTACGCATAACTATGCCGGGCGCAAAAATTACAAAAAGTCTGTAAAAAAAAATAACTCGTCGTTATGCTGTAAAGGTGAAAGTGGTCAGCTCAGGCACTCAAAAGGAAGGCATCACCAACCACACAACAAAACGCCTTCGGGGTTTCAAGGCTTTTCGTCCACCAGTCCCAGCTTCTTCCTGGATAGCGCATTTTGGCGAACTCCGAAACTTGGTTTTATTGTAATCCCCTTGAAGAAGTTTTAACTTTTGATAAGGGGCTCCTATACGTATGCATCCTTTTTGCATACAAGACTCCCCTCCATGCTGGTTACCGCTACATGCCATGGTAACCTATCACTGCTTTCGCGGCCATATATAAACCTATCCGAGAGAAATCTGGGCCTGCTTGTCATGCCAATATTGGGAGCTTGTGGAGAGCAACAACATTTTTTAGGAAATGCAAATAGGGACAACAGTGCCGTCATGTATATAAATATATATACCGATACCTCCTTCTTGGAAATTGTGTCTCGTTAAGCGGGGTGGGATGTTGCGTCGATATGACCTTATATGGACAGCTTTTACCACATGTTTGAAGCTTCATAAGCAGCCTATAGGTGGGTCTGGGGCCGGAAACCGAGTCAGTAGTGTGGTTTCCGTTAGACCAACACTACTCTTCAAGCTTCAGGTACAAACGCTGATGGCTCTCCTTGTTTATTCAGCTTTTTAAGTACTGTTAGGGAAAAATTGGTTTACGACGTGTGCAAGGGTGAGTAAGTCCCCTCGACTCATTCCATACAAGGAGTTGAGGCATGCGATGACATCATCAATGACTTTGAAAAACTTGATGAGGCGCGTTCTGTTACTACCGCCAACGTTTCACGCTTCGCCTCAATTTTTCAATCTGAAACCTAAAACTGGCGGTCGAGTCTCAAATTCGATTCTTGGGGCTCCTGAGAAACGGGGTTCGATACAAATATTTCCTCCTTTTACACTAACTTGCGCAAACTGGAACCTAACGCTCGTCCTCAATGCCACACGTCTCAAATTTGATTCTTAGTTTTCTTTCAAAAGATTGCAGGATTAGTGCACTGCACACGAAACTCAAGTCTGAGTTTCGTAGCAACCGGAAACCGTCTAATCGCAATCTAAATAAATTGGAAACCATTTCCCTTGACTATTAAAACGTGAACGTTAAATTGCTGAGTTGCTCTACTGCCTATCACCTGAATATCCTTCAATTCACCTGCCGTGATCACCTGGCTTCAAATTGACGCCACTTCTCCCAAGGAACCATTACTAATCGCATCTTTGAGGTTTTATGGTTTGGCTGAAAAGTTAATAAAAAGCGCTGGAAAACCTTTGCTATCAGACTTCATACAGGCTGTGTTGTGCTTGGGGTTGCTTGCGACGATAGCCTGAGCTCACTCCCCACACACATACACATCCTGAGGATGTGTTGCGATAAGCGTTTCAAGATTTCGCTGGGCCGGCTGGCAACACGGAAAGTAACGTACAATACAGCATAATTGCAAGACTAATTGAGAATAAAGCAGGCCCTTGAAGTCCCCCATAGATGACCTAAAGAAGGGTATGGTTTATTTCATTCTTGGCTTAGTAAACTGGACGTAATCTCCCATAACAACAATGAAAATTTTGCGGTTGACGAGGCCTCCAAATGGCACGGGACCAAGCAGCCAGGCTCCACACGGAACGTGAAGGAAGCCCCGCCCCACCATCATTGCATAGACAACGATAACATTCTACACATACAACGCCCTAGCTGTCAAGCGTTGTTACATTCTAGACATACGTGAACACGAAGGATTTGGGGAGCTGGTAAATTAGTCAAAATAGGTCTCACCTTGCGTTAGGCGCGTGGAAGATGACGGGAGGCAGCAAAAGCAAGGGTAACGGTCACAAAAAAAGCACTTGGTTGACAGCTTACACTTTAGTTACCAAGCCGCCATGATCGCCACACTAGCACTGGGGAGAAAAAGCATAGGGTTTGGCTTGGGCTGAGACTGGTCCGGAACCGCGAGACCTAGAGCATAGCTTTAGGAAGCCGAACCGCGAAACGCATCCACCCTTCGCTCGCGGTTTCGGGGAAATCCCTCGGTTGGGTTAGGGAGGGGTTTTATTTTATTCTATTATTTTTTCTCTCTGTTTCGCCGCGGGCTCGCCTTGAATATTCAGATTACCCTTGCACCTGTCGACGCCTTTTAAACTAGGCAACAAATTGAGTGTATCCCATGTAACGAAACGGCGAAACCAAACTGTAAGTGTGTAGGCGAGCAGCCAACACAACAATGAATTTCCTTTCGACTTGACTTTTACTGAAAGTGAAACGAGAGAGGAAAGAAGAAATGCTTCTTTCTCTAGGCCACACAGGCTGTTGCAGTCATTTCTCAAAGCAGTTCATTTACCCAAAAATAGGTAAGAAAGTAAAAGAAAAAAAATAGCTAGAAGAGGCTGTTTATGAATGGACGAACGTAAAGCACGCGAAAGAAAAGCGCCAGCGATACACTACAAGTCGTAGTAAAACCGATTGTTAAGCATAAAAAGAGGTAAAAGAGTGTCACTTTTTCTTATTTGGAAACTTCTCTCTCCCCACCGACCTTAAAAAGCCTGGAGAGTGTGCAAGAAGCCATTCCTCCTTTGAAGTACTCGCCGACAAAGGAACAGAAGCAGTCGATCGTTTGCGTTTCGCGACAATTCTTGAGAAGTTGGCAAAAATCCTGAGAAGTTGGCAAAAAGACCCGCACGCAGCAGAAAGTCGGCTGATTAATTCGGACAAGCACAGCATGTGGGTCCAATACTTTTTTTTTTAAGAAATCCATGCCACATGCGTAATACATCGTGATGGCACCAAGACGATTGATTGCCAGATAACGCAAAAAGCTTCCTAACTTATGCTCGGCCACAGTGCCATTTCGCGGAAAAACAGCACGGGCATGTTCTAAGTAAATACCAGGGGGTTGGAGTGGCCACTAGTGCTTGGAATCAGAACCGACGAGTGTTTTTCCGAGATTGCATCAGGGGCTCACCAAAGCTCTCTCTCTTTCTCTGTCTCTCAAAGCTAACTTTCGTCCCTCCTTCTTTTGCTCTTCTTCATGCAAATGAAACTACGGGGTGCGATTTCCATAAGCTTGCAATATGCAGAGAAGAGCACATGCTCAAGTTCCTGGTCCGCGATTACACGCAAGGATTAGTGCGAGGATCCTCGTTCCGCACCGCGCTCCATGCACTGTTGGTACCCATAAGTGTATAAACCCTTGCGATCTTATATTACAATGTAATAACACGGGACTCTTAAGACAAACCAAGGGGATATCCTGCTTGGGTACACTATTATACAACATTGCTCTTGACATAATGGCCGGCGTCGATGGGCTCTTGGGTCATGCAAAAGAATTTGCCAACTTGTTTATGATCGCAGTAATGACTAAGGGGAGCGTGAGCAGGAATACAGGGTCCTTTTTTTATCCGTCCCTTTTTTCGTCTTAATAGTGATCCCTAGGAAACTCCGCCAAACAGGGGGCCATCCAACCCCAAAAGCGGCCATAAGAGAGTAATTTGCTTCAGTAGTACGGATTCCACATACACGTCCTGTACCTTGTTAAATAAAGAAAGCCGTATATGGTTGTAAAACCTAAGCCTACAGATTTGTGGCTATTTTCAGGAAAGGCAAAGAGACAAAACTGAGACAAAAAAGCGAGGCGGAGGCTTCCTCCTTATTTCTTTTACTCGATATACGCCGCTCGGATCCATAATAGTTTCTTTTTTTAATAAAAAATAAGACTTCCCTCAACCTAGCAAGTGGAAACCTCGCTTTTTCCTTACATCCTACCTGGTTTGTATGCAAAACAATGGCTCTTTTCCTTAGATCCTCCGCTTTTGCTTTCCGTCTTCCTCTTGCTCACCGCACCGATCTCGCGGCTTTATGCGTCTCAGACCCATAAATCTCTTCGGAGTTGCTGGCCTAGTCCCTCCCGCAACAGCAGCAAAGCAAGTAAAACTTTTGCGAGGGGTTTTGGGTGCTTCACTCGCTCTGTCTCCTTTTCTATTATAAATCACTCTTTTTTTTTACGTGTTTAAAGCATTTTCCATCGATTACCCGTCACCTCTAACTAATTGCCGTGCGGCAGAAATGCATGCACGTAGGTTGAGGATACACAACACACTCTCCAAACTTCGCATTTTCTTGTTTTTCGTTTTTCCACGTCCCACGACAGGTTCTGCGTATCAGAACGGTTCAAAACCGGGCAAAAACTTTAAGGCTCTTATATTTAAAGAAATAGATTTTTGCCTTATTATTTAAAGGACTCAGAATGCGACTTCTTGTTGAAACAAGGTATGAACAGACACGTAACAAACGAGGCATTTGATGGAGCCCGAGAGTTTGGGGAAGGGACGATGACAAATCGCACGCTTGATGACAACCCAGTCCAACGAAACATGTTTTAAGGGGAGGAAAATTTCGATCAGGCCGAAAGCCCGGAATGCCTGTCGCTGAACGGCGAGAAAAACGTTCGAAAAGGCGTCAAGACGCTCCCGCTCGTTGGAAATTAACACGGCCAATCTTGGCAATAAATTTGTATGTCTGATAAAATTTCCCCAGCGTTGGCAGATTTACGTCACCGAAAGAGGCGAGCGATAGCCATAATATTGCTTGATTGAAAACTAGCGAAGACAGACTCGCTGGCTGTAAGCGTTTTTCCATCTTAGGTACACACACCCATCCGATGCGAGGCGATAAGCTTTTAAAAAAGACAACAGAAAATGCCTGATGGATCGTGTCATAAACAGCTTAATGGCTATTTCGTGTGTCGTATAGGTCTACCGACTTAAATAATATTGTGTCTGTTGCACGGGAATATCCAATAACCAACTCTCTCTCTCTCGCTAGATAGATCCCAATAGCGTTAACCGTTAATGTCAGTTCTCATGACATAAACCCCCTCTCCCACCCCAATCCTCTCCCGAATCTCCCCGTAAAAACCCGTAACTCTTCCTTGACTCTCCCCAGCATTCTAATGACGATGACAAACACAGACATCACTCGAGTGTGATAGTCCCAAAATGCCAAATTCGACTGCAACAGAGTCGAATATACAATGCAAATATATGCCATCTAACCACACCAACACTGCAGAACATCCATTTACCCCCCTTTGTGTGGTTCTAATGTATTACAATACCTTATTCTTCTCCCAGCGCGTACAAGCTTTTAGCTCAAAAATCACTCACAATAAACAAAAGTAAACCGAAAAAATAAACAGACATACAGCTAAGAAGAAATATATAGATAAAAAAAGAAGAAAGGAAAAGATAAACAAAAAGAAGGCGCTGTATAAGAAGGCAAACTTTCTTAGTCAGGAAATTCAGGCCAGGAAAACTTTACAAGTGTTGGGGGGGGATTTCTTTCCCATCCCTTAGATTGATATAAGGAAGCGACTTTTTGATCGAGTATGTAAGGAGGCGGTACCAGGAGTAGCCCCAAAACCATATGATCGAAGGTACTATAACGCAGGGCAGGGAAGGGGAAAAAAGAAATGAAGAATTGAAATGGCAAACGGGAGAAAACAACTATTGAGTTTCTGGGATATACAGCGAACTGGCTGCGGTTCTATATGGTTCCATCACCAAGCAGAGATGCTTCCTGCGGATAAGACGGAACCACACGGGAACTACATAGGGCGTTCCCGATCCGGGATCCTCACCGAAACTCCATATACGAGATGGGTCACAATGATGATACCGTCGGGAAAACCATGACCGGGGAGAGGGAAGGAAAAAAGAAGAAAAAAAATTGTCCTATTCCCTATATCCCAATAATCTCCTGACTCCTATAAGTCATTGCCTCATTCTAGCTGATTGAAAAACGAAACCTTTATATAGCCTTCCCCTTTAGTAAACAGAAATCTTGTCCGTTTTCTCATCATTCTTCTCTGTTTTCCTACGTTTCTATCAGATCCTACTTTATGTACGTGTTTTGTTTTGCTGTATCTATTTGCCTGTAGTTATATTGCCTGTAGTTTAATGGAATTCCACTATTTCGTTTCTTTTTTCGTGTGTGTACTTGGCTCTTATCGTAGCTCAAAAGCTACTTTCAGATGCGGTCATACTCTCATACTGCCCAGTTATAAGCGAAGAATGCAATATCCAGCGTCCCATATGCGCTATGTGCACGGCATTGTCCCCTATTCTTCCAATTCAAACTCCAATTCAATTCGGTGGAGGGGGGAGTGTCTCCTGTGTTGTACTCTACTACTACTAAAGGTCGACTTTATAAAAGAGGGTGGGGGGCTGTGCGAGCTTTCTTGTCTGGCTTTTGTCCTCCTGCTTTTCCCTCCTCTTATAGAGATATTGCATGGATGGTTGACGGCAGATCCTTAATCGCCTTGATCACGCGGAGGATTGTGAACCTTTGCATTGCTATATACCGGCCCCGGGACTAATAATAATCAACCGGAACGTGCTGGATTCCACGTGCTGGTTGTTCTCCTGCCAAAACCCCGCATAGCACAAATTTCG
This sequence comes from Lepidurus packardi, assembly GCA_023053545.1. Taxonomy (NCBI): domain Eukaryota; kingdom Metazoa; phylum Arthropoda; class Branchiopoda; order Notostraca; family Triopsidae; genus Lepidurus; species Lepidurus packardi. Next base: position 9,314,584 of record JAKZAN010000002.1, read on the forward strand.
GCTTACATACCAACGGTTTACGATGCGCCAATCGTCTCTTGCACTCTGTTGTCTGCAGTAACGTGCAGACCATCAACTTCTGAAAACTTCCCAAACCTGAATGAGTCACGCCAACACGAGGCGCCCAACTTTTCCATATCTCTCATCCAATAATTGCCTCGATTTAATGTCCCTTCCAACCGAATTCCAGCCCTTTGTTTGCCTTTTCCCCAACCGACTTGTTGTGCTATCACCTGATCTAAGAATATGCATATTAATCACCCGATTTCGATCCATTTGAACTTCCAACCTAATCATATGTATAGCGTTCAAAGTTAAGTACACGCATTGAAACGAAAAATATAAGCTTTTAATTCCATTCTTCAATTTCTTTTGTAAGGAATGGAACAATTACTAAAGTCTCAGAAGTTGCTGAGGTGTAATAATTATAATAATTGCTGTTTGCTTTGCAAAGATGCTGATATTTCACATGTTTAATACAAACTAGGAAATTATACAAAGGATCAGGTTTGCTGATGTGTATAGATCTACTGATTTGCATATGCAAAAGAACACCTTGCACTTCCATACTTATATGTAAATCATACTATGACGTCACTAGAGGCAAGTTGACAATTTCGAGTCGAATGCTCCTTGCAATCCATTTACGTACTGTACTATTCTAGTCTGCCCTCCAAAAAAGGCTACCGAGCACATTAACGTCAAGCCGGAGTAACGCGACGATTCCCGGGTTCGGTTAGTTATTCATTATTGCATTTTTTTTCCTTTTTTGTAGTTTGTAAATTTCACTATTGTGGTCGCTGTAGTATTCCTTTAGTAGGCTCAACTAAATATTTAACGCTACACGAGTCCCTGAAAAAAGCTGTAGCTTTTATCTTGGATTAAATAGGAGAAAAATGAATAATATCCTATTTTTGTATTTTACAATATTGGGTATTTGATGTAGTGGACATAAAGTTAGCCTGAAAGGATGGCCAGGTAGCTTTTTCCCAGTCGCTTTTTATTTGGAAACGTTTCCTTGGAGTGGTTTACGTGCATATCAAGCTAAAAGGGGTAAAGATTTCGATGGAAGTCCTTCAACGATTTGAAAGCTATATAGTACTCCTTTTAGCCCGCTCTAACCCGGTGATGGACAAGTAAAGTCCGCTTCGCTCTATACAAAGACGAGGGGGCAAGGGGTCACTTGTGGGGAGGTAGACATTTTCGTGAGGCGATGGACACGAATCTTGCATTAGTCTTACTCCACATAAAGTAAGTTTCTTCGAAGAGCAGCACTTTGCTGCGACGTTACTGATGTTTGGGGGGAGCTTAGTAGCGCAATTTTTACACCCACCAAAATATAGACTATAACAACCCCACCGGATCCGAGTCAAACCTCTCCTTTGCAACACCCAAAGATCTCGCCAAATCAAAGCATGTTTACCAGACCAAACCCCTTGTCGTCGCAATTAGAAAAGTTACTCAAGTCTCTCTCGCTTTCTCAGAATCACCCCCCTCAACCCCTCCCACTCCATAACGAAGATAATAAACACAGCTTGATTGCATTCTTGTGATTCGTAACACAGTTCCCTCTTATGTGACTTCACTAAATGGGACCATAACACCTCCCCTTGCATTTCCGGGATTGGCATTCATGACCTGAACTCGGCAATTACTCCCTTTTACTTTCCCCCATCACAGTTTCGCCATAAATTTTAGGATATAGTACAGCGGAGGAAGAAACAAACGACTATTTATAAGGTTTGCTAAGCTGTTAAAAGCTAGGGCAAAAGAGAGGGTAAGCAAGGGAAACTGTCAAACTACATCCATTCAGCCCGCGAATAAAATAAAATTAAAAGAGAGAAACGAAAAGAAATGGCCATTTCTTTTGCTCAAGTTTGAAAGTTTTTGTGATTCTTCTTACTGGCGGAAGAGAGAAAGAGACTATACTATGTTACTATGTGCACCGAATAGCAGAACAGTTGGTCTAACGATCAGACATTAGACCAAGTTTAGGAGCCTAAGAAGTGTGTCTGGCTGCTAAAAGCGAAAGACTACGAAAGGCTGTGAGAGATTTAATAGGCTCACAAGATCAATGACTGGACAGACATTTTTTTCTTTCTAAACTCAGTGTAGACATATAACTTTCCCCCGTAGTCGTCCTTTTTGGGTAGTAGCCACCAAAAATCACATGTTGAAATTTCAATGGATTCAAAATTACACTTCATTCTAAGAACGGCGAACTTGTTTCGAACTCGATGAAATTGTTCGACGAACTTTTTTTCAGGTTTTAATGATTAACCGTTCAGGAGTTATGGAAAAACCAAACTTTGGGTCGTGACGTCACAGAGGTGCTACGTCGTGGTGTACGAAGCTTGTTATCGGGGTTATATTTTACTTCCCATGGTTAGTAGGTTAATATGTTCAAACAAAACTGGGTCGTGACGTCACAGGGGTGTTACGGAGCTCTTACAAGGGTTATCGTTTGCTTCCCTTGGTTAATATGTGTAAACAAAGCTCTCGGGTAACGCTCGTACTAATACGTCCGTGACGTCAGACACCCACGTCACCCTATGTTGGGTATTTAAATGTTTTTCTTTATTCTCTGGAAACTAAATGTTTTTCTCTATTTTTATAAGACAAAATTTGTTTTTGTGGTGGCTATTGCCCTTTATGTTGGCGTCTTGAAATGTCTCAGTCCTTTTGAGATGTCTTCTTGCTTCAAACGATTGTGGCTCTCTCAGCTGCAGGTTTTTGCTAGGATAATAATAATTTGGGCCGGAAGCTTATTAGGGGTGTGAGAGAAAACACTTGTCGAAATGGATGAACAGGAGTGGCACAACATGGGAATCCAGTCTGTATAGTTACTACAAACCAACAAAAGCGCTGGCTGTTGTTCACTTTCTTTCCTTGGTCAGAACTTACAGTCCTGAAATGTTACTCCCTCAAACTTGGAGCAGTTTCAGGCTGCAAGTTGCTTCTTAGGAATGACTTCAAATTCCATTTTTAAACTGGGAAACACAAAGAAAACTGATTAACTGTAAATGTAGCATTTATAACTTATGAAAGTCAAACTTATCGAATTATTTAAATTCTTACGGTGTTATATTTGTAATCATTAGCTTGCTAATTAGAGCATACACTGATATGCATAATGATCCCATAGTACGTGACTAGAATTTAATTAAGAACGACTCGCAACCATGGACGAAATCCACACTACAAAATTCCGGCATTTAATTTACAAAGTAGACTCAGTTTAGAATAAATGCAGTAAAATCATGATGCCAACCTTAAGTTTTACATTTTGAAACTTCTTCTTGATTTCGCATGCTTTGGATTAGTTCAGAAGGTTTCGAATATTCTCCAAGTTTAACCAACTAGACAAAATTCTCGACTTTGATAATTTTTACCACAAATTGCCATTCAGATTTCCAAGAAATTCAATAATAATTTAAATAATTTCCAAGAAATCAATATTTCACGGATAATATAAGACTGTATACCAAACTTTAAAAATTCATCGCATACAGTATTTTATTAATCCCAATCTGTCAGAATGGTAACGCATAACAAGAGCAAGATCGTTTTCATGTTGTCATCTGCAGACTTCGGGAATTGCTCTACACAGTCGAACTTTTTCTAACACGAAAAGCAAACTTTTTTTTGGTTCAAGGGATAGACAAGAAAGAGAAGAACGACATTGGTGGAGTTAATTTTTTTTAATGATCCTTGGCTGAAGGTTGGCATGGCATGCTGGAGCAAAGGATGTTGTTGAGTTGAAAGGCATCCCCATAAAAGAGAAAAAAAAGTCCAAGTCTATATCTACGGGGTCAGGGTGCAGAAATGTGTGAGCAAGGGGTGGCCCATCTACTGCCAATCGACCCCGACCCCAGGTCGGTGACAACGACCAATTACACCGCTTTCAGATGCTGGGACACGTTAAAAGAACTTGGTGGGGGGAGCAAAGAACATAGAGCAGGGAGGGAAAGAAAAGGGAAAAAAGAAAAGAAAGCTATCAGCCGCTCGAGTTTCTTGAATTCCTTCCAAGGATATTACTGCCTACATTACCTCCCAAATTAATTCAAGTTCACCTTCAGAAAGTTAAAAAAAAAAAAAAGTTACCCTTTTCTTATGGGTGTTTGAGGAACAAAAAGTTTGGAAGTGTGTCGAGTATTAGGATAGCCTTTGCCTCGTGTGTCGTCTCGTCTCGGACGAAGAGGACTCATTCTCTTGTGCCGTATAGTCGGAGTAATCTTGGTTTATATTGAGGACGTCTATTTGCCATAAAAAGAGCTGTATGGCTGTGTGTTAAAGCCTCGAGCCAATAACCCAAGTAATGCCCTCTTTCGTTCCAAACAACCCCCGAGTTGCACCTTCTCCCTTGCTTCCCTCCCCAGCACCTACCGGGTGGGGGGCGGGAGATTTTGGGTGTCCTGCACGAAGACGTCTTTGTCGCCCGTGGGAGGGTGAAGTAATTAGTCCCTCGTCGTCGTAGAGAAAAGCAATCCTTCTATATCCTTTCCCTTTTTCCCTACCTTCCGTCCTTTAGCGCGCACCCTCGCCAAAACTCTTTCTCGCGCGCGCGAAAGAAGAACAAAAAACAAAACAAGTCTCCCTAGACGTTACACTACACGGCGTCTTTTAGCAGTTATTGGCAGTCTTATGGACCCATCAAAGCCAGGTTACGTCTCGCATACCTGAAAGAAAAAAAGGACACATCAGTCTCTATCTATCTGGGTCTTTCTTCCATTCCTGGAGGGGGTGAAGGGCGGGGGGAGAGCCCAGGTAGTCTTAAGTAGACCTAATGGCCCTTTAGGGCATTACTGCATTAATGTCCTTTAACATTTACGTGGGGTTGCTTTTTACTCCCCCTTCTTGCTTTATTTCTGCCCTGAAAAACTTCGTTATTCTTGCAAAGGAAAAGAAAATAAAGAAAAAAAGTATTGGGAGTTTGGGTTCGCATTACATGGGATTATTGAAGGTGTATGGGAAAGTTTTACCTGAGCTTTACTGGGATCAAGACTATCATGACTCTGATGGGCCGTTATTAGTACAGGCCTGGGTGCTCGGGCCGCACCTCTTATTGCTGCCGAAGGATATAGTGTATGGAACAAAATCCCCGAAGTAATCAAGTCGTATGACTCTTGATATAAAAACAGGTGCGTGTATTGCGTGTATATAGGGCACAGGGGTTTTGTATTCTATAGCTTACACAGACAAGAGTCCTAGAGTGATAAAGGGGGGGGAACGTTACAAGAGAAAAAGAAAACTTACATTGTTAGAGACTGGTATAAACTCACCCCTCAATGGAAGCTTCTACAGTCGCCCCTGGAATGAATAGCTTCTGGTATATTGTTACAAACATATATCATAGACTGCTGATGTCTTTATTTTATCCAGGAACTATGCTATAAGTTTTTTCTTTTATTTTTAGTTTTAAGGATTTATAGCAGGGGTGAAACCAGGATGACTGCACGCAAATTAGGTTTTCCATTACGTCACCAGATCCATTTGCTCTCACGCCTTTCAAAGCTTTCCCCGTATAGCTTTATGGCTTTCTGTACCTCGATAGCATGGGGAGCGCAGAAGCATTGTTCTATGAGAAATTCTAGGATTTCTTTTTTTACTTTTATAAGATTGCTTGATACTAATGTAGGTGATGCAAGCACATTAAGGCTCCCGTATACCTTAGCTTATTGATGCGAAACAGTCACAGATGGCACTGATGTTTGCCATTGTTTTGCCAACAGGTTCTCCGGTTTGAAAACCCGGAGGTAAAAACGACGTTTCATATTGCTACAAAACATTCTCCGGAAAAAGGACAAAAGGGTGTCACTCGAGTTGGAAATTGGTAGTTGGATTGGAAATGAATTAGGTTAGGTTAGCTTATATTATTGTTAGATTAGATCAACTTGTACTTTCTTTCACTCCATTAAAATCATTGAACAAAATTGTTGTGTTCTCAAAGAAGGGTTAGTCAAGACTGCTTGTATTGATACCACGGCTCCCCCACCTGGCATCGCCTCAGGTACAAAGGACACGATACAACACAAAATCATTGTTCAAAATTTACACAATAGTGTCACTTTCTAAAACATTACATACGTTTGTCACTACATTCGGATGATCGTGTTGGTTTTGCGAAAGCCTTGGCTAAGAAAATATAAAAAGTAATAGATAGCTAATAGCCGGCAAAGTTTCTACGCTTGTTTTGACTCTGAAAAGTTCCACTTATCACCACAATTTGCTGTAGCAGCACAATATCCCAAAGTCGTCAAACTTTTGGAGCAAGATTTCTCGAAAACGGCTTGTCAGATTTAAAAGCAATCTTAAACAAACGCGTCTTTTGTTAGCAGCTAGTGCTCAACCAATGGGCAGATTTTTAGGCAACGTATTTCTCATAGTTGCACATTTCATTTGCATATTTCTAACGTATTACTTAACGGAAAGAAATGTGTTTTGGTTGTGCACTACCTGTTAGTTTTGGTTGTGTACTACCTCAAGGTAACTGTCAGAGATTTCTTTCATTAAATGTACTGGCTTTCTCAAAAAGTTGTTAAAAAATTCACCATGCTAACCGCATATACCGAGCTAAGGTTTACGGGAGCCTTAACACCTATAAAAAACTTGTTCCGCCACCTCGTGGATGGTAGTGTGTAGCAAGGGGTATCAATCTTTACAGAAGCTTTACGCTCGAAATAGTTGTATGGCATTCGAAAAAGGAGGACCAGTAATTTAATTCAAGGAAAAGGAGCAAAAAAACAGGTTAAGAAGTCAAAGCTGAGCCAAATTGCTGGTCCAAAAGAACGCGCAGTTATTAACAAGCCAGGATTCCAGATTTTTGTCTACTTTTTTTTGTTTTTTTAGCAAAATTTCACTCTCTGGAGAGATTGATTTTTTCTTGGTGGAAATTTTCGGGAAGGGGGATGTGCCCCGTGTTCGCAATGATGAAAATGAATGGGGCAGCGACAGCCCCAAGGAACCGAAGACACACGACATTGCAAGGTTTTCCTGTAGCTCTCAGACCTGGCAAGATAAGTTAGTCTAACTGGAAATGTAATTACGCAGACGTGATTACCGAAGCGAAAAGACTGTTTTGTTGTTTTTTTTGGCGTGCTTGCCTTCACCCCTGCAGAAGGGTGAATAGGATTTTGTTGACGGTAAGCCAGATTTAATCAATGTTTGCACCTACATGGATCAACAATCTGCACAGTCGGTTTGTCAAGTAGACCTTTTAAAATTTTACTGCTCAACCTTAAGGTTGTTTTCTTCTCAATTCCTCCTACACCAACAATGAAAATACATAAACAAATGGTTCCATTTTTGTTTTTGGAGGGACTTGTTAGGGTAGATAACCTGATTTGAGGATAAATAAGCAGTTTATGTAATATAAAGCTATTATGTAAAGCTATTGGTATACTCTACTCCTTAAGCATCCAGAGCGCGTTAGCAATGGGGAGGAATGGGGAATGACAGCACCTTCAGCAGCCAGCAACTCGTTGATTGAGTTAAAGCTTGTCAGCCAGACTCTCGCTCTTTCTCCCTTTCTGCTGATTGGGTTAGGCTCTTCCCCTCAGCAAATTCCACCATACAGCAGAACTTGAGCGGAGAGCAAGAGTAACACACTTGCATGGGCCAAATACACCGTGGAGATGCCTCTTAAGAAAAAACTTTTCGATAACCTTAGCAAAATCACTGTCACCACCAGTAACACGAGGACATCCTGCAAAGATTGTTGCTGGACATAACTCAATATTGCCTTTACCATTTTCAGAGGACGAAATCTCTTTCTTTTCCTTTTTTTCTTTCGTAACTTTTTAGTCTGATTCCTTCGCGCTCTAGTTTGAATAATGCTGTACAAAGCCCAATAAGGACCAAATTGGGTTTGCTTTTACGCACCACTGGCTGTCTTCCAAACTCCTGTCCGCGTCAAATGAACGAATTCACCCCCTCCCTTTAAAAAAAAAATTAATAGGAAGAAGAAAAAGGTACACGGTTTGAAATTTCAGGGTCTGGGCGTCCGTTTTTCACCCTCCGAAAGCCCTGAACTCGATCATCATTCTGGGTGGTAGCAAATCTACAAGAGCTTCAACCCTCCACCCTCCCCTTCTTGACAGGGAGCCCAATCATCCAAATCCTTTGGGTCAGCACCAGACCAGGCCAAAGCTAAGGGAGATGACATATATGGTAATTTGGGGTGTGACTTGGTTCCCCAAAATCAACGAAAATCTGCAGCCTTCCTATATTACTATCCCCTTTACTTATGGTTCCCTGTAATAGTACCCAAACAATTATTTTAGGCTACTATTACTTTGTATCCTTCTCGTAAATTATATCTATAAATACACTCTATAGGTTGTCTAAAGAAAAAGTTAATTGGAAGTGAAGAACAATTTTGAAGACTTTTCTAAAAGCTTTTTAAAAAAAATAAATTCCAAATCTTTCAAAACGTTGCATGAACTATATAGTAATTTACTGTCTTTAATGACCTACAAATTCCAAGAATATCTCATCTCGTATGGCTCCTTATACTAAAAAACAGATTTATCATTTTTTTGTAAAAAAAAAAAAGAAATTCCTTTCTTTTACGCTATTACTTCCTTGCGTGATCCCATTCCAATTTTAAAATACCTTGCGAAAATCAACAAATTGTAAAGAAAGATTTAAAAAATATTTGTAAATATTTGCTAAACATATCTATTATATTTATAAATATATAAAATATTTACTAAGTATGTCATTTAGAATATGTTATTTGTAGTTTAGTGAATGTCAAAAGTGTCGAAAATTACCTTCAAAATACGATTTTATGCAGTAATTATTAAGATTTTTATTGCAATTTAACAAATTTCTTACTAGTGTTGAAGGCACGTTCTACGCATAAAATGTCCAAAGAAAGAACTATAAGAAAAATTATTGAAACTTCCACAGAACCTGAACCTTTTGGAAAGTTGCATCAATTATAGAATCTTACTCTCTTTACTTATCCAAAAGTTTCCAAGAAATATTCTCACTTATAAGGAATCCTTTTCTTTTTGCCCTATGTTTAAAAACACTTTTTTTTTCTTCTTATAAATCTTCTATACTGTAATTTTTTTTTTATAAATCTTTTTTCTTCTTAGGAGAAGGAATTGCCAAGCAATTTATACGAAAGCGCTCGCAATTCACACATAAATGTTAGAACGTCGCGTCTTGACCATGAATTTTGCACAAGCGTGATGACATTTCACAAAGGCAACAATGGAAAAAGCGCTTTAATGGAACAATATGGGCCCCACAATTTTGTGCCTCCTGTCTGCATGCCTAATGTCGTCTATAGTAGTCGCCGCTTGAAACTGTGTATCCAACATTTGTTCCTTTTTTCAAATTTTCTTTTTCTTTTCACATTGTCGTATCTTTTGGCCAGCTCCATGCCATAATCATAATTTTACACCCTGTTTCCTTAGCATATATAGTTTCCGAAAAACGCCTGGGAATAAAAAAAACGATGTGCTGTATAGGTCTATATTCTCGTAGTGGGCTCTGGGCTTTTAATTTCTCATCTCGTAGCAGCCATCCGAGCATCCACACAGTCTCCACGCAGAGTTAACAGACGCACAGAACCAGAAAAGACAAACGACATTCCTGCCTGCTTGCTCATCCCACCGTCGACAGCACAATACACCGGCAGCTCTATACCCCAGCAAGTCTTTGGGTCCTTGCGCAAGACGTTCTAATTATATCATAATTAAGCCCCGTGTCAAGCCCAGCGTCCTAGCCATATGACATGAATCTATGACTCTGTAAAGACGAAAGAGTCATATTAAGCGAGCAGCGTCAGTGTACAGTCATCCGGGTAAAACGTCCGGCTTTGACGCTAAAACTGGGAGTTGCAACAACCTTTTCAGCATTACCTGAAGCAAAAAAGAAAAAAGGATTAAATCTGGTAAAAATCTCAGGTCACCTTCTGCTACTCGCTGTTTACGATATATATACGCCTGTCTCGTAGTTTTAAATTTATATCCCATAAGACAAGCAGCGGGTATGCTTCTTCAAGATTGCAAGCTGCGAAATGTAAATTGTTAATCAAGAAAAAGTTCTTAAATATTAACTTAAATTAAATACTCTCTGTGTGCCGACGACTCCCGTAAACTCCACAAAGTTTGCTCTTAGTTTTAAATAGTAAACATTGCGATACGTTTCAAAATGGATAATTTTGAAATGAGAATAAGTTAAACGTTTACTTTTAGAATGTAAATAAAGAATTGTTAGTGTACTACAAATATAATATAATTCAAAACAGAAGAAATTAAGAAAGTGCAACGCGGTAAATTGCACAATTAAGAAACCGAAAAAGTAGAATAGACATATTGTGTGTTACTTATGTTTATGTTGTGTATTTATGTTTATGATGTATAAATCTGCTGTGTATGTTTATATACATAGGAATAATTAGCATTTAAGGTGCTTGAAATAAAGAATCTAAGTATGGGTATTTTAAAGTCAACATATCAATTAAGCCAAGCAAGCTATTTTAGGATTTCATATATTTTTAGCCGTAAACATCTGAATTATTTTTTCGACATCAGATGCTACCCATATTTCATTCATCTATAGTTCATCGTCTGGCGGGGAATTAGAAGATCTCCACCTTAAAAAGAAGACAACTTTACAGAACATTAATCTGTAACATTTCCGAAATGTCTTAGAAAACATTTATCTTCCCGAATTTTGCCTGAATTACAAATGAACCACGCACAATAGTTGAGTCATAGTCTCGAAATTTTCTCCGCCATTTAAGAAAACACCCAAAAAGGAGCATCCTGGCTTTCAGGAATTAATTCTCATACCGCTTACATTCCTCTTGTCTCTATGACAAGGACCTCATCTTCAGCTCCTCTTTTAGCTCATCAGAAGCAGCGCAAAAGTGTAAAAGGATCAAAAGAACTCCCAAAATATCTAAAGAAGAAGAAAAAAGTTGACTTGAACTTAAAAACTTGAAAGTTGACCTTAAATAAGGAATTTGTAGCTTCATGCATGTATGCAAGCACAGTTCTAAAGGATGTGGCTGTGATATAATATGTCAGGCCTCCCAAGTTTCAGGACTGAAAGCTTTTCTCGCTACAAAAAAAGATCAATAAGAAGGAAAGCGTGGTTCAACTACACACACACAAGGCAATACTCTTTCTTTCTCTCTCTGTATACACATACCAGCAAAAGGCTGTACATATAAGATTCTTCGTTAGTATGCCGATCTCGTTTGACCACCCCCTCTACCCCCTATTCAAGTCACAGCTACTTTGCTAAACTTTCAGGGAAACCTTGCATAATAACCAAATGTCCTCGACCCCCCACCTTCCCAGTCAATGATAATTACCCAAGTTTGGAAAGGAAGGGAGGGAGTGCACCAAAACATGCCCGAAAATTCAGTCAATAAAAGTTTCAGAATGGCACTTTTAGCCATTCTTTTTCGATTTCGGAAAAGCAATGGTCCTCCGCACTCGGTAACGGTCGTAAATAAGTGGTGTGTGCATTTTGGAAGTTTTACAATTCCGTGAGCGTAAGCCTTAACCACATTTACCCCAAAAATGCTCCACCATCTATCACTTGTCTTGTTCCGCGGTTGCAACAATCCCGCTATACCCTCTCAATCAGGGGTAAATACTGTTACGGACAAGTCCGTAAAAGGTTGTTTCCCAGCACAACCGCACCGAAACTAGCCGGAGGCCCCCTATACCTACGCACATAGGTATAAGGGGGGATTGCGAAACCATCAGCCTTTTCCCCTGCAAAACGGAAAAGGAGAGTGGCTCTGCAGAAGCGGTGACGAAAAGACCTGCTAGACGTGTTGTTTCAGTTTTGTTCCTCATTTTCAGTTCCAGTTTCATTTATATTCCCATGTATGTGGTTAATAAATTAGTAAACAAGAACCGAACCCAATGTTACTAGAGCTAGGTAACATTTTCTGGTGCCGAAACCCGGGAGCTCATTGAATAGTGTCACGAACTTGATTTTGATCTGACATGGCTACAAGTGACCTCGCCCCGACCGTAGACGTGCCGTTCGCAAACGACCTGAGGGGACTTAAACAAACGCGCACAAACGCCAAACGTACCCTCACTCGTGTTATCAACCGAATCTCCACCCATGTCGCTGAGCGAGGGAGTCGAAGTGCACTGAAGGTTCATCGTATCCACCTAACCGACGCTTTCGAGGATTGTATGAACGCCCACCGAAACTATATGAGGCAAACAGACATCGAAGCCGACATCGCATCATCGGACGACTGGGTCCAGGAAGTAGATGAAACTACACGGAGATGCTACACCGACATCGATGATTATTTAGCTTCAAGGGCGAATAGCGTCTCGTCTGTGTCGTCTCGGTCAACAGTACTCTCCTCCCCTCGCACTCTACTTTCCGAAGCTAAACGAAAATCGAAGGAAACGGAACTACGACTTCAACAAGCCGCGAGGGCTGAAGAAAATCGCCTGCAGGAGGCCGCGAGGCTTCGGAAGCTGCAAGCCGATTTAGAGGAGCAATCGATTCGTATAGAATCAGCGAAGCAACAACGCGCCCTAGCGGACGAGCTGGAACTCACCAACCTTCAAGTGGCGTTGTACGAGAGCGCCGTTGAAGAGGAAGAGCTGCCACCCGATGGCGAAGCTGAATGTACGAGACCAGAGGAGGCCACGCCCCCTATTACATCGTTGCAATCACCATACGCTTCGCCAATAGCCCAGCAGGACAACCGTAATGACTTGGCTCTCCCACGATCTCCGAACCCCTTCCCTCGGAAAATCTCGTACCACCGACCGGACACCGACCCACCGCGCTCTGCAAACGGGCCGGCCGACATGCGAACTTTCGTTACCCAGCCCGATGAGTGGATTAGCGACACAGACGACCCAAACACACCAGCGTTGCCTTCCCAAGCAGCCCCTCCCTACGCGCCTTGGCTTGCAGGCGTCATGCCAAGGCTCGATCTGAATCCCTTTGATGGCGACCCGAGGGAGTGGCCCCTCTTCATCGGAAATTTTAAAACACTAGTACACGACGTGGTGCCCTGTGACTCCCAACGAATCGCGATTCTACGTCAATTGCTGACGCCGAAGATCCGCGAAAGCATCGCAGAGACGCTACACAGCCCTGTGTTGTATCGACAAGCGTTAAGGGAGTTACAAGACCAGTACGGCCACCCCCACCTAGTGGCTCGCTCCTATGTCAAGACCCTCATTGACCTTCCGAATCTGAAGAATTACGATTTTGAATCCCTAAAGACCTTTTCGCGAAAACTCCACGGATCGGTCACCACGTTACTCCTCAGCGGATACAAGCAGGAGTTATCATCGGCCGTCACATTGGAGCAACTGTTAGGTAAATTGCCCGTGGGTATACGAAGCAGATGGGGTCGCCAGGTACTACGTCTAGAACCGCGACTTCCTACGTTATTAGACTTTGACTCTTGGCTCCAGTACGAGGTCAAGGCTGAGACACGAGTACGACCGATAGAGGGCAACACCGACATATATAAACCGAAAGGGAGCGAGGGTCACAAGACTAATAAAGCTGGATTGAAACCACGCAGGGACCAGACGCCATACCCGACGGTCCTCGCTACAAAATTAGCGGCCGAAGACACTGAAGGAAGCTGGGTTTGCTTCGCCTGCAAGGAGAAGCACCAAACGAAGGATTGCAAGAAGTTTACGTCCCTGTCTCCCTCCGAAAGAATCCGATTGGCGAAGGAAAATGGCATTTGTTTTCGCTGTTTGCGGAAAGGGCATATTGGCCGAGACTGCGCTTCTACGAAGGAGTGTGGTACGAGCGGTTGTAAGCGCTACCACCACCCTCTTCTCCATGACGCCCCACGAGCCTTTGACCGGAAAGGTCCAAGCGATACAGCAAACCGAAATGGCCTTACATCCGGAGGTGACGCCGAAGACCCTGACGACAACCGACATGTTAACCATGTGACAACAAATGCGAATAACACTGAGGTGTTATTGGCAGTAGTACCCGTCAGACTCCGCTCGGATTACACCTACCTCGACACCTTCGCTTTGCTAGACAGCGGGAGCGAAGTCTCCTTGATCCGCCAGGACATCGCTGACAAGCTCCATCTCGAGGGCGGAACCGAAGTTCTGCGGATCGGGACCTTCCACGGCCAGGACCCAATCCTGAATACCAGGAAGGTTACAGTTAAGGTCGAGTCCCTGGACCAGAACACGTGCCTTGACGTAATAGATGCCCTAACCGTACCAAAATTGAATGTCTCAAGAAGATCAGTTAACTGGCCAAAATTAAAGACCCGATGGGCGCACCTGTCCGGCATTGACATCCCAGCCGTCGATTCGACACAGGTAACAGTGCTTCTGGGTATGGACGTCCCGGGAGCCCATCGCCAGTTGAAGCTCCGAACATCGAGAGAAACAGCAGCAGCTCCGATCGCGATACAGACTCCCTTCGGCTGGTGTGCAGTGGGCAAGATTCCCAAAGGTCGGATCACAGCGCCACCTAGTTGCAACCTCCTCAACCTACCATCTACAAGGGACGACCACCTGGATGAACTGCTCGAAAAATTTTGGACCATCGAATCATTCGGAGTGGGTACGGCAAAGCGTCCAATCAGTCCAGACAACAGGAAGGCACTACAGATTTTCGAATCTACCCTACGACACGACGGCAGCCACTATGAAGTCGGGTTACCGTGGAGATCATCGGATGTCGCTCTCCCCGATAATAGAAGTGCAGCGTTACGCCGCCTTTTCGCAATTGAGCGTAAGTTTGCACGCAATGAACGTTACGCCGCAACGTACGACGCCGTAATGTCCGAATATGCTTCACTGGGCCACGCTAGGAAGCTTTCAAGGGAGGAGTTGGACGGGCCAGCCGGTCGAACTTGGTATTTGCCACACCACGGGGTCGTGAACCCCAACAAGCCAGACAAGGTCCGAGTCGTGTTTGATGCGTCTGCGTCCTACGAAGGATCATCTTTGAACGCCAGCCTTTTACAAGGACCTGACTTGCTCGTAAGTCTCCCTGGGTTGCTGATACGCTTCCGTGAGAATATGGTGGCCGTTTCTTCGGATATCGAAAAGATTGAACGTACAGATTTTTGGCGCCGTCTCGTCACCGTCAATATGCATGTACGTACTTAACAAGACCGCGGAAGACTTCGGAACAAGCCAACCAAATCTGATGGAAAAGGTACAACGGAACTTCTACGTTGATAATTATCTAGACTCTCTGGATACCGAAGAGGAAGCAATTGCGGCTTCTAAACAACTGACTGCTCTGCTTTCCAAGGGAGGATTCAGGCTGACAAAATGGCTCTCGAGCTCTCGCACCGTAGTAGCGTCCTTTCCAGTGAACGAACTTGCGAATCCGAAAATGAATATTGACCTCGACGATCTCCCAATTGAGCGAGCATTGGGAGTGTTATGGAACGCCGAAACCGACACCTTTGGATTCAATACTACGGTAAGCCGCGAAGTCACGAACCCGACAAAGAGACAGGTCCTAAGAACCATAGCTAGCATCTTCGACCCCCTTGGCTTCCTGTCGCCTATAATTTTAGCGGCGAAGTCCATCATGCAGGAGGTATGGCGACAACGCCTTGACTGGGACGACAAATTACCCTCCCCCTTGCAGGATGTATGGAACACCTGGGTATCCGAACTTGAACACCTGACGGACTTCAGCATCCCGCGATATCTACGCTTTGGCCAGACCTTGGGTTCTGTACAGCTCCACACGTTCGGAGATGCCTCGGAAACGGGGTACGGCGCCGTTTCGTATCTTCGATTCGCCGACACAGCCGGAGCAGTCGTAGTGTCCTTGGTCATGTCCAAGGCAAGAGTAGCCCCGGTAAAACGGGTCACTATACCACGCCTTGAGCTCTTAGGAGCTGTGACCGCCACTAGACTGGCTAACTTCATCGCGACAGAACTGCGAATCAAGCTGAACGAAGTATTCTTCTGGACGGACTCAACCACAGTCCTCAAATGGATAAACTCTCGCACATGTAGATTTACAACTTTCGTAGCCAATCGCGTAGGCGAGATAATTGAAACCAGTCGACCCGGCCAGTGGAACCACGTCCCTGGATTAAGCAACCCAGCTGATCTCTGCAGCAGAGGCACCTCCGTCACTAGTCTGACTAAT
The DNA here is from genome assembly GCA_023053545.1 of Lepidurus packardi. Taxonomy (NCBI): domain Eukaryota; kingdom Metazoa; phylum Arthropoda; class Branchiopoda; order Notostraca; family Triopsidae; genus Lepidurus; species Lepidurus packardi. The sequence continues at coordinate 9,330,709 of JAKZAN010000002.1, forward strand.
CAGCGACTTTGGTTCGAAGGCCCGGAATTTCTGAAAAGGGTCCCAGAAGATTGGCCGATGGGATTTAAGCTGGACCAAACTCCCGAACACGACGACCCGGAAATTGTACCCTTGAAATGGATCGGTCTACTCACGTCATTGGAGGAACCCCTTCTCGACTTGTTCTGGAGGATCGGCAATTTGAGTCGTTTGAAACGTGTCGTCGCCTACGTGCAACGTTTCATCCGAAACTGTCGCTCAGACAGATGCGCACGAATCCTTGGACCGTTACAAGTCTCTGAAGCCAGTAATGCACTGCGAACCTGCCTAGGTGTAGCGCAAAGAAACGCGTTTATGGTAGAAACGCTTGCGTTAAGGACCAGAAAGCCTATTAGGTCTGATTCGCGACTACTGAAACTCACACCGTACATTGATGCCGACGGTATTATTCGGGCCGATGGCAGAATACGCCACGCCCAAATTGACCCCAACACGAAAAACCCGATACTCCTGTGTCCGAAAAGCCCACTAACGCGATTGGTAATTCTGGACTGTCACGAGCGAACGCTTCATTCCTCAACCGAACGGACACTGGCCGAGTTACAACGAAACTATTGGGTGCTTAAGGGAAGGCAGACAGTCAAGCATCTTATTCGACACTGCGCGATGTGCAAACGACTGAGAACACAACCCGAAGTCCCGCTTATGGCAGCATTACCGAAACAACGTCTGGAAGCCTTTAAGCCGCCTTTTACGAACACGGGAGTTGATTTTTTTGGACCGCTCAACGTAGTCATACACAGGAGAGTACACAAGCGTTACGGCTGTTTATTCACTTGTCTAGTCACGCGAGCGGTTCACATTGAAATTGCTCAGAGTCTGGACACCGACTCGTTTATTTTAGCCTTACGACGTTTCATCGGCCGGCGAGGATGCCCGGCTGTATGTTACAGCGACAACGGCACGAATTTCGTGGCCGCCGAGCGCGAACTCAGAGAATGTCTCTCCCACCTGAACAAAAGCCGAATCTACGAAACTGCCCTTCAGCGCGGCATCACTTGGCATTTCTCCCCCCCTTCATCGCCACACTTCGGTGGAGTTTGGGAGCGTTTAGTGCGTTCGGCTAAGTCCGCTTTGCGTTATACCCTAAACAAGCGAACCGTGAACGAAGAAGTTTTAGCAACAGTTATGGCGGAAGTCGAGTCCCTAATTAATGGACGCCCCTTGACTCATGTAAGCTTAGACCACGCAGACCTAGACCCACTCACGCCAAATCACTTCCTCCTGGGCAGGCCCAACCCAAACATACCGCCTGACATTTTTTGTGAAGACGAGGTAGACTCGAGGAAGAGATGGCGTTGTTCCCAGGCGATTGTCGAATTGTTCTGGCGAAGATGGATGCGCGAATATGTTCCTACCCTTATCGAGAGACGTAAGTGGCTTCGTGATAGGCGTAACATCCGAGAAGACGACGTGGTCCTCATCGTCGACAAGAATTCGCCAAGGGGACATTGGCCGCTAGGTCGCGTGATCAAGCCACTACCCGGGCCGGACGGAGTAGTACGCGCAGCGCGTGTGAAGACCGCTACCGGTGAGTTGGTACGACCTGTGGCTAAGCTATGCCTTCTGGAAGAAGCCGACTACGAGGGTGAAGTACGGCGAGACTAGTGTTTCTATACAAGAAACAGGGCCGGCGATGTTACGGACAAGTCCGTAAAAGGTTGTTTCCCAGCACAACCGCACCGAAACTAGCCGGAGGCCCCCTATACCTACGCACATAGGTATAAGGGGGGATTGCGAAACCATCAGCCTTTTCCCCTGCAAAACGGAAAAGGAGAGTGGCTCTGCAGAAGCGGTGACGAAAAGACCTGCTAGACGTGTTGTTTCAGTTTTGTTCCTCATTTTCAGTTCCAGTTTCATTTATATTCCCATGTATGTGGTTAATAAATTAGTAAACAAGAACCGAACCCAATGTTACTAGAGCTAGGTAACAAATACATATACACATACACCAGCAAGCTTACAATTCGCTTCTTTCTATATACCACGCTACATTTGCGGCAAAGAGAGGGGGAAGTTGGTTAGAGTGGAGTTTATATTGCATCTATCTTTTAAGCAATCTTTGGATCTCTCTCTCTCTCCTCTCCTTCTGTCTCCCCCTTTGTATTTCTCGGTTTTAGTCTCGCTTCTATACACTCTGGCTGGGAAGAGAGCAAAAGATGGAGTAGATTGGCATGACAGACACGGTTCCAAAATCACATAAGAGTAGTATGTTGTATGCTTTGTATGTGTTGTCTCTATGTGTATGTGCTCATTTATCCCCCGTCGTCTATAATAAATGATCCCACAGGGCGTTCTATTTCCCCATATGGGGCCCTTTTATTTCACTTTTCATTTTATATCGTCTGTTTTTTCAATTTCTTTGTTTTATTTCTGCATTTTCTTTACTTTAAGGACACGGTGTACTGCAAGAAGTTGATCAGTTTTTCTCAAAAGATGGAACTGATATCAGTCCATTTCTCATTGCAATTTCATAAACTTTAACTAAGAAATTAAAAGAAACACAGAGATAATGGAAAAATTATTTTTCCGAAAATATCTCAATAACAAAATCTACTTCACCTGCTGTGCAAGATTTTGAAAAATTATTATATTCAAATTTTTTTTTACTATATTTAATTTTTCTATTATATTCAAAATTTTCCTAACTTGAACACTATAGAGAAAATGTGAAGTAGACACAAGGACGGATCGACAAAAGGACGCCTAACCCAACCTAATCTAACCTAACCTTGTGTCGTATTTTTCAATACGGTTTAAGCACTTTCTATTTTTTGTTAGGGTCTTTAACCAATGAACAGAGACTTTAAACTCGAAATTCTATTGGTCCCTTAAAAGATTACGGACCTGGCGTCCTCGTGTCGGGTACACGGACTCTTTTTGTCGAGTCGTCCTTTTGTCGCGTTGCCAGAGAAAGTTATTGAAACTCATATTGAAAATTAAAATCAACAAATAAATTATGGTATAGATCACAGCCTTACTGTCACAATTACATTGCATTTATACAAATTTTTGGAATTATTTTTAAAAAATGAAAAATATTTAATTATATTGCACAAAGAATTATAATTTTCGAATCAAAATTTGCTATGCTGTACCACCGTAAGTGGTTCCTGTGTACTGTGGTCTTGAGAGGAATAACGGACATTTGGATAATATATTTTTATCAAGCTATTCTGGCTTTAATTTAAGTTTTTTTTCAGTATCTCTCTCTTTCTGGGTTCACCCCACCTTCCTTCGGTTTTGGGGCGGGATAAAGCCAGCGTTTTGAGAGAAACTCAAATTAAAAAAGGAGAAGCTCGACTCCCGTAATTGAGTTCTAGTTTATGGAGTCGTTTGGCGTAACCCGTGAATCTCAAAACCCAGTTACACGGAGCATAGTATACATACTACCTTATTTCGTATGCAAGCACAGCAACTCAAAGTCTATCAGCTTCGCCAGCCCACGGCCACACCACCCAACTCCGTGGCACTCGACGGATTTCGCGTTGAGTTTCGAAGAGAAAAGCAACGATATTTGCGGCTCTGGTTCGCTTGCTCATCAAGAAAATGCGATGAGCGGTATGCAAACCCAGTTTTCCTAAGACGTGCTGTTTCTCAGTTCAGCCAAAAAACTCTATTTCTTCTTTCTTTCCACTTTTTTAATTTATTTTATTTCCCCCCGAACCTCCTTCCGAAAGAACCTCTCCTTGTCATTGGTTACTGAACAACAGAGTCCACAAGTCCCGTAAATTGCCTTGCATTTCCGCAACACAAACCTCCGGAGAAACTTGCACGGGCATGGTAATTTATATTCACAACTTTTCTTGTCGAGGGGCGTAAGGAAATGGGGTCTGACCGACGACAATCAGACAAGAAAACAATGGAAGCCTTACGGATTTTGCACGAAGAAGCTTATCTCCACTTTTTTCGTATTTGGAAAGCGTTTCGAGCTTTCAAAGTTTGGGGATTTTTGGAAAGGAAAGCTGAGCTAGCCAAGTTTTATAGTAAAAACGAGAGGTACATAAAAGTTGAACAGGGAAAAAATGGACAATCGATGTCCAGTCTGCAGCGAGAGAAATACAGAACGAGGGAGAGAGAAAGGGAAGTTTCTTGGGTGGATGGGGATGAAACTTGAGAAAGTTTGCTCGCTTTTCTACTCGTTTTTCTTTTGGGTCGGTACAGAACGGGAACAGCTTGATAGCAATTTAAAAGATCGGGGTAAAATAGCCGGGGGGAAAAAAGAAAAAGAAAAATACAGGCTGATATCAAGATCTTTGGCATTCATGGCGAGAAGCTGTCGTCCTTAGATGTGATGCGTTTCGGGTATGCCAAGTATACCGAACACAAGAGCTGATGTTGCTGCTGCTGCTCAGGTGCTGCTGTGCTGGGCAAACGAGGCTGGTTTTGCTCGACGAGCGTCAAGACGCCTGGCTCTTTAGTATGGACATGGTTAAACCTTTACCTCTACCGTCTTATTGCTATTCCGCTATCCATCCTTTTCCCCGACTTGTTTCTTTCTGGTCCTCTTTTACTGTATTCCTTCCTAGGGAAATGGGACTTTCTTTTCAGATTTATATCCCTTGCCTAAGTTACCGTCTTACCGACGTTTTATTTTTGTTCTAAAAGAAAAAAAAAGAATAAAATAGCTAGCTTTGCGCCTGACAGAGTCATTTGTAAGGTAAAGACAACAATAGTGAACGCAAGTGGCAGCCATACTTGTTCCTAACTATTCGCTTTTATTTGCACATTCTATTTACCCCATAGAAAAGAGGAAACGTAAAGAAGAGAAAAACGATTTCCCAAAGCTCCCCAAACCCTTTTCAAAGGCTACGCTCAGCATGACCAAGTTCATCAAGCTCTCGTCTCGTATCATAGCTATTAGTGTCAACAACTCTAATCAACACAGAGCCAAACGTTCCCCCTTCTCTCCCCCCGCAAAAAAAGGATTGAATTTCTTGACGTCGAAAACTACCTTCGCAAACACTCATACATATCTAGCACGATGAAAAACTTGAGGCCAAAATGAGAGAAAAATCGGAATTCTCTACTGGGACGTTGTATGACGTCATAGGCTGTCCCAGACAGCATGGAGCCTGAACGTCTGTTCCCGTGCTTTTCCTTTTTTATGCTCGTTTTCGCCCCTTCCAAGCTCTTTTCCTCATCTTATATCACATACCGACATCTTCGAGCTCTTATGCGATAATTAGTTTAAGGGACGTCTTGACAAGCAACAGTTCATTACTTCTTGTAGTGTTATTTTCGCGCTCTTTAAAAAAGTTGGAGGAATAAAAAAGCTCAACAAAAATACCCAGAAATTTATAAAAACATAACGACTGTAAACCTGATTAGCAATATTCGTCTAATTTCGCCTTTCTCTTTCATTGTTGGCCATATTTGTTTGATTTAGCCCTACTATTTTCACTGTTGGTCATATTCGTTTGATTTTCGCCCTTCTATTTTCATTGTTGAGTTCATATTCGTTTGATTTCGTCTTTCTGTTTTCATTGTTGGGTTCATGACACCCATTTACCATACCGGAGTTTGGCTGCAATTCTAGCCAAAGATCCCCTTCCACTAACAACGTCCGCTAACTTTATTTTGGGACTCGTTTGATACTAAACCCATGGCAATCATGATACGTATATAGTCGTATTTTTTGGACATTTAATTATATCGTTTTGCTCAAAGCTTGAAACGTAGCTTTTTGCTCTCTGTATCTCTGTCTGTCTCTGTTTCTTCTCCGATTTTACGAGCAGCATCCTCATTTGCAGCCATGCTATTCTGGTCCTTTTTACGGCTATTATACACTCGCCAACGCCCCCTTATACTCCCATGTTTTATATATCGGGGGTGGAAATATTACTAAAAACGAGATTTGCTGGCTTTTTTCGGTTCTGCTGGCGAAAAACCCTCGGACAATAGGGTGGGCTATATACTGGCTTCGGGGTTTTTCTTTCCTTTTATAGTGTTCCACTGCAATGCTGTTGCCTGTTCGTTTCCACCGATGCCAATAAGCCATATCCTTGTCATTCTGGACACATCTCTCACGTCGTCATCCCACCGGAATTGCTGACCTATACAACCTAACACTGCAGTGCCTACCCGTCCTGACTTTTGAGGTCGTCGTTTTTAGTTATGACACACCAGGTCAGCAATCCTCCCCGTATTTTGCCACCCATGCCAAAAACACTGAAACACGGGAAACTCACATATACGCTGAAGGTGAGAATTTCTTTCTTACGGCCCTAATTTGCCCTCCAGGAGAGCCTATAACACATCCCTCCCTAGATATTAACCTTTACAACAATCAACATCTTGCCGAAAGCCTTTCCCCCCTCAAAGATCCTAGCAACGCAGCGAAAAAGCTTAGGCAAGCAGCTTTATACATCTCATCGCTATTTGTGAACCCCAATATACCATAGCCATGGGTTTGAAGCAATTACACGGAGCTCTGTAACGCTCGTCTAGCGTCTAACCAAGTTTACCAAGTCAAGGGGGAGAGAGCGAGACAGAGAAGACACAGCAAGAGCCACCCGAATGCAATTCTTAAAGGGTTATTATACCATACATGCTAATGAAACCGCAACGCAACATTAAGTGTAGCTTCATCAATCCGGAATCGCATGTTCTGGTCGGGACAAAAAGGCGACGTTATTATTTGCTCCATTAGCATTCAGCGTTGCGGAGATGACTGAACAAAAGCACCACATGGCGGCTTGCAATTGCACTTAGCCTTCATGTTCTTTGACGCTATTACGCGCAAGCACACGCGGGGCGCTATAGACGCCAACAAAGAAAGCAGACGCAACGATTTCCTTTTCCTTGTTTACTCTGACTAACTTGGACAACAATGAAAAAAGACACAAAAAGGACACAAGTCATTGCTTTATTCCCTCTGGGACTCTTTTGTCTACCTCCCCCCTTTTCTTCATTCCTTGAAATACAAATAAAATATCCATATAGAAGATTTATGGGTTTCCAATTTTCCCCCTCCATTGTTGCGTCCCCTGTTTACATCTGTGGCTTTTGGTACCATTGCCACAACCAGGTATAATTAACAGCTATCGTTTTTGGGCATCCTGAATTCTGCATCGATTCATAAGACTTGGTAGCTCTCGCTGTACTCTAACTGCACGTACTTCTAGCTGTATACTGCAACTGTCTAAACGTCAACTCGTGCATCAAAAGAAATGACAAAAGTGCCCCCACCACGGGGCTTGTTGGCAAGCTCTTGTCATTCCATATAGAGCATAGAGCAAATGATTGCTTGATTGCGTGTCTACGAGCGACAATCATCACCCAACTCCATGTCACATCACATACGATATATCGGGGGAAAGCTAATAAAAATATCTACTGCATAGTATAGCCAAACACACCAAACAACTGACAGTTGCAATGCATGTTGTTATCACATGCAGCTGTTTTCTCTCCTTTCCTGTTTTTTATGAACTTTTATTTTTTAGGAGTGACTTATATAACCCTAATTCCTCAACCCTCTCCCCTCAAAGTTGGCAAGTTTTTTAGTAGCTCGCGTCCTTTTTTGGCATGTTTGGTGGAAAGAGTGTTCTTTGGGGGGTCTGAAAACTCTTCCCCACTAACATCTCGCCAACCAGAATGTCAGAAAAGAGGTAAGCTTCATTTATCAACGTCCCTGTACGGACCACAAAGCGACTATATATTTTTGGGGTGGAGGGCTGACATGCGGATGCGGAGCTCGAAACTTCCCAACTTGAAATTCGCAATCTTTGCTGGGCTAGGGAGCTTGCTTATGTCTGTTCTATGTCTGGGGCTTTTACATTTACATCAGCTCATTGAAATTCATGCGTAGATGAGTAGTCTCATAAAGTTTGGGCTTGCTTGGATGCACGGATGCATGCTGGGAAAAGGGAAACGCGCTATCTTCCTCTATACACCCCGGCAAATCCATCCCCTCGCGCAACAATGACATTCATCAGAAACAAAGAGAAAGCCCAGTCACAGCCATGCGAAGAAACTTTTTGCCCAATGCATTATTGACGGTTTTTGCAACCAAAACCTGCTATGAGAGGACAAAAAACTTGATGGACGTTTCACATTGGTAGCCTTCCACAGTTATTGTGCAATGGTCGGCATTGTTGGGTCATTACACGTTACAAGCTCTGCGTTCCATTGTCTGTTCTTCCTGCTAGGAATATATTCAAGGAGGCACACATAGAAAATTAAAAGGTGCTAGCATTGAAAAGTTCCCTCAAGAGACCTTAGTCACGTCCTTCTATTTAGCAATGAGCATATAAGCCACGTGGGAAGTGAAACCAGAACGATGGTAATTTATATTTTTTCCATTAGGAGTTGAAAACGAATCTATCAACAAGAAGAACTTGCATGTTTTAAATTAAATGAATAAGCAGAAGAGAGGCATTGGCGACAGCTTGTGGGCACCTGGCGTAGATAGGTACGGTTAACAAAGCTCTCTCGGTGGTCGTCATGGCGACGAGAAGGACTTGGGGAGCCAAACAAGAACTTCAGTGCGAGCGTTTTTAAGGAGAAAATGTCGGTGCGAGGTAGTGGGAAGAGAGTAGTTGTTCGCAAGATCGGGGTGCAATTGAAACCCGCTGCCTTGATTCTCTTGTACCGGCGACGAGTGGCAGAAGAAGACGAAGATACGGTTGGTAAAGACGCTTGGCGAAAACGCACTATGCCATTGAGACGATTTACCGTCAACGCAGACCTGGCTCTCCGGAGACAAGAACTTCAAGAGCGGCATCGAACATATCTAGAGGACGTCCCGGACGTGTTGGTGGAAAAAATGCTTGCTCTCTTGCAAGAAACATTAATGGGGCAGAGTCTGACCCAAGCACGGGCTCGAGTGGAAAAGCTTTATACGGTGCGGCCCGACGAGGATTTAAACCAAACGAACCCGAGTGAGCTCGCCACTAAGAAACGAGTCATGGAACTCGGTTTCTTAAGAAACAACATCCCACCTGGGGACCCGCGCTTTGAATACGATAAGCAAGTCGAGTTTCATCAAGCCTACGACGAAATGTCCCCTTGGGATGATGACAAAGGCTACGAAAACGTTCTTGCGTACGTCACTGTGGGCAAAGGCAACTCTGTAAATGAGATCCGACCCGCTTCCGTGAACTCCGCAAATAAAGCAACGGAAGACGAAGATAATTTCTGGGATTAACGTTCTAAATCTTCTTGAACTTACGCTGAATTGTCTTGCAAATCACAAAAATGAAAAGATTAAACATTTCAAGCGCCGGAAAGAATGAGCAGCTAAAAAGTTATAACATCTATGTAGAAATGAAAAGAACAATTACAAAGTTCAGACGCGCATAAATGATCTTATTAAAAAGCCGTCTATCCCTTATCTTACATTATTATTTTGGTTATGGCTTTAGACTGGCTCTGCCACCTAGTGGCAACCATAGGACATGGCAAAGAGAGCAACCTTTTGGTAACTTATGGAGCGACGACGAGTTTCCCGCGCTTTTAAGACGACGGAATTACTGATGCATTCGCGCCAAAATTGCTCCTTCCTGAACCAATACTGAGCAACATTTTCAAATACAGTAGGTAGTACTTATTGTGAACACTGATTATTAGAATAAGCCGCATTTCAGAATCAAATTTTAAAGGATCTACTCAAAAGGATAGAATGCATAGCATTTAAATTGGTTATTAGAATCACACTGTTTCATTTTTGTTACCTAAGTTCATAAACAACTTACCTATATGTACACACGTAGGTGTATATGTCTTATTTTCGGTTGTTAGAAGCTTATTATTCTATTAAGCGGAGAATCTCCGCTTAATAAAATCAATATTCACTGGAACACGTGATCACAATAAGTGGCACCCACCGTACTTGAATAAAAGACGTCCTGAAGCACATTTTAGCTGTAATAGTTGTAGGAAAAGCACGCCTCAGACGTCATATTTTGAAACCAAGTAGGAACGCAAAGTTCCAGATTGGCTGTTGTGCAATAGCAATGGCCGCCTAAGGATATCATTTCATATGATTGGTGGTTGGGTTTACGCATGGTTGAGATTGTAAACAAGAAGTGAGACTGGTAAACGTAAGGTTTCTAGTAGACCTAAGTTTTAATTATTTATTTTATTACTTGAAAAGCTAAGTAATTAACATGGAACCAGACAAAGAAAAAAAGCCAATAATAACTGACAAAGATTTGGATTGTTCGCTTGCCGCCCGGGGAGTTTGGCTCGTCAAGGTAAATTCAACGAAGCTCTTTCCAGTTCTCAAAAATAGCTTAATTAAGTGCGTTTCTTTCGAAGGTTCCTAAATACATCTCAAATCGTTGGGACAAAGCTCCTGGAAGCCTGGAAGTGGCTAAGCTGCGCATTTCTAAGTAAACTTGGCTATATCTACTGTTTGAATCGGCCTACTTATGGTCTATTGTACATTCTGTACTTTCTCGCCTATTAATAGGGTGTCTGGACAGAAGCCTAACGTGTCGCTTTGCCTCGCTGACACCATACTGTGTATGCAAGAAAAAGGAGAAGAAGACATTCCAAAGGACCATCCTCTTATAGTTTCAACAGTCACTTCACAAACGCTGGCGGTGTTTTCTCAAAGTACATCAAACTATTAAAGCGTCTTTTTAAGACTACTAATCATCTGGTTCCGCTAGCCCCCGGAGGTGAGGACTTGATCGAGACAGAGAAGTTGGTCATGGAAGGCAAAGTAGTTCAACGTTTGGAATGCAGGCCTTCAGGTATACCCATTCATCGCCAAATAAAAATTTTAAAAAGATTCAAAATGTAGCGACTGCAAATTACATGAAACTGAAGCGAGAATCGCTTCTTAAGGCAGCTACGCCCACTCGACAAGTCATGCAGTTGGATCGCGCCGTGCAAAACTACAAACCTATTGCAGACCATAAACATAATGTATATTTTTCATGTTTTGCTGATCTGCATCTTATTAAGGAGTATTTTTAGGTGGTTTACGATGAACGCAAGAAGTCCGAGGGCAAGAAAGCTCGCGATGATAAGGAAAAAGTCATGGAGATGCTCTTTGCAGCCTTTGAGAAGCATCAGTACTATAACATCAAAGATCTGGTTAAACTTACCAACCAACCTATCGTAAGTTCCTTGAAATATGAATCAAACATCTTGTACATAATTTGAATAAACTTTTGTTTCCTTTAGACGTATTTGAAAGAAGTGCTAAAGGAAATGTGTAACTATAACCTCAAGAATCCTCACAAGAACATGTGGGAATTAAAGCCTGAATATAGACACTACAAAGACACTGATAATGCCGAGTGAAACGTTGTTACAACTTTATTGTATTATCACCTGATTTTGTATCGTCACGCCGCAAATAAATTTTTTTGTCTCATATTCGCTACTTTTTTCCCCATGAAAACTGACTTTTCTCAGCAAATGAAAAAAATAACACTTTCTAACAAATGCGCTAAAAATAGAAAGTTAAGCTAAACTGACTTTCGCAACGAAAAAGAACTATACAAGAAAGAACAGAGATGTCAACACTGTGGCGTTAGTAAAGTAGCTTGAGCTGTCCTTTGTTAGTTCCCAAGACGATTCCTTGTCCAGGAATGGTCGCCCAACGGATGCAGTTCAATGAGGCGATTCCTTGATCTTCAGCTAAGTAAACGCTTTTGATTTTGGTCAACGAACGCGGAGTGGAACCGTGCAGACAAGGACTCGGGCTGCAACGATCGCAAGTGTGCTCTGCAGACGTTGACGGAGGAATGGCGTACATCTGAGCCATTAGTGAGGACTCTACAGATCCCGGCATGGACCTGGAAGCCGCCAAACCCACCAATAGGTGCTTGCATGTAGGCGACAGGCTGACGGAAACCACAGCTTGGTGTAAACTCAAACGAGCTAGACAATGTCCCAATCGACTATCTTCCAAGCTGTGCAGACCTGTAAAAAAATTTAAAGGAATTAAAAAATGGTCTTAATTTCCATTCAAAAAGTCGCCCGTACTAATTTGGGCACCGTAAGGAACAGCACAAGGAACCAAAGTGGCCAAAATCAATCCGTCCTTGGACACATCCACGCTGGCATCGTTATGGATCTTGCTTTCCCCAACAACAACATTTACCGCGCCTAGAGAATACAAACCTTTATTTTTCGAACGGTAACTTAGCTTCCTTTCCTTAGTCTTTACTTTCTGTGATGTCAGGAATAATTCCCTTCGAGAAATCCCATGCCTGGATTCGATGATTGGCCGAAATTTGGGAATGGAGGATCACAAACGAAGAATCCCGTTGTCTGAACACGCCTATTATAACAAAATACAATGATTTGTTACGTTAATATAAAAGGAAAAGTTTTTTTTTTTTTAATTGGGTAATTATACGTGGCTGGGGGTTTTCTTCCGGGCCAGGTTGAGGTTCCACATTGACTGGCGGAAAAAATCCGAAAACGGGAGCACTGACAGTCGTTCTTTGGCCCCGCCCCGCGTTTGCATCAGGCGCAGCTGCGTTGCCCCCTTCTACACCTTCCCCGCGCGGATTTTGGGGTTGCTGCCGTCCGCCTTGTTCTGTTGCTTGAATCCCATGCTGGGAGAAGAAACTTGCAAGATTGTCCACCATCATGGTCAGCAATTGCCTGTTCATATCACATTAAAAAAATCCTTTTAATTCCCACTCAAAGCGAAGTTTAGAAGCAATGGTACCTGTAACGGAAACGTTCCCTAGCTGTAGTCCTTTCCAAGCGAGTTTCTCTGTCCCTTTCTTCTGGCGTTGGTGCAGAGGAAACAGGAACAGAGCTCTGAAAAGCTCGGCTTGCGTCACTATTACCTGAAGAACCCAAAAAATCGGGGGGCCATCGTGGAATTGTAAGGTTTTGCCTATTTGCATGCCAATTGTTATCTATGAACGAAAAAACAAGGTAAATTATCTGTTATTGCAATAGGAACTTCAGTCTTTACAATTATCATTGTTATTAGCTTCTTTTTATGATTTCTTTTTAAAGAAGAGGGAAATTATACCTGAATCTGTATCAGAACTGTCTTCATTGAACCTTGCGTAACTGTCCATACTGCGCGTTGAACGGAGTCTAGTTGGCATACGCACGGACCTCACTTCCCGCCTATTAGCCCGCCTCCATTCGCGTATACTAGCCAGCAGATCACGTGACCAACGTAACATGGCTAATGGGCGTGTAGTAGATGACGTAGAGGGTTGTTCAGTTCGCATATGCTCCCAAATGTTGGAAGACCCCGGGTCAGTAATAGGTGAAGACATTTGTCGTTGCTGGCGCAGTTGAGACTGTAATCGCTCCATCAAGGGCCGAAAATCCTTCAATGAAACAAATTCCCCCGAAAACGCATTAACTATATGTGTTTCTAAACATTAAGTGGATTATATACTTGTGCTCCCGGGAGAGGCCTTTCAGAAGGCGTTTCCGAAGTACTGGTACTAGCCTCAGCGGTATTAAACAGGACAGGAGACGTCAAAGCAGAGGGATCTTGTGTGGGACACGACGTGGTATACGTTTCGGCACTACGGCGACGACCGCAGCCAATCCGATGCCGGGCGGGCAAACGTAAAGTGAGGCGACAAGCAGGAGGTGTGTTCATCCGTTGGAGCTGATGCAGGTAACGTTGGTAACGGGACGCTGGATAGGGATTACTACGGACAGTGGAAGGCGCTTCAGAAGTACTCTCAGTAGCCTCATTGGGGTTGGTTTGAGATGACGAGGCGAATTGGGCAGCAATCCTGCGACTAGCCTCGGCTAATTGACTTCCGCTTGTACTGCTACTTAAATCCAACTAAGGAAACAAAAATTGAGGTAATTGGAATAAAAGAACAGAGGTAGAAGTAATTGAATTACGCGACTTCTGGTTGACTCAGCTACCCGAGGCTGACAAGAGACTCTGAAAGGCCAACGTCGTTGAGGAGGTCGGTCTTCTCTCACGCCATGACGTGTTACACAGGTAGCAGAATGTCGAGAACGATCCATTCTGCCCCGGCAAGTACAGCCTAAACGGCAATATGGCCACCGGTTACCCCTTCAAATAAAAAAACGGTTAAATACGTGAAATTACAACTGTAATTACAAATAAAGCGTGAAATTACAAACTATAACTGAAAACTTTTGAAGAAAAAAGTCAATAAGAAATTAACAGTGTCAGAATAAAGCTTATTGTTGAATACGAAGTTTCTACTTTACCGTTGCTGCCTGAGGTCGGGGATGGAACTGATGGAACCGGATCGAGCCTCTCCAGATGCTGACGACGGTCCTTCCATGCTACTGGGAACAGGTACAGGACTAGAAGCAGGCAATGGAGGCGGAGGGATGAGAGTGGGAGGAGTTAAGCTGGAAAACATAGGTAAGGAGTTGGTCACGCTGGCAATGATACTAGCTGGAGTTAACGGTTGGTGTGTGTTACTAATGCTATTCATCGGTGGGGCAGTGGGTGGAGTCGCATTGCTACCACTACTATTACTATTATTGTTGTTATTGTTAGGCAGACTTCCAGTCTCTAACTCGCCAAAGGCACGCAAGTTGGCTACGAAATCGATACTATCTCGCACGCACACGTTGAGATAACGGATCTGATCTTGCAAATCCTCCAAAATATGCCGGATTTGCTGCAATTGAATCACTTGATGATGTTGACGTGCAGTAGCCAAGTGAACCCTGTCGTGAATTCAATGTAAGAAACCAAAGTTAGTGTTATGTATGGGATATAATGGTTCTTATTCACCTGCAGATGCGTTGCATGTACTCAATATGGCGGCTGAGTAAACGGATGCCCACACGAGCATCAAATTCGGTGGTTAATCTTGATGTTTCGGCTGCTACGTACGAATCGTAATTGCCGGAGTTTTCTCCCGGTCTAGACCTCGCATCAGCACCGGAAGTGGAAGGTCTAGTACGGTCACCGGAGTGGGGATCACTACTTGCAGAAGCTCGTTGAGCAAGCATGGTTCTAGACCAGGGCCGAGACCAATGAGCCACAGAAGCCGAGCCAGTGCTCGGCCTGCCTGGGGTAATATAGTCCCAGCTTTCAAGTAAACTATGCCTAGGTGGGCCAGGACTTGTAGGAATTGCTAAAGGGGGTGCAGGGGGTATTGCTGACGCGGAAGGACTCGCACTTGCAGTGGGATCATCTAGTGGACCAGGAGAAAAAGGGCGCTGGCCTGTATCAGGATTGGCATTCTGCTCGAGCTAAAAATAGAGGAGATAGATTCAATACACCACCTGAAATTGCGACTTTTTTTCACCTCTGCAGCTCTGGAACGTAGCTCCTGATATCGCCTACGTAAGCGTTCATATTGATCCAATAAAGCTTGGTACCGCGTATGTAACTGCCGTTCTCGCTCCCGTTCTTGAGCGCTGGATAAACGTGGAGCAGAAGCTTGACTTGACAATCGAGAGCTAGCCCAATTGGGCAGAGAATGACCGGGAGCATTGGCAATGCCTGTGATTAGCAATTTGCCATGTGGGTCAAAGTTTACATACCTGGAAATTCCCGAATAAATAATTTAGTTTCTAGAATCTTAAGGTTTAGTAAATTCGATCAAGTACCGGACTTTCTCGCGTTCGGAAAGTGTCGAACATTTGGCAAAAGGCTGACTGTAACTCCAATCCCAGAAATGGAGCGAGTTATTGATAGCTATCACAAGAAGACGTTCAGTGGGGTGAAATGTGAGCGAGGCAATTACACAGCTTGGCTCAACAGTCGTCACTGACCAAACTTCAGATCCACCCTAAGCGTAGATGATTAATAAGCTAATTCGGACAACATAACGGATTGACCAATGCTTTACATGCAAATCCCAGACACGGACTTGACCTCCAAGACATCCAGAAGCTACAATATCGTTAGAAGTAGGATGAAAAGCGATACACCACGGTGTACGGGGGTGGCCTTCTAATACTGAAACGCAGGAACCTGTTCGTAGGTCGGTAACGTAGATATTATGATCTCCGTGGGTGGAAGCCACTTTGGACCTAAAATAAGTCCCAAAAATACAATGCTAGGTTTCTATTTTTTTTAAAGTTAAGCTTACCCATCAGGACTGAACACGACTAAGAATGTAGACCGGGGATTCCCGGGCAAATTGCATTTCTAAACAAAAAATGCAACAGTTATAAGGACTAGATACATACATTTGTAAAACATACCATTTGCTGGAGCTCTTTTTTGATGAGACGCTCCTCCGCCAAACTCTCGAGCCTCTTTTGGATAGATGCAGCATGCTGGAATTTCTGTACCGCTTTCTCGTGTAGCAACAATATTGGGTTGACAAGGTTGGATTTGGTAACCTTCTGATTATACGATGAAGGGTCAAACAGTGGCTCATCTTTGTAATCCACAGGAAAGTCAATGTCTTCCATATCGAATCTCCCTAAACTGAGTGGGAACAACGTAGGAACTAGATTTTACGTTATCTTTGCAACATTTTTCCGAAATTTTCTTCATACGCACGAAAACTGTTGCGATGGCACATAAGATAGTCAGTTGATGTCTTTTCCTTTCTCCGCAAGGTGCGCTGTATGACTCAAGAGTTCAGCGGGCCTCTCGAAAAGACACCTTTCTTGGAATTACAAATCCCCAAACAAGACGTTTAATCTTACTTTCCCGAAGCTCGTAAAACCTTCCAGTCGACTTGCAAAATTTTACTTTCGTAAGGGAGTGGTGTTCCAACCGTCTTTTCCTCTAATGAAATGCAACTAATCGAATATAAATTGTATTTTATTACTCAAGGAATTCAAATTCAATTACATTTGCTTTAACTGACAACGAAAATAGCTTATTCGAGTTCTACTAAAACTGCAGAATCTTCCACCGTATCCCCTGTTTTACAATTCACAGCCTTCACTTTTCCTGCCGCGGCCGTCGTTAGCTTGTTTTGCATTTTCATGGCCTCTGCTCAAGGTCGCGAATTTTAGTGTCAATTAATCAGGTTTGTTGAGATAGACTTACCTATAACTAGGAGTTCTTGACCTTCTACTACTGTGTCCCCAACTTGACAGGAAACTGACTTTACTACTCCAGGCATGGGCGATATAACAATCTTGCTTATGTCCACCTTTATTACAAAAAGTGTAACAATAGAACCCTTCTCTTCGATTTTAAATTTAATTTTACCTTGGGTTTGACGGGCATCAGTTGCATATACTTGTGGGCTTTTTCCGTCAAAACGTTCACATTGTATGGCGTGCCTTTGTATCGAATACGCAAATTGCCATTTGATTGCTTGTTGATTAGTTGAATAATAAGTTCTTCGCCATCCACTTTAGTCTCAATTAGGGCAGCAGCCAACGAGAAATCGTCTGCGATGTTATAGATTTTGCCACCCAACTCAGCCTAAAAATGATCCACGCATCGACTGAATGACAAAAATGTAAGTTTTTTTTAAGATTAACTTACAGTATAATTTCCGTCTTTCAAGCTTAATGTGAGGCTGTGGGTTTCCTCGTTAAGGGTCACCATCAGATTCCATCGCCAATTGCCCGAATGTCGTAACTCGGTCTCTTTCTCATTGGCGTAAACGGTATTACGCAACTGGTCCTTAGCCCATAAAGTTGCAGCGAGGGCTGATAAATTGATTTTGTCTGTAGCAGTCAGATCTTTCCCTTGGAAACCGTTAGGGTATACTTCTGGAAGGTATTTCGTATTAATATCCCCTTTTACGAAGCGCTTTTCAGTTAGGATATCTCTCAACAATGGAATATTATGCGTCACGCCTAGTAAGCAATTATGATTAATTAAGACGAACTACTTTGAAAACATTTTTGTTGCTTAAATACCTCGAATAACATAGGAATCGAGAGCTTTGATGCTGGTAGCTAAAGCTTCATCGCGAGTGTTGCCATAACAGACCAATTTACAGATCATGGGATCATAATAAATGCTTATTTCACTGCCTTCTTCAATGCCACTATCACAACGTACCTACAAAGTAAATCAATCATTAAGAACATTATACTACTAAAAAAAATCAGAATTTAAATTTAGAAAAATATGATAAATTACGATTACATAAAAACTTACTTTAGAAATATGTGTTGGCTCCATGTACTTATATAGCCGGCCAATAGAAGGTAAGCCAAAGCTTTTGAAGGGATCTTCAGCGTAAACACGGCTCTCGATAGCCCAGCCTCGGATAGGAATATCCTCTTGTGTAACATTAAGCTTGTGACCTATAACGCAGTAACAATAATCACTACTCTAAACAAGGCGTTTTAGAGCACTATACCTTTTGCAACCCGAATCATTTGGTGAACCAAATCGATGCCTGTGATGCATTCAGTAATGGGATGCTCCACTTGCAAGCGAGTGTTCATTTCCAAGAAATAGAAGTTCTTGGCAGAGTCCACCAAAAACTCCACCGTACCAGCTGAGGCGTAGCCTATCTTCTTTGAAAGAGCGACAGCCTGCTCTCCCATGGCTTTCCGGGTTTTGGGGTCCAAAAATGTGCTAAAAAAATCCATTACGAAAAGAGATATAATTTTGCGAACAATTTTGCGCTACCTTGGAGCTTCTTCGATTACTTTCTGATTCCTTCTCTGAATACTGCATTCTCGTTCATTGAGATACACAACGTTTCCGTGCTTGTCTCCCAAAACCTAGAATCCAATGAAAAAATGAAAGTAACAATCTGTTTACAAAATGAAAACAAAAAGTAGATTTTGCTTACCTGGATTTCTATGTGCCTGGGGTTATCGACAAACTTCTCTACCAACATCCTATCATCACCAAAGCTGGAGGCTGCTTCTTGTTTGGATAATTGAAATCCTTCCCTGAGAACATTTGACGAAGTGTTTAGCAGTCTTATTTCGAAGGTTTCGAATGCGGATTATATCCTTACCTAGCTTCTTTATCATTCCAGGCAATTCGCATGCCCTTACCTCCGCCCCCGGCAGATGCTTTGATCATTACTGGATATCCAATCTGTTTAGCGATTTCAACGCAATGATCAGCATCCTTGACAACTCCGTCAAAGCCCGGAATTGTGTGCACTCCAGCTTTTTTGGCCAACAGCTTGGAAGCGATTTTGTCTCCCATGCCTGTAATGGCGTGGGCATCAGGTCCAATGAAGGCAATATTCTCTTTTTCCTGCAAACGAAATAATTAAAAAAATTAGTGGGTTCATTGGAATAAGACTTTCTATACCAAGATTTTGACAAATTCAGCATTTTCTGATAAAAAACCGTAGCCGGGATGAACAGCTTGGGCTCCAGTGCTCCTTACAGCATTAAGAATCTTATCCATATTCAAGTAAGATTCTCGGGTAGGAGCCGGACCAATGCAAATCGCTTCATCAGCCATCTTTACATGTAACTGGAGAAAAGGAAGAAAGATACAGCATAGAGTAATTACAGTAAAAAGACAGAAAAGGAAATCTTACAGCTGAAGAATCCACGATGGAATGAACTGCTACGGTCTTGATTCCCATTCGTTTCGCTGTTTTGATTACTCGGCATGCAATTTCGCCTCTATTTGCGATGAGGATTTTGTCAAACGTCGACTCATTAGGGTCAATTGGATCTGTCGTGTATATAGCATCTGGGTAGGAACTTATTGAGGGACTGCCACCGGAGCTAGAGCATGAATAAAATGCTTTGGTCGCCGAGCGAACTGGAAGGTAGTTCCAGCAAACACCATTTCTGAGCAAGACCTAGCGCGAGACATTAATTGGTTTGCATTTGGCATGACGATTTGTTAACTTACATTCGACCTGATTGAAACGTTCAGGGAAATCTTCCGAATTTGCTGAAGTATCATGATTACGTTAATTAATTTTCCCTTGCAGCAAAGGATGTTTATTACAACAGATGGCGCCTCCATTCTTCTTCCTTTACTTTTAAGAGGGGCGGGAAATCTAAATGATCGGACAACCGTGCTGTACTTAAATTTCGAAGTTCTCTTTCAAAATAATATAACTGGAGAGGAACATTTGCTTAGAAAATTGTAATTTAATGGAAGATATAAGGCCGGTTTATAATTCAATAGATTCTCGAAAGTCGGATTCAATATAAACATAAATTTTACATAATTCTGTTTCACAAGTGTTTCACTTTGCTTTCTCTTTCGGAACTTGCCGTGTTGGGTTGTCAAGCTCCTTACGTTTCCTCAACTAGAATAGACATGCACATTAGACAGCTATTTCCAGCAAAGCTATACAGATGTCCATTACCTCTTCGACATAGCGCAACATATCCACCTTCTTGGCTTGTACAGACACCGTATCCTCTTCCCACGCCGAACTTTCAATCTCGCTACATTCCGTCGTACTAATCTGGGTCCTTGACTCGATCTGTCGGTACTGTGTTGCCCTAGAATAACAAGAAAATCGGCAGATACAAATTAATCGAGCCATAACGAACCGTGAAATATTACCTAACTATTTGTTGATTTCTGCTAGTCATCCCTTCGTCCAAGATGGCAGTAACAGGAGTAGGAGTAGTCGCATTGGAAGAAATCATGGTGCTAACTTGCTGCCATTGGGCTTCCAAAAGCCTCTGAATTTGCTTAGCTAGCCGCTCTTTGTCAGCAGTTTGCTGCACACAGTTCCTTTGCAATTCAGCAACTGTCAAATCCATTTCCCGTTTCGAGTCCTCATAGCGTTTCCTGGCAGCTTGAATTTCTTCTGCGCACCTACACACCATTTCATATATTTTTGGTTCAAATACTAAACACTGGTTGTTACTTTGCACGAGCATGTAAGACGTGCTCTTCACAAGAAGTGACAAGCTTCTTTAGCTTGGCTTCCGCTTCGCGTTGCCACGCTTTCTGTCGCTCTAACGCTTCCAATTCTGCACTTCTTTTCGTGTTGGCCAACTCTTGGATATATTTCTGTTCGAGCTGCTCTTGAGCTTCGTTAAACGAATTCCTGGATTTATTAAAGTTCTGCTTCAAGGACTCCTAGTCACACACAATCTTAAAATTATTTCTTTCAAGGTTCTCTAAAAACGATTACTTGTTCCTGCTGGACTAATTTCAACTGTTCCATGGATCGTTGATGTTGTGCTTTTACAACTTCCAATTCTTGCTGCAAACTCGTCGCTCTAACCCGTTCACTTTCCAAATCATTTTTTACCTAAACCAAAAAGTTAAAAAAAAAAACTAAGAATTATTCCGACAGTTTTTACTTGGATGAGCGTCGTTTCTAGGCGGTATTTTTCTTTAGACACTGTTTCTAATGCCACTGACATCCGAGTGCATTCATTCTTCAGTTTCACACGTTCGCCTTCCGTCTGAGATAGCCGCAATTTCCACTGGTCTGCCAAATCGAGGATGTGACTTAGTCCCGTCTCGTACTCTTGAATGCGCTAAATTTTGCACAAAAAGTGGAGTAAAAAGTGGACAGTTATAACGTTGTCGTTCTAGTTACATTTGCTTGGCCATTTTCCGCCTCCTGAAGCTGCTGCAGTTGCTTCTCCCAAGCGAGGCGACGAGTCTCAGCTTCTCTCAGCAGTGAATTGCACGCTTCGTGCGCTTTCTGCAACAACGTGCTCTTATACTGGCTATTGGCCGTTGCTACCCCACATTCTTCTTGGGCTTTCAGCAGCTCTTTCTGTAAAGCGGCAATGACAGCTTCACAATGCTAAGAAATACAGATCTTTAGATTTTATTCTATTTTTGGAAGTATTTAGAAACGTTTACCACACCTCTCGGCGTTTCTTTTCTTCGATTAATTGCAAAGAAGTGTTGGGAGGATAGATATCCGGTCCTACGGGACTTGGTGATGAGGACGAATTTAATTGCAGGTTTGCTACCAGTTTACGAGCACATTCTTCTGCCTCGGAAACTCTGTGATTCAATCGGACAAATTGTTCCGTTGACTGAACAGAAGAGAGTTTGAGTTCAGTAACTTTCTGGCGTAATGATTGGACGCCGAGACCCAAATCGGGCAGAATCGGTGCTGATTTATCGGAAAGCAAGTTTGATGTAACTTGTTCAAGCTGTGGATTTACTGGTTTCTCTGTAGTTATGGAATTTAATATGTTTGACCTTAAATCATGCACCGAATTGACGGAAGTGTCCTGGGAGTCGGAAGTCGGTTCTTCCGCCACATCGCTCAAGTTAAATTCCGGCATATCTAGATGCGATAGTGATCCTAATGATTCTTCGTACGATTCGTTGTGAATTTCCACATTCGTGCTCGTCATTCCTGTAATCGATAGAAATGTAAATATAGAAGAATATAGACAAATAAGAAGTAACTAATTACGACAAATGAACTTTATAAACTTAAACTTACTAATTACAATAAATAAATTACAGGAATATAATATAAAACTAGTTAAAATATTAAACAGAAAGGTAAAATTACGACAAGACTAATAACTCTGACTAATTTTCCTCATAAACAGATATTTATTTAATTAGAAGCCCAAAAAGAATTTTTTTTTCAGCTAAGTCCTGTAAGTATACTCTAACTAGTGTACTAGTATACACTAAGTCCAATGCAGGTAAAAGCAATGAAATTATTCCTTATGTATTGTAATTGGACAAATTTTGGTGAACAAGAGCATATTAGCTGGTAGAACGCCTAAGCGGACTGGCCAAGTTCCTTGCAAAGTCCAAAATGTCTCAGTTATTGACGCAAACTTCAACGTGAGCGCTTGGCTAATCAGGATAACGACTCGGCCTTTTTGGGCCAAAACTCGGTTCATTTCGGGCACAATCTGAGCGAAAAGCTCTGGCATTCTCTCAAAAGTGCCGAACTTGAGGCCGAAGGGCACATCGCACAAGATAACATCAAACATACTGTCTCGGAAAGATAAATGTCTGGCATCGCCTTGAAAAAGGTATAGTCGGTGGTCAAGTTTAGCGCTGGTTCGGTTCTCACAGGCCTTTTGTAGCTGTCCGGGATCTGAATCCAATCCGATAGCTACAGCAGCCGAGTATTGTGTCAGCGCCTCTATTAGGATCGTTGCCGCTCCAGACATCGGGTCCAGTACCAGATCGGAAGAGGTAATTTTAGCGAGGGATGCCATTGCGCAACAAATCGTGGACCGAACAGCCAAATAACGTAAATACGGACGCTCCGACAATGGTTTTTTCGTTACGGGCAAACCAATGACGAAAAAGTCGTCATTGAGATGGACGAAGATGTCCAGATCATTGTTTCTCAAATCCACTACCCAGCCTAAGGTCGAGGTAAGATAAGAGCCTACACTTGCTGCCATGGATTGAGGATGAACGCCAGAACGGTATTGACCCGTAATTCGGCAATTGATGCGAAATTTTGGAACGGCTTGCTGCTCGCAAAGACGACTTGCAGGTGACTGTAATGTAGACCAAGTTTGGAAGGCTTCTTGCCAAGGCAGAGGGTGGGACTGGAGGTAACTGGAGACTTGGTTTAGAGATTCTGAATTGGTCTTAAAAACGGCGGGAGATTGCTCTTGTAGGATTTCCACGAAGAGCCTTTCGAGTGTCCGGATACTTAGCAATTTTTTAGAGAAATTTGAAGGGCAATGGAAAAATATTTTACCAGTTCTCCGGCAGGAGACTGTAACGTTAAGCTCTTTATGCGACTGGAGCTCATGCTCCACGAATTTATCCAACCCATGACCCATGGTCCCAAAGAATGACGTTTGTGGATGCATAACAATTACAAAATTACCTAATGGGAGTTATCCAATGCTAATGAAATTTGTTTGAAATGTATACCGGCATAAATACTGTGGACTTTTTAAGTTGTGTGTGTTGTTTTCTGATTTGATTTTCGTGCAGATGACGCACAAACAAAAACCTAACAAAACACCTTGGCAACAGGGGAGCGGCATTCTTTAAAGCTATGTAGTTCATTCGCATTCGAAACAATAATTTTTTGAAGACTCCAAATCATGAACTGGGAACGAAAGCATTAATTATTAGTATTGAATTAATATATGAATTATTATAACTATTATTAGTTCGAATTTACACGCAACGCTCCAACCTGAATTGATTCGGTGCATACAGAGTGTTAAAATCTTATAATTCTACTAAAAACATTCAATAATAATGAGAATCTTGGCATAGAATGAGCTAAGTTGATAACTCTTAGGGATTACAGTAAGTTAGTTTTCGAGATTATTAGAAACAGTGTAAAAGAACATATCTGGTTCCAAATACATTTTGCATACAATTTAAGTGTCGAAAACTTGTTTTCGTTTGAACCACTGTTTAAACATGGTAGAATTTTAGAGGGCATAATGTATGTTTTTAACACAAATCCTTAAGCAAATCTAAAACTTCCGCTTTTAGACCTTCCATAAAACCCTTTTCTATGAAATTCTTAAAACTTCTTCCATATTATTCGCGGTTCAGGCTCAACAATTTTTCCTACCCAATTTTAAAGCTGTATCCGAATGCGCCTCTATATTCCGGACATTTATTGTGGTGTTGAGTGATCCTAACTTAGGCTTGATTACCGCTGTTATTTATGAGGTAAATGACGTAACCTTGCATACAGTATATTTTTCATTCATCGCTCTTTAACTGAGTGGCATATAGTGTCTAGTAAAGGAATGTGGCTTGTACAAGACTGTGCCGGAATAGTGGCTTATCAAAGGGTTTTGTTACGGCTAGACGTCGCCATTTTGCTTCAGGGCATGTTAGAACGACTTCTTCCTTGCAAAATATATTAAATTTTTGGTCCAGCCACCGTTTCGTTCTTTTGTGCTAATAATTTATGTTGAACATTTCATAAGTAACCCAACAATGACAATGCATGATGATTCATCAGTGTGATTCGTACGTGCTAGGTTTGTGCAATCGACGTTAAGGATTCCCCTTAGACTCCGGTTATAATATTTTTGTTGTTGTTTGTACCCTGTTGCAGGTTACAGATGAAGGTATTCGGTCGTCTCGCATACTGCACTCGGGTTTTCATCAGTTTTGGGCATTAAAATAAGCGTCACAAGCGAGAAACCGTACAGAAAAGCTTCGTGGGGGAAGAATGACAATACAAATCGCCATGAGGGGTAGTCAAGGAGGTGGAGATCCACCCCAAGAAGGGCAATCCCCTCCAACGCCAGTGAAGGTAAGCAAATAAATAAATTTCATTATACTCGATAATTAGTTTCTGTTTCTGTTTCAGCCCACCGGAAACGCAGTCATTACTAATGAAGAGCCCAATCCGGCTGATAGCAACGAATCGGAAGTCTTGTTGGACGAAAATGGAGAACCTCATTTTCCTCACGCCGAACTGGCCAAACTTGACGACATGATATCCCGGCCACGCTGGATTGTTCCTGTGCTGCCGGGCTCGGAATTGGAGGTGCTTCTCAACGCCTCCATTAATCTATGCAAGAAAGGCTTGGACACGCGGAGTGAGGCATGCCAGCGTTTCTTCCAAGAAGGCCTTACCAAAAGCTTTACGAAAATTTTAACGGACGAAGCCGTGAGCACTTGGAAATTTGATATCCATCGCTATATCTTTCGCAATTGTGAGCGCCTTGTCGAGCTGTGTATCGTCAAGCTCAGCCAGGACTGGTTCCCCTTACTAGATTTGTTAGCCATGGTTTTTAACCCTCATTGCAAGTATGTGTTAAAACTGTCATAACTTATACCTTAACTTTCCACCTAATTTGCGTCTTTTCATAGATTTCACACATATAATGTGTCTAGGAACTCGGATACTGTGCCTGTAGGCGCACAGGTTTCAGATGAAGACATCTTCGCAAGGCCTCCAGATGGTCGAGCTTTCCGAGGCTGGCTCGTAGATCTCATAAATAAGTACAGACGACTTTTACTTTCTGAACTTGGAGCAAAGTGCATTTTCTGTAACGAGTCTCGTTCAAGTCCTACTAAATGCTAAAGTTTTTGCTTATTCATTAGTAAAACTTAATTAAATCTTAATTAAAAGTTAATTAAATCTTGCTCCCCTTGTTAGATTTGGTCGGCTGGGCGGATTTCAAATTTTGTTGGAAAGGTTTCAGAATGGACAGAATCTGTCCTTATCAGTCATGTACGCACTCACTCGTCCCTTCGGTCTCTGCTACGAGCTTTTGACTGCCCCGACGATAGTCAAATACCTTATGCCCATCGTGGTATGTTCGCCAAACTTTCATTTCTATCTAACCTTGCGTATATCTAACCGTTGTTGTGGTTTCCCATGAAAAGCAATTCCGTTTGCCGTTTTTGGACGTTTAGCTTATCATCTCAGAGAGAGAGAGCTCGCTTTCTAATGTCTATTTATGGTTCTTTTTATAGGAGGTGGTGCCCGTGTTCTTGGACCAGCTGACGGATGACGAGCTGAAGAAAGAAGCCAAGCACGAGTCGAAAAACGACGTTATATCCGCGCTCGTGAAAGCACTCAAATGCATTGCTTCACGCGTACCAAGGCATGATGATTCGGTTTTGCAGCGACTCGAGATGTTCCGCTTGGGCATGATTTTGCGCCTTTTACGTATTTCATCGTTTAATGGCAAAATGCACGCCTTGAACGAGATTAACAAAGTTATTGGGTGCGTGGCTTCGGGCTATCCCACGCATCGCGGTGGTTCCGGAGGGGGTGTGGCGGCCAGTGTGAGCACGACAGCCATGTCCGGGTCCTTGACAGGTGGTCTTCAGCATGAAGAAGAGGAGTGGTTAACGGCAGACAGAATGGCGGCATGGCTGCGTGAAAATAAAGTGCTGCAAATTGTTTTGGCTGATTCCTTGCACCAACCGCAATACGTGGAGAAACTGGAGAAAATCCTGCGGTTCGTCATTAAAGAAAAAGCATTAACGCTGGAAGACCTGGATAACATCTGGGCCTCCCAAGCGGGCAAACACGAAGCCATTGTCAAGAATGTACATGATTTGTTGGCCAAACTCGCCTGGGATTTCTCACCGGAGCAGTTGGATCACCTTTTTGAGTGTTTTCAAGTAAACAACAAAAAATTTTAATCGAATAGAAAACACTTTTTTTAACGATACAAATCAATGAAAACTAAACACATCTGTTTACAGGCAAGTTGGACCACAGCTGGGAAGAAACAGCGTGAAAAATTGCTGGAATTGATTCGTCGGTTAGCGGAAGATGACAAGGACGGGGTGATGGCGAACAAAGTGTTGACGTTGTTCTGGAATTTGGCTCATTCGCTAGATGTTGCCACGGAAATCATGGACCAAGCGTTATCGGCTCATGTAAAAATCCTCGATTATTCCTGCTGCCAAGACCGTGACGCCCAAAAGACGATTTGGTTGGACCGATGCGTCAAAGAAATCTCGAACCCCGAACAGACATGGGTTTTGCAAGCGTTGAGGCAAATCCGGGATATTTGTTGCTTGTACGCGGAAACGCCAGCCAATTTTAACCACGCCCAACGCACCCCGCATCTTCTTTACCGCCAAGAAGTGGTCAATCGCCTTCAGCAGCAGCATTCGTTAGTCATCCTCCTGGCCGAGAATCTGACCAAATACATGGAACGCGTCCGCCAACAAGTTAAAGGTACCTAAGAATATAGTAAAATTCAGAAAATAATTCAAAATATCCAGAATAATTCCAAATATGTTTAAAATATAGTAAAAATATAGTAAGAATATAGTAAAAATATTCGAATTTGGCGAAAGTGTTCAGCTTGAATGAGGTATTGTGGATTGGTTTGAACTCTTTTGCGTCCGTTTACAGAAAATCCGAGTTTGGATCCTAATACGTTTCTCTCGGACGGCCGATATCCACACTTGACTCACGTCCAGGAGCGGCTAAATTTCTTACGGTTTTTACTCAAGGTAAGGACTACTTAATTTTTAGGTGTATTTAGGCGGTTATATTGATTTTGGTCTGACAGGATGGACAGTTGTGGTTATGCGCACCTCAAGCGAAGCAAATCTGGCAGACGTTGGTAGAACGCGCCGTATTTCCAGCAGACCGGGAAGCTTGTTTTCGTTGGTTTTCCAAACTCATGAGTGAAGAGCCGGATTTGGACCCTGAAATCAACAAAGATTTCTTCGAAAGCAATATCCTGCAATTGGATCCAGTGTTGCTCACCGAAAGCGGCATGAAGTACGTAAAGTGCAACGTTAAAGTTCATTTTTGATTAAGTTTTTTTAATTGTGTTTATTTTACTATTTAACTGTTTCTTCAGGTGTTTTGATCGTTTTTTCAAAGCTGTAAACGCCAAAGAAGGGAAGTTAGTTGGAAGACGAAAAATGGACGATGTAGAATTAATTGGCATGGATTACTTATGGAAAGTATGTTTAATTAACCCTTGGATTGAGTAGAAGTTTCTAATTTGGAGCTTCTCTTTATGAAGGTGATCCTGTCTGGTGGAGAAGACATTGCCCAGCGAGCTATTGAACTATTAAAAGACACGTATACGAATTTGGGGCCTCGGTTGATCACCAATCAGATCGGCATTCACGAAGAATTCATCGGCGTGTGTATGGATCGTCTCAAAACCTTTTACGACACCGTTTCAGTCCTGGATTCGGATAAAGACAGCCTAAATCGAGTCCGTCAGGAGACCACACGTCTCTGCCGTGTTTTGAGGCTCTTGCATCTCTACGTAACAGAATGCGATGCAGCCTTTAGAGAAGAAAGGCAGCTCTTGCCATTAGGTCGAGCCTATCGCGGCAAACACTTGACACTCACAATCCGATTTCCCTCCCAAAACCGTCAGCTCGAGGACATTGAAGTATGGACGCACTCCAGAGACACTGTCGCATCCTTACGTCGACACATTTTGCACCGTTTGAAAGGTGCTCCCATTACCACCGCCCAAGGCACGGCAACAACAGTGGGTCAGGCAACAGGAACCAGTCCAGCTGGACCAGGTGGCGTGATTAGTGCTACCGTACCCGGTATCAAGCTAGACTTGTTTTTGAACAACGAACTGCTCGACCCAGCTGAAGATCAAAGACTCATTGGAGATATTCCCATGCGAGACAAGACAGTAATCACTTAAAGTTTTTTTAAAAAAATTGGTCTCTAAAGGACTGGCCTGATAAATTATTTTTTTGGTGAAGATTTTGTCGGCGAAACTGTCCCAAGTGGGCTCGGCCGTGCCCGGTTCGCCTGATAGCAGCTCGGATAGCTCGGTAGGATCACCCCAACATGTGGCGTATGGCGCAACTCATTGCGTTTCTGAAGTTGGACTCCCGGCAGTCGTAATTTTCTGTTTAATTTTACTTTTAATTCGAATTAAATGGTTTTTGGTGGTTAGATTATGTCCCGGAAGGCGAAAAACGCCCAGTTTTTATGTCAAGTAGTGGAATTGGGATGTACCTTGGGCAATTCTGTGTTAAGAGACGCGGCGCGAGCATTATTACTGGCAATTCCTGCTGATGTGCAAACAGTGGAGCAGATCAGGGGATTCTGCGTGGAACAATGCAGACATAACGAAGTTATGGTGATCAACAATGTACATCAAGGCTTGGAAAACCTGTTTTTCGCCCAGTTACCCGCGTTTGTCCTATACCATCTTGAAGTTAGAGAACAAGAAGTGGTTTTTGACTGAAGCTAATCGGTTTTTTAACTTTTCTGATAGGTTTTATATTCGCTCTTAATGCCAGCAAATGGAACGACCTCAGATAAAGCCTTTGAGCTGCAATACAACTTTGTTCGCAGTGGTGGGATCGGCTTGGTGTTGTCTATGTGTGTTCGGAACAATTTCTTGCCTTCGGCCGACCCGATCCTCAAGCGAGCTGCTTTCTTGGCACTTTTACGACTGACCAAACTTGTTTTAACCATCAGTGCCAATGCGACGCTGCAAGTTCTTGTAGAAGCGTACCAAAATGGAAGCGGAGTGGGCGAAGGGAGTGGACTTGGCACACGACACCATCGAGCCTTGATCCTACAACAAGCCTTGCAGCATATACCCTCGCCTGTCCATGACTTGATGCTGAGGAACGTGGCAGTACAGTTGTCCCAAAACTTGATGGATAAAGCTGTTCAACCTGTACCGGATTTAGGCCTCATTCAAGCTCTACTGCGGTTGGCCTGGGCGGCTAGTGCTGGTAGTTTGAAGCAGTGGAATGCGTCGTGGGAGGAGCTACACCGGTTGCATGATTCTACTGCACCTGAACAAGCTGACAATGAAGATTTACAAGGTAGAATTTTTCGAAAAACTTGATTATTTCATAGTTGGATTATTTATTCTATTTGATAATTTGATTACGTTTATTTTCTGTTCATAGTTTGTAGAGAAGCTCTAGAGAGCATGGTAGTGGCGGTAACATTGTATCCCTATGCGCTGGAAGCACTGAGGAAAGAGGAAGCCTTTCATAACTTTATTATCGATATTCTTGTCTTATCTTCGCAAAGGTAAAATTTTGCTTATTTTTCACTTATTTTGCGTTTTTCGTTTATTTTTATTTTTATTCCTATATTTGTGTATTGATTTATTGCCGTTTTTTAAGGTCGGTGAGGGCCATAGCGGCTGAACAGCTTTCATTGATGGCTACGCGTTGTTCGGGGGACCCAGCAGTGCTACAATTCTTCATCACTTTACTCTTTTCGGTTCTGCCAGCTATACAACTTGACCATGCCCTTCAGTCTCACGAGTACTTCTCTTTACTGACTCGACTCATTAACTACGCTGCCCTTAGCAACTGTGCCTTGCCTGGGGCGGAAAGTTTGCTCAGTACGGAAGTCATTTGGCTGAAAAAAATTAGGGTAAATTCACTTCTATCTTACATTTTTTTACTTATCGAAATATTACAGCTTCAAAAGAACCTATTTCTAGGTTTGCACTTCTTCCGTCTTTACTGCATTAAAATTCTCAAGTTTTATTTCCAGTCCTAATTTCATTTTCGTTATTCTTCTTTACTTTATCAGTTATTAGTTTTACAGTTATCCTAATTTCTTTCCCTAATTATGTTTTTAAAATTATTATAGTACCGTTAATATATTCATAATTTATTCGTAATGATAATTTTATTTCAGAATTACATTTTTCAATTATCTGTTGTTACTTTTACCTTTATCTTAATTTCTTTTAACAATGTGTTTTTAAATGTGTGTTTTTGCTATTTTCCACAGGAAGCGTTTTTGAGTACTGGGAGCCCTGGAGTGGAAGAAGCTGTCTTGGAGGGTCGTTTAGGACTGCTCAGAGAATTGCTCACCTTATTGGGCCCCGAAAAGAAGTGCCAAGTTGGGTCAGATGACTCTACTGGCATGCATCTCATGAAAGTAAATAACTCTTTGCTAAAGCTCTTGAAGGGCTGTTATTTTCATATTAATTGGTGTTGTACTATTAATTCATGTAGGAATTATTGGACGATTTCTTGTTTACTGCGTCGCACTGGTTATGTGCCGTGTTCAGGGGCGAAGAACTGCCTTCTGATCCTGTATCCCATATCTGCTCCAGCTCTGCAACCACTATAGCAGCCATGGATTTGCTAGTGGCCCTCGCAACGGGAACCGTCTCCAATATGCGGTATTTGGTGAGGCGGCTGGTGGAACTTTTCTATTCGGATACCGCCAATGTTCCGCTGAGCGATTGGGAATACTTTCCGCCTGTAGGGCCACGCCTGGCAGGCGGATTTGTCGGGCTGAAGAACGCAGGCGCGACGTGCTATATGAATTCAGTACTGCAACAGCTTTCCATGATTGAACGCATCCGTTCAGGCGTTTTACAGGCCCATGAAGCTACTTCGGACCCTGACGAAGATTTTAGTGGAGAGGAGAAGCCACCCGAACCTGAAGTACGTCTGTTTTGTTCTCGAAACTGTCCACGAGCGATATTTATGACCTTGTTTATGTCGTTGGAAAGACTAGCAAGTGGGATTGCCTTCTAAATGTCTTCTGTTTTTAGACTGGGAGTGTGGATGGAGCCGTATTGGAGGCCTTTGGGGATGAACGGAGGGAAGATTCGTCGAAAGAGTACAACGTGATCATCCTGAAACATGTTCAGGCCATTTTTGGGTACTTGTCCCACTCCAAACTCCAGTACTACATCCCACGAGGTTTATGGAAGCACTTCAAGTAAATACCTTCATGAATCTGAAATGGAGAAATGGAGGAAAAGGGTCAAGGGTGTTTTTATTCTGACACTGCTTGATTTGCAGGCTTCAAGGGGAACCGGTCAATCTTCGAGAACAGCAAGATGCAGTCGAATTTTATATGAGTTTGGTGGACAGCGTAGATGAAGCTTTAAAGTCCCTTGGGCATGAGCAAATCATGAGTCAGACGCTGGTCGGGTTGTACTCGGATCAGAAGATTTGCAAAGGCTGTCCTCATCGTTATTGCAAGGAACAGCCTTTTAATGTGATTTCTATCGATATTCGAAACCAAAGCAATCTCCTCGAGTCCCTCGAGCAGTACGTCAAAGGCGAACTCCTAGAAGGTGGTGACGCCTACCACTGCGAAAAATGCAACAAAAAGGTACATTCCATTTTTATCGTCAGTGTTTAAATTATTGTCTAGCTTAAAGTATTTAATTGCATATTTTAATTCATTTTTTAATAGTTTGGATGAATTTGTGTATTTCTGTCATATTTTGTTGTTAACGCTTTTTTATATTAATTTTGTACTTAATATGTATTCTTATTAAGGCTCCCGTATACCTAGCTCAGTATAGCGGTTAGCGTGGAGAATTTCGGAACAACTTCTTGAGAAAATCAGTTCATTCAATGCGAAAATTCTTTTGACAGTAATCTTGAGCTTGCGAACAAGTAGTTCACAACCAATGCGCAGTTTCTTCCAATGAGTAATAAATTAGTAATATACAAAGAAGTTTGCAACTATGAGAAATACGTTAGGTAAAAATCTGTCCTTTGCTTCTGCACTAGCTGCTAACAAAAGATAACTGTTGCTTTAGATTGCTTTCAAATCTGACAAACCGTTTTCGAGAAATCTTGTTCCGAAAGTTTGACGGCTTGCTTTGGAGCATAGTGCTGCCACAGCAAACGTGGTGACAAATTGTACTTTTCAGCATCAAAACATGCGTAGAAACTTTGCCGGCTATTAGCTGTCTATTTCTTTTCTTACTTTCTTACGCAAGGGTTTTGCAAAACACAACGCGTTCTTCGGATTGAGTGGCAAACGTATGTAAGGTATCCCGTGACCAAAAATGACACTAGACTGTCATCTTGGAACGATGTATTTTTTCCCCACCTAATGGAGTGAAAGAAAATACAAGTTTCAACGATTCTCCTCAACGAAAGTTGACGAGAATCGTTAACCTAAGCTAATCTAACCTAATGCATTTCCAATACAACTACCAATTTTCAACTAACACCCGTTTGTCATACTTTTGCCGGAGAAGGTTTTTGGAGAAATTTGACACGCTTAGTGTCATTTTTATTTCCGGTTTCTGAAACCGGAGAACCTGTTGCGCAAAACTCTTGTGACTCTTTCTCACAGTAAGCTAAGGTATACAGGAGCCTTAACTCGTAATTAACCGGCATTTAGGTACTTTTTATTAGTTTTTAATTCGAATTCTTAAGGGAAAAAAAAGTAATTGTAACATTTCAAATCTATAAATAACTTTACAGGTGGTGACGGTAAAGCGGTTGTGTGTCAAGAAGTTGCCACCGGTACTTACCATTCAATTAAAACGGTTCGAGTACGATTACGAGCGCGTTTGTCCCATCAAGTTTAATGACTACTTTGAATTCCCGCGGGAATTGGACATGTATCCGTACACGGTATGGGGCTTGGGTCAAGCCGAAGGGGAAGTTATTGACGACGAGGACGATCCAACCCAACGTCCTAAATGCACGCGGTACCAGCTGACGGGCATTGTGGTGCATTCCGGTCAGGCATCAGGCGGACATTACTACTCTTACATCTTGCACCGCAACGGTCCTAATCAGGGCAAATGGTACAAATTTGACGACGGTGACGTCACAGAATGCAAAATGGACGACGACGAAGAAATGAAGAACCAATGTTTCGGCGGCGAGTACATGGGCGAGGTGTTTGACCACGTGGTCAAGCGGATGAGTTACCGGCGTCAGAAGCGCTGGTGGAACGCGTATATTCTCTTCTATACCCGAGCTGACGTGGTTGCGGAGGACGAGGAGGCGTGGCTGTTGCAAAAGACGGGCCAGTTGACCTTACAGAATAGTCATAATAACGTGATGGGCCATCAGAAGTCCCTGGCCTTGCCAGTACCCATCGCGCGGTCCATACGGCGCCAGAATATGCACTTTGTGCACACGTACCAGCAGTTTTCGCCCGAGTTTTTCCACTTTATGCGTCGGTTACTTACCTGCAACGTTCCTTACTTGACTCCCAATGCAGAGTCGGGCACTTTGGGATCCGAAGCAGAAGAACTGGCCATCTTGAGTGTGGAACTCGGCGCCAAATTCCTCTTCAGCTCCTGTTTCCACTCGAAAAAGACCTTACGGGGTTCGGCGCATGATTGGTATGAAGCTTTGTCGCAACATTTGCGAGCATCGGCGATTGCCAGGCAGTGGTTTGCCCAAAATGCCTTGTTTCAGCACCCGCAACGTTTCGCCGTGTACTTGCTGCAGTGCCCGACTGGCGAAGTCCGCTCTGCCTTTGTCAAAATACTGGTCAGTTTAGCCCATTATTCCTTGCCGGATGGACCGTTTCCCCTCCCACTCCCTATGCCTCACGGTAAGTCAAATTTGATATTGAAATTGAAAAATTGAAATTTTCTATATTGAATTTTTTTTATTGATATTGCAATTTTGTATATTGATATTGAAATGGAAATGTTTGATATTGATACTGACGTTGTAATTTAATATTGTTTTTTTTAATCGGTTAAATATTTAACTTAAGTAGAAACTTAAGTTTAAAGTCATAATTGTAAAAGTTTAGTAATCAATTTTTTGCAGGATGTTGAATTGTTGATTTATTCTATATGGGAATAGCTTTTAGTATTACTGTGCTTTGAGGGTTTTGGTGTTTTTTGACAAATTCGGATTTTTTTTATTTGTAGGCGTTTCTTGGGAGGTCGGGCTGAGTTTGAGCGATGCAGTACTGCTTTGGGTGTTGAGTTTGCTGAACCGAGAAGTGTCGGAATACGGACGGCACTTGTCGCAGTACTTTAGTTTGTTTTTCATGTACGGATCTTTGGGATTGGCCGAAAAGGCTCAGTTGCTCCGATTGGAAGTACTGGCCACGCTCATGCTTGTGGCGTTGGATGAAGGACCAGGACCAGCTATCAAATATCAGTATGCAGAGTTGGGTAAATTATATCAAGTCGTGTCCTTACTCATCCGTTGCTGTGACGTTTCCTTGAAAGCCCAGTCATCTATTCAGGTATATTAATATATTTTACTGTTTTAATCTCTAATTTCATTGTGTGCCATTGGTATATAGGGAAGCGCACCATTACCCAATCCGTGGGGTGAACCCTCATGTCCTACGCCCATCATGCCTCTTCAGCCTCAAGTTGCGGATCTACTTTACGGCAAATCTTCGTAAGTTTAATTTCCCAGCGATTGTTTTCCGACAAATTAAAGTCTAAGAAATGTGCACTAATAAGTTTGTATTATAATGATTAATGAGTGATAACAGACAAAATGCACTATTCAATAATTAGGCGTAATTAATAATATCGACAAATAATTACTGGTTGATCATATTACTTAAAATTAAAATTGATTTGACTAGCGATTGGTGTTAGTTAACATTGGAACAAAATATTATTATATCACGTATATTTTCTAAAATAAATTGCATATACTAGTAATTTTTTATTACTAAAAATAGCAATTATTATTGTATGACTCGTGATTGAAACTGAGTTTTCGTTGCAGTTTGTTTTAAATTAGATTCGCAAGTCTCGTTTCCAATTGAATAGATTAATTGACTTTCGTTCGTCTTTAGGTTTGTCAAGAAGCTGATTGAAGATGCCAACGGTTTGGAAGACACAGTTAAATTGCTACGATTCGTGTGTTGGGAAAACGTGCATATGTCTTCAGTCGTCTTGGCAGAGTTGCTCTCCCAGATCGGTTATGCGTATACCTACGAATTGCGGCCGCATTTGGATCTGCTCTTGCACGTGCTGCTCTTGGATGACTCCTGGCAAAAGCACCGCATCAGCTCTGCCCTCAGGGGAATCCCCGACGATCGCGACGGGCTCTTTGATATCATTCAGCGTTCCAAGAACCATTACCAGAAACGGGCGTACCAAGTCATCAAATGCCTGGTCAATCTCTTCTCCACTTGTCCTGCTGCCTTGACGATGCTGCAGATGCACGTCGAGCTCAAGCGAAAGTGGGCAGGGTCAGTAGAATGGCTCCATGAGGAACTCGACCGACGGCCTTATGCAGCTGGGAATAACCAATATGGAGGATACAATCAGTGGTCCCCACCAGCACAATCCAACGAAACATCCAATGGCTACTTCCTTGAAAGATCACATTCAGCTCGCTTAGCCCTGGAAAAAGCAATTGAACTTTGTCCCGAAGAGGTAAAAACAGCTTTATTTTATTGATTTTCTTCCTCTAAAACGTCAATACCCCAAAATTGAAATCTTGTCTCCAAATACTTTCCAACACTAAGTTTGTCTACTATTTCAATGTTTAAATAAAAGGGATCCAACTAAGTATATTAATTATAGACGAATTAGTAGTAAATGTTTGTTAAGTAATAAGTGTTTAATAAATATGTAATGTTAAATAATGAAAAAACTTTTACTAAATGTTATTTTCTCTTAAATAGGAACCTGATGAGGATGTTTCTGAAGAAGCAGATGTAGTCACGGAGGAAAGCGCGCAGAAACATTTTGCCACTCTCCCTCCCATGCAAGCCACGCCCGCTGCTATGGTCACGCCTTCTCTAACCTTACCGCGCCCCCCTGGGAGCTTAGGAGGACGGCCTTCACCCACAACATTGGCTTACAACAGCGTAGCCAACCCGAATATGGGTCCGCGGTTGGCGACCATGCCCACTCAGCCTCAACGGCCCACCCCTTCCCCTTTGCACGGCCCATCTGGGGGCAAACTGCCCTCTCTGGGTGGAAAAGAAGACGGAGATGGCCAGTCGTGAAAAGTCGTGGAGAAACGTATCCCGCGCGTTTTAGCTAAAACCACCAGATTATAACCCAAACAAAGATAAGAAAAGATGACGGAATTGGGTTTTTTTGGAGGGAAAAGTAAGGGAGGAGAAAAAGAATGAAGATATAGGGGTGAAGAAGGCACATTTGCTGTGATGGATCGCCTTAATTGTGCATCAGTCCGACCTTTGAGATGGGTTTAAGAAGATGAAAGGGGAAAACAAGTGGGGGGAAGCAAGACGCAAAAGAAACAAATAGGCTATAACATAACCAATGAGGAGCAGTTTAATTTATTGGAGTGATTGACTTTACACGTGAATTTGCACCGGATGAGACCAGCGAGTTTACAGTTACATACACACTACACGAAAAGTCATGGTTTAATTGCCCGTCTGTGGTCCTTTCTAGATATGCTCCCCTTTCTTACTCAGACAATAAAAACGCCCTTGAACCCCCTCCTTTCTAGAAAACCTAAAATGCATGATCGGATTTCAGTGAGAGGCGAAAACAAATCATTAGTTTACCTTTTTTGTAATTTTGTCCCCCGCTCGTCTTTTTTGAATTCTAACCGGTTCGATGATGGACGTTGTATAGTTGACTATAGATTCTTATGGCAGAATTCTTTCTTTAAGTCGGACTTTATGTTTGCTTGTGGACAAAACTTCTTGAGTTTAGGCTTTTGTAGATCCCTAAAAATAAGAAGTGTTCAGCAATCAAATTCCCTTATGAAACATGGGCAGGAAACAAAAAAAAAAGAGAAGAAGAAGCGAGGATGAACACAGAAAATTCCTTGTTATGTATATGTCATGTAAACAAAAGAAAAAAAGAAAACGGATCTTTTCACCAGACCAAAATTTGCAAACAAACTACTGCGGATTCTGCTTGAGTGGATCAGTTTTCCTTGTATACACATGATGTAGTATGCCATGCAATGCCAATGTTTCGTGCTTTGCTTTGTGCATCTGCTTCCAAAAAAAATTAAGCAAAAATATGGTTTTCTCCTTTGGTTGCGAATAGAACGGAAAGACATAGACGAGGTGCCTGGGAATCTTCTCGATGAATGTGGATCTTGTGGCAAAAGCATGTGTGGTACGAAGGAGTGGGAAAACAAGTGTGCCAGTCATAATTTTGCTCGTTTAGAAGTCGTTTGATTTACATAAAATATATTCAAGATAATCCCCAAGCTCAGAAATCCAACTTTGGCGCGCTGCATGGGCGTAAAGAGTGAACCGGAATAGAAGCAAAGGAATTCGCGAGTCCAATGATCTAGCAACGCAAAACACCTGTCATTATTTTGATAGGAATGCATCTGTGCTGTGTTGGCTGTGGTTTTCCTTTCCTTTGGGTTTGGTATTTATTTTAATTAGTGCGGTAAAATGCAGTGACGTAGTCTTAAACCTCAAATGAACAGACAGATGAAAGGCATTTCCCTTTCAGTCGGATCGTCATTCAACTCGTTGCCAGTCGAATGACAATAAAAAAGTGGAACGCACACGTCCAGGCGTACTGTGTGATTACGACTGTGGGGTTTTGTAAAGTGCGTTTTCAGCTGCAAAGTTAGGAACCAATTATTCATCTAAACGCTGGAGAAAAAGACAGACTCAGTCTTTTATTCTTTTTACAAGCGTTCTAACTCGAATTTCGTGAGTATTGTTAAAGTTAAAGCCAATTTCCTGTTATTTCATTTAGAAACCGAGCATTCAGTATTCAGATCCACTCCATTATCCTAACAAATATGATTCAGTATATCGTACGTCATCACGTGATTCCTTAGCAAGCATAGTTCCCTTCCGTATTATACTTACACTTCCCTTCCGTAAGTAACACACGCTAACCCAGTTTTTATTAATTACGGCAGGCATGGCATGGGTTTGTCAGGAATAAAGTTCATTGTCGATTTCGGTTTCCTAAAAAGTAAAATCTAGAACAATGGTGAGAAAAGGTGAAGCTGCATTGTTACGAGTAATTGAACAATATTCATTGTTTTATTTCTAATGCTTGCACACGAGAACCCCATACTTAGATGTGCAAGTATCAAGCGGATCTTGCCCAGGTACTAGAAAGTTTACCAAGTTGGTCCGTCCTCATTTCCGCCCGTCCCAAGAAGCAAAAAAGGAGAGAAAAATCTGGGAAGTAGGCTAGCTAGGCCCCAACTATTGAGCACACCTAACCGCGCCAATCAACTGGGTGAAAACCTTACCTGGCGAATGTGCGAGCGCTCTTTCTCTTTATCTTACTGAAGGGCATAAGAGTTTCTGACAGTGTTTGGCTGCTCGCCCACAATGCTTATGGGCAGAAAATCGGCATGCAATCACGTGGGTTATTGGTCGTAAAATTTTGAAGGCCAACAATAGCGAAGGCCAATGGCCCTGCTACAAAAGAACATCTAAACGCAAGTGCCTAATTTGCATCAACTGCTAAAGCACTTCGTTCGAAAAGAGGAGCGCCCTTTTTTCATACTTATCGCACCTTTTTTTTGCCGTGTCTGCAAAAGCATGCACTGTCCAGCGGTGATAAGGTTAACTCCCTATCGGTTAACTAGGAACCCGCAAGTCTCCCGGCCAAAACCTTGTAATCAACACACTGTGGCCGGGAATTCTACCGCCACTAGCAATATCAAAACCGAGCAGCTCCTCCGACAAAATTGTCCTTTTTTACATCTTTCCGAGAGGAGATTTCAAGTTTCCTGTGAAAATTGTCTGAAAAAATATACATATAGAACTTCCTAGTTTTCGTGGAAAATGGCGACGGAAAGGACACGTCTTCTTTCTAGGTATTGATCTCGGTTTTACGTAGTGAACCCCCAAAAAGGTGGCAGAAAAGGGAGTGTGTTAGTAAAATGTATTGGTGTGTATATATCTCTGTTCGCATGGGAAACTCGGCGAGTCAATGCTGTCATATATTGATTAAGTCCTCCACACCTGAGGAGGTATAAACAGTCGTTACTGGCCTCCCCATTCCACCCCGTGGTCCTCCCCGTGCCGTGTCGTTAAGTCCAGCCTTTATTCGGGTCGACTTTTCGCATTTTTTTTTTGTGTGGTCCCTGGACTGAAATTGTTCGATAACTATGGGAACGTGGATAGCACGCCACGTATAGAAACATTCCGGTACTTGGGACTCGGCTGAATAGGTCACGCCCCCCGTTCCTGCCGCTGCTCCGCACTCGTTAAAGCCACGACCCCGTGTTTAACCTTTTTTGTGTGCCGTGTGGGTTTTCTGGCTTTTTGAAGTGACGTGACGTACTTTTTCCTCTAGTAAGCAAAACTTCAAAGAAATCTTCCGTCCTTGTCCTGTGTCGGCTCAACTCTGGTGACGGACAGTCGAGCCAGTTGGTTTTTTGTAACTTGAGTGAAATAACACAAGGTTTTCGTGCTGAACAAAATTACGAGGAATTAATTGACTTGTTATTTTTTGTTGGGTTTCTTTTGGTTAATAGAAGGAATGGCTTTCTTGCTCCGACGTCACCGGTATCGCATTTACAAGCTCCTTTTGATCGTTCCATTGCTGTGGTTGGGAATCCTGCTTATCGGACATGGGCCCAAAAATTTGTTGATGGGCCAGGAGGAAAATGCAGGTGGGAAAGGGGCGGAGTTGGGGGTGGGTGGGCAGGCAGCTCAGCATGTTAGTGACGATCAAGTGGTGTACCTCGTCAAAGATAAGGAGAAACCAAATGCTTTAGACGAATCGGTGATAAACAAGAAGGAACTGGTGTTGAGAGAAAACGCGCGAAGAAAGAAACCGAAAACGGAGTCGTCCTCAGGTAAATATGCAAATATTCTTATGAAGGGGTTGGCAGTTTTCATTTCTTGTTGTTTTTTGGCGGAAGCGTAATGAAATATTCATGGAAGAATTTTAATAAGCTTAGAAGCATGATTTGACGCTTGATACAGTGCGCTGTCTGTTTTACGGCCCTTTGTGGCTTTTTCCTGCAAAAACCAGTGACCGACTGGTTTTTGCGAGTTATTTTCTTATCTAACCGTTTCGTCGAAATTGATGTCGTGTATTGTTGAAAAATGCCATTACTACTTTTGAAGTTAATGTAGCTAGTAACTGGCCAATCCGATTTACACATACTTTAATTCATTGGTAGTAAATTTTATTGAAGTTTTTTGGAAAGTTCGCTGCGGTAGAAGTAAAAATTTGCATAATTTGGAAGAAAATCTTATCTACTTTCCATTTCAAACGAACCCAAGGATTTCGAAATAATTCAGTTCAATTATTGTGATTAGTAGTCCTAAGTTCGTAAAATTTTCCTAATTTTAAGAGAAAATGTATTTAAACTTTTCGAATTTAATTTTAAAAAGTTAAACGCAGTTTATTTCGAACTTCATTAATGGTATTTCACGAAGTACTGTAAGTAGTTAATCATTTTTGGTCAGAATAAGGTACTGATGTCATACCCTTTATCAATGTAATTTGATAAACTTTTAGCCAGAAATTAAGGCTCCCGTATACGTTAGCGTGGGGAATTTCGGAACAACTTTTTGAGAAAATCAGTACATTTCACAAAATAATTCTTTGACAGTAATCTTGAGATTGCTAACAGGTAGTACACAACCAATGTACAATTTCTTCCGATGAGTAATAAATTAGCAATGTGCAAATGAAGTTTGCAACTACGAGAAATACGTTACCTAAAAATCTGTCCTTAAATTGTGCACTTCTGCTAATAAAATAAAACTTTTGTTTTAGTTTTCTTTCAAATCTGACAAGCCGTTTCCAAGAAATCATGTTCCGAAAGTTTTACGAAATGATTTGGGACATTGTGCTGCTACAGCAAACTGTGGTGACAAACTATACTTTTCAGAAGCAAAACAAGCGTAGAAACTTTGCGGGCAATTAGCTATCCATTTTTTTTCTTACTTTCTTATGTAAGGCTTTCGCAAAACAATAACAAACATCAGTGCCATCTGTGACTCTTTAATATTCACAAATATTAATAAGCTATAAGCTATAATAAGCTAAGGTATACGAGAGCCTTAAATAAATGCTTAGGGCCAATGTGTATTGCAAGTAGTTGATTATTTTTTGTCAGAATAGGGCACTGATGCCATGCCCTTTGTCAATGTAATCATAAACCTTTAATAAGAACTTAAGTGAAATAGATAATTGGAAAAAATCTAAAAAATATCGTACAAACAAAATTACGTTACCTGCAGCTTAAGATGTTGAAAAATGATTTATTTAAAATTTTCACAACTTGAACACTATAGAAAAAATTAATAAAGCCGATATTAAAAATGAAAATCAGCCAGTAAAGTAGATTTATACATCCCATGCATTACTGTCACAATATAATTTAATTATATTGTACAGAGAATGAGAAT
The DNA here is from genome assembly GCA_023053545.1 of Lepidurus packardi. Lineage (NCBI taxonomy): Eukaryota > Metazoa > Arthropoda > Branchiopoda > Notostraca > Triopsidae > Lepidurus > Lepidurus packardi. The sequence goes on from JAKZAN010000002.1 coordinate 9,372,897, forward strand.
TTTCGAAGCAAAATTTGCCATGCTGTAGCGCCATAAGCGGTTCCAGTACACCGTGACCTTAAATTTTCGTAATTTTAAAGTAAGACTTGTGTATTTGCATCTTAAGATTAGTTTAAAAAATTGAAACGCAATGTATTGCTGACATAATTAACGGGAATAATTACAGCCTACTGCACTTCTACCTATATTTCTAATCTAGCATACTCTATTAAAATTAACCGCAATTGGAGTAAAAGTCTTGCTCAATTCAAAACAAAAATTCAATTCGTTCACCTTCAAAGTATTCCAGTGGTTAACACGCAGGTTATTTCGAACTAAAATTAACGTGGTAAATAATACTACCTAGTTACTACCTCGAACAAACTATACCCTTAGAAACAGTTCAATACACGTTGCTAATGCAAGGCAGGAAATTGCCCAGTTGGCAGCTGTCATGTATAGGTTGTAAAAAGGTTTTGACAGGTGAAAGTCGTTTTAATCTGTCAAGTTTCTGTATTCTATTTCGTTTTTTTGTTCCAGCTGTGGCCGGCGCTCTACCCGCAATGGGCGTGCTATTACCTCCTCAAGAACCCAATGGTCCCGGTGAATTGGGAAAACCGATCGTTTTGCCCAAAGAGATGGGAACGGAAATGAAAAAAATGGTGGATGACGGATGGCAGAAAAACGCTTTCAATCAATACGTGAGCGATATGATCTCTGTGCACCGCAGTCTCCCTGATCCAAGAGACGACCGTTGCAAAGAACCTAACCGGTATCTGTCGTTGGAAAAATTACCGCCCACTGCCGTAATCATTTGCTTCCATAACGAAGCTTGGACTGTGCTCCTCCGCACAGTGCATTCCGTCTTGGATCGGTCTCCGGATCAGCTCCTGCAAGAAATTATTCTCGTAGACGACTACTCCGACATGAGTAAATTTGCTCGTTTCCCCTTTCTTTTTCCTTTTTTTTTTATCCCTTTTCGGATTTATTCCTCTTGGCTGGAAAGTTCTGAACCGTTAATATATTCCCCGTCTTTGCAGCTCATCTCAAAAAGCAGTTGGAGGAGTACATGGCTCAATACCCCAAAGTTAGGATTCTAAGAGCTCCAGAACGTGTGGGACTCATCCGAGCCCGGTTACTAGGCGCTCGCTATGCCAAGGCTCCCGTTTTGACGTACTTGGATTCACATTGCGAATGTACCGAGGGTAAGCTATTGCCGAACTTTTTTTTCCTATTTTTTTAAACTTTGTTATTGTTTGTCCGTCTGGCTATGTGACGCAAAGAGAATTTTTAGATTGGTCTAAATGTCTGGACAAAAGCTTTCAAATGGTGGCTTTAAAACGAAAAAAGAAAAAAACAGACAGCAGTCTTTTCTGTTCCGCACTCGTACATTTCCAGATGTTATGCACTGTTTGCTTGTTACATTGTTTGAGCATTGTTGCGAGCTCTGTAGCTATCCTCTCCTTGTCCTCTTTTTTTTCATTTCATTTTTTTTTTCGTTTTGGGTGGGGAACTTGTCATTGATAAACTTTAGGCTGGCTAGAACCTTTATTGGATCGCATCGCTCGTAACACCACTACAGTTCCAACGCCTGTTATCGACGTCATCAGCGACGAGACTTTTGAGTTGTTCCTAGACAAAAAGTCGGTCCAAGTGGGCGGGTTTGATTGGGGACTACAGGTAAGTTGGCCAGACCAAGCCCCGCCCCCCTTTCCCGTCCTTAATTATAATATGAAAACGTTTTTCCCGAGGGGTTTTTATTTGTTTCTTGTTCTTCTGCCTTAATCGTTTTGGCTTATTATGTGTGTAAAACTGCAAACTAAGTTAATTAATCAGTGTTGGCATGGCTTCCTCGGTAGGAATGGCATGAAGGGGACGAACTTGTAAAAAAAATTGATGCTGGATGTGGCAGCTTAGGAGACTAATTATGGCTAATTGAAAGAAAAGTATATAACACTCAAGGGTCTTGGGAAAATTGCTTGCAGGGTGGTTGGAACCTCTTTTGGACCAAATCGGGCGTAACAGCACGACAGTAGTTTGCCCGGTCATCGATGTTATTGATGACACATCCTTCGAATATCATTACGGCTCGGGGATTGCCGTAGGGGGCTTTGATTGGAGTTTGCAGGTAAATGAAAAAAAGACAAAAAAAAAGGAGAAAAATGATGGAACTAAAATTTTTGGGGAATTAAAAAAGTTTCTATCTTGCTACTTCTCGGGGCATGAGTTGGGAACTTGGAAAAACTAGAACTAAAGAACATTCCAAACTTTTTTTTTTGGTAAAAAAAAAGCATGAGATTGGGATTGGCTTGGGAATTTATTTCAATTGAAGATTATTTTTTTCTTACTTTTTAAGTTTAGGTTCTAAGTTAAGTTCTTTTTTGTTTAGAACGTTTACGAGGTATGTATTAATTTTATTTTATTTGCTTTTTCGTTGTTCTTTTTTCCGTCTCGTGTCTGTGCGGCTCGTCTCGGCTCGACTCTGTCTGGGTTGCTTTTTAATAGTTCAACTGGCACAGCATTCCGGAATCGGAAAAGCGTCGTCGTGCACATCCCGCGGATCCGGTGTATTCACCGACCATGGCAGGCGGGTTGTTCTCCATCGACGCTGCTTTCTTCGCCAAATTGGGTTTGTATGACGAAGGTTTTGATATCTGGGGCGGAGAAAATTTGGAGCTGTCTTTCAAAACATGGATGTGCGGAGGAACCTTGGAGATTGTACCTTGCTCCCATGTCGGCCATATTTTCCGGAAACGATCGCCATACAAGTGGCGATCCGGAGTCAATGTCCTCAAGCGCAACAATGTGAGATTAGCCGACGTTTGGCTTGACGAATATGCTCAGTATTACTACCAACGTATCGGCAATGACAAGGTAAAGTACCCAGAAAAGGGAAAAAAATACTTATCTCCCATTTCCGGAGTTATGTCGAGGTATAACGACCGTTTTTCCTTCTCTTATGACGTTCAATTTTTGCGATCTTATTTGCTTTTATCCGTTATTGCGTTTTTTAAACCTTTTATTCACTACTCCGCTTTTAGTGATTTTTATTTTATCTTATGGACTTTTCAGGGGGATTTTGGTGATATCAGTGGTCGCAAAGCATTGCGCAATAACTTACAATGCAAATCCTTTAAATGGTACTTGGATAACGTCTACCCTGAGCTTTTCATTCCTGGAGAAGCTGTCGCGTCCGGCGAGGTAAAGTTCGTTTTCATCCAACTTTCTTTGTTTTTCGAATTTATAATAGCGTTCAAGTACACATTCCGTAATTTAAACTTTTTTCAAAGAAATTTTATGTAATTTTACTTAATTCTAATGAAGAGTTGTAAAAAGCGTTGAAGATAGTAAAATTAACGGGCCATTGGGGCCACACAATTTTTATCAGTTGCGGAACTTGGGTTTCGATTCCAAGATTTGCTTGGATGGTCCAGCAGGTCGTAAAGACCTGTACAAGCCAATATCTTTATATCCTTGTCATGGCCAAGGTGGGAATCAGGTAAATTTTAACACCGTTAAACGAAACATCCAAAACAGCAAAACGATTGACCGAGACTCTATAAAATATATCAGATCGACGCCTTACGACTATGAGGTTAGCGTATGAGACACGTTCACTTGGATTCTCAAAAGTGTTTACTGTACACAAGCTTGGTACTGTACTGTATCACCCTACTCTACTCTACTTTATCTTACGGTGTATTCTCTTCCAGCGTTGATAAATATTCTTTTAGGTTGTAGAAGCTATGCTTTGTCGTTCATAATACCCTGGTCGCTAATTACTGGCTTATTCTGTTTCTCTCTTTTTTTATTTCTATGCTCCTGGGGTTGTCTTTTTTTTGGTGGTCTTTTCCCTGCGTTCTATATGGTTGTCACGCTGTGTGGCATTGCCTACGCTAACGTTGCTACTGGCAGATCCGTAACTTGTGGTCCAATCAATGTGTGGATTCAGCGGCAGGTGCTAATGATATGCACAAACCGGTTGGACTTTGGCCTTGTCACGAACAAGGCGGAAATCAGGTGACTTTTGCTTTGCGTTAAGACTGACAAACACGACTCAAGTCCTTTTTTCTGTTTTTTTAATAATTATCTTATTATGTTAAGTTAAGGTTAATCTAACAAGAGTTTTTGTTCGCGTTCCACAGTATTGGTTGTTGAGCAAAGCTGGAGAAATACGACGTGACGAGTCTTGCTTGGATTATTCTGGACAAGACGTGATACTCTATCCCTGCCATGGCGCGAAAGGCAATCAGTATTGGGAATATGATCCCGAGGTAATGTATTGCCCTCTAACGAGCAACTACGCTATTAAATGCAATTAAGTCTACTGTAATTCAATTCTCTCGTTTATTTACTTTCACTTTTAGACGCATTATATTCAGCACGGAAGTTCCAAGAGTTGTTTAGCCATTAGTGAAGACAAGGGCAAAATTACAGTGGAAACGTGTGGATCCAGTCCCCGGTTACGTTGGAGATTCCAGAACTACGACTCCAACAAAAAGAAATCCTAGTTTATAGCAAAGTAGAGAGGTTCTGAGGTGACGCTTGGCGAAAAAACAATCCCATTTAGGAGTTTAAGTTTGTATAGTATACAGTTACAGAGAGAAGAAGGAAGAAACAGACAAAAAAAAATGAAAAGCTCTGGCCAGTTGCGGTAATTTTGCTCAAAGAACAGTTTTTTTGGCTGGTCGTGGGCTTTATCAACTTTGGTGCCTCACCTTTGGCATATCGACGTATTTCACGCTTTCATATCAATTGCAAATGGATTATCTCGGTTTCTGTTTGGAAAATTTTGGCGTAGTTAGACAGTTAGAAATAGACTCGAAATTGGAGCACTTGTGAGTGAACGTGGGAGACATTGGGAAGACTGTGGAAAAGGTTTAGAAATGCGTTATATATTATCAAAGTGGGAGTGCAGGGCGCTCTTTTCGTTTTCTGGTCTTGTTTCCCAACATTTAATTGTTAAGTAATTTTTTCTTGGGGTTTATCATATTAAACATTCCGTATAAAGGGCCAAAGAGCTTATTTTTAGTTGTTTCGTGCTCCCTGACTTGCCAGTTGTACCGTTTTCTGTTTACGAATCCAATTTTACCCCGTGATCCCCACAACACACAAAAAAAGAGATAAAATTCCCCCAAAACGTTAACTTTTATTTAGCCTCAAAAATTAAGTTTGAAAGTATTGTTTAACTTTCCTCGCACTGATAATTATGTGAAAGTGTGTCGCCAATTTACTTAATACTTGCCTAAAGGAAAATATTCATTAAAGGGGGATTTTTGTTTTTAGTGTTTGGATGATTTGTGAAATTGCAGTTTGGGTTTTTTGTTTGGAAAGTCTACAACATGGAGACTTTGTGTTCGAATTTTCTGCGTCGTGCCTTACTGTGCAATCTGGACAAACTGAAAAATTGTAAAATTTACTGTAAAACTGTAAAATTTACCAAAAAAGGTTGCAAAGACAAAAAAGGCTTACCAGATAAAATCTATTGTGCATGTGTCTGTTGAGTTGGTATGACATTTTTTTTCTTTTATTTTTTAGCAGAGAATGTGACGGGTAAAATATTATCCGTATAGCGTCGTTGTTTTGCTATTGGGGCCGTCATCGTTGTCTTGGGTCTTAACGCTTGTCTATTTTTCATTTACGAGGCTGGAGAACAAGCCAAAGCACCCCGTTTGCTTGCGGAAAATCCCGAGGTCGTCGACAACTATCCAACATTTGTATGCCGACGAAACAGAGGCGTCGGCGGAGATTCCAAATGCAAATGTGTGAGTGTCCCAACCCCATCATATCGCCTCCAACAACCCCAGACTTGTTCAAGCCCCAGAAATGCGGATTTCAGTCCATTGGGCGCAAAGACATCGCAAGCTCTTTTTCTTTTTGCTCTTTTTTTGCTCTTTCGCGTTTCTTTGAAAAACTACAAAAACTTTCAAGAAAAGCTTCAATTTTCAAGAAAGCAAAGTCGCAGAGCCGGATTGCTAATCGATGTTGGTGTGCTCTATATCTAAGGCTGCAATAGGAAGAGCAACAACAATGCAAATGAGCTATCGACAAAGAGAAAAGCCCGACGAACCGTAGATCTCTTTTTCTTTTACTCTCTTTTTCTCATGTGTATGTTTGGTACGTCTTCTGTCGACGAGAAAAGGGAAAAGGTGAGATAATGGAACCTGTTTGCCAGTGAGTGTCTATCAGAACCTATCATCGCCAACTCTCGCCTTGGATTATATATGACTATGCAAAGAGAAGAGACTAGCATTTTTGTGGGGCAATAGACACAGACAAACACCGAGATATGGATGGTGTGCTGGAGTTAGGGAAGTTTTGGGTCGAGAGGAACCCGCCCCTCTTGTAATGTTCACCTTGTTTTTGACGAACAAGCGCGTAATACATGAGAAACCTGTTTTTTTTTATTCAGAGTTGGGATCGCTTTTATCTGATCTATCGAGAAATTATGTGTTGGGTTAATCAAGACCGTTGAGATTTTTACGTCTCTCTTGTATTGGATTTTAGTTTTTGGGGGAGGGGGTGGGGCTTGTATAAAGAATGCCGGGTAGACTATGCTATGGATTTGTTCTTTTTTGGATGGCCAAGACGAGAAGAGATTGAGTCTGGCTCATGTCTCGCCTGAGCAAACTCCTTTTGCTTTATTTCATTTTGGCCAGATTCCAGTCAAGTCACCACTCACTCAGTCGGTCCCAATGGGTGGTTGGTTTGACTTAGCCATCCGCCGCCGCGGCGCAGAGATACTTGAAGCAGTTGCGTTCGTCCTCGATCCTCCTCGGCGCGCGGTCGACTTAGTAACGAGACAGCCCAAAAGGAGAGACTAAAAAGGGGCAAAGTGTCCAAGATCTGTGCCCAGTACTCAGTTGGTGGCCCGCTTGCATCCCGAATTGACCAACACGGGCCCTTCCCTCCTTTTTTTAGGTTACAGCTTAATCCTTTCCTTCGACAAATCTTTGATTTTTTCCCCCTAACAACTTGCTTTGGTGTGGCTCTTGCCCAGAAGATTTTTCGGAAACGCTAGTCAGCCTTCAATTTCCAGTAGTGCTTTTTCATCCTGATTGCGTCTATATAGAACAGAGGAAGCATCTCTGTAAGCAATAAAAGAGAAGAAAAACAACTGAAAACGCTGGAAACGTTGGAACTCGGAGGATTTTGAGCGGATTCCAAGATCACAAAACCTAAAAACCAAGTCGCAAGAAGATGTGATAGCTTTGGAAGAAACCCAGAAACGCCAGAGGATTGACTGTAGGGTCTCTCTGAAGAGGTGGGCTCGGATATCCCGGACTTTCGGACCCTATACACATTTACTACTTGGCCATGTTGTGGGAATTTCTACCCTTGCAAGTTCTGTGCGGACCACTAAAGTACGTTTACTACTTTTACTACTAAGAAAATATACATTACCGAAGTAATGTCTATCAAATCCAAATGTCTTACCTATGACGAATAATTCGTTCATTTTGTTCATATCTCCCAAGTATTTTTGCTATTTTCTGAACTGCTTGTGAGTAGTTTTCTTCGGATCCATCTTGAGTTGTATTTCATCTGAATTGTATGGAATTTCAGTAGCTGACGAAGTTTTGGGCGAAAAAGGAGATGTCGAGAAAGCAAGTATAATCTGGTTTTTCATTTTATTCCGTATAGGTGCGAATGCTGTAGGAGTTTGTTGAGGAGGGAGCTTGCAGTTCCGCTTACGCCAGTCGTGTTTTCGTAGTGCCCGTGCGTGCTACGATATAGTATGTTGGCTATGGACAGCGGTGCCATGTGCCACCGTTGTGTCTTTCTCCTCCTCCAGGTGGTTACGATTAGTGTCCTCGTGCTGTGGCCACCTTTGGCCGCCGTCCAGGCCTCGGCAGGAGGAAGTATGGGTCCTGGCCCTGGCCCTGGTCTACCGGACCCCCTCCCGGCTGTACTGGCTCCTCGACGTCCTCCGTCTTCTTCCTCTCCTGCATGTCCCGCTTGCAGCAAAGCTCACGATAGCGCGGACGTGGCCCGTTTGGAAGCCATTAAACGCCAAATTTTAAGCAAATTGGGGCTGTCAGCACCTCCCAACGTTACTGCTGCCCCGTCTAGGGACATCGTCCTAGAAACGCTTCTCCGGGCTGAAGAAACGTTGGAACCCGTCAGCAGTAGCAACAGCGGTGGTTCCGTTTCGTCGACTCATAGTTCCACTTCGACTGCAGCAGCCAGCAGTGGATCATCGTTGCATCAGCGTAGTCCTTCTCATAATAATAATCAGCATAATCATGACGGGGCCATGGAAGCGAGTATGGATGACGAAGCAGGAGCCAAAATGTCAGAAATCATCGCCTTTGCAGAGCCAGGTATTTAAGCTTCAAGATCTCTGGTTGTACATTGCTCTCCTGTTTTGTCTTTTTATTTTATTTTCTGGATTTTTTATACACGTATATAAAAATTTTTTAGGGGTGGAAAGGGTCGAACCTTTCTGCTCTTCCAAAGGTTATATATACTCTTGTGAGGTTGTTTTCTTTTGCTTGTGTGGTCCTTGATGTACATGCAGACTGATACGGCAAGACGATAAGCTCGAAACAAGGGCCGTTATGCAAATGAGCGACGGTGCCCCACATGCGAAACAAAACCCGCTGGCTGCCCTGACTATATGCACGTGGCACCTTTACCTTTGCAGGGGGAAACCTTGTTTGGTGAGACGGTGGAATGCCGGCCGAGTCATTCCTCGCGTGTTTAGTCCGACTCATGTTCTATGTTATGCATATGTGTACATGTCTTTAAACGCTGTCGAGCCTTTAAGCTTTGGCGATGCGTGCTTGTTATCGAAAGCCTGTTGAGGCGCGACGTATTAGGTTTGGTTAGGGTTATGCTATCTTTTGGAGCATGCAAACCAGCTTAGCGGGAAGCCCCGGTACCTGCATGTACCTAAACTTGAACGATCTATGGCCTGTCAAGTTTGCCATTCTAAACTATTTTTTTCGACTATACCCGACAAAGGTCTTTTAAGTATTTCCCGCATTACTTGTACAACGTTTTGTACAAGTACTTGGTACAGTTTTCCCAAACTGCTGATCGTTGTGGCGTCCAAACGGCGGTTGCATTTGCCTAAAATTGCTGATTAAGTTTCTTGAAAGCGCGATTTAATTTTCATCGATTAAGTCAGACAAAAAAGTCTTTTTAAGTGTTTCCCTCGCATCCCTTGTACGACATTTCGTACAAGTACAGTACTTGGTGCAGTTTTCCCAAACTGCTGATTGTGGTGTCCAAAATGGCAGTTTAATTTTCATTGTTGCGCGTGTCTCACTGCTGCTTTATGTAGGTCCCTTATGGAATGGGAAACAGGCCCTCTTGGAGTTTTCTCATGCCAGGGAGAAAGAACAAAGTGTTCGAGTCACTTCAGCCATGTTGTGGGTGGATCTGCAGCATACGCCCACCGTCCATAATCAGCACCATGCCGCTTCCCGTCCTTTTCGACACCACCGGTCCAACATGACACTCTACGTCTTCACCGTGTATCAACCCAACGCGGCCACTCCGCCCCTTTTCCGACCCCAACACTACCACCGCAATACCACCATGTCGACGGATCAAGGGGTAAGAATTTTCAGGCATGCTTCCTGATACTTATGTTGAACAAAACACGAGCAAGATGGCAGATTTCTCTTTGCTCTAGTGGATGTGGATGGAATGATTTTGTTTTTCCTTTTATTTTCTCTCTCTAAAAACCGGCTAATCGAAGCTGAGTTAAAAAGAAAAAGGAAAGTAAGGGCATAGCCAAAAAGTAGAGAAGGGAGACGGTTTTATCGGGCTTTATATCGACTAGGAGTTGGGATCATCCATCACCAGACAGAGATTCGTTTTATTTCAGGGGCGGGGGGATGGGTTATGTACCCTCAGACCATAGAAGAGTTACAAGAGGAAGTAAGAAGAAACGATTCTGTCCTGTAGTTTTTCAGTCTGGGGCCCAAAAGGAGACTTTTAGCTGTCATTTTTTTCTTTTTTTTTTTTAATATTTATCTTAGATGGTCTGTTTTTCTTCCCTTGTATTGATTGGGTCCAGTTATGGAAACCGAAGACCGATGAGAGTAATAGTTATACAAACCCATTATTATACGAAAAGCATTAACCATGTTGAATAGCAACGTGGTGTATAGACTTCCATGGCCGCGTTCCCTTTCTTGGCAACTTACAGGCCCACAACACTTCCCTCCCCACGTTTGGAAAGTGCTGGTCCATCCAAAAATTCATAAAAAGGGGGGCTATTTGTTGGGTGTTGACCTAACCCCAAAAGCGCAAAAGGCGTCGTCTTTTGCTGAGGTCCTGAGACTTGAAAATAGACGTTGTCGGCTGCGGCAGCGGGAGAAGGTCCAAAAGAGGCCAAGTGATCAATAGCTGTGGCGGAGACTTGGGTCAGGAAGGCGCCGACCCAGCACTTGCCAACACAGACAATCGCCATCGACCTTACTCCATTTGGCCTTTCCCTCTCTTTTTGTACATATATTTGTTTTGGCTTGCTGCTGTCTTTTTTTCTAGGACTTGTTTGGAATGATTCCTCCAAGTCTTGTTTTGGCAAGGAAATCCCCTCGCACTTTCTTTTCCTAAATGTTGTCTAGCACTGGTTAACGTCTCTATAACTGCCTTTAACGCACCTCACCCCTTGTTTACCAAAAGCTTCTCAGTCTTCCACTAACTGGTTGAGATGAAGCCACGAGAGGCTCCTTACCCAAAATAATTTGTTTTATTTTCTCTTTCCCTTGTCTAGGGCAATTTGGAGCTGGTGTCTTCCCATCGATTCACAATGGGCAGTCTAGGATGGCTCAAACTCAACGTAACTGATGCTGTCCACAAGTGGTTCAACTCCCCAGGTTCCCCCAAGCTCCGCCTCCTCGTGGATTGCGCCGGTTGTGGGAGAAACGTCCACCCGGTCCTGTTCGGACCCAGCATTACCAGTAATTCGGAGCAGCAGCCCCAAAACCCGGCTCGACAGCAAAGCGAGAGGCGATACCGGGACCGCATGGAGGAATCACCCGCAGAAGGTCGAGAACGGCATCAGCGGCCGTTTTTGATGATCCGAACGGAGGCGTTTACGTCACACCGTCTGCGCAGGCGCGCGCTCGAGTGCACGCCCACTACCAGAGCTTGCTGCAAGCAGCGCTTCTTCGTCAGTTTCAGTAAACTGGGCTGGGACGACTGGATCATCGCCCCTAGCGGCTACTACGCCAACTACTGCCGAGGCGACTGTGGAGGAGCCCATCGCACGCCCGATACTTTCCTCAACTACCATTCCCATGTGTTGGAAGAGTTTCGCAGAATGGACCACGCCTTTCCTGATCTGCAACCATGCTGCGCCCCCACGAAATTTTCTTCCATGTCTCTCATTTACTTCGGACCGGATATGAACATCATCAAGCGAGATTTACCCAAAATGGTGGTCGATGAATGCGGTTGTCCTTAATTGACCATTCTGGGGGAAAACTAGTAAACTATCGTAGCAACGAAAAGAAAGGCGTTTGCTAACAGTCACTGCCAAAAAATATTTCGGTAAAAAAAGTTGATCTGTTTTCTTCATTTTTTGGGGGAATTTTGTTTTTTGCGATGGGAATGTTAAAAACCAAGAAAAAAAACGTTCCAATAGGAAGAAATAAGAATTGTTGACTAAGTTTTTGGTGGCAGTGCGTGTTTGGGCGGGATGACAAACAATTTAACTGTTTTAACAAGTCTTTCAGCAGAAAAATGTAGATTTTTTTTTTACTCTCGAGTCGAGTCGATTGGGACAAGAAAGTGCTGGGGTGCATAAGTACGTGAGCAAGGTTTTTGGAAACTTACGGAAAGTTTTTCCAAGTCTGCGATGTGGAAGTGCCAAAATGGGTGAAAAATTTCGGGGGGAAGAGAGCAGAACACTTTTGCGTAGTGAGCCAACTCGTCTAAGCAAAACATTGAACACTGAGGAACACTGAGAAGATGAGCTCATTTGTCGCCCATCTCGCCCTCCCTTTCAAGCCTGTGATTTTGAAGATGCCACTGCGGTGCTAATGACCCGTAAAAATTTCGTTTCTTTTCTTTTTCTCCTTGTTTCTTATTTTTATTCCGCCTTTATCCTCGCCAATGCCCCCTTCAGAAACCCGTTGTGCGTCGTGTGTGTGGTGAAAGGCTGATTGACGATCAAAGTGTAGCCCCGCCCTCTTTAGCCCGTTCTCGTATACCCCCTCCTTGCCCCTCCTCCGGAAACGGCCAGTAGTAACCTGTCCCTGTTTTCTTTCTTCAAAGGGTCTTATTTCTGCTTCCCTGCAGCGTCGTCGTTCTTTTTCGGTGCATTTTTGCTATTCTGCCAGAAAAAAAAAACAGTCAAAGAGTACGATTTTCTTCCCCCACTCGATCCGGATATCACATTCCATGAGACTGATTTTTAATTCGTAAAGTATCTTTCCAAAGCACTCCTTCCTTAGACAGTTCCTGTCTTGTCTGAAAGAGAAGCTCTTCCCTTTGCCTTGCCTATCTGTCGTAGCATGTGTTCCTTTCCAAAGGAAAGCTCGGAGTTCTTTCGCATCTAATTGCTGCTTTAAGAGATTTTTTTTCCCCTCGGATCCAATACTGAGTTGAGTTTATCAAATTTTCCTTACCTACCGACCGATCCATCGAAAGCGAAGGCAAAAAGCAAAACAAAAAAAAAAGCTTCGTGAAAAGTTAGTACGCATTCACCAAAATATTGTGTGCTATGCAACAAATGGTGCAGATGAAATGCAAAAGATGGCGTGTGGAATTAGAGTGACGGGTCGTTTGTAGATTTTGTACGCTTTAGTGGCCAAGGCAGTGTATACAGCTATGCAACGTTAAAACAAAACCAATCAAAAAAGAAGACTATAACAACATACTTCGGATTTGTTTGGGATCCCAGAGTTGTATTACATGGCAGGGTTTGTGATATAACTATAAGATCTTCGGCGGGCCGAAAGACTTGTAGCTTTTAAAGGAAAAAAACACACAAAAAACAAAAAAATTTATCGGCATGCTTCGCCATTTAGGATGCATTGTCGGTGGCAGCTGCAGCATTGGCAGCAGCTGCCATGAGTTCGTCGAAAGTATAGTGACTGGGTGAAAAGGCGAGAAGGTGTTCCGGCTCTCCTTCTCCGTTTTGATCTATTGCAGGCTCGCCGATCCAGGCTTGCTGTTTATGTAGTTCTGCTTGCGTAAACATGGTTGTCAGGACATCCCAAAGACAGTTTTCTTTCGGATAATCATTGTCTACCAAATTGACCAAGTAATAGCGATCTGCCACATCATTTATCAAACGACGAGAACCAGAGCCCTCTGGGTACAATTTGCCCCACGTTTCGCGCCAAAGACCAAACGCTTCGTCCTAAATGAGACGAATGTAGTATCAAACCAGTTCGTCTTTATTTATTTTTACGCTTTTTTTACCTTCCAGACTTTGAAACTAACCGGGTCGACCACAGTAGGCTGAACAATCTCTCGGCCAGGAAACACTCCCCAGGTAACGGCAATGGGGCGGTGCTTGTGGCTGTTGGTGTACTCTCGTCCAGCTGCATTTATGATGTGGTAATTGACCCTAGAGAAGGAGGGTAACACTTGGAGCAACGCTTGCACGTTATCTGCGCAAGTGAAGAACTCCAAGTAGGCTTTCTGGTAAACGTAGCCTTCTGGTGCCCCCCAGCCGAAAACGGGGTCTTGGGAAGAAGCGCCGTTTACATTAGGTTGCGAATTAATCGTAAGAACGCCTCTGCGGTTAAAATCGGCCAGTTTTTCGCGAAGAATATACGTTTCTGGGCTGATTTCTTCTTCATTCCAAGCCGTTCTGGTTACCTTTAAAATCGTGGACGTTTAAATTCATAGCAGCGTTCGTTTTGTACCTTCGACTTAAACTTAGACTAGCCAGACTTCCTTGATTTACGCTTATAAGCGTTCGCTTTAGCCCAAACTTTGAAAGGTTACCGAAGTCGACTTGGAAAGTCTTGAGTCTAAACGAACACCTATAAACAAAAGTTTACAATTGCTCTACCGATGGGGCGGTGCTTGTAGAAAATAAACAAAAGCAACATGAATTGTTCGATATCGAGAAAGGAGATAAATAAACAAGAGGCGGGGTTAAGTTTAAGTCTAGGCCCAAGAGTACTCGCTATAAACTTGCGACCGAAACTAAAAGTCGACTTCCAAAGTCTAAGTCGACTTGCTAAAGAAAATGCTTATAAGCCCGAAGTCTGGCGAAGTCTACCTATCTCGAACGCTTATATGCGCAAAGTCTTGGGTAGACTTTTAAGTCGGCTTGAACTTTAGTGAAAACCAACGCGGCTCATGTTTAATGAATTGGGAAAATTTGTAAGGAATTTTTTAGCTACCTTAACACCTCGTTCGTTAGGTTTGCCAGTCACGTAGTTCGCAAAAACGTCGAAAACGTCTTGCTCTGAGCGAAGCTCTGTTCCCCACATGTTGATGAGCTCATCTTTGGGACTTTTGCTTTTGAGGTAGAATAAATAGTAGTCTTTAAGCTCGCCGAAAGCTGGCGAATCAGCCATTCCCCATCGACCGTTAGGAAACTCATCCCAATGTTGTGTTCGGTGGATGTAGGCTTTCGGACGCGATGACCAAAAAATCGGTCGCACCGTTTCGGTAGAGCGTTTTGCATTCGCAGCTAAACGCCAAGGTAACGGACGTCGAGGATCAGCCCGCCACAAGCCCAATTGCTTTAAAATGGTGACAGTAGCTACTTCACTACAAGAAAAGCTAGTGTTACAAGCGAAACTTAAAAGTTTAACGTTGAGTACCGATTTAGAGTGTAAAAATGCACGCCTGGTGCATGTCCTGAGCGAAAGAGTTCGCGTATCATGGTAACTGCCTGATGAATACCGTAATTACGAATAGCTTCATCGTTATCCTTTAATGGATTTAAAACATCCGTAATTTCTTTGGGTACTTCCAGCTTGGATAACTTGACTATATGTCTCAAAGATTCATAACTCTGGAAATGATAAAAATAATAATAAACAAAAATCTGTAAAAATGTATTCTAATTATATGGATTGGCTTGAATACTTGTATTGGCATAACACCCGGTATAATAGGAACGGTAATACCCAGCACTCTGCAATCATCTACAAACTTCTGAAAAGTTTCTGGCCGGAAAAAGAGTTGCGTTATAATAAAATCCGCTCCAGCGTCAACTTTGTCTTTGAGGTAAATCAAATCCTGTTCATAAGTAGTAGCTTCGGGATGACCGGTAGGGTACCCTGCTACAGCTATAGTAAAATGCGACCCGAATTCTTCCTTAATTAATTTGACTAAGTCTGTTGCATAACACAACGAGTTGTCTTTAGGACACCATTCTTCAGCCACAGGAATATCTAAAGGACAAAAATTATGCGTTCAAACAAAAGAAAAGTTCGGCATAATCAGGATTTACCTCCACGTAGAGCCAAAATGTTGCGAATGCCGAGATCTTTGGCTCGTGTGAGGTGTTTGAGGACTTCTTCCCGGGTCATATTGCCACAAGTGAGATGAAGCATCGTTTCAAGTCCACAGTAATTCAAAGCGGCACTGGCTATAGTCATTGAAGACGTTTCTGTGTCCCCGGTGGGGTTTCCGGCTGGATGCCAAGTTATATCACAAAACAACGGACCACCAGCCCGCATGCGATCAAATCTGTAAGAAGAAAAAGACATTTTAGGAGTAATATGAAACGGTTGTTATTTGTTCTGTGCCGTACCGAGCTAGGAGATTCACGGCGCCTTCTTTAGTTCTCGGAGGGAAAAACTCCAAGGAGAAAAATTGATCATGGCTTTCTAGGCGGGCATGTACTTTGTCGATGAGTCGCTCGTACGTATCAAAATCTGCGGGAGACGAGGAACGTTCGTTTGGTGTATCGTGTCCACTTTCTTCACTGCTTTGGCTAGAAATAGCCCATTCGTCTTCCTTTGATTGTTGTCTTCGCTCAGCTTCTAGTTTGCCCATCTTCTAGGTTTATGTCGTTCCAAAATATCGTGTTTTAACTAAAAAGAGCAGACCATTATTAGGGACGACTGGGTTAACATGGAATATGTTTACCTGTTGCTAAGCTATGATTCCTTACTGAAGCATTCAAATTTAGCGCCTTAATCTACTGGCTAGGTGACGAAAACTAGTTATGGGTTCGCTGTGTTACAAACAAAAGAGACTGAATACAAGGGGAACACGGGCTTTTATACCTCTCAGAGTAATCAGAAATGGCACGTGATTGACACGTGACTTCTTACTGTTGTAAAAAGCACTCTTCTGCGCAAGACAAAATGGGAGATTAGTCGAAATTGACGCGAGCCAACGTTCACAGTTTAGCTTGATATCCACGCCGTTGCGTTGAACGGACCGGAGTCGCCGCCATTGTGTCAAGAAGCTCCAAAGGAAAAGCACGTGAAGTAAGTTTTATACGTCGTTTAAAAAAAACGAAAATTGGTGTTATATTTATTATGCTATGTTAAGATACTTTCTGAATTAGGAATCTGTTTTATTGGATTCGTACTTTCGAGCTCACTTTCATCATTTTGAACATTTTCAGGTTCATTTACATTACGATCGATGTTCGATAAAGCGATGAAACCTGTACAGGAAGGTTCTAGGTATTCCCAATATCTAAATCCAGGTATTATGGTATTTAGAATTTGATTGCTTGTTAGTGTTATATGCAAGGAAACTATGATGTATTTTAGAAAGTAGTGGACTGAATTTCGGTGAGGTCAAATCTTTCATCTGAGGCTCTATATTTAAATTGATTGATTCCTTTTTAGATAATGAAAAAACTTAAAATAATTTTTATTGTCAGGATGAAGGTCAACTCCGCATGAATGGTCGAAAAACGGTCTTGAAGTTGGGGCTTTTGAGGCGTGATGGTTTGGTTCCTCATGGATATAATAAGTAAGTTTTGCCTTTTCAATTTTTATAATGCGATAAAGTTCTGTCATGTATTGTAAAAGACACAAATGGTAAGCCCTTATGATTAGCTTAGAAAGTAGTGGACTGACATTCTTATGAAGCCATTTTGTTTCTCCTGAAGGGTCATAATCTGTAACTGTAACCTGTCTTGTGCTATTTTACAAACCTATTCATGTCTTCTGTTATTGGTTTCCTTTAGAATAACGACGCGTCCGAAGCTTCTGTCACGAAATGCGGTTCCTGAAGCTAAAGCCTACTATTGTGCTCTTGCAGCCATGAAAGCTGATCATGAAAAACTTTTGTTAGTCTTCAAAAGCACAGTAAGTTGATCTGTTTCTTTCCCATTTCTGCTATAGCCCACGATTTAATAAAAACTTTTAGGGGACAACTAGAAGTCCTATCGTTTTCTCAGAAAGCAGTCCACTCACAAGTCATGAAGTCAACTTTTTATGAAGGATCTTTTGTTCCAAAATAGCTTCACAAATAATAACGCTTTTTCGGTATCTTCCCTTATTGGACATATTTGTTTCTTGTAGTTTCACGCCTGGGACAGAAAGCCTGAAAATTACTCGTATATATACTTCGGGGATTAGCAAGTACGTTTACTTATTTGAATTGGTGTTAGAATAAACGGTTTAGGAAAGAAAGAGTTCTTATGATTATATCAGAAAGTAGTGGACTGACATGTCATGAAGCCAATTATTTTCGATGAAGAATATTTATTTATCAAGCTTTAGTAGCTTTAATATGTTTTAACTATTTACGAAATAGCTTATTGGAGTTTTTTTTGTGACCTTTTCTCAGGAACCTGCTCTATGCATTGGGCGATTTTGCTTATCCTCGGTTGAGGAATTGAAGACGCACTACAATACACAGATCTTATGAAAAACCAATGTATTATGTATTTTCGAAACCAGACCGAGAATGTTTAACGTTTAGACCCATGTTTACTGTTTGTAGTGAATACATAACTGTAAGTGTTGGTGTACATTAAAAAAATGAAAACAGAAAAACATGAAAATTTCCCAACAAAGTAATTTAAGACGTGACAACCTCACTGGCTACATCAAAGCTAATTCCTTCGATATCTACTTCAGACTCGGATGCATTTAATGCGTTGAGGGTAACTTCAGCTTTACTAGCTCCGAGCATGGCTGAAGAAGTAGAAGGCGTGGCAGTTGACATACGCTGCGCCATCGAAGAAGAGGCAGACGAGGAGGGGCCAGCGATGCTAGACACGCCTTTACTAGTTGAGGGCGTGGGTGCTTTTGAAACGGGGGCTGTTAAGCCTGCCGCTTCGTAGGTCTTTTTCTGAATTCCCGTTCTAAGTTGCGATCTAAACATTAACACAGTCGTCAATTTTAGTTTTAACACAACAGTAATGAAGCAAGTGAGGCTTCTTACGCAGTGCGGTCCTTAACATGTTCTGTGATTTTTTCCATATCATCGGCAAACTTCTTTACGGCTTGTCTTAGCATGTCTACTTCTTCCTCGGACCATTTCCTATAATTATAATGTGTTCATTATTTTTTTTTTCTTTTAAAATCTTGGACTAAGTTCGTTTACCCGCCTGTGGTTGTTTCCGCTGACGGGTGAAGTTGCATGGTGAGTTTGGCTAATGAAGTAAACGCGATTCCTGCAGCGGAAAATATTTCTCCCACCTAAGCAAATTATTAAATTAACTTAATAACTATTAACTTCATAATCCATCCAATCTTGTTCCTTTTCAAGCAACGCTACTCGAGTTTAGGCACACTAACGAATTCTGGAAGTTCTTACTTTGTTGGCGGAATTCATTCTGTGAAATGGGTATAAAACGAAGCGAAGAGGTGTACTTTATGAGGAAACGGACAATTCGGTAAGTTTGCTAACTGAGAAAGTTAAATTTCAGCGCTCATACTGAGTTTTGTTTTCATTCGTCCAAAGTTTTACCACTACAGCGTGTGGAGCAGCACTGTTTAGGAGGCTTGGCGGCAATTAATTTTGTCCACAAAGGCGGGAAATTCAAATGCAAGCATTTTGATGAGGGATGTTTTTTATATTTAAAACAAATATTTCATATATTATTTCGGTTTGCACTACTTCAATGACCATAATTTTAAACTATTATCTTCTCTTATACTCTCGAAGTTCAAAAGAACAGAACTATCATCATCATCGTCAACACTTGGGAAATGTCGCTGCCCGGACGAAGTGGCGATTATCGGCAGTGAAGGATGTAAACTACAGTGTACGCAATTAGCTTAGGTTTTAACAAGTGATATTTGCCGTTACCTAAGACCATTAACACAGTCTTGGTGAACTTCGAATTCTAATACACTCGATAGATTGGTACTGGAATATGTACTAGGATTCGTATTCGATTGCAGGTCCCATACTGACACCTTTCCATTACTGTTGCCTACACAACAATGTTGTTTAAAGCGACAAAAAAATTATGAAATATACCTGAAAAAAGGTAGCGTCCTTGATGATCCAAGTCAAAATAGACTCGTTGGTTTGTATCCACGCTTCTTTGTAAAACGTGTAATATTTGGCCAGGATTGCGCAGGTCCCAACCCAGTATCTCATTATCCTATCGTTTAATAGTGAATAATTATTTACGAACCCGGATTAAAAAATTATGCTACCTTTCTTCCGCCACTGAATAATTTAGTTCCATCAGACGAGAAACACAAATGGGTGATTCCACCAGCTTGCCCGTTTAACAAGCACAAAGGAGTGCCATCAGGCTCTGCATACAAACCTAAGAGAAGAAAACTTTTGCCTTAAAGCAACGGGATAATCTTTCATTCTTGGTATTAATACCTATTGATCGGAGATAACTGCCTGCTGCGTAGAGAGAAGGCATAGCTGGATTGACCGCAATACATGAAATAATACCCACTTGGGAAATGAGCTCTCCTTTTGAACCTAGTGTCCGCTTGATATAAGCCTCTATTTAACATCATTACTGTTTAAAGGAATACTTTTAGTGTATCGGGTCTCACAATCTCTTCCCGGTTGATTCACATCAAAAACTCGTATGCAACGATCAAACCCGCAGTAAAGCTTGGTACCAGACGGATCAAATGCTAAGCTATAGGCAGCTGTTACCTCGTCAACCCTGTAGAAATAATTATCAAATAATTTACTTTCCAAATCTTTTAGGCTTAATTTACTGATTATAGGCTCGATAAGAGCACCGCAATTCGCCTGTATAAGCGTCCCAAAGGTGTATAGGGTTATCTCGGGCTGTAGTTGCGAAACTGCAAAAGAGTACTTCAAATTTGTATCTAACTTTTTAAACGGAAATTTACCAGCAAGTAGCTGGATCCGCAGAGGACATTAACGTGTACCAAGCATAGTCGTAGACTAGTTCTTTAGCCTGAACTTGAAGTACTGAACTCATTTCTGGTAATGGAGCGTTCTGGTATTCGTCCAAGTTATATAATTCTTGTGGCAAGTTAAATAATCTGATAACATTATCGTCGCTATTTGTCATTATACAGCTTCCATCCGGTGACCTAATAGATTTCAATGGAAATTCAAAGTGTGTAAGGTATATTCTCTTGATACTTAAATAAAATTAAATCACCATTTACATCCTTTTGAGAAGGAAGTCCTGAATTCAGTTGCATTAGTAATTAATTCGGGCTGCTTTGATAAATCATAGGGAACGATGTAAGGCTGCATTAATAATTCCTCAGTCTCAATCTCATCGTCACCCTGTAGGCATTCTTCTGCAATTTCATTATTCTCCAAAGTTACTGCAGGTACTGTTGAGTAAATGCCTTCAGTCACGACTTCCACTTGGGCAATTTGTGCTGCTCCAGTCGTTTCTACCTGTATTTCCTCGGTTATTAACTTTGTTTCCATGTTAGTTAGATTAAATTCCCAAGAGCGCACGTACAAGTGGCTACTTGACGCCTATCGGGAGGAAATTTTCTCCAGCATTTTGTGCCATCTTCTGGTAAAGAAAGCGAATATGACGTTTATAATTTGTATGAGTATTAGGATTAGGGTGGGTGGGCGTTTTTTGACGCCTTTTCGGATGATATCCACAAGTTGTCTGCTTGGGGCATTTAGGTGCTCCTTTTGATGCCTTTTCGGAGCGAGTCTAAACTAACCTAACCTAACCTAATCCCTGGATAAAAAAAATAACATGCCGTAACTGGGAAATACAATAAATAGAATACACGTCAGCATGGCTTTAACTTGGTGGACATTAATGTCGGTTAAATTCAATATTCATTAGTTCACGTTCCCAGACAGAAACTGTTCTCTTCATATCCACAGCACGCCACAGAACGGTTAGCGGTCAGACGGATAAGCTTTTGGCAGGGTCGATCCTCCGAAAAGGCGTCATATAGTAGCTTCTAGCGCACGTGCGTTTTGTTATAGTTTTTACTATGCTTCCAACTTCGCGTAAAAGGGGCATGATCTCCCGTAAGCGCCTTCATTTGTCGAGCCAAGCCCGGGCCCACGTTTATCACGGGTCAAATGCTGGTCGCGTGAAAACAGAGCCAGCAGTGCCCGAAAGTGTCATGGCTGCAAGTGATGGTGTATGTCGGGGACCTGCAGGAAAACAGGGCACGCACACTTCCACGGTGGAAGATTCTTCAGAAAGCGATGGAGAAACAGAACCAGCCAAGTCTTTCCATCGCAAGATATCCACTAATAAAAACATCAAATGCTCAGTAAGTTCACTTTTATCACCACTGCCCCTTTACACCCTTTGTCACAACATCTTTAGTTTAGCTGACCAACAATGAACAAACAGACAGAGACGGACAACTTCTCGGCAAGAACAATTAATGCTATTAAGCAGCACTATCTGAATCTGAACAGTAATTTAAGTTATAAGATTAATGCATTATTTACCTAATTAGCTGAGTTTTATCGTTGTTTAAATAAGAGCAACGTTCCGCATAGGGCGGAGGAGGCGTGGCTTCTGGCTTGGTGATTATCTGGATTTCTTGCTAAGTTATCTTCTGTTTGAACGCAAAAGCTTGCTACTTCTTTTAATTGTTCCTTTCTATGCGGGATGAAATATAGAGTAGTTGCCCTTCGTTGTGCAGTTATGGGCATTTTTGTTATCTTAGTTTTCTTTTAAATCGCGTGTAGCGAAAGTAGCCAATTATAATTCCCATGTGTTTACCCCAACAGGTGCGCTTTTTGGTCAAAAGACCTCTCTTTTCCTATCCTGTTAGCTTTAACCAGTCTTTATTGAACTGCGCTCGGTATCCAGCGCTGTTGCTGGTTGCCACTGTAGCCCCGCCTTCCTCTTCACCTTATCTTTTTTATTTATTTTTTAAAGTTGCTTTGCGTGCTTCAGTTTAACATAATAGAATAAGTCCATCGTATCGGTTTTTGAGAGGCTTAGCTTCCATAATTTTCTCATTTTTTCCATGACCTTATATTATATTCATATTTTTTGCCTTTTCCTGTATTGCAGGTGTGCACCAAAGAAGGATATTTGAATAAACAGACATCTTCATTTCAGCGTTGGCGACGTCGATATTTCAAATTGAAAGGTCGAACCTTCTACTATGCCAAAGACACTAAGGTACTAGTTTCGTTTTTATCTTCTTTTCGTAGCGTGTCTGGGAAAACTTTTTCTTCTTTTTCTTTTCTTTTTGGCCTTCGATTTCCCTAAAATTTTCATCTCTCCGATTTTTGTCGCCTATCCTATACGTGGTTTTTCCCAACGAAGAGTGATAGAGGTCCCAACCGAATCCATCTTCTACCGTGCTCTATTCCCAGAATTAATCTCCGGTCGCATGCTCCTTAAACCAGCAGATGCAGAACACCTTTTTTGCTTAATTTGTCTTTTATATCTGAGGAAACGGGGCTTGGTCGCGGCTTGCACGTGGAAAATCCCAGGCGAAGCCAGCAAGGTGGGAAAGTAAAGTAAGTAATGGGTGAGATAGTAGGCGGGGTTATTGGGAATCGATAGTAACCGAAGGCAAGTTTGCGTTCTCTACTCTAGCATCTCGTGAGATTCTGACCCCTGGCCTGTTTTTAGCACCCCTTCACCCATGTTGGGACTATCAGTCGTAGTCGAGACGGGGTCATTGTAGGTTGTGAATTTCGTGAGCGATCCCTTCTTTTCTCGCGTAAAAAAATAAGAAAATCTCCATTCTCACGTCCCAGAAAAACGCTTCTGCGCCCTTTTTTTAAGTATTCTGATTCGTTTTCAGACACCTCTGAAATGCTGAAATTGCGCTTCTTTTCTTAGTAAATATTAAATCCGAAGCTCGCGCGTGTTATTTTTACGTTCTAGTCGGTGGTCTTTGACGAGATCCAGCTGACAGAGTTGTCAGTCGCTGAGTGCTCCATCAAAAACGCCAACCATAGCTTTCAGGTAAGGACATGTGTTATTTGTCGCTCCGCGGAGGAAAACAGAGGGGGAAAAAAAGAAATACAATTACATTGCTATTTTGGGTCGAGGGGAAGAAGGAAAAATTGCCCAAAAAAAACATTAAGTGACGGAATAGGGGAAGTAATAAGTAATGTAATAAGTAAGTAACGTTACGTTTTCTGTCCTCAAAGGTAATAACACCATTCCGATCGTTGGTACTGTGCTCGGAAACGCGTCGTGAGATGGAAGAATGGATTGCTGCCCTTCGTGCGGCCGCCCATAAGGAATATTACGAGGTGAGAGAAGGTAGCAATTGCAGCAATATAATGGTCCTTTTCTTGCATATGGCACAAGTAAGAAGCTCTTTATGTAGATGAGGGATGTGAGCTTTAGATAGCTGCCGTTTCCTAGGCAACGTGTTGTTGAAAAGCAGGTGACGTTTTATTCTGCTGAGTCCCCCCTCCCTTTGACATCAAATATATGTATTATATACATATATATACACACACTTCACTCTGATCCCTTTTCTTGCTCCAAATTACCTCATTTTACAAATACTGTAGGATCGGATGACGCATGGGGTAACGAAAAAGCTCGCATTTCACTACTTAATTAGAACCTTTAAGCCATGCTCCCTGTAATGTACCAAAATGGTAACCACTCGAATTGGAAGACGTTGTTTTCAAAAAAGGAGAAGAAAATAAGGAAGTCGAATGTAATCTTTCTTTCGTATCTTATTTGTGTTCATTAAAGATGTAGGCTGAAGCAAAGTGAGCGTTTAAAAAACGTAAATAGTAAGCTTTAGCTTAGGGTTGTAATGTTTAGCTTCAAGTTAATAGGATTAGAGTCATAAAGTTTGGCTTGGCATAATTTGTCTCCCAAATTGGGTATCGCTTTCTGTTTGTGTTAGCAGGGCTACCTGATCGATTAGCAACGTCCATTTAACTGTTGTTTCGACCTTAACAGAGCGGTGAAACGCACGACTTCCTCTCGGGCCAGCATAATTGGTACGCTACGTCGCATGCCCGTCCCACGTACTGCAACGTCTGCCGGGAAGCCCTCTCAGGTATTCAAGGGCAAGATAAATTAGCTTCTAGCTCACAAAATGTTTTTTCGCCGTCAATTTTTCCTGCGTTTGTTTTTCTTCTACTTCTCTGCCTTTTTTCTCTCCTTTTTTTTCTCCCTCGCTTATTCTTGGGTGTTATAGCAGCAAGAATACACTTTCTTTTTGATGGCGTGGCGAGTAGGTACCTATCATGTGTTTTTTCTCTCTCCTCTCGGTCCGAGCAGGTGTGACGTCACATGGTTTGAGCTGTGAAGTCTGCAAGTTCAAAGCCCACAAGCGCTGTGCCGTGAAAGCTCTGAATAATTGCAAATGGACTACGCTGGCTTCGGTGGGCAAAGATATTCTGGAAGACGAAGATGGGAACCTAGCCACGCCCCATCAATGGGTAGAAGGCAATCTACCGGTATCGGCTAAATGCCTCGTGTGCGATAAAACCTGCGGCTCGGTGCTCCGCTTGCAGGATTGGCGGTGTCTTTGGTGTCGAGCCTGTGTCCATACCGCCTGTCGACCGGCTTCTTCACTCAGGTGTCCCTTGGGCCCCTGTCGTGTGTCCATCGTCCCGCCCACTGCCTTGCATTCCGTGGGTAGCGATGAAGCTTGGGAAGCGATCAGGCCCCAAGGCACTTCTCCGTTACTCGTCTTCGTCAATTCCAAATCAGGCGACAATCAAGGCGTCAAATTCCTGCGTCGATTTAAGCAGCTTCTCAACCCTGCTCAAGTTTTTGATCTCATGAACGGCGGACCGGGACTTGGGTATGTCTTTTTGAGCCTGTCTTCGTCCATCCTTAACTCACTTGCCAGACCTTCCACTTTTTTCTTTCTTTTTTCGTAATAATTTAGATATTACTTGCAAAATTTAGAATCAGTCGCTTTTTGTAATCAAATTTGAAACGGCCGATTCAAAACGATAAAACTCATAGCATTTTAATTGGTTATTAGAATCAATTTTTCGGATATTATAATCAATTTCACAAGAATCTTCGCATGTACAGCAACAGTAGTGATTGCTACGTGGACTTTGCATATTGACCAATGACATTGCTTTTACGTCGTTTTGACCAATCTTGTCATTTTCAGCCTACTACTACGCTTAGGGGCAAATCCCTTCTAAATTCCCCGTCAATTAAATGAGCACGTTATTGAATTGAGTGACCAATTCCTTTAATGGACTGAGAAAATTAGAAGCGATATCGTGTTGAGAACCTAAGCGTTGGAATAGGCATCAAAGGCGCAATGTCAGTGTGCTTTAGACGTGTGGTTTTATAAAAATTTCGACGAACAAGAAAAGAGTTGATTTAAATAAATGTAAAAGAGAAGTTGCGGCTCAATGAAACTTACGACAAGTTGAATTCAAGGGATTTGCCACAACGAGAAACGGCCGTTAAGTTAGGAATTCCTCTGTCATTTCTATCAAAATTGTTGAACAAATCGTTAGGAGATAAACAATAGTGGGTGTAGTGAATCTAGAAAAAGGAAAGGTGTGGGGAAGTGTCAAAAAGAAGGCGATGCTTTGTTTCTTTGGTTTAAACAAGCCAGTCCGTTACACGCGTCGATTAATCGTAGCATTCTATTGCATATGTTCGATTTGTGGTTATTAGAATCTCCGCTTAATAGAATCAATATTCACATGGCAGACGTGATCACAGTAAGCGGTGTCTAGTGTAACTATTTTTCGAACATTTCCCAGTCTTGAGCGATGGTTTGACGAAGCTCAAGTTCGTATTTTAATTATTGGCCAGGCACCGTCTGGGAAGTTAAAAGTCACGTAATTAACAATGAAAGTTACAAGGTTAAGAATGAATCGATAGAAAACGGTTGCATTTTAAACCGCTTCCCCTTTTTGCCTTGAAAACTGAATTCGTGAGCCCCACAAAGCGAAAGGAATCCTATTACAAGAAACTCGATTCTTGTCTCATTTTTTTCCAACTAAAGGAAATTGTTGTTTTTATGGGCCTGTTGCCTATTCTGTATCGATTCCTGTAAATTAAATCAGGGCTTTAATTTCGTTTTTTTTTTTTTTTTTGGTTGACAGGCTTCGCTTGTTTCGACATTTTGACCCGTTTCGGATTCTCATTTGCAGCGGAGATGGATCCATTGGTTGGGTTTTGTCTGAAATCGATAAACTGCAGATGCAAGTAAGTTCCGTGAAAAAGAAAATTCTATAAAATGTGACTTGGGAAAGTTGCCAGATTGATTTCCTAATTTTTTAACATTTGTTTTTTTGAATTGGCTATTTTTTTTTGTGTTTTTCTTTTCATTCACCGGATGGTAGAAACAATGCCAAGTAGGTGTGTTACCCTTAGGGACGGGGAACGATTTGGCACGTGTTTTGGGCTGGGGTTCGGTTTGTGACGACGATGCTCATTTGCCGCAACTCCTGCATCGTTACGAGAAAGCTTCCGTGAAAATGTTAGATCGCTGGGCCATTCTCATAGCAGAACGCACCGTTACCCTGCCTTTAGCCTTATCTTTACCCCAATCTTTGCCTTTGCAACCCATAGCAGATTTTGAAGACTCTGTATTGACCCATCTTACCCGAATGTTGCAATCGGACCAGCACGCCGTCGTTATTGCCTCCGCCAAGTAATTCAATTAATTACTCCGTTTCTCGTTCTGAGTCTCTTTTTTTACCTCCTGTTATTCCGTTTCGTGTGTCGTGCGCTTATGTGCAATATGAGGCGGCTCACAACTCACGCTAACCTAAAGCTTTGTATTCCGTATATAACAGGGTTTTGTGCGAGACCGTCAAGGACTTTATTGCCAAGCTGTCCGGGTTGGAATGGGATGGAGACGATGCGTTTGCACGGAAAGTTGGAGTACTGCACGAAAAGCTAGACTTATTACTCCATACCCTCCATGCGGAGGATACAGCGGCCGCAGACAGTGACGATGAGGCGGAAGGTGAAGAAGAAGTCCCGGTTTTCACCAGTCCTGAAGAAACGGAGCTTGAAGAGGAAGATTCTGTGTCTTCCGATTCCATATTCCGTCATGTAAAAAAAAATCCAATATGGTTTCACATTTAATCTCTTTCTTTCGTCGTACTTTTAAGATAAAAACAATTAAATTCTTTTCAAATTAACGCCAGTAGCACTTCATTTGCGCTTGTAATGCCGTATTGGCTTCGTTTATAGCTAGTTTATGTACTCTTTACACTTTTGTTGCGTTTCCCCCCTTTTTTTCTTGTTTAGAAGCGTTTTTGGCGCTTGTTCATTTCCCCCTCCCCCCATCTACTAAACAGTAACCCGCGAATGTACTGTATGAATGCTATCTATACCGTTTTTACAATGCATTTTGCAGAGGGTTGGGTGGCTTACTGTTTGATTGACTTATTTTGATGTAAAATTTCTGAAAAAGAAACTTTTTCTGAGTTTCTTGTCAGCACCCCATGAGTGATTTCGCATGTCAAGAACCACATCAACCCACGAAACCCGCTTGCGTTGCAATGCGAACCACAAGCAGGTTCGGGGGTTACTATTTAGTAGGTGGGGGGTTAAGTGAACAAGCGTCGTTTTTTCTTTTTTTTCTCGATTAACTTTTTTTGAACCGTTTTTGCAGAAGGGGGTCGAAGAAGAAACGGAAGAAGAGCAGGAGCTCCGGGAGCAGGAAGCACACGATTCGCCGGGTAACCAAACGGTGAAAGTACTCAAACCGTTCGGAAAGCAGGACAAACAGAAAGTCTTTATTCCACGAGACGCCCTCATGTCTCGCGCTGAGAGTTTGAAAAAAGCCGTGAGACAAATCATGGAGCAAGCGGATCGTCTTTTGGACGAACAAACAGCCGAACCGCGGCGAGACAGCAGTGCGCATTCCACGCCCATACGAGCTAAACTGGTGAACAAAACCCCTCCCACCGTGCCTCCCATGTCGAAACTCAGTGTACCCACGTACCCGGGCACGGAATCCGGTACCGCCAATGAACTCTCACCTTCTCCTTCTCCGTTACCCCCGCCTTTGCCTTCACTCACCACCAATTTCCCTTTCCTGCCTGCCGTTTCCTTCTCCTCCCCTCCCTCACCCCAACCTGCTCGGCCTCGCCCTCGGCCGCAACTCACGTACCCGGAGAACTTGGAAAGCGAAGGCGAGGAAGACCAGCAAGCCTTATTGTCATTACAAGCCCAGTTGCAATCTCTGTCGCCCTTACCGGATTCGGAATCCTTCGTTTCCACGGAGTTTGACTTGTCAGGCTTGGCCTTGCCCGTGCCTTTGGAATTCGCCGACACGGATTCGCTAACCAACAACTTTCTCCCTCGCGCCGAAAAGGAGTACGACGAAGAAGATTCCTTAGCTGCGACCACGCCCCTTCCGCAAGATTTGGGGCCCGTGACGATCTACGATGCCGCAGATGAAGAACCCAACCAAGTCGAAGAGAAACCCATCCCCCAATTAGCCACTCCCCTTATCGCTCTTCTGATCGAATCACCCTCCCCCGAAAATTCCGCGAGCCAACACACCATTGTTCAAGACGACAACGAGGATTCGAAACCGTGGGCAGCGTTAGGCGAAAGGATCGTAGAAGGCGCGGAAGCGACGCCGGTTATCCGAGTTTCCAGGGCACATGAACAGTCAGCCAGTCCTTATCGAGGTACGTTTAACCTATTTTTCTTTACAAAAGGAAAAATAGGAACAATTTGCTTTCAGAATCCCATATGAATGGCGTTTATCCCTTGCTACCACTGACACCATAAAAAACACACACATGTACCCGTAAATTTAACGCATGATCTTAAAGGGGGAGTAAGGTTTCAAAGGGAAAAAATATGTTATAGAATACACCAAACTACATGTTCTGGCTTAAGAACCCCTATGTCAATTATGCATATTAACCGAGTGATTAATTATTTAGCTCTTTAAGCCCCCCCCCCCCCCCCCCCCTTTCTGCCAAATTTCAAATTTTCCTATTCTTGTAACACGGGGGGACAGTTGGCCGGTGAACTAGCGCCTTTTCGTATTAGCGCATTCAAAATCGGACCTTCGATTCATAGGGACGGCGCGTTACCTTTCTTTCGAGTGCTAAACCAATTCTCTAGGTTCTTTGGGTTAATTTACAAGCTCAATCACAAAAAAAATGTCCCGCAAGTCGTGGCGCGAAGAAAAAGTCAGTTTGTTGTGATCCGGCCAACTGTCCCCCCGTGTTACAAGAATAGGAAAATTTGAAACTTGTCAGAAAGGGGCGGGGCTTAAACCGCTAAATAATTAATTAATCGGTTAATCTGCATAATTAACATAGGGGTTCTTCAGCCAGAGCATGTAGTTTGGTCTCTTCTATAACATGTATTTTTTCATTTTGAAACCTTACTCCCCCTTTAACACGTTTGTTGATTGCGTTCACGTTGAGGCTTGCGAGCTTTCTAGCTTCTTGATTTGCGTTGAGTAGGATTTTTGAATGTTTAAAGTTGGGGGATAGAGACATAAAAGAAACCACCCTACCCCATGTCTGGTTGTAAATCGTAGGTCCCGCAACGCCAATGCAAATGCATGCGCGCCTGGCCCTGCCCATGTCCACTCTCCTACCTGCCTCTGCCTCATCAAGACGCTCCAGCCTTGAACCTTCTCCCACAGCTTCTAGACGCATTTCGACGGGGTCAGTGCTGCTCCTCCCCAGTGGAGGGGGAGGCGTGGCGCCCAATTCGGGATCGGCTTCGCCAGCCGTGGGACTCTCCGCAGCGGCCATGTTGGTCCCACCTCCTCTCCATGTCAACCCACGGAGCCCCGAACCGCGACGCGATAAAGAGAAGAAGGACGAAGAAGAGATTTGGGCGGCAAGGAAGCGAAAGTTGCCTATTATTAACCCGCTGGTAGCCTTACCAATGTGGCCCAGTATGTAAAACACATTTCTGTGTATACGCTTTTTTTATTCTCCGTGTGTACATTATTTTTCACTTGTTTTGTTTTTCGTTTGAAGTTCTAGAGAAATGTAAAAGGAGAAGAAAATGAGAGAAAAGAGTAGATGATTTTCTTTTTGTTCGAAAAGGGGAAGTTAAGCTGCAAGCCAGTCT
The DNA here is from genome assembly GCA_023053545.1 of Lepidurus packardi. Taxonomy (NCBI): domain Eukaryota; kingdom Metazoa; phylum Arthropoda; class Branchiopoda; order Notostraca; family Triopsidae; genus Lepidurus; species Lepidurus packardi. The sequence goes on from JAKZAN010000002.1 coordinate 9,403,168, forward strand.
TAGAAAGGGGCTTTCTGTTGTGTTTGGTAGCTAGGGGCCATGAATATTACGTTATGTATATGACTTTGACGTGTGGGATATGCTGTTCATTAATCCGCAAACCCTTTCAATTCAGACGTGGAAGGAGCCTGTACTGGAGGACTCATCAGACAAGCTTTGCTGGCTAATGCTGACGCTTTATGTGCAGCAGCGTCGCCGCTAATGGATCTGGAGTCTGATGACGCTATTGAGTAAGACTTTCCTCTTTTATTCGTACATGAAAGGGAAAACCCCTCTAGTTATTGTGAAAGGTCCTTGAGTCTTTGCCCATCTGTCTTGATGCCATTTCAATGGTTTCCATTTAGGAACGTTGCCCCATATCATAATTCTAAATCCCCGATTACTAATAGAATCCCATAAAGTAATTTCTGCACGTCTCGAATGCAATCTTCGTAACAAAGTATATTTTTACTCGTTGCGAAATTTAATTTCCCATCTTTATTTTTATTTAGTTAGTTCTAAGCTAAAGTGGTTATTGATTTAATTTATGATCGTAACTAATTATGAAAAACTGGTGGTACAAATTTGTAGTTAATTAGAAGGCTGTTAATTCTTGTAAAGATTCAGTTATTGGGCAATATGGTTACTTCGTTGTCCGAATTTCAATGGAATTTTTTGTCTTCCAGTGAGTTGTATGATGAGAAGTGCGTAATGAACAGCTACTTTGGGATCGGAATTGACGCAAAAATCACCTTGGATTTCCACATGAAGCGCGAAGAGCACCCAGAAAAATGCCGATCGCGTGCTCGTAATTACATGTGGTATGGTGTTTTGGGTTCCAAGGAATGGCTACAAAAAACCTACAAGAACCTGGAGCAACGCGTCTTGTTGGAATGCGATGGTACACGGATTCCTTTGCCTTCTTTGCAAGGCATTGTTGTCCTCAATATCCCTTCGTTCATGGGCGGGACCAATTTCTGGGGCGGAACCAAAGACGATGATATATTTCGGGCGCCTTCTTTTGACGATCGTATTCTGGAAGTCGTCGCTGTGTTTGGCTCCGTGCAGATGGCGGCTTCACGCATCATCAACTTGCAGCACCATCGGATCGCTCAATGCAATTCCGTTAAAATCACGGTGCTTGGTGAAGAAGGTGTTCCTGTGCAAGTGGATGGAGAGGCGTGGCTACAACCACCTGGCATTATACGCTTACGTCATAAAAATAGAATGCAAATGTTGTCAAGAAACCGAGTAAATTCGCCTAAAATTGCAAAAAATCTTACGATTCATTATGGAAAATGTTCTCTTGCTAGGCATTGGAAAGATCGTTAGAAACATGGCAGGAAAAACAACAGCGGCCGGCGATGACTGGTGCGAGTACCAAAGGGGGCATGATTAGCGCGGAAGAGGAAAGTTTGGCTGTGGGAGCGTTTGTAGAGGCTGCCGTGTCATTAGTACGTTGTGTAAGACTGATGTCCATCAGCGTCCCTGGTTTGGGTGACATGGAAGCAGATTTATGCACCCTTGCCTCTCACGCGTCTTCCATTTTGGATAAAATACATCCTACAGGCAAACTTAACGATTTGGTAATTAAGTTCCCTAAAAGTTCAAAGTTAAAATGAGATTCTCTTCTTATAGACCTCCTTACGTTCTCAGTGGATGGACTTGATGCATACCATGCGCCAGTTGCACCAAGAAGCGCACCTTTTCGTCCGGGATCGTATATCCCTTTATGTAGTCATATTTTTAGTTCTAAAGTTATTGATTTATAAGTGAACAATTGTTGTTATAGCATATCCGGCGTGAGCAGGAGGAAAAACTTGGTTTGGCTCTCAGTCAGATCGAGTCGGAAATGAGGCGTGTGCAAGATACTACCTTCCTAGCAGCTCCAGAAGAAGTAAATCCAAAAGAATAGGCAGTTGGGAGGAAACTAACTATCTCGTTCTATATCTAAATATTTTTTTAATAGATTGGAGACAAAAAGGGGCTGCGAGGAGGCCAAAAGAGTGGGATGTTGTCCAAATTGAAATTCCGTAAAACGTCGGGTCCGTTAGGGCGTGCCTTCGGCAAAGCATATGATTGGAATGCTGACGAAGTTGGGACGTGGTTAGACATGTTGTCTCTATCGGAATACCGCGAAGCTTTCTGCAGACATGATATTCGCGGAGCTGAGCTTTTGTCGCTGGAACGAAGGGATTTAAAAGAGTTGGGCGTGACCAAAATCGGGCATATAAAGCGCCTGCAGCAAGGCATACGAGATTTGAAACAGCAGCAGCAATAGTCCCTGAAGCAAAAAGTCGTGGCGTATTATATACTTACCAGACTTAATTTTTTGTATGGGTATGCATTTGTTACTCAGGAAAGCAGACATGTCTGTAAACTTGCGCGAACTTTCGTCTCCTTTTGGGACCATATACTTCCGCTTTGGTACTAATTTCTTACCTTTGATTCCCACTTTCTTTTTTGAAGCCTGACTTTTAGAGTGTGAAAATTTTTTTTTTCGATTGTTCTTTTTTACATCCCTTCTCTTCAGGAGATGAAAGGCCTGCAATTTTTTGGCTTCCTTTCTAAAGTGTTCAGACTGGTTGGAATAACAGACAATTTTGCTTCCCATAGCCAAAACCCTGGCTCTTCCCGATTTTCTATATATGTGAATTCTTTTTTGCCTCAAGTTTCTTACGGTGTAAACAAATGTCTTGCATGCATCTTTCTATGCAAGTTCTTTCATGTGATTATGGAAAGCAGGAGATATGGGTGGACGGATTTTGGCTTCGGTTTCGGTTGAGCGCTAAATGCTAGTCGTTCTTTTTACATGAAACTTTCAATTCTCTAAAAAGAATGCTTAATTTATAAAGTAGTGTAAAAGGATTTGCGTAAGCCTATGTTAGGCCTAATTCTGAGTTGGCTCTAGAGCTGCTGGTTTGTTATTCAAGTCATCATTTACCCACTCTAGTACACGTTCTTTAATAGGACCATGACAAATTGACAATCTAGCCCTTAAAAAAGCGAAATTATTTCTTAATTTTTTGGTGATTCTGCTACGCTAAGAGTTTGAATTGGGGATTCTAAAAACTTAAAAAAGATGACAGTCATCTCACGGAATAGTTAAATCTCTTGTTTTGGTGTGATCTATTCTAAATGGCCTTTTTCGCTTTTCTTGTTGGGAGATGGGATATGTGTGCTTGTGAAACAGTATAACTATTGTTAGTACCCTTTTGGTATTATTATGCGACCACGTGCTTTCGAGTTCGTAAGAGAATTCCGGGACTTGGTTTCGTGTGATGGTGATGAAAGGTACTACAAGTTCGTGCCCAGAAGGGTCAAACATTTTCGTGGGTACACATGCAAACATCCTTCAGGTTTTTATTATTCCGAAAAAGTCTCCGTGTTTTTTGTTGTACTTTTTCAACGGAAAAAATCCCTTTTTTATCCTTCGAAACCCTTTGTATTGACATTTAGGTAGTTTTCCATTACATTTTTATCTAGCCTCATGTCGACCTCTAATCTTTTGTGAATTTCTTCAACTAATAGTTCAAAATTAGATAAGTTTTCTTTCGATAAGGGGCGTTAGAAAATCAAAATTTCGCTCCAGATTTCAAAGAATAAAACATCCGAGGAATTCAATTCAATGCGTCAAATTTTTATTTTCTAATCAATAAGCTAGTAAAACGCAAAAAAAAATGAGGAATAATGTCGAACGCTGCTATTATGTAGTCCTTTTTGAGCTGTGGTTTTGAGTTTTGCCGCTTCGTGGTAGAAAATTTATCGTCCCCTGCTTGGAGTGAAATCGATCTGTCAACAGGGCAAACAAGCGATAGCCAATACTGATAGAATCGATTATTATTGTGACGTATTAGGCGAAGCGCTAAACTCTGTTTATGGAGCGATCTACATTTCATAAAAAATTGTACATAGTTTCAAAAAGCCGGATCGTGGATTCAAAGTTATAGGTAAGTTGAGTCTTGATGTACAGTGTATTGTATTTTTTATATTCGCACCCTATTGCGAGTGAAGATTCGGACTGAAACAATGAAAGAAGGTGGAGCTGGAAGAAGCTTTTTGATTTTATAAACGTTGAACATAGATTATTGGTTATTTTTTATAGCATTGCATTGGAATAGTCTACCGTCTTTTCATTGCCTTATAGGAACTTAAAATGAGTTCGCCACCTAGCTCAGGCTCGGCCGCGGTTAGGAGAAATGAAGCATCTTCAGCCAATGAACGGGAAACATCTACAATTCAAATGCAAGTACAACCTATGGACCTAGCTCACAAACCTACGCCTGTTACGGTCACTGGTATGTCAAAGCTTACTACTGACCAGCAAAAATCTGTCTACATGGTAAAAATTCTTCAGTTCGTAAAAGTTGCTTGATCTAATTATAAATCTGTCTTTTTGCAGGTCAAGCCTGGGCATATACCAGGCTCGATGATTTCACAGCAGATGCAAGCTCTTCCCTCTGTTTCTATTACTACTTCTATAGTGCAGACGTCTAGCATCACCATTGCCAGAATGCCAGCCACTGTCCGACAAGGTAATTAACCCGCTTGTCTTTTCTGAATGTATTTTTAAATATGGTTGCAGAAATAAAGAGTCCCTCGTTTATATTAGGTAATTCTGCTGCGCAAGTTCCTCCTAGATCAGGATCGCCTGCCCTTACTCATAATTTTGCTTCTTTACAGACTTCGGGAGTCTTACACGTACCAAAAGGTAAAATCTGATCTATTTTTCACCTTCTTTATCTAACTTGCTATCTTTCATGAAACTAAGGAGCTGCTGCTGTTGCAAGTATCGCTCTACCACGCGCAGCTATTGTGCGACCGACAGCCAGCGCAACTATTCCTGGAACAATTGGGTAAGTCATTATTTCGTTGATACTCTATTTGTATTGGTATTCTATTTTCTATCTTTCATTTAGATTGTCAACAATACGTGTCCAGCGTCCAACTGCTTCTGGTAATCCTAATATCCGCCCATCTTCAACAATTCCACCTGCATGGGTCTCTGTAACTCCTGCTCCTTCTGTGACTGTTGTCGCCTCGAAAACGATCCAAACTGCCAATAAATCAATCCCTCAAGTAGTACCAGGAATAACCAAAACAGCTTTACCTTCTTCGGCCCTTCCGCAAATATCTGGTACTCTGATGACTGCTGGCACTCAACTCAGACTGGGTACGACTACTTCTGCAGCCAGAACCTCCTCACTTCCTGGTAATTTCGATCAATATTCCTAAACTTCGCCTAATCGTACTAACTGCTTTCTAGCTTCAGTTCCGCAAGGCACAATGGGGATCAATGTAGCCCTTCGTCCTATTACAGCTCACGAAGCCAAATCGGCAGCCTTGCTTCACCCTGTTATTGCAAAACCCGCAATCAGCGTCTCAACCACTGTAATATTAGCCTTTAGAAACATGACTCTTCGGGAGCATCTAATGAACTGTTATACTGTTACAATAGGGGCTCGAAAAGACGTATTCCAAGGGAACCACTGTTTCAAGCATCTCAGTGCCCATGGCTCCTGTTACTAGCGTCAGTATTCGCCCTGTCTACCAAGCTAGTCGCCCAACAACAGTGCCAAGCCCACGTCCGTCGTCTGCTCCTTTCCCCAGCGCATATATCGGCACCCAGAAAGCCAATTTACCACCTGGAGCGGGACTTCAACAAGGAAACAGAACTGTTTCCAGTCCATTGGTCCTCACAACAACCACACCCAATGTCAAAAACGTAGTCCAAGCTGGAAAAGCCCTTAACGTATCCTCAGCCGTCCCTTCAGCCATCCGTGGCCCTTCTCAGCTGTCCGTATCGCACGCATCAATCCCCAAAATAAGTAAGTCGACGCAAAATCCTCTAAAAATGAACTAAAAATTGCATGTTGTCTCATATAATTGTCTCGTTTGTAATTGTCTCATGCTTTTGAAATTCTAGTGACTTCTGCTGGTACAATAATTCCAGTTAATGCAAGGGGAGGGCCTTTGGTGGTGACCACGTCTTCTTTCGCGAAAGTTTTACCCACAGGCGCAACTTCACTCAGCAAAGGCATAGACTTTGCTAATTCTGTGTCTACTGCTGGCTGTGGCATGACGTTGAATCTATCAGCCCAAGAAAATCCTATCTCAGGCTTGTATTTACAAGCTAGGACCACGGCTACAAGCGGAGGCCCCACACATGGTCCTTCCAGCGTTTACACCCTCCAACCAACTACAGCCTTGCTGTATGATGATTCGGGTACCTATACTCAAACGTTGACTCTCCAAACTACTGGGTCGCAAGCTCTGCAGGGTCAAACCCATCAGTCGTCAGCTCCTCTAGGTAAAATTTCAGCTCCATAAATCTGGAAAATATTTCTTTCCAAAACTTAATTTCTCCAATGTAATTTTAATCATTGAGATGCTTTTAACTTTTGTATATATTGTAGCTAAGTATGCTTTCTATTTAATTTCCTAATTGATTTGGTAATCTATTAATTCATAATTTACTTTTGTACGTTTTATACAATAATTTTAGACAGTTACAATTATTGCAATTTTTTACAATTTCCTTTTAATTTGTATACATTTTGTAGCTAAGTATGCTTTTTATTTGATTTGATTTATTTTAATTGATTTAATACTTTATTTAATTCATAATTTACTATTAAAAGAATCGTGGATTAATTTCTGTATTAATTTCTATTTTATGAACACAGATGTGCATGATAATGGAAGTGCCGCTTCTGTTCCAAGTTCGTTAGCGATACCAACAACCCCGAGCAAGTTGGGAGCTTCACCTCGACCTTCTATTCTTAGAAAACGAGATCATGATGGGTACATTTTGTGCTGGTTTGGGTTCGGAAATTAATTATTTTATAATAGGACACCTTTGAAGGCTCAGAAAAATTTGTCAGCGGCCTTAAACGTAGGTGGACCTGCCTTTGTACCCGTTTCGAGCAGCATTAGCCATATTAACACAACGCTACAGATAACTTCAGCAACAACCGCCACCTTAACGCCATCGGCGCCCTCGCCGCCTTCAAATTCGTCCAGCAATGGATCCACCACTCTGTCCGCCTCTTCTTCGCCCATCTTAGGTTTACTAGCAGCTGGTCCTGATGGCGAAGAATCTACCCAATCATCCTCCCATTTCACTGCTCTTACCAGCAGTGCCCTACAAACAAATGCTCTACCAGATACTGGACTTAGCAGCGTGTTACCCAATCTGGTTGCAATGGCAGCAGCCTCTTTGGTCCCAGCCATGGAAATGAGTCCGAGGAAGAAACCCAGAAAACAAATGTAATCCAAAAGAAAATCCATCTCACCGAAATTTTGTTAAGTTATTTGAATTTCACATTTAATTGCCTTCTAGGCTTGGTCACGTGATGCAAGAAGTGCGATATAGTGACGAGGAGATGCAAACAGTCGCCTCCGGGCCCCAACTCGAGCGCGAGTCGTTGAAAAACGATTTCAAGCGTGAAACCAAGGCTACAGGTAATAGAAGTAATATTTCCCCACTTTTCCGTACATTTAATGTAAAATAATGTGGCTTTTCCCCCGTTTTATTAGAAAATGTTTCGGAGAATAACAGCAAAGCGCAGGAAGCTGACAATGACAATCCATTGGTCATTAAACGGCCGCAGTTGTCCTTATTGGGCAAAACTGGAAGTAGTGCAGGATGGACCAATTCGGGCTGGAAATCTCGGCACAGCCATTTTCAACGCCATACGGATGTGAAGTTGAAAGACGACCGGCGTCCAACGGTCCACGATTTGGCCAACCAGAAGCAAGTTATGCAGAAAATCGTGGGCTGGAAGGTGCACCACTTAGCGGCCCAAATCGAAGACATGGCTTCTTTAGAAGCGCAGGTCTACGAACGTCTCCAGACGCTTATGGGCGTGGTCGAAAAGACGGCAGTGGGTAAAGCCATTGTTGTAGATCGCGTGGACGAGCTTATCAAGGGCAATCTGCAACGGAGCGAAGTGATTCGTGACCAGTTACTCGAATCTCGCTCCCAAATCCTCAAAGTGCTAGAGCATCAGCCCCGGATCGAAGAGATTATTCACCACTATGCCAACAAACGAGCTCCCAAGAAACGCGAACGTACATAAAAATGGTAGGTTCTGACTCGCGTCCATGTATTTGCGTACTTTTTGGTTAAAAGAAGGGAAAACCATATTGAAAGAGTTTTACAGTTTTTTGTGCATTGATTTGTTGTAGGAATCCAACCAATGTTAAGGCCTACGATTTCCCAAAACCTCGGGAAAAAAACGTATTCGAGTTTTTTGGGCAAACTGAAAACCTCAAACATTGTACATGTTGTTTTTGTAGTTTTTCGAAATTCTTTAACTAACATTTCGTGTCGGGTGTTGTTTCTCGTCGATTTTTTAAATGCCTAATGGATGGGCTTGGACTAATCCACCTTGGGAGCAAATTTCTTTGGCGATGTTGCTCATACTGACGAAGTTGCTTTGGTTTATGGGCGATTTCAAAGCAGTCAAGTTGAGTTGAATGCGGTCCGAAGCCTGAAACAAGGATTTATTAATAAAAAAGACATGGTCTTTTACTTTAATCCCTCGCTTTCTAAGCGTTTTTTTACCTCGTTGCACCACACAGTGGCCAAATTCGCTTCATGTTGAGCAGAAGCCACGTTTTGTGTCAAAGCATTGGACGCGCGTGATAAAACGACAACGCTGGAGTAAATGTCAATGGCAGCTGAAGCCAGGCGATTCAACAAGAATTGCTCGTTCAAGATATTCTTGCCATGTTTTACTAAAAGCCCTTCAACTGCCACGCCAAAGGCCTCCACCGCCTACGGAGACCTCGTATTAACGCCAAAATAATTTACATTAATTTAAACTTTATTTACTTGAGACGAAAGAGCGGCAGTGTCCTTCAACTGAGGATGAACGTGATCAGCCAGCGGATTTCCGCCAGTAAATCCTACAGTGCGCTTGGCACGTTTGGTGGCTTCACCCAAAACCATGCCCAAGTTTCCCACCGGGTTCTTAAGCGCTCGTTGAAGTTCTTTTAAGTGTCCACCAGCGTGTTGGAGCCCAGTCAAGGCAACAAAGAGACGTAGAATATCATTGGTGCCTTCAAAGATGCGGAAAATGCGCAAATCGCGTAAAACGCGCTCTAAACCGTTCGCTTGCATGAATCCATTACCGCCCAGCACTTGAATTGCTTCATCTACCACATTCCAAGCCGCTTCTGACGCAAATACCTGAAGAAAAACGATAATTCGTTTTATTCGAAATATAATAACTATTATTTACTATTAATTTATACTTTGCTGATGGCTGCTTCTAAATGGTAATCCGTGGAGCCATTATCCATATTTGCGGAGATCATGTATGCCATGGATTCTGTGACGTAATGGAGCATGGCCATACGAGCCAACTTTTCCTGGATCGTGCCATAAGAGTCGATTCGGCTACCAAACTGAGTGCGGGTGGTAGCATGGTCCACAGCTTTGGCTACAGCTGAGCGCATAGTGCCGGACAAGGCAGCGGCCATGCCAAAACGTCCGTTATTCAAAATGTTCATGGCGACTTTAAAACCTTGGCCCAGGCCACCCAAAACGTTTTCCACGGGAATGGGAACATCTTCGTAGTAAACTTCGGTGGTGTTGGAGCACTTGATGCCCATTTTCTTCTCAGGAGGACCCGAAGACACGCCCCCGAAGGAACGTTCGACGATGAAGGCAGTTACCTTGTCTTTCGTTTCGCCAGTGTTGGGATCCTTGACGGGGGTCTGCGCGAAAACGGTCATAACCTCAGCCAAGCCTCCGTTACTGATCCAGATCTTGCTGCCGTTTAGAATGTAGTGTTTGCCATCCGAAGACAACACAGCTCGACACCTAAAATGCTTCTGTTTTAGTAAGCACTCAAAGAGGAGATTTCTTGAAGATTCTACTTGATGCTGCTGGCGTCAGACCCTGCAGAAGGTTCCGTAAGACAAAAAGCTGCGAAATGCTCGCCGGATGCGACTCTGGGTAAGTACTTCTTCTTTTGTTCTTCATTGCCGAAGAGTAAAATACCCTTGGTTCAAAATATTTTTAATTCCATTTAGCTTGACGAGGCTTGTCTAATGACTTGTACCTTGAATCCGATAGATTGGTGAGCACCGAGAGTGATTCCGACTCCCAGATCGTGGGCTCCTACGATTTCGACTAAACGGGCGTACTGAGTGTTGTTGAGTCCAACTCCACCCAATTCTTGGGGGACTTGCAAGCCAAAAGCTCCCAATTCTCGAAGACCTTGCAAAGTAGCTTCATCTACTTTCTCTTCTTTATCGTTCTTGGTGGCATCGTTGGATTCCTTGAGGTATAATTGTTAGAAGAATTGTAGAACTCGGATTTTGGTTAGCATTGTTACTTGGAAGAATTTAGTTGTAGGCTCGATTAGCATTTCTAGAGTTTCTTTTTGATCAGGGGTCAACGTGCTGGGGAAGGGAAAGACTTGTTCGGCCATAATGTGTCCTCTGAACAGGTTCATAACGAAAGATTTGGATTCAGCCGGACGACGATCTAGTGTGCGTTCTTTGCGAGCTGGAGCTGCTGAAGTCGAAGCCCATGCTCTAGAAAATAAAAATAAATGTAAAAAATTCGGTTTCTAGTTTATTTTAAGAAAAAAATTGGCCGTAGTCCATTCTAGAAATACTCTATTATAATATATTTATAAACATTCTATTATAATTTGTTCTGTGCTGCATTCTATTCAAACGTGCTACACTCTATTCCAGTTTCGATATCAGTAACCTTTGGATAGGTAGAGGGTCAACGGTGAATTTTAAGTTTGGCAGTGGCATTTCACAAGTTACGCAATTATAGCATATAGGGAAACAGAATTAAGGTCAGGCTCGATAACGCAAAAAAACAGAAATAATTAGGTTTATACAGGAAAATTGAAGCTTAACACATGACAGAAAATTAAGAAGTAAGAATCACTAGGATAAAGTTTTCTCTAATTAATCAATATGTACGGTAACACGTATAGAATAGAAGTTTTATTTGACTATTTTGAAATTAATTAGTTACCTGGATCCCACAACTGTGAATTCCACCGCAGATCCAGTTTTGGGCAAAGAATATACGACACGATATAAACGCAGCATTTTCAAGTAATTTGCTACAGTTTTTCTAACGTGTGCGAGGAAGTGTAAGAGAAAAGCGAAGCAGCGAAGAAAAGAACTGCGATGTGATCTCATACGTAAAAAATTAGTATATTAAGAGAAGAACTGTTAGATGGCGCAGCAGCACAACTTCCGTCGAAAGTATTGGTAATTGTTTCGGGAAGCTGCAATAGATGGCGTGATTACTTTGTTTTGGACAGAAAGGCATTAAAATAAGATTTTTTTTGTTCCGGCTTTGTTTCGGCAAGGTGCACGAGAGGTGCGTGTTTGCTAGAGAAACGTGAAAGTGAGCAACTTTCTTTATAAATAATATAAAAAGAATGACTAGTGAGATAAATAGCGTGAATTACAGCAAAAGTATTCAGTTGCCGGACTCAGTGGAAGTTTTCAGGAACTTGAAAAATGCTAAGCGATTTGCGATCGACATAGGTAAATCTCTTCAGCTTTGGTTTCACTTTCACGGGGCCATGCAACTGTTAAGCATTAATTAATTATGCTCCGTATTCAATTCAAATTTATCCTACATTTTAGGCGGGACCCTTACTAAGATTGCCTATTATTCTACGGTACCATATAGGAAAGTTTCCTATAAGAACGATGTACTAAACAAGGGGCATGCACCAGGAGAGGCTAATAATACTGTAGGTTTCTTGTTTAATTAACTTAGTGTACATTTTTATTTTTTGTTTATTATTCAGGAAGAGAAAGGAAAGTTGAATTATGAAGTTTCTATGGGAGAACGCCTTCATTTTGTTAAATTCGAGACCAAGCACATTGAGACGTGCCTTAATTTTATTCGCCAAAACCTAGTTGGTTCGGTGGATGCCATGAAAGGCAAAAGTATAATAGCAACCGGGGGAGGAGCTTATAAATATGCAGACTTGATTCAGAACAAATTAGGCCTTGCGTAAGTCAATTATCCAAAACTCGAATTCCCACTCATATCTTATCATATTGTTGACAAAATTAGGGTCGACAAGGAAGACGAAATGAAGTGCTTAATCGAAGGTTGTAACTTCTTGCTCAAGAACGTACCCAACGAAGTTTTCGAATACCAACGCCATGCGGATCCGGAATACCGTTTTCAATCCATTGAACCCAATATCTTCCCTTACTTGCTAGTCAATATCGGCTCAGGAGTTAGTATAATGAAAGTAAGCTGTTATTCTCGATCAAAATTCATAAATTGAATTCTCAAAACTGAAATTAAATTTACTACTTGAAAGAACTGAACTTAAAAACAACGTTTGTATTAAAAGGTCGAATCAGAAGACAAATACGAACGGATCGGAGGCACAGCTACTGGAGGAGGAACCTTTTGGGGCCTAGGATCCTTGTTGACTACGGCTAAGGTAAATTTGCCCTTTTTAGGTGGAGTATTTTGCACATTTTTTATTGGTTTTATCTGCTAATCGGATGAGAACTCTTGACCTTGTCGTCTGCTCCCAAAGATGTTACGGCAGCTACCTGCCGAGTCTAAACGGGTCCCTAGCGGACACTGAATGCGAGGTATTCTCGCCATAGCAGGTTTCATTATTCCAAATCCATCTCGGGCTGGCATAGGTTTCGTCTTATCTTTCCCATTGTCTTGAAATATGTGAGTCAGCCCATCCATGAGCATGCTCGGTATCATGGCCATGGGGTGCGTGTCTTTCTTGTTTTCGTCTTCAACGTCACTTTCTTCCTCGTCTAACGCAGGTGGAGCCAACAAAGTAGCCAGTTTAGGGGTTTCAGCTTTCGTGGCCTTCGACCAGACCTTCGTGTTGGGCAACATAAGGTCAAGCAAAGAAATACCAGAAGAAGAGCGTGGTTTCGTCAGTCGGCTCCAGTCAGAATCCTCCCCATATTCCAAATTCGCATGGGTTCTCATTTGGGACTCGGCTGGCAGTAAATCCGCGTTAGGATCCACCGTCTGGTTACTTTCACTTTCTTTGATAGTTATGGAGAACCCCGTGTCTTGTGATCGGTCTTCGAAAGGAGCCGAACGCAGGAGAATAATTTCGTCAGGCTCGGCAATGAACTGCTCCCGGCCTAATAATCGATCCTGAGCTGTAAACCCAGGTCGGTTCAAACCGCGATCTGGGGATCGAAGTAAAACGATTTCATCCGGTCCGGACGCGCGTGTTTCTAACCGAGGAGTCAAGGCAGAGGTTTCATGGAGCAGTTTGGATGGAGGACGGTGGACAGAGGTGGACACCAGTAACACCAAATCAGGTTGAGGGGGCTCGGGTTGAAGAACAGCTGCCGTAAGAGCCAATCGAGTGGGCGGAGTGGAAGCCACGAGCAGCACTAGTGATGGTTCGGTGGTGGGGGTCATAGTGATTTGAACATTCACATTATCCTGTATAGAAAGTTGCACTTGGCTGACCAGCGTGACTACTAAGAAAGGGCTGATGCGGAATAAAAGTCCCGGATTGAAGAGCAACATTGTTGGCGTGAGAGGCACTTGCGTAGAACTGGACAAGGGCGCATATGTCGGCTCTAGTATTTCCTCAAGTTCGTGGCTGTCTGTAGTAACCACGTTACTAGGGAGAATAGCTAGTGAAAGTGAATCCTCTTGTAACGCCCTGTGTTGAGGCCAAGGATGCTACACAGCTTCCCTGCGTTTTCTTTTTTTTATTCTCTAGAAGGAAAAAATTCACGACTTTTTTCACTTTCTCTCGAAAGCAGAGGTTGACCTCTGACGTCAGAAGTTACATCATTTTCACTAGGAAGTCGTTGTTTTTCTTGTCAAAATTTTCTACAAAAATGCCTATTTTTATTGATTACAGAAAATTTGTAGTTTTGTAGCCGAAAGATCCATGTAAGGAAAATCTTTCAAATTACCTGCAATTTCCTTTTAAATTATTCTTTCAAAATTCTTTTAAAGCACATACTTTCTCTAAAATGTATTGAAACATTCGCACGATCGAAGATGCAATATTAATTAAGTAATTAGAAATAGAACTGCACTGTTCTATTAGACGAACAAGACGAATATAGAAGAACTGTTCTGCTAAACGTTTGTTTGCATTTCTTAACACTTTGGTTAAACATGGGTAAAAAGGGAGATTTTTTTTACTGCATTTGCGTAGAATTTCCATGAATTATTAAGTCTGGCGGAGCAAGGTGACCATCGCCCGGTAGATATGCTCGTGAAAGACATTTACGGCGGGGATTACCATGCCCTGGGACTGTCGGCGGACTTGATTGCATCCAGTTTTGGTAAAGCTGCGCAATTGCAACCCCAGGATCGCCAAAAGCATGGTAAGTTTTGGACTTCCAAGAAAGAAAGAAACGAAGGTCACTCTTCCTTTCCCTCACGCCCAGTCATTTGCACTAAATCACAGTTGATTTAAATAAACTTATTATTTTATCCTTTTTTGATTTATTTAATACAGAAGCGGATTTTGCAAGGAGTTTACTGCTCACCATTAGCAACGACATTGGACAGATTGCGTGTCTGTATGCCATGATGCATGGCCTCAAAAAAGTCTACTTTGGTGGCTATTTTTTGCGTAATCATCCCTTGACGATGCACACGATAAGCTTCGCTATTCGGTATTGGAGTAAAGGGGGCGTGGCTGCCTTATTCTTGCGTCATGAAGGCTATTTGGGAGCCATTGGTGCGTTTCTGAAGGGTGCTGAAGAAGGAGGTAAAAGTTTCATCTTTCTTTCATCCTTTTATTGCATACTTTCTCAAACTTGAAGCTTCGCAGTAGAAGAGGTAGCACACTTCACTTTTACATGCACTCCCTTACTCTAGCTACATCTTTTTCCATCTCCCTAGAAAGCTTTCACGTTTTCTTCGTAGCAACAAAAGCAATCTTTCTAGAGAAATCAAACAAGAGACTTCGAAGAAAGTCACCTCTTTCTAACAACGCAATGACAATAAGCAAGTTGTTCGGGACGATTGTTTCTCTTTTGTGCTTTTTTTCCTCACTCTCTCTCTCTCTCTCTCTCTCTCTCGCTCTTTAGGGGGAAAGGAGGGTTGGTAGTGGGGGTTTGTTGAGTGCTTCAGAAGCCCACTTTCTACTGAGGCTCCTCGACTTGTTCTAGGTATCATTCAAAATGGGTTTTAATACGGGCACGCGACTGGGTTCACTTTTCATTTTCACTTTTTTGTAACAGTTATAAGCGTCATGGGCAATTCTCGTTTCTGACGTTAATTTCCTTTTTTAAAAAAATCTTCATTTTTTTTTTCTTGTGGGCGCCTAGACCCAGACAAGTACTCGTGGTCAGAAAATTATGCAGGAAGTACAGGCTTGGAGCACCCCGTGTTGCCGGGGGGCGGTTCCGGACTGGAACCCGTGACGGTAGATCAACTTGAAATGGACCGGTTCTGCCAAATGCTTGTTTACTGTTCCCTGCTCTACGTACCGTCCCAGTACGTGCCCGATACAGTCGACTTGACCCAAGACGTTGAAGCAAGACATTACTGGCTGAGATGCTTTGAAGATTCCTTGAACACTTTTGTCGCCCAAGCGGTCAAGAGTCAACCCTCAGCGGCAGATGCTCCCAATCGAGCGGACAAGTTCAAGGACAAGTACCTAGGGCGTCTGCGTCACCTTAGTCAGCATCCCTGGTACGTGATACTTTTTGTTAAATTAATTTAGGTTAAATTTTGGATAAAAATGTATCGAATATTCAGCGCATTTGGACCGTTGACGGTAAGAAGCTTGTTGGATTTGAGGGAACAATGTTTAAAAGAAGCGGATTTTCCTGATCCCTATTTACAAGTAAGGAAATTTTTATGGTTTTTGATTGTTGAAAATTTCGGGAATTACCAAGGTTGGCTTGCTTGAATTTTCTAGCAAAAACAAGCAGAGAATTCGGCAGCTTTGCTCTGTTTAGCCACATATTTGACTCGTTTGGATGCTCTGTCGGTGCTAAAAAGGCAGGAGGCGGTGCTTAGGGGTATTTTGGCGGGTAATGTGTTCGATTGGGGAGCGCAAGAAGCAGCTTCTTTGATGAGTGATCCTGCATTTGGTTTCGAGCAAGCAGCTAGTCGTTTACAAGGTAATTTAAAACGAATTTGTGCCTATTTTGTCGATTGTATATTTCTTCCTTTTCTTGCATTTTGTAATCGCTTTCAGTATTTAATCTCTTTAATATTTTGTTCAGTTTAAGGCTCCCGTATACCTTAGCTCGATATTGGCGGTTAGCATGGGGAAATTCTGAACAGCTTTTTTAGAAAACCAGTGCGTTTAATGAAAAGATTCTTTAACATTAATCGTGAGCTTGCTAACAGATGACAAACAACCCGTTCTCCGGATTTAGTGACAAACCTATGTAGTGTATCCGCCGTCGAAAATGACACTAGTGTGTTAGTTTCAAACAGCGAATTTGTCTTTTTTCAGCTAATGGAGTGAAAGAAAGTACAAGTTTTAACCTAAGCTAGCCTAACCTAACCTAATGCATTTCCAATCAAACTACCAATTTTGAACTTTTGAATTTTTTGAATTTTCATTTTTTTTCGGAGAACGTTTTTCAACAATATGACACAAATATTGTCACTTTGATCTCCTGGCTCTGAAACCGGAGAACATGTTGAACAAACAATAAAAAAACATCAGTGCCATTTGTGACTCTTTCCCATCAATAAGCTAAGGTATACGGGAGTCTTCAGCTTAAAAATGAAAATTGAAAGTAATAGAAAGGTTTTAAATGGCATTAAGTTAAATTCAGTCTTTAATATGGAAACAGTTATTAATTCAAATTAAACGGTTGAATATATTTTTTTCAATTTTTTTTTGCTTTAATTGTTTTGTAAGCAGTATTAGTGTTTTTAACTTATGGTTTGAAAAATTGATTTTTTAGTGCGGCCATGGTTAGTGGATCATGTGGAGACTTGGCTTTCTCGACTGGCCAACGGTGAACCGTACAAGTGTGCAGCTATCTTTATCGACAATTCCGGGTTAGATATCGTCCTTGGTGTATTGCCTTTTGCCAGGGAGCTCGTTCGCTTAGGAACCAAAGTGAGTAAAAGTTTCAGAATTTGTATTTTTTTTCCACTTTCAACGTGTTTCTTTTTTTTAATGAATTTTCGGCAATCAAACACTAGTCTAAACATACAAAAGGAGACAGTGTAACACTAGTCTAAACATACAAAAGGAGACAGTGTAACATAACACAGAACACAAACACAGTCAAAATAGGAAAATCACCCCATTACACTGCTGGAGGACAGTTTAGCACTTCTTTTGTCTTTTTTTTTTATTTAGCCTAAGAAGCGGAGTCGTCGACGAGGTTTTTTCGGTTGACTCCGTTTATTATTGGGAGCACTGGCACGATTGGGATAGTCTATAGGCTGGGAACCGTACCACTGATAGGCCGGATACTGGCCAGCATGCGAATATTCTGGCACGCCGGGCATAGCCGGGTAGGTGCGCATGCGCGTCAGGAAAGGCGGAGGCAGATCATCCGGGGCTCCTGGTCCACTAGGGCCATTACCGAGCGTGCATTCGCCAGTAATGCTTTCTAGCTCGCAGCCTTGTTTGGTATTACCCCAACGTCCGAGGAAGTTGAGCCAAGTTAACTCTCCTTCGAATCTAACGAAGGGAAATATGGGATATTGCCTTAATTATCCCAATATTTCCTATATTTTTAAAAACAAAGGACAACATATATATGTGAATTTTTAAAACTTACGGCGTATCAGTCCATTCGACGATCTTGAGATTGTCCCATGTTCGCCAGGCAATGCCGGGTTCCGTAACGTCTTGCAAGAGCGGGAAGGGCAAGTATGTATGGACCCCAGGCCCCGCCCACAAACCGTGAGATCCGTTGGCTGCATACGCCACGGGATGGGTTCCTTCAGCAACGCTGACTATAGGCGGGTATGTGGGACTCAAATCGCGACGCCACTGACGTCGACGTTTAGGACCGGCACCCAATCTTTGTTGCTGAAATGAGGGAGAAGAACTTAGATTCGTTGTTGACAAAGGGAAGAGATGTAGGCACAAGGTTTGTTACTTTTTGACGTAGTGTTTCTCCCTTGTAAAATTCAAACTGGAATGAGGATGCGTTCCATGCATAGTACGCACCGAAACTGTGCACTGACAAGTATAAGTCTATGGGCTCTCCATTCTGTAGAAAATTTAATCATAATTATGAAGCGAAACTCCAAGAATTGTCGCATTTTTAAATTTTCCCGTTAATGGGATGTATTTTTATCGTTATATCACTAACTCGCTTCTAGATTCAAAATTTCAACCTCTAAGGAATTACTGCAAATTAAAGGTACTCAAATTCATGCATTTCTGACACTTCAAAGTGCTAAAATTGTGCAAATTGACCAAATTATATTATTATTTACTAAATCTATAAAATTGCACACCATTCGTAAAGGAGAGTAGCTACTAAAAACAACTCAAAAGAAATAGTACCCAAATCTAATTTCTAGTGAGGCTTTCTTTTCGTTATGCGGCAACTAGTAATTAAACTATTAAAAAAAGAATATTATTTAAAAAAATAAGGTTTACATGACTTTGTAACGTCGCAGACGCCTTATCCATGATACCCCGACTTTGTTTACTGTTTTAAGCAAGGAAGTAAACAGTAACCGTGGTAACCAGCGCCCAAAGCCACGCCATGACCCATCTTTGACGTCACGACCAAAAGTTTACCTGCCCATAACTCGTGAACGGTGAATCATACTGTTTTCTTAAAAAAGAGCCTTTTTCTTTTTCCTAGAATAATGTAGATTAGGACCATCCATCAAGATAACAACATGTGATTTTGTTGGATACCTTTTAAGTATCCAGGAAAAATCTGACTTTTCCAAGATATTCTTCCAGAATTAGAAAGTGTATATTTTTAATTATTGTAAGAGTAATGTCAAGAGAGTTTAGCCTAATTTTTTTTATGTTTAAAGTATTGCGAAACGTGTAACCTTACTTGAAAGCGCAAACTGGCATGTTCCCAATCGCCCACATGATTTCCGAACGAACCCCACGTGCCGATACAGTTACTGGCGTTACGGGGTGAGCCTGAGGCATTACTGCCACCACGTCCCCTTCGACTTCTTCGAATGCCCACGCAAACGTCCTTGCCCCTATTGTAAGGGTAAAACGTGTGGTATGCCACATCGACGGTCTGATGAGCATCTTGGTACTCACGGACTAGTGCGTAAACAGGCACGGCCCCTGTTTCTACCCGTTGGCCCCAAAATATGGACGGGCCCAGACACGCCGGGCAAGCTATAAAAAGAAAATTGTTTTTTTCCTTGCTTGTTTTCATTGCCGTGATGCTTAAATCCGTAAAAGATAGCAAACGGTTGTTACAAAGAACGAACCCAAAGACTCTCGTGTCTGTAAGTGCCAGTCGCGAGAAGGTTCGCCTCCGGCTAATGTACTCGGTATAGAGTAGGGCTGAAGCACGACCCCTTGGTTGTCTAATATGGAAACTCCGTCAAGGAAATAGTCCACACTGCTGGGGAAGAAAACTTCTTCCGAATGCATCCATACTAACGGTGACCACGCCGAAACTAGTGAAGCGACTAGAAAAGATAGAAGGAACCGTATGACCTAGACAATTAATTAATTAAATTGAATGAAATGAGATGGTTAAATTCTAACTAAATGTCTAAATTCCAATTAAATAGTAAAAATATAAGTGGATACTTAAAGTCTAGTTAAAGGGTTGCCTCATCAAGAGATTAGCGTTTTTGCAGAATTAATTTGCTAAGGAAATGGTTTATTGGTTGGCAATTACATTTACTTCAGTATTATAGCAGCACAGTACGAGCTTACAAAACGGATACAAAAAGTGAAGTAATACTTGTGTGCTTATTTGAAAAGGAGAGCATGTGACGGATAGCAAGAAAAATGGGCTCAAATTGATTTAAATTGGGGTTTTTGGAACTTGATTGGGATTAATTAATTTGCCTTTATGTGTCTCGTACACATGCGGGGCCCCGTATCGCGCTACTGCTCTCTAAAAGTGCCATGATGCTGTTTTCTCTACAAATCGCACTCCAACTCATTGCACTTTTTCTTTGCCATAGAAAGTGAAAGTGGTTTCCAGTTGGGTTTTTGGAAGGGTCCTTGCTTAACTGCTAGAGTGAGATTTTAAATGCAGGCTAAAGCTAAAGGGACCGGTTTTCTTATGTGTATATACCTTTATACCTGCATTGGCTAAAGAGCAGTGGGGGAAAAAAAAACTTTCGCTTTCCTTTTTATGCATACATAACATCCTTTCCTCCTACCGTTTGTCAACGCTTGACCTTACCCTTGTTTCAATTCGTACCGGCCCAGGAAGTTCCGCTATTTCGTTAATTCGCACCGAGAAAGGCCGCGCAGTCGTTTTTTTTTCTGAGGGACTCATTTTTCTGCTTAAGCGTTTTCTTTCTCTGTTTCTTATTTAAGAAGGGTAGAGGTGAAGACTTGTGAGATTTCTTTGTTACGCAATGAAGAAAGCGAGCTTCTTTTGTGTATTAAAATAAACAAAAAAAAGTTGTGCTATGTACCTTGTGGCGATAATGCGTTGGCCCATGGGACGGAAAGGACAAAGACGCCCAAAAAGAGGAGGAGCAGATGCATGATCCGCACTCTGGGTACACCAAGGGAGTGTTCGTGAGATGGTCCCTGTCGTGTACTTTTATAATGAACTTTTCACTAATACACACTCCACTACTAGCTTGTTTTGCACATCACAAAGGCTAGGAAACAACTCATGTGTGTTTGAAGACGACGGACTCTAAGTGACGTCCATGAGAATCCCAACACATGGTTTCAAATTCTTAGGAACTAATTGCTAATTTGAGGCAGTAAATCACACACACGTACACTTGAGCACTTGAGCAGAACAAAAGATGAAACACCTGCGTGTGTCAATTTAGAAAAGGTATTTGTTTTTCCTTTTTTATTGCTGAGCTTCATGGAGAACGTGCGCTACTTTTTTTCTACTTTTTTATTGTTTTTAATCAGATCGGTTTCAAAGAAAGGGTTGCGTTAGAGAAAAGAGTCCCGCGAACTCTCCGTCCGGGCTCTCCCGTGCCTGACGACTGATTTGGGATTGAAGGAAGGGAACTACTCTTGGTCCTAGCAAAGAGAAAAGAAAGTGCGCTGCAAGAATTACTGTAGTTTTGAACAGTGGGCTGGTACCGTGTAAGAAATCCGGCTGCTCCCAGTATCTCATTTTTAAACTCCGCCCTCTTTGGGGGTTTGCTAAGTATGTGGTGCTGCTGCGCAAGTATTGGGCTCACATTTCGTATAGAGGTCAAGGGTTCGGCCTTGCCGAACGCTCCAAGATAACAAGTTCAATCTAGCAATATAAAACATGGCGGAGTTTCTTGGACTCCTGCGGCTCATCATTTCGCTTTAAAATTGTATTTTAAGGGAATTTTCGAAAATGGAAATTCTTATTAATGTAAAGGGGCATGAGAATCAAAACTTGGGCACCGAGTTGTATTTTTGGTGGTGTTATGTGTATGTGCAACAAGGAAAAAGTATGACATGTTAAAAAGGGTTCTATAAGGAAAACTTGTATATGTTCACTTTCGCTTTCTTGTTGGGAGTTGAAACGTTCCAAATGGGGAAGCTATTGGCCAAAAACGAAGGAAAAAAGAAAGAGAAGTTGCGACGACCGGAAGGTGTGAAAGGGGTAACTAAATGGGTGAAGTAGAGAGAGAAATCCCTCCCGCTTTTATTGCCAAGTCCAGAGGAAAGCAAAAGTGTTAGAAAGTTGGGGTTCGGGCATATGGAATGCGTAGAAGCGTGAGTAAGCACAAAAGCTGAGCAGCGTATTTTTCACAAAAAAGATTCTGGAGAGTTCTTTTGATTTTTTGTAAAGGAGGGAATGATTCATTAATTCTAATCTTTTTAAAAAATTTCTTTTCATACTTTCATTTTCGATAAAGGTGCTTCTTTGTGCGAATGCTGAGCCGGCTTTAAACGACGTGACGGCATCGGAGTTGGAAGTGTTGTTGCAACAAACAGAGTTGGAAGAAGCGTGGCCAGGGTTTGCCCATGTGCGACAAGAGGGGCGTGTCCTTGTGGTCAACTCAGGTCAAGCATCGCCTTGTTTGGATCTCGGGTAAGCGTAGACACTTCGTTAGCCGATGTTTCCGATTTTGACAAGGCCACAGTGTGGGAAGACGAAGTTTTGTCCTTCACCCAAAGGGAAATTGGGCCGCCCTACTTACAAAAAATCTTTCTTTCTTTTACCCAGACGCATCAGTTCGTGCTTAGCGGAGGCCTTAACAGAGCATCAGGTGGATCTGATCGTACTAGAAGGGATGGGAAGGGCAATTCATACCAACTTAAACGCCCAGTTCACTTGTGATGCCTTGAAAGTAAGATTTTAGACTTGGCGAAAACATTACCATTATTACCTTGACGTGCTCAAGGTTATAGACCTGCGGTTTGTTGTTCCTACCTGTCAAGTGCCACCTTTAAAGGGAGATAGTTTCAGATATTTCTAATTTATTCCAAGTTACTTATTCCTCTTAATGTTTTTAAATACTTCTGGTCATCTGTTAAGGTTTTTAGTTAATATTCTTGTTAATTATTTTCATTATTTGAAAGTATTTCAAATATTATCTTATTTATTTTTATGATGGTTTCGATTATCTGAGAATTTCTAAGATTTTCTGTTAAATCATTTGTTATGCCTCAATTGTCTAAATAGTTCTAAGATGTATAGTCATTAGTTTGAATTAATATGAATTGGTATTTATTATGTATAATTTGTACTTTACTATATATAATTTGTAATTTATAATAACTTGTTATATATAAATATTCTAATTGTTATTTCTTTCGAAATTTTCTTTCCTGCTTTTAGGTAGCTGTAATTAAAAACAGATGGTTAGCAAGGCGATTAGGAGGAGCTGAAGGAGAGACTTGTTTCCCAGTGGTTTGTCGGTTTGAACCCGCTCCGAAAACCCTTTTACCTTCACTTTGATGCCGAGAAAACTCGTATTTGCCTCTTTTCAGCCTATTGTGATAACAAGGAGCCACGCAAGTGCATATAGTGAAAATTACTATACAATTGTTACTTCGGGAAGTTCTATTTAAACTTGATTGACCTTAGAAAGGGAAAGTAAACGGATATTCTCCTCATTTACATGAGTTTTGGAAGGGCAATTTTATTTTACAAAGAAAAGGAAACGGGCATGTTTCCGTTTTGTAGTAAAACATAGTTTAAAAATCTGTTTTCATTTGAGCGTTTTTAAAAAATAGGCCTCGAGGTTCAGTCACGTGTTAGAAAGAAACGTTTGACACCTTTTGTTTGTTAAGCCGGTGGCGAAGATTAGTATACAAGTCTTTTATTCGGGTGCCAGCGTATTTATCATGGTCAAATTAATTCAGGAGAGGAGAAATGGAAATTTATTTACGCCTATTCACATCAGACAATGAGACAAGCACTTTTACATACAACTAAATTTGCACTATGGTAAAACGCTTGACTGGAATGTCTTGAAACTTGTATACAGAGACATTTAACGCGAAATTAATCCAAACAAAACAGTCGTAAGTTTTTCGTTAGTTATCCTTTTTCAGGCCGCGTTGTGTGGTCATGCGGTAGATAATCGAGTCTCGTCCGGGATCCATACTGCAGATGAACACTAAAAAGAAATTCATTATCAGTTAATGGGATGAAAGAATCAGTCAGACAATATCTACCTGAAATGGCAATTAGAGACGCAAAGATGATCACGTTTGACCATAAAAGGATGTTGAAAATCACGGCGTAATCTTGTCCGTATTGTTTGGAAACGTTGAGTTTCTTATAATCAGTAGAATTCGAGCTTTCTCCTTCGAATGCTTGCAAGCTGCGGACGCGACGCACATGTGATTCGTCATTGGTGATCACAGCCAAGATAAATCGGTCGCCAAAGATCTTCTCCAAGGAAGGCAATACCCCTTGCTCAACAGCACTGCGGACCAACTTCTGGGCTTCCACAACCGCTTCAGACTTGGGACCATACATATTAGTCAAGTCTTGGATGCCTTTAATTCGGAACCACAACATCGAACCTTGTGGACCAGGCCCATAAGTTGCCATCTTAACAACAAAAATAATTATTAAAAATAAAACAAAATTGTAAACGTAATCGTACTTTCTCAAGGACACCCTTGAGGAGCTGGATCTCGCGTAAGAAGCTAACATCACCAGGTCTGTTGAGGTTCAGTTTATCGCCATCATAAGAAAGCTTTACTGAAACATCTTCCAAAAATTGGGGGTATTCTGTCAACTAGCAAATAAGCACATAACCTGTAAATCCTATACGAAACTGGGCTTAGAATTTGTCTACCAATGTGTCACTCGAGTCCAAATCCATGCTGACTAAGAGTCCGTTGCCAGTTAAGTCTCTTTCTTGTGTACGGGCCATTACAGAATCCCGAACGCGTTTCAAATCGGTGTTAACTTTCAAAGGATATTGATGACCGCTGACTTTCATGGTGCTAATACCATCGACAGTGATCACGACAATTGCTTTGGGATAATGGAAAGGGTTCGCAACAGATATGCCATTCCATCGGACTCCCTGCAGGGGAAAAAACATTTAATAATTGTGGTTGCGAAGGTAACGCAACTAAGGAAAATTACTTTGTGGACTGTGAAACCCATGCAAGCCGAGAGGATGTCTGGTAAGTCGCTGGCTTTCAGTCCATCATTTCCTGAGAATTTGACGGCCTGGGGACTGTGAACTATGGAAAGTTCTCCAGCAGAATATACTGAAACCCCAGAGGGGGGAAATACATACTTTTAGATAAGTTTTAGACCATTTAACAAGCATAAATTCGTCTTTAGTGATTCAATAGCTCGTGCTTACCTAGCTGGAAGATACAGCAGGTTACAAAAACTGCGGTAATTTTCTGTAAAGCCGAGTTACGCATGTTTTCGTCTGTTCAATAATCTCGTTTTTTTTACACTTTTGTTTATACGGCTTCAATCACCTGATTCTTATGAATCACATGATTCAGTTGCCAGATAGCAGTATTTATTATTCCACAATTTTTGTTGGTTTAAGTAGGTTTCTTAAATAACTTTTAACATTAAATAGAATGTATAAAGTTAGTGACCACCAATAAAAATATTTTGTCTAACTATTATTTCATAACTGACAACTTTGCATATAAGTAATAGGCGAACGCCGCCTTAGGGATGTCTGGCAGATGCGGTGTGTTTTCTCGTTTCTTTAGGCTATTTTCAGCAAAATACTAGCTATGGATTAAGGTATTTCAGTACATGGTAAGTCTTGTTTCTTTCCTTATTCTTATCAATTTGTAAGATAAAAGTTGTGAAGTGCTATAGGACGAATTTTCGTTGTAGACATGCTCGCGCTTGTTTTGTTCCGCTTATCCAAAAGAAATATAAACTTATTTTGCGTGGCTTCTATATATTAAGAAATGTCTTATCTTTTGTATTTATAGGCTTTCTTTAGTCTTCGGCTTAGAGATCCTGGGAACTTATTACTCATTAACCTAGTCTGAGACTCATCGAGAATTTGGTTCTTCTTCTTGGGGTGGTTCCTGTGTTATCCAAGGGGTGTGGGTGCAAGGCAAATAAATACTTGCACTTTTTCAAGAAGGGTGCGCATTTCTTATGGTTTTTTGAAACAATATGTCCAGTTTGAAAATGGGTAACTTTTCAACCAAAGCAATTTGTTAAGTATTGGTTTACCCATTCTTTTTGATTAGGCAAATCAGGCGAAGAATGCTATGTTGTGGCCAAGTATGACTATATAGCTCAAGGCCCTCAAGAGTTAGGACTACGAAAGCATGAAAGATTGTTAGTTTTGGATGATTCGAAGCATTGGTGGCGCGTTCAAAACAGTCGCGGCCAAGCTGGTTTTGTCCCATCAAATTATGTTAAACGTGAAAAACCTTCCATATTTGACAGGTACGAACGCAGACAATTCCTTTGTACACAATGCTAATCGGTTTTTATAAATAGCATTAAGAAAAAAGTGAAGAAAGGTTCGAGCTTTACGAGCAAAACCCTCCCCAACTCTGGCTCTCCCGAATTGGAATCTCCCCTTAGTTCACGAAGAGAGCCAGCTCAGCCCTTACCTCAGTTACCTCCTGCTCAACCTGTCGCAGAAGGTCAAGGCTTGGGATACGCTTTAGTTCGTTATAACTATCAAGCCCAGCAATTGGATGAACTGTCCCTCAACAAAGGGACTCGCGTGATGATCCTCGAAAAAAGCAACGATGGATGGTGGAGAGGCCAGTACAATGGACAAGTAACTTTAACAACTAATAATTTGTTATCTTTAAACTTAAACATCAAAATTCATTCCTAGGTTGGCTGGTTTCCCTCCAATTACACAATGCAAGAATCCGAGGCTGTTTTTAACGCTGGACCTCCTTCCTTATCCGATATGGGAGCAATGGGTGGCGAGGATGCCTCACATATGTACGCTCCCGCAGAGAACGTGCTGGACGTTGTAGTTGCCCTGTATCCTTTTGCAGCCCAAAACCAAGAAGAACTCAGTTTCCAGAAAGGGGAAAGGTTGGAGATCTTGGATCGGCCTCCTGCTGACCCGGATTGGTACCGTGCAAGAAACGCAATGGGTCACATTGGTTTGGTCCCCAAGAACTACTTACAGGTAAGAAATGTACTTGCTTCATGTTTTATTTTATTTAAATTATATTGAAATTTTGTATTGATTGTCATAGGAGATTAGCGACTTTTTGACGGAACCTTTCCGCAGTCGAGGCATTAGTCAAAGTGGCCAGCACATGCTGCCTGGGCCATTAAGGGATGGACCTATGGATCGCTCTATGCCTGCACCTGCTGGATTACCACCGAATAACACCAGTCATCCTACAGACCCTTCATTGCTTCGCAGTTTGGATTCCCTTAGCTTAGAACAACATCCCAAAATGGCTAGTGCAGACTATTCTCACTTGCAAGGAAAGTTGTGGTTTTATGGCAACATTACTCGAGCAGATTGTGACAACTTATTGAACCAGCACGGACAAGACGGGGATTTCCTCGTGCGGATCAGTGAAACCAATGTAAGCGTTTCGCGCCTTTGTATTTACGGACTCAGCGCCCCATTAACCTCCCACGGTTGTCTTACCTGAAAAGCTAACGTTTTTCTTTTACTTTTCTTTCTAGGTTGGCGCCTATTCAGTTTCGTTGAAGGCGCCAGGTCGCAATAAACATTTCAAGGTTTACGTGGAAGGAGCATTATACTGCATAGGACAACGCCGTTTCCATTCCATGGACCAACTAGTAGACCATTACCAAAGGTCGCCGATCTTCACCAGCGAGAAAGGAGAAAAGTTGTATTTGATTCGGCCTTTACCTCGACCTCTAACCATGACTGGCGGAGGCGTGGTCTGGAATCCAGCTCCCTTGAATTCCATGCCAATGGCCAACCGACCAGCGCCTCCGTTGCAACAATCTATTGTTCGTATGCCGCAACCGTTGGGAGGTCAGAGTTGAATTTGCCAACATTTAAGCGTTGGGTGAAAACGAAAGCGGGAGAGGCAGCTGAGCTTTTTAGCCAGGTTATCATTATTTGTTTCTGAAACTTTTGTTTTTTTCATTACTCATTAAAATAAACATCCCTGTTTAGTGTATTTTTGCTTGCGTGCTCATCTAGTCGTTATTGTTTGATTTGTACGGTTCTCCTTTCTGGTTAGTACCCCTTAAACAAATCCTCGGTTATTATTGTTCTGCCGTGTTTCTCACAACGCGGCAGTACTTACCCCTTTTGCTGTGCTGAAAAGCGAAAAATGCAGTTTTGTCTTTTTATTATTATTATTATTATTATTATCATTATGGGGCTAACGATAAAACGAAATGACCGTGTAGATTGTTTTGGCAGCGTACATTTTTAGCAAACAATTTAACGTAGCTGTTTTAAGTCGGCGAAGACTTTAGAATAACTGGTTGGCCTTCTATTAGAATCTTCATTAGGCGAACACTACTTATCACCTTCGGAATAATTTTTTAAGTAAGGATTTAAAGCTTTCTGTGTGCTTGAGACCAAAGTGTTCTGTGCACTATAAGACAGTGTTGAAAATAGTTTTCGGTAATTTTTTTTCCCTTTTCCATCCTTTGACGCAGTTTTATTGTATCATTAAACAACAATTGTACGAAACTTGTATCGTTTAATCAAGCGTGTTAGCATAAGACCGATTTATTTCTGGTCGGATAACCAACCCTTTTATGTGAAATTACGATATCTTCGTTGATTACTCTTGAATATACCCATGTACTACTCCAACAAGTCAAGACAAGTATTGAGTTTTGGAATGCGTCCCAAGAAAGGTAAGTATTTCCAGTTCAATTATGTAGGTGAACCTGCTTTTAATATTGTATTGAACAATCTTAAAGAAATTAGATTGAAAGTAAAGAAAATACAATTTGATTATATTTTGAAAAATGTTATTAGTATTGTGCTTTGAGAGAACTTCCGTAGTACCGAACCTCATATTATGCTCATATTCCTAAATACTGCCGGTACAGGTGGTTCTCTTGGAAACAAGAATCATTGGAATATATTCCGCTAACTTCTTTTGTTTTATGAACTTGGCAATTACAGGGTTATAAAGCAGTCGATTAATTGGCAAATAAAACAGTGGGTTAATGTTTAAACGTGAGTTTGAAAATGTCAAAAAAAAAAATTCATTAAAAAAAAAGTACTGATCTGTTTGCTTTTAAATGAATGTGAAATGCATCATAAGTTCGCAGTTCACATTTTATCCACAACCTGAAATAAACAGTACTACCCAGGGGATGTGGCTCGCCCAAAAACAGTTCTATCAACACATACCGAAATGATTCTTTTGGATATTAATAATAAGATCGTAGAAGACACGTTAACGGTTAAAATAAAAAATGCTTTAGCTGGGTAAGTGCTCATAATTTTTTAAAAAAATTATTGAGAACTAATGGAATTGGGTTCGCTAGAAACAAGGCTGAATCGGTCAACGTCACCGTAGCAGATTTTGATGGGGTATTGTTTCACATATCGAACCCTGATAATGACAAAAGCAAAGTTCGGGTAAAATTTTCTATCATATGTGACTGAAGAATTTTTATCTAACTTCATAATTCTTTCAATATAGGTGAGCATTTCGCTCAAGTTTTTCAAGGAATTGCAAGAACATGGAGCCGATGAGTTGTTAAAGCGTGAATATGGTTCCTTGCTTTCCGCTGCTGAAGAAAGCTATGATGTTTCAGTTGTGCTTAATTTGGAAGCGATTCCAGAGAACTGGGAGGAAGTTGTAAAGAAAGTTGGACTTTTGAAGCGGAATTGCTTCGCCTCTGTCTTTGAAAAGTACTTCGAATTCCAGGAAAAAGGCGAAGAAGGCCAGAAACGTGCCGTTATTCATTACCGGGATGAAGAAACCCTGTAAGTTATCTTCCTGTTTAGCTTTGTGGGTCTACGAGCGTTACATTTACTGGCATTATTTGGTGTTTACAACCTTGGGCATTAAATTAGGTACGTGGAAGCCAAACCTGATCGGGTCACCGTCGTGTTTAGTACAGTTTTCCGCGACGAAGATGATGTGGTATTAGGGAAAGTCTTTTTACAAGAATTGCGTGAAGGACGCCGAGCTTCACACACTGCCCCGCAAGTGCTTTTCTCTCATCGGGAGCCGCCCTTAGAGCTTAGTAATACCGACGCCAAAGTTGGGGATAACATGGGCTATATCACATTTGGTAAGGAAAAGATACGTTATCTCTTCCACTTTTCCCTTTCCGTTTCACTAATCTTTAATGTTTTATCTTTTTTTAGTGTTGTTTCCAAGACATACCAACAAAGCCACGCGAGACAACACAATTAACTTGATTCATTTGTTCAGGGATTATCTGCATTACCACATCAAGTGCTCCAAGGCTTATATCCATTCCCGGATGAGAGCCAAAACCTCAGATTTCCTGAAAGTCTTGAACCGCGCCCGACCGGAACCCAAGAACGTTGAGAAGAAGACCATTACGTAAGTTTCACTTCCTTTTCTGTGTTGTGATAGCATATTTTCTAATATTATTGTTTGTAGGGGCCGTACGTTTATTCGCACACCTTAAACGCCGGGAAACAAACCAAATGTGGTTTTTCCGTTTGACAGTCAGAATTCCAAAATTGAGCCTTCAAGGAAAAATTTCGTTTCATTAATAAGATTTTCATCGTCTTTCGTTTTCAGTTTTCAAATATTTTTTTTTCTTTATATTTTGGTTTCTTAACGTTTTGTTAAAATAATTTGTGTCAGTTTTTAAAAGCCGTTTCATAATATTTTCGTTTTTTTTTTTTGGTGCTTCGACATTTCACAACTTTTCCTATCAGTTAATGATCTATGATTGTATTAAACTTGAAATGAAATCAAGTCTTAACGAAACCCAGTTTGCAATGTTTGGAAGGAATTGCTTATTAATTAGCAACTAATAATTTTGAAATAGGAATTAAGAGTATAAGTAATTTGAACCCGAACAGGCGGAAGTTAAGTTGTAGCTGAGACATTTCCTTTTAAGGAAAACTACAGCCCTCATAAAACGTTTGGAAAGCACGGGAATTGGGCTGGAAATCTAGCGTACAGACGCCTTCCCTGCCTCATTCTCTGAAAAAACATACAAAGGTCCAAGTCGAAAAAGTTATTATTTATCGCTCTCAAATTTGGCTGCCAAGTGTTACCCTAATATAGCCTTAGTATCATTCTCACCTTTTCAGAAGATTGGATTTATGTAGCAAACTACGTTCTCATATTTCTTTCTACTCTGAAGAGTTCAGTGTTGTTTACTTCTACCGCTAGGATCTGAAAGTCACATGGTAAATTAATTAATTTGTTATTAATATTGTTAATTGTTACCAATATAACATATTGTTAAATGTTAATTATTAATATTAAACTCATAATTAATTCTTGGAAACTTGTAAAGGATTTGCAAGGAAAGTTTGCATTAATTATTAGTGGTGTATGTAGAAACTCAATAAGAAAATTCTACCACTAACGGGCAAGTTAGTTAGAGAGTTTATTTTATATGAAGGGTTAGTCAAAAGCTGGGTTGCAAGGAGTGACAAAACAGTGCGAGTATGGACGTTACAAAAGTACAAAGCACTCTTGTGGTTATAGTAGGTACACGAATGGTGTACTACATTGTTTTTCTAAACATAATATAGAGTATAACGTCGTAAACAACTGTATACAGCATGTAGTAGAGTTATTGTCTTGAACACGCCATAATACATTGAAAAACTCCATCCAGGAAGACAGATACAAAGGAATCTGAATATATGTATTTGGATTCATAAGCGGCTTTGCTTATGAGTGTAAACTTCCGCACCTGCATTATTACTTTCTCTTTTGTGTTGGTGTTCTAAGCAGACCGAGAAGAATAAACAATAGGATTTACGAAGGAACACTGATGGGTGCAGAGGAGACAGCAGATGTAGCATTGTCTGTCCGATTGTATACTAATAGGGCCATATCCCTGTACGTATATGGGAATTCTTTTATATTGTCTTCATTAAAACTGCGGAACCAGTAAAAGTTCTGAACATCTATGCGTTGATTAATATTCAAGTGAATCGTTTCTTGATTCCGCCATTCTGTCCAGTTGAACTGGTATAGCTCATACACCAATTCACTCCATCGCGAAGCGAATTTTTCGCGAACCACATGTACTAACTGGGGCGTATTTGCAATGACTTCATACGAAGGTTTCTCGCTGGCGTTGTACATCCATTTGTACCCTTTGTAGTCTTTGTAACATTCGAGCCATTTGCGAAGGAAACGCGAATCGCGGTGAGCAATGAGAACTTGTGTACCTAAGTACGTGAACTCCCAGCCTAAGACCATTTCGTAACGCCGGTAGTGGTGCAAATCTTTCACTACATACACATCGTTGTCTAAGTATATGCCACCGTATTTCATAAGAGTTTTGATTCGCATCACATCTGAGGCGTGCCAATAATGAAAACTCCGAGAAAACGGCTTTCCGAAAATTGTGTAGGGCAATCTAATGGGGAGTTTGCGAATGCGTCGGTACAAATCCGGTACTTTCTTCAATTCGTCCCAGTAATATCCACCCAAGTCTGGTATGTTGATATGGAAGTAGATGTAGTCCGGTTTGAGGTGGTAGTAAGCTGACTTGATGCACACCATGTCGTTAAACGTCAGATTGGGCGAATTGAAGCGAATGTAATGGACAATATTAGGAATAATGTACTCTCTTAAACCGGGTCCCCTGTTGTCCATTCGACTGAAGTCTCTCTCACCTTTTCGAGGTACTAAGTACGTCAGATCGTCCATGTATTCGTCAGCTAAAATGGAGTCATTCACTTTCACAGTACGGCCATAGTAATTATACCATAAAGAAGCAGCAATGCAACACAGAATTAGAAAAGGATAGCCGTAAGCTTTCCTAATGCGAAAACAGGGTCGTTTACGGAAGAAAGTGCTGAAAAACATGATGATCTATTGTGTTCCGTAAACTGGATTTGAAACTGTTAATTAATATAAGCTCATAACGGGGCAGGTAAAAGCTTACTAAAAGGGTCCTTTGAACAGGATGTGGTTTTATACCAAACCAGTTTGGTATGTGTCATTCACTCTTGTTAAGCTAGCAGACATTTGTATGTAATCTGTAAATGTCAAATTGATTTAATATATCAACAGAAAGGTTGGCAGATTTATTGGTATGAATACACTACGCGAAGAAAAAACAGTTAGTTGACAAGTTGTTTTTTCCATAACCACTTAGTTCATACAATCTTGTGGCAGACAATACATACATACTTCTGCACTTGGATAATCACAGTTAGTTATAGGCAATAAGGATAATTGGATAATAAGGTAAGTTTTAATTATAAGCATTCCAGTTCCTTATAGCTATATAATAATACGATTACGAGAAGCAATTTGGGTCAGTGCTACGTATGAAGCAGCTACTTGCTAATGTTGCCAAGGCTTTTGCGTAGCACAAAATAACTAATTTGTGATGACATTTCCAGTCAAGTAATGCGCAATATTTGACACTTTTTACATTTTGGCCGTTAGCGGTAGGTAGGTCACAAATCGAACAGAATGGGCTTTTAGCGTTCAAGTCCGGAGTATACTCTCCCGAGGGTCGTAATTTCATCCAGTACTCGTTTCTTTTTTTCCTCTTTATTGGAGAGAAGTTATACGTCACAGCTTGTTAAAAACCGAAATGGTAGTGCTAACCTTATACTTCCATTTTAGTTTTTAAGAAGCTCGTTTCACTTCTAAGTAAAAGAAGATATTTTTCGGAGGATATCCCAACATTTATTTTTCTCTGCCTTCCAAAATTGACACTTTTTTGGTAGAATTATCTAGTATACCAGATTTATAGCAGAACACAATCACATTTCATACGTGGAATTTAACGTCAGTTTTTTTATAGGGGGTTAGTAGTATTTTATTTTGTTACGCACATCAAGAAGACCCATTTTTGTTTGGATTAGAATGACAAAGTGTCTATACATGGAAAATTGTTCATTGGCCCTAGAACAACGTATATATTTGGAACTTATAAACGGCAATTGCGAGATCGCTGTTGTCTTTTTGTTACTGTGGGAAAGCTTAACCAAACACTTAACGTTTCTTCAGATAACGAGCCACGCAAGCATCTCTTTGGCAAGCCACTTTGGCCAAGTCAGCGTCTTCATCTTGTTCGTGTAATGACCGAAGAGCTTGGGCCATGCGACGAGCTCGGGAAAGACAGATGAGATCCCCTTGGCAAATGGCTTGACTTTGTTCATTAAACGTCCATGTGCAGGCATTCGTTTCTTCGTCCTCATCCACCTGGTAGGAAACGTAATGAAATTATAATACTAAAGCTGTATTCTCTCAAACTACATATAAAGTTCTTCCCATCCTCTTCTGGGAAGTCTAAAAGACCTCTCTTTTAAAAATATACTTACGCAAAGAAGACAGGCTTGGTGACGGTTGCATGTATCCATAAAGAGGTTATGATAATCTCCAGTAATCTGACTTACTACGTGGCACACTGGTAGGATTTGACGAAGTACAGGACATTCTTCTTCATCTAGTAAACAATAAGCAAAATATGGTTACAGGACATGTTTTTATCGATCACTTTCATAAAATATAACAGTAAGGGGTTCTAGAAAACAGGTACCGCATGCATTACTGAGGGAACATTCCCTGTCATCGCTTTTAGGCCTCTTTTCGAGACTTATTGTTGCAGAAAGCTATCGTGTATCAGTAGACTAAAACCTGCAACATGCGTATAGTGACGTCTGGGATTATTTTATAGTATTGAACGTCTGGCAGTGTCTAGTAGACAAGCTTTTCTTATCTCGTACTAAATTACGCTAAAAAGAACCGTTCGCTTCCCAAAGCTGCGACCGTGGCGCGCAATCCCCATGTGTTCTCGCTCCATCATATGTTATCTCAGCAATACAAACCACGTTTTGGAGCGTTGAGGTATCGTAAAGCATATAACGTATCTAGGATGCATTGTTCCTTCTTACTTTTTTGTTTCTTTTCTTTTTTCTTACCTGAACGATGAGTGTCAAGGGAATAAAAGCCCGGCTCTTGCTCCAACCACTGTTGCATACCAGCTCGTTTAGCTACGTCGAAGGGATAGCGTTTTTTTAAGGAACGTTTCTTTTTTTTCGTTTTAAGATTGTCTTCATCCTCATCCTGATCGTCTTGCTCATCATCGTCCCACTGTTTTCCTGGGAGAAATCCTTCTCTCAGTTCATTGTCTTCGTCATAATCTTCCCAATCGCGCTCGTTGGCCAAATGCCGTTGCAGACGTTGTTTCAGATCAGCCACCATCTCTTGTAACTGCGCCATGCTCATACGGTCAATCAATTCGGCCATGTAATGTGCCTCGCTTTGCTGTCGGTCAGGGCTGTTTAATTGTCGTCGACGTCTTCGGCGAGACAGAACCGCATCGTCGTCGTTCCCATCGTTTCCGTCGTCCAATTCGTTAGTGTCGGGACCTTCGTTAACCAAACTTGAACTTTCCCAAGCAACCTCGTCGGATGTGGGACCAGCTTGTTGCTCCTCCCGTCCCCTCCATTTTTTCATGGTTTCCTCTTCGAATTCATCGCCTTCCTCGTCGTCTTCACCGTCTTCCATTTCGGTTAGATTAACATCGTCCTGGCGATCCTGGTTACCGATATCGCTGTCCAGATGACGTGGGACAGAGTTTCTTTTCTTCATAACCTTGCCGTGTGAATGGTGGTCAAAGCGTTTACGACGCGATACCAGTGAGCCGGCAATTGCTTTGTAGTATTCGGATTCTAGCCAGTCACGTAAATCCTCATCGGTGCGCTTATCGATACCGAAATAATCGTCCCAGTCCACCGACTTTTTCCGGATATTCTTAGTCTTGCTTTTCAGGGAATTCTCTCGGCGCGCCAAAGAAGAACTGATGGGTCGATGTTTCTTGGGAGCGTGGGTGGAGGTGCCGGTTAAATTCACCGTCTTGGAAGCATTGATCTGGACTTTTGCTTCCGCTAGGACGGGCAACGCTCGCGGTGGCTCCATTTCAACTTGACGGCGTTTACGGATAGGGCGTTGCAAGGATGGCGTTTCGCCGGCCGATGACAAATGACTTGTGTGTTGCTGTAGCTGCTGGCCATTCTGTTTGCGCTGAGCACGCTGGACAGAGCGCTTTTTCATTTGCAGATGAGGATATTGATGCATGTTGCTCCAGCGCTTGCCAGCAGGCTTCCATTGTTCCCGGAAGCCAGCCCAATTACGATGAAATCCTCGACTGGGTCCTGCCTGACCATTGACGCCATTATCATCCTCGGATGATGAGCCATGTGGGTAGAGCATTCCGCCTTGGTCTTGGTCGGCTTCGGAGACGTAACGAGCCCGCCAACGAGCCGGAGCACGAGGCATAGCTCGTTTGCGCTCATCCATGAACTCGCTAAGGTTCTCGTCGTCGTCATCTGAATCAAGTCCTTCGGAGGCTAATTCTTGCAGTATGGCAGCAATGGCTTCATTTTCCGCTTCTTGGCTTTCTCCGTCTTGCTCATCGTCCGCGACTAAAGGTCCTGGATCAGACTTATCGGAAAGAGTCATCTCTGGGGTTCGTTCTTGTTGTTGAAGGTGGCGGAGTAAAGCGAACCATGATTCATCGTCCAATTTGCCCAGTAATTGCCGAAATTCCTGGCGGCCTTGACGAGTACGAGCGTAGTCGTTAAATGATTGGAAGGCGGCCTCCAAAGAACGTTCGGTCGGTTCCAAGTGCTGAGCGTGACGACGGAAACCGAATTGGTCCCGTACGTCCCCTATTAAAGGTTCAGGCTCATAATCGTTAACTGCTGCATCAGGACTTGGGTTAAAATAAGATCGTTTGATGTGGAGTGGGTAGCGATACCGGACCAAACCACGGGGTGTAGGACGGCGAACGTCTCGGCGAACCCGGGTAACGGCATCTAAGGCAGCTTTCAGGCTGGTTGAGTTTTCATTGTTGCTATTGCCCGTGAAATGAGCGTTCTCTGGTAAAGTATGAGGGGCGGCGGGTGCGGCGTCACTGTTTGGACACCATTGATAGATGATCATCCAAATGACCATCCCACGCAAAGTTAGCCATAGTTTCATGCTGATGAAGCTTTGCTGCAACGCCCCAGCACTGTCTAGCGTCAACTTGAAATGTCTGTACCAAAGGAACATAAATTGCATGGAAGGTTAGAACCTGCAGTCATTTCAATCTGCATTACGGATTACGCCCATTTTCTTTTCTTAATCAAATAGATTTTGGATTTCGCTTTATGTTTTTTAAAGTGATAGTTAT
The DNA here is from genome assembly GCA_023053545.1 of Lepidurus packardi. Lineage (NCBI taxonomy): Eukaryota > Metazoa > Arthropoda > Branchiopoda > Notostraca > Triopsidae > Lepidurus > Lepidurus packardi. The sequence goes on from JAKZAN010000002.1 coordinate 9,439,942, forward strand.
ACGGCTTATTTCTAGTGCCATATAGACACTGTTAAATGTCCTTTTAGAGCAAGTTTTAAGTTCATGATTGACGAAGTTAAGGGCTTCAGAGACTTATAGTTTGAGCTTTGAGCTGAGAGGCTATGCGATCTATAGGAAAATCGGAGTTGCTACATGTTACACTGCGTGCGGCGTATTGTGTAGGTGCTTTTATGATACATTACGAGTAATTGCCAAACACCATAGCAACGCAATCATTGACACAGTAAAGTAGAGTAGAGGCAAGGTAGTGCTATTATGAGCCATATAAAAGCCTTTGCATTCTTTATAACTCCCAATTGACGATCATATACCATTTCCCATGGAGTCACCCTGCTTATCCGTGGGATCATTACGGTGTGTCGGCATGAGGCAGGAATTTTTAACACAGCAGGAATGTCGGAATCATCTCGGGAATCTCGCTAGAATATTTTCTCCTGAATTTCTATACCCATTACCGGACATGTTGAATCCCCCAATTCCAAGCTGTTTCCCAACAGCTTACGAAGTTCCTGAATCTAGTAAGCGTGCAATTTGGGCTTACGACATTTTTTTCTTCATAAAGTGGAGATGGAAAAGGAATGACAGAGACTGTATGTACCGGATTTCGATAAAGCTTGGCATGCTTATACGCCCATGCTTTATTCCTAGCTTTCGAAAAGGAGTACCTTTAAAAAAAAAAAACTAAGCCAATGTGCGAGGGAGATATATTGCATCAGCTACTTTCTTAATACTTCTATAAGACGTTTGTGGAGTCAGGGGAACTTTCCCGTTGAGTAAAAGCAACATCGGCGCCCTTCAAAGACAACAAGCTAGTCTATAGCGAAAGCAAGCAAAGTAGGAGTCAGCAATCGATAATTTAAGGCGATCCTTCGGTATATCTCTCTGCAGAAATGTGCTCTCTTTACCCACCAATATTACGACTTCATGCGAAGTTGTCGACAAGCGATCTTCAAAGTTTCATGCGTTTGCTTAGTTACCAAATGGAAACACGCAAATTTTCTGAGATCCTCCAAGCCTTACAGGTATTTTAGGCTACGTCCCCATGCCTGCTACTAAATTTGTAATTCTAATTTATGTAAGTCAACTGGAAGTATATATTTATATAAAAAAAACACCAAAGATGCCCGTTACTGTTGGAACCCGGCGGGGTCCTTAATGTAGGATGCATTCAGATTACGTGGAAAGAGAGGGAGAAATAGAGTTTTTGTTTAATGAATCTTCGCCGTATCAAGTAGATATTAGTGAAGGAACGGCGAATTTATCGAGCGAAAGCTGTGGGCTTTTCGAGTGGTCCAAATGAGCGGCAATGAGCTTTTGCTTATAGCTTGTCGGATCTCAAATTTCTTTTATTACCTCCCCTCAAAGATCATGAAGGCTGGGTGTGGGTCTAGCCGTAGAGTAGCAAGGACATTTACCTAATGCAACGTATTGCATTGTGTCCTGGGCAATAGAAATTCAAGAATCTTCAACGAAGCTTTTAAGCGGATTGGAAGGACTATAAAATAGCGAGATCACTAAGGCAGTTTTGGCAAAAAGAAAGGCAGATTCACTGATTGGAATTGGAGAGAAGACCTTTGAATTGGAGAGAAAACACTAATCAGTCTGCAGCTCTTGTTTCTGCACTCCTCCCCTTTTAGTAGTCCTTAAGTAATGAGAAATAAGGTGGTCGCTAAGTGGAATTCTTTCTTTAAAAAGAAAAAACGGAGTCACGTTTTCTTTTTAGCTGCAAACTCTGTTGCCATAGGAAACGAAATGTGTTGAGTGCGTCAAGATACATCTGAGTGGTATATTTAATTCTAAACATTCTTCTATATTTTATATGCGTTCACTTTTTCCACGAGTCATGTTTCGTGTTTCGCGTTTGTTAGTTTCATGTTCAGTGACGACAAGCTTCGTGTGGAAAGTGGTTTGGTTGTTGCAAAAGTGAAGAGCAGCGTCTTTTTTATGTACGTAGTGAGGGACCTTTTTTTTCCCCGAATCTCTGTTGTGGAGCAAAAGTCATAAGATAATATGAGACTGGCTTTCTACAAAACGTACATCTAAGTAACTATAATCCTCTTTGCTCTATAAAGAAATTCTTGGTTTCCGGTAGTCAAGGTTACCTTCCTCCTAGGAATTATCGTACTTTTGATTGGAGCCGTTCGATAAAAACTGTTGGACTGAGTAAGCTCGTGGTTGGGTAAGCCAAGTGTGAACGGGTTTTGTCAATTATGTCAGCCTTTTCCTAGTGAAGATCAGGAAAATCTAGTCGAGCCCTAGGACATTTTTTGGTTCAATGCGGCATTGAATATCTGCCGCGTAACTTTTATTGGCCTTGGCTTAAGCCTTGTTGTGGCCTCTTTTTTGTTTATCTTGGGAGAAAAGACAGTAACAATGCTGAAGTATATAAAAGACTCGACAACGACAACGGGTCGCCAAGACGGTCCCTTTACGTTGGATCAATAATAGGTATATGTGCTTGCTCCAGATTTATTTTTCGTCATTTTGGACTCTGCTGGGTTACAGTGTATATGAGTCCCGAGAAGCTCTTCAAGGAAGGTTTTCCGATTCCAGCCTCGTGTGTTCTTACTGTTGCGTTGGTTATTAATGATTGTTCCTATAATGAAAGGTGAAACCGAAATTTTAGAACTGCGCTTGGCTACCAGCTACCTTTATTTACCCAAATTATTACTGTTGCGTTGGTTATTAATGATCGTTCCTAATGAAAGGTGAAACCGAAATTATAAAACTGTGCTTGGCTACCAGCTACCTTTATTTACCCAAATTCACCAACTAGTGTGGCTAGGGTCGAAAGCTTAATAAACAAAAGTAATATTCCGCCCTATCATCAATCTTATAGGGTATGGGATATCTGAGACGCAAGTTCGTTTTGTTATTGCAACTTCTCTTATATGCTAAGGTTATGGGTTAGTTTTTACTTGGTAATTTCTCTCTATCTTGAGTGTGTGGGGCTTTGCTTGCTTTTGGAACACTTGTTGCTCTATTGGGAACTTTAAGTGGTTGGTCTCAGTTGTGAAGGCAGCACCGGTTCGTTTTGTCTAGTCGATAGCGTGCCACCACCTTTCTTTTATCACGAAAGACAATATCTAGCAGCATTACTTACCTAATCTGTACGACGCAACGAAGTTGTTGATGCTGTCAACAAAAATAATTGCCTTGACGGTAACTATGCAAACTTAATGATATGTGTGGTAACTGTACTGTACATTAGGGGTTTCACGGACCTACGGAAGACTCCCAATCTAAGCTTGCTTTATATAGTAAAAGCGACAGTAATTCGCGCAAGCGCCATTTTGCCTGCTGGGCTTCCAAGTTCCATGCGTGCAGACCTCAACCGCCTCTCGCTGCTGGGCTGCAGTAATACTCCCGAAGTGTCAATTTTTCTTGTGTTGCTTTCCGTATTTAGCTCCAATATTGGGCCGATGTTTCTAGATACATGTGTAGCCTTTTTTCATTCTTACTCTTATTCTCAGAATAGAACAAAACCTTTTCTTTACTATAATTCCCTCAACCGTCCTAAATAAATCTAATAGACACAATGTTGCTTTGTACCTGACTTTAAGTAATGAACGTGAACACCTATAGGGCTATTATTATAGTCTACTCCTTTGTATTGTATTGTACCTTTCCTTCGTTTCCAGGCAAACAAATATCGAGGGCAAGGTAGTACTAAAAGAAGTATCAAGCTTTTCAAAGCCTCTTTAATGCTTCTTTACTTGTTTACCAGAGAAGCAAGCGTGGTACCGAAAAAGCATAGAATAGGATAGGGAAGCCGACACGGGAACGGGAATGAAGTGTCAAGGAATGCCTTTCATGCCCACAAGACAAATAAACTCGGAACCCAGCTACATATTAGAATTCCGGCATGAGCAGGAAAACATATTGAATGACTGACGACCTCTTTCGGTCTATTCTTGTTTTTCCCGTTTTGGTGTCTTTTGTTCTTCCGGTCTTCAGAATGACATTTTTGTTAGAATAAAATGGTTCAAACCTTATTCAAACTGAACCGCGTAGAGAGAGGAAAAAAATTAAAATTCCCTAATGCATAATTTATGCCGAATAACATTTGTGCACGTTCGAAAGCTGTGAAGTGAAGGGCTACATCGAAGTGCTATTCCCAGTTGCGCTTGAAAGCTTGAAGATCTTTCTTTCTAGACCACGTTAGTCCAAGCGAATAGGCCAAGCAACCAAGCTTAGTATTCAGAAGCATACAAAGCTTATAATACCAGTTCGCCTGTCGCGGTTTAGTAGTTTTAATAAAAATAAAAGTCTGGAACGACTTCCGAGTGTTGGAAGTCGGTGTTACATTATAATTAAAGTGATTCGGTAACAGAAAATGCTAAACAGACTCGCCAAAGCTCGCGTTCATTATGTCTGTACCAGGTAAGAGTGTAATCCCGAGTGACGAAAATATGTGTTCTTTATTAGTTATTCATTGTTGTGTTGTGATCGCAGGGCTGCGATATGGCACGATCAGCCGCGGTTTTCGAGTTCGGTACCGCCACAAATTAAGCCTATTAACAAAGTTTTAATTGCCAACCGAGGTGAAATTGCGTGCAGAGTCGTCAGAACTGCTAAACGTTTAGGAATCCGTACTGTGGCAGTTTACAGCGATGCAGATAAGAATTCGATGCACGTCTCTATGGTACTGTAAAGAAGTACAATTATCGTTTTTAACATTTGATTAGACTTTCTGTTAAACAACTAGGCTGACGAAGCCTTCAGAATTGGAGTGGCTGCTTCACAAGAAAGTTACTTGAGACAAGATCGCATTCTTGACGTAGCAAAGAAGACAGGGTCTCAAGCTATTCATCCAGGTTATGGCTTCCTATCAGAAAACACTGAATTTGCCGAGTTATGTGCTAAATCCGGCCTTATTTTTATCGGCCCACCTGCTTCGGCTATTAGAGATATGGGAATCAAAAGGTATTAAAAAGAAGCAACCTCCTTACATTGCTAAAGAACGTTAAATCTCTAAAACAAAAACCAAAAACTACTCTTAATAGTACATCCAAATATATTATGTCGAAAGCTGGAGTTCCTATCATTGAAGGCTACCACGGAGAAGACCAGTCTAATGAACGTCTCAGATCTGAAGCCGACCGTGTGGGTTTTCCTGTGATGATTAAAGCTGTACGGGGTGGCGGAGGCAAAGTAAATTGGATGCGTTTAACTCTTAGCAGTTAGCTTAAAAAACAAAAGGCTTCTATCTTGATGGTTTAGGGCATGAGAATTTCTATGAAAGCGGAAGATTTCGAATCTCAATTAGAATCTGCTCGACGAGAAGCGATGAAATCCTTTGGTGACCAAGTTATGCTTATTGAGCGCTTTGTAGAGCGGCCGCGTCATGTAGAAGTCCAAGTTTTTGGCGACCATCATGGAAATTACGTGTATCTGTTTGAGCGAGATTGCAGTGTCCAACGCAGACACCAAAAAATCATTGAAGAAGCTCCGGGCGTAAGTTGCTACCGCTTGCTTGTCCAAACGAACACGGCTCTAACTCTAAAATTGGTCTTGTTTGTCGTTGTGCACACGTGAAGCCCGGAATCAGCCCAGAAGTTCGTGTTAAATTGGGCGAAGCTGCAGTCAAGGCAGCACGAGCCGTAAATTACGTGGGCGCTGGGACAGTGGAATTTATTATGGATCCACACCACAACTTCTTTTTTATGGAAATGAATACCCGGCTTCAAGTGGAACACCCTGTCTCCGAGATGATTACTGGCACAGATTTAGTAGAGTGGCAGTTAAGAGTAAGCTTTGCCGTCTAAAAGGTGAAAATTCCGATTTTTTTCTACGAAAAATCCTCAATTTTTATAGGTAGCGGCTGGCGAAACGTTGCCTTTACTGCAAAAAGATATCGAGCTCAAGGGCCATGCCTTTGAGGCTCGGATTTATGCTGAAGAACCTGGAAACAATTTCATGCCTGGAGCGGGACCTTTACATTACTTGGCCACGCCCCAGCCCCGATCTGATGTCCGTATTGAAACAGGTAAATATAACTATTACTTAAAAAATAAGTTGCGTAAAAACAAAACAAAATGTCTGATGTAATGTAATATATCAAGGTGTGAGACAAGGCGATGATGTATCTGTCCACTATGATCCTATGATTGCGAAACTTGTAGTCTGGGCTGAAGACAGAGCGAGTGCTCTGCGAAAATTACGATCTTGTCTAGCGGAGTACAACGTAATGTTTTTTATTTTTAATTCTTTTAGTCATTACGATTGATTCCTATTCTATCGTAGATTGTGGGGTTAAACACGAATGTAGACTTCCTTATGGATCTCTCCGGGCACCCCAGCTTCATGCTAGGCGACGTGCATACAGATTTTATTACACAACATTACCAAGAATTGTTTCCTGCGAAACCTATTACGGATCAGCAGCTCTGCCAGGTAACAGTGATCTGTTTAAATAATTTCACTCATTTTATTATTTTTTTAAATTTTTTTAAGGCTGGGTTAGTGCACATTCTCACCGAGCAAGCTAAAGCCTTGAAACAGCAGCTAAAGCACCCCAACTCGTTTAGCCCTTTCGCAACTCTGCCAGGCTTTCGAGTTAATCACTTCTTGGAAAGAAAGCTGCAATTCACGGATGGGAAAACCAGCCACAGTCTGACCGTGAAATATGAAGGCAGCAATGACTACCAATTTACTTTATCCAGTGGCCATACTTACAAATTGTCGGGTGCATTGCACCAGGAAGATAGCGTTCGTGAATTATCCATCAACATAAGCGGACATGTTAGCAAAGTCCGGTTCGTTTATGACGGGGACCAGATCCACTTATTCACTCCTGTTAGTTGGATCTATCGTTTTACGAGTTTCTAAAGTTTATGGCGGCATCAAGAGTTTTCTAATGTGTTTGTTTTTTGGGGTGGGTGTTTCGCAGGATGGAAGCGTAGCTTTGAAACTGCCTCAGCCCGAGTTCCTTAGTCAAATAGATGCTTCAAAGAGCTCAGGAGATACTGTTGCTCCCATGCCGGGCATTGTCGATAAGATTATGGTCCAGGATGGTCAACAGGTCAATACCGGAGAGCCGCTGATGGTTATGATCGCCATGAAGATGGAGGTAAGTGTGTTGACCCAACTTTCAGATTTATCTTCCTATGCAGTCGGAAATAGCCTTTTGAAAGGCTTTTATTTATCTTTTCCCTCCTCCTTTTCTGCCTCTTTTTTTATATAATTCTAGTACGTAATCCGCGCTCCCCACGATGGCGTCATAGAAAAAGTATTATATAAAGTCGGCGATAACGTAGCTAAAAACGCAGCCTTGGTCCAATGGACTGCAGATTCAACTCCATCGGAGTGACATACAAGTGGAAAACAAAAATATGAGACAAATACCGACTAGAATTGTTTGCTTTATATACAGTAATTCATTTTACAAAGATTCTCACAAGTCTCCCAAATATTATTGTGGACATAAATAGCTTGCGTTTAGCCAGGCGAGTTTTACATTACAAATACGTATATGCCTTTGTGTATCTGTGTACTAAGCTGGATTGCGGCAGCAACAAATGTCATGCTCTCCTGGCGAACTGTGCAAAAATACCCTGGTTTTAGAACATTTGCGGTTGGAGGTTGAGGCAGCCTTGAAAACGATATAAATACGTATATTGATTGCGAGCTGGAGCGAGAAAATTAGAGACGAATTCCTTTTTGCTCAAACTATGGGAGTGCTTCCGTTCCAATTCACATTAGCTCCATACCACCTGTTTTGAATCAGAAGAATTCAAACTTTTAATTTAATTCACGTGATGTTAACATTCACATGAATTAAATAAAAAAATTGAATTATGTAATTGAATTGTGAATTATTTTTATTTAATTATTCATATAAATTAATTTGTTGTATTTTTGTTATTTTCTAACTATACTTTCTAGTTTTCAGTTATGTTAATTTTACTTTGTGTTGATAATTCTCTCCAGTAATGCAGAGTGAGGTTCGTCATTTTCACGGAGTACTTTGGTATTAACGGAGAGGGCAATTGGCGAAGTTTGATGGCAAGAACTCGTGTAATACGCCAACTCAAATCTATTTTTTTTTAAAAAAGTATCCAGTGAGGATTATTGGGAAGTAATTGGCTTTGAAGGAGACAAAAAGAAGTACGCTACGTACTTGTATTCCGCGTGGTAGTCTCTTAGTAAGTCTCGATTTTCGCTGAATAGAACGCCGCTATTGTCGTTCGTTATAGTGAGCCAAACAGGGTACGTGGGCGTTTTAAGTCGCGATCCAATTTGTAGTGTGTTCGTTTTATCTTCCGACCCCAACCAGACGAGCAATCCTAAAAGCGATCTGCTTGTAATCCCCACTTGAGCCACAGCCTGTACAATTTCCATTTCAAATTTTCCGTATTAAGAATCTGCTATTTTCTCTCCCTCTTCTTATTTTTTTTTAAATTTTCTTCATGCATAAAATAATTAAAAAAAACAAAAATATTAGAAGAAGTGAAAGGGAATTAAAGGAAATTAGGGTGCACTTACGAAGTTGTTTTCGTCGCCCACGTAAATTATGCTATTATGTAAATAAGGGGTCGCGCGTCCAGTAAGCATGAGAGTTATGACGCAGAAAGAAATATCCCCATTCAAATTAATCATTGGTGCGTTGAACGTGTGCCGCAAACTGGCTGGTAAATTGCTTCTGCCCAGGTCGTCGTATATCCTATTTTAGAATTGTTTCTTTTTTACTTCTTTTCCTATAATTTCTAAGTGATTTTTTTATGGTTTCGAAGGGGTGAAATGTTCTTTCATTTCTTCCTTCTCTTTTTGCGTGGGTGTTTTTCATTACCTTGGAATGGTACGGGAAAGAATGGCGCTGTAGAGCAGTAATATCAAGGCCGGTCCAGGATCTGCTTGGAACTGTAAAGAATGGGTGTGGGGAGGGAGTAAAAAGAACTTTGTTTCATTTTGTTCTCTTTTTTGGGTGTTTTCTTTGGGTGTGAGGAGGCGATTTAATGTTAATGGACACTACTTAATTAAGTCCCAGGACAACTGTTATCAGAAGTAGAGCAAGCCTGATACTCGCACAGGAATCACACATATAAGCCAGTTTCTGTTCGTTGAGCTGGTATGGGTGGCTTACCAGATATAAGTAGCGTCTGACAAGGATGAAGAGATCGTCGTATGTCTGTGCCACGAGTAAGTGAAGCTTTGGGCCAGAGCAGTGATATGCAGCATAACGATGCAAAAAGGAGCAAATGAATTTAGTTGGGCAATTTTTCTTGCTTTGTCTGTAGTCGTTAATACCTTCTCGGTGACGCCGTCCACGTTGTATGTCTCGCTTTCCGAGACGTATGCTTGAGATTGCGGAAGACATAACATCGCTTGATGGCTGTCTCCAGCAGCTTTCCAAAGAATATCCGTTAATGCTGTGCACAAAGCCTCTTGTTGCGCAGCCTTGCCCGGTTTCAAGGGACTGGGAATAATAGCAAGACAAACCCCTATTAGACCTTTGTGTTTTTAGGACTTGGCAAACGTTCTAAGATAAAGTTGGACGAAAGAGAAGTCGGAACTAACTACTTTCTACGGAAGCGCATACCTGGAGCACTCTACGAATTGAATAGTTAAACACGATTATAGAGGAAAAACTCGAAGTAAACTGAAACGAAGTCCCTTTAAGCAGCAATAGCCACCCAACAAATAATTGTCTGAAAAACAGGATGAAATTTTGCTTCGAGTTTTATTTTTCTTTCCATCGTGCGCAAAGTAAGTAATTAAAATTTTGAACAGGGAAGCAAGATCATGTGGTTCTTTAACATCACAGAAGTACCGACCGTACGGTACCCGAGATATTTTTTTTTATGTTTTAAGCATGGAAATAAACAGTAACGGTGGTAGCAAGCGCCGCACGCCATGCCATGACACGCCTGTGACGTCACGGCCATAAATTTGCATGCCAATAGATTTTGAACGGCTGTCTTAGAAAAATTGTCTACAAGAATCTCTGAAAACCTCAACGTATGGTTTTGCTGGCTGTTGCCCTTTAATAGAAAGTCGTTATTGGTAAACATAAATTTCGTTTGTTTACAGATCGTGGGAAGGTCGTAAGGTTGGTGAAGGGCAATCTGAGGTATTACACTTTATGTAAGGAGTTTGCTAATGTATCAGTTTCAGTTTACTTTTAGTATAAGAAAAGTGAGGCATTTGGTTTTAAGTTTGAAAGTACGGCTCCTAAACCATTATTCATAGAAAAGGGCCAAGGTAAATAGCTCCTGTCACGTCATATACGTGTAATGGAAGGAGCCGCTTTGTGCGCTTTCTTTACGTTGTAAACATTCTGGAGATAGCCATCGTATTTGTGCGTCCCACGCTTCGCAACATGCTGCTTTATACAAATACTCTAGGGTTTATTTATAACATGCTCTGTGCTCGCGAATTTTCTGCATTGGCAACAATATAATTGGGACGGTACCCCATGGCGTGACAATAGCACATTGACCTTGCGTGACCTAGAAGCATTATTTCAAGGAAGCATTGCGTCTACACATATTTGGCATGCTTTTACAGCAGGTCTTGTCGAGGAAGAACGCTTAGTCACATATATAGGCGTGTTTAGTACGGAATAACTTATGGAAATCTATTTTAATCGTGAGGAAGTTGAAAGAGAACAAAAGAGCTTTGGAAACTGTTTTAGAGGCTTACTGGATCGTGTCAGGTCTGAGGGAAGTAAAACTGCGAGACCGAAATAAGAGTGAAGAGCGTCGAGAAATACTGCCTCCGTAGAAGCCTCTGCTCACCATATTTTCAACCATTTTGGTAACGGAAACCGACTTGCTGTAGTGTATATATTATGTACATTGTGGGCACGATGGGTCGTAAAAAGATATAAACAAGAACAGAGAACAAACAAACGGGAGAAAAAGGCAAAAAACAATGAGGGCGAGTACACGAAAACGAAGAAGAAATTTATTCCTAAACGATTTTTGGCAGATCTAGCGTAGTTACTACGGAAAAGTTACTACGGTTACTACGGAAAAGTTCGATTCGAGTAACTGTAGACTCACGTCAAATCCTGGTCTAGTTCAATCCGTATGGCCAGTTAGTGCAGTGCGAACGTTTCGGTAAATACGGAGCGCGCGCTTGTGTATAACGGGCAGTTAGTGTGTGGAAAGCGTTCGATTTCCGTTACCCGACTGACCTGTACCCCTCAGCGGAGCTTTCTTGCTCCCTTGCTGAAGCCTTGTAGCTTAAGCAAACACATGAAAGTTCGCTTGAAATCCAAGCTTCAGCTGCTTTAATTGATTAGTTTAACTTGACTCCTTCTGCTTGATCTAACCAAGGTTGCGGCAGGGTAAAAACAATTTGTACTTCTAAAATTTACTGGTCAGTTGGGTGGGGTCGGGATGTTACCAAAAATCGAATGTTTTGATTGGGAGAATTGTCCTTTTTGTTTTGCACGTCATTTTGTTCGATTGCGTCAGCAGAGACATGGTAACAGGCTTCGGATGTAAGAATTCAGCTTGGCGGGTTACGCTTGAAGTGCCCTATTGTATAATGACTGAAGTTCACATTCGTGAGTCTATTCTTAGGCTTTAGGAGAGTCAATAGGCTATAAAGTGGAGGAAGAAGAGCCTTTATAGATCGTCCTCGGAAGCCGTTGTGCCTTTCGTGTGCCGTTCCTCTTCTGACCAACCGTCGACCAAGCAATTTGTCTGGCTTTATTCTTTCAATAAATTTTATATATAGAAAAATAAAAAATTCTCTTCACTGCAGTCTTATCGTTAGGTCCTGTAATGTTCCACCTGTAATGCTATATAATACTGTCACAAATAAATTGTGTGCACTTCAAACGAAGTAAGAAAGAAAACAGTGTACAGCCGTGGTGACCCAGCGAGAAATCTGCCTCAAATTTCATGGATCATAACGCAAGGCACAATCAAAAGAGCAACTTGTTGCAGTTCAGATTTTAAAAACTAAAAAAATAACTAAAGGAAATAGAGAAAAACGGTTTTCTTACCTTTGCGTAGTCCGGTTTGGGCGTTTTTCGAAGAGTAGCATACGTAGAACATGGGCTTGGATCGCCATTAACATGGATTTGATCACTGGCATTGTGGCGAAATTTCCCACCACGAGTCCATAACTCAAATCACGTTCGGGTTCGCGGAATACCAGACCGGGTCCATTACCAAAGAAATCCAGGCGAATAGTCCCCGGACATTGGCCGAAAACCAGCTTTCTGAGAGCCTTCTCGTGGAGAAAAAAGAAAGAAGGGAGAAATTCGTTACATGTTAGTCAGAAATATGTAAACTCATCAACAAGCATTTTTATCTTCTTTTTTTGTTTTGCCAGAAAGCACTTAGTGCAGCCTGGAGTGCACTTTCTATTCGACTTACGATAGCAGTTTCTTCAGTTATGGGCGTGCCACCTGTCACGGGCATTTGATGGAGCACATTCCGTTCTCGGCGAGCGTATAGTACTCTACCTGGAATAGTATCATCAATTGAAACTTGTCAATTTTTTGTAGCAAAACATGGAATTGAATTAGTCAAGTTTTCAACTCTTCATTTAATCACGTTTTTTTTGTTTTTTCTTACCACTCATGGCTCCGATGGTCATGTCCGAGCCGGTTGCCAGCTCTGTCACTTGGGCAGCAATGGTGCTGAAGTCATTCTGAAAGGAATAGGTAAAAAGGAATCACCAAGAGATCAATATTGTAATAAGCTGGAAGGTCTGGATTAGTAATGGAGAAAACAAGCAATAGAAATTCCAACGACTGTTCCTGTCAACATGGTTATGGCTTTAACGAATGACTTGTTTTCGTGCTCCTTAATTCCAAAGTTAACGACATACGAATTGTTGCTTGGAACTTTTTGTGTGTTTTTTAAAAGAAAAGAAATGAATGAAAAATAACAATAATTTGAATAAGACAATAAAAGGAAGAAAAAATTACCTTGCTACTTGCCATAGTACTTGACGTTTTGTTAGAAACTATGCTTACAAGTACGAGAATCACATTAGCGTCGTAATGGAGACACTATTAAAGCAAGGTGCAGTGCTTTGCGATGTGACCGACCGACTGACCTAAGCGTAATATAAACCAGCTCAGGTAGAAACCACCTCGCAGGTAATACTAAAGACTATAGCACCCTACCTATGCCGCCGTACCCACCCTTATGCCTCCTGTTTTACGTTAGAGAACAAGGACAGGTAGGACCCGCCCCTTCTTCAGCAAAGAAAAAAGTCGTAGACGGGATAGAAATGGAGGGAGAAGGGGGTGCACGGGAATCATCGATCAGCGATTTCGGTTCTCGCGCTTCGGCTCTAGTATGGCGTAGAACCTGGGAAGAAGTTTGGGAGCAGCTTTATATACAAAAAAAAACACAAGGTATAGAAACAGGAAGGTCGATAATCTTCTTACCCTTGTATTATAGACCGTACATTTTTTTATTCAACGTATGTTGACATGAGTGAGTCAGATCCCTCTTCACCTTCCTTTGACACCTTCAAAAAGTCTTCCCCTTTATCCCCCCTCCTTAGTTCCCCTCACCTACAACTTTTGCTTTCACTCTATGTTATGTGCTCTGATTAATTAATAGCACTTTGGTGGTTAAATCACAATGCTTCCTTTATATAACCTTTTGTAACCGACTGCGATTTCCGACGACATTGTAAAACTATAGTCGGTTTGGCGCTCTTTTAATTTCTTTTTTGCTTAAATGTTTATTTTGATATGCCGCTTTAATATCTTAGAAACTTACGTACAGTTCCAAGCAATTAAGGAAGAAAAACAATACATAATAACCAAATTTTATAACCTTTGGATTTTTTTTTTTTACCCAGGTGGTGCTAAGCACGGAACGGAAATTTGCAGAATTAATGTATTTTTTGGATGGCAGCGTAAATTTTGTTGAAGGAAATTGAAAGGAAACAAAAACATCCACGAGTTTTTACTGGATGCAACACACGTTCGTTTTTAAGAAGGTTTAACTTGGCTCGTTATTGCGTGAAAGTTTAACGTGCTGTATACAATTTGTCAAGGTGACTAGTTATTATATCCTTCCTTTCTATTATAAGCGTTTTTGTTCCTCTTTTTGCCTTAAAGATGGATGTCGTGCATTCATGAAGAGGAATTAAGTGATACTTCCTAGGTTTATACGCTGTCTTTTTTGTACACAAGTCAAGTTTCTTAACAAGTCTTTATGAAATACTATATTTGCTTTGCTATGACAAGTTTCCGTCTGGTCCGTGAATAAAGAGACAGCCAAACTGGCCTCTAAACTGGCTTATGGCTACCATTTAGAGCTCTCCGAGACGTCAAACGTCAGACGTTACATTAAACGGGCTCTATGCTATGCAGGATTATACTTCACTATAGTGTAGTAAACTTCTCTTATACGTTGGAACGGTAATCTTGCTGTGTAATGACTTTATGGAAGGGGCAATTGACGCGTTCCAGCAAGGCAGAAACTAACAGGTACAGCATAATAATTAGACAGGACGGACCAAAGGCACATGGCTCAAATTCCGTGGCAATGAATTCTAGCACGTCAAGCATATAAAGAAAGTCCAGTTGACTCTTAACGTTTTTCATGTTTGTTTTTGTAGGTGATGAGGTACAAGGCGAGCTAATATTTATTGATCAAGTTAAGATTAGCGGTTCTTAATGACGCCAGATTGTTTGCTTTTGTACAACAAAAACCCGTTGAACGATTTCCGTGTACAACAAGAAGCATTAAAAAATCCCGACTAGTTTCACGGGAGCACGCTAAGGGTTGTCTATAAGTTGGCTTCGAGGGGAACACGACAATTAGTACTCCATTTTGGAAGGATCGTATAATTGCTGCAGCCCAGGCGGAGTGTTGAAGGGTAATTATTACCACTGGTTCCGTGCTCTAGATCAATCTTGTTTCCCCATCACGAAACTTCGATTCTGTCCTAAAATTTACTTTCTAATATCGGGAACCTCGCTGAGCACAAGCATCAGCTCGAGCTAGTGGTTTTCTTCCTTTATATATAACATCGAAACAAACACGTTTTTCTTTTCGTTTTGTATTCTAGAAAACGTGCTCATTTTTATTGAGCTCTTATAGTATAGATTCAAGTTGTAATAAAGCAATATTCTGGTAACGACGGGACTTAAGTCTGCTCTTCTTTGACATCACCCCCTCCCCCTCCCCAGTGAGTTCAAACGTCAAAGACGTCAATGGCTTTGACCTAAATGGAGCTTCGGCGTATTTTAAAAGTGCAATACACTTCTGTTTGTTGGAATTGGCATTACATAAAGCCGTACCGGAATTAAACAAGGCTAGAGCCACGTTTTTTTTAAGATCGCTAAGGGGATCGGATATCTGGACCGCATGTGTCACTCCTTCTTACGTAAGATGGGTTTTGCTGTGCTCATGCGGTAGCTTCATAGACAGCATCCCACAGCTTGGAACCGCATCTTAAAAGTTGGGGGGAGGGGAAGACCCACATTGGTTTTAAACATCGCAGTGAATGCGATGACTTTAGAACGTTGACAGCTCAAGGTTTCGGTTTCGTTCTCGAACTTTTAGTTTCATCCAAGCCGTTGCTTCTGACGAACGTGAAGGGACAAGTCCTCTTTGCAAAAGCACGTGTACCTTTTTATTGTGCCGTTTACCCTCAGGAAGTTTCAAATAAGTGATCTATCTGGAAATCATGCAAGCCAAAACAAATTTCCTACACGTCATTACACTAGTATTGCTGATTCAGTGCGTTTATGGTTACGGTAAGTTAGTTTGACACCATTTTTAAAATATTTAGTTCTGGTTGTTGTTACTATAGTAGTAACAAACCGAATTAGTGCTCAAGCTTTCAAAGGGAAGTTTTTATTAAGCTTAGTTTTTTCTTTTTCAATAAGTTTAACTTTTATTTTCACATTTGATGACTTGCCAGTCCACGCTATAAAACTCGACTTTGACCTTCCCGACATGTCTAAGGGCTTTTGTTACGAAGCTCATGTCAATGTAAAAGGAAATGCTTATTCTCTTCTAAGTTTATGAAAGGAACTCTGCAAGAATTTAAAGTCCGCATTGGGTTTCTCACAGATAAACACGAGTGCGATCGTCCGTGTGTGGAAGGAGGATCGCGCAAGCTATGCCGGTACCATTTCAAGCTGGAGTATTATTTGACCTTAAGCAGGGCCTGTCGTAATTGCCCTTACAATGCGACAGATTGTTACTTACCTCATTGTATCCCAGCCAATGGGGTAGAAAGAGGTGTGGCTGTCATCAATCGACAACTACCGGGACCAAGCATACAGGTAAACAACCTTATGGCATTACCATGTTACAGCAGTCCTCCAGTGTATTTTCTGTGCCATTTTGTACGAGTCATAGTCATGTGAATCATAATACCCTTGTTGCTCGAAGTGATTCAAAGACTCTAAGGAAAAATAATGGAATTACGGAACTCTATAGAATACCCAATGGGTAGATTTAATTCCTCACTACTGTACAGCAGTATTTTTCTTCCTGTATATATCACCCTATATGCATATTGATTTTTTTAAATTGAAGTCCCTTGATGTTTAAAGTGTAGCAAGGATTATTCTGGGAAACGTTTGTTATTTTCTTGTTCGTGTTTTTCCTCTTTAAACAGGTTTGCCAAGGTGATGAAGTAGTAGTGGATGTGATGAACCACTTAGCTGGCGAGAGTAGTAGTTTGCATTGGCACGGATTGCACATGCTAGAAACGCCTTACATGGACGGGGTTCCGCATGTTACGCAATGTCCTATTCCGCCGCATACGACCTTTCGATACCGTTTCTGGGCTCGTGATCCGGGAACACATTTCTACCATTCCCACTCAGGTAAAGCTACGGACTTACACTAAACCTGACCTCAATTTTTAGCGAACGGCTTAACCTTTAAACCACTTTCTCTGTCCCCTTCATTCTTTGGCTTCATTCGCCAACAGGTTTCCAGAGAGCTGATGGAGCCTATGGGCCTATTATTATTCGCCAAACCCGTGAAATGGACCCTCATGCAGATCTGTATGATCTAGACCTCGCAGAGCATGTAGTCATGATACAGGATTGGATGAGCGAGCTGGGTTTGGCCAAGTTCGTGGCGCACCATCATGATGATGGGGACAACAAACCGAGCAGTATGTTAATCAATGGCCATGGGAGATTTCACTTGCCCGAAAAGTACGAAGCCCCAGCTGGATTGATGCCTTTAGCGAGATTCGTAGTTGAACAAGTGAATTCTTAACTTTTTTTTTACCTTCTTATGCACATTAAAAAGCATTTGTTATCCTTCCAGGGGCACACATATCGGTTCAGGATCATTGGAACCGGTATTCTCAACTGTCCAGTACAAATGTCTATTGATAATCACACGGTATTGGTGATCGCAAGCGATGGAAGTCCAATTAAGCCCGTTGAAGTGGATTCTTTGGTCATAAGCGCGGGAGAACGATTTGATTTTGTCTTCAATGCCAGTGCGGAAATAGACAATTATTGGATGAGATTTCACGGGCTCTTGGACTGCGCGTTTACAAAAACTTTCCAAGCGGCTGTTTTGCAGTACAAAGGAGTGGTAAATACCACTGGAGAGCCTGAAGGGATTTTGACGTATACAAACACCGTTCGGGATGGTAGAGTAAGAATATGCTTTTGAATATACACCCAGATTTTATCGTTATGACATTCTCCGTTTATGCCTTAGACCTTGAATCCCATGAATGTAGCTCCAGGAACTGAAGACGAAATTACTGTGGCGGAACTTAGTTCCTTAGACGAAACTGATGTATTGTTGGAAAAAAACCCGGATCATCAGTTTTACTTAGCGTATGATTTCAATCCAATTAATAACAAGAACTTCCATGACCCTTCACTTTATCCAATATTCGGAGGTAAGTAAAAATTTAATTATTGTTAGAAAAAAGTAATTAGTTAGATGAGAAGTAATTTATGGATGTGTTTAGTGGAAAAATCCCAAAGAACTTTTACGCCCCAGATCAACGATATCAGTATGCTAATGCCTCCGTTTCCTCCGCTTTCCCAACGAGATCAAATTACGCCGGATCTGTTTTGCAATGAATCCACAGTCTCCAATTGCACGGAGGAGTATTGCAGTTGTCCTTATGTGCTCAACGTCGAGTTGAATTCTTTGGTCGAGTTATTCATTATAGACAAAGGTATTTTTAATTTTTGAAAATTATTACGAACATTATTTTGTAATGTTAGGGGTCACTTTCGATGCCACGCATCCATTTCACCTTCACGGAGCTGCATTCCGGGTTGTAGCGATGGAACGCCTAGGCTCCACTACCACAGTGGAAGAAGTTAAAGCTCGTGATGCGAATGGCTTGATCAAACGTAAATATATTGGAGCGCCTATTAAAGACACCGTTTCGGTACCTGATGGTGGTTATGTTATAGTGAGATTTCTTGCCAATAATCCAGGTATGTTTTCAGCCTTACGTAATTTAGGAGTGTTATAATCCTCGACGTTGAAAATCTTAAAACCGTAACTTTGTGTAGGTTATTGGTTATTTCATTGCCACTTGTCGTTCCATATTGAAGTTGGAATGGGCTTGGTCTTTAAAGTAGGCGAGCATTCGGATATGTTGCCTGTTCCTAAAGGTTTCCCGAAGTGTGGAAACTTTCTTCCGGACCTTGATGTTGATGAATCTTTCGAATGGATAAAGGAAGATGAGGAGCTGGGTAAGGATAATAGAATACCAGTTCATCGCATTCGTCATGGTCATGGTCAACATACCTATCACGACCCAAGCAATGAAATTCCTTTATTGAACCAAGAAGCGTTGGTTACAAGACCGGATAATTCAACGAACAACAACGTGCCAAAATCTGCGAGCTCTGTACTTTCCATACCGGTCTGGCTGCTAGTAATGGAAAGCTTGGTGTTATTTTCAAAGTCCAGGTGATTGTTTAAAATGCCGGGATACCTACGTTTGAGTGTCAAAGATTAAAATGATTCAGTTTCATTTCTCGGTGTTTAGCAAAGAGGTCATTGTTCAAGGACCGAGTTGTGCCTTTTATAACCGAATGAGTATTATTTTTAAAGAAGACGAAATGAAAACGCTTAAGGTACGGTGTGGCTATCTTTGTTTTTCGATCTACAGTATTTTTACTAGCTGCATAAATAACATAGCATATAAGTTTCGAGGTGCGCATTTGGGAAGAATTGGAGGATTTGGAATGCGACGACTTCTAATTCGTTACAGTATCGGATTCTTATATGTTCAGTTCGGTAAACTCCCTGTTGAGTGCTTTTCGTAAGATTATTTTTTCAAAGAACTTCTAAATTAAGTAAATGCACATCAATGAAAATGCAAAAAAAATCACAATCTAAAATCTGAAAAATGGCAGGTACTTGCTCGTTGGTAGGGATTTACTCCCCCTTTCGGCTTTAAAGGGAAATTACCCTCTTTAGCCAGCCATGTTTTAACGCTAAAGGAATTGGGAGTGTTTTGTTTGTTGTTAAAACGGTAATACGCAGAAAAAATACGAATATTAATAATGATCACAGTGATTATAGAATAAAGAACTTTATAGCAGTTCTGTTTCGTTGTTATTATGAGAGAAAAAGCTAATCCAACCCAGAAAAAAGCTCAGAATATATCCTTTCTTTTCGAAATTCTGGAATCTACTGTACCGTAAAATACATCGGTACATGTAAATGATCCGAGACAACTGACAAGAACAGGACCGGTTACTATAGTAAGTCTACTCCGTTATTCTTAACAGATCTAGAACCAGGTATTAGAAATCACATACAGACAGTATGACAAGATAAACAGTGACATTTAACGTGGGAAAGTGAGACTTTCGTCTTTGCCAATAAATTATTTGCAATCCAGTAATCAATCAATGTAAGCATTCGTAGAGCCTCCAAAAAAGGATTCTTTCAATCTCATGCTTCTATCTATTCCTGTCAAACAACCTTCTTTGTTTAGATTCCCCGTCTCTGCCCAATTTTGCCCACAGTTAATGGCTGAATTTTCCTTGAAATTTTGCCTGCTGAGATGTGCATCTTTTGTTGCTCTGTTAAAGGGTTTTCCAGAAACTAAGCCAACGTTTCAGTTTCGCTTCGCAGGTTCTAACAGAAACCAGATTGTGTTTGAAATAGCACAGACAATAGGTAACGTTTTTGTTTCTAAGGAACATGTAATGCAAATTAGGAGGATTTTGTTCTCTCCATCGGTTCCCAGAAAAAAACAGCGCATACTTTTACCACGTATAAAGTAATCAGCAATAGTTGAAGGAATTTCTCATGCTCCAGGTTGTTCATACTGGCAAGTTAAGTCACTAAATAGGTCCACTCCATATGAATTACTTTTTCTAATCTGTTATGTTACTCTAAGAAAGAAAACTGTTTGCTAATCGCAGCTGTTTTCCTTCGAAATCGCAGGTATCCCCTGTTAGTCAAGTCTTGGGACAAAGTTATTTCTGTTGCAACACGTTGGACATTACTGTGAAAGTGCTGGGAGCACATACTAATTTAAGGTATACTTTGCTATATTTACGGGACGTTACGACCCTGATATCATCAGAGCTTATTTTCGTGTTGTACATGGTCTTGGCTTTATTCCAGAATATTTTACTCGCTACACTGCGAGGACATCTGGCTTGCCAGGAATAAAGTCACTTTATAATTAGGGAAATCGAGACTAATATAGCAGCAATTGAACTGCTACTCAAAGGAACACGTTTAACAGCCTGTAAATAAGGTACCGTACCTTCCTTACAGATAGATGTATCTGTAAGGAAGGTTAACAAATCCAGCAAGAATTTGTTTCAGCTAGCAAGCACTGATTTCGAAAGAGTAGCCTTCCAAGTATCGTTATCGTGCCAAGTCTTCTATTGTCCCGGCTGGTTTTGAAAATAATGGTGTGACTATGAGTATCACAATGCTTGAAACCTTATTTACGGACACGCTGACTCTGTGCTATGAATAATACTTCAGCTTGACGCGAATGAAATTTGAAAGAAGACGTGGAATAGACACACTCCATTCATGAGCACATAACTAAATACAGAATACACTCGGGAATGTTTTAACCGCTATGTGTAGAACTCGGTTTCTTTACAACTGAAGCAAGAAAGTTAAATCAGTATTTGACAAATTACCTGCTATCCACTGGTCAACACGTTCATTCATAGTTTTGGAAAAATGGTTTTTCCAGTCTCCACATTCACCTTTTCGCATAAAGTGACCACTAGGATTCAAATATCCCATTTTCTTGCCTACTTCAGTATTAACTGCTGGATTCTCTTTAAAGTTTTTGAAACTCAGATGTTCCACTAAAGCTTCTACTTGTTTTTCTGTCAGAGATTTGTCCAGAAATAAAGCCAACCGTTGGATTTCACAGAGCAGATCCTAAAATGTAGTAAAACAGTTTTTACAAATTTTTCCTAAGCTGTTTTTATTTTATTGGATAATGTTCTACTGAATACCTTTTTCATGTCTTCATAAAACATGTAGTGCAAATTAGCATGGTCTCGCTTCTCCCAGGCTTCGAGAACGTGATGAAAGAAAGAACCGTAAACTGTTTCATCACGCATGAAGTAGTCTGCGAATTTCTCCATACTAATGATACAGTCCTGGATTTTGATTAACTTGTGATGGTAGTAATAAGACGTAATAACATCCTTCGGATTCCGGGCCATGTACACTACTTTGGCCACATCGAGGAGATCAGGTGGAAGCAAGCGTAAAGGTAAATGTGTTTTGATTAAACGGGGAGATGGAAGATGTACCAAATCTTCAACTTTGAGCAGCTTTCTTCTTATATATTCGTTCCCGGGAGCGTTCATTCCAGGAAGTAAACTCACCCTAAATTTATTAAAACTTTTATCCTTTCTTTTAAGATTAACCATAACCATAAAAATATTATACAAATTTAATAAAGGAAGAAAATTAGAGTAAATACAGAAAACTGGTCTGAACTGATATAAAATTAGTGGAAATTAATTTTTTCAAAATCTAAAAAAAATTGACAGTTGAAGAAGAATTTTAAAAAATAAACAAAAGTTTTAAGAATCGAAGACAAATTTCGAAAATTAATTACTTACTCCAAGAACGGAGAACGTAATTCGAGAGGTAATTTGGCTCCTATAAAGTCACAGTCAGTGCTAATTAGCCAAGCCATTTCTTGGGCCCAGGTTGTTCCTAATGATAATAACAAAAAAGTTTTACGTTTATAAAAGAGCGAGCGAGGATACATTAGCTTTTGATAGACTTGCCACATTTGGGAAAAGTGACGATCCAGACATCATCAGGTCTCACTTGCATATTATAGATGCTGTCGGCTTTATCCCAGAATGCTGTTCCCATTAGAATACTTCCGGGCTCTCCGCGAACGAAATCTTCTTTATAATTTGGAAAATCACGATTGATGGCTTCATTGCGAGAACTCTCCAAAGGAACTAACGTGACAGACAACCTTGCTTCAGCCATTTCTTAAGAGAACAAAAAGGGTGTTTGTGTTTTATTTTTCGAGACTTAAAATCTGCACTTTTCTTAACTGTGTTGTGTTTATAGTCCCATTGTCCGTATTGATTAGTTATCACAAGTCTCACTCTTCAATACGACTGAGCAAAGTTTAGAGATAAAAGATCCAAGAGATCCGTTACTACGCAACCGATTTCGTATTGTGGTGGCCTAAGAAAAGACTCGGAGCGGTTTCGTTGCCTTATGTCGCGGTTTGAACAAACACCTGATTGAGATGTCGTTTTCTATTGCTAAACACACACACACAAGCAGACTGGAGCAACCGATCATATTCAAGAGTCTTTTGTTTTTTCTTCGCCACTTTATGAAAACTATACTGATGATTTTGGCGCGAATTTCGTAATTGTTCGCAAATTTGAATGATTTCTTCACTCAAATTATCGTTTTCATTCATCCTAACACGTCTGAAAAAAAAACAATTATTGCAATTCGAATTTCGTGTTTATTGTTTCTTTTTACAGGTCTTGTTTTAAAGAACTCTTTAGAAGTAAATTTATCTCTCGCAATAAGGTTAATACGTTATTAGGAAATATCTTTGAGTGAAGTCGTATACCCTTAGGACATTGACAGTTTTTTTTTTTACAGTATGTACTACAGCAAACGTAAGACTATTATTGTAGACGGAAAGTTAGAGTCGTATTTGCCAAATTGTCTTCCATCCATTTATCGACGCGTTCGTTCAGACTCGGAGAAAAATGATTTTTCCAATCTCCTATTTCACCTTTCCGTATGAAATGACCGTCTTTATGGATAAACCCCGACTCTTTGTAGGCCTCGTTGTTAACTGCTGAATTTTCTTTGAAATTCTTGAAGGTAAGATGTTGCACCAAATCATCTTTTTGCTCGTGTGTCAAAGGCTTTCCCAGAAATGAAGCCAATTTTTGAATTTCTCCTCTTAGATTCTAAAATGAACCAGAAATGCGTGTCGGTAAATGAATTTTGTTCGGTTATGTGAGGGAAATACCTTTTTCATCTCTTCATAGAACATGAAATGCAAGTTAGGATGATCTTTCTTATTCCAGGCTTCTTTAACGTGTTGGAAGAAGGATCCGTAGACTATTTCGTCACGCATAAAGTAATCAGCGAATAATTCTACGTCACCGATGCAGTTTTGGGCTTTCATTAACTGATGGTGATGGTAGAACGACGTAATTACATCTTTCGGATTTCTGGCTACATAAACGACTTTGGCAACGTCCAGAAGGTCTGGCGGTAGTACAGAAAGCGGTAAGTGTGACTTGATCAAACGCGGAGATGACATCTTCTCAATGTCTTCAACTGTAGTCAGCATTTTGCGGAACTCCTCTTTCCCTGGTCCACTCATTCCAGGAAGTAAAGTCATTCTATTTTATTATCCAATATTAGTCTATGTAAACAAGGCGATTCCAACAAGTTACTCCAAGTATGGAGAACGTTTGCCGAGAGGCACTTTGGCTCCTTCGAAATCACAGTCATTGCAAATTAGCCAAGTCATGTCTTGCGTCCACGTTGTTCCTATAGTATAACAAATTTCACACCGAATGAGTCGATAATTGTTTTAGCTTTATGAAATAATATGTCTGTTTTTTAGTAATATTTTTAATATATTTATTAATGTATCGCTTTTAATTGTTTAAAAAGCTGAACTTTTATTAGCTTCTATTTTTAATTTACAGTCGGCGCCGCTTATAGTGATCACGTTTGTCCAGCCAATTTTGATTCTTATAACCGAGCATCGGAAATATGTGTTTATATAGGTGGCAAATCTTTTAAATTTAACTTGTCGTAAGTTTCAATGAGTCGCAACTTCTCTTCTACATTTAAATCAACTCTTTTCTTGTTCGTCTCCATTTTTGTGCAACCACGCGTCCGAAACACAACTAACACTGCGCTTCTGAAGCCTAGTCCTAAACTTAGGTAGGTTCTCAACACGATATCCCTTCTAATTTACCTAGTCAGTTAAACGAACTGGTCATTCTGAATCGAATAACCTGCTCTTTAATTGACTAGGGAGTTTAGAGGGGATTCCCCCCTAAGCGTGTAGGCTGGAAATGCAACTTACCGCATTAGACAGGATTAGTCAAAACAACGTAAAAGCAATGTCATTGGTCCATACGCAAAGTCCCTGTAGCTTTCACTATATACTCTGGTTTCGTTACTGTACTATACCTTCCAAAAAAAACGAGTATAGGGAAACCACAGTGGTCTAATCCCCTACCCGTGGGATTAATTAAAGACTGCTTAACGAACCGATTTGTAGGTCTCCTGTCTAAAAACCAAACCGAAACGTATAGAAAGCGGAATCCGTTTTAACCCTGGGCTGTAGAAATTTATCGAAATACCACTATTTCTCATTCCAAGAATTTCTCCCTTTTTGTCTGATGTCAGATGAGGAGCCATGTTTATTAGAAACTGACATGCAAGTGTGATATAGACTAGTAATATTACCTTTCACAAAAATAACCCCACCTCGGAGAAACTAGGATTCTACTTTCCTTAGTTTTGGTTTGGTTTTAGAGAGGAGCGGGTTCGACCGAGCAAATTTTAATTAATCCCACGGGTAAGGATTAGCCCGCTGTGGTTTCCCTATACTCGTTTTTTTTGGAAGGTATAGTACATGCGAAGATTCTTTTGAAATTGATTCTTATATACAAAAATGTGATTCTAACAACAGATGAAAATACCATGTATTTTATCATTTTGAATCGGTCCTTTAACATTTGATTCCTATAAGCGGCTGATTCTTTTAACCAGTGAGCACTATAAGCGACACCTACTCTTTTTAATTTTTATTCGCAAATTATGTATACTTTATAACGGTTATTAGCTTTCACTATTCAATAGTTTCTTAGCTGTAAACTTTCTGTGAAGTTACTATATTTTTATAAGTTATAATCACTTGAAATACAACTTACCGCATTTGGGGTAAGTGACGATCCATACATCATCAGGTTTCACTTTCATGTTGTAGATTTTTTTGGCGTTATACCAGAATTCAGTACCCATCAAAATACTTCCAGGTTCCCCCCGAACAAATGAGGCGTTATAATTAGGAAAATCGCGATTAATAGCGTCATTTCGCTCTCTTGGTATTGGAAGAAACTTGACTCGCTTCGTCAAATCCGACATGTTTTAACTCTTCCTTGGTTAGTCACTTGGACAAATACAGACAAACTTAAGTTCTCAATTGAGCAGAGCTAGCACTTCTGAATGATAATGAGATAAGATATGCGTTTTATAGTTCTTGCCGTCTGAAGCGTTTTGTGTATTATTCAACCGATATCAGCGCTCAATGTCTCGAACAAGCGTATTTAATCTGCACATTTTCATTTCGTGCTCTTCGTGATAGATATGAAGCTACAGCACAGCTACAATTGAAGCTGTAGCTTGAATAAATGAACTTTGATTTGAAATAAAGGATCATTTTAATCATCTTTGTGTAATAGCGGCTCAGTATTAGAAGCCATTTCAATCATCTCGCGTTTCTGCTGAAGTAAATAGAATATAATCATAACTCTTGACAAAAAGATAAAGTGGTATCAGCCAAGTTATCCGCAATCCATTGATCTAAACGGGCGTTCAAAGCAACTGCAAAATGGTTTTTCCAGTCTCCAGTTTCGCCTTTTCGAACGAAATGGCTGTCGGGGTTCCCGATACCAATTTCTTTCAAGAACTCCCCATTGACAGCTGGGTTTTCTTTGAATGTCTTGAAGCTAAGATGCTCCAGCAACGCATTCATCTGCTGTTCCGTAATACTTTTATTAAGAAAGGACGCCAATTTATGGATTTCGCTTCGCAGATCCTAACGAATAAAAGAATTTTAAAAAATCAAGATTATCGAACAAGTTAGACGACTTATTCTTTGAACGCGTACTACTGTTGCGTACTACGATGTTATTAAAAATAAACACCTCGTCTATTTTACCTTCTTCATGTCTTCATAGAATATGTAATGTAAATTGGGATGATCTCGTTTCTCCCAAGCGTCTTTGGCATGATTGAAGAACGATCCGTACATGATATCGCCGCGCATAAAAAGTTCTGCAAACTGCTCCATAGTACCTTTGTACTCATCTTGTTTTATCAACTTGTGATGGTAGTAATAAGATGTAATAACATCTTTGGGGTTTCTGGTTACGTAGACAACTTTGGCCACCTCCAACAAATTCGGTGGGAGGAAATTAAAGGGTAAATGCGATTTAATATAACGAGGGGATGGCATCTTGTCTATTTCTTCGAAACTGGGCATAATTTTTATTGTTTCTTCTAGAATTGTAGCATCGGCTCCGATAATTATACTTGCTCTAGACATTTTGGTAAATAAGGTTGTAAATTTAACTACTTTATAACTTTAAATAGACTTCCTCTTCGCTCACTCCAAGTATGGGAAACGCTGTCCGAGAGCCACCTTGGCTGCTTCGAAATCGCAATTGTTGCTAATTAGCCAGGCCATCTCCTGTGTCCAAGTGGTTCCTAATATAAGAAACGTTTTTTTAATGAATTCATTTTAGTTGGACACTTCAAAAACTTACCACATTTCGGAAAGGTAACGACCCAGGTATCATCTGGCCTTACTTTCATGTTATAAATTTTCTTGGCTGCGTCCCAGAACGTCTTACCCATTAAGAAGCCACCTGGATCACCGCGAATTAGGGTGCCCTTAAAGGGGGAGTAAGGTACGAAAAAATAAAAAAATATGTTATAGAGGAGACCAAAATAAGTGTTCTGGCTGAAGAACCCCTATGTCAATTATGCATATTAACCGAGTAATTAATTATTTAGCGGTTTAAGCTCCGCCCCTTTCCGCCAAATTTCAAATTTTCCTATCCTTATAACATTGGCGGACAGTTGGCCGGAGGCCTAGCGACTTTACCTGTGAGCGCATTCAAAATCGATCCCAGATCTCATAGGGACCGTACCGTGACCTTTCTTTTGAATGCTTAAGCAGTTTTTTACGCGCTTTGGTTACTTCACAAACTTAATCACAAAAAACCACTTTTTCTTCGCGCCACGACGGGAATGTTCCGTTCTGTGGCTCAACGAACGTCAACGCCGCGAGCGTGGAGCTCACAACCTGTGTCAGGATAGCCTGCCGGACTAACATATTGGGGAGAGCTAGGCTAAGAAGCCTTGGAACGCGTGTTATCCAAAGTCGACATTCCAAAGCGTGGTCTTGTATACGTGCTGACTATTCGCTTGTTTAGTTTATTAGTTTGTGTCTTTATAAGCTTTGAATTAAAATGAGTGATAACGATAGTGTTTCAAGCGATTCTTCGGATTCTTCGGTTAGTCCGGCAGGCTATCCTGACACAGGTTGTGAGCTCCACGCTCGCGGCGTTGACGTTCGTTGAGCCACAGAACGGAACATTCCCGTCGTGGCGCGAAGAAAAAGTGGTTTTTTGTGATTAAGTTTGTGAAGTAACCAAAGCGCGTAAAAAACTGCTTAAGCATTCAAAAGAAAGGTCACGGTACGGTCCCTATGAGATCTGGGATCGATTTTGAATGCGCTCACAGGTAAAGTCGCTAGGCCTCCGGCCAACTGTCCGCCAATGTTATAAGGATAGGAAAATTTGAAATTTGGCGGAAAGGGGCGGAGCTTAAACCGCTAAATAATTAATTACTCGGTTAATATGCATAATTGACATAGGGGTTCTTCAGCCAGAACACTTATTTTGGTCTCCTCTATAACATATTTTTTTATTTTTTCGTACCTTACTCCCCCTTTAAACTGAGGCATTTCACGATTAAGGGCAGCACTGTGGTTGCTGTCTAAAGGTACGCCCTTGACGGGCAACTCTAATTCTGCCATTTCAACCACTCTTGTAACTTACGTTCCTATAGTAAACAGATCTCAGTGTTATAATTTAAAGACACTACCAATGTTTCTTGGGCTTTGGTACGAACTGACCGTTTTTTGAACACTGGCTTATCTTATTTTGCGAAACGACTTAACATCTGTTTCTGGTCCAGCAAAAAGGGGCGAGAATTCGTATCGAAAAATGAAAATGACCTTCGGATCTTTATTGAGACAGGCCTTTCCCTTGTGTACCTTATATCTTTAACTTTTTTTTTCTTAATTCTTATCGTACAACTTATGCGAGTTATCTCGTAACCTTACGTCCTTGATGCTCTTGTATCGCCTTGGTTTTATTCGTCTTCAAAACTTGAGCCCTAGCTTGGTTTTAATTGCGGAAATGAACAATTTATTTTAAAAAAGGAAGTATCAATCTTGATTGTCAAGAACCACGTCTTTATTAGACATTACGTTAAAAACGGATATAATTAGGTAGTTCCTTGTGCTAAGAATCGTAAACGAATATTGTGCTTGCCACTGTTACAAAACTTCTGCGATTTGTGGAGAAAAACGTCCACGAAAAACGGGTAAACGAAAGTGCAGTGTTTTCTTCTCACTTTTTTCCGACTGCAGCACCCTCCCAATAACAGCAGTTTCCGAACTGCACTTTTAGAAGTCGTCGAGCTTCTAAAAGTGAACCTTCGAATCTGCAGTTTTAGAAGCCGTCTGGCTTCTAAAACTGCAGTTTGAAATCTTCACTTTTTAAAGTCGTTGGGCTTCTAAAAGTGCACTTTGGAAACTCCACTTCTAGTAGTACTCGAGCTTCAATAACGTAAACCTTAATGTACAGTAAGTGAAATTCGTTTATTTGTTTTTTTTTGTCATTTTGTGTTGCAAACAACAAAACAATAACAAACAACAAAAAATAAGCTTAATTACAAATAAACCATAAACGTAAAAATACAAACGTACAAAACGCACAACGATGTTTTACGAACATTAGAACATTAGAAACTACGAAACATTAGAACAACGAACATTAGAAACTCCAGGCGATGACTACGGACTTTCGAGACATGCTTTTGCCTCTGTGAGGAAAGGCAAGAACGATACCAGCGAAACGCACATTTGCGTTTCCTTATCTTTAAATCCGAGGCATTCCGATTGTAGAAATAATAGAGTTGGCTTCACGTAAGAGGAGTATTTTGTGTTAAAGACGTAATACGCCGCCATCAATACTGTTACCGCTTCTGCTGAGCTATTACCGATGTAGATGGGTTCACTCCCATCTCCAACTACTGATAAGTCGGATCCCACACTGTTAAAAAACTTCTGCGATTTGTGGAGAAAAACGTCCACGAAAAACGGGTAAACGAAAGTGCAGTGTTTTCTTCTCACTTTTTTCCGACTGCAGCACCCTCCCAATAACAGCAGTTTCCGAACTGCACTTTTAGAAGTCGTCGAGCTTCTAAAAGTGAACCTTCGAATCTGCAGTTTTAGAAGCCGTCTGGCTTCTAAAATTGCAGTTTGAAATCTTCACTTTTTGAAGTCGTTGGGCTTCTAAAAGTGCACTTCAGAAACTCCACTTCTTGAAGTACTCGAGCTTCAATAACGTAAAACTTAATGTGCAGTAAGTGAAATTCATTTATTTCTTTTTTTGTCATTTTGGGTTGCAAACAACAAAACAAAAAACAATAACAAACAACAAAACAAAAAACAGTAACAAACAACAAAAAATAACTGAATTACAAATAAACCATAAACGTAAAAATACAAACGTACAAAACGTACAACGATGTTTTATGAACATTAGAACATTAGAACCTAGGAAACATTAGGAAACACTAGGAAACAACAAACATTGGAAAGTCCAGGCGGATGACTACGGACTTCCGAGACATGCTTTTGCCTCTGTGAGGAATGGCAAGAACGATACCAGTGAAACGCACATTTGCGTTTCCTTATCTTTAAATCCGAGGCATTCCGATTGTAGAAATAGTAGAGTTGGCTTCACGTAAGAGGAGTATTTTATGTCAAAGACGTAATACGCCGCCATCAATACCGTTACTGCTTCTGCTGAGCTATTACCGATGTAGATGGGTTCACTCCCATCCACAACTACTGATAAATCGGACCCCACTGCAATTATAAAAGGTGGGCCCCTTTTTATTTCAGAAATTGAATCAAGCAGGTTTGCGGATTCCTTTCAAAAAGAGAAAACAATGTTACACAGACTTCTCAACCAAAGAAACGTTCAGTTACCTCTCGTATGTCAAATAAATGTCTCCATGCGTTCCTATCCTTCTTTTGCCCATGAGCATGCGAGGACGAATTTCCAAAACAAGGCGATAAG
Organism: Lepidurus packardi; assembly: GCA_023053545.1. NCBI lineage: Eukaryota > Metazoa > Arthropoda > Branchiopoda > Notostraca > Triopsidae > Lepidurus > Lepidurus packardi. The sequence goes on from JAKZAN010000002.1 coordinate 9,470,537, forward strand.
CCACTTCTAAAATTGGAGTTGGTGATGAATGCTAGTTAATTTTTTTCTAACTTGAACTACCTGATTCATTGTCGAACTCCTTATGCTTTATTTAACTTCGAATTCGTCCGTCTCCTCGGAAATCGCATTGTCTAACTCGACAAAAACTAGCTTGTTCTCGTCTACCATATTCCGTACTTTTAGGCACGCAGGGTTTTTCTAACTCTGTCAAAACTATACAAATATATTCAATCTATATTTAATAAGATTAAGAAATTTACAGAAACAAGTGTAAAACGGGTCAAACACGGGTCTTCAAAACGCCTTTCGCAGCAACAGTGAAAAATTTATATATATATATTTTATTTTTTCCATTATTTTTTCCCGTGGTTACTTTGTTTGCTTACTTTTTAGCTTTTTTACTCTCTTTTTTCCTATGTGCGCATTATGAAACAAGCACTGCAGAAAAGTGTAAAATGGAACTGCTAAAAGTGCAGCCTTTTCCTCTCTTTTCCCCCGTAGCCGCATTCTGAAGCAGGCACTGCAGAAGGTGAAAACTGGAGCTGCCAAAAGTGCAGCTTTTTACTCTCTTTTTTCCTATGTGCGCTTTATGAAGCAGGCATTGCAGAAAGTGCAGCTTGTATGCAGCAAGTGAAGCACTTTAAGTTGCGGTTTTCGGACCCCTTTTTAACAGTGTGGACAAACGTTTTTCTTTGCGAACTATTTATTCTTGTTAACTTTTTTTTCATGATGTATAAGAGAGGGTTACAGTTGGGGTGATTAGTTATTAGGCATCCGCATCCGTTTATACAAATGCGCATCGTAAAGCAACCGGCATTTTTCTTCCAGTCTCCGGTTTCACCTTTGCGAATAAAATTACTCAGGATTCGTTGCTATCTTTCACTATCTCTGCATTAACTGCTGGAATTTCTTGACAGTTTTTTAAGTTAAGATTTTTCATGCCGTTGCTCTTCGGTAATATTTTTGTTAAGAAAAGAAGCCAACGTTTGGCTTTCGCTACGCAAATTCTAACAAATGTAACACAATAGTGAATAACATATGAAGTTTCCTACAATTTTTTTCGTAACATTTTTATTTGAAATTTTAGCTTCTCCATGTTTCGTAGCTGAAATTGATATTGGGATGACGTCGTTTTTCTCACGCTTATTTAGCATGATTCAGGAAGGGGCCTTACACGATATCGTCACGCAGAAAGCAGAAAGCAGTCTGCAAACTGTCCCTTAGTACCCTTTGTATTGCTGTAGGTTCAACAGTCTATGGTCCTATAGTAATGGGATGTAATACCATCTTTACGATACCCTGGCTAGGTGGATTACTTTAGACAGCTCCAACAGATTCGCTGGCAGTAAATGAAAGGCGAATGCAATGTTAGTTTGACGAGGAGATTACATCTTCTCAATTACTTCAACATTTTGGCATCATTTTGAGCATGTTATCAGGTATTGGAACATCGCTTCCCATAATTAAGGCTCCCGTATACCTAAGCTTATTGATGCGAAACAGTCACAGATGCCACTGATGTTTTTTACCGTGTTGCAAACGCCTTGCGTATGAAAGTGTTAAAAAAAGAAACATACGACAGCTAATTGCCGGCGAATCCTCTCTTTCAAAGAACTTTTTTTTCAGTTCGAAATTACAGAAAATTACATTTAAGAAAAATGGCGATCCAAATGTCACCTGTTGTTACTTTCATGCTGTAAATTTTCTTGGCTGCATTCAAGAATTTCTTACCCCGTTAAAAAGCCATCTGGATCGCCACGCACTAAGAGGTCCCTATATTGAATTCACGACTAATTGAATTAATTCAGCATTGTTGACTGCTGTCTAAAGATGCAGCCTTGACGGGCGACTATAATTCTGCCATTTCACTCCACGAAAGGTACTGAAATACCTTAGCAACTGTTATCACTATTCATTAGACACTGCTCATGTAGCCTAACCTACTTGGTAACACAGTGGCTGGTTTATTTAATGTCTTAGTATTTATCATTAAATGACTCAGCTTGATTTTCAGTTTCAAGCCCAAGGGCGCCAGCCCCCTTCCAACGCAATGACCTCTAGGGAGACGTGCCTTTGAGTTTCACTAGCTCATAACTTCTCTCAATTCTTCCTCTGAGAGAGATTTGTCCAGAAAAGAGCCCAACTTCTGGATTTTGACACGTAAATCCTGGTAATTTTTTTTACACATATTTTTTAAATCCTCCGCACCTAAGATGTGAGATAAACATACTTGTTTCATATCTTCATAGAACGTGTAATGCAAGTTCGGATGACCTCGTTTCTCCCAAGCGTGTAGGACATGGCTAAAGAAAGAACCATACAAGATTTCGCCACCCTTAAAATATTCCACAAAATGCTCCAGATTTCCTTGGTACACAAATGTTTAAAATAACTTGTGATGGTAATAGTAACATATAATTGCGTCTTTCGGGTTTCTGGCGACGTAAACTATTTTGGCCATTTCCAAGAGGTTGGGTGGGAGTAAGTGAAATGGTAAATGACGATTTAATGAATCGAGGTGATGATATCCGCTCTATATGTTCACTAGTGATCAACACACGGAGAAGGTCCTCCTGTTTTTGCGTATTGAAACTAAAGATTTTAGTCCCCCGAAACTGGAATTAGTCAATAATATTTATTCTTTTTGTTACTTCTTTCTATTTTTTTTAAACATATATTCTTACTCTAAGAATGGAAAACGTGTACTAGTAGATAGCTTGACTCCTTCATATTCGTAGTTAGTGCTAATAAGCCAAGACATTTCTTGGGTCCACGTGGTTCCTAAAGGTGGGAAAATTATTTTTCGGTACTTGGAAATAAAACTTGTAGCCTATTGCTTTTCAGTTGACGAGCTTACCGCTTTTGTGGGGAAGCGATAACCCAAACACTATCGGGCCTCACTTTCCTGTTATAGATTGTTTCGGCTGAATCCCAGAACGCTTTAGTCATAACGATGCCACCTGGCTCACCACGAATAAAGTTCTCGTTAATGTAATTGGGAAAATAAACCGCGAGCAATGGCAACATTTTGACTGCTTTCGAAAGGAACCAACGTGATGGGTAATTGGAGGTCAGCCATTGTACCGCTACTGTGCTGGACTTTTCTTGGCTTCATCCCAAAGCGATCTATGCATGAAAATACCAATCTGTTTGAACGCATCCGTACGTCTGCACTCGTACTTGTCAACTTCTTGATAGTTTAACCACATTTGCGTGGCGGAGATCCATTATCTTGTGAACTTCTTTTTGAAGGATAACACAGGAATTTGAACTTCGAACTGCTGTTGCTGGGTCACGTCGTACCCTCTCAATTCCGCCGACGTATTTTCCGTGATGGTTCGAAACAAGATCCTGGAAGCTTGAACTCAGATGGCAGAATTTTTTTTTATATTTTCCATCTTGGTTGCTAAGGCCCATACAGTATCTAACATAGTATAAACGTTTACATAGTAGACGAGGGTATCTTCCAATGTAAGGGTATTCGATCCTGCTTTTTTGGTCTCAATAGGATGTGGCAGTAGCCCTACTGAGGAACATAGGAGGGGATGGATTCACAGTCTTGCCCATCGTACTAATCTACTGTGTAAACCTTTGTACTGTGGTACATAGGTTTCTCTGTAGGATAACAAGGGTATCTTCCAATGCAAAGGTTTTGGACCGACTCTCTAAGTCTCAATAGTATATTCAAGTAAAAGTCCAGAATATCAAAGGGTACACTCGAAAACCACCCAGTGCAGTTCAAAAAAGGTCACAACGGTTTACAAAGCTCTCAGAGTTCTTAGAGTACGGATTAAGAGTGCCTACTTGGGGTTACGATGGGCACGGTCTGTGAATCCATACCTCCTACGTTCCTTAGTACCCGCACATCCTCCTGAGACCGAGAAGCCCGGTCCCAAAACCTTTACATTGGAAGATACCTTTTTGTTATCATACTGTAAAACTTATACGATCCATGTCTGAATTGGACACTGTTGAAAGTTAGGATAATTAGGCAAGTCTTTTCTTGCAAACTAGCAAAGGGAACTTCCAATCGAGCTCAATTTGCACCTGTAAAATGTAAATCTGTTTCAAACAGGGAAAGCTCTGGCAACAGTGTATTTGGTAGAGACATGGGGTGTACTCTTACAGTGGTTTACTGTAATCAATTCTGGTTTACAGTGAATTGCATGCTCTTGGACAAAATAAAGGTAGTAACATTACGAATTTTTACCACGTAAGCAAACAATTACCGGCTTCTGTACGGGAAAACAAATATCTGTAATAACACAAAACTGGCTTTAGGGCGTGCTTTCGCTTTCTCTGCTATTCCAAAGTATTCAGATTTGAAAAAGAAAATTAAGGTCGCTGGTACCCAATCTATCTGCATTCCATTTATCAACCCTCGCGTTCATTTTGTCGGAGAAATGGTTCTGGCCTATCTCCTGTTTAGCCTTTTCGCATAAAAGTACCATCTTTGGTCAAAATCCCCGATGTTTTGCCGGACTCCCCGTTAAGGGCTGGATTGCCTTACAGCTCTGGAAGCTCAAGTGTTCCATCAAAGTAGGGATTTGTTCCTCCTAGACAGATTTGTCCAAAAATGAGGCCAACTTGTCGATTTCGGCGCGTAGGTCTTGGTATTTAGAAAACTCTCTTTCAGAACTTTCTCATCTAGTAGTGAGATAAACACATACTTGTTTCATATCTTCTTAGAACATGTAATGTAAATTTGGATGACCTGGTTTCTCCTAAGCTTCGAGGACATGATTAAAGAAGGAACCGTGCATGATTTCGCCACGCTTAAAATATTCCACAAACTGCTCCAGATTGTCTTCGTACTTATGCATTACAATTGACTTGTGATGTTAATAATAAGATATAATGACGTCTTTCGGGTTTCTGGCGACGTACACTACTTGGCCACCTCCAAGAGGTTGGGTGGGAGTAAGTGAAACGGTAAATGGCGTTTCAATGAATCGAGGTGATAGTATCCGTTCTATCTCTTCAATAGTGCCACACTTAATGTAGAAACGCTTCCATTTTTCCGTATGGGAACCGACAAGTATACTCCTCCTAATGGGAATTAGTTATTATAGTTAGTTAAGAATAGAACTGTAGATTGCTTTTTATTCATTTATTTACTTTTAAATAGTCGTTAAGAATAGGAACATAAATCTATGAACATAAATCCTCTTACTCTAAGAATGGAAAAATCCTATTGACAGGAAGTTTGGCTCCTTCATAGTCGCAGTTATTGCGTATAAGCCAAGTCATTTCTTGGGCCACGTGGTTCCTAAATGTGGGAAATTTGTTTTGGGTACTGAAAATAAAACTTGGATTGCTTTTCAGTTGGGGAGCTTACCGCATTTTGGGTAAGTGATAACCCAAACTGATTGTGTCTCACTTTCATGTTATAGATTGTTTTGGCTGACTCCCAGAACGTTTTAGCCATAAAGAAGCCACCGGGCTCACTAGAAATAAAAGTCTCGGTTCTGTAATTGGGAAAATCTCGAGTACAGGCAACATTTTAACAGATGTACACCTTTTAACTTTAAACAAAGTGTTGGATGTTCAAGGAATAAGTTAATAATTATTTCAATGATATTGTATAGAAAACAAAGACAAATTCCAATATTGTCAGTCAATCGTATATTAGGCTGCTTTAAGAAAAGAATACATATACCCTAATCTGAAGATATTTTTTACGTTCTGAGATGTATTTCAAGATGAGAGAGCAAGGCTACAATTAAAGTGCGAAAGTTAGACTGCTAGTAGCTAAATTGTGCGAGATCCATTTATCGAAACAATCATTTATCCTGTCCGAGAAATGGTTTTTCCAATCTCCGGTTTCGCCCTTTCTAATGAAGTGACCTTCGCTGTTCACAAACCCTGTCACTTTGATGGGTTCGTAGTTAACGGCTGGATTTTTCTTGAAATTTTTTAAACTCAGATGCTCTAACAAGTCATTCGTTTGGTCTTCCGTCAACGGTTTGTTAAGAAAACGAGTTAACTTTTGAATTTCACACCGCAGATCCTAAGAAAATATTGTACTAATAGTTTAGTTGTTTTTTCGTGTGTCGAATTAATTCGAATTCGTACCCTTTTCATATCTTCATAAAACATGAACCACATATTGGGGTGATCGCGTACCTCCCATGCTCCTAACACATGGTTGAAGTAGGAACTATATGTGATCTCGTCCCGTAAGAAATGGTCAACGAATTGCTCCAGAGTACCGTTGTATTTTTGAATTTTGAAGAATTTATGATGGTACAAATATGACGTGCTAACATCATTCGGGTTCCGAGCTACATAGACTACTTTGGTCACGTGCAAAATGGCGGGCGGAAGCAAGCGGAGGGGCAAATGTGTTTTTATGAATCGAGGCGATGGCCTTCGTTCAATGTCTTCAACTGTGGGCAGGTTTTTGCGGAATTGCTCGTGTTCCGGAGCGTTCATTCCCGCAAGTAAACTAAGCCTAATAAGACGGTGTTTAAAAACCGTTAGAATAGCCTTCGTTTCCATTGTTCTTACTCTAAGAATGGAAATCGTGTCATTAGAGACTGCTTGGCTCCTTCGAAGTCGCAGTTATTAGCAATTAACCAAGTCATTTCTTGGGTCCAGGTTGTTCCTGTCATACATATGAAATTCAATACGAATGTAGGACGGTATATACAATTGCGTATTGTACCACTTTTCGGGAAAGTAACTAGCCACACGTCATCCGGTCTCACTTTCATGTTGTAAATTTTCTTGGCTTCATCCCAAAACGATCTATGTATCAGAATACCTCCGGGTTCCCCGCGAAGAAACGTGTCGTTGAAATTAGGAAAATCGCGACTGATAATGGCACCGCGGATGCTGTCAAGAGGAACCAGCTTGACTGGCAGCTCTAATTCTACCATTTTCACTGCCAATATAATTATGTATATCCAACGGGTGGCACCTTTTTGACGGGTGCGGGCACGCTCTTAATTCCTCCCCGGACCGCTTTTACACTGCCGGGCTAACTGACTGTGAACATTTCCAAGTCGCGTCTTTTAACTAAACTCGACTGTTGTTAGTGTTCTTGTTGCTTTTGTTCCTGCAAGCCCATTTGCTGGATTGCCTATACACCAAAATGTTGTTGCCGAACGACGCGTCAGTATTTATCAGGAGCAACATACTTGCGGTCCCTAGATAAAGAGTGAACAATTTTGTTCCCACTCTTCCAGCTTTTGCGACCATACGTCGTCTTTATCATGCCCATTCAGTTGTGTTCAGACGTCTTCTAAATCTTCAACTCGAAGTAGCCAAGTAGGCTACACGCATTCAAGTTTACGAATGTGCGTTACGCGCTTTACGTACATGTACTAAGAAGCCACGTAATTTAAAGGGCTAAAAAAACTATACGGCAGTATGACGACTATATGAAATGTAATGTATAATTATATATTCGTTACGGAAAGATAGCACTTTGACTGAAATAGGTCCTGTATTGTGTTGTGTTAAACTAATCCAGTGACATTGTGTCGCACCGAAAGACTACAAGAAATAGACTACTATTATAAGGTAAAAGACTACTATTATAACGTAAAATGGAGATATCATTACTCGTCTACAGAGGCTTAACTTCGCATCCAAACTCTTGGTTTCCCTACAGAATATTCTACTTTTATGGTAGGAAGCATACAACAAATCGTTAGGACAACGTATAAGAAAGGCAAGGTACGAAATACGGGGAAGGTTTTCTGGGGAACGAAATGTTGATAAAAAAGGGGGACTATAGGACACGTTAGTTCAAGCAAGTATTTTGGGAATCCTTATAGATATGCAAATTTATCAACAATAATTATACGACAGTATAAGAAATGTACGAAATATAATTCAATTATTGCAAAAATGTAATTTGGTTAGTGATCCATTGAATTGGAGCTTACGGAAAAGGGATCGCTGTGGTCAGGTCAGCGTGAAGAACGTCATGTTTAGGACAGTGTAGTTGCGTGTTACGTGCTTGACAAGGTACGTAAACTATATCCCCGATCTTACTGTATTGTCTTTGTTATTTGGCTCTAAATCATATACCTGCAATGTATGCAGTGCTTTTGACTTTCCAGGATGTATATTTTACTAAGAGAATAACAAGAAAGTTGACCCAGTTCTGATTTTATAGGTTTAGCGAATATTGCAGAATGGAATGATGGAATGAGTGTTGGAATGAAAGGAAATCCGGGCAGCTTTCCTTGCTATTGGGCACAGATAACTCAACGCCCTCCCTAGGATATCATTCAAATCTATGCTTCAAGCCATACTCTGTTCTAATGATACAATTTACAACAACAAACACCTTATATTCGAAAGTTGTTTGGCGATTATGAGTGTATTATGCTTAGAGAAATAGCTTTCTCACTTAATAATTTATTATAATATATATTATTAATGTTTTTAGTGAGTTTTGTTCTAGCAGTGGGTGCAGATTATGATTCGGAATGTTTAGTCATTCTAGCTAAATTTCCCGCAATCCGCCCTGTCAAGGCGGTCATTCATACTGACTTAGAAACGGGTTTCCCAATCTCCGGTTTCACTTTTTCGAATGAAGCGACCTTGGCTGTTCGAAAACCCTACCCTTTTGGTGAATTCGTAACGGCTGGATTTCTCTGAATTCCCTTGAATTTCTTGAGACTCTATAGTAAATTGTTCGTTTGATCTTCTTTTCAAGTTTGACAAAACAAACTGCTTCAGAATACCATTGTACTGTTCAATTTATCAGAAAATTGATGGGGTAGAAATATGACGTAGTAACATATTCTAGGTTCCCGAATACGTCGAATGCTTCAGCCACGTGCAAGATGGCGGGCGGAAGTAACCACAATGACACGGTGAATGAAGTTAGGAAAAGGCTTCCATTCAATGTCTTACTCAACTGTGGGAAGAGTTTGCGGAATTTCTCAAGTTCCGGTTTATTGATTCCAGCAAGTAAATTAAATCTACAAAAGAGTGTTTTACGTACTCTTAGAATAGCTCTGTAGTTATCTTATTTACCATAGTAGTTATTTAACATTTATGAAAATGCAAAACTTTCTCCAAAAGACTGCTTTACTCCTTCCTAAGTCAGTAGATAACCAAGTCATCTCTTGGGTCACGTTTACACATACGAGCACCTTTTCTCTCAAATGGCCCTCCCCCCTGACCGCTTTTATACTGCCAAGTTAACTGACATGTAATATTTCCTAGTCTCATACACATACTGGAATCTTGCTTTTGAAGGATACGCTAGAACTTGTCGGAGTCAATTCTTAAGATAAAGAAATGAACACTTTTTTCCTTTCTTCCAGCTTTACTGTCATGGTCTGTCTTCGCCAGAGTCATTGACCCCACTGTTTGTTTAGTTGTGTTGCCATTTCAGCATCTCATTTCTCGCATGTAATGTACATTACGAGAAATGATGGAATTAATTTAACTGGGAACTTAACGAAGTATATGAAATCGCAATGATCAGTTCGTAATGGAACAAACGCCATGTTCTGTTAGTTCAGTTGCGTGTGACGTTTGGTGACTTGCAAGATCACGCTATTGCATATTCGACTTTGACCATCCAAGTGAGTTCAAATTTTGGTCACGAAGCCATGGTCATTGCAAAGGATATACTCTATAAAGCAAAAACTTGATGCTAAAATGGTAAGGCGACAGTCCGTGTTAGGGATGGACAGCCTTTTTGAGGGTGATTCAAGCATGGGCTATTAACTGAGGCAATGTCTGTCCTAATTGTCCTTTGCAATTGTCTTGCACTTCATTGTTACTCCTTGTTCAGTGAGGTAGAAAAGGGTGTGCCCGTGGTATATAGAGAAAATAAACGTTAGCAATGAGGTAAAATGGTACATTGTCTATCGTAGCGTGGTCCTTTGTCGTAGTTTTGCGTGTTGTTGCCCAAAAAAGAACACTATTGTTACATAGCAGAGGGTCATGGTGACAATGGACAAGAAAAATACTCAAGTGCTAAGGGCGTTTACTTGGCTGGACTATATAACAGCTTTTTACTCTCACTAGCCAACGTAAAGGTTTGCTCCCTGTCTGTTGCGCCAAATCATACGAGTCAAGGGAACAGATAAATAAGCATGCAGAGTGTTCTCAAAGTTGGGATTTTTAGCACAAATAGAAAGTGTAAGTTTCGAAAAACAATTTGGAGTAATGGTAGGAATATTGTATTTTCACCATTTTTGGGTAGAGGCGTGTGGTCAAATGACAACACATAGGTGTTTACTCTTAGTTTTGTTTTCCCTTTTTCCGATACATTTGCAATGTACGATTAGTGCACGCACGACTGCTAAGCTTGTAAAGGTACCACGATTTTATAAAGTTATGATAATATGTTTGTTTACATGTTTATTTATTCAGACTGCATTTCGTGTGTTCCAGAGAATGAGATTAGGCGTGAAGGCGGAAAGATAAACTGGTATTAGCCAAGTTATTTTCGATCCATTTATCAACGCGGTCATTCATACTTGCTGAGAAGTGGTTCTTCCAGTCCCCAGCCTCTCCTTTTCGCATAAAGTTGCCTTCTTGGTTCATGAATCCTAACTCTTTGCCGAACTCTGCATTGACTGCTGGATTATCTTTAAAGTTCTTGAAGCTCAAGTGATCCACCAAGGCCGTAATTTGCTCTTCCGAGAACGATTTGCCAAGGAAAGTGGTAAGTTTTTCGACTTCGCTACGTAAATCCTATAATTATAAATTATCATTAAATAAGTACATACTTTTCTAGGGCAGAAATATATACCTTCTTCATGTCTTCATAAAACATGTAATGTAAATTGGGATGTTCTCGCTTCTCCCACGCTTCGAGGACGTGTTTGAAGAAAGACCCGTACATGAGCTCGTCACGCATGAAGTAATCTGCAAATTCCTCCATATTGCCATTAAAATGGTGGATTTTAATGAGCTTATGGTGATGGTAGAACGACGTAATGACGTCTTTAGGGTTCCTGGCTACGTAGACCACCTTGGCCACGTCCAACAGATTAGGCGGGAGCATATGTAGCGGTAAATGCGATTTAAGGTAACGCGGTGATGGCATCTTTTCGATATCATCAACCGTGGACAAGAGACTGCGGAATTGTTCCTGATCAGGACCGTTGATTCCGGAAATGTAAGTCATCCTAACAAAACCCGTTCGGTATAAATAATGTAATAGTAAATGTAGAATGCTCAACTTCCTTACTCTAAGAATGGAGAGCGAACTGGGAGAGGTAGTTTGGCGCCTTCGAAGTCGCAATCATGACCAATCAGCCACGTCATGTCTTGGGTCCAAGTTGTTCCTATACATAATAGAATATACATGTGCAACGTTCGCTTAGGATTTTTTTTTTATTTATTAAGGGTCGGATCACTTACCACATTTCGGATAAGTGACAACCCAAACATCGTCCGGTCTCACTTCCATGTTGTAGATTCGCTTGGCGGATTCCCAAAATCCTTTGCCCATCATAAAACCACCAGGTTCACCACGAATAAATGTGTCCTTGTAATTAGGGAAATCGCGATTAATGGCTTCATTGCGACTGCTTTCCAATGGAACGGTTTGAACGGGTAAATCAAGTTCTGGCATTTTAGCACTACAGTATATACTTGATTAACAACGCGTAGGTAACAAAAAATGGCAACAGGATCTTCTCCTTGCCTGGTCGCTTTCACACTGATGGGGTTAGTGACTTGGATTGTCGACTTGGCATGACTAAGCAAAAATCTGATTGTCCAAGGGCGCGTCGAGTCCATAAGGAGATATGAATTCCCAGGTCGGAAGGATATCGAACTGAGTTTGTTTAGTACTGCCTAGTATTTCTTAGTATTTTTTAGTTTGTTTAGTATTTCTATGTTGAATATTAAAGCAGTATAATAAAAGTAAAATGCCTTACAGGAATTAGTTCATTTTGAATAGTGAAAAGATCTTGTATTACTACAATAAATTATAGAATCTACATTTTTATTATCCTTGTATTTCTGCTTTGTATTTTCTTTTTTTATTTGGTAGGGTTATTGTTTCTCGTAACAAAATCCATGCTTGGAACACTAATTATTTGCTTCTTGTGGCAAAATTCATTGTTGCTTGGGAACGAACTCATTGTAGTTAAACGAGGAGAAATCGGCTAATCAGTACGGTGCCTCTGCGTACTAAGATAAAAGCGGTTTTTTGAATAAACAATTATAAGGCAGTTTTTCGAGTTTATCCGCATCAACGATAAGTGTGAAAGCCAAAGATGCCTGAAGTTCGATTGTGCGGAAAACGTAACAGATGCCGTGTCCGTTCCGGATAGTGGCGAGAATATCGTGCAATTTATCGCTAGTATACTCTAGGCTCGCGGTATCATTTTTCGCTGTGTTTTGGGGGCTTTCTCCTTTTGACTTTAGCCAAAAACCTGGGGGCTGCTATTGCAATTAAAACGTTTACCCAAACGAGTCACAAAATGTAACAGAAAATTATCGCAGATTTTTATTATTAATTTTTTCACCCGATTCGTGGACTACTATGATTTCTCAACCAAGATGTCCGACAGATGGCATGGTTTGTCAAATTTTCCATCTCCAAGACAAACCTGTCCACATTCCCATGGACTTATGCGTGACACATGCGTATGTCCTATTTCCCACAATTGCTTTAAGCGTGGAGAAATATCGATATGGGTTGTCATTTGTGTTGTTTATATTATTTCTGTAATTGTTTTTTTTTTGTACACGTTTGGTTTCAGAATCGTGAGATAGTAATCTAAAGCCTTTCGTCTCGTGATGAAAATCGAAGGCCTTTTTAAACTAAAACAAAGACCTCCTACTAAAATTGCTTATGTTCTATTCGCACTAAACTAAAGATACAGGCATCTGCAAGATTGGTCAGGAAACGTGACAGTTTGCACGTGCCAAATAGCACGATTTGGTATGCATATACTGTAGTACCTTAGTCACCTTCGCCGGTCGAGTCATAAGTTAAAGGCCGTTTCCTTACAATAAAAGAACACCGTTATTACCTCCAGAGAATGGTATCAAGAAAGGTGTGGTGTCGAGAAACGATAAATTTTACTTTTTGTGCATGGTCATAATGGTCTAACCCTTAAACCTCCCCTCAATTTCCGTTTTCCACATCTCATGGTACAAAAAACTAAGGCAGTTAAAGCCAAAGTCGTTAACCAGCGGCGAAAGTGAAATTCAAAATTGGAAAACATGTTCCCTGTTGCGACAATAAGAAAAAGAACCAATGACGATTTTTTAGTCGTTTCACCACAGCTTTCACCCTTTCAAATGCTACTGCATGTAATATAACAGGACCTTTGTATGGGCTTACCCCAGTTTTCACTCGCATATTATGAAAATAGTGTAGGAGAGAGTTTTCGTGACCGTTGCAGGACACAAGGTTGAGGGCGTTGCTTTTTTGCACAAATCTAGAGTAATAATGCATGCGACTGCGACCTGCCGGTTGGTCCCACCGGTCCGACGATTATTAGAGTATACAAGTGAACAAAGAGAAAAGAGAACGTACGGTCTGCAGTGCAATTTGCTGACTTGACGCTTTGACCACACCTTAACTATGAAAGCGCAAGTTGTCAATCCGTGCCACTTACCTGACATTCTTTAGTTGCTACAGCTAATTATTCTTTTTGTTTATTGAAACAGTCCTGTAAACACCGCCATTTATGGTCTATTGAAGCGTCTATTAAGCCAATTGAGTACAATAAAGCCAGTCTGGTTCCAGGAATTTTTTTTGTTTAGGAAAATTGACACTAAACAAAAGTTTTTACTTCAATCGTTTTTTTCAGTTTTATGATGTCGTTTTTCCCCGTTTCTTTCTCATTTTGACGTGCTTACATTCCTAAGGCAGGTACATAAAGTACAGTATGTTTCCTTCCACGCCCTTAACATTCCTTTCAAAGGAAAAATATTTTCAAAACGCGCGTCTCTTCCTTATGCGCACAACTGAGTTGTATTAACCGGCAATGGACCAATACATAAAAAAAACTACACGAAAATCGCTTTCTCTGTTTGGCTTTGCTACGTTTAACATGAGACATGCTATACGTAAAATTGTCAGGTTTAAAAGATCAATTCGCGGATGAATGCCTATCAAGTTTTAGGTCATCTGAAATTCTGCATAGCCATGTCAGTGTGTCCACCTTTTAGGAAGGATTTTTTTATACGAAAAGAAAAAATAGTCCAAGACGGAAGCTGGTTGCGCTCTTGCAAGGAGTGAGACGACAAACTCTTTTTTTTATTTTTTAGAAGGAAGGTTTAATACTACTAAATCAGCAGGAGAGTGGGAGTTTTTCTCAGAAAAAGCGTTTTGGAGAAAGCCAAGTTAACTGTTCCCAATTACCATGTCTGTCATGCTGATCCTGTTATACCCGCTGATCCGCTTTACCAGAGAATTCCGTTTTTTGGTTTTTCGAGACGATGGCTTGTACGAAGTATGTGCGCAAGCCGTACGCACTAGAGCATTTATCAGACTCCCAAAAACAGGTTTCGCGGTTTATTTCGGTTTTCTGACACACCCACGATATTGGTCGACGAACGACATTAAGAAAAACCAAAATGAAAACCAAAAAAAGGGTTGACGGACCTTGGATGGACTTGATATATACGTGTTATCACCTTACAGCATCTGCGTCGTGTTACGGTTAGCCGCTTCGACCTAAATTCGTCTCGAGTGGGACTCGAGAAGATAGATTTAAAAGAGACCAGAAAAGAGGGTCGTGTTTGGGGGATTTTTGGTAATTTTTGCCTTTTCAATTAAGCGTGCAAGAGCTGACATGTGAAAGCTCATCTTCACCTTTTGCATTACTTTTGCATGATTCGGGCGGTTATTAAGTAGGATGCTGGAGCGTGTTTCGTGAGGTGTGCACAATTGCACTGCGCGTGTTGCTGTTCCACCGACCTAAATCAGAGTCTCAGCAGCAGCCCGTGATGAACTGCACTGAACTGTGTAGGGTCTACAAGGAAGTAAGAAGGCATCCCTTTTAACTTATCCTACTCACACTAATTGTTATAGCCGTCAGCTGTAGGCAACAGGTAGCGTAAACCTTCCGTCACCTTATTCTTCCCGTTTTTCTTTATATGATATTTTCCTTATGGCGTCGCTAGTGGAACAGGATTTTCTTATGCAAAACAAGTTTTCTTAAGCAAAATAAGTTCCCCAATACATAGTTCTTTCGTGTAAACTGGGTGGTAAATCGCGGACAAAGATGAGTTTGTTCGAAACTGTGGGACAGTTTCGCGTATACGTGCCTAATTTCCGTCGCTCCTAAACGCAATACTAGTGCAGTTTGTGAGTTTCTATTCTGCTTTACAGGTTGGAAACAGAGCACCTTTTCGGTGTGAATAGTGCCCAATACCTTTTAGAATACACAAAAGTACTTCTTTTTATGGCTTCGAATGCTTTCTCAGTCAGTTTTCGGCACGGGGCAGAAAACCACGTGTATGAAAAAGGTTCCAAAAAGGACCCCGTTGTGCTCTAGTGGACGAGCCTAAAGAGCCCAAAAGCCCGAGCAGGAAAAGCGGACCTGGACCAAGAGGTATTGTAGAGCAGTGGGTACTTGGATTTGACTTCAGTTGGTAATTTACTTCCAAGCGAGAAGGAGCTAACAGGGCCTGCTTCTCTGTAAGGAACTCGATTGAGTTGTGCCATTATACCCACATTGTACCACCTGGCGAGCTTTCATCTGCCGCGACTGCCAATCAACAGCGAACAAGTTGAGAACCTTCGTGGTTTACTGTGTCAAACCACCATCCATTAACCGGCAATGAGATAGTTGGCATCCTAGCCCAAACCAACCAAAAGGTCATCGCAATGGATATGAAATTGCGCCAATTTTACTTTGCCATATTGGCGTGTGTCGCGATAGCCTTGCTTGGGATCTGTAATGGTAAGTGTTTAATACTTGTCAGAAGTCCTGTTCGATTAATGCAAAAACAAGTTTAGCATTGATTTCTTATGCTAGCTTTTATTAGCTTCCCAAAGTTTTTGCTAATTTATTCCCACTTTAAAATATGTGCAATTTGTCATGTCGGGTGTGAAAGCAGGTTGGCCACCCAAAAGTTCCTTGTAACCCTTTTGTGTTCTTTGCAAAAAAGAAATGCGCGGTTTCCTTTTCTTTTCGGATTTTGTCAATTTGAAAGGGGTATCTGGATTAACGACTTTCTGCGGATGCGGGCCCTTTTATGATCGTGGGCGAGGTATTCGCGTGGAAGCTGCGATGGAAAATGAAAATTTAGTAGTAGTTGTCAGTCAGTTCCACTAGTTTGGTTCCGAGTGACCTAATTAAGAAAGCGCGCATTTAAGGATAAGTAATGATTTTTTTTTCCTTTTCTTTTCTCTCTCATTTTTTGGGGAAAACGTTTTGTTTTAGCTAATCATGTCTGTGACCGGCCGTGCGAGGACGGAGCACCCGTGAAAGTTTGCCGGTACCAATGGAGCTTAGAGTATTATTTGACTCTGAGCAGAGCCTGCTTTGATTGTCCCTTTAACATGACGCATTGCGACAAACCCGACTGTGTCACGGCTGATGGAGTCGAGCGAGGCATAGCTACAGTCAATCGCAAACTTCCGGGTCCGGGTATTCACGTAAGTTTTCTTTTATTCAAATCCAACCCGAAAAATAGCATTATGAATCAGATTACAGCTTATTTATAACTGAGAACAAAAAAAAGAAGCAAACAAGTATATTGAAAAGAACTCGTCCTTCGCACACTAACTTACTTTTTGCAAATATCGGCACACGATTTCCCCAGGTGTGCGAAGGCGATGAAATCATTGTAGATGTAAAAAACCGTCTTGGGACCGAAGGAACCACCATTCACTGGCATGGACAACATATGGAAGAAACCCCGTACATGGACGGCGTGCCTTGGGTCACCCAGTGCCCTATTCCACCGCATTCCTCATTCCAGTACCGGTTCCCTGCCCGTACTCCCGGAACACATTTTTACCATTCCCATTCAGGTAACAAGTGAAATTATTGTCCCCCCACTTATTACTAATTGCAATTGTCTAACTGTTCTTTCAGTTATTTATTTTTGTCGCTTTTTAGTTGCGTTTGTTTTATTGCTTTTATGATTATTTGTAACGGGTGCAGGTTTCCAGAGGGCAGATGGAATATTCGGACCTATGGTCGTACGCCAAACACCTTCCAGGGATCCGCACTTCGATCTATATGATCTTGATTTACCCGAACATGCAATTATTGTGGTGGATTGGATCCGCGAAATGGGTTTATCCAAGTTTGTCGCCTTTCATCACGACGATGGTGATAACAGACCGACCAGTCTCTTGGTTAATGGAAAAGGGCGATTTCGGCTACCAAGACGAAGGACAGAAGCCCCCGCAGAGTTAATGCCTTTGGCGAGATTTGTTGTCAAGAAGGTAAAAAGAAATATATTCAAATCTTTCCTTCGTCTTTTCTTTTCTCACGCTGTTGGAACTACTTTTGATATTTGTCGCCCAGAATTATTTTGTAATTCAGCCTTGTTTCTGGAGGTTGAGTTTTTATAATGGACGATTACTTGGTGTACAGTACAATTAAGTACTTAAGGTTTTACATCTATGTGTTTTTTGCAGGGATTTCGTTATCGGTTCCGGGTTATTTCTTCAGGTGTTTTGAATTGTCCAGTACAAATCTCCATTGATAGACATGCTCTACTGGTCATTGCCACTGACGGAAAGCCAATTGTTCCAGTGCAAGTCCGTTCGCTGGTCATTAGTCCTGGTGAGAGATACGACTTTGTTCTGGAAGCCAACTCCAAAGTGGACAATTATTGGATGCGGTTCCACGGGTTAATAGAATGCGCGGAAGACGGAATATTCGAGGGGGCAGTTCTACAATACCAAGGGGCTTCAGACACGGCTGATCCCAGAGAAGTGTTAACCTACAATAATACCAACCGATCCGGAAAAGTAATTATTGTCGTTGGGAACTTTTCGGTGTGAAAGAAAAGCGTTAACCGTTTCCGTTTTTGAACAGATTCTAAACCCTGCCAATGTCGCTCCTGGTAGACAAGAAGAAATTACTGTAGCAGAACTTTCAGCCCTTGATGATAGTGATGTATTGTGGAAAGAAGAGCCAGACCACCAATTCTTCTTAGCCTATGACTTTAATTTGGTCAATAACGACCGTTTCTTTCACCCCAAACATTACTCTGCCCTTGCAAGTAAGCTCAAGTCATTTTTAAGCAGAAGCGAGTATTAACTGGATTTTTTTGTTTGTTTCAAGTGAACACCACGCATCGACGCTTTTTGCCCCAAATTAATGACATTAGTATGACCATGTCCCCGATACCTTTGTTGCCACAGAGACATCAAATTACGCCAAATATGCTTTGTAACGAATCCACAGTTTCCAACTGTAATAGACAGTTTTGCGAATGCCCATTTACCCTTAACGTGGAGCTAGACTCTGTAGTGGAGCTCGTCATTATAGACAAAGGTAAAGATTTACTTTCTATTAAAGACGAAGAATGCGGTATGGGGGGATTTTATACTTTTCTTTTTTATAGGTTTGAACTTTAACGCTACGCATCCGCTTCATTTGCACGGATCTTCGTTCCGCGTGGTGGCGATGGAACGTCTAGGAACTCGTACGACTGTAGAGGAAGTAAAAGCTCGTGACAGACAAGGTTTGATCCGTCGTAAACTTCGCGGAGCCGTCTGCAAGGATACCGTAGCGGTCCCGGATGGTGGATTTGTTATTGTAAGATTCCTCGCTAGAAATCCAGGTATGTACGCTTATGTCTTATTAAACTCAAACTTTCATTTTGGCGGGAGATTAATTATCGCATTTTTTCAGGCTATTGGTTGTTCCATTGCCACTTAGAGTTCCATTTGGAAGTAGGCATGGGCCTAGTGTTTAAAGTAGGCGAACATGCTGATATGTTACCCGTGCCAAGAAATTTTCCTCAATGTGGGGACTGGCCTCCTCCGTCTGTCAATGATGTGAGAGAGTCCGATATTAGGGATAGCACTCGCAGGGGGCCTAATGCTAGGGATGAGGTTCGGAAAGGCCCCAGTGTTAGGGATGAGGTTCGCAAAGTGCCTAACGTTAGAGAAGAGGTTCGCAAAGTGCCTAATGTTAGGGAAGAGGTTCGCAAAGTGCCTAATGTTAGGGACGACGTTCGCAATGGAGCGTATCAAGTTCGAGACGAAGTTGACCATGGCAAGGGTTTCGTGGATATTGAGCAACATTGGGACCATGGTATTCCCGAGACATTTACTTGGGGGGACGGATCACACGGTCCACATCCTGACTGGCACTATGGGTTTAATTATCGGTCTTTGTAAACTAAGTAGGTATATTTCAGTAGCTAGCCCTGATGAGATTTGATAGCGGATTTGAGAGGGATGTTAATTATATGAAAGATAATATGGTTTGTTTGTAAGAATGGTATGTAAGGGATGCTGCGAGTGTAATAAAAGAACGTTAGTATTAAAATGAAACATAACGTATTTATCTTCAACGTGTTTATTATAAAGATTTTATGACGATTAAGAGATCATTCAAAAAGAAATATTGGAAAGTTTTAAATTATGCGCGCTTTTGTTATAGGTGGCGTTGAACGCAACCTGGTTTCCTTGCGATGACGTCACCTGTCCTTATCCCCGGCAAGAAACACGCGTGAGGATGGCGGACCCAGATCAGCAACAATTTTACATCTTATTGAGCAGTTTATTAAGTGCTGACAATGATGTTCGGACTCAGGCTGAAGTAAGTGACTTGCCTCTCTAATTCTATCTCATTTTTGACGAAATAACAAAGTTAAAACATCCAAAGTTATTGTCATTGTTGGGTTGTGTCGTGCCCGCTAGGCGCTGAACCACCATGCTGCCAGACCATGCCTTTTTCAGTGTTAATACTTAATGCAATTTTTAACTGTTTTCCGAACTCTAGAACGCTTATGGAGCCATCACTATTAATGTGAAAGTTTCCTATCTTATGCTGGCAATTAAAGATGCAGCTGTTAGTGATGAAGCCAGACAAATGGCTGCAGTTTTGCTGCGGAGAATCATGTCGTCGGACTTTGAGGACTTCTATCCCAAGGTATTATTAGAGCTTCGCTTAAATGGACATTTTTTAAAACTTATGTTCTACCGTTATATTGGTGTAGTTGCCTGCTGAAGCACAAGTCCAGTTTAAAAATGAGCTCCTGTTAATGGTCCAAAGTGAAGCACAAGCTGGTATTAGGAAAAAAGTTGGCGAAGTCGTAGCTGAAGTGAGCCGTCAATTAATGGACGATGATGGTAACAATTTATGGCCAGAGTTTCTCAAGTTCCTCTTTGATGCTGCTAGCTCTAGCAGTCCAGCACTTAAAGAAAGCGCTTTACAGATGTTTGGGTAAGCTTTTAGCTTACGTTATCTTCTATTTTTAATCTCGTGTTCTTTTTCCCTTGTTTATTCTAGGTCTGTGCCTGGTATTTTTGGAGTCCAACAGCAAAACTACCTAGATGTCATCAAACAAATGTTACAACAGTGCATGGCTGACCAGGCCAACTATAACGTCCGTTTTCAAGCGATGAAAGCCTTCTCGGCGTTTATTTTACTTCACGACGATGAACCAAACATCCAGAAACATTTTACTGACTTACTTGGACCTTTTGTACAGGTAAAACTTCCCTGTCTTGCTAAATCCCTTGCCTATTTTTATTATCATATTATTACAGATGGTTGCAGAGACCCTTGAAAAGCAAGAGGACGATACTTTGTTAAAATGCTTAGTTGACATCGCTGAAAATTCCCCCAAATTCTTACGATCACAAATGGACCCCATTCTTCGAATTTGCACCCAAGTAAGTCAGTTTAGTCTATGTAACAACAAAAATAGTATGTTTTAACACACGTTTCTTTAGTCCGTGGCCAATACTGAACTTGCCGAGAATTGGCGTCAGTTGGCCTTAGAAGTCGTTGTTACATTGTCTGAAACAGCACCCGCTACTGTTCGAAAAGCTGGAGTTGTCTATATTCCCGCACTTATTACCGCTTGTTTGCATATGATGACGGATTTGGAAGAAGAAGAAGACTGGAGTACTAATGACGACCTTGCCGAAGACGATAATGATAGGTATGCTCCCAAACACAAGGACTTTCAGCAACTTGTATGGTCATTTCAGTTGTGTTTTTTTGTAGCAATCATGTGGTAGCTGAGTCAGCCCTGGATCGCTTAGCTTGCGGTTTAGGAGGAAAAACTATCCTTCCTCATATCCTTTCGAATATTCCTACTATGATGAGCAACGCCAACTGGCAATATCGACACGCAGCGTTAATGGCCATTTCTGCTGTGGGTGAAGGCTGTCATAAGCAAATGGAGCCCATGTTGCCTCAAATAATGGAGGGTGTCCTTAACTACCTTGCTGATCCAGTAAGTTGTTCTTTTTCAAATATAAATTTATCTTAAATTGAGACTTCAATATTTTGCTATTATTTTGACAGCATCCTCGTGTTCGTTACGCATCTTGTAATGCTATTGGGCAAATGTCCACGGATTTTGCGCCTATTTTTGAAAAAAAATTCCATGAGCGAGTTGTTCCTGGTTTGTTAATGCTCATGGATGATAATGCAAATCCACGGGTTCAAGCCCACGCGGGCGCCGCATTGGTCAACTTCAGTGAAGACTGTCCTAAGAATATCTTAGCTAATTATTTGGACAGCATTATGGCGAAATTAGAAGCCGTTCTCAGCGCCAAGTTTAAAGAAGTATGCATTCCTTAGCACAGAGTGCAAAAATTATACATTAGTTGAATTTGTTTTTAATAGTTGGTCGAAAGGGGCTCTAAACTGGTTTTAGAACAAGTTGTTACTACTATTGCTTCAGTTGCTGATACAAGCGAAGAAAAATTTGTGGTTTATTACGATAGGTAGAAACAAAAAGAAACAACTGATGAATTATTGGTTTTCTAATTTGGTTTTTATTCAGATTTATGCCCTGTTTGAAGTATATTATTCAACATGCTACCACACCCGAGTTAAGGCTCTTGAGAGGCAAAACAATCGAATGCGTCAGTTTAATTGGCTTGGCTGTAGGAGCGGAGAAAGTAGGTCCAAACCACAAGTGAGACTTTACTACCTGTACTATTCTGATTTTCTTTTGCAGTTTACACGCGATGCCAGCGAGGTCATGGATATGCTGTTGAAAACACAAACGGAAGGTGGTGAAATGGCGGATGACGATCCCCAAGTTTCTTATATGATATCCGCGTGGGCTCGCATATGCAAAATTTTGGGTACGTGACTTGTAAGTTCCGTTGCAAGTGAAACCTTCTAATGTTTATTACTAGGGCGTCAATTTCAACCTTATTTACCCATGGTCATGGGTCCCGTTCTCAAAGCCGCTTCAATGAAACCTGAAGTAGCTTTGTTGGATTCTGAGGAAATCCAAACCGTGGAAGGCGATGATGACTGGCAGTTTGTTTCTCTCAGTGATCAGCAGAATTTTGGCATTAAAACGGCCGGTTTGGAAGAGAAGGCGACGGCCTGTCAGATGTTGGTTTGCTATGCCAGGGAATTGAAAGAAGGATTCGCCGACTACACTGAGCAAGTGGTCAAACTGATGGTGCCCATGCTCAAATTCTATTTCCACGATGGAGTGCGGTCAGCCGCAGCTGAAAGTTTGCCTTATTTATTGGAATGCGCACGCATCAAAGGTCCGCAATATTTGCAAGAAATGTGGGCGTATATCCGACCTGAATTGCTGAAGGCAGTGGACACTGAACCCGAAAAGGAAGTGTTGGCTGAACAACTTACTGCGCTAGCCAAGGTAGTTACACTTTCATTTCATTAATTTCATTTCAAGGTAGTTTCACCTTTCATTTTAACTTCCTTTCTGATAATTTTCCTTTCCTTACTTTGTTTTTAGTGTATTGAAACTTTGGGTAATGGCTGTTTCGATGACGAATCCATGGCCGAGTTGGTTAAAATCTTGGATCGGTTGTTGAAGGAGCATTTTGAGCGAGCACAAGAACGCCAAGATAAACGTAAAGATGAAGATTACGATGAGGTAATATTTTCAGAAATGTAATCTCTTCAAAGGTTTAGCTTTTAATTTGCTGTTCGGCTTTAGGTTGTCGAGGAACAGCTCGTTGATGAAGATGACGAAGACGTGTACATTCTCAGCAAAGTGAGCGAAGTGATCCATTCCTTAATGGCAACATACCGCACTGCCTTCCTCCCGGTGTTGGAAAATCTTATGCCACACTTCATCAAATTGATGGTAATTCCTTGAATAACTCACATTACCTATCAAAGAGTTGTTTTTTCCACTTGGTCAGGGTCCTGAACGGTCGTGGCCTGATCATCAATGGGCTATCTGCGTTTTTGATGACATTATCGAATTTGCTGGTCCCGAGAGTATCAAATACCAGGAGATTTTCTTACAACCGTTCATGAACTTCTTGTCTGATAAGAGTGGGGAAGTACGCCAGGCTGCTGCGTATGGCTGGGGAGTCTTGGGAATGTGTGGTGGTCCTGCTTATGCGGGTAAGTGTCAGCTTTGATGTTTTACGTTGATAAAAGAGACGTTTTTAATACTGGTATTTTTCTTTAGCTGCTTGCGCCCAAGCAATGCCGCGTTTGATGGAGATGATCAACGCACCCGATTCAAGAGGGCCCGAGAATCTGAATCCGACAGAAAACGCTATTTCTGCAGTCACCAAGATCTTGAAGTTTAACAGCACCGCTTTAAACGTCAATGACATTCTGCCCTTATGGTAAAATTTTTGGTTTTGACCGTTCCTTCTCGTATTTTAATAAATTGTTTCTGTTATAGGCTGTCTTGGCTTCCAGTTTGGGAGGATGAGGATGAAGCACCCTACGTGTACAGCTACTTGTGCGATCTAATCGAAGCTAACCATCCTTCGATCCTCGGACCGAATAACTCCAATTTGGCTCGCTTAATTGCAATCTTGGCCGAAACTTTCTCCCGTGACGTCCTTGATACCGATCATGAAGTGTACAAGAGGATGTTAAATATCGTTCGACAGATTCAAGTAATATTCTAGTGCTTGAGATATTTCAACGAATTATAAAACAATGTTTGGTGGATTTTTCAGGGAAATTCCTCCATCATGGAAGCTATCTTAGCTCAGCTAACTCCAGATCAGAAGCAGGCACTAGAAGAAGCACTTACTGTAGCTTAATTTGGTTCGCGTCGACGAAAAGTGAATGGTGGAGTGTGCATGCCAAAATTGAAACCGGATTTGTATACTTGCAAGTTAATTTTTCTGTCCAAGACTAAAGATTGGGAACTACTTTTGATTATTCTCTGAATCATGCACGTTTTACATTATGTTCTGCGACCAGCACCCCTTCCGGCTCTTCCAAACTAGGTAACTTCTATTTGCTCCAAATACAGTCCAAAACTTGACCCAGTTCTTTTCTTTTTGATTTAATTTATTTATTGCAAAACAAGGGTAACGGTTGTATTTTAATACCTGGTTATAACAGTTGACTAATTTTTCTTCTTTTTCTTATCCGACTGCACTTGGCCTTGACTTTCTCGATGCCTTTGGACGAGCTCGTTTTGCACTTCTGAGGAGGCTGGAGAATATCGACTGTATTCCATACTGAACTCGCCTTTGCCTTGCGTTGACGAACGCAGCTCCGTCGAATAGCCGAACATGTCGTTTAGGGGAATTTCGGTATAGACGGTGAACCAGCCTTCGTTGGAATCCGTACCAGTGATAATACCATGTCTCTTGTTCATCTGCCCGATAATAACGCCCTGGTACTCTTCAGGTGCTGTGATTTCGACGCTCATAATAGGCTCCAGAATGTTCCAGTTGCCATTTTCATAAACTAAAAAACGAAAGAAAAGGAAAGTTTAACTTTTGCTAACACTTTCCATAACTGTACCTTCTTTGACAGCTCCCTGGGCGGCGATTATAAACGAAATTTCATTGGAATCTACAATATGGTGTCCACCATCTTGCAAACGAAAGCGTACGCCGGAAATTTTGTGGCCGGACAAAATACCCTTGTCCACCATCATGCGAAAGCCTTTCTCGACGGCTGGAATGAATTGCTTGGGTATGTTCGTACCCACGGTTTCATCCACAAATTCAACTTTGGTATTTTCAGAGAAGGGTAAAGGCTAGAATACCAGGGATTTCATATGAAATGTTAATTTTGTAAATAATAAGGTCTTGTTAGGAGTACTTCAATGAGTCCTATGATTCGCCCGTACTGTCCAGAGCCTCCAGATTGCTTCTTATGCAAGTAATCAAATTCGCAAGGAGCAAGCAAGGATTCTCTAAATGAGACTTTAGGTTTACCCATGAGTACTGGGCAACCATACTCTCTTTCCATTCTCTAATAAGTAAATTAAGTTTTTGCAATTCGTTTAAGCAGAAGGGTTTACTTGAGCGTAAATTTCTAGATGTAATTCGCCCATGCCTGAGGCAATGGTTTCTTTGTTATCGGTATCGTAAGTGACTTGGTATGTGGGATCTTCTTTGGTAAAACGATTCACGGCTTTGCTAAAATTGTCGATGTCTTTGGCGTTTTTGGGCTTGATTGACATGGAAATGACGGTGTCTGGGATATACATGGATTCCTAAAGAAAATGGAAGTAAAGCTGAATCTTTTTCATTGGAATTACAAATAATTAGAAATTCGAAGTTGCTTAGACTTGCCATTGAAAGTTGAAGTTTGTTATCCGTAACGAAACTGTCTCCACTAGCGCAGTCAATTCCAAAAAGAGCACAGATATCTCCCGCGTAAACTTCATTCACGTCTTCCATTTCGTTGGCATGCATGCGGACCAAGCGAGGGATTTTCACTTTTTTGCTTGTTCTGGTGTTGTAAATCGTTTCGCCCTTCTTGAGCATGCCTTGGTAAACCCGTACGTAAGTGAGCTGGCCAAATCTACCAGCTTCTAGCTTAAATGCTAGCCCAACAAATGGGTTGGCTGAAGATCGAGTAGGGTTCATTAGAACACGTTCCTTGTCCTTTCTAAAGCGAGATAGTTGTAGGTGATCATTAATCGTTGAGCGGTTGTGTTTCTTACCCTTCTTCTTCATGAAGAGCGTAATTATTGACTTCCGCGGGATTTGGCAAGTAATCTATCACGGCATCTAATAACGGTTGAACTCCCTTGTTCTTCAGTGCAGTTCCTACTAAAACCGGTGTGAATTGGCGCTTCATGCAAACTCGACGAATGGCGGCGGCTATATCTTGATCGGTGGGAGTTTTTTCCTCTAAAGAATCAACTTGGTAAGAGTTTCATATTGATAAGTTAAGTACCTAAGAACATTTCTCCTAAGATTTCATCAGCATTCGAGACTTGCTCTATTAGCTCTTGACGTCTGTCGGTAGCTTCAGACCTCATATTAAGTGGAATTTCGTCGTACCGTATTTCATTTCTAAGCA
The DNA here is from genome assembly GCA_023053545.1 of Lepidurus packardi. Taxonomy (NCBI): domain Eukaryota; kingdom Metazoa; phylum Arthropoda; class Branchiopoda; order Notostraca; family Triopsidae; genus Lepidurus; species Lepidurus packardi. The sequence continues at coordinate 9,496,876 of JAKZAN010000002.1, forward strand.
GTGGGAAAATATTGAACCAATGTAGACTACTAATGAAGAATCATTACCCAAAACTGCCTTCAAAGTACATCGCGCGTTGCCTAACCAAATCGACTATGCCTTTGCAGTCGTTTTCAAGACCAATAGGTAATTGTAAGAAGGCGGCATTGTGGTTTAATTTTGCTCTATGAATCCGAGTTAAGACGTACCATCCTGTTAGAGTTAGCCTTCACTTTACCTGAGCTGAGAGAGAACTCTATAGGGGTTTGCTCCACTCCTGTCCAATTTGTTAATGAATGCTAAGCAGGGGACGTCGTATCTTTTCATTTGACGATTCACAGTCAAGGTTTGACTCTGTACACCTCCAACAGCACACAGTACCAAAATTGCCCCGTCTAAAACACGAAGTGCTCGTTCCACTTCCACAGTGAAGTCCACGTGACCTAAATGACTCGCTGTCACACGCAAATTGTACTGCTAACTCGAGATTTACCTGGAGTGTCTATGATGTTAATGTTGAAATCTTTCCAGACAGTGTAAGTGGCTGCAGACTGGATGGTAATGCCTCGCTGTCTTTCAAGCTCCATGGAATCCATAGTGGCTCCCACATTATCTTTTCCTTTGACCTGTAATTATGAAGCAAAATGATTTAGCAAGAGTTTCAAGCAAGTAGTCGGTTACTTCGTGCATGGCCTCTATCCTACCGGTGTAGTATAAAATACGTTCTGTTAAGGTCGTTTTCCCAGAGTCAATGTGAGCTGAGATCCCAATGTTGCGAATCTTTTCTAAATCTTTATGTTCAGCTAGCTTTGCAAACGAAGCAAAAGTAGCACGTGGATAGTAAGCCTAGCAATAAGAAAAAAGGAAGCAGGAATTTAACTCTTGTTACCGAAGTACAATAATGTGTAATATTCTAATTTTACATTTCGGGTGGCATGGATAACGAATTTATCCCAGTGCCAAAAATGGCTAACTTGTTTTGGAAAAATCATTGTTGTAAAAAGATCATATAGTTTCTGCTCACAAGCCAAATCCACGAGACTAACATGCGCTATTTACCGCTAGAGTGCGCGCGGCCTGGAAATTAGGCAATCGCAAGCAGCGTAATTATTTCTACGGCTTCAAAAAAAACAATTCGAATTTTGTGTTGCCAAAAATTTCCCTCTTGTTTTACAATTTGTAATTTTTTAATAAATGCGAATTCTCGAAAATTTATGCGTGATTTTTCAAAAAATCCGCTAAAAGGGGTGGGGCCTCTACAAAAGGACGGATTCTATTGGTGGATTCGGCCAACAAGGAGGCGTGGTCTCTTTTTGATCTGGAAAAGCGTTTTCTGGGCTTTTCTCCATAAGGAATAATGCTGTATCAAGGGGGTCCCCTTCAAAAATCGTGAAAAATTGAGAGCCTCGCCCCTTTCCCTGTTCCCAACTCCCATGCTCGGTTTCCTATCCCCGTTTTTCGAGCTCGTGATGCCGAAGCTTCACAATATCGAGTATGGATATAGAAACCTTGCCGGGAAGGCATAAGGCACAGAGAAAGGGAGCCAATTTTATTTCGTTTTTTTGACGAAATAAAGTGCCTCGACCGGGAATCAACCCGAGGACCTCTCGTTCACCAATCTTGCATTATACCAACTTGGTCATACGCTTATATTTACTAGGTGTTGAAACTTCTATAAATACCAAGTACCGTATAGTGTATTCTCTAGATTGCAATCCATGTTTTGTTTGGTTATAAACATTTGACTTGTATCATTGACTCGACTTATATTGCTTATATTGCTCTGGAAATTTTGCACAGTTGTACAGTTCCTGTCTACGTATTTCAAAATGTACCAAAAAGATCCTTCGGAACTTTTGATTACGAGTCAAAATAATACAAGACTACGTCTTTGCTTTAAATAATTTGTATTAAAAGCTTCAACATATAATTAATTTTTTCAATGACAACCTATGATCGCTATGGATCGCATTCTGAACCGCCGTTCACGTCCAATTAGTTAGGTCGCTCCTGCCAAATCATAAATATCCTTTATTTTCTACACTTCTGCGGATGGAGTTTACGTGTAGTTTAGGAATGAAAGAGTTCTTTAGACGAATAAAGAGCCTGGACCAGGTTTGGATCCGAAGACCACTCGGTTCCCAGGCTCGTGCCTTACCCACTCCGGACAGTATGCAGAACACGTTAAAAAATAGGAAGGTTTTAACATTTTTATTGGAGAGTTAAAATACGTACTCACGGTCAGTTATCAGACTGCCACAATAATAAAAAGGCGGAAACAGAAATTAAAATGGAATATAAAATACTACTTTCCCCTACACTAGTGTAAATAGGACCAGTAAATACGATAATAACATGAAGTGGCTCTCGTTACACAGCCCTCACCAACATGATTAATAACGGTCTGATTAACGCCATAAGCCAGCTCAACCACGTCGGACAGGTTGCAAAACGTCCAAAGCTTTGCCGATATCACCGTCCTTGACTTCCAAAAGCTGAGCCAGCCAATTGCCTTCATTCGTGAACCCCATACCAATCATCAGTTCCAATGCACGAGCAATTTTCGCATCTAATCCAACGGAACTGTAAATTCACATATTTTTTTCTATTGTTCAATGTAAATTCTTTACCTGGATGCAATACTTGAGAGCTTTGGCCTTGATCTCTAGGCTCTTTAGGCAAGGATGGATACAAAACCGTTTTTTCGGCAGGCTTTTCAACCCCAGAAATCACTTTAGGACGTACCCCATTTTCTATCATTTTAAATAAATCGCGTTTTATTCCCTTTCACTATTCTGAATTCCCAACTTACCAGGCGATGCCGATTTGCCTTCAGCAGAATAACCGTCCCTGTTAACTACCGTCCAATCCTCCTCGTTAGCAACCGATCCAGCTTTGCTCGACGCAGGACTGACATGTGAATCGGTCATAACCATAACAGGGACGATTCGAACAGATTCCAAGCTCTCAGTCGAGCTCGTCATGGACATAGGCTTTTCTTCGTGGGCTGCAGACATGACTTCCACTTTGCTTTCCGCCACTTCTGTTGTTTTTTCGGTTGCAACTGGCATCGAAGCTCCAATACGCGTGGCTGGAATTACCGTCTCTGTCTGGGGAGTCGGGTTCGCTTCATTACCATTTTCTTGGCTCTTGCCTTCATTTTTAGCTGGATCTGCCGCTTTATTTGGGTTGGCGAAGGGGCAATACTGTTGACCAGGGTTAGTATGGCTCTCTGTGTGTACTTGGGTGTCGACTCCAAATTGCTCTAAGATAGAAGCCACTGTTTGTCCAATATTCTTCAACAAATCGTTTCCGACTTGAGCTTGAGGAGTCCCTTGGAAACCCTGCATAATATCATTCAGCAACCCTCCCATATCAAAAGCGACTGGAGTTTCCGGAGGAGCTGATGCTCCACCAATCTTTTGTTCTTCTTTAGGTTTCGTTTGTTCTTGTTGCTGTTGGGTTTCGGCACTCGGTTGTTGAGATTCAGGCTGCGGATCCTCAACTACAGCATAGCCAAATGGTCCCAGATTGACGAAATCGAAAGGATTACCACGAAAGCATGGTCCAGCGCCGCGAGGTCGTCCATAATGACGAGGGCCGCCTTTATGGTTACCGTGGTGGAACATTCGCTTGAATGCACGGAAATTATGGGGCTACAAAACGAATAGCTACGTAACAATCTCGTCAAACTCCAAGACATTCAAAACTCACCAATGGTCCTACAACGCGAAGCATATTGTGTGAAGGATGCATGCCTTTGGATTCGCAGCTTCCGCACAGATCGAAATCGGGACACTGGGTGCATTTGTAGCGATAGCCACGTACGGGGCCCTCGCAGCCATCACAGGTCACCCCAACATGCAAATCCCCTTGGGTAGATCCTAAATTGCTGGTGGACGAACGAGGGCAAAAATCTTTCTCGTTGGCAGGGCACGAGTACTTCTCTTTCGTTTCCGAAGTTACGTAAATACGGAATGGATCCGCAGGACTACGGTTGCTGCATAAAAGGCCGATCATAAGCTCCTCATCGCTGGAAATAGTGATGCTATCACCATCGTTGTCTGTAAAATTATGAAAAATGCTAACATTAGCAACTCACATAATTTTTAACTTTTAAAAATAAAATAGGGATTATCTACCTGTATAGGAAATGACGAATCCTTGCCGCAAGAGAGAAGGGAAAACAGAGCGTACTTTCTCTTTTAAGTAGGTGAAATTTGTCGTCACATCTTTATCAATCATAAAACGACGAATTTCAGGGGTTTGAGACCCTGTATTCAAGTAGGCTTTGTAAATCAAGCCGTTATCCATTGTTTGAATAAGTGGTTAATAACCGAATCTAGACCAAAAGATAAAAAGTACATTTAATATATGCATTCGATATTTGCTAACCGTGCCACCCGAAACATAAAATAAAGACTTTCTTGCAATAAAATTAATTTCAAACGGTTTATCGTAGGTACACTCACTTCCCGATTGTTGAAAATTTGCAATGGCGACGAACTGTTCACTTCTAAGTTATTCACAACAATGGCTGGTTGGGAATGCACTGCCTTCACTACCCTAGTAGAGCCCGAGCTTATATACGTATCTTGATACAGGCGAACAAAGCTATGAGCTTTCTTGAAAAAGAAGGACCTAGAACAAGCTCGATTGGCACCAATGTACCAAGCAAATGACTGGCAAAGCACGGAAGGACGGCCTTTGTTATTGCAACATCCGTTAGAAGGCTTCCTCACTGAGTCATCAAAACAAGTATCACGACGCTACAACGCAGTAGAGAATGACGTAGCAATATTGGTAAATAAACCTGGTGTGGTATGGGTAAAACTCGAAAAGCGAAACGTCCTTACGAACCGCGAGAGCGAAATGCCGCGATACGTGGTAGAGTGCGAAACATTGACTATAAGCGAAATGAGATTTTAAATTATTATTAAGTATCATAGAAAACATTATGAAAATAACCTCGTCCATTACTGAACCTAGCATATAAGCTATACCATGCTGTATAAATGAATTTAAATGGCAGCGGTATTTTTACCGTGCGAAGTTAGTCATTAGTCTTGTAACTGAAGGCTGCTGGTATATGAATGGCTTAGAGAGAAAATTTCTCTTTCTTTTGTAAGTTTAGAATTTTATTTTTAAGTTGATCACTCAGTCAATAATACCATTGATTTCTGTGGCATTTCTTTCGCCTCTGATTCCGACAACGGACATGATCTCAACGGAGGTTACTTTGATGATAAATAGGTAATCAATCTAAAAGCATTAAGTTTCAGTTTCCTACAACTGTACTGTAGCTGTATGGCATTCGCTAAGCCCCAAAACTTTTTATCTAGAAAAGAAAAACGGACTTCACTGATGGCGTAAAGGACGACCAGTCTAAGAATCTATCAAATGCTATCAAGTTGTATCAAAAGCTTCTACGACATGTTATCAAGTTGTACCAAATTCTATAGTGTTTTTAGTGAAGTTTTATTAAATATAAAAGCCTACATAGTTTTGAAGGATGATAATAAGACCGGCCTATGCATCTTTGTATGAATTTACAATAAAAATGTTACGAGTTACAGCCCGTTATGACCAGATGTTGTATTGGGGAGACTGAAAGAAACAAAAATCTCTTTTAGTCTTATACACCAAAACGTAAGCCTGTTTAACTGATGCAACCAAGCTATTATTACGCCTTCAGTGGAAACCGCTTAAAATGTCGGTTAACAAAATTGGTTAACACAAAATGGCATTCCGGTCTGGACAAAACACTATGTAATTCCATACATTTGTTTCCTTTTAACACGAAACAAGAACCGCTTAACGCGTCTCGGAAGAACGACAAAGTAGTTTTATTGCGAGAAAATAATTTTGGACGACAAAATACTTTTGTCTTCTTACCAACCGTCTCACTCTGCCAATGGGAAAAGGGGTTGTAGAGCCTCAGCAACATCCCTGACTTAAATTCAAATTTTTGTCTTCCTCGTCCCAACAGCCTAACTGTGGGCAGTTAAAACATCTCATTTGTATTTACAGTCCGTTAGAATGCTTTAAAAAGTATAGACTGTCAATGTCCGAGTACAAACCTAACTAATTAAACTTAGAATTAGTCAAAATTAAATTTACTTTAATATAGAAAATGTATGTTAATTAGTCAAAAGTACATTATTTTGTGTGCCTAATTGTATTAACTTTTTCCAACACAGAATGCGCATGTCCTTGCTTTCTGTTTAGGTTCAAAAGATCTTTCGAAAAACGATATAACTCGCAACTTAGCTTCTACGTCTCGCATATCACGTTCAGTGTACCCCTGATGTACAACAGCTAGAATTATATATTCCTTACTAACTATTACATCTTTCTTTCGTTTGAAGCTGTTGTCCTTAACATGGGCGGTATTTTGGAAAATGTGTTTTTTCCTATTTTCATTTTGTGCTGTTTCGCACTGAGCAATATATCTGCTGAGACCGTGATACAGGATATGCGAAATAGTTCAACGGATGTACAAATAAGTAAGTCAGTGTATTCAACTAATGTCTGTCACATGACGGCATTTCATAATGGTTTTCTTATTTCTTTCCAGGCGACGAAATACCATGCATGTTTAATACGACGGATCACGGAAGCTTGAACTACGATAAAGAGCAAGCAGAATTGCACGTTACTGTCGATTTACTACCGATAACCTGCAATATCAGCCGACTGGAACTAGAACTCTTAACCAATACTTGCAATTCCCCTACCCATAAAATCCACACTCCCAAGCGCAAAATACTCATTCCCGGTGGTTCACAAAAAACTTCACTGCCCAATTTTTGTAAGGAAAGTTTCCTGTCGAAAGACATCGCAAACCATTCGATGAAAGTCTCCAATGTTATAATTAACCAGAACTTAAATTACGGTTGACTTCAAGACTTTTTTTTACAGGACCAAGCCAACGTCACAATCCGCCATGTCTACTCCGGGTCTTACTGCTTACGAATCTTTATTCACCGCGAAGGCGTACAAATTGCCGAAGAACATAACCAAACTTTGCAGTTAACTACCAAGAAAGAGGTTATTTCCCCGACCAGCTGGAAAACCCAAATTAAATTAAATGGCTCGACACGCTAGTACGTTACATGTTAATAACTTTCCATCTCGATTTACGTCTTTTTGGTCTTAGCAGCAGCCTTCCGGTATCCTTCAGTTTGCCTGATGCGAAGTACAATTTTAGGGCATTCTTAGTTAGCGCAATTAAAATACGCGGTTCTTGTCCAACATCCAAAACTGTGTGGAACACAATACGTGCAAAGACAGGCTCTTGTCTGCGTGCAACTTCAAAAGATGCGCATAAACACATCGACGCTACCATTTCTCATTTGCGAAAGGGAACCTATTGCGTTTCGGTACATTATATGCTTCCATTGAATTGTGATACGACTCACCACATGTTTTAAAAACAGATAACTCCTATTGATGAACGTTGTCATCCCGAAGCAACTTACTGGCAACAAAATGCCGTCAACTCTTGTACGCGATATTTCGGAGAGGCATTCCATGTTGGTAAACGAGCCGTAATTAAGAATTTAATTGACAAGATTTTCGGTTGAATTGTACGTTCCTTCACTGCTTCATGTAGACTACTCCTCCATTATGTAACACATATCTCAATTCCCGATGCGCTCGTAATCTGCGTGTTTACGTGGAACTTTAACCTTCTTCTTTGTGTATATATCTGAAGTTTCCAACGTTGAACTAAATGACCCCATACTGCATGATCCCTGTATCGTTTTTTATTTGTTGTTTTTTTCATTTTGAATTAATTTTTTGTCTCCTGCACTACTTGCTTATTCTGTTCTGGTATTCTCTACATTATACGCATTTTATTATATTATAACATTATATGTACTCTACATTATACGACCACCTCTGGTGTCTAATGTAGCGGGAATAGACGTAGTATCTAGAAATATTTGTTTCTTTAGTTAAAAAAAATTCGAAAAATTTAAATACTATTAGATGAATTCTAGATAACAAAAATACATACCGTTTACGCCCAGCACAAAAGAGTCAGACATCAAAGAGTATCATGTTTCAAAGAACAGTTTCAGCTTGGCATTTTCAACACAACTTCCATTCGCCTATCCAGACACTTGTTGTGCTCAGCAACCGCCAATGATAGCAAAGCGCGCCAAGTACAGCCAGATTGAAAATTTACCCTACTACGTTCGGTTAATAACTGCCTGGACACCTTGGTGATAGGCAAAAACCGTAATCAAGACTTCGCTGAAGTTAACATTAACTCTGATTTAAGAAAAAAGATGCAATTAACAGTTTCGACAACTAATTATGTACTTTTTTTAAACAGTGTCACTGTCGCTCTGGGAAAACTCCAAGGCTATAAATGTAGCACACGCACCACACGTCAGAGATTCTATACACTTTTTTTTGCCTCGAATGAGAGCTGGCCATCGGTTCGATCTGATCTACTCCACTCGAAGCCAATTGTCCTGGGATGTGTACTGAAGACAAATCTCAGTCACGCCCGAAAACAAAAGGACAAAAAAAAAATAAAAAAAACTCAGAAACAACAAGTTAACAAACCGTGCGAAATTGGGCCAGGGCACGCCAATCACGTGATTATTTTTGCAGGGCTCAACATATCACTAAGGACATGTAAATTTAAATTGCCAGAGCCATGGGGAGGAAAAAGGAAACAAAGACTGAGGAGATAAAAACACGTCCGACCTTCTCAACGAGACTGCAAGGAAAAGAGCAAGATAGAGAAAGGAGAGTTTTGAGAAAATTTTACGAGAAAGAAATCACAAAAGGTGTAGTCGATTTGTTTTCAATGCATGGGTGTAGTGTAGAGTGTGGAATTGTTCATTTTCCTCTTCACGTCACTGCAAGGGACAGCTGGTTTCCCAATAAAATACATATTGCACAGCACAGAGCCTCGAATCGTTCCATATAGTTTAGGCGTATTGTGCTTCTGTCGCTGGCAATCTTAAGTTTTTGCCAAAGGTCCCATTTTACCCCTTTGTAAGCAATGGCCAATAAAAATTCCGCCATCCGCATGCAAACTGTTTTACACAAATGTGCCATTCAGTCAAAAACACCGCAGCAGCAGCAGCACGAGCGAGGTCAAGGGATGAAAATTGCGAGCAGACAAAAGTCAACAGCAACAAAAAACTTCAAAGTTTCTCTTTGGCAGGAATCCAGATGCTAGGACCAGACTGGTCTCGAATCACTTCTTTGATTTTGGCATAAATCTCTTCAAGAGTATCTCCTTGCACCACGGCTAAAAGACAAACCATACATTCCATTAAACAGTACTACTCCTAAACTCTTAGTATAAAAATATTACCAGTGAAGAATTCGCCAAATTCCTGCTCGAGTTTCATAGCACGGTCAAACGTCTTTCGAGCCTGGTCTTCAGTCATTCGCTTATTCCACTCCCTAGCAAAAACACAACATCATTTATTACCTTTCTGCTTCATCTCTCTCCGAACAATAGGTTAGATAAAACGTAAAGAACGCTCTAGAACTTACATGATAGCTTCGCTTGATTTCGGTTTAATAAAAACTGCAATCGGATACAACAGTGCCGCATGTAACCTCTTAATAGCATTCCCACTCACATCCAAAATACAATGTTTGCCCTAAAAGTAAAGCGTCAGTTTAATAACAAGCTCTCAAAACTGTTTTTTTACTTAGCATAAGTAATGGACAATCCTAACGGATAGCGCACTGAATAGCTTACCTTTTCTGCTACTTCTCTGACTGAGGCAACAGACGTCCCATACAAATTATCGTTGTATTGGCCTGCTTCAATGAAAAGATGATTCTGAATATCAGCTTCCATTTGTTCCCTGGATGCCATGAAATGATAATCTCGATGATCTACTTCATACTCTCTTCTCGACCGCGTCGTATCTAAAAACATAAGAGAGAAAAACGCTTATTAGTTCCTGTTCTCTTCTTATCTTCCAGGGAAAGCATCCAAAATCTCTTACGTGGTACACAGCTTCCAAATTTTTCAGGAAATTCGGAAATCAAATCGTCATTAACCCTGTCTTTTAAAGGACCCAGGATAATGACAGGACGAGTGTACGATACGTCAATCTGCTGCACAGCTTCGTACGACAAAATCGTGTCTTCTTCTACACACACAAAAGAGAGATTTACATTAATGGCGTTTTCAATAGTCTCTTAAAGTAACTTTAAATATAAAGTTATACTTACTGAGACTCGTCGAGTCGCTTTCGGTGGGCGTCAGCATGTTACCTTCCTGGTCGGATCCTTCTTCCGATTGATCATCTCGACTTTTGACAAAGGGGAATTTTCGACTAAATGTGAAATTCTTCTTCTTGCGGTCCAAAGTTGACTGCTACAAGGGACCACAATCCAAAAAGAAACAAAAAACAAAACTCGACCTACTTAGTATAAAAGTCTCCATATCTTTTTTCTGGTAATGAAAAGCGAGTTTTGAGTGTGGAAGTCTATAGGATAAGGAGTGCAAGTAGAACAATCCATTCACAAACCATGGGCAATGCACAACAGCCACTAAAGCTAATTTGTATTTAAGTAACGAGTTAAGTTTTTTCCCCACACACATGTTCACACCACACCAAAAGGAAACGCCGTGTTATTAGAAGGTTTGGAAAAGGGATTGAGGAAGACTTCCCATTTTTTTTATCGTGAAGACAGAAACATAATTTTTGTAAAAATTACTGGCACGAACACATGCAGAAAGGCTAATGTAACAACCGATCAAGTTAAATTTTTTTATGTCAATCTTTTTTGTCCATCTTCTTCTTGAGAAAAAAGCAATCGAGTTTTTGTTTTAAAATCAAACTACGCGTAACAATTCGAGTATTTTTTTTTAAAACTGGAAGTTTTGGGTTTGAGTAGGTTTGGCACGGTTAAGGTTCAAATCTAGGGGGCTACTTGTTTTTAACCAAGTTTTTTTTTTCAAGGTTAATTTTAGGAATCAAACACAAAGTCTCTGGGGAAAGGCGGAAATAGTTAAGAAAATGGGAGGTCAAAGTTTGTCGTGTTAACTGCCAAATTATTCCTCCTATTTGGAGACGGCGCAGCATGGAAATAAGAAAATAAAGAAAACACCCCCTCATTAACTTCCTCTTTTGCTTGTCTTGGTGTGAAACAATTGGTCAGGCGCCAAAAAGTATAAAAAAAAAACATATAAATAAAACAAACTCAAAATAAATACGAAAAAAAATAATAGCAAAGAAGCTCAACGTAGTCTAATCAGCCAAAAAATTTTTTTTCGGATGTGATCAACCATAAAAAGTAGAACCGTTTCTTTTTTTTTAAAAAAAAAAAGTTATAAATTAAATAATGAACAAACAATATTGAACCGTAAGAATTAGAAAACGTTGAAAATTACCTTGTCTTGAGTAGGGCTTTTACCCTGAAATTTGACAGTCCGATCCCGGGCCCGTTGCTTTCTTTCCCAGCGTCGTTTCGAAGGAATAATACCCATGCCTTCCTCTTCGCCGGTGGGAAGTACCCGCCTTGCTTGCCACCATTCATCGTCCGATGCATTGGTGACGTGCAAAATGTCCCCATAACGAAACTGTAGGCCGCGACTGGGTAATCCATCATCCTTGTTGGGATCGTAGTCGAAGAGCGCCCTGAGAACCAGGAAATATTCATCTATAATTAGTTTCCTTTCCTAAAGTTTGGTAAAGAATGCGTTGTATATCGTACCTGACGTAGAGTGAGCGTTTTTGCGAAGTTCTTAGCAAAGTGCCTGTCATGATTTGCTGCTTTAGTTCATGGATCTTGGCTTCAAAACGGTTATACTCCTCTGGCCTATACTGCACAACAACAATGACAGTTTGTCCCGCCGTCTGTCAAATATAAATGCAACTTTTAGTTCAAAGACTCTCCCCAACGCTAACAGAAGTTATCAAAAAATAACACTGCATTATATTACATAACATTACATTAAATACATTCCTAAAATAAACAAAGAAATTACCAAAACAAATAAATACGTTACTATACCTTACATTACATTTATATTACTATAAACAAATTACCCGAATAAATAAAGAAAATACCTAAATATAAGAACTAATTACCCAAATAAATGAATACGTTACTATACTAATAAAAATAGTAAAAAAAAAATTAGTAAATAACGAAATTAAAACTCGGATAAATTTCAAGATTGTGGAATTCTCCCAGTTTGTTTTACCTTCAAAGCTTGGGCGGCTTGTTCGTGTGTGGCGTGTCGCAAGTCCACGTTATTAACGCTGAGAATTTGATCTCCCCGTTTCAGTTCTCCACTCAAATCGGCCGGTCCACCTGCCAGGATAAAGGAAATGAAAATGCCTTCACCATCCTCGCCTCCCACAATATTGAAGCCTAAGCCTGAGCCGCCTTTATGGAGAGTCACCGTCCGAGGAGTTCTATAGTGCAGGAAAAAAAGACAAAAAGCACATCACAAATTCAACAACAATTCCAAAACTTTAAAATTTCTCGCTGATTATACAATAGAAACAACTTTCTAGACCTAGATCTCACTGTTGTTGATAAAGAAAAAAAAGAAAATGATACAAAGTTTGTAAGTTCCCCAACTTAAAGCTTGCGCTCGACTTTTCAAACCCAACCGCATCGATTTTCTTCCTTAAGCAACTCTACGTGCCCACTTTTTTCTTTTCTTTTTTCTCTTGGAGACAAGATTTCGCTCGAATCATCCCTTTGAAAAAGTTTCGCTCGCCAAAAGTATTGCATACCGAATCAATGAGGCCTAAGACACGAAATCACTCGTAAGATTCCAATCTCATTCCTCGTAACCACTAAAATTGCCAGGCTCGAGCTCAGGCACGCACTTAATCAATCTTGCGAACCTGCAGCGGAGGCTCTCCTCGAGCAGAAGCGACGACTCTTTGAGTACCGGGAGCTCCTCTACACGTTTTTACGGCGCACGAGCGAAGAGCCGAAGTCAGACTTAAAAAAACAAATCAGAAAAATGAGGGGCTCCCTCTTCAGGTTCCTCTTACCTTCTTGTTACTTGCTCTTTTTCTTCCTCCTCGTATCACAAAGCTTTAACAATGACACACCTAGGAAACCAGATCCGGACCAACTCAGATGAAGATTCTCCTTCTCTTCCGCCTTATTCCACTACTCTACGGCTTCCTTTCCGTCACACAGACATACACACACCCACGTCTGCCGCTTGTCTAATATATATATATATCCCTTTGAGACGTAACCTAATCACCAACGAAACCAATTTAACATCCTTCCTAAGACTTTCCTTGTTTAAATATTTCGCAAGTTTTCCTACCAAAAGGAAACCTTTGAAGTGAGCTTATCGTATCTTTCCAAAGTACACAAAAAACAATCTCTCGGAGCAAAAATAAAGAGTTCGAGTGCTTCTGTGAACAGTTTTAGATGCACACCGAGAGTAAACCTAACCTAACCCAATCAATAGCCACAACCCACAAGCCTGTGAATGTGCGTAAGTCCATTTAGCGTCCTCAAGCGCAGACTACCCTTTTCCTCTATGCGTTTTGGGATTTTTAAGTCATATCCGAGCAACCACTTGCTAAACCAGAGACCAAATTCAAGTTTCACAAGCACTATAACTCTAGTTATTTTCTTTCTCTTTTTCTTTAACTCCCAAAGAAACTAACTATATACCTGCGCCTTGCAAAGCGTTTGCCATTCGTGTTCGTGTTTCGACAACTCAAACTGTTGTACTGGAGACGCTTGAGTACTTTGAAGACCATTGTCTGGTAACTGCACAGAAGCCACACACGGAAGCTTCACTCGGTCCCCTGTGGAATCCCACAACTGTCGCACTCGCAATTTCTGGCGGAATGGCGTACGCTTGCCGTCCAAGGTTTTTTTTACACGAACGCTATATATTACCACGCGTTTGACCAACACCACATAACGTATCCGTGCAAACTGACTCTCTCTTTCTCTTTTCTTCCCTTCTTCTCAGGGTTTTTGGCGATTTCTACTCCTCTGAAAACCGTACAACTACAATGTTCCACTCGAGTACGACGCTCTTGCCATCAAGTTTAATATCGCGACACTGACCTAACCTAGCCAACGAGCAAAGAACCTAGTTTGCTTTCCCCAGTCTGCAAAGCCATGTTCCCCCATAGCCCAATAGCGCGCCCTGGCTGCTATTCAAATATATTATCCTCCTTGAACCCCTTAAAAATGTTTCAGCGAGTAAGGGTAAACCGATAACAAATTCAATAGATCCTTTCTCCCCTACCACAACAGCTGCTTCTCAGAATTCATGGAAAAAAGCCTCTAAAGTGTGTTATAATCGTAACTTACACGTCCAAATTAATGAAAGAAACGCCCCAGTTAGTGACACCTAAAATACGCTAAATATCTAATTTTTGCCTTCAAGATAACACTGTAAGGGACTGTAATTAAAGCTGTCAAATTATAGAAAAGGGTAATTATGTATGCCACGTGTACGGCATTCCAGCGTCCCAAATCACCTTCATCCTTTTTCATAGACATCTGCCCTTATAGAATCCCATAGAGTACCGATCCCCCTATGTGACAAACAAAAGAGAGGTGGGCGGGGCTACTTTCAAAAAGGTAAACGCTCGACCGCTCGCTGCTGGCTGCCAACGGACGTAGGCGACGTCGACGACGCCTATTGTTAATTTTCTACTGCAATATAAAAGGAAAACTTCCGACCGTTACGCACTTTGATGCCCTCAGGCTAGAAAACGCATGAGCGATAGATGTAAGGGCAATTGATAGTTCCAATTCAACACGGTATGTGCAGTACTACCAGATGTTCGGCGCTCTGGCATGAAGTTTAAACCTATCAACGCTATCATCATTCTAACTCCCTCCATACCCTCCCTCCCACACAGCAAAGCCAGCTGCACTTCTCCAACGTTTGCATCCAACTAACAACGATTCTAGGGTATTTTGGACAACAAAATAAGACTATTATCAGACTCGACGCAAGTAAATACTTGATGGACTCTCGATACAATAAATGATGTGTGAAGTTTAATTCTATTTGATAGCTCAAGTCCAAAGGAAATTGAATCAATGTTCAGAAACTTTATCTCTTCCTTGTTTAAATGAACTTGGTTCTCGAACGGCCTTAAAAGAAACCACTGCTTCCCTTGAAGATTTTGGCTTCCGTTAAGACCTCCCCATACTTTCTTACAAGTTAAAACAAACCCAAGCAAGCCTTTAGCAACACAGTTTGTATACACAAAAAGGAGCTTTTCGCCGCTGGAGCTGAGCATATTATCTACGATCATTAAAAATGGCCTACATTCTAATCCTACTACGGAACCAAATGTGTCAACGCAATGTATGCGATAAATAAAATTAAATAGGACACAAAAAGATTTCCAAGATGCGTAACGGAAGTTCCCACTTAATTAATATAACGAAAAGAACAGGGAAGGGGTGCTTGACTGGGATTTTAAAGACATTTCCAGACACAAAAAAATAAAACCCTCCTCTTATTTTGCGGAAAAAAAGGTCCCTTATATCTTAAAACAGAAAAAGAGAAAGAACGAGCAAGACCTGGTTAGTGTTCCAAGCCAAATAAGATCAAGGCCAAGGAACAACTTGTTCTAATCCCATATAGGGTCATCAGCAGCGCTGTTGTCCATACGATGCTCCTCACCATCCCCAACATCTCTCCCAAAACCTTTAACATCAAACTGCACTCCCGAGTCTCTTAATGGACGTTCTCTTAGCTTCGTGGTTGCTTAGCAATGTCAAAAGCTTGAGCTTGTAGAAAGCGTAAGAACTTTTTAACGACCAACACACAGACACCAGCTTATGATCTCCTCACATCGACACCCTCTTATGCTTCTATCACAGTTACACTTTTAACCCGTTTTAGATCCCCCTTCACTCCCCGACCCACACACACGCTTAATTTTCATAATAAGCTACCTGCAAATAACTGGGGAGTGCTTGATTACTTGAAATGCACGAATATTGTAAAGTTCAGACGAAATGAGTCTTAAGTGTGCTATAAAGCAACGAGTACACTGTGAGATCAGTAAAGTTGTCAAAGTGGGGCAAATGCGCGTGCCTGTTTTTGCTTTGGAACCCGTACGAAGTCTACGCTATGTGAATACGCGTTACGCACTTTAATGAACCCGGTGGTTGAGTCTGTAAACTTACATAAACGAGATGCCCAATGGGCCCCGAACACTCCCAAACCAGGCAACTTGCTGTCTGAATCTACTGTACAACTAACAACGCAGAATGAGATGAGAGGCACGCGAGCGAGCAATAGAGTGAAAGAGAGAGAGAGACAGAGAGAGAGAAAGAAAGAAAAGGGAATTTCAAACTCGGAACTGAAATCTAGCAACCACATCCGGTTCTCTTTCATTTTCTCTCACATTTTTTGGGGGCTTGTATTTGCCTTAAACGGACTTAACAGAAGGCCTCAAACTGTTTCTTATAGGGTTTTCTTGACCAAATATAGGAATGTTTCTTTAACTGGCTGAATTTGCTTGGCAGATTCTAATAAAAAGAAAAGGGTAAAAAAAAGGAAAATTGGGTCAACTTACCTTGAGATATCTTCCTCGCTGACTGCTCGCGGAGTGGATAACGCGCCAGGCGGTTCAATAGGATCCGAATACGGCACGCCCAAATCCAAATGAGCTAAAAACGTAATAATGGTAATCAGAAACGTGATCTGGAGGTCCAATTTTTTTTCTTTCTTTTTTTTTTTTTTGAAGGGCGATGTGGTCAATATCACCCTCAAATGTGGTATTAAGAGCCCAAACTTACGAGGTGTGGGCGTCCTAGCCAAATTGGTGGGCAAGGAAAGCACGGAATCACCCAAGTAGGGCGTGTCCGTTTTAGCGATGACCAAGATGACCCGGTCCGAAGTGGATTTCAGAGTGGCGACTGCTTCTTCGTGGGTCACATTCTCTAAACTTTTTTCCGATAGGAGCTGCAAACGAAAACCAAGGCAAAAACTTGATTAGGTTACGTCTTTCGAGTACTGTACCTCACGCACAAAATCCCTGATTACTTTCAAAACCCCTTAAAGTTAAGCTGAACGTGACCTCGTATCCTGAATACTTAACATCTAACCCACCCCAGCCCAAAAAGAATCCGCAAATAAAGTCGAATGTTCCCAGTTTAGCTTATAAGGTAGAAGAGTACGGGGAGGTAGAAATACTCTCACGGGAAGAGTATGGGAACTTTCTACAATCTTTATTGACAGTAATTTTGGTAATGCAAATAAAAAGGACGTGGAACTTGAACTTCTTTCATTTTCGACACAATAAATTTGTAAAATGCGAATTAATATTTCACCTATGCAAAATCGCAAATTTGGAAACTACTGTGCCGTAAAGATTACTAAGTTGTACTTTTTAAGAACATTTACACACAAATTGATAACGTGATAATGAAGTTATTGTGCATGACATTTCCCGTGCAGAAACCATGCGCGCTCATACACACCCAAACAAATCGACACGCCACCTAACGGTAACTATAGAATAACAAGCTAAGCTATTAACATCCAACGAACTAACAAAAACAGAGGGAAAAAAACGCGTTACTTAGCAATTCCAATTCCATCCTTGTTTTCGCTTCTTTTATTAGAAACACTTATTTATAAATGTCTTCAATAATAAAACGCACAAATGCGTAGACCATGACAACAAGAAAGGCTTTCAGAAGGTCCAGCAAATTGAATCTTGTAGCAAACATAAATCATTCAAGAGAAAGCTTTTAAAAAAAGCTAAAATGAATAAGCGGAATAATACACCGAAAAGTGTTTCAGCCAAATCGAATATTTGCGGACTTTTTAACCAGCGTCTGCGCTAGAAACCACTTAAGAAAAGCACTCTCCAAGAGGTCAAACTTTGAGCTAGATGTATTATCAAATGGGATTTGAGCTTGTTTGGGATTTCTGGGCTCGCCCCAAAAGAAAAACGGACCGAAAAAGTCGTATTATGATATACGTTGGCTACTCACGGGTAGGTTCCTGACGGCAAGCAATTTATCTCCCACAGCCATGCGTCCATCTACTTGTGCGGCTCCCCCATCCATGATCTTGGTCACATAAATCCCATTTTCGCCCGGAATATGTTGATTGCCGATTCCGCCAGCGATGCTGAAGCCCAAGCCTTTGTTGCCTTTGACCAGTTCCAATTCCAGGATCTTCGGACTGTTCTTCTGGCGGCGTACATTCTAATGTTCCATCCCAGGGCGACAGCGCGAATTTTTTTTGGTTAAAAAAAGGAGAAAAAGAAATAAACAAAACGTAATGAAGAGAGCAAATATGAAATGTGGCATCTTCTGACACTTTTTGCGTGCCTTTTCCCTCCTTCCCTTTGGTCTCAAGGCTGACAAGTGGAGTTTTTTTTTCACCGTCCATTGTCATCTCTCTTTTCCTTACCAGTCTGACTAAATTGCCTGCCCTTTTGAGGGCGTCGACAGCGGCAGCATGCGGTACGTTAACCACGCCGACATCATTGACTTTGAGGATGACATCGTTGATTCGCAGCCGGCCGTCCAAGGCAGCCGCTCCGCCAGGGATCAATTTGGTTATATAGATCGACGGATCATCTCCAATGTGCGGATTATCCGTCCCGCCCGAGATGCTGAAGCCCAAACCGGAATTGCCTCGCTCCAACACAATTTCCTCATATTCCCAGCTATCTTCGCCTCCATTCGACTGTTTTAAAAGTTATTAAAAACAAAAATTAAAAAAACAAAAACGAAAGGTTAAACGTACGTATCGGTCAGAGAGCTGCAAGGAATGCGGTTGGGTCGGCTACAAGAAAAAGAAAAAAAAAATACAATTAGGATCGCGTGTTCGAGCCATTGTAACCTAATCTTGGAACAATAACGCATGACAGGATATGAGCTCGTGTCCTTGGGTTAGTAATCCGACTGTTTTCCAGGAAACCACACAGGCCTACCAAGATCACTAGCAAACGTTATCTCGCTGATTAGAACTGGCCGAGCCCGGAATTCTATAAGTTCTGTTCCTCCCCTAGACCCATGGGACCTCCAAAACTGGTGCAGAATACCTAATGAAGCCATTTTCATTGTGCTTTTGTGCTTATGGGTCCCCCCTTTTACTTTCCGACACACCAACTCGCCCGATACTTGTTACGGCATATGGTTACAAATATTATAAAGAACGGACCAAAGTGGATGAACTACAACTCACGGGGGGCACCGACCACAGAGATTTCCACTTGCGCCAGGGTTTGGACATCTTTTTGTACACATAAACTAGCGTTCCTTTAGTTTTGGCACGGGCAAGTATCGGGAGTTTTTGAACAAATAAACGAAGCACACGCTAACTCGTAGACGCACGCTAATTCGCTTGGGCTCAATTCCAAAAAACAGGAATTCTTTTTGAGGTTTATCTCTCTGTTGACTTGAAGTTGCAACAGACACTACTAGGGACTTGACAGTGGAAAAGAGAAGTTGTCAAGTTGAGAATATCGCAAGCAAAAACCACTCGAGAAAAACAACTGAGAAGAATGGAGCCCCCAACACTCGAGGCTTTTGTTTAAGAAAAAACTGACTGACAGCAAAGCACCGAAAATGGGGAGAAACGAACAAGCTCCGACCACACCTCAACTAAAAACTTGCAATTTCTGGCGGTTTCTGACATTCGAAAGGTCCTGGAACCGTTGCTCGAGATAAAACTACGTTACCTGGGAAACGTTATCGCATGATGTGAGCCCCGAAACATGGGTTCCGAGAGAAGGCTTTCTGCATACTACAGCTCTAATGTACAGACTTTACCCTTCTATTCTGCACCGTTCAAAGAGCGTCTACCCAACCATGAATAACATTACAGAACGTTCCCGCATCATTGTCAGTCTCGCAGTGCTACTTTTTGTGGCGTGTGGGAGCCCAATAAGTATTTTCTTGTATTATACTTGAATACTCCGGTTTTAATTTTGGTCCTTGTGGATTTAAGTGTCCCATCTTCCAAGACTACTCCCTCAAAAATGCTCGATCAATTGTATACTTAATTGTATTTTACACGTTATTTATGCTTATTAAGTTAACTTAATTTCTAATCGATTTACGATACGTTCTTTCTCTTTAATGTATAATTATTTATGGTATTTTATTCAAACTTAACCTATTTGTGTGTGAAACGACGTAGGATTTCGCCTATTGTCCCGTCTTTTATTATTCGCTTCTCTATTCTTGCATTCCATTCAGTTTAGCGTGCCAGAACAGAACAGGGAATGGAGGGGATTTCGAACTTAATTTGTTGAACTCATACTTACGTTTTATTTAAATTAGTTATTTTTTGCATATAAATTATAGTTTTTCAGTTTAGTTATGCTCCGTATCCGTATGGAAAGTGCATTGTTTCAATTTTTAAACTGGGTTTCTAAATACCTTGTTACGGTTCTTCATGCTGCACTACCCTCCGAGGACCACGCCCACTTGAACTTCCTCTCCCAAAGTCCTTTTCCTGCCTTTCAGTTCTTTCTTACCCAAATCTTTCCCACAATGTAAAAGAGCTCGGCACTTGAAAAATCAAAAGCTCTTGGACGATTTTCTTTTCTTTAATACCAACTTGGCCACATTGCTCTCAACCTTGCTGAAATTGGACATTCATACTCCATCCAATAACGTTTTGCACTAAAACTCTGTCTCAAAAGAGGAGACTTTCAAAGAGTAAGAAAAAAATCACACAGGAATTTTTTAGCACTGTCTTCTTCAACTGAGCAACATAAAACTAAGTGAACGGTCACTTTTCCCCACCAATAAGGTCTTTCTTTTTTGTGCACTTGGAGTTGGAATTGGACCGTATCACTCTTTGCAAACTGCCATCTTTTGTGATTGAAAAAACTTTGTTGAAAAGAAGTTTGCAAGTTTGGATAACTTATCCAAAGTGTTAGGTTTCAGCCTCTGGAAATACCGTTACCACCGTTAGAAGGTTGTTGCTAGCCATGCCTTGCTGAGTTGGTTCGGAATGTTACTCAGAGCAACACCAAGCCAAACCCCTGCCAGCTCAGGTCCCAATTTTTCGCTTAAGGCACAATGTAACGTGGGACGATAGGGGGGAAAAACAGGTCTGCGTGCAAGCTAAACGCTCCATGCAGCAGGTATGGTGATGGTACACATGATCACTACAATGGCACAGGTGTCCCAAGGTGAGTGTGGAGAGGGGAGTACAGTACAGGAAGAAGGGGGGAGACGGTTGTCAAGACTAAATTAACCTTCCTCCCAGTCCAGCTCGAGCCATCTAGCTGTCAAATGCGCCAACAACCAATTCGGGTCTTTTAAAATTCTTCGAAAGAAAAAAGTCTTCCGAAATGACTTCCACAACCGTATAAGAATCGAACGAATTTTCCTACTGATTGCGTCACTCGTTATTAAACGGTTATTTCTAGATCAAAGTTTGGATGTTTAGGCCCATGAACAAACAATGTTTAGGTCTTTGAAAGGATTGAATTATCTAGACGAATCGAACGAATTTTCCCATTGGCTGCGTCACTACGCTTATTTATACTTGGAATTATTTTTTTTTATCAATGAACAACCAAGGCTGGGGTCTTTAAACGGTCATAGAAATAATCGAAGAACCTAGGGGAACGCGAGCTAGAAAGAAATCGAACGAATATTCATACTGATTGCGTCATTCGTTGTCCAACGGTTGTTTCTAGTTCAGATTTCGAATGTCAAGGCCAATCAACAGTCAATGTTTAGGTCTTTACACAAGTCTTTGAAAGGACTGAAGCATCCAGAAGGATCGAACGAATTGTCCCGTTTTCTGCGTCACCATGCTTAGTTTTAGTTCAGATTTTGGATGTTTCGATCAATCATCAACCAATGTTGGCATCTTTAAACAGTATTGAAAGATTCGAAGAACGCGAGCTAGGAAAAAATCGAACGAATATTCCTATTGGGCACGGCACGGCTCATCCAACGGTTTTTCTCGGCGTTTAGATTTTTAGTCCATTTTGGGGCGCTAAAGGAAACAAACCGAACATGCAATAAGAGCCAAACACAGACCGCAATTTGCGGTGCTGTAGCTCCTAATTAGGCAATCACATAAACTAAGTAGCAAGTGTCGGATGTAATTAACCTTGCCTAACACCACTGGAAGAAGCCTTTTGGAGCCAAAAATCCCCCACTCGACTTGAAAATATATTCGTAAATGAGTAATTCTCTTGCTCCTAAGGAAACTAGCTTTCACGGGCACATCCAACTCCTATCTTGCCAAACAACTTCACAGCTGAGGTTATACCTTCCCTCTAATTTTAGCTTGCAAGCTCGGAAGGATCTACACTAAACCTAAACTTACACGTGGCATCCATTTCTTTTTCCTTAGCTTATTTCTCCTTTCCACTATTCCACGTGACTCTGCATACACCGCGTTTCTTTCTGCCTTTTTTATTTGTTTGCTTTATTTTTTTATACTTCCAGGTTTTACCGGATGAAAAGACTGTTTTCCGACCATCTTGCTCGCTTTAAGACATAAAGAATGGACAAGACGCAAGCTTGGGACTGGAACCTATTTCTGTCAAATGTCACTGCTATTGCAGTGGTAATATACACAATACACACGGAAATATGCTCTTCGTTCTGGAACCGTTTTCCACGCTCGACAAAAGAATCTCTGTTACGCTTTTCCCTTACATGAAATCAAAAAAGAAAAAGCGAGACAAAAGTTCCATATTTTTGTCTACATTTTAAACCGATATACCGCTCCAAAACACTTAAAAAGCGTTCTGTTATTACTCGATATCGCATCTATCAGGACAAAAGCAGAATAATTACAACCCCATCATTTTTCTTTTGATCCTCTGCCTCAAAGAAAAAATAAGGCAATTTTGATTCGAGATAAATAGATAAAAAAAATCAGACAGAACTCAAGATGGAAAGGACATGTTTCGAGTTCAAGCAAGGCTCGGAGCGGATTCTCTCTTGCATTTCTAACGTGGGAAGTCGTTGACACGTAAACTTCGCGGGTTTTTTCATCTTTCCTTCTTTTCGTTTCGAAAGTATTTGAAATTTTCTGGAGAGTACACACCTGATAGGCGTTTCCATTGGGAATGTTGCAAGCTACAGACTCGGAGGCTTGGGAGGTTGTTATGGAGGCACTGTAGGAAATGGTATCCACGCCTGCTCGAAAACGCACCGTTTTGTTCTGTTTTCGTCGTCGTCGTTCTTTGCCGAGCAACAGCCAACAGCAGAGCCGTCGACTTAGGCCTAGCACAGCAGCAGGAGTCGAACGGCCCATCAGGGGCTATGAAAATGGCTCATGTTTTGACAACAACACCGCTGCAACTTACTGTATCCAATGGCAAAACTTCAATTGCAAACGTAACGCTTGTTTCTTGCCTATAAGTCCTCGTCGACGTCGTCGTCGCTGAGCGCTATATACCAACACTGAACCTCTGACTCGTCTCTATCTTAGCCAAGTACTGGGAGTGGGAGAACTACCAAGGGGAAGTAATGGACAATGACTGGATTGCACAGCAATTTCTACTTTGGTCTTATGAGCAGCTCTTTTTCTCCTTGTTACTCGTCCACCTTGAGTCGACGACAGCCCCCCAAACTGACCCAAAACCGAAATTCCTCCTGTGTGTAAAAGACTCCAAGAAATAATGCTTGGTAGGAACGTCGACTTCCTTTTTTCCCACCCAGAAAGCACGTTCTCTCCCTCCTTGTTCCTTGTTCCCGATCAATACAAGGCATTCCAAGGTAATTCAAAATGGTGGGGGTTACAACCTTATCGTGTTGGCCTTCGCATGCAATACGCTCTTCATTGCTCCCTACCCCCCAAGACTATCCTATCCCTTTGATGTAATCGATTTCTTAATGACTGTCTCCACAGCTTTTAGGCCAGTTACAGCTTCACATTATCGAGCATAATACACAGGAACTGATGTTTCCTAAAGGGTTAACCATATGTGTAAAACGACACGCGATTTAAGAACAGAAAAAAAAATCAGAAACGGCGCTCGCTTTCCGAGATAATTGCTTCTTAGCTTGGTGCAAGCCCAGCGCTCAAGCTTTTCTAATTGCCTCGTTTTCCCCCGCCTAATTAGAGATAAAAACGGGGAAATTTTTAACAAGCTGTTGATTCAAGATTAAAGAAGTTCGTAAAGAAATGGGAAGGCAATGGAAAGAATAAGAATACAAAAAAAAGTTCAAGATCCCGCGAAACTGCCTTTTAATGAGATTACACGCGTTAACATAGCAATGGCATGGTTTTCTTAAACCAAGCGAACTTTGTAAAGTTTTCTCATCAAGTGTATACTACACATTCTTTACATATCGTCCAAATCCCAATCTCGTGCTTAAGAACAAAATGGAAGAGGGGATTTGTGGGCAGACATGGGTTACTATACTCTTTTAGTTTCTTTTAGTTCCAGTCAAGTTCACTTTAATTTCTCCAGAGTGCTCTATTCAAAGACTGCTAAAAGAAAAGAATGAAAAAAAAATATAATTATGGGGAAACTCGAAGTTTTTTTGTTCTTTTTTTCCATTAAAAAAACGGGCCACTTTTTTTTCTAAAACAAAAGAGCTTCTGAAAGACGGCATTGTAGTTTATATTTAGTGTGGAGAGCTGGAATCCGCCGCTGGCCACGGTCAAAGACTGTCACAGCGAATTTAACGAAGACGTCCGATAAGAGAAATGTAAGGCTTGTAGCTTTTACCTATACAGCCATACCATTACTACCCCAAAGCCAATATCAGATAAAGGTGGGACGTTTCTCATTCGGTTGGCCGAACGGAGAACCCAGTGACCTAAACCACAAGCTGGGGGGAAAAAATAGGAAAAAAACAACAGAAATAAAAAGAAATAATGGCGTACCGCAAGGATTCCTTCGCGTTCACATTTCTACTACTAGCCTTACCCCCTACCCCCTTTTCTTACCCTCAATGGCAGCTGGTCGTGCTGGTTTTTCCCAACACGTGCCAAGATCACGAGCCAAAAATGTCCCTCGTTTTGTGCTAATGCTAGCCAAAGAAATGGAAGAAATATTCGAAGAAAAGGAAGAAAATGAATATACAAAGTACTACTCAATTCGCTGGAAGCAACGGAGACATAAGTGGGAATGACATCAACTTGTTTACCATTTGGCTAAGCCATTTGGGGACCGTTTCAAAGCCCCGCCTTTTCACCTACGCAATATAATTTATCTTTCCCTCCGCGGAGTTGAGTCCTTACTAACGTATTCCAGATTAAACTATCTTAATTGCCTTTTCCTTAGAACCTTTTGTCGCGCAGGCAACAACAGTTTTCTTTGAAATCCTATTTCCTAACGCTAAACCAAACTTATCTGAAGAAAAAACTGCGCATTTTGGCAAGCGTCAAAAACCGTTCAAATGGATGGCGTTATTATTCCAAGCTGTTCAAAAGATTGTATAAGGTCTAATTTGCATAATGCTCCCACAGGTCCCCGCGTCAGTAAAAAGGACAGACTCTATAAAGCAAAAGGCAAAAGCAGACCTTCGGAGTGCCAAGCCAAACTACACTAAAGACGGTCCCCGGCCAACCTTCCATTGTGTCGCTATTCTCGCCAAGAACTTGAGGAAGAAATACAAGCCAAAATTGGGAGAATTTAGAAATCACACCTCTGAGAAAAATACGTATACTTTACGAGGTTACTGTCTGGCTGGCAGAAGGGTAAAAACTGCCCCCGAAAAATAAAAAGGTAAAATAAGAGAAAAAAGAAACCGGAGACTTATGACCTGGCAAGGAGCCTTGTGTTAATGGAAGACAGTTTGTGATTCTTTCCGTGCTCCTTCCCAGTGCTGCATCCATGCAATTGTTAAATCACCTACCCACAAAAAGTGTTGAAACCCGAGTTTTTACCCCGCTAATCAACCGAAAATCTTCATTACCTACCAAAAAATGTTCCTCTAATACCTAGGCCAGACAGGACGTTAAACCCCGTTAACATGTAAGGTGTCTCAGCTAGTCCCAGAACGGGGAATAGTTGAACGGGGAATAGTCCAGAAGACAAACTGAACGTTCATTTTAATTAAGCTCAAGGCTACACCTTCACATATTTGAACACCTTTTGTAAAAAAAAAGGAAAATCTTTTCCATTTTTGCAACGGCATAGGTTGGACGTTTCACATCCGTGTTATTCATCTTCGGAAAATAAACTTTAGGAAAGTAGACTTTTCCCGAAGCGAAGAAATACGCGTTACCAAGCTTAAACTCTTCCAATCCTTATTAGGTGTACTACCTTCACGTAGTTAAACACACCCTCGCCACAAAACCCATTCGAACGGCAAAAACGACGTTTTTCACGTGTTCACATATGGCCAATGAATTTGTTGTTTGCTTGCAAGTTTCCGGGCAAAAATATTCCTTCTGGTTCAGCTGCTAATCTTGCGCAGAGATTAGCTAGGCCGCAATACCCCATTTCTTCTGGAGCTTGGTGGGTCCGCGTAGTGCCAACAATGACAGAAGCTAGATTCCAAAAAAGCTTTCGAATTTTCAAAGCACTATTTACGTGCATTTGCGACCGGTTAAGGTCCAGACTAGAAAAGAAACGACGGATTATGAGAAGACCGGTTCTGGTTTTTATCCGTAATGGATATTTCCTATATTTATGAGCAAATCGTTTTTGTGAAGTGATGAGAAATGCTTGTTTGTCATCCTAGTCCTACCTTAACGAGCTTTAAGTTGTCTAAACAGGACTTTATATGCATTAGCTCATGTTCGTTAGAGTTAAAGATGTTTTAACAACTTCGTCAATTGTTAAACTTCGTCAAAAGCTGACGATCGTTAACCTTAACGTTGTTGTTTCTAAATGACTCATTTAAATGCCTTTACCTCAGGTAGAAGGATTAACTCGGAGTTTATGGCCATTAACTTATCCCGTCTAACCTACGTTTAATACCCTAAAAGGAGAACTGTATTGCTGTCAACGATATCTTTGTCGCGGATCACTCTTTTACTGCATGCTACTCAACGAAGGTCTGCTAAAGCACTCCTAAGGGAGTTTTCAACACTATTTCCATTTTTTTTAAATATGTTCCTTTCTGTCTTGGGGTCTTTTCTGTCAGAAAGCAATACACAATCTCGATCCTCCACAGTTCACGGCCCCAGACCAGGAAAAAATCTGTTAAACACACGGCCGTTAACGGGCTTTTTTTAGGGCGATTTTGATGCTAATGCAATGGGGCGTAAATCCCCGAGCTGGAAGCGCTAGACTTATCCTAATACACCACACCAGTCTACAGTAATACCACTATATCCCATCGTCTCCATACATAAACTTCATTTTTCACTTTTTTCCCCTCACTGCAACTACTCAGTGTAACTTGCGGCAAAAAACCGAGCCCGAACGACACATTTTAGACACTAGAAACTTCTTTAGTTCCCAACCCCGAAATTGGATAGAACAAAAATGGAAGGGTGGGGGCACTTTAGAGGTATATAACGAGGACGATTTTTTCCGTGCTAAAGTATCTTCTAAATGTGGGCAAACAATTATCCCAGCGAAAGCTTCCCCCTCCCAAAAGAAGCCATGTCGTAAACTTCCCGTGTAGGGTTTGGGATCATAAATCTGCGCGAAGACAATGATTGCTATTTTTATGATTTAGGAATCAACACAAGCCGAAAACCTCACAAATGCGACAAAAAAATTAGTACGAGTGGGGGAGCAAGCTCGAGCGCGCCAAAAGAGAACAGCACACAAGATGACAGTAATATTTCTTCCCGCCCGGGGCCAAAAAGCCTAATGTCCAATATACAAGTTACCCACAGCTTCCGACACCCCAGATTGGTCTCGTGTTATTTTTTATTTATTTTTTTGGTTCTTTTTAACACTTTTTTACATTACCCCAACTTGGTATAACCAATACATAAGTTTGCGCTGTGGCCCTAAACCGACATTTCTGGTTTTCGCCTTGGGTCGTACATAAGGTTAAGAGAGACCAGTTTTTGCAAGACAGATACAAGTCGGGTGACGGTTTGCAGGTTTGCAACTCCATCTTGCAGAGCTTTTACAAAATCACTCATGCTTTCCATGTCTCTTTATGCGTTAATACTTGCTTCCAATTCAGTTGTCGAGGAAGTTCACTTCAACTACATCCAGATGTCTGTTAGCTGAGAATACCGAAGCGCTTCCGGAGACTTACTAATTACTTTTCTTGTTATTATTTCGCAAACTAGAAGTGCAAAGTCTGGACATGACTGCACAACGGCACTCGCTAATATACTCCGACACATGCATTATTGCGTCCGTTGCAACTGACCAAAATACCAATTGCAAATAATACACCCGAATGCGTTTTGCGAGGGTATAAGGAGGTTTCTGAACTTAGTGAGCAAAGTATCTACCCATTTAGGGCCCTATTTCCCTTGCACCATATGGACCCAGTAAGGTGCTACACAACAGCTAACAAACAACAACAAAAAACTGAACTATAAATAAAAAAGAGGATGAAAAACTATAACGCTAAGCAATTTCTCCTGCCAATGCCTGGCAGCATTCTCACGGAACCAACAAAAAAACCTGCCCAGTCCCGGGATTCTTTCCCGGAATGCTAAAGAACAAAAAGCTGGGCCTGCGGAACGAGCGCGGAACGAAAGAAATAATCCTAACTTTTGGATCAATTCTTATAAAACCCAGTTAGTTGAGCTAAAGTTAGTTTCAAAGTAACGTGAATATAGAGTGAGCTGAGCTTCCTGCAAAGTTAGGAAACAAGGGAAAGTAGCAAGTACATAAATTGCAATAGTTGGAATTGTTTACCTGTTTGGGACTGCCGTCCTTGTTAGTCAAGTTGGGTGGATGAGATACGCCCTGACTAATAATTCGCTCAGTGGCCGCAACGGGACGAATTCCATCCGGATAATCCTTGTTGCTGACGAGCGTGTGCATATTTCCAGGTGTGGGAGAAGGAGATCGATCGTCTGCGTTACGTCCATGACGAGGGCTCTGTGGATGGGAAAGAAAATATGTGCACAAAATTAGGGAAACATCGTTCTTAATGAATTGCCTTTTCCCCCCACATTTGTTTTCACTAAATTTTGCCTGTAAGAATGATTATGGTACTAGCAGGTGTTTCCCACAATGAACCTGACATAACAAAAAGCTGTACAATTAGCCGTAGTTAATTGTCCTGAAATTGCTTCGGGCTTCAATGACTAAGCTTGTATTACCAACCAATCCGGATTCCATACTGAACCTAACGTGAGGAAATACGGATCATTAGCTGTAGTAACTGTTAACGATGACTGGTATTGCTAGCTTAACTGCCCTAAAAGACTAGTATTACCTACTAATCGACATTACTCACACTAGTGAATCTAACAACATGGGGCAGAAGTTGTGTGTCAGTAGTTCTATGCCATTACGTTAACAACTGTTTAAAAAAAAAAACAGCTGTAGTTTTGTCTGCGTCAATTTAAAAGTCGTATTATTACCAAGTAGCAAACCGCAAGAATGAATCCAGAACGACTGGGAAAGTTGCACCATTAGCTGCAATAACTGCCTAAAATGCGTTTCGCAGGCTTAATGCCTTACAATGCTAGTATTATCCTGACATTACCTACACTTCACAATAAGGCATTTGATATCGTAAGACAAAAGTGTACCATTAGCTACAACAACTGTTTGAAATTGTAATTTTTTTTCAACCGTAATGTTAATTCCAAGTCGTACTGCTATAAGCGGAAACCGCAACAATGAATAATACAACATGACTGGGAAAGATTTACCATTAGCTGCAATACCCGTCTATAATAGCTAGTTTTGATGGTCTAAATGCCTTACATCATGCAGTATTACCCACTTCATAACAACGAATTTAATATCGTAAGACAAAAGCTGCACCATTAGTTTCAGCTATTGTTGCTTCAACTAAATTGTTCGAAACTGCTGCATTGCAGTTTTTGGCTTAAACTAAACATGAGTGTTTCAAAGTCTCCCTGTTACCCAGCAACAAAGAATCTAACAAGAATGGAGAAGTTGCACCACCAAGCTTGCTGTCTGATTCTTAAAAAACGTTCGAAATATTACTCAAAAGCAATGGAGAGAAAGAAGGGGAAAAAACGCTTGTGAATACAAGCGAAAGCCGAAAGGAGTAACGAATAGACAGCAATCCATCTTAGCCGAAAGCTTTGCGCTGAAATGCTGTTGCCTTTCGGGATTCGGTGCCCAGGGAAGCAGGTTATAAGCTATAATCAATCAACGTGTAATGCGAAACGTTATAAAATTTTTCCTTGCATCGTTGACTGGCTACCTTTTTCAAGTTTGGCGAGAGGCTTCCCCATAGAAACATAAATAAAAAAAAATAAACAACGGTCGAGACAGAATACAACAAAAAAAGACAAAAAGTATCCCGTGTCAATCCCGAAGTGAGGAAATCACCTTGCCAAACATTCCCACGCGTCCTTCTCGTATAGATAGGATGTCGCACGCTAAACTATAAAAAGTAGAAAAGTACCCGGCGACCATAGCCTATAGCCATATCAATTGATGGATCAATAGTCTAAGTGTGCTCACGGGAGATGCTATGAGACACTATAATAACACAAAAGACGAAGAGCGTGCCTCGACGGATCGGAGCTTGAAGGTCAGCCATTGAATGTCGTGTCTTCACCATTTCCAATAGCTCTTCCTTTTGCTGTATGCTCTTCCTTGGCCACTCGGAGGCTATATCAACAAAATTTGATTTTGAATCCACGATGTTGCTTAAAAGTAGAATCTTTGATCTCCTGCACCTGTTTCCACGACAACTTAAGCCTGTGCACAGCATCCATAGGAATACAAAAAAGAAAACTTTCAGATTTGTTTTGGTATTACCAACTCAAAACTTGTAGGACTGCTGAGCACAAGTACAGCCAGCTTTCAAATAAAATAACCTCTATTCGCCACAATTTTTTCCCAAATAGGTAACGATAGTTATCTTATGCGAATATATAGAACAAAATAGGATAGCGAAGATATCATTAAATTAACGTATAGCTCCAAATCTAAAATTATCTCGGCGGAATCCACGAACATGTAAGTTGACTCCTTTTTCTCTGGTTTATTATGGACAAAGCATGGCTCCTTAAGTAGTTCCTGTTATAATAGTGCTTTAGCATAAAAAAATTACGATTAAGGCGATTTTCCTCGACTTCAGTATGAGAAACAAGTCTTAGTGACAATAAACTGCAATAAGGGCGATTTTCTTATGTTTACAGTAGGGTAGCTGGACCTTAATGACATCGGATTGCAGTAAGGGCGAAATTCTTATGTTCTAACACAAGAAATTGTGTATATCATATTGTGAGTAGAGCTTCTATTTGTTTGTTCCATAAAATAAACTTTTACTTTCAGAAACGCCTAAGAAAATGCTTTTTTTAGCCGAGTTATCAATCGGGCAGTTCAGCCTTGCATCTAGCAAAGTGTTGATCTTTTATACCATGGCTTTCCCTTAGGAAAGAAGAAAACTTGAGCTATTTTACGAAAGCATACAGAAAGAGCATGCGGAATCGAAGCGTCGGTTTTCAAAGGCCAAGGACAGCAAGCAGCTGGCTCTGTTGATGCCCTTTATTTCTGATGAGAGGAAGGAAATTGCTTCTGGAGGGGAGCAACTTTTCTTACAACAGATTGCAATATCGAAAACAAGGACAAGCACTGATCAAATAACACTGGATAGTTACGAACGGAAAGTCGTGCCAACTAAGGCGGTTATTTAGCGTATACTTAAGTTACAAAGACCACTGTCGGAGGGAGTAGGTGGAGAAGCTAAGCAAGATAAGTGCGCACCAATACGTATACGGAAAACCGGGCTACGTATCCAAGCAATCTCTTCAAAAAACGTAAAAAACTAACAAAGAAAGTGAAAAAAGAAACCAGGGGCATTAGTGCAAATCTCTGCCAAAAAAACTGCCGAAAAACCCGCATTCTTTACTCGCAAATCCAATAAGAGGCTTTTTGCAAAGATCATACCTCAAAATGCCCCAAAAAACTTCGCAAACGCCAAAAAACACTTTGTTTGGGGTGGAAACTGAAACTCAATAGCGATCCACATTACAAGACATAAATACCCCCTCAGCTTATCGGGTTTTCTCCACTCCAAGGATTGTTTGCTAGGAAATTCTCCTATTTTGCAATTCAGAACCAATTTTGAGAAAATCGTAAAATTCGCTTTTTTGTTCACCCTATCCCAAAAAGGCACGTTTTTTGCTAAAAAGAAACCCCAGCTTCTTCCCCAGATCGATACCAAAGAGATGATATATGAAGTGCCATTCTTCCTCATATCGGGACATTTTATGAAAATGGACGCTCTATCACGCCTTGGTTAACTGTTTCCCCCTTCCCAAAGGAAACGAAGCTGCCGATGATTTCCTCCCGTAAGAGCCCAAGACTGGACTCGTGCTTTGGTCGTATAACTTTTGCTAGGGTTTTAGGGTTTAGCTTTTATGTGAGGGATGGGCAAAGCGCTATTCTCATTTGCAGAAAGTTTCCTAATTCGCAAGCAATATTATATCCCCAAACGCTGCAAGCATAGTTTCATCATTCCGGCTCTCATGATTCCGACAAAGCCCTCCAGAGGATACGATTATTATACTAGGAAGACTTTTCAACAGAAAGTACTGCCTATTTGAGCCCCAAAAGGAGAAACAAAATTCGCGTTTGCGAAACACACGCACACAAACAGACAGCCTCAGTTCTGTCCAATGCACAACACGAAATACCTTGCCTTCTTACTAAGCATCTCTCGTTCTGCAAGACCGTCTCTTTTTAATAAGCTCCTTTAATGAAAGCTCTTCCAAACTTTCCCGCTCACGACACAAGGCTTTTTTCCTCGAATCCTTGATTCCCTGTCGCAGGAAAAAAGGGAGAGAAAATGGGGTACCTAACAAGGGAGTGTGTTTTTAGCAACGCGGAGTAGTAAACAGATCGGCCGGAACAGGAACAGAGTACTGCGAGCACTCATATAAACTCCATTATCGTTATCAGGATGGGAAAGATATTACAGCTCAGCCTCTGCTCGCTTCAATCCATGTTTTCATCATAAGCAATTCATTTCCCCCCTTCCCTTGATATAAGAAAGAACCCCACGAGACCTTCTCTGTGTATTGGCTGTAACCCTATTGTGTGCCAAGCTACTCTTCTTCCCGCCCTTTTATAATAGCGTGCCTTCTCCCCCACAACTCTTCCGTCCACAAAAGGAGCAACAAGACAAGAAAGCGCCTTTTACTATTCTATTTTGGTTTATTTCTTTCCTTTAAGTGTGCTTCTTATTCAGGACCTTTTTCCAAAAGTACAAGAGTAGGCTTGAACGTGCGTTAGATTCAACGCATTTTTGTTTTGTTTTTATTTTTCAATTCGATCGCTAAATAACTTCGTTGTTCAGGCCCCGGTACGCTGTCTTTTATAGAGTTGCTCGCCACGCAGGGCGCAGTTAAAGAACTCATGAAAAGTGTTGGGGTATTTCCGGGCTGGGCCAAAGTAAGCCAAAGTGCGTTCCGAATGTGATTATTTGGTCGTGGAAGCCCCTTGCAGTGTCTCACTATTTACATCAGGTTCCTATAAAACACCCCGAGAAGCTGTGTAGTGTGTGACCTCGAGCGCAGAGGATGCGCCACAGATATAGAACCACATGTGAACCTTCCTAGCCAGCATCCACACCAAAACCCAAGACCAGTCTTTTTTCTTTCTTGACAGGCTTGACAAGTCTTTAACAACACAACAACTAAACCCTTTTAGGGCTCCAACTATAACTACTGCATCTGGAATTTTAGAGGCACGAGCAAAGCCTCAGCGACATCAAATTACCTTCCAAAAGGACTTTAATACTACTACCAAATGAATGAGGGCACTAAAAGCCGCATTGTAATGAAAATAAAAAGTGGTAAAAAAAATTGTATGAATATTTTGGTTGATTTATTATCCTCTCCATAGTAAAAGCTGCCGACGTTTCGAAACACACGATTTCGAAACACTAGACTAACACATTAGAATAACAATCACGAACAGTACAATGATTCGGTATGCAATATGCCTTTTACCGGGTTCAAAATTATTTATTAATACATTATATTACTATAAATTATACAATTACCTTTAAAAGAATATGTATGAAAATAAAAACAAACATTGAACATTTACATATTAATATATTTATACACTTATATGAATATACTTATATACGTATATTTACGTACTTTATATAAACATATTTATTAAATACAGTAGGTACCGCTTATTGTGATCACGTTTGTCGAGTGAGTATTGATTATTATAACCAAAAATCAGAAATATGTACCAAAGAAGCAAAGCATCGTAGACTTTTTGACACTTTCTCACATGTTTCGTTTTTCTGGATTCACTATATCTCACTACTGTTTGTTCCGTAGCGATTTTTCAACAATTTTTTAGAGATGATTGAGGAATTCTTAATTTAACGGCCTTTTCCCTTTATGGCAAATCTTTTTAATGTATCTTATCATAAGTTTCAAAGAGTCGCAACTTTTCTTTTAAATTTAGATCAACTCTTTTCGTGTTCCTCGCCATTTTTCTATAATCACAAGTCTAGAACAAAACTAACATTGCGCCTTTGAAGCCTATTCATAGGCTTAAGTATAGGGTTCTGAACACGATATCTCTTCTAATTTTCTCAGGCAATTAAAGGAACTGATCATTCGATTGAATAACCTGCTCATGTAATCGACTGAGGAGTTTAGAAGGGATTTCCCTTTAAGCGTAGTAATTAGCTGGAAATGACAGGATTGATCAAAACGACGTAAAAGCAATGTCATTGGTCAATATGCAAGTCCACGTAGCAATCACTACTGTACTTTCGTTATTGTACTGTAAAGATTCTTTTAAAATTGATTCTAATAGCCAAAAGTCTGATTTTAATAACCGACTAAAATGCTATGAATTTTATCTTTTTGAATAGGTCCTTTAAAATCTGATTCTAATAGCAATGACCACAATAAGCGTCATCTATTAATATTTACATAAATATGTAAAGCTTAAATTTCGTTTCCAATTTTCTCCAATTCGTTTTTTAGCGCGGAAACCCCCGAAACCTAATATTGGCAGGGTGTCGATGAAGTTAGAACCATTGGAATGAACATCGCAAGTCCTCCAAGTTTGCTTGCTAAATTTTGCACTCTTGTGTATACACATTAGATACCCTCTTCATCCTTTCGCGGAAGGTCTTTGGCTCGCTTTTGCTTGTTTTTGCTTTTGGTCGGAGGATGTGGGGAGGCGGAGCGGTGGCCCATACCAATGTTAGCTCAGCTTGATGGGACAGTGTGACAGAAAGGAATTGGGTAGTTTCTGGAGCTCCCTTCCGACTCGTCGGTTTCTCTTTGCTTTCAAACCCAAAGCTTCGGGTTTATACATCGTGTTGCTCCGCCGCATTTCAACTCGAGTTTCCACTCCCACTTCCTTTTTTTTCCCTTTAAGCCTCTATTTTTAAGAACGTGGATTTATTTCCCTGGCCCGGAGTAGGAATGCAAAATAGTAATAAAAACAGCAAAAACCTCAACAGCGCGGGGCAACTTACTCGGAAGCAGCAGTTGCAGCAATTCATTTCTTCGTCGACGTATTGTGGATTTTGATAATAGTCCCCTCCATGGCCGTCCGTGGCAGCACTGGCGTTGGAATAGCCGCAGCCCGTCTGGTGCGAGTCTGGCAAGGAATAGGCCACTCCCCTTTTCCTACGTCTGAGTTTGTTGGGTACGGCGTACATGTACGTTGAAAAACGACCATGCTCCCGTACAATGGACACCCAATCAATCATGGTTTAGCAAGTCTTGCGTCTGTTAATCCACCCAACAATGAACTTTCAAACTTCCAAGTTGTGACAAAAGCCTGCAGTCCTTGCTTACAAATCCATACACACACGAAACACAGGCCTATCTGTTGCACACTTTATTCCCGCTCCTTTTTACATAGAGCTTCCCGTCAATACGAGTGTTCGACGTTTGCTGAACCTCCCCACAAGACTTCTTACTGCTCTTATCGATTCGCAGCACAAAACGTGACTGTTTTGAGCACCTTCCACGCTTTTCTTGGGTGTCTTATACCGAGGTTTTGGGTGTCTGGACCAAGGTGGGGACACGGCTAAACTAAAAGCCAACACGACAAGCGATCAAAGAAGTAACAGGACAGGAGTGGGGGAGTATATTCGTTGCGTTGCAAATGGCATAAATCTTGTTCGTATCCTAGCAACGGAAATTACCTCCAAACGATTCCCGCCTTCACGTCTTTCCACCCTCGAAAAACCCTCACGGAAAATCTAATAAGTTCCTGTCACGTATCAACTACACCCGACTTCTTAAAGCTCCACCCTCTCACTATTAACCTCCCGTCAGTCAAAACGATCTAAAAGTGCCACAAAACTAATACCGTCCCACACCACTCTACTCACAAAAATAAAACGGAGAGGGAAAAAAGTGAGAAAAAAAATTGAAAAGGGCCTCAACGGACTCAACGTTCCTGGCTACCACGTCGTTCCTATACTGGACAACCGGACCCGCCGGTACCCGCCGCCTCAGGCGCGCCTTTGTCGTTTTTTGTGTACTCCCGCCTTTCCCGCACGTCTTCAGGTTTCGATTTCCTCTAAAATCTCGAGTATTGCCAAAAACTATGTCTGTGGAACATGAACGCAGATGAAAAAGGGGAGAAAATCGTTTGGCTACGCGTCAGGTCTTTTGGGATGGCATACTGCCGACCCGAACGGCTACGCTATTAATGGAAATACGCTTATGGTGTCCTTGAAAGCGTCATAAAAAAAATAAAAGAAAAAGAAAATTCAAAAGAAAAGCCTCCGGAAGAACCCGCAAGCGACAGACTTATGCGAGAAGTTCGTCAGCGCTTTTTTGGAGTGCTTGTCTCTAACTTTTCTGCTTAGGAAAGGACCCCTCGTTACCGTAACCACGTGCGTCTGTCAATCCCTAGACTGACTTTTGGACTGCGTCACGGAGTTAAAACAGTGTAAGGTTATATCCCCAACTCCCTGGACTCCTCAAACTTCTTGGACTCGGTTCAAAATCCAGGACGACTTCTGGAGAGGTTTACAACACTAACAGAAGAAAAAACGGTGGGAAAGGAAAGAAAAACAGGAAAACAAAATGGCGGAGCAAAGTAGCGGTGGCGCTGTTACAATGGCGGAATGCTGGTGTGGTGGACCAACTGAACTGACGTGACGGGTGAATGTGCCGGAACGACGCGGAGAGAATAGGTCCTAAAAATACCCCACGGGACGTCTAAGAGATTTTCTCTCTCTTTCTCTCTAGATCTCTTTTGCTGGGACGTGTGGCATGCAGCAGAGAAGGCGATAGCGCATAGACACGAACAATAGTGCACACTTCACACCCAAGCTCGCATTTTTTCCCAAAATCTCCCCGTTCCTTCTTTTTTTCCCTTTTTTAAACAAAATTTTCTGTTAATAAGGGGACACATCTGCATTAACAATGCATCCCGTCACTTAAAGCGCCGGAGGGCAGGCCCAAGCAATACTACGTCAGTACGAAGTAACAGGAATTGTTTGTTTCATTTCTAAGAGGGTGCTTAACAAGACACCCAGGACTGTTCTGTCACGCCCAGGCATGGGCAACACTCAAGGAAGAAAAGTGTATTCCGTCGAAAAGTAACAAGTTATTTTTTGTTTTCATTGGAGGGGGGGGGGTCTTTGTACCCAAATGCACTCGGTGCTGCAAGGAAAATCCAGATAATTCGACACAAATTCTCGCTCTGATAAAAGTCAGGTTTATCGAGTCCAGCAATCTGCAGGAAAGGAAAAAATCTAGGAAAAGTGTCAGCCAGAGCTGATAGCTAAATTTCACCAGGGCGTTTTGGACTGCAAAGTCTTTTCACGCACGCTGACACCGAAAGCACTGGATCCAAACTTGTGCTCGCCTCTTGTGTTCGACTTTACTGTAGCTCTGCTTTGAACCCCTAAAAACAGCTTCTTGGGTTAGGAGAATCGGCGAGGAGAGGAAGAGGAGCAACAGTTTGACATGACGCAACCTTATATCTCTCAAAAATAAGACCATAAAATCTCGTTCTAGCTGTGAGATACGGGTATTTTATTTTTAGACTTCTTTTCTGGATTGGGAAGTTCAAACGCTAATGCTAGAAAAAACTTCAAAGGGCACAGCGACTTATCTTGACGACAGACTAATTTCTTTTTCCTTTCAAGTTTATTAATGACAGGGAGTCCGGGGGAGGGTGAAGAAAGTGGCCAGTTGCACGATTAAGGGTGTGTGTAACCCAGCTCAATTACGGATGTTGCTTTCCGGGCCAACAAATTAACCAACACTCGTCAAGTTTGTTACCAGGGAACCCCCTTCCAAAACTCGCTCTAGTTTACGACCCCAGATCCACATAACGAAGCTAGGATTTATGAAAGAACAGAACTGGGGTTAGTCATAAAGTTTGAACTACACACAGGTACCGCTGCCATGGAGGCGGGGCTTGCGAAGCGTCCAAGATGGCGGCGAACCGCAATGTCATCCTGACTATATTTTGTTCTGTTTCGTTTGGGACCTCTTAAAGTGGTATCAAAGAGGTTTATTTTAGACACTGCTTTCCTCGTTCAGTGATCTTTCGAGGTTTTTCTCTCTCCGTAAATAAACGACGAAAGTGAAATCCCCAGAAAAGAAAACTTACGCTAGGGCTTTGTCTACAGGGAGCGAGGGAAGAGTCATGGGAAGTGGTGTTATATTTATAGTTTGCTTTGGAACGACACGGAAGTTTAGAAGGTTGAGGCACCTCATAAGAATTTC
This sequence comes from Lepidurus packardi, assembly GCA_023053545.1. Lineage (NCBI taxonomy): Eukaryota > Metazoa > Arthropoda > Branchiopoda > Notostraca > Triopsidae > Lepidurus > Lepidurus packardi. The sequence goes on from JAKZAN010000002.1 coordinate 9,535,550, forward strand.
TCCACGAACAGCAGCTTGTGCCCAGCACGGTTCATTTCCGCCACCTGCGAGGCATAGTTAAACTGCGAGTGTATGTAAATCATACACCTGTTGCAGCTTCGTTATTTGACCGCAAGGTGCGACACGCACAATTACTTCGCAATCCGAATGGCCTCCAAATCATTCCCAATACAAATTATTTTCAATTTAAAACCCTTGAACTTTACAACCAAACAACACTTATTTCGCACTTAATTCCTTTAGCAATTACCCACATTTATTTTACGCTTAGCGGTTTGTATATTCACTAATCGAGGCCATAATTTCGGTCTCAAAATCGCATAATTATTATTAGCCACATTTATTTTTGTTATTTTTGTTCGCCTTTGCATCATAGCTCGTTTCGAACAACTTGGATTCGCACGATAGCATGACACTATTAGTGCCAACTCTAATTTCCACAGATCTCAGAAAATGAAAATAGAAACGATTAGTTATTGCTGTAAAAGAAGAATTTGCAGTGTAAGACAGCAGGTTCTGCTTCTATTGCTGCCATCTTATCCAATAACGTGCATGAAATAAATTAATAACAAAAATACCCAATTTCCTGGTATTTTTCTGGTCCGGCAATTCTAATCCAGAGCTATTCCACTGATTATCGGTAAAACCTTACGAAAGTACTAAAAAACAACAAGAAAAACACGCAAGCACTTAAAAGCAAAGACGAACTGCTAGGGCATCTCTTCTAGCTTAGCTTTGCTATAATCCTACTACCCTGCCCTGAAGATTTAGGATCTGCTTGACCCAATACTTTTGGCTATATACTGGAGAACAAATGAGACCGGCGAAGAAGGCAAAATTAATAGGTTTATCAGGGGTTAAAGAAACTGAAAGAACCAGGGCTGCTAGTGTCACATTCATCACTGCCAAGGACACGGAGGAAGACATATTACGGCAAGAAGGCAAGTGTGTGATGTTTTAGCTTCTTGTCATCCTATATACCCCACCCAATACCCATAGAGAGACGACTTCCCCTTCACATCTCTCTCGTTCACTCTCGATGCTTCTCTCCAAAAAAGTGACAGATTCTATTGTCGGTATTGTGTGAAAAGACTCTAACAATGGCCACAACAGCTCTCTAACCAAAGGATCCTATGGAGCTTTCTCCAAAGAAAAACTTATTATCCCTATTTAAAAAAATCCGAATAGAGAGACGCACGCGAATCGTCAAAGAGATAGACAATTTCCCTTCTGCAACGTCCCTATGCCCACTACAACTTTAAATTCATTGCTGCTCAATCTTCAAGGCTCTTCCCCAAAAGACTCAAGTCGACATTTTCCCTTTGCCACGCAAAACATGGCACGTCTAATATAGCACAACAGTAGCGTGACACAGAAAATACGAGAAAGTAAGAAAACTGAAGATATGCGTTCATTGCTGCTTTCACTCAGAAATGTCTTTTCATTCTCGTTCTTCAGAATAGACTTGACTCGACATTCTTCCTTTCGTCAACCAATAGTAACACCGTTTTACATAACCGAGGACCAAATAAGAAAATGTAAAACTAACTGGCGAGCTTTATGCTTGTCAAAGCATCGAATTGGTTTCAATAACTGTCATGTATGCTCAAGGGTCCATTTATCACTACGAGAGGTCGATAGCAGCGGCAACGCGACATAAGGACGACTCGACAATAGGACTACGGTATACCCGAATTAAGGACTACGGACGGCAACGCGACACAAAGACGACTCGACAAAAGGACTCCGTGTACCCGACAAAAGGACGCCGGGACCTGACAGAAGGACGCCAGGACTATAATCTTTTAAGGGCCTAATAGAATTTCGAGTTTAAAATGTCCCCGCTCATTGGTTAAGCGTTTTGATCAGCTTTGAGATAGGCTAGGTTAGGCGTCCTTCTGTCGGAGTCCGGAGTCCATCTGACTAATTTTTGTAATACTTTCTACTAGTCTACGCGTCTAATTCCCCTACGGACCCCAACTTAAGGACTAGGTTAGGTTAGGGGTTTGTAGTCCTTAAGTCGTGGTTCGTAGTCCTTTAGTCGGGGTTCGTAGTCCTATAGTCGAGTCGTCCTTGTGTCTACGTCCCGGTAGAAGCAAACCTCCTATATACCAACTTGGGCACGTCTCCTTTACTGGTATAATACTTGTAAAAGAAAGAGGAAGAAGAAAAAGACGAGCGGGTTAAAAGAGTGCTCGCTTATATCGAGCATTCTGTATAAGAAAAGCGGAAAGAAGGCACAAGTGACAGCGACTGATTAAAAAGACCTTTAAGGCGAGCAGGAAACGAGTGCACCTTCAATAGCTATGAGCTCTTTGGTTTCTCATCCTTTTTTTCTCGGATCTGGGAGCATAGAAGCTATTAAAAAGGAAAATCCCGTGGCTTACGCTCCACCGAATCGTTTGGAGTTACACCCGAGATTATCACTAAAACACACGCCGTTTTGGATTTCAAATAAAGCTATAAATCTGGAAGAAATCGCCTTTTTCAATTTTCTTCTTATCCAAGCATCCTATACCCAAAATCGTTTAGCTAGGGTCAACGGTTCAGAAGTTATTGCGTTCGGCTTCTGTCTAACGTACGATGATAAACAGGTCCTCGAAACACAACAAATGAAAAAGAAAATGAAAGAAAGTCTAGATAAACATACATTCGTATACGAAGCAAAGGGTTATTGATTTGTTATAGCAATGAAAGGTAAACTCTTTTATACATCTTCTCTTCCTCCAAATGAATTGTATACCCAAATAAATTACCTAAACGGATGGCCCAAATTGTAAAAAATACGCCATCACAGGAAATACATTACCCCAAAATGTAATGAGATGTCTTTGTAAATAATTACTTCTCTATAATTTACATCTAAATTACTTATCCCATTAAAGCGCACTTACAAATTACACTACATTCTATTATCTCTAGAATTAATCTTGTCTAAGTATATAGTAGTATAGTGTCTAATATACTATACTGAGGTACAATACCTTAGTACTCACTATACTAAATTGTAGTATACAGTGTCTTGTATACTTTAGTATAGTGTCTAAGGTCCATAACTTAGTATAGTCAATTTGTTTGTCAAGCTCCATGAACGAAACTTCCTTTGTCAACTGACAAGTTTGATAATCTTCTAATTCCTAACAGATTAGGGTCGCAAATTAATTAAAATTATCCAGAAATCATTCGATAAATAACTGAGTACATTAACTACCTCAGTAGTAACTATCCAAGTCAGTAGAAATGCCAATAATGCCAATACATTATTCATTAAATAGGTAAGATATGAAAAATTGGGCCAAGAAGACATTGGGCAGATATTGCTGCAGCCATGGCATAAAGGGAACGCGTTAGCCATAACTTCACGGGAGCCTGTATACGGTACTAGGTTAAATTCGACGGACGCTGGCGTATTACAGGCCACGACAGGCGAATATAAAGGCTGTGGACGATAATTTTTTTGCGCTTCTTTCCCTTCCCTCTTGCTGTATTCTAGCGTTCTTTGGCTCTATATAGCTAGCTAGCTCGTTCGCTTCGCTTGTAAGATTACTTCTTCCGCCTTTTTGGTGAGTGACGAGCAAAAGAGTCTAGTAAGTTTGGTGGCTCGCGTGCCAAGTCCGATACTCATGTTGGGTTAGCAAACAATTTTTCTTTCCTTTTCCCTTGCTTCTTTTTTATGCTATTATAATTCCTTTTTTTCCCTCCTTTATTTCCCCAAGATGCTTAAGCTTGCGTTTTATATTAGGCTAGTAGGGCAACAAAAACAACCTCCCCAAATGTTCATATCTGCTTCTTTTCATCTTTCTCTCCTTTTTCTCCTCACAAACGCTCATTATTGATTTAAAAAACCGCTCTATGGATCCCCGAATTATTCCAGCGACATCTGAAGCTTCAACAAACCTTTACGTCAGACTTCATCAGCCCATCGTCGAAATGATTCTTTTTAAAACAAATGAAATAAATAAAAATAGGGCAATAAAAAGAAAGAGGATCCTGGATACCTGGATCTGTATCGGTTTCCCCCGGGTCCTGTTTTAAGCACTGGTTGTAACTTGCACGGTTTTTCAGGCGGTTGTAAAACTCGACGGTAACAGTACCGCTATAAAAGTACTATTAAAAGGACAGCCCAAGGCCTTGCTGGAGGTAATTATAGAGGCTACTTTGGGGAAGCTTTGGATAGGTATTGCGGCACCGTAAGGCCTTTTAATTATTGCTAAAGAAGCCCCTGGATTGGATTGCGACGCTCCCTGACACACGACACTGACTCCCTTCACTGAGAAGGAACAATTTCGAACCATTATTGTGCCTGGGCCTTTCTCATTAGTATGCCTGCGAAGAGGCAAAGGGCTTGAGGGGTATTTATGGCCTTAAAACAGTGACCCAGCTTCCCCTTTAGATTGGGGGTCTCTCTCCTTGCCTTCAAATCGCTTTTCACCTTTCTCACTGGAGCACACACATTACCACGTCAGAAACTTATCAAGAAAATTTTAACCAAAGACCCCCCTCTTCCTTTTGACCTGAAAGGGAAACAAATAGAAAATCGAATCCCAGAACTTCTTGAATTTACGTAAGCTCCCGGCCCAACATTTTCCTAACAAGTAAAAAAAAAAAAAATCCTTTCAAGGAAATACTTGTTTGTTTGAAGGAAATGAAATGTCAACAATACGACTTTCCCCGTTTCTAGAATGGCAAGTATATACCATAAACAGCGCGATGCGAGACGGGGAAAATAATAGGATTTTCCCCAAACGAAGTCGCTGTATACCTCTTTCTTTTCGCTCGGCTCCCACACGCATTCGGATACGTTACGTTATGCTAACCCTAAACAAACATCACAAATCGAGTTATCCATAAAGCAGCCCGCAAAGTACTGGTTCTGAAATACATAGACGCAAGCTGGCTTCAAGTCACATAAATTGTACAAAAGGATCGGCTTCAGACTAACCCGTGCTAACCGCGATAGAATAATCGATTCAGAAGATAAAAGGAACCTTGCAACGATAAAACAACTTAAGCCAGTTTGGTTTTAACTTTCTACTTTCTCGAGAAAGGGGACCATCCGTGGTCTCCGCACATACTTACATGAAAAACAATGAATTTCTTGTCCAGACAGAAAACTTTCAATTTTCATTTTTGGGTTTCTGAACCAATCCGATTGACTTGTTCCGTAATACGTGCACAGCTGAAGAGGTAAAAGTCTACTTGGGTGTTTTTTTTACCTTATTATCTCGATTTATATTCCATGCTCGCAATACCATCACGCCAATTTAGAAAAACTTTTAGACAGTAATTAAATTTCACGTTGCAATTTTATCACGTACACGTGTGATTTTTCCAACTAAAAAATTTTCAACTCCCTCTTGCAAATTTCTTGTGTTATTCTAACGTAAACATTCCCTAGGATAAACATTATGATACTGTAGGGCAACAATATCCAACCTAGGAAAACAAACGTAAAATAAAGGCATAAATTAGCTGCACAACAGTGTGCCTTGCTTAATTGCTCTCAATTTCGCTAAATATAGCCCTTTCATTACCCACTGATCATACTTGTCAGGCTAAACTAATGGATCAGACGTCTGTAACGAGAATCTTTAATCACGCCAATTTAGAAAAACTTGTAGACAGTAATTAAATTTCACGTTGCAATTGTATCACGTACACGTAAGATTTTTCCAACCAAAAAATTTTCAGCTCTCTCTTACAAATTTCTTGTGTACGCTAACGTAAACATTCCCTAGGACAAACATTACGGTACCGTAGGGCAACAATATCCAACCTAGGAAAGCAAACGTAAAATAAAGGCATAAATTCGCTGCACAACAGTGTGCCTTGCTTAATTGCTCTCAATTTCGCTAAATATAGCCCTTTCATTACCCACTGATCATACTTGTCAGGCTAAACTAATGGATCAGACGTCTCGTAACGAGAATCATTAACAACTTGGCACGTTACAGTATTTACCCCATATCAAGTTTTGAATCCCCCATCCTCCGAAAAGACACCGAAATCCAGAGGAACCTTTGTGTCGCACAGAAACGACAAACGAGCATCCAACAATGACACCGTTAGGGTCGTTTCGCGTCATTCAGACAGTTACGGAGTAGTTTCTGTCCCAACTTCCAAATCGACTCGGGCACAGAGGGTGTAATTAAGGAGGACATGGTCCCATTCAATCTAAACCTAAACCTTAGACCAACGTTTGTAAATGACTTCCGATTAAAGATTGGCACAATTCCGTCAACAAAGACAAGTCTTTTCTCTCTCTACTTGTCTGAATATGCGCACCTAATGCTCTTTACTAATGCAACAGAAAATGTTCCATTTGTTTTCCATGCTAATATTGAAGTCAATTTTGCGCATTCTAAGGAAAGTGCCTTTCCTTGACGATATCAGTACAAATAAGTGATTCTTTAATAAAAAAAAAAAATACGTGCAAATCAGCACACTTCTAAGACTTAGTCAAAAGCACTTCGCCCACTTTTTGGAAAGCGTTAAATTCAGACAATCTAGTATTGAATATTTTAAAAGCATTTCAAAGCATTAACTGACCTTTTTTTCAAGAACGTCCTGAAAATTTCCTAAGTAGGAAAATACTGTTGCACTGCAAGGATTTATGATTCATGCTTTGCAGGTCGGAAAAAAACACAAGTTTTCGTAAGCTGTCTACTTTTTTATGCCAAACAGGCAGGTGAAAGAACCGAGTCATTAAAAATACATTGTTGTACTTCTAAGGGAAACCTCTGTAGGTATTCTCAGTTCTCTCGGGGATTTAGTGAGGCAGAAACAAAGCCAAATCATCCTAACCCCCCCCCCCCCCCCCAGCAAAGCAGAGTGTAACTGCGTTAACTGAGATAACATTCCCGCTACGAAGCACGTAGGCATAGGTAACAGAGACATAATAGATGCCTCAGTAAAGGTACACTAGCCACAGGGTCTTCCTACTAAAACTACCACTGCCATAACACAGCGTAATACATAATCAGATACGCCCCACTTGCGTGCAAATCTAATTATATAGAGTTATTGTTTGTTTCGCACTGTTACTTGCTCTCATCCTCATCTTCCTGTTGCTCTCATCCCTTCCATCCCTTTTCTCTCTGTGTATATACCAACATGGTATCATGTGAAACCACTAAAAGTACCAGCATTACCCCCGAAACAGACCCAAAAAGACACAAAGGTGCCCTAACACAAGCCCTTGCTAATGAAGAAACCTCGCGAATAAATTTGCTCACTAACAAACCTAATTCACTTAAAAAAATATCTTCACAAATTTAAGCAAGACAGGAAGACAGGACAGAGCAAACCTTATTCACGACTTTGGAAAGTTAAGGACAATAACCAACGGAATTGCATGTTGAGATTTTGACGCACAGGATAGATGATTCTAAGAACGACCAACTTTCAAATTCACTAGTTATTAGCCTTCAAAGTTTTGACCGTGATGTCACAGACGAGCCATAGCAGGACTTGCGGCACTGGTTACCATGGTAACTGTTTCGTAAACAGTTAAACAGTGTTTACCTCTATGCTTGGGACTGTAAAGAACGAACTAGAGTACTGCGGAGGACATGTCTGTGACGTCAGAAAGCCACGTGGTCCGAATTTCTCGAAATTTCTTGCTTTATTAACTAAATTACTGGAAATACTATAACTAGATTTTTTTAACAACTTTTTAAGACAAGGTTTTTTGTCGGTTTGCCCTTAGAACATTACAAATAATTACTATAAGAAGCTAAAAAAATAGTTGAAAAGTTACCTCGCGTAAGGTTAAGGAATTCCCGAGTTGGAGATCACGCGGGGGGCCCAATGAAATGGCTCCAGCGTTGGATTCCCACTTGGTGGCCATTTGTAATGTTTCGGCCGTTTTCTGCTGCACGCTTTTCGATTCATCCAGCAGCGTCAGCTCGTAGAACTCTTGGATATCTGTGCGTAGAAAAAATCAAGACAAAAAAATGAAAGCACCCAAATTATAAGAGCAGGCTCTCAAAAATTCCCCATAGTCAAGCAACATTCTATCTCTTCCTCTCTCGTCTCTTTTGTAATCCTAAAACAGCCATCAATCAGAATCCTCTTGCATCTTTTCGTTTTGCACCAGTACAAACAGAACTTTCAAACGATACATTACGTGCCATGTATGACTAACAAGCATTAACTTTCAGAGGGGAAAAAACTAACAAAAAACTGGGCCATTCTCTTTTAAACTGAATTTCTTTACGCTGAAATTTAATCAGCTCAATTCAAGCCTCTTGGAAGAAAAACACAAAAAGTAAGCGAAAGTTTTGAAATCCCCTCTCGTCCTAGGGACGGGGGTGGAGGGAGGTACAACAAACGATCAAGTAATCCGCTTACACACAAGTATATCCCATCTGAAAGTAGAACAGCTGATGTAGCATAGGATATTACCCTCTCTGTCTTCGTTTTATGTCATTTGCTTCAATTTCCTTCGCGATTCTCCATCCCGGGGATTGTTTCTTTTTTCCTTTATTATTTGGACCTTCCAAACATCTCACCACACACCCAAGGATCATAAAAAGATAAATCTGTCCAATTCCCTTGCCCCCCCCCCCCCCCCCCCCCCCTGTCAGCTTCTTTTCTTCATTTAGAAAAAATCCTGCAAACTCGGTCCAAATTTTAAACCACTTTCCTATAATCTCTATGAAGCAAACAACCTAGAATTCCCCCAATTTAGAGCTTATCCCCAGAGAAAGTGGAGATTAATAGCACAAAAATCCATCTTTTATCAACGGAAATCAATGCCACTGAAAAACGCGACGTCATGGCCACTTTGGTCAACGTTTCTGTGTACCGAGTCGAAAAAAAAAATCCAAAATAAGAATTTTCCCAAACTTTGCGGATTCGCTGTTCAAGCTTAGACGGTTTCTTGGACGAGAACGTTTTTTTTATTTATTTGCATTTCATCTTTATGTCTTATTTGGAGTTGTACTTGATAAAAGACTCACACTCTCTCAACTATAAGCCAAGCATGGCCGCGGTATCCCAGACAACACATCACAAGAAACAACACGAAGAATTCCAATGGAAATTGTAAATGATCTCACAACCCCCCCGAAGGGGAAAGGGAGATGGGCGCTTCTCAATCCACTGCTTGTTTCCGGGGTTCCTTGAGAAAACATAAGACAAGGGAAAGGACTCTAGCACATTTCTTCCTCCAACTTGCCCATCCTATAGATCACACGCTATAAAAGAACAGCATGTTCTTAACTGAATAAATAACCTCGTTTGATCATACTTCTCTCTTCCTAATAATTCGATCCTACTTTTATCTCTACCAGTTTTTATAGAAGCAAACATCTATTAACATTTTTGCTTTTGTTCATTGTACTCGATACGAAAACACCTTTGTATCGCAATTGATAGGATAGGGTCGTAGTTGTAAGGCTATGTATTGTATGTATTGTGGAGAGTACTATCTTTCTCTCTCGCACACTCTTATGGATGTCGCTTCTTGGCATCATCCGCAAATCAATAGTCAAGCTTCTACCCTTATAAACCTTCCTCAGCTTCTCCTTTCTGGCTCAAATCGCACGCGATTCATGCGTTTGAGAGTCCTAAAGCTCTCCACAATTCATTATCCCTCTTACAACGCCCAAACAACACCTTCTCTGCATTTCAAGTCAGGGACGATACACGTCTCAGCTTGGCACTTGCTACCTACCGGATGGGAGTCACGTTGCTGCGTTTCAGGAATACAAGCTTAGCTTCCAAGAACAAGCTATTTGTTCCAAGCTTTTCACGTTTCCTCATTCTGGGTTTTCCTTCTACCTCTAAAATTTCAAGCGTATTGCCGAAAATCCCCGCAAAAACACTTCCGACAGGCGATAGGTGATACAGCGCGTCCGAAAACTTAGGTAGGAAGGAATCCATCCTCATTCTGTTGGAAAACCCTTTACGGATAAGGAAAGGTAATCCTCAAACTCTTCCCCAACTTGGACACTTGCTACCAACGAGAAAAGCAAACTCGCTTGGAAAAGTTTCCAACCACGAAAAGTCTACAGCACACAAAACTATTCTGTAAACGTAAACTCGAATGACAAGAATCATTCCAGTGTGTTGTACATTGGAGCAACTCTTAAAAGTACGATTTTACAAAATTTTTCTACCCGTTTACAATAACACGAGTTTATTTGTTAAGTATTCTTAATTATTGTTTTATTGTATAGTATAATGTATGAATTTTTTTAGTGTTAACTTCCTAGTTTTACTGTTTTGTTTTTAATTTTTTCACACTAGTAAGGTCTGGAAATCTGCAACAAATGTCTGTAAAGCTTTGTTCAGATTTTAATCAGAATCGTTTACAGTACTGAAATTTCAGTTTTACAGATTTCAACACTAATTTACCAGCTAAATTAGGTTTCTAGACTGTAATTTGATTGTATGCAAATGCATTTTGTCACACGATATTGTCACTTTTGTTACTATTTCTTATTACTCTCTATTTTATTACAATTTGTTTAGGTTTACTATTATTTGTTTTTCATCTTGTTACTCGTCAACAAGTAACAAAGTGAAAAACGGTGAAATTGTTTGATTAAATTTGATCACATAATTCCACTGTGTAGTGTTTAGTAAAGCTTGTTATGAAATAAAACATGCCAATTTAAAAACTGCCAAATACCTTCCATCCGAATCCCCATGAGTTAAACGGAAGACAAAAAGTTTTGTAAGTGTGGATTAAAAATGTAAGATATTAAGACATTATTCAGTTTACCAAGATTTGCTCAACGCATTTCTTATGGAGTAGCTTCTATTATGCTTCGAAATGACGGCATTTTCTATCATCCCTGAATACGGAAAATCTTATTTCATCTGACATCTGCGCTATTATTAAACACGAACAAGACGGAATTCGGATGTTAAACCTTCCTATTCCGGCTCGCTTCATGCCTTTCATAAAAATTCAATTCTTCCCTCAAATAAAACTTTCTTCTTAGAATAAAACAGGCCGACACGAGACTACGTGAATTGCTGTTAAAGTTAAAGGAAAGGAAACCTTTCACTACACGTTTAAAAATCACTCTTGCTTCAATCTGTGATTCGTATCTGCATGCAGTTTGAGACACTTATATCTCTGTCGCTAACACCACGAAGGTCCCGATTTTTGTCTTGTCTGTTTCTTTTCACTTTTTTTTTTCTTATCTTTCTATTTTCTCTGGCCTTTTTCTTCCTCCTTGGATTGATACCATTTACTTTCCCGGGGCCCAAGTTGGCAGTTGGCGGCAGTCATGGCACGGTTTATAGTATCTCTAAGAGATTCTCCTGAGCTTCCCATTTGCATTTGGTTAGCATTTAGAAAAGACAGTCGAGCAGTTCAGGAAATTCTTCAAGGCAACTCCTACGCTCTCAATTCCTCTGCTGCTCTCTCTTCTTCTCCTTCCCTCTCCCTAATTACCAGCATCACCGTAACGAACCCAAACAGCTAATTCCCAGCCAACTTGAAGCCTTTAAACTTCTCGTATTAACGTCTAAGCAACGTAAACTAAAAAAGCAAAAAAAGCCGAAAAAACGCCTCAAGAAAGTCAGATCTTTTCTCCCCTCCCTCTCTGATCTCGATTCTCTCGGTTCTCTTGCCAAGTTTCGCCTTTTTTGCCCAAAACATTAACACGAAGGCCTTCAAATTCAGCAACCCAATTTTTACGATATCCCCAGCCTCCCAATACTAAAATTGACGCCTTAATGCTCTTCTTCCCCGGCACGAGATGCTCCTACAGCTCCTGTATCCTCCCAGCAAAAAACTACAATCATATGCGTGCAAAAATGGCTGAGTTGGCACACTCGAATGACCCTGGGGGCTGGGGGTAGTCGTATTTTTATTTTAAGAGTTAGTAGACAGAATATGAGCCGACAAGGGTCTAACCCAGGTCATAAAAATCTTTTCCCTTTTCGGGTGTATATATGTGTTGCGAACCTCCTCTTCAAACCCCCTCCCAAGCAAAACACAAGAAGACGAGTTTGCGAAAAGAAGGAGGACAACCAAACCGACATTGTAAGATGTAACGTACGAGTGCCTAGCTCCTGCAGTTGATGTGCCATCAAGAAAATTCCGTAATTGTTGCTTTTGATGCTTACACTATACTCCAGCAAAGTGTTCCCTAAGCACCGCCTACCCCCCAAAAAATAAAAATAAAAAAAGAGGGAAAACCCCGCAGGCCATATTGAGAGATATAAGACGCTGGTCTTATACCGTCGTTACGGACGAGGTTTTCATGGCTAAATCGAAGCCCTATTGTCCTTCCACGTCTTCATTTCTTTCCCAACCCCCTTTTGTCCCACCCCCTTTTAGCGAAAAACGTTCTACACATTCTAGACTGTCAGCCATTAGCCCTGTGGCGTTTTTTTTTCCTAAGAAATAAGACAGAAAGCCCGTCAACGCGAGTTTCCTTGGCGATTTTCTTCTCTTGTTTAACGCATTTAAGGACGCACATACAACCATAAATACAGTTTTCTGGCGTGAAGGCATTTCAGCCCGTTGAATGGCTTTTAATGAGAATTGATCACCTCAGCTATTGCCTGGGTATTGTTCAAGGAGGCGGAGCTTAGGTAACCCTCGAGTTGCTTGGGGCTCCCTATTGCGCGCCTCAAAAACAACGAGGATAAAAACAAAGTTCTTTAGGTAGTTTTCTTTTTTTTTTTTTTTGGAAGGGGGGTAAGTTTGGACCTGGTTAAGCAGAGGCTGAAAAACTATAATCTTTCGTGGAATTTTCAATAAAAGTATGAAGAATCTTAAAGCCCTTTTCTTGAGCTCTTCATGTTCTTATCGTACTACCATATGGTTATTTTTTGGGGAAATATTTGAAGATAAGCAAAAAAGGGTTAAGAAATGCAAGGCTGGAAAGAATTTCCTTTCATCCTTTGAAGGGAAACCGAAGGTACTTGCGTCATAATGGCAGCTTCTTCTTCTCGTATCTTCCAACTCGCGAAGTCACTTGTGCTCGGGCGTTTTCAGGAAAATAAGATAGAACGATAAAGAGAACCCCCACCTTCCTTAAAAAAAATTATACAGAAGGGCAAAAAAGAACCATCCGGTCCTTAGCGGCTCAACCTAATGATCTGCCATCGTGACTTGGCTGTGTGATTCTTCACCAACTCACGTCCCCATCCTCCACGCCCGAGCACCATCTACCACTTGGCACCAATAAAAATCATCTTTTACCTTCAGCTCTCTCTCGCTCTCTTCCTAAAATAGTCCACTTCCGATCACGGAGGGCGAAAAAAATAATAAAAAAAACTGGAATTACTAAACTTCACTAACTCAGAATTGTGGCTCTGAACCTTCCCCACTAGAAACATTGGCACGTCTTTGGAAGTAAAGTTTTATTTTTTTAAGAGGTCCCCTTTCCGTGCTTTCAAGCTTTTTTGGGGGTTCTCGCCCTAGTACTTCACTAACCGTAACTCTAAATTGAATTGTCTCCTACGCTCCTTTCTCCTAGCGGCCTGTAGCTCTACCCTGCGGGTGTAAAAAAAAAGCTCGAGATGTGGAAAACAGCGAAAAGAGAGAAAAAATAACTAGGCAACAAAAATTGCAGCATCCTGTATCTTTTGCAACCAGTTTGGAGACGACAGTGCAACGACCAAAAAGGGACATTTCTGCGTTCTTTCTGAATTATTGCTGAGGAAAAGTAGCTACCCTTTGTAACTATCACGTCCCAGAACAAAGCTTCCCGTGGTAAAGGAAGGTTCTTTCATGTTGCTGTATTCGCCCGGGAACGGATGACATTGCGGGGACTCGCAGCGTTACTTCGGCTTGCCCTTCCCCAAGGCGCACTAACTGATGCAATAATGAAATATGGAAGGTAAAATCGAACGAATGAGGTCCTAACCCGGAATCGTAGCGTTACTGCGGCTTGCTTTCTTTGTTACCCCTCTGTAACTATCACGTCCCAAGAAAAAGCTTCCCCGTGTAAAGGAAGGTTCCTCAATGGTGCCGTGTTCGCCTGGGAACGGGAGACACTGCGGGGACTCGCAGCGTTACTTCGGCTTGCCCTAGGCGCACTAACTGATGCAATAATGAAATATGGAAGGTAAAATCGAACGAATTGAGGTCCTAACCCGGAATCGTAGCGTTACTGCGGCTTGCTTTCTTTGTTACCCTCTGTAACTATCACGTCCCAAGAAAAAGCTTCCCCGTGTAAAGGAAGGTTCCTCAATGGTGCCGTGTTCGCCTGGGAACGGGAGACACTGCGGGGACTCGCAGCGTTACTTCGGCCGGCCGCACAAAATGCAATAATGAAATATGGGAGGTAAAAGCGAACGAATGGAGGTCCTAACCCGGAGTCGTAGCCTTACTGTGGCTTGCTTTGGTAAGCTTTTTCTAGGACGGGGAGTAATACACTTGTCGCCATTTCCAGGGATTTAAAAGTGCTTCCCCCTTCCGCCTCTTTCCATTGCGGATTCAAACAACAGAGAAAGAGGGAGAGAGAGCGAGAAAGAACACAGAAAGGGTAATATTACTACTGGGTGCGAGGGACCAGAACGCAAAAGAGGGTGAGTGGACTAGACACTAAATATATTCCTGTCGTTAAACACTAGAATACCACGGGTAGCCTTTAAAACATGGAACAGTGGCCATTGTTTATGTTTTCTGAGGGCGTACGTTTACCATACAGGTCGGGTCACCCTTTTCTACCCTGAGGCTATAAGGCGACAGTAGGGTTGTCGTACCCCCAGCGGAAGAGAGCTCCGCGAGTTGGAATTTATCACGTACAGTCCTGTACTATACCATCATCGTCATCAACTAGGGTTATCGCCTGAAACTACACTCCAAACCCTGGGAAAATGGTCGCTGGCTTTACGCCTGGGGGTGGGGCGAAAGGTAAGTAGGGTATGAGGGTACAGCAGGTAGTTAATTTCTGCTGGCACACTGCCAATTGTTGCGCGATCCTTTCCATGCAAAGCTTTATGCATCACGTGTTTGCTGTAACCCTTAACCCCTGTGCTAAGTGCTACCGGGAGCAAGGGTCCTAGGGTAAGAAGAAGACCCAAGAAAGCCCCCACCGATAGGAAACCGTGCCCTAAAAGTTACGGTCAAAGGAACTTTTTTTTACTTTCACCTTTTTTCTGTTTTCGTTTCCATCGAATAATTCTACCCTAAGCATCACACGGGGACTTTGCCTGGGGGGCAAGTAGAGTCCACGGTTAATGTCCAAGTTAAATGTTGGAAGTCGGAAAGATCGCCAGGGAACCAAATGGATGGTGCTTGTGCTTAGTGCACACGCTCACGACATAATCCATATCTCTATACAAGGGGCTAAAAGGGGGGCAAGGACGACCAAAAAAAACAACATCAAAGAGGAGCAACTTTCCCTATAGAATACTAGGTGCTAACTATACCTATCTTTTTGCCTAACGGAATTTCCCCCCTTTTCTCTCGACGTATAAGGTTCTCTCTTGGCATATTTCTCTTTAGGAAAACATCCTGGCAGACACCGAACCGGGACGCCTCAAGGGAATACGGGAAGAAAGCCCCCGGTCTATTACGGGAGGGAGCTAATGTTTGTATCCGACCCTAAGGAATGTATGCTGACCAAAGAGGGGTCCAAAAAGAAAAATATACTTCCAAATCCAACCCTTCCCTCAGCCTTTCCTTCCGTTGAACGCCCCTTCTCGCTATCTAACCCTTGGGGGGCTAAAAAGGAATTGAGGGTGAAGGTTGTTTACCAGCGGGGCAATCGAAAAGACCGCTCTTGCCAGTCTTTATTACCTTTTCTCTTGCCTCTTAATGATCGTCGACTGTGATCTGTCCGTTGAAAGAACACGTCTGGTTGGCGTTCCGTTAAGAAATGCGGGCCCACCATGGGTTGGACGTACGACACATAAGTTCGCGGCAAGCTGCCGGTAGTACTCATCCTCGACGTATTGGGTATAGTTAATGACGGGTAAAATCCTGTCCCGTGTTGGCTGCTGGCCGGAGTACAACACTGAGAGCCCTCCACCGACGAAATATCCGCACTACTCAGTAAGGCAGTACTACTTGAACAGCAGGTATATTGGCCTCGAGGGGGAGGTTCGGGTCGGTACCTCTGTTTGAAACATGGCGGGGGCGGAGGGGGCGGCACAGTTTCACTTCCGTTGTCATTGGAGGCCGACAAGGTGGCCGTGAGGAGGCCGGTCATGTTAAAGTCCGCGAAGGAAACCGGTGGCGGCAGCACCGAGTCGGCTTCGTGTTCGACCTGCACCGGAGCCGAGCAAGTTCGGTGCGCCCTGACTGGCGAGACGCGGCCGCTACAATTAGCGGCGGAATCCGGGTCTCTAATGGTGGCAGTAGTGGCGGTATCAGCTGCCGCGTCAGCAGCCAAACCAATGGAAGCAGCACAGATGGGACAGGACAAAGGCACTGCAGCGGGTTGATGACGTCGTTGTTGCTGAACTTGAGCTCGCAGACGGAGCAGCCAAATCAGGCCAAATAGGGCCATGTTCTGATTGCGAACCCGGGGAGCACCATCACCGCCACCGCCGCCAGGACTTGCTGTTGCTGCTGCCGGTTATCACGAGCAAAGGTTCTCGAGACGAAGGAATGGGTTGGCCCCGGAAAACAAATCGTAGCCAGAACAACGGCCAACTTTAATATTGCCTTCATTGTACCGTTCCCGCAACAACCCTGATGCAGCAGGTTTCGATGCAACAATACAACCCCAAACTAGCTCCTCGACCAAATTGGTGGTAATGCCACCAGTATTCTCTCATTTCACACCATTATTCCATGTCACGGTCCTTTACTTTCCGAACTCGACTACTGTTTCCAATGCTATTCCGTATCCCCCGACAAAATAAATAAAACTATTTCGACGCACCGAACAGAAAATATTAAACCCAGAGGTAGTCCTTAGTAACGCAAAAGAAATAACAGTCAAATAAAAAAAAAGATTCTTCGCCCCCGTTTGCAATTCAATTCTGGGTGACTGAACAAAGGCTTTTTGGAAGCCCCATAAAAAATAGAACAAACCCCGAATGCATTTTCAATGCCAATTTTTTCCCGACAATTTTTCGTTTCGCAGGCGCAGTTAATGAGCACTGAACTGTGACCCCCCACACTCGACGCCCTTGGACGCTATTTATTCCACACCACGATAAAAAAAAACTGCGTAGCACACTCCATATAGACACACGATTCAACCATAGATATTCCGTGTTACAAAAAACTAAATCGACAACGGGATAGCCCAAGGAATGTGTCTTAGCTTTTCCCTCTCTTTTCCAGCACAGTGATTCGGGCTATTTTCCTCGGTCCGTGGCTCAACCAAGGGCCATTCGAACCCCCCAGCAAGGGTGCACCGTAGCGGTGTGACGGTTCGTCTTTGCTCCGTTCGATTGACTCGACTTTATCTCTGTCCTATCTTCCTAACAAAGCTTGTCCGCATTTCGTCCCAATGTCCCTTCTTCTTCTATCTTGGGTCGTTTGCTTGATGTCTCTATTCTCTTTTCAAGAAGGGGATAAACACACTTGTTGTATCGCTGCCGTCAAAAACTGTGCCCTCTTAGCCTTTTCTCACATTCTCACATCACACGTAATTAGGCTTACTACTGGCGTCCATCCCATCAGCACGTCATCGACGAAGAAAGTAAACAAAATCCTTTCCAAGGATCAAGGCAATCCATCGCACACCCGGCTCGCAGACATGTTCTACTCGTACCGTTGGCACTGGACAAACTCAACTCCAGTGATCCAGTGATCTTTCTCAACGATCCTAACTTGTTATCAATTAGTTCGAGGGGTTTCACCTCCCCCCACTCGCACAACTCAAGAGGAGCTCAAATCTCGGAATCAATTGACTAAAGATGTGGCAGCAATAGCGAAGAAACTCTGTGGATGCTTCAGATTTTTCTCACTGCAAGCACACACAATACAACAACAACACGGCCGATCTCCGACCCGGCCAGAGTCCCAACGACAGCCGCGGCGACTTCTTCGGGTCATACACACACATACACTCATCCCGAAGCGACTCTGTCATGAGCCGGCATTTCTGCGCTGCGCAAAAGGGCTCCTGAAACAGGCGGCGTGGACAGCATCTCTAGCGAAACTTTTCAACCAAGACTCGTCCTTTTCGTGGGCACTTTCTCCGATTCAAATGCAGGTTTTTATACTTTTCCGGATATTTTTTTTAAGTCTTTTTTACCCTCCCGGCTTCACCCCCTCGAAAATCTTCACTCCTTCGAAATTCTTCACCCTCTCGAAAGGACCCCATTCGGAGATATATAATTGAAAGCCCTTTTTATGTCAGTTGTTGTTAGCATATATCAAGCACCAAATCCGCGAAAGACATTCGCGCCTTTGAGTCGCTGCCAGGAAGCAATGGCAATAGCTTTAAAGATTGGCCTTGTTATGACAAAACGAGCAGCTTTTCAATCATGCCAAGAAACAAAATAACTAACTTTGCAAAAAAAAAAAAATCAGAGGTTTGCTTTGCATGAAAACCTGGGGATTTGCACGTAAGCTTACGACTGCGTATAACCCAACGACTTTCATGAAGAAAATTTCTGCTCGAGTTAAAAAATAAATAAATATATAAATAAAAATGGCACGTACAGCTTAACTCGTACTCAAGCTATTCCAATTGGTATTGCCAAATGGATTTATTTCTTCCTTTGTAATTCTTTTTTCAAGCTTTCCTGTTTAAAAATGTGTATGTACTACACACAAGAAAGCTTTTTTCGGAAGTAATTTTTTACTAGCTTAGGTTGCATAAATTCCTTTCCGGGGATAAGGTAGACACGGCAGGAAGAATAGAGGGGCAAAAGGTGTGTAGATGCTGCAACACGGCGTTCTAATTAGAGCTGTCATGACACAGAAAGACTTAATTTCACTCTCCACGCTCGTGGCACACCAAATTTGTTACATTCTTTTTCTCTTCTTCCTCGTCTTGCCCTGGAGAGAGTTTGGTAAATAGCGGCAACATTTCTGAACGAACCGTGATGATCAAGGGAAAGATTCTTGTCTTCCCTTTTTTCTAAGGATAGGAAGTAAGTATCTATTTTCACCTTCTCGTCCAGTACACCCACCGTCAATGATTTCTAGTAGTAAACTTCTCGGAAACTGAACGCGAGCTTGTTTCAACTGTAAACAGACATGTTCAAACTGGGTGTACGTAACAAACTGATTCGAGTTTTGTGCTATTGTGATTGATCTTTCTTACGCTTATCCTTAACGAATTCCTAAGAAATTCCTCTTTATTACCGAATAGTTGTCTCAAGCTCATTTTACGACTGTAGTAACCTTTGCATATCGAATACCATAGTGTAATACCTAGGCTAGAAATCGTCAACTCGTAAAGTTGCTCAACTAGTCCCAGAACGGGGAATAGTTGATGGGTGTCCAGACGACAAACTGAAAGTACATTTTCATTAAGCTTAAGCCTACACTTAAGGCTATACCTTCACTTATTTAAACACTGTTCTGCCCAAAAGTCCTTTCCTGTCAGAAAGTATTCTGCAACTGCAAAAAAATTGACGTTTCACATCCGTGTTGTTCATTTTCGGAAAGTAACCTTTTCCGTAGCGAAGAAATATGCTTTACCACGCTCTAGTTCTTATCTCTCTGGGAAATTGCTCGATATGGAGAAGCCAATACAAATACATAGTACACCATATATCAATACGAATATGCACTTGAAATTTGTCTTCCTTTTCGCGTAAATTCGTCGTGGCACTCGATATTCCACCTCCAGAGCGAGCTTATAAAAGCTTAAGTTAGAGCGCACTAATTCTCTGCGTATTTCAAAATCCTCTCCGCTGATGAGTGGACTTGAACTTGGGATGAGATACTGTTTTCCTGTCAAAATGCGAGATGTCCATGCAAAACCACGCGACTTAAGACCCCTACATCACCATCACCAGCTTAATTCCACTTAGAGTGCACACGTGGCTTTCAAGGTCCCAACTATTTGCATCTCCACTGCTTCTACTGTAATTTTAAGCTGGAAGAAGTGTCTTGTTTCTATTTCTTAAATTTTGTATTTGAGAAAAGCCATAACTGTGGCAACGACACTAAATAAAGTGTCTGTTTTGTTATTTGGAACCAAATTTGCGAAGGGGCTGTAGGGCCCATAGAGGCAGAATAAGAAACATAAGTAAACTAGAAAAGTAATGCGAGGCATGTCTTGTTGAAAGTTAGGAGGCAGGCACGGCAGCACAGCCGAATACGCTGAGCTCAGCTCGATGGTTTCTTCGTTTGCCTGAGCACACCAAATCCTCTTTCTCTTTCCCCCTTTCTTGCTCTTTCTCGCTCTTTTAATATTATATCAGGATAGACTTTGCTTGGACATGACACAGCCTAGTTATATATACCAGCATATACAGAGAGCTAAGAAACATTCAGTACTCTAAACCCTGTGCCATCCGAGATCAAATGTGACGCAGCGCCGCTAAAGTCACGTGTCCCTTGGTTTCATTTCAGCTTACAAAAACACACAGTACCGTGGAAGATGGAATCTATAGATACGTCGAATACTTGCTTCCTACAGCTTACCAACTTAAGACTATGTGTAAATTACCTAGGACAGAGGGAGGCTTATGTTGTAAATTCCCTAGAAATCGCTGTTTCACTCCCTATAGTGTCCATAGAACTAGTTCTCGAGCCTCGAGACCTCCAGAGTGCTCCAGTAGGCTTTATATTTTAATTGTCTCATATTGATATTACTAAGCAAAACGTCTACTTTACCTACAAACTGCGAAAATCCGCAATGTTTAGTTAAGCCTTGATTTAAAAGAATTTAAAATTTTAGGTAAATCTAATTATAGATTCTCTAGTGTTTACCACATGTAGGGTTTACAAATAAAATACAGTTTTTTTTTTTACAAATGAAATTATGAATTAACGCATGAACAACCCAGTTTAACAGTTCTTTATTTAATCACTTTTAATGCGTCACTTGTATTTTTTTGCGAACACTTAGGAGCTGGTTCTTTTTTAGCGACAGTGCACTGTAGAAACGGGAAAATATGTACGCGATTTTCATATCACGAAAACGGATAACATACCTGAATGTCTGTATGGCGTTCCTCACTTCAATCAAACGCAATACTGACAGTTTGAGCAGAATTCCAGAAACTTGCCAACCGGGAACTAAGCAAGTTTGAATACTTTAAACTCACTTTGTCAGGCAAGGCGACCACTCATAATAAAAAATAAATATGAAACTGTCATGGGGTTTGAGCATGATACACGCAATGAGTTTACTAACCTAAAAACCGCTGAGCTAGTGACGCACTGGCCAGTGGTGTCATCTAGCATCCATTTACAAAAGTTCGAAAGTAAATAACGGCGTAAATATTGATATATTGAACTAGACATTAACACGAGATAACTCCATGATAGGAATGACGTCACGAAAGTCGTTTCGGATATTGTCCCGGAATAAACTTTGTTTTTAGAGCTTAATAATTAGACATGTATTATTCATTCAAAATTTCGACTGCAAAAAAAGCACGTGTAATACATATTGAACTGTTTATTATTAACTGGGGTGTTGAAGTAAAGACTGACGCTTAACGAGGCAAGGATTTGTAATCTGTGGCATAAGAAATAACTTGAAATAAAATTCCCCCAATCCTACCTACTACCCAATCCGTTATAAGAAACGGACAGCAAAAAGATGTTTTGAAACCACTAAATTATTATTATTGACAATAAAATCCTTACTTTGCAGTGGTTCAAATGCCCTTAAGTATTGCAAGTCAGATTAACTCTTAATGTAAAATACTTGAGTTTTAAGCTTTTTGACACTTTGCCTGAAAAAGCAAATAGTAAGGCGAAAAAAGGCTCTGAACTATGCTTGTTCGCCATTTTTTCATCTCTATTCCATTTTACACATGCCAGAAGGCATGAAATGGGATTTGATTTCGTTTCATTCAACTCGACAGTTGAAATCTCTCCAGAAAGCCAGACAGATGTCTCCGTAACAAACTTTCTTGAGTCCTAAAGCAGCCCAAGTCTTTGATTTTTCACGAAGCGTTAGTATTGGACTAATCCTAAGGAAAGGCAATACAATGTTGGGTTTTACTATTAAAAGACAGCATCTTTAAGCTTAAAATACAAGCTTTTCCCTCCGGAAAACTGAAAGCGTCATTTTTCAAGACTCAGATTTTCATCTTTTGCCCTTGCCCTTTGCAAGTTTCCAGGGTAACGCTAATGCAAGTCAATTTACCTTGGCAGGGAAACGACTTAAGCCAAGCAAAAATAAATTAATGATATCCAAACCAGTCTACAGCCATCCTTTCCTACTTACATAAACGCGAAGAACGTCATCCAACTATATCTATATAGCAAACATCAACGTACTACCTCGTTTTATCGACAATGGTACTCATATTTCGTGGGAGAAAACGGAGACCTTATTGTGCACCTAAGACATCGCAAGGCGGACTCTGACCCAATGCATTTGCAAATCCAGTAAAACAATTACGCATGTTTTCTTCCCTTAAAAGCTTCTATCACATCATTGTTCATCTGTCAGAAAGGCGCCCTCAAAAAACCACAAAACTCCTCGAAACTTTCCAATCTCAATACTTCGCAACGTTAAAACGCTTGCAAGACAATCCGACAAGTTCCAACGGTTAAAAAAACTTCCAAATTCTACCCCACGCCAACACCTCTCTCGCCATCTAGAATGAGAACCCAAAACTGAGTAACACAAACCCGCCTCGTGAGCGCACTAAAAATCGAACGTTTTCCCCATTTTTCACACCAATGTCTCAAAAGCGATTTGCAGCTCAAAATCGCAATTTTATGGCCCCGCAAGTTAGAATATTCCACCGTTTGAACACGCAATACATCCATCGCATTACAACCATATCCAAACCATTAAAGTTTAACATTTCCTCTATACAAATAGCCCCAAAGTTAGTTCGCAGCTCCTAAAAAGCTAAACTTCCCTCCTCAAAACAGCCCAATTAATACCAATTTGAACCACAAGATAAAACGGTAATACAAAAAGCCGCCAATAGGTGCGAGACTGTACCACGAAGATTCTGCCATAAAAAAAGCATGCGTGAGAAAAAAACCCACCTTCACACACTCGACAAGAGAAAAGAAAGCCCCTCTCCCCTTTAATTTCTTCCCTCATTTTTTTTTTTAATATATTTCCCACCTTTTTTTCTACAGATTTCCAGTCCCGCTCTATCATGGACGTTTCCTTCATTCCATGACACGTATTGTCTGTTACTCTCACTCCCAAGTACCTGCTTTCTGTCGCATTCTGCGTGGCGTAGCTGTTCCTCTTTGCACCACAAAACCCTTGCGACCTGTAACTACTTCCCCTCTACCTCTCCACATGAATAACGCGTCGGCCCTCATTACTCCAACTCCATCACATAAAGAAGCCCTCAAGTACTTTTGGAGTATTACATCTACCCTAAGTACCTCAAAAACTTACTGTGGTTGAATCGTTAAAACATGGCTCCATTCCCAAACAAACCAAGCCAATTTCCAACAATGCCATGTTTTGATTTGCTTTCACCAGGAGGGTTACACCTTTTTGCGAGCTATAAATATGAACTGTCTGGCGAGAAGCGACGGCAGAAACAGACGTTGAATATGGCTTAAGTAAAAATAGATCAACTCAGTCTGCGTTATTAATAGAAGCGCCAAAGTTTTGGCACCATGAAGAAACTTAAATAAATAAAAACATACCCAAATGGTTCAAATGTTTTTTACCCGCCAAAACTTTGTCGTAGAGTTTAAACGGTTCAGGCTGTTAACAAATCGATAAAACTTGGCGTCTGCAGGAAACTGCCACATGGCCAAAAACTTACCCAAAAGAGCTTGGAAGAGACGCGACTTGAAAATGCGGATGACTCTTTCAATAGCTGCACGAAGCTGCTTATCTTGCGGGGAAGTCAATTTGGTATGGTACTCTTCCAATAGCTCAAGAGCTCGATGGGCTTCTGCCAAAAATACAATAAAAAATAAATACATAAGAAAGATGAGCAACGCATACACATTAATCAAATGCAGGGCCTTACTATTAAAACTACAAGGCACAAAATTACCGCCCTTTTGTAATTTATGTTTTCATAAAACACATTTTAGGGAGTGGAAAAGTCTGCGGGTGCTAAGTCAACTAATTATACTAAAACAATAACAAATTAACGTTAATGAAATCTCACGCAAGCCACCCCCCCCCCCCCCCTCCCTCCTACAGACCCGTATGGGAATCGCGTTAGCGCAAATGGAGCCCGAGATTAGAGCTTTATTAGTTTACCCCGCAGTCATGGAGATAAAAAAAGAAACTCAGTTGACGTTTGCATGACAAAGAGCAATTATGCTACATGAAAATCGTCCTCGTTTCCCGGGTTGCAAATGAAAAAGAGTAAAAACGCAAGCAATTCCAATTCCAACTTTTGCTTCTCTCTCTTAATCGCACCCTGCTCACTCGAGACCCTTTAGAAACCCCTAAACCTGCATGCGAAAACTGTATATAAATAGAATTCCAGGAATCGCTCATAAAAGATGGAACAGTCCAAACACAGTTGTAGAGATCCGCTTAACATCAATCACAATCGTGGTCTCTAGACACTTCGGAATTTTAAGCGTTTCGTGCGGTCCTGAAATTAAAACCTTACAGTTCCCTAACATAATCAAATAGCACGCACGCCCCAATGACACGATGCCCTACAGATCCGGCAAAATTAAAATGACCATTAAAAAAATTAAAAACTTTTCAAAACATAACGGATACTATACTGAGCCAGCAAGGATTTACTGACTTTGGCTCTCTTCATTGTAAGGATAAACCCGATAAAAACTAAAAAACAAAATGAAAATACTCGAATTTGAAAAAAGAAATAATAAAATATAAAAAAATAATGCCAAAAACGTCTAGAAGAAGACTAATAGAAGATCTTTAAGATCTAGAAGATCTTGAGAACGTTAAAAAAAAGTCACAAGAAATACATGACTTACTTTCGTATTTATACATAGTATATGTAGCTTATTGTAATCACTGGTTATTAGGATCAGCCGCTTTATGGAATTAAATTTTAAGGTCCGATTCAAAATGATAAATTCACAGCATTTTAGTCGGTTAACATAATCACACTTTCGGATATAGAATCAATTTCAAAATAATCTTCACAGTACAGTAACGAAACTACAGTAGTGATTGCTACATGGACTTGCATATTGACCAATGACATTGCTTTTACATTGTTTTGAACAATCCTGTTATTTTCAGCCTATTACTATGCTTAGGAGGAAATCCCTTCTAAACTCACCAGTTAATTAAATGAGCAGGTTATCCAACTGAATGACCAGTTCCTTTAAGTGACTGGGAAGATTAGCAGGGATTTCGTGTTAAGAACCCTACCTATGCGTTGGAGTAGGCTTCAAAGTCGCAGTGTTAATTGTGTTTTAGACGTGCGGTTATACAAAATAGCGACGAACAAGAAAAGAGTTGATTGAAATGTAAACGAGAAGTTGCGGCTCATTGAAACGTATGGTAAGATAAATTTAAAAGATTAGCTACACAGGGAAGCGGCCGTTACATTAGGAATTCCTCAATCATCTCTATCAAAATTGTTGCGAAATAACCAAAAGTGGGTGTAGTGAATCTAGAAAAAGGAGGCGTGTAGGAACGTGTTAAAAAGTAGACGATGCTTTGCTTCTTTGGTTTAAACAAGCCAAATCGTTTCACGCACCGATTAATCGTAGCACTTTATTGCATATTACCGATTTTCGGCTATTAGAATCTCCGCTTAATAGAATCAATATTTACTTGACGAACGTGATCAGAATAATCGGCATATACGGTATATACATTTTTTGTGGGTATTGGGGTTAATTTGGGAGACGTAATTAAGAACCTTGCTGACAGAACTAACAAGTATCTCTTATTGAAAGATAATGTTTGTCGATCGGGTTGCAGGAACAGATATCCGTGGTGGACAGTTTTCCCTTGTCCTACTGGGTCGTTTGCGAAGCTGTGTACTTGTTTTTAAAGCGAAGGAAGTATGTATACGACAAGATGTGGAAGACGGTTGGAAGTTGGCGAGTGACGGTGGGAAAAGGCTCTCTCTCGTGTCCTATCGATCCGAACAGAGGTTAGCTAGCAAGCAAAGGAAAGCAAGCAAGAAGAGCTTTTGCTTGGCACAGGGGCCTCTAGTAAGGACAACCACACATCAGTGTACCCCCCAACCCCCTAGATTCTCTTTTTTTCTTCCCTTTTCTGGCACTCCATCGATGTTTTTCGACAGCATCCCGCATCTGGCAAGAATTTCTGTTCCGTTCTTCCTCTGATCAAGCTAAGGCTTGCTTGCCACCCACGTAAACCCATGTGTCTACGTCACGAGTCCCTCTGGCAGGCTCTATACTCTATGCACAAATTGGAAGGTGAAACTAGAGAACGAGTCGCTAGGTACGTCAGGCAAACCCCAGATAAATGTATATTTTTTACTTTTTTTTTTACTGGTGGAGACTTGAAGACATTCTTTTTGCTCGGACTAAGCAGAAAGAACGACGTACTTTGCTAGGAAAGAAGAGCAAAACGAAACTTGAAAAAAAAGAGCGTTCGGCTCCGAGTTGGTTCCCGTTTTTTGGAAGCGAGGCGAGAGAAAGAGAGAAAAGGTTCGGTTTTTGGACAATTAATCTTGACTGCCTTGCCCGATTTACCACGGCGAGAATACGGGATATCTATTATTTGTAATCAAATAGCGTTGATTGCCCCAAGTCCGAACCGTCTAAAATACTCTCTATATGCCAAGACAGACGAGGTTACATAAAAATCACAGGTTTCTGGGAGGAATTGAGAATCCAGAGCTAATTAAGGTTGTTATGACCGTTAAGAAGATCATATTCGTGGGATGAGAAATGTTTTACCGATTGAGTTTGGGAAGGTAAAAAGGTATAAAAACTCGTGTAGCTGAATATGGAGTTGCCAAGTTTTGGGTACGGGGTTATTGACGAATTTTTTTTTTTTGCTCCCCTCTTACCCTGAGAGTAACATATGTATTTAGTAGGTCAAATTTTATTGCGAAAAAGCATGAAGTATCTTACCACCTTGCTTACGAACAGGCATGATGATGAGTAGACTCGACTGCATCCAAAATGTAGAGACCACGGAAATATTGAGTATATGGCTCTCGGAGTGGCTTGGACAGTCTTGGGAATCTGTCAAGTGAGGGCTTCTTGTTTAGTTGGTTTTGCTCCGTACCGGAAAAATAAACAGGGCGCAAGTGAGCTTAAATCACACCAGCACTGGAGAATAGGGTTTTCAATGCATAGTTATAAGGAATAGTCACAACGGCCTTGGTCACACATTGTTTAATTTCTTCTCACTAAGTTGCACACATCACTTTTCTGGACTGCTCCAGACTCGGAAGGATATGGAGAAATCCGGCGTCGGCGCTCTATCGGGGCAAAATTGCCTGCTGTCCAGGACCAATTCCCGCGTAAGGCGGCACTCTAATAAAACGTTTAAACAATCGTACCACCGCAGTTTTATGGTCAAACCGAGTACATATGAACTAACTTCATTTGTGCGTAAGGATCACACTTTGGTTCTCACACACCTTGAGCCAAGATTTTTTTTATTCTATTTTTTTTTTGGCACGAAGCAAACAGCTCCTAGCTGCACAACCTTCTCTTACAACACAATAAGGCATTGGCGTCCGCAAAAGATAAACAACAATGGCTGCATTCCGCTGGTGGCGCTGTTATTTACATTTACGAAAGCAGTTTAAAGAAGCAATAATTCTTGCGTTAACAAGGCGAATTTGGAACAAAAGACATACCCATCTATAGGCTTATAGAGGTAAATTGATTTTTTTTGTATTGAAAGGTTATAAGTGGGAAAATGACATCGGAATTATGAAACTAGTGGCAGCCAATCAGAAGCATAGTTAAGACGGCGCGCTTTTTGAACACGCGGTTGTGGTTGTACCTCAATTAGAGACTTTCGGGATAAAACCATGGCTTTAGAACGACGTTCAGGACAGATACCTATAGGAGCTGTGCGTTTGAGCGAAAGTGAGGCTTTGGTACATCAAATGGAATTGATTAGCAAGCACAAACCCGAGTCAGACATGTAAAGCTCACACTTACAAACAAAGAAACAGTTCAAATCATATGAGTCTGGGTTTCAGGTGGATTTTCAAGTATGGATCATCTATATCTGTGCTCTGTAGTGGACTTCCAGCTATATTCTTACAGCAGCACTATAGAAGGAAGCTGAAACTTATGAATTATGGACGGATGAGCACATTAATCCCTACTGTGTTCTTTTCGACTGCCGTGGCTACCTTAGCGCACATAGTGGTACGATTCTCCGACATCAACCTGATGTCGATGTATATGATTTACTTTACAGGCTGTCCAAAAAGAGATTGTTCTACTCAAAAGCCACTGTCCTATCTGCATTTACACGAGATCAGGGCTCCTTCAAGCCGGGATTGGAGTTGGAATGCCTCTGGTGCTTGCTCCAGTAGCCGGCTTTATGGTAAAATTGTGCACCTACATTAGATCCCAGCATCTTTTATACAGCGTGTTACATTAGGTGGCTATGCAACATTTCACTTATGCTGTTCCTCCTGCAAACGAATTACGGAAAGTTGCCCAATTATGGTGGAAATTTACTCGCCCGGTGTCTCCACAATTAGCTGTGCTCTTTTTCTCACAATTTGCGTTAGGAGTAGCTTTGGCTCATTCCGAGACGAACGCCTTGTTTACCATGTACGAAAAAGCTCAACAAAACCTAAGTTAAGAAGCAGCAATAATTTAGAATACAAGAATTGCGTAGTGAAATCTCGATAAATTTGTTATTTGCCACCAAATTCTGCCTTAGTTAATTCGTTCAACGATCCAGGGTACAAGCGACGGTAGGTCATACAACCTACGCCTAAACTTTTACAATAACAAGAAAGACAAGACATGACCAACAAATATTCCCACGCTGATGGTTCCTACCTTTTTAGCTATTATACTACAATGGAGCTTTTTTAAAAAAAAAAAAGGAAAGTGGTTAGCAACTGCCTATAAAGTCTTAGTCTCCCACTTAAATTATTCCGCACTTTTCAACCCAAAAAAATAAACATGAACAGAAACCACTTTCTTTATAACACACAAGACAAATAGGAATAAATCGATGGGGTGGGGGGCTGTTGTTCCCTGAGAGCCCAAAATATATTTTTTTCAAGGTGTAATGGTCCTTGCTAAATGGCAGGCACTTGTCACGGCCAAATCCAACCATTATCAGACTCACTCCCTTTTTTTCTTCCCAGTGTATCGGGCTCATTTACCAAACATAAATTTGGGCCGTAAAATATTAAAGAGAAATATTACGTCTTGCGTCCAAACTACTTTTCCGATTTGTTTTCACAAACTAAAAGTATTTTCGAAGTAGAAGACCATTTTCTAGGGTTCAAGAAAAAGAAAATAAAACATTTGATTAAGGAGATATAGAAGCAGTGTTTTTTCTTTTCTCAGCCATTGTTTTTCCGTAAAGGGGGTCAATCTAAAATGAAGCTTTTCCTTGAGCACGATGAAAAAGGGGGGCGGAAATGTGAATTTGTCTAGCCAAAACAGCAGCAACGTGAAAACGGGCAGTTATAGCTTTGTTAGCTCTGCCCACTACGCCATTGGCACATATATTCTTGCCAACCCACAGTGATCTTCTCGCTCTGGTAACGAACAAGTTTGATACTACGGCGAAAGTCGGCAGTCACAGTTCCTTTATAGCCGCCTTTACGAACCAAGGAATCAATTGTTTGGATTCGATCCCAACCTATAAAAGGAAACAAAGTTTCTTATTTTATACAAAAAACAAGAGCGAAGCTGGATAGAAGATTAAAGTGGGGGTGATTTTTACCTTGTTCCATGGCTACTTCGGGCAAATATGTGGCAGTACGCTTACTACCTCGTTCTGAAAGATACTCAATACGAATTCCATGAACACCAATTTCCCAATCCAAATAATCAGCCGCTTCTTCGAAGTGGCGTAACACAGACACAGAGACATGGAGCTTGGCCAGCTCGTCCACGGTAATGGGGCTAAACCGGGAATCTTTTAAAGCACTAAAAGATGAGAATTTTTAGGAGCAGTTGATTAGAAAAATACTGTAAGGGAATTTCTACCTAGTAATTGCATATTCCCTCAATCCAGAATGCAAACTCATAGCACTGAAGGTTCCAATGCATCCTCGAAGTCGCTTGTCTTTGCCCACTTTCCATGTGACGAACAATGGACTGTGAACAGAATAGAAAGGAAATAAACTTAACGTAGCAAATAGAAAGTAGTAGATTCTATACTATTCGTCATTGGAAAATCTGGGAGGCCTAGGAGGTTCCAGATTATGTAAATGGCAGTAGAGGATGTCAAAGCAGAAAAAACACATTTCAGGATGAGCGACATAGTCACTTTTTAAGCCATTGGAGGGGTTTGGAAGTGCGGAAGTATGATTGTTTTCCAGAGGCACTAGGCTGTTGTTGCTATGCGAAGAATGGCCATTGAGATGGCCGTAACCATTGCTCGTACTGACATGACACGAACAAGGAGCTCCATTGCCTGTCTTTTGCCTTTTGGTCCCACAACAACTGGCAGCCATAGCTCTTTTTTTAGACGAGGAGCTCGTTTTGACGCTGGTGATAACGCACAGACGAAAAAGATTTAATAATAGGAAAATTTCCTGGATGTAAACAAAGAGGACAAAGACAAGCGACCCTAATGTAATTAACAGTGTGCACTTAGCAACCTGGCCACTTGGGGACACTGCGCATTTGTTATTCATAGCCAAGGAAGAATAATCCACAAGAAACGTTAGGTGACACTACCTACTACGCTTCTGGGCTTCTTTTCTTAACGGGGCGTTACTGTACGGGTTCATATTGACCAATGGCAGGTCTAGATCCATTTCCGAGAAAGCGGAAGCTTCGAAGAGACCAAGGAATACTTCATTTTATTTTGAAGCACACAGGATTTTGCAAAAGAAGGAGCCTGTATTTAAATTCTATGGCCAATTCTGTAGACACGAGCGACGAAGCGTATATAAGTTGAAATAACAACTCCATTTCTCTCAAGAACACAATTGTTATCAGAACTAACTGAGGAAAACATGGAACTATTGAGATAACATAAAATTAGATCTAAACCCTAGTCACTTCGTCTTCCTCGTCAACTTCACTGGGCAAGATCTGCACAGAAGAATCAACCAAGTCTTCTGCGATGGCCAATGGCGCGACTGAAATCTCATTCAGAGTAATTCCTTCCTCGTGAATTTGGGATAAAGACACAGCACTTCTGATTGCAGTAACACGCTTTGCTGCCGCCTAGATTGCCACGCAAAAAAGTGTCATGAGATCACTATGAAAGCGGTAAGATTACTTGTTTGGCAATATCAATCAAGTGTCTCGATTCATCCTTCCCGGTTTGTTCAACTAGGCTGTAAAATAGACTCGTCTTCATTTCTAACAACGCGGACGGTTCATCAAATTCCTGCAACAAACAACAGTGTTAAATCCTGTAAATTTACAAGGTTAAGAACTCACTTTTAGCAATCCCGCATCCATGACCATTACCCGATCTGAATCCATAATCGTATTCAAGCGATGGGCGATCGTCAGTACAGTGCAATGTTGAAATCTGTCTCTGATCGTTTCTTGGATCAACTCATCCGTCCTAGAAATAGAAGTTATGTTAATATACGGTCAATAGAGCAATTATAAAGTCTGCTCATACTTGGGATCCACGTTGGCAGTAGCTTCGTCGAGAACAAGTACTCGATTCTGTCGCAAAATGGCTCTAGCCAGACAGACAAGCTGTCTCTGCCCCACCGAAAAGTTTGTTCCTCCTTCAGCTACGACATATTCTAGTGCCTGCGGCAGCTCTGCTACAGCATCTTTTAGTTTCACCTACGAGAAAACAAAAAATGCTTAATTTAGCTTAATTTAACGGATTGCAAAAACACTCCCATTATACCTCTCCCAGTACTTTCCATAAAGAATCGTCTGCAAATTCCCCAAAGGGGTCCAAATTCCTTCGCAAAGTACCCGTAAATAACATAGGATCTTGGGGAATGATGGATAAACGCGATCTCAAATCATGGAGGCCGATTTCTTTCGTAACGATGCCATCAATTCGAATCACACCTTCTGGTTCAGTCATTCGAAACAGGGCAGCGATTAGCGACGATTTTCCAGCTCCAGTTCTTCCCACGATTCCGACCTGAAGTACGAAAACCATAATGAAAATAAAGAGGAACAGAACCACTTAGCGAAAACAAATACCTTCTCTTTAGGACGAATGGTGCACGTGATATTCCGCAGCACGGGAGCTTCAAACTCCGAGTATCTCAGAGACATATTCTCAAACATAATCAATCCTTGAGTTGGCCAGTCTCCAGGCGGTTTTTTACCTACAAAACATGTCAAAACTGCAAAGCTTTTAGAAAATGATAAAAAATACCCGGTGCGGATTCCAACGGGGCCTCTGGTGCCAACTTGCTATACTCCATTACTCGCTCCACGGAAGTCATCTGATTTTCTGCTTCGGCTGACTGACGGACGCCCCATTGGAACGATCCCATCATTCCCATCGCTGAAGATATAACTAACCCAGCATCGCTGCTCGTAGTCACTAAGGCAACGGGAAACATACAAATCGAATGTATAGCATTGTTGAAACTTACTTTCGCTCATTACGAGGCAGCCGTAGGTGACACAAGCAAGGTAGATAGCGCAAATCCAGTCTAGCCAAATTCCAAACCAGCGCGCGGTGCACACGAATAAGTACCAGGATGATGAATGCAAATCTTGATGTAAATCAAACTCGACTTGAAATAAATCTTCGGCGCCATGAGCCCGTACTGTGGTCAGACCCATCAACGAAGCAGACAAATGTGAGAAAACAGGAGAACGAGCTAAATAATAACATTAGTTTTCGCATTAAGGTTTCCTCCGATTTCACTTACTGACACCCTCTAAGCGCTTAACGTCTCGAGCTGTGACCAAGTAGTAGGATCGGAAGTAATGGAAGATGGCTCCAAGGACCACACAAGGTAACAGAAGCCAGGGATTCACTAATCCAACAACAATACAAATACCGAAGATGCTTAAAAATATCTAAAACAGCAAAAGCATCGTTATTAATGCACTCCTATATATTGCATTTATTGAAACTTTTTTTTTTTACCGTAATAACGTCGAACAACGTCGACGGTAGCGTTTCATCCATTGTTCCAATATCTTTGGCGAATCGATTCAACGTGCGACCTGGAATACATAGATGCACTTTAGATTTGGTTCCGAACAAGAGAAGCTTGCTTACCGACAGGATTTGAGTCAAAAAAGCGCACCGGCGTGCGAATCACAGCGTTAAACATACTGTTGTGCAGATTGATTGACGACCTCATACAAACTATGAAGAAAATAATGGTCCGGAGCATGGAGAACACAAATAAGCCTCCCACAATGCCCGTGTAAACATAAATCCCCACATAGGTGTCTATGTTTTGCAAAAGTCCGGACGTGATGGATTGCACGTCGGGGATAATGGTATGATTGATGAGAGTTGTAATCGTAGAAGTCGTAAGCTGATCATCGTAGTCTAAATCATTCACAAGAGATTCTGAAGTGAGATTGGCGAGCGCTTCAATTCGCCTTGCTCTTCTTTCTTCGCCATTCGTCCTAATTGAAGGAAAATGTTAACCTTATTAATTATAAATAATATATATAAAATATATTAAGTAAATAATAATTATCATTAATAATCTAAAAAATAATTATGAGCAAATGTTACCAGATGGTGAGCCAATAGTCAGATCCACTAAAGCAGAGTTGGGTTAGAATGTTCAGCAAAATCATAAAGAAAGCAGCTATACATCCTCCACCAGCTGCGAAGTAATCAACGTAAACTTTATTCGAAACACTGCCTTTTGATCTAATTTCTTCCTCTTGGACTGGAGCAGCTTCCTTGAAAATGTAAGGAATTAAAGAATGTAATTATGTTTTTACATTATATTTATTAAATGAGGTAAATGGCTTCCTCACTTCTTTCTCGGAAGAGACTGATGCAGAACGGTGAGACATGGATG
This sequence comes from Lepidurus packardi, assembly GCA_023053545.1. NCBI lineage: Eukaryota > Metazoa > Arthropoda > Branchiopoda > Notostraca > Triopsidae > Lepidurus > Lepidurus packardi. Next base: position 9,569,585 of record JAKZAN010000002.1, read on the forward strand.
AATTGAGGCGCTGTCGAACCAATCCCTGCGTTTCGGATGATCTCCTGCTCCTGTTGGCCTCAATAAGTCTTTCATCGTCAGTTTCCTCTTCTTTTTCAGCTACCAGCTCGGCAAAGTCTATCCCCTGTGTCTGCAACTCTGCATAAGTACCCAGCGCTTCCATTTTACCCTAAACCAGGACAAGACACGTAAACAAACAGAAATACGTTACGTAAAGAAACTTACATGTTTCAGAACCAGGATTTGATCAGCTTCTTTGAGGTACTGTACTTGATGGGTCACCAAGATTCGCGCTTTGTCTTTGAGAAATCCCATAATGCTGCGATCAAATAGATGCCTTCCCACGTGTGTGTCAACTGCTGAAAGAGGATCGTCTAATAAATAAATGTCTGCGTCCAAGTACAACGCCCTGCAAATAAACAGTAGCATTGAGGTAACAAAGGAAGGGAAATAAGTGAGTTTCACCTCGCTAAATTGACTCGAGCCTTTTGTCCACCAGAAAGGGAGACTCCTTTTTCGCCCACATGTGTTTTGTCCCCATGGGGAAGCAAGGTCAAGTCTTTGTCCAAAGCGCAGACTTTGAGAACTTGCTGATAACGTTTTGGATCATAGGGTTGACCACATAATATGTTTTGCCGCACAGTACCCGAGAACACCCACGGTTCTTGTGATGCATAAGCCATTTTGCCCTTGACTGATAACCCGCCACCAGTTAAGGGCATTTCCTCGAGCACCACATGGAGCAACGAAGTCTGCGACAATAAATAAAATTCGTGGAAAGTACAGATTTAGTATTCAAGTATTAAAGCAATACTTTTCCTGAGCCAACGGGTCCCACGACAGCTAATAGTTGACCGGGTTTTACTGAGCAAGAAATGGAAGACAAAGTGGGTTCATCTGCTTCCTTCAGCCACTTGGCCGTCGCATTTGTCATCGTAACACTGGAATCTGCCAAGGGAGGCCGTACAAACCCTCTGCCGGGCGTTTCTTTCTCACCCAGCAAAAGGAAATTCTGAAAAAAATAAAACCGTCACTTAGCGAAGTTCAATAAAAAAAAATTCTTTCGTTCAATTCCACCTCTAATCTTTCAATGGAAACCATGGTTTCGGCAGCGAAACTTACGGCGTTCGGAAAAAACAACGTCATGATCAATCGAACGTTGTTGTACAGCGCAAGAGTCACGAAGACCTAATTGAATTATTAGTTAATTAGTAAAAACAAGTTAAATAAGCCTACTTTTTCCGCTGTAAGCATGTTTCCAGTTAGAACAAAGATGAGGAACGTGACAAACAGGATGACTTTGGATGAAGTGTAAAACAGACTCATGTTCAATGCACGATAATACGAAGTTTTCCTGATAACATCAACTTCCTTCCTATAAAACCAATACTCAAGCTTTAAATAATATAAATATATCAATTTCCATAATTTTTACTTGCGACAAAGTTCAATTAGACTAGCAAAGGGCTTTTCCCAAGTGTACATTTTTATGACTCGCATTCCCGTAATAATTTCATTCATAATGCGAATCCGCTCATCAGTTCGCGTGGCAGTTTTCAATCTCATTTCTGAGAAAACCTTGCCAATCCAGCCTGTTAGGGAAAATAATGGTAATTACGGAAGGACAGGTTGTAGCAAATCCACTTGACCTTGAAATGGTACGTAGAGGACTAGCAAGACAAGTCCAGCCAAACAGGAAGGACCTAATTCATACCAAAGCAATCCTAAAGTGATGGCAGTTTGAATAGGTCCAACCCACAAGTAATGTAGAAACAGGACCGAAAAATCAAAGCGATTCACGTCATTGGACAGTAAGTTGACCATTTGTCCGACTGTTGTCTGCCCTAACGCACTTTTACTAAGCTTGAGAGACTACAGAATTAATAAGAAAAACTGTCATTTAAAAATAGCCGTTTTCAACGGAATTGAAACCTTTCTATAGATGAGCGAGCATGAGGCAATGCGCAATTTCATACCCACATGTTGAACCCCTTGGAAGTAGGTGTGATGTGTGAAAATGTAAAAAACCGAAGAAGCCACTACACCTGTTGCATACAGGTAAGCTTCCCATTTCTGGATAGTGGAACCTGGCTGAAACGACCTTACCAACTGACCCAAACAAATTGGCTGCATTATTCTAGAACGATAAGAGAATTAGGATTCTTTATTTGTTCCCAAATAAAGGATTTTTCTTTTACCTTAGGCCACATTCCTCTATAAAGGCGAGACAGCCTGGCTTCATAAAATCCCAGCCAAAACACTTTCTTAAAGCACGAAACAAGCTTGGTCTGACTTTCTTGCCTTTCGCACCTTTTGCCACCCTTTGCAATTCTTTTATCCATTCTCTGTAATGATACTTAAACATTTAATATTTTGATTATAATACATATGTAGATGATGTCACCTTTCTAAAGATTCTCCTAATGTTTTGGACGAATCTTCTGGTAAGATTTGATACAAATCACACACTTCTAGGTCCTTTTTGTAGCCAACTTTAAAGAACGAATTAAGCCACCTGTTAACAAGGATACAATGCCGTTTAGCTTACATTTTGTATCTAACTTCACCGCATAAACTCTTAAATCGTTCTATTGTTGATTTTGACTTTCGCCTCGTTGAAAAGCACGTGTTCTTTCGTTCGACTAAATACCGCCAAATCAATATTGGAGGCGTTCCCTTCCATTTCCGTCTTATGATCGAGCTCGTGTGACGCGAAACGTGACCTAAAATCTGGTTATGGAAACAGCATCCAAAAAATTCCAGTAGTAAAGTAATTTAGTTAGAAAACCAACAAAAGTAGGCCAAGGAACTTGTATCGATGAACAAACACGATGTGGAAAAAGATAAACACGCTAGGGGAAGAGTTTAATCTTCGAGATTCTGGGCTTTTCTTTGCATAGCCACTTTCCTTTCGAAAAGATCAAATAATAAAGCTAAACTTACCAGAAAAATAGAATTGAAAAGAAATTGGCCGTAGCACGTGGATTTTTCTGCAAATGGGTTTTTGATTGCTGATCCATATCTGCACCGGATAACTTGGGCAAATAAAACAATTAGTTATAGTGGCTTTTAAGGAGCAAGCCTTGCCAGGTTGCACACCGAGTACGATTTTGTTTATTTTTTCCCGAACTCGCTACATGCCAAAAGTCTGGTCTGCGACTGAGCGAACTAACCGCTGCGCGTGAGCATAAGGGTACTGCATGGAGACCGGTTATTACACCATACCTTGCCTTCTTTAGCCTTTAGGCGAGTTTAAACTCGGCATTACGTAACTCTGATTTTTTTTTTAGAGTTCTTGGAGCCCCTATTATATTGTAACTTGAACGTGCGTGCAAATATTATGTGTGAAGTCTTAAATTGCCGTAAAACGAGTTTTCCCTCCGCTATTTTTAATATGACCTTTTCTCTCTTTTTTTAATACATCGCATGACATGAAAAAAGGGGCAGGATGATGAAGCAGAATTTCATACCCACACGGACCCCCAAAAAAAAAACAAATTGGAAGGCTTGAACAAGTAGTCATAGGATTGAATTAAACCGAACAACCAGAATCATAATACATTATATTGATGTATTAGTAATAAGTCATTAAATTCATGATAATTTCGGCTAAATACACCTCGTTTTTATACATTTTCCCCAGATTTTCTGCAGTATTAAACGAGCGGTTATCCATTTGCGATATCGAATTACGAACAGTGGATTCCCAAAATTCTTGCCAATCCAACTGCTTAAAATGTTGCCGCTGTTCGACAAAAGTCGTAAAATTTCCAGAAACCTAAAATATAATGTGTTGCGGATTAATAAAATCAGATTAGAGAAAGAACTTGCGTACTTCTTTAACGCGTGCATTTATTAGGTTTAAATAAACTGGGTCTTTAGGTTTGCGATTACTCGCATTCATCCCTCGGTCCAATATCCGAGTAATTATGATCCCCAGAAAATTCCCCGGAGCCACCTGCGTTCAACAAAAGACTAGAAAAGTGTGCATGAATAGGAATATACCTTTCGGATCTTCTCTTTCAGGAGCCGAGCTACTTCGTAATCATCAACGGGTGTTTCTGGTAGTTCGTCTTCAATCATACGTGAAACTCCTTCCGAAGCTGGAGAGACATAAAGAAATTATGGTGCAATATATTCAAAGCCATGATCAAATGAAAACTTCTCAAGCCTAGACAAGCCTAGGAATTTTTATTACCATCCGATATCATGGCTTCATAAAACAACACAAATTCCCTTGTGCCAGCGTCTAACAAAGAATTTGCCATGTCATGTGCTTCTGTAAACGAAAGAACCCCAAATTGACCATAGCTTAAAATGTCTTAATTTGTCAAATTACTTTCTATAGATGTGAACACCAGCACAAGGTCTTCTTCCGTAATTGATGTCTGGGGATCTTCCAAGAAACTGCTGCTAATCCCAAACAGTTTGCCCCAGGCTGTATCCAATTCAAAGCCCGCTTGTATAACTCTACGGTCGATAAAATCCCTTACTGTGAATAAATTGTATGTATAGTTGCTCCTTTTCCTAAAAAATACACGTCATATTTAAAGCTGTTCGAGTTAAAGGGAAGTCTGGTAAAACTTGCTCTTGATCGTGTTCTAAATCGGGTACAAGAGCCAGAATGTTCAATTCGAGTTTATTGAACATTGTATCAAAATACATCCTCATTTCTAATAATATCGACGGTTACTCTTCACCTAGTGCTGATTATAATCTTACCTAAAAGAGATGATCGAACTTCAGGGAGAATGTCAGAGTAATAGAACTCCTGAACAGAATAGCGCGGACATTGCAATATATTGAGAACCAGGCAAGGCCCGAAGACGGAAAGGAAGAAGCAAAAACTGGCAGGAAGCTAATAAAGGAAAGCTATACATTACTTAAACTTTTACTCTTTAATTAATGAATCTTACATTCATGTTAAAGCTAGTTTAAAGTAAGTAAAAACGCACAACGCAGACGAGACAATTCGATTTCACTGACTGAATGACACGTACGACAACGAAAACGTGTCCATTTGCTCTTTATTCCCACACTGATTATATAGCATGCCACCTGTTTGAATTTCTGACTTTTCTTAAAGCTTCTCTACCTATTTGCTTATTTCTCGTACATTTTTTATTAACTTCAGACATGAAGGAAGACACTTGATTATTAGGGAAAGCACGGGCAATTTTACTCGGGAGCCCACAGCGAAGAAATCCGTGAGTACGGAGGACACTTTGACAAACCCGTAACACGTCTTCTTCCAAAAATGTTCTCATTTCAAGACGCAAAATGTACGTCTTATGCATATGTCTTATTTGCAGTTGCAAATAAGACATATGTATATAAATTACATAGCCAGATTTGCATAGACATTAAAGACCATGAGACGAACGGGTGAGAAGTGTTTGAGGTTTGAAAAAGTGTTCTTGTTCAAGACCGCAGATAATTTTTTTTTTTTTTATTGAAGGTGGCCGCGTAGGCTTACGCCTGTTGCTGGCTTCTATTCTACTTACAGACCGCAGATAATTGTTATCTATATTATAAGGGATGAATAACACATTGCATGTGAGTATAAGTCAGAGAGTTAGTATTTGAAAAGTATATTAAAATACTGATTTATAGTAAACTTTTCATTATCTTAACTGTAAGCTAAGAATACGTGCCAAGTCCGCCGTAGCACATTGCATTCTAAAAATTTTATGTTTTTAACACACTCGAAATAGTTTGTACTTTAGTGGTCTGTATTAAAAGTTCCATGACCAAATCTCTACATAGGAGCCAATAAGGCGAGCGGATGAAACACATGCGAGGTGGGCGAAAGTCTGCTTTCGTTCAAAAACGCAAAAATTCTTATCTGGACTAATTGATGAAAACGCCAGATCTATTACACTGGGGTACATACAAACAGATCTAGACTCTGGTTATTTCGTCTTCTTCAGCTGTATCGTTGAGAATAACTTCCTCTTGAGATTCATTCAAATCTTCTGAAATGGCGATAGTCGCGGAAGATAACCCGTTATTCGGCGTTCCAATCATGTTCATTTTTAATAAAGTAGGGTTTCTAGTTGCAATATTACGCTTTGCTGCGGCCTGGAAAAAAAGTTAGAACTGAAATGTTTAGGAACTACATGTGAAAACGCTAAATTAAAATGTACCTGTTTGGCAATTTTTTTCAAGTTTCTCGATTCATCCTTCCCTGTCTGTTCGACTAAACTCTTAAAGAGACTCGTTTCCATCGCCAGCAATGCGGATGGTTCATCAAATTCCTGCATCAAACAACAGTGTTAAATCCTGTGGGCGTACACGGTTCAAAACTCACTTTTAGTAACCCCGCATCCATGACCATTACACGATCTGAATCCATAATCGTATTCAACCGATGAGCGATCGTAAGTACAGTACAATGTCGGAATTTCAGTCTGATTGTTTCCTGAATTAATTCATCCGTCCTACAAGCAGACGATAAACAAATCCATCAGAACACTTACGATGTCTTAATTCTCATACTTCGGATCCACGTTGGCAGTAGCTTCGTCCAAAACAAGTATTCGATTCCGTCGTAAAATAGCTCTGCCAAGGCAGAGAAGCTGTCTTTGTCCCACCGAAAAATTCGAGCCTCCTTCTGCCACCACGTACTCTAATCCTTGCGGCAAATCTGTGACGAAAACTTTTAACTTGACCTAAAACAAGAAAAAGTCTAATCAGAACAAAGTTGCTTGCAAAATGACAGGTATTATACTTCTTCTAGAACTTTCCACAACGAATCGTCTTCGTACTCTCCAAACGGGTCCAAATTCTTTCTCAAAGTTCCAGTGAATAACACGGGATCTTGGGGGATAATGGATAATCTCGATCTCAAATCATGAAGGCCAATTTCTTTAATGATAATGCCGTCAATTCGGATCACACCTTCTGGTTCTGTCATTCGAAACAGGGCAGTAATTAGCGACGATTTCCCAGCTCCAGTTCTTCCCACTATTCCCACCTAAAACACGATAGGATTAACATAACCAGGGTAGCAAAACTATTGAAGAGACCTACACCTTTTCTTTGGCGCGAATCGTGCACGTGATATTCCGTAGAACTGCAGCTTCAGATTCCGAGTATCTCAGTGACATGTTCTCAAACATAACCATTCCTTGCCTTGGCCAGTCTGCAGGCGGTTTTTTATCTACAGAACATATCAAGTCTGACAAAGAATCATTTATGAGTTATGAACAAATACCCGGTGATGACTCCAACGGGGCTTCTGGTGTCAACTTGCTATACTCCATAACTCGCTCCACGGAAGTCATCTGATTTTCCACTTCGGCCGACTGACGAGCGCCCCATTGAAAGTATCCCATTAAACCCATCGCCGAAGATATAATTAACCCAGCATCGCTTCCCGAGGTCACTAAATCAACGAAAAACGTAAGAAATAACAAACGTATGTCGAAATCTACTTTCGCTCATAAGGAGGCATCCGTAGGTCAGAGCGAGAAGGTAGACCACGCAAACCCAGTCCAGCCAAAGTCCAAACCAGCGCCCGGTGCACAAAAACAAGTACCACGCTGAAGAATGCAGATCTTGATGCAAATCAAATTCGACCTGGAATAAATCCTCCACACCGTGAGCTCTTACAGTGGTCAGGCCCATCAAGGAGGCGGATAAATGTGAGAAAACGGGAGACCGAGCTAAAAAGAAATCTTTTGTTTTCGTGTTCAATAGAGGTGTAATCGAATGCCACTTACTAATGCCCTCTAAACGTTTAACATCACGAGCTGTGTCCAAATAGTAGGTCCGTAAGTAATAGAAAACAGCTCCAAGAACCACTGAAGGTAACAGAAGCCAGGGATTCACAAATGCAACCACAATGCAAGAACCAAAAATGCTTAAAAATATCTAATAGACAAACAGTTATTAAACCTATACGTAAAGTATCGTCTAAGAAGGAAATACTGTAATAATATCGTAAAGTGTCGACGGCAGCATGTCATCCATTGTTCCAACATCTTTAGCAAATCGATTCAGAGTGCGACCTGAAGTGCAGACCGAAATAATTTAGATGCGTCTGAAAGATATAAAGTAGCTTGCTCACCTATAGGATTTGAGTCAAAAAAACGAACCGGCGAGCGAACGACAGCACTAAACATACTGTTGTGCAGATTGACGGAAGACTTCATACAAACGATGAAGAATATAACAGTCCGGAGCATGGAAAACACAAAAAGGGCTGCTACAATAGCCGTGTAAATATACATGCCTGTGTAGGTGTCCATGTTTTGTAAGAATCCTGAGGAGACGGATTGCAGGTCAGCAGCAATGGTTTGGTTTACGGGAGTGCCGACCGTGGAAGTATTAGACTGATCATTGGAGCCTAAGTTGTTCACAAGAGATTCTGAAGTAAGATTGGCCAACGCTTCCAGTTTGCTTATTCTCTGATCTTCGGCAGTAGTCCTATTTATTTGACGCAATATAATCAGCAAGTTATTGTAAAAGAACTTTACCAGATTTTCAGCCAATAGTCAGAGCCACTAAAGCAGGCTTGGGTAAGGATATTCAGCAAAACGAGTAAGAAAGCCATTAAGTATCCTCCTCCTGCTTTAAAATAACTCATGTAAATTTTTCCTGAAATAGTGCCTTCTGATCTAATTTCGTCTCTTTGAACCGGTGCAGCTTCCTTAAAGGGAAAGAAAAGAGTACAGATTTTGACAATAATATTGAATACTTTGAAATCTCTTCCTACTCACTTCTCCTTTCTCTGACGATACCGACACAGATACGGAACGCTGAGATACAGACGAACTATGAAGCCTTCGAACCGATACTTGAGTTTCGGATGATCTCCTGCTCGAGTTAGCCTTAACAGTTTTCTCTTCAGTGACTTCCTCTTCACTTTCAGCAATCAGCCCGGCGAAGTCAATTCCTTGTGCCTGCAACTCTGCAAAAGTGCCCAGTGCTTCCATACGACCCTAAACGAGAGCCACAATACAGATAGTAAGAAACGGAAATACGCATAAACAAAAGAAACTGACGCCTTTCAGGACCAGGATTTGGTGTGCTTCCTTTAGGTACTGCAATTGATGGGTTACCAAAACACGAACTTTATCTTTGAGGAACCCCATAATGCTGCGATCAAAGAGATGCCTTCCCACGTGCGTATCCACCGCTGAAAGAGGATCATCCAATAAATAAATATCTGCGTCCAAATACAGCGCCCTTAAATAAACCAAAATTACTCTAACGTCATTAAGGATACAAGGGAATTTACCTTGCTAAGTTGACACGAGCCTTTTGACCACCAGAAAGGGTGACCCCTTTTTCACCCACGAGGGTGTTGTCGCCGTGGGGAAGTAAATGCAGGTCTTTATCCAAAGCGCAGGCTTTGATAACTTGCTGAAAGCGCTTCACATTGAAGGATTGACCACACAATATGTTTTGTCGTACTGTCCCGGAAAAAACCCACGGTTCTTGTGAAGCGTAGGCCATTTTGCCCTTGATGGACAACCCACCTCCGGTTAAGGGCATTTCTTGGAGCACTACATGGAGCAACGAAGTCTACAATGCTCAAGAGAATTAGAAAAGTCTGGATTATTCTGCTACGACGTTACTTTGCCCGAGCCAACGGGTCCCACCACAGCTAGCAAATGCCCGGGCTTTACGGAGCAAGAAATGGAAGATAAGGTGGGTTCGTCTGCTTCCTTAAGCCACTTTGCTGACGCATTTATCAACGTAACACCACAACCTGCTAGAGGCGGTCGTACAAACCCTTTCTCCGTTGTGGCTTTCTCAGCCAGCAAGAGGAATTTCTGAGAACAGTAAAAGAATGTCAATTATAGAAGGATAAATTGAACGAAATGGGATTTACTTCTAATCTTGCAACGGATACAAGACTTTCTGCAGTAAAACTGACGGCTAAGGGAAATAATAACGTCATGTTCATTCGAATGTTGTTGTACAGTGAAAGAGTCAAAAAAACCTTGACCGAATTGTATAGTAAAATACTAAAATAAACGCAAAGAACTTTACTTTCTCTGCTGTAAGCGTGTTTCCTGTTAGGACGAAGATGAGGAGCGTGGCAAACAAGATGACTTTGGATGAAGTGTAAAAGAGACTCTGGTTTAGTGACCGATAATAAGAAGTTCTTCTAATAACATCCACTTCTTTCCTACAAAATCATAAGCCAAGCTTTACTGTAAAAGTATATGTAAGTTTGTGTGACCTTACTTTCTACAAAGCTCAATCAGACTAGCAAAAGGTTTTTCCCAAGCATACATCTTCAAAACCCTCATTCCGGAGATGATTTCGTTCATAACACGAACCCGCTCATCAGTATGCGCAGCAGTCTTTGACCTCTTGTCTGCGAATACCTTACCAATCCAACCTGTTAATGGATGGAATAATGACAACTATAAAGACAAACTGTAAAAAATCTACTTAACCTTGAAACGGTATGTAGAGGATTAGCAAGATAAGTCCGGCTAAACAAGAAGGACCTAATTCATGCCAAAGCACTCCTAAAATGATGGCAGTTTGCAAAGGTCCAGTCCACAAGTAATGCAGAAATAGGACTGCAATGTCAAAGCGATTCACGTCGTTGGACAGTAAGTTGACCATTTGTCCAACCGTCGTCTGCTCTAAGGCACTTTTGCTGAGCTTCAAAGACTATACCAAAAGAATGGATTCTTGTCAAATGAAATATGCCAATCATGATTGAAAGTTACCTTTCGATAAATAAGGGAGCATGAGGCTACACGAGCTCTCATGCCTACTAGCTGAACCGCTTGGAAGAACGGATGATGGGTGAATACGTAGACAACGGAAGCTGCCACTACACCTGTTGCATACAGGTAAACTTCCCATCGTGGGGTAGTGGTTCCTGTCTGAAAGGATCGTACAAACCAGCCCAAGCACACTGGCTGTATAACTCTAACAAGTTCAACAATTCAAATATTATACATAAATATAATGCTGGAGTTACTTTAAGCCACATTCTTCGATCAAAACTAGAAAACCTTGCTTCATTAAATCCCAGCCAAAACACCTTCGCATGGCTTGTAGCAAACTTGGTTTTGTTTCCTTGTCTTTTGTCGCCTTTCCCAGTTCTTTTGACCATTCTCTGTATTTTTAAGTAATTATTTTTAAATGTTTCAATATTAACAGTATTGCCATCTTACCTTTCTAGAGATTCTCCTAATACTTTAGATGAATCCTCCGGTAAGATTTCGTACAAATCACTAACTACTAGGTCTTTTCTGCTTCCAAGCCTGAAGAACGGATTAAGCCACCTATTAGTGAGATTAAATATCAATTTAGTCAAGTGGCATTTTCTTTTTTATACTCCAAATCACACGAGCAATAACTATTTTTTTCTTTGGTTTTGTTTTGTTTAGGGATGGACGCGAAATTGGTGTGGATAAAGAGCGAATCTCGAAAAGATAAAATACGAAACGGCTTTTACGAGCTTACGGCTATTACAAGCAGAAGGTTATCTTTTAATCGTGAATCATAAACCTTTTCTTGATGTAAATCAAATTAAGAATTTATTCAGATTTGCAACTAATATGTATATTCGGTATCACAGTTCTATAAAATAAATTATTCTGACATTTCCTTTGAACGTTAAGGTAAAGTTTGTCGTTTCCAAATCTCACTACAATTCCATGTCCTATTTTATTTTGGTTACAAAATAAAACAAGTTTTATGCATATAATAAAAACAGGAAAATTAAAGTTATTGTGTATATTTCTTTTATAATGTTCCATGTCCAATTTGGGATATACGTAATAGACGCTCACTATTTTTGCATATGCAATTTCTGTACGCAGCAATAGCCAATACACACTTTGACTTAATTATAACAATTAAGGTCCAAACTTTCCTTTATATTAATATAATAATTATTATAATACCCATTTCCCTTAATGTTAATAGTATGCTGAATAAATAAGTTACAATTTCCATTTCTTACCGGTTTACCCCTTCCAGTCCAGCTTAAAAATTAGAACGGCTATCATTGACAATTTAAAATTACGCACAATTCAGAAAGATGTAATTCATTTGAATGTATACTGCTAGCAGGAATTGTCATATTTTCGTAGGAACCGTAGGTTTTCGATTAGATTAGGTTAGAAAAGTCAAAAACTTGTGAAAGGTGGTTATAACACTCGATGTCAACTCTGAACTTCTGAACGAACCGAGAACCTTCGACCGAGGTAACGGATTCGGAATACTACAGGGATTAGATTAGGTTAGAAAAGTCAAAAACTTGTGAAAGGTGGTTATAACACTCGATGTCATTGAAAAGGAACTTACCAGAAAAATATAACTGATAACGGTTTAGCAGAAATACGGGGATTTTTCTTTAAATGTGTCTTCGGTTGCTGATCCATATTTGAACACGGTTACCAAACTGCACACCGAACGTCGGCGGAAAAAGTATAGTTGCTTACTTGCTTCAATAGATAAGCTTTGCGATGTATTTGATATTTATGTTCACCGATTAAAAAAAAATTCCTTTTGACGAATCTGATTTACCAAAATCGAACCTGCGACTGAGGTGTCCAGTCGCAAATAGATTGGTCTGGTCTATATAGTCTTGGCCTAACGCATGTATTTGCGCAAGTATAGTCTAAGAAGCCATTCATGAAATCGCAGGCTAGACCATCACCGAGGCAGAATAGAAAATTAAGATGGAACTTATTCCAAGACATGGACACGTTTATATGAATAGTCAATAGGGTATAGTCAATAGTCAATAGTCAATAGGAAGTAGTCAATAGGTCAATAGTCAATAGGAAAGGAAATAGTCAATAGTCAATAGGAAGTAGTCAATAGGTCAATAGTCAATAGGAAAGGAAATAGTCAATAGTCAAAATGAAGAGCTAGGCCGTTATTGATTGCATACGCACGATTCATGGTTTACTGGATTAATGGTTGGAAAAAGCCTATTCCAGAAAATGCACAAATGCTTCGTTTTCTGTTTCCAAAGGAATAAATACCGAAGGGTTAGAAATTAAAATAATTTCATAGTTCACTCTTGTCATTACGGCCATTTAGTATCAGGAAGGTCCGAAGGTAAACAAAAAGAAACCAAAAAAGCAATGGCGTGAAGCTGAGGAAAGTTATATAATTAAAGGTTACGTAAATTAAAAAGTTACGTTTATTAAAAGATCTAATTAATGTATCTTACATTAATGTACCAGATAAGTAAGAAACGTACAACGAAGGCGAGACAACTATATTCTCTGACTGACTGACACATCGGACTACTAAAACGTGTCCATTGGTCTTCATTTCTCACTCTGACAAAACTTCTCGTCTTTCTTACACATTTATCTGCTAATTTGGCTTTTCTCATCCAAGTCAGAAATCAAAGAAGATACTAAATTTGAAGCGCTGGGCTCTTTTCCTAGAAACTTCTGCAGCAATAGCCTAGGCGGAACACCCCCTCCATGTGCCAAGAATCCGTGTCTATACGCTTGACCAGAAGCGTTGCTCAAAGGATCTTTCTGGAAATACTCGTGCCAAATCCAGGCCGCCACTGCACGGGACATTAAATACGAATAATACTTGGCTCCGTAGCCTACCAAATGGCTAAACCGTAACTGCCACGCCTGAAAAACGATTCCCTTTACTCAACGACTAGAAACTTCTCAGCTCATTTGTTTACCGTATTGGGCACATAGGGCAATCCATAATATGCTTTCTGTACTTGTTCCAAAACTTGCGTTGTGGATTCCCCACTAGGATGCTTAGTATGTAGCGTCTGGTCGAGAGAAGAGTAAAAGACCTGCTGTTGCATATCCGCAGCGCCAAAAACATGCTTTGAAGCACATAAAGCGTTCAACTGCTTCTCATTTAGAGGTTCTCCGGTGCGATAATGCCTTGCAAACTGTGACAAGACCTAGAGATATTGAGAAAAAAAATAAAATAACGGCTTAATTACGTCAAAATTCAAGTAATTCTTACTCGGGGATCAGAAGCGAAGAATTCCATGAGTACAGAAGGCACTTCTGCCAAATCCGTAGCACATCGCGTTCCCGTAACATGCTGGAACTGCGTCCGGGCCAACATAGAATGCATCGCATGTCCCATTTCGTGGAATAAATTATCCGCCATGCCTGGATTGAGTAACGGTGGGGTTCCGCTAAACGTTGCATGTAAATTCAGCATGAGTACAACCATCGGGTTCTACAATGTGCGTCAATAAACATTAATAGAACTCACAACGTAATAAGACAATTCTTGGAATGACTTCGTACCTGGTACGTGTTGTCAGGGAGTAATTTGCCCCCCACAATGGTAAAATGGCAGTCCTGATTAGGTTTTCCCGGTCTTTCAAAGAAGTCGCAGTAGATATGGCCCAACAAGCCTTCCTCTTCATGTACAACTGAGGGAAGCATGAGGGAAAACTTTAGAATTCCATGAATTGAAAGCGATTTTTATGAGTTTTTAAGAAAAACCGGCAAGTTTGTAAACGTCGGAGTGCCAAGACTCGCCCCGTTCCATCTCGGCTAACTCGATATTTATGCCATAAAGACTCTGGAAGAGCATATTGAGGCCTTCCATGCAAGCGCCTAAAGAAAAATACGCAGACAGGTCTTCTTCCACATGTTGCATAATCTGACGTCTAGACAAGGAATTTAGGAACGCTGTATCCCATGAACTTAGTTCCTGAATAACCGATGAACAAAAAAGAAAGATTAGGATATTAGTGTTATTCTAGCCACGAAATGTCAACTTTGGCGTAGCTGCAATGACGCTTTTTCAAATCTCGCATGGCATTATAGTCTGCAGCTGCTCTAGGCTCCAGCTGGTCTCTTAGCAAGTCCAAAAAATCGGATACTAAGGCTGGAGACGTTGCTAGACTACCTTTCAAAACTCTGTAACACAAAAAATTATCAGTTTTTTTTTAATTAAAAACAGTTAGTATAAACCCAGTTACCTGTCCGCGTATGTGGGAAAGCCACACAACTGAGCTAATTCATGTCGATTATCTAATAAATTCTGTAACACGCTTTCCTGCTCTGGCCAGGGTTGCAAGTAGAGTTTGTAAGCCGCTTCTCGGACTATCTCATGAGGAGAATCCGAATACAATCCATATATTGTCGCGAAATTCCCATCGGTCGAGAAACTAATGAGTTCAAACACTAAAATTATTACAGAGCTTAGTGGTTAAGTCACTAAAGTTCTCACTATTGTCGAATACTGGGGGGAATTTTATCCCGGGGGACCCTTTGCGGTGCATGAGCATCGGCGCTAAAACGCTGTCCGAAATAAAGCATCATTTCATTGATCTGCACCACACGTTCTCTTTGTTTGTCGGGCAAATGGATTCCGGATTGCTCGAAATCAAATTGAAACAGTTTGGAAACGTGAGTATCCAAGTCTGTCGTTGGGACGCAGTCACCGTGCTCAATCACGTGCTTCAAAGAATCGTAAATACTCCGATCTGTATTCAATCTTTAAGAAAAATAAATAAAATTACTATAATTCTATTTTACTTGAAAGTTGCATTTCAAATACCTTTCTACCAAGTTGCTGACAGTTACACAAGCATCTTCGGCCGCTCGGGAGAATTTCGAGTCGGTATGAGCAATTCGCACAAACTCGGCCAAATCTGCTACTCGACAGAGTACGTCTGAGAGCTCATCAAAGACTTCTACCATTTTCCGACTACGATTTGGATTGCAACATTCCGCTACGAGCCTTTCGGTGTCCGCTATGGCATTCTCTTTGAGTAAATAAAAACCTTCTGGCTGTTGTAACTCTTTTAGCCCGAACAATCCCTACGGAAAGGGAAACAGGAAACCAGTTATTGGAGTGGAAAAATGCTTAGAATTAATCCTTACAGTGGTTTCTTTCATAATGTTGAAGTTTAAACGTCGCGACGGACGAGCATTAAAGGCAGCCCCAAGAGGAGAGAACGAATTTGATACGTATCTTTGTCCAATGTTTTGATTGATTGAAAAATTGAACAAAGGTTTATTAAATCCATTCATATAGTACCGCGAGACCGCATGACTAAATTTGTTTATTTTATGCATTTTGTCTCTTCCGGACGAGCCTGAATTTTTATTTAGTCGAACTTAGAAGATATTAAAAAAAATGGCGTCAAGAATAAAACAGTTCGTTTGTGTTTATCCTTTATAACACACGCAGAATAACGTCACAACATGTTGAATAAAAATACTTAAAAAGTTCAAATTTAATTTGATGAATTTCCACAGAAAACTTAACTAATTTTGGGAGCGTGAATACAAAACACTCGCACGTGACGGGTTTATATTTGGTTAAATACACATTTCTAACAATAGATGGCAGAAGACATTTTTTGAAGGACCTTTTGATTGGTAGCAGCAATGGAAGAGTTTAAATTTTAAGCACAACGCGGGAAACTAGGAAGGTATATTGATTATTTGTGTGCATTTGCTCGAGACGTGATTATATGTTCAATTGGAATAGGTTTCAACTTGTTGTTTAGTAATGAATGTTACTTTGATGTACTTCAATGTAAAGTAACCTATTTCTAATAAATTCTAAAGACAACAAGAGCCAATTTCGGTCTCTCCGAAGCCTTTGAAATTTCCAAGCTTGAACCGGTCTTTTGTTTGCATGTGCCTAATTAAAACAGTTACATGTCAGCAACCCATGTTGGAATTAAAGGCAAATAATGTCTTTCATAGTTATATATACTTGGATCATGACAGGAAGTTAGACAATAGCTCTCATGAAGTAAATTGGATTCGAAAAACATTGGTTGTAACGAATGTATTGTGTGCGCGCGTGTTCATAAGTTCGCATAGAAGATGCGTTTTTTTGTTATCTTCCGTCAAAAAAGAAAACAAAAAAGAAACGGTTACAAATAAAATCAGCAAAAAACAATTGACTACGAGATCTTGCACTTCAACTTTGGCATGGTCTTTGCCAACGATGAACGTTGAACGTCAACAAGGCCGTTAATATACAAAAAACCTACTTTTCCAAATCCTTTCCAAAGAAGAACCTTTGTAGCGTTTGACGCTTATCATACAACACAAGTTTTATGACAGACTCAATTCAAATTATCTTTAAAAAAAAGAAGAATAAAAAAATCTTTGAAAACAAAGATAAAACTTGTAACGTAAAAGAAAGAAAGAAAAAAACATATCACGCCTTGGATTCAAACCCAAATTACGTCATCTTGCAAATATCAGAGGCTCGTATTTCATAGAACTTGCGAACTTGGGGGCTCTTTTAATTTTTCTCTATTTTTTTCTTTATATCTTGCTCCGAAGTTCACATCGCCATGGCTCTCTTTCATTGCGGCAGTTTTTTGCAGCTGGGTTTTTGGGGGTATCACATGAAAGGTCTTACTTCCATGACCTTGGTCTTTCCACATCTCGCTTTCGCTCCACTCCATGTCCTCGCAATCCTCTCCTACCATAGACTAAATAAACTCCACAACAACAACGGAAGCCAAAACAGACAGCAGCTTCTCATCTCGCGAGCAACTCCATTGCCTGGAACGGATTCCATAGCTGCTGGACTCACAGTAACAACTTGATAATCTGCTTGCAGCGGTGGTTCTGCAGAAAAACCAACAATAACAAAAAACTTCAAAAGCTTCGCACAAAATACCACCAGATTTATATTACCTTGTGAAATATGGCACTTGGGGCGCTCTTTGCCCTTTATAGTGACTCGACTACAAGGAGGCGTGCTCACGGTGATCCAAGCTGCTTCTCCAACACGTCCTGTAGCCGTTACTGGCCGTACTTCTACCCTATACGAGCACTGCCACTCCAAGCTTGATAATTCGAATTCCGTATTCTACGAAAAGAAAAAAAGCAGACAAGGACGTTATTTTTTGTTACTAGCTTTCCCGTTTGCAAGCTTTCTGCGACATTTGTAATCCCACTTACATAAGTAGTTCCCGCCAGTTGCCAAGTTTGTCTGCCATCTTCGCCTTCTTCTTCATCGCTAGAATGGGTTTGTCCCATACAATGATGCTTCCGCCAACGCAGCACATAACGTTGCAAAACAGGTCCCATTACGCCTGCTGTCTCATCCTGCCAAATCTGCCTTCTCCACGTAATCGGAACTCGTAATTGGCCTTTCTTGAAATAAGGCGTGCCTGGATGCAGTGCTGCTACCCGACTGAGCAGCACAGATTCAGGGCGGATATGCGAAGACGTGTCCAAAATCAAATCCGCAGGCTCACCACGCAGTCTATCCAAGCCATAATTCGAAAAGGCAACCACTTGAATGTAGTAAATCGCATCGCGCTCCAATTCCGGTAATAGAAAACTGGTCTTGCCCTATAATGGTCCCAAAAATAGAATACAATTATTTTCAGTTTAGAAAACTGCCGTTATTTCTCGAAAACTTTTCCAAAGAAAAACACATACCTTGGGTACAATTTGTTGATGAGCTACATTATCACGGGGAATGCTACCATTCACTCCTAGTCGCCGACTCCAAAACACTTTGTAACGGGTCACAGGCAAATCCGAATGCGCTGCGCTCCAAGTAATGAAAATGTGCAACGAACCGTTAACCAAATAGGTTGCACCTTGTCGCAGATCTACTGGCGGGCCTGGTGGACTGGGCGCTGTAATGGTAATAACAATAAAAGATACATGAAAAAACAGTCCCGGGATTATTTCCCTCATATTTTTCACGTTTCATGTTTTTTTCTTTTCTAATACGGTTTCTAAAAGATAAGGATGAGAACGAGATCACTACCAGCTTCCAAAGTAAATGGGATTGAAGGTTCAGAAAAACCTCGCGTGCCTTCGCCTCCAACCAAAGCGACACGAAACTGATACCAATGACCCGGCCGTAATTTCTGGCGAATTTCCGTCCTCAACGCATTCTCTTGCTCATCCACACCGGGATTGGCGTTACTCGAATCGGCTTCCATGGGAGCAATAGTTTTTTCAAGTAGTCGCCAAGGACTAGCATGGTATGCACTATATACGAGAAAGACAGCACGCGAAACAACAACAAAAAAACATGGTTTAATCTCGGAATGGAAGTCCTTTAGTTATTTCTCTTTTTTCTTTTTTTGGCCGGGAAAAGCTTACTTGAAATGTTTGCCTACGCTATGGCGTTCCTCAATCACTGCCATTAATAAGTGTGATGCCCAGTCCACTATATCATCGTGGGCGGGGCTTGGCGGCGGCAAAAACCAACGCAAATCAATATGCCTATTTTTCCTTTCAACGGAGAAAACTCCATTGGGACGTGGCGGCAAGCCTATAAGAGAAACACACTTATGTTAAGCCCTTTATCTCCCCACCAAAACCCGAAGCTAACGTAATAAATCCAACAAAAAAAAAAATGGAACAAAAATATTTTACCCGCCCAATCCAAAAGATCTTTGGGTTCTTGACAAGTATTATAGCACTGGTCTGCCGTATCGGCACTCGATTCCATACAGCACCGACTTATCCCAAGACAATCTCCATCTAGCTTACAACCTTCACAGCCGTTGCTTTGGGAATTGTTGTGGTGGGAATGGCCATCATCTTCAAGTGGAGCAGAAGAAGAAGAAGAACGAGCCGAAGTAAGAGGAAGAGAAGAAGAAGATGGTGCTACGGTGGCTGTATTGGCTTCTAGAATACACGATCCAGGCTTGGTCCAATGCGTTTCGAGGCAAATTTGAAAACACTGAAATGATTACAATATGACAATAAGTTGTGGGTACATTTAACGCATAGACTAACACTGCGAATGAAACTAGAATAAAAAGAAGCTGGCTAGCTTAGAAAACGACTTTCGTTTATCGTTGTATGCTGCCAAACGCAGCGAAACTGGGGGGGGGGGGGGGGATGGGAAAAAGTAAGGTCGAAAGGATCTATACTCTTTAAATTTTCCTATAGTTTTTGTTGTTTTTTTCGTGTCTCGAGAGTCCATTTATAGACGTGGGTAGACTCTTAGGACTATTAACAAGCTCTCTCTGTGACTGCAATTAGCGGACGAGGGGATAGCCACCAAAGCGTTATAGGACTGTTAACAATTTTTTGCTCACTCTCTTTTTCGAATCCAAACAGGTGAGGTTTCCGTCAGCTATCTTAAGACCTGGCATGGAATACTTAAAAAAGGTGACAGGGAATGGTATTGCCTATACGATTTCAGTCACCTCTGCTCTATTGTTTACAAATTCGGATGTTGCCTGGGTTCGTAATGATTTTTCTTTTTCTTCACAGATTTAATTTTGAGGTTTAGCGATAGAATTGTTGAAGAGTTGGGACTTTCGGGGCCGTGGCATATAACAGTATATCAAAAGACAGACGTAAAAGCATAAGTAGGACTTGTAAAAGCTTGGAGGCACAGCACTCTCTCTTTCTTAATTTTTTTCTTCCTTCGCTTTAACGCCCTGAAGCTTGAGTTGGATAGAACGTTACCTTATTATTTTGTGATTGTGTAGCTTGTTAGCGAAGGGAATGAAGCAGAAAAAGAATGCGTCGAGACAAAGGAGCAAGGACAGGTGCATTGAAGATAAGGTATCGATTAGATTCACCCCTTCAATATATCCATAAAAAAATGACAAAAAAGAAGACATTGTGTACATCAGGTGAGACAATCCTTTCTGTCCTGTCTGCGGTTTCAATTACGAGTTCCGACATAGGAGACGTCTTAATTGCAACGCAAAACCTTGGTGTGGTGGCCTTTTTTTCAAGAGCCAGAGCGATGTCTTTTGATCGTGTCGTTGCTCCTTGCCTTTTCTTCTTTGTTTCTTTGTCATAAGACTGGCTACGTATACGTATATGTATGTCTATGTGTGTGGCATTATATAAAGCACTCCGGGATATAGGATATCATCTTGAGTCTCTAACGCCAAAGAAACAAGGACGAACACCGACATTTCGAGGTGGAGGGTTTCAAAACCTAAAAAACGAGCCTAGACTTGTGCATTTCTTAAGAGGCTTTGGAAGTTGACAAGACTCAAAAGCTTGCAAAAAAACAAGAGACTATTAATGAGATGCATCCAGCCTATTTTGAAAGTCATTGCAATTATTTTTCCATAGTTTTTTTCTGTAGTGCTTCAAGAGACACGTATGTCTTTGTTCTAAATCCTTTCATCGTATTTATACTTCAAGTTTATCTGCAGGAAATGTCTTCCGTCATTCTATTTTAATACTAAATTTGAGGAAATAATGAATTATTTCGTAACTATTTCAGGAATGATTTAAATAGAAATTATTTCAACAATAATATAATTATTTCATAACTATTTCAGGAATTATTTAAATAATAACAATTTCAATAATAATACAATTATTTCAATAGTCATTGTATTTAGTCTTGAAAAGATTAAGATTTTTAGGTATCTTGAAAGTTATCGAAAAGTCGAACAGTTAATTTTTCGAACACAATCGAGCACTCAAAGCCGGAAATTGTCTGCTTCCTGTGGTTTTCATTTCAGCAAAAATGCGAGCCTTGTCTGCATTATCAGTATCAGATTGCAAATGTTCAACAGAGCTAGTATAATTATTTCCGCCGTTATAGGTAAGACCAACGAAGGAGATTTTGGTGGAACGGAAAGTAGAACAGCGACATTATCTTAGCCTATTTCGAGCCTTTTTGCACAGAAGTAGCAAAGAAAAACGCTAAAAGGATTACGTTTTTTAAAAATAAAACTCGCAACCCGATTCTATTTAGAACAAAAGCGCAATGTAGGAAAGAAATAATACAAATATAATCGAATACATCTTTGCTTAGATTATACGTCAACTCGGGTAACCATGACAACGATAATGTTTACTTTATTTATGAAAGAGCTAAGAAGAGTGAAAACTTCCCGTTTCTTTTAATTCGTATACTTACATCGGAAGACGTTCTACCAATTTCTGCTAAGCAAGCAGCTTCGCAACGAGCTTGAGCTATAACGTCCTTGGTCATTGTGGAACCTTGGTAAAAAACCTCAGCAGCACATGCAGACGGAGGATGGAGAAGAGAGAGGAAGCTGATTAGGAAAAGGATCCGAAGTTGCAGGAGCGGGAACATGGTAAACTTGCAATTTGTTGCCATGTTTTTCTTTTTTCTTGCTTGTTTTCTTTTATGTTATATATATGTATGTATATATCTTGGTGTGTTGAATTGTAGAAGTTGAGGGGATGCGTTATAACGGCAGTGAGGCGACTTTTCTTGGGGGAGAAACGTTATCCTGAAGCACTTGCAAATGAGGATCTGGACCACACAGTTTTCATGTCTCCTGCAGCCAGCCCCAGCCGAAAAAAAATGAGAACAGAGCGAGCTTCTGTAGCCAAGAAGAGCTTTTAAAGCACCCACCACGTCTCAAGTCAAAATTGGTGACTGTACTACGCTCATCAGCAGCAGCCGGAGACGCCCCGCAAAGCACGGGAGTCCCTATGCGAGCAAAAGACAGACAACAATGGAAACAAAGGGAGTGTTTCTGACACCAATCCACCTCGAGTGATTCGTTGTCAGACACTGAGAAGAAGACGGATCCACATTGAAGTGAAGAACTTTGAACGCGAACGGGCGATGGCAATATCGGCGACTTGCTCGCAACGCCAAAATCTTGCGTTTGGCTGGGGGTGTGCTGTTGTCCAAAACCGAGGCAGACTGCAGACTCAGACGTGAAACCAGCCAGCCAAAGCTATTGCCACAACTTCGGGGTCAGCCTGAAGGCACACTAGCTCTGGCTGCACGCAATGGAATGGATTGTTGGCCCTCACGAGCCAGACAGACGTGCCAGACTTGGCCCGCCGTAATTAACGGGGGGGGGGGGGGGGCACATAAAAGTAGGGACCGATCGACGTCGACGGCGGAGACGCTGACGACGCCCGGATCCCCGGCATCTTCCATCGTCTTGGGCCATTTTTGGGTTTCTCCCCGTCAAAACTAAACCCCTTAAACCCCCCACGAGGCGCCGTTTCCTGTCACCCACTTGGTCCCCGTTTTTTGATAAAATAAAAACCTTTTTCAAACCGAGGAGCAGACGGAAAAGCGCCAGGATATTCTTGAATGGCCCTGAGTCTCCTCCGTTTCCTTGGGTGCAATGTTGGATTGGAAGCTATGATGCAAAAGCATAAGTTGAAGAATATTATTAAAAGCTTTCTCAAGGGTGGGGGGGACAGCTCGGGCGCCGAAAACCGCTGTCATTTCGCCCGTGTCTGTCTCCACTCTTTCGGTCAGATATTGATCCTTGTCGGCAAGGCATGTCAAGGGCGATCGATAAGTTCTCTCTCTCTCGCTCGCTCCTTCTTGCACACGTATACCTCGTTTGGCTCTTTTTCTCTTGCCCGCCTTGCAAACCTCCCCTCCTTTCTACACTCAGAAGGACTCGCAAGGTGTGAGCTGATATTACCTTTAGCAGATACAGACTAATCAATCATTTTCCGGTCCTTTGCTCTGCCTTCGGTTTTGCTTATTAGACCAGAAGTTGTACCTAAGGAAAAAACGCCACAGCCGTACCCAACTTTACCATGATGGATAATCCCACGTGCCAACCTATAGATGCTCCGAAGCCAGCCAACAAAGACATCGACTTTTTTTTTAGCCTTTCTTCCTTGGGTTTTAGGGAGGAGAAACGAAGACCGTACCCGCCAAATTGTCTCCTATTGTTTGCGGTTGGGAAGTGTCGGAGACACTCGGTGCTGGAGGAAAAACGGACAAGTCTAACATTGTCATGTCGCGAGCTATGTTGCGAAGTTGATGGCCTTCGTTTTTCTTATTTTTCTCTTTCTTCCGCTTCTAAAGGGGTTCCTTTCATAAGCCAGAACGGCTTCTTACGCCATTGGCTTGCAAAACCTCCAGAAATTACCGCTGTGCAGGGGCATCTTGTCTATATCCACTAGTTTCAACATGCTCTATGAGCATGCATGTGCTTGGTGCGTTGGCAGATGCAATTTTGCATTTCCTATACGCCGTCTCGCCATGACCGTAACCCCCAGACTCTGAGTTACACATAAAAACGAGTTTGCTTTGCAGACACATGAAAGCTTCAGAAACTGGGCTCATTTTTTTTTTCAAATAAATAAAAAGGGATGTGGTGAGTTAAGAGGCGAGGCCATGAGCCCGTGCCAATGTAGGGTCCGAGCCAATTTTCTAGTCCGTGTCTTTTTACCTTGTTTCAACCCCGCTCAAGCCACTTTCGGATTTACCGTATTTGTAGCATCGCCCCTTATTGTTCTAATTTCCATAATTCTTGTTAGTTGCTTGTCGTTTTTCATCTCGCTAGTCACCTCCACTGGTAGCCTCTTGTACTATAATCAACCCTCGAACCTGAGCCCATGATGCATTCGAACAAGAGAAAGAAAGATGTGTGCCAAAATGTGAGGAAACGAAAAAAACGAGATAAAAAGTGGAAGCAGCTTGGCGTTGTGAGAGTTGCTAATGTATCCAAATTACGCGGTGGAGACCGTACGCAAATTACATGTTTGAGGATAGAGCTAGACGCCGTGCCAGACAAGGCACTGCGGGGCTGGCATAAATGCATACTAATTCCATGGCGAAAGCATAGATGGTGTAGATGTAATATTAAAATAAAAGAGGAATGAAAGACAGAATGCAGAACAGAAGTGAACAAAAGCCACTATGAATTTTTAGTCTGGGACGGATGCGACTGTCTGGTTCTTTCAAAAAGAAAATGCACCCTTAGTTCTGAACGGAGTTTATTTGTTCGCGAGATTTTATTTCCGCAATTATTATCCGAGGTGGGACAATGCAGGGACATCGAAACCCACATGTATAAATTGTGTATATTCATTTTTTGCTTAAAGTTGTGACGAATATTATCGCAATTTGAAGTATGCATAATTAATCCGCCTTTCTTTGTTCATTGTCGAACGCATCAAACGTTCCGTTCCGGGATTTGGAATAATGGAACGTTCAACCATCGCCATTGTGGAAACTGACTACCAATCAGAGAGCGAGGAGGCACAGAATTTGAAATTTCTAAGATGGCGCCCAAGACGCGCTCGTTTCTTGAATGGGGTTGGGCATGAGTTGCCTTGTTTTTAACCACAGTGAGTAAAGGTTTGACGACAATGCGTTACAGAAGTGTGAAATATAATTAATGGACCTAATCTACACTTTTTTACAGTCTTAGGTAAGCAAGATAAGCTATGTTTGAAATTTGTAACGATGAAAGTAAGAGTGAAACTTGATGCATTCCTCGACGCACCTGGTGTGTGGCAAACACGCGTACAGGTGCCAAGGAAGGGTTATATCTTAAGTGCTGGGTTTCTTTGTGTTTTAGTAGAAATAACCGAACATGGATACCTTGAATAGAAATCGTGTAAGTCAAGAATCAGCCACGCCAATACATCCGTTTGCAAGTCTGACGTTAAAGACTCCCAGCAAGTCAAAACCTGAAGGATATGGAAATCACGCCACTTCGCAAACCCCTGGTCTACTATTATTTAATCTTCTTATAAAAGCATTAGTTATACTAACTTTCTTAACATCTATTAGGGTTACCAGAGCGCATTTGCCTGGTTGGGACAATTGGTCGCCTTCCTGGAGTTGTCACGGCTGCTGAGGTATGAATCCATCTTCCGAGTCAGTTCACCATTACTTTACTATTGAAATGCGTTTGTCTTACAGAGCTTTGGATTACCTGTTGTTGAATCTGTAAAGGGTCAGGAGTTTATTGACAGGAGCACGTTTGATACTGTTTTCATCTTAGAAGATTTCGAATGCCCTGAATATGAATACTTGTATAGTCAAGAGTGCAGGTAAATGTACATTTACTTCAGAACGTCTATAAACGTATTTTTTTAGGATCATGGGTTATCCTGCTATGATGGAATGTGCCGAACAAAAGTACGCGCTGCCAGAACTGGGTAGACCGTTATTTTGCACTTCAATGTGCTCCATGGTCTTATGTTTTACTGGCTTTCGCCGAAAAGAAGAAGTGGTATGTCTACTCATAACATTTAATAATGTAATTAATTAATAATTGGATGCTTGTATTTGTTATAATTTAATAGAATAAATTAATTGCGTATATCCATCACATGGGAGGCAGTATACGGAAGGACTTCGGGTCTAAAATTACGCACCTTGTTGCGTCGACTTGCGGAGGAGAAAAGTATCGGTATGCTGTGACATTGGGCATTCCCGTCATGGGATCCTCGTGGATTTGTGCCGCTTGGGATCGACGAAAAATAGAAGGAGCCAAAGCTTCTGATGATATTTTGGTAAATTCCCATTCCTCTAACGGAATGGTATTTAGCAGGTTGTAATTTTTATAGTTGGAACATCGCTTGAAAGCTTTTCATGGCATTGTCGTATGTCTTCTGGGCTTCTCACCTGAAGAAGCGCAGCGAATGACGGACATTCTGACTCAAAATGGAGGCACTGTTAGCACTTTGGACGACCCTAACTGCACCCATGTGGTAATCTCCAGTTTTTGATTTGCGTAGACCGAACTGAACACAATTTCTAACGTCTTAGGTAGTGGAAGAGGGTGAGAATCCTTCTTTGCCTACTGATTTACCGTCCAAAGCTCGCGTCGTGAAAGCAGAATGGTTCTGGGCCTCGGTTCAGATGGATGCTTGCGTCGACGAGAAAATGTACCTCTTTAACGAGGTAACTCTCATTCATTTACCCCAGATTTGGGTGCTAAAGCTTAGTGTACTTGGTAGGCAAGTGACATTATGAGCCCTCGTCACGGAATTCTGTCTCCGAGCACGTCTGGAACACCTGGTTCGGCCGGTTCGTTTCCACGGACTCGAAAACGCAAACGGATTAAGGAAACTGTATGGCAGTTGGCAAACGGAGGGAATTTACCTGCCTTAGCCCTAGGAGTGGGTGCTGAACCTGCTACAGCTAGTAGCACAATCATACATAAGCGCAGATCCTCAATATCGGAAGCTGGCATGCTTTCTATGAGCGGATCTTTTTTGGACACTACCACGAGCCCCGAGAAAGCAGTCGTAGAAGCTCAAGGTAGCCTTTACTTCAAATGATAAAGGAGTTTTTAGGCTTTCAAACATAATTTAACAACATCTTTCGAACAGTCAGCGCAGCTTTACCTGTAGACCTGAAGTCTATGACTCCCAGACAACAAGTTTTTGGCGAGTTGCTTCAAACGGAGAATAATTATGTCAATATTCTCCATACCATTATGAAAGTAATATTAACTTAAGAGTTCTAAGCCAAAAAAGGGGATATAATGCCTGGGTTCTTATAAAAAAAGGTATACAAAGAGCCCTTGGAAGACCCTGAGCAGCGCGGTGGTCCATTGTTGGATCCCACCGAGACCAAAATGATATTCGGGCACCTGCCTCCCATCGTAGAAGTCCATTCTGCCATGTTGGAACAATTGAAAGCAGCAGCTAGCTTGTGGCGGGAAGATGTGTGTGTGGGAAATATAATTCTGACTTACGTAAGCTCGATAATGATTCGTTTTCACTCATACGTTTCACTCTATTGGATTCGTTTTCACTCTAAAATCTAATTTAAAGTACTAAATCAAACGTAATAGTTTTGTGTTTATTATAGTCCCAGGATTTACTGAGAGCATATCCCCCGTTTGTTAATTTCTTCGAGAAAACAAAAGAAGTGTTAAGCAACTGCGATCGTACCAAACCTCGCTTTCATGCATTCCTCAAAATTGGTCAAAGCCGACCCGAATGTGGAAGACAGAGCCTCCAGGAACTGCTTATCAGACCCGTCCAGCGCTTACCCTCCATTAGCCTTCTCTTAAACGGTAAAAAAAAAAAAAAAAAGAAAAAAAAAAAAAAGCATCCACATTACCTAGCTTCATTTTTTTTTCTTAAATCCCATCGTAGGTTTGCGCCTATTGCTTGTTAGCTTAAGTTTTATTTGTATTATTTTTATTTGTTTTTATATTTGAAATGTAGACCTCATTAAACAAACGCAGAAGAATCATCCTGATCATGCAGCACTGGAAAAGGCATTGGCGACCATCAAGGAAGTCATGACGCACATAAACGAAGACAAACGGAAAACAGAGGGTCAGATGGTCCTCTTCGACATCTTCAATGGTATCGAAAATTGTCCTGTAAGTCTATTGCTAGTATTGCTATTGCTTTTTTTTAGCCATTTTAGCTAAAAACTTAAGCGTTTTATTTATTTTTTATTAAGCGTTTTAATATTTTTTAAATAAAAAATATTAATGTTTCTGTTATTCTTTAGGCCCATTTGGTTTCCTCGCATCGCGGGTTTATTAGCAAGTGTGACGTGGTGGAATTAGGCGAGGGAATATTAGGAAGAGGAGGTCTACTCACATTATTCTTATTCACAGACGTTTTAGAGGTACGTTTTACTTGTCAGTGTGAAAAGCATCGAGTCAATTTATTGCTTTTTAATTGTTTAGATATGCAAAAGAAGGACCAAGACCTTAGGAAGCTTGAAAAGCCCCAGTACAGTGAACTTGGCTGCCGCCACGACCAGCCGAGGTCCTGGACAGGTCAAACACTACAAACACGTGGAGCTAATTTCCTTACCGCATGTCAAACGAGTCGTTGACATACGAGAAACGGAAGGTATGCCCTTTAGGTCTTTTTATGTGTTTTTTTATGTCGTTATCTACCTCTGTCTGCGGAACGTAAAGTTCCCTAGGCGAGGTGGTATACAAGATCCCGTGGCGCAACGGTAGCGCGTCTGACTCCAGATCAGAAGGCTGCGTGTTCGAATCACGTCGGGGTCATTCTTTTTTTTATATTTCCTATCGTTTAGTAGATGTATAATTTAACGTGTGTACGTATTCTTTGCTGTTTTTAGACTGCCAAAAAGTGTTTGCCCTGATTTGTCGCAGCCATCAAGAAATTAAAGAGCGGCTCTACTCCTTCGCCATTGCTTCGGAAGATGTCGAGAAATCCACGTTCTTACGGACTTTGTGTAGACATACGGCCAACACTGTGTGCAGAGCAGATGCGGTATATTTAATTACTCTTTTCGAATATTGAAAAAAATTATTACGCATATTTAGAGCAATAATTCAGAACTTTAGTCAGTGGGTGATTTCACGTGTATTACAACCACGATAACTTTTCTATTATATTATTCGAATTATTATGTCTATTAAATTTGTCAAATTAGTATGATTGTGAATATAATTTGTTTTATATTAATCTGTTATTTTAGGAAAATTACTTGACTTGCTTGGATGCCCATCAATTAGACATTGACACTCGAGATGTGGCTACGGGGACACTAGGCCGAGCCGCTAGGTAAATCTTCCCTATCTAAAGTTTTATTTTTTATTTTTATTTAAATATCAGCGTGTGCAAAACTCTTGGCCGACTTTTATTGCGAGTTATCTGATTGTTTTACATAACATTCAACGTTGTTGTATACGCACTACAGCTATATAAAGTTGCTAACTCTGGTAATATGAACTAATTGCGTTTTCTTGTTTTAATTAGATTGGCCTCTAAAACTCGTATGGTAGTGAACCGAGCCTTTAGCTTCAATAAAACGCCTAATCGACTTAAACGAGCCGTTTCTTCCATGATGAGTCCCTTCCACGTTCCACCGTTGGGTCCGTCCAATGAAAACGTGGGAATGGGCGTTGGAGCTTGCAGTACATTGGCCGCTTCGTGTACCAACCTAGCAGTAATTGAATTACAATGTATTTTACCTGAAATTTTCATTATTTCTTGTAATTCATTAGGATATAGGCTCCACCCCTACAACAGGAGCGCAAGCCGCCAAAAAGGTGAAAGGAGGTTCATTAGGCGTGTCTGCGTTTAGGCAACTATAACCTGCGAAGGTTTTCGTGGAGTGACGGTATTATATATTTTCCAAATTTTACCTACTTGAAATCTGCCTCAGGCGGTGTAGGCCGGATTCTTAGTTAGAAAACGTAGCACCAAACTTAGCCTCTGTGGGGTTCTAAAACACAGCAACCAAGCTTTTGGCTTTGCCTTTTTTCCCAACTTAAATTTTAGTATACGTGTCTGTTACTGTACAAATTCATTATTAGCTGTGAAAAATCATGGGACGTAAATACGCAAATTTTTTGTCATGTGAATTTTGTAGCTTTGGCATGTGAATTTTCATTTTGTTTGAGAAAAACCCGTAGACATAGACAATCCGTTCCTCTATCACAGAAAAACACATTCCTATTTTAATAGTGTCCAATTTTTATTTTTTACCCAGAAAACGCTTAACCACGGAAGGAAATTAATGAATGTCTTTTGGCTTGCATGAATTATGTATGTTGGTTTCGTTACCAAGAACAAAAGCATACAAATGGCAAGCACTTTAGAGACTAGATTACTATTTAACTTCCAATTAACAACTTTCGTCGGACGCGGTTTTTCGCTTCGAAGGAAGATTTTTTTTCCGCAATTGTGGAATAAATTGTTCTTGAAAGACAAACATACGTTTGGATCCGTAGCCAGATTATACGACATGGAGAGAAACAGTTAAAGGGAGATTAACAGAAAGTTAATGACTGATTATTCAAGTTAAAAAGGGATCAAAATGCTGAAGCGTTCTTTTTACGAGTTGTTGCCATTAATAATGCTTCTCGTATCAGATGAGCGGTTTCCATTGACAAAGAAGACCTAAATTGGACCGGGAATTTAAAAATAAAGATGAATCTGTTGATCTATAGTCAGCTAATAAACCCATGTTACGGTAAAACGATTAACGCATGTTTAAAGGATTAAAAGTACCAAAAATAGCAACAAAAGGGACAACAACTATATATGCACTCCAAGAGTTAACAGCGGCAAGGACTTCAAGCGAAACTCAAGGATATTGATACTGGAACGGCAAAAAAGCCCAAAAAAGAAAAAAAAAATGGGATAATTAGCAACATAAACATGTTTGGCAGATTTTTGTTGGCCATGCAAAGCAGTGTATGTGATTAGGTTTAGTCAAGGGGCGAGTAAAGCATAAATATAAACGTTTTGGACATGCATTGAAACTTAAATAATTCTTCCCCTGGTTTTCCTTTGGATTCAAACTAGTTCAATAACGAATAAATAAAGGCTTTTCGAATACAGAGACAGATATCAAAGGTTACGGTAAATAACAGCGTTCCACAACAAAACAAACTGGACGAAACTCACGATCTCTCCCAAATTCCAGCTCCTCGCCCCTTGCCTCACATATTTTTACATAAAGCTGTCACCTTCCACCAACACAGGCGACTTAAGGTCGGGGCTCTTGGAAAAAAAAATTGAGAAATAGATAAAGAAAAGAAAAATAATTGCGCATTGAAAAAGCGTTCGATCTAACGTCTCTCCGAATGTAAACAAACAATAAGCTAAAGCAGGCTAGAAATCCCAACTTACTCGCTGATAGGCCGGTTGAGCTGACACAACGTTGCCATCTTCCTCAATGCACAGATCTACATCAGAGTCCAACGAACTCTCTTTGACCTAAGAAACATGAATGTAATTCTGTAAGTAAGATTGTAGTACATCAAGATTTTATAGCAATGCTTTTTAGTAATCTTAATTAGTAGTTCCCAAGTAAGAGTTGGACTATTTTCGCATACTTGAGTCAATTGCTCCGTTGTGGTAAGTATCCTTGCCAAAGGAGTACAGCACGGAGGCAAAGTTTCCATCAGTGTAGGACTGCTGTTCGTTAAAAGCGGTTTCATGTACTTCGAATCGAAGCCGCTCCATACTCGAGCTAACCACGCTTTCTCCATCGGGAGAGGTATCACTGGAACTCCGTCAGGACCCTAAATCGATAAGGTTTAATTAAATAACATGCATGGGGAATGATTTAAAATTCCGAAAGAAAGGCAACGGCAAGCTTTGAGAGACGCAAACAAGAACCGCTAAAAGAGAAAACATTCGCAAAGCGGAGAAACCTAACGTACCGCAGACTGCGTGGCCACGGCGCTATAAACCTATACAAAAGCAGTAAGAATTAATGCCATTTTACCCTCAGCCAGTGATTATAAGCAGTGTTAAATGATTTGGAATTCCTTTAAGGACAAGAAAAAATTTGATCACCTTTAAAAGCGAGGAATCTTAAAGTTTGGCATTAAAAAGCATGTACAACACTTACGTTTAAGGGCGGTCCTTGATGCAGGCTTTCATGTTCTTCGTCCACGCCCACCCTTGAAAGTAAACATTTTATGAATTAAAAAAGAAGAAGAAATACAGTCAAATTCGTAGAAAATTATTATGTAAGTTTTTATTATGTCCTAGCTTACGGAATCCCAAACCAGGATAGAAGTTGAGTGGAAGCACCACCTACAATTACCACGGAGCCAATGGCAATCAAGGATGTGGTAGTTAAGAAAGTCTGACGAGCTTCAGATAACGTATTTCTGATAGCTAAAGCAAAAGCCATGGCTCCTCGCATACCTGCAACAAATGATTTTAATTTCCAAATCTGAAGTTTGTTTTTCAATTTAGATTTTTACCCGAGAAGAAGAGCATGTGTTGGAAATTGAGGCTAATCTTAGGCTTTCGACCCAAGTTCAGTAGGAAGGACAACGGATATACATTGGCCGCTCTTCCCAATGCGACTGCTATCTAAAAAAGGTACACAATAATCAAACTGAGTTAGAACCAAGGTAGCTTTCGGTCAAGATGGAACTTACTATGGCAATTGTAATGAATATTATATCAAAGTGATGTTTGGGGAATGTAAACATAGAGACTCCAATGTACGAAAAGATAAAGTTCTCTGACAGGAAATTGAGCAGCTCAAAGAGAGACTTTGTCCGCACTCGTGAATCCATGGACAAGTTGTTGTAAGTGTAATGAGCTTGACACATTCCACAAAACAAAACCGCCACAATACCTAGAAGCATATATATAGACGCATATTTATCATTCTCGAACAGATAGACTGCGTCACGAATAAATATCAATAAAATACCAGTTAAATCCGAAGCTTCTGCGATTAAGAACGTACTATACGACATTAAGACAAATAGGCACGTTTCCAATAAGGGGAAATCACGGATTCGCGTAAACTTAGTCAGGTGCACCGGAGTTAAGGAGAATTTCGCTGAATCCAATTAATAGATACGAAAAAATAATTATACTATAAAATGTCTATAATAATTTAACGAGCTATTTTAGTAATGTTTTCCAGTATAAAAGGATATCAGTGATGTAGCCACACCCAGTATGGAACCGAGCAAAAATGAGAGCGTGAAAATCCTCAAAAATTCGCCGACAGCCTTGAAAAAGGCTATGAACTGAAAAGCACCTCCGTTGTTACTATAATCCTGTTCGAAGTTTTGAATCGTCCTATAAAAGGAGCAATTTAAATCGCAATTTGAAAGTGCATTCGTTTTGCCTTACCCTGTTAACACTATAGCGACTGCATCGTTCAATACGCTTTCACCAAATACTAAAGCATACAAATTGACATCCACATGCAACTCGTGAAAAATGGCTAGAATAGTCACGGGATCTGTAGCAGATATCATAGCGCCAAAGTAAAGCGTTTGCAGAAAAGAAAACCGTCTGGCCAACGACGGAAATATTTGAATAAATCCCCACATTAAACCCCTACAAATACGAAAGATTAAAATGATCCATAACGTAAAACGCAAATGATCTTATTCAGCCATTAGCAACGATGACTGAAAAATAAACATACCCAGTTACGAAGGCTGAGATTGTTGTTCCCACGAATGCGAACGTAAAG
Source organism: Lepidurus packardi (assembly GCA_023053545.1). Taxonomy (NCBI): domain Eukaryota; kingdom Metazoa; phylum Arthropoda; class Branchiopoda; order Notostraca; family Triopsidae; genus Lepidurus; species Lepidurus packardi. The sequence goes on from JAKZAN010000002.1 coordinate 9,603,122, forward strand.
ATAGCGCCTAGGTTCTTAAAAAAATATTTCTGGAATATAAAGTAGGGAAAAGAGAAAACCGAAATAAGCTGGATGAATCACTTAGGCATGTGTCATAGTATTTTACCCGTTTCAAGCTATAAGCCGCATTGAAGATGATGGGTGGCAGCAGGAGATTAAAAAAAATTTCTGGATCAAATGTAACTTTTTGATCAATTTCATTGCTTGCTGCATCATTGACTTCTCCCTTGAAGACATAAGCAAAAGTACGGTTTAAGAAGCCCAGAGTTTTATCCCGACGTGTGATTTGTAGCCATAAATAGTCGGGCGGAACGGATAAGTTATGCGAGGCGCTCGAATGCGGTACGACTCGCAACGAAGAGATATTGCTAGGCAAACCGGCGTACCGGATAATGGCGCCCAGAACTAAACCTGCAAGGGAAAAGAAAATTTCCCACACATTTTGACGTCACACAAAACTAGTTCAAAGAGAACAGGAATAACGAAGTATTACCATAAATGACAGCCAAACCAGTTTCGTGCAAGAACCGTAAACGACGGTTTTTAAACATCCATATGGTAACAACTGTCAGGATAAGCAGGAAAGTGTATAAGAGAAGGTTGAGATTATCCAGGCGATGGGTCGCTAAAGCTCTTTCATCGAACTGGGTATCAGATGGCACCATTGCTGCATTGCTAACATACGCCACAGCAAGGCTAATGATAATTAGGCTTTTAGCTCGAGAAAACCTTGGCTGGGCTGTCATTGTCGGGTCCCAGCTGCGGGCTCTTCAGCTACTTATTTCATAAAATAATTACAGGCAATACAAAACCTTAATTCACTTCCGTCTTAATGTATCTACCTGTAAGTGTTCCACTTAATAAATACGTGGGTTAATGTTACTTGGTAGTGACGGCTTAGCCGTGTCCGTGAACCAAAGTGACGAAGAAGAACCTACAGTGTAGCATAGTCCACCTTTTCTGAAAACGTAAAGTTTTACCTGGTCAATTTTTGGACACATAAGGAATATTTCATATTTAAGATTTTAAGAGATAAGACGTAGATTCACTTACAGCCCGCACGACACGACTTGCTTATAACTGGTTTGAAACGTCTCTCAACTTAACAAACACATTCTCGGGTTCCAGTCTTATATGTAAGCATCTGCAGCTGGGAAAATAACCAATTAATTTAGTTCACTAAAAAAGGCTTAGACTGGGTTTGGTTTTGTCAGCGATCTGCATTTGGAGGTTTGGACTTGTCGTTTACCGCTGTCTGAGATTAAAACGAGATTATAGCTGTTCCTGATGATAATGCGCTGTTGATCATTGTTTTCTTGACTAGCGTCGGCCTCTTCTGTTGCCTTACTTTCGTTCTGCTCGCTTGGTTAGAATTTTGGCTGCTAGATGGTTGTAGGATTTGCATAAATGTAATGATAAATATAGAAGCACCGCCTTTTACCTGTTCAGCACGTGCTTTTGTTAACCAACATTTAAGTACCGTGGAACAAACACAATGCAAAAACGTGAATAAAAACGTGTCTGCCGGCGTGGCTCGCCATAAAAATAATTAAAGAAAAAGAATGCTTTCTTATCTGTTTCGTTCACTTTGTAAGTAAGTACTGTGCCGTACATATATACATATTATCTTATTTCCTTAATCAAATTTGATATTGATTGTGACGGTTGTCATTTATGCAGGAGATTGAAGTACTAAGATGTATTAAAAGTTAAATCTTTTCCACTTCTGACTGTTGTAGGATCATGATAAGGCTAAGTCCGTTGCTAACCCGAAAGGGTATGTGTTGCTTGCTGTACCTGGCGATTATAACCTTGTTGGGAATTGGTAAAGTCAATAGAAGTATGCTCATTTATTTGGTTATATAATGGATCTCTTTTTCCATAGTGATATTTTGTACTTTATTGATCCAAAACCCGAATTCTAGCCTTCTCCAGAGGCCCTTGCAGGTCGATGAGAACTTAATTGCCCCCGCGAATGACTACGACAATAGCAAGCTTAGTCACCTTTACGTCAATAACAAGAAGCTTGGGAACGATATGTCAACGAGCAATAGCTTGGAAGAAGAGATTACTGTTCTTCGCAAACGCCTGGCCGTGCTGGAGAGCCAAGTTACGAAGCTTGATGCCAATATTCCCAGGACGTTTCCAGACGTCAAATTTCGCAATTATAAAGACCGGAAACGTGTATTGATTACTGGTGGCGCTGGTTTTGTTGGTTCGCATCTGGTGGATAGTCTAATGTCCGAAGGACACGAAGTGATCGTGGTAGACAATTTCTTTACCGGCCGAAAGCGGAATGTCGAGCATTGGATCGGACATGCGAATTTCGAGCTCATTCATCACGATATAGTCAATCCGTTGTACATTGAAGTGGATGAAATTTACCACTTAGCCTCCCCAGCCAGTCCGCCTCATTATATGTTTAATCCTGTTAAGACCATCAAGACAAATACCATTGGTACGGTCAACATGTTGGGTCTGGCACGCCGAGTAGGAGCCAAAGTGTTGATTGCCAGTACCTCAGAAGTCTACGGCGACCCTGAAGTCCATCCGCAGTCGGAAACGTATTGGGGACATGTGAATCCCATAGGTGAAACGCTCAATTTTAGACACAATTCTTTAGATGGTAAGCGTGTTTACCTTTTCTGTAGGGCCTCGAGCTTGTTATGATGAAGGAAAGCGTGTGTCAGAGACCCTTAGTTATGCGTACGCCAAGCAGGAAAATGTACAAGTGCGTGTGGCTCGTATCTTTAACACCTACGGCCCTAGAATGCATCTAAACGATGGACGTGTCGTTTCTAATTTTATTTTGCAAGCCTTACAGACTGAAAATATCACGGTAAACATGTCGAGTTCTATTTACATGATTAAGACTTATTCTTATCCTTGTTTTCCAAGATATATGGAACAGGAAAACAAACCAGGTCATTTCAGTACGTGTCGGATTTAGTAAATGGGTTAATGTCTCTCATGGAGTCCAACTATTCTTTACCCGTAAACGTAGGCAATCCTACGGAACATACCATATTAGGTATTTTTGGGATTTTTTTTTTTACGTAAAGACTAATTTTGCTTTTTATAGAATTTGCGATAATTATAAAAAATACAGTAGGAGGAGACAGTACTGTCGTTCACCTTCCTGCTGTGGAGGACGACCCCCAAAGACGAAAACCTGATATCAGCAGAGCCAAGAAATATTTGAATTGGGAACCAAAGGTATTTGAGCGTTAATTTAGACCACGAAGCCTTTAATTACTTGCCTTTAATTACTTTATAGATCTCATTAGAAGAAGGATTGACGAAGACTGTTACGTATTTTCGAAATGAGTTGCAACGATCCGTTTACCCTAAAGTTACGGACGATAAATCCAAAAAAGGTAAAACTGACCTTTGGTGACAAGTTTCGTGGAACGAAAACGAATGGTGTGCAAAACCTGTCATTTAATGCATCGGAAATGAGAGGAAAATTCTGTGGTGTCACTTTGCGGTTGATCTTTTTAACGATGGAAACTAGTCTTCTTTTAGTAATTTTCTTTTGTTAAGTTTATTACACAAGACCGTGCATATTTTAAGAATGTGGTAACTTGACGTTGTACAGTAGATTCTCGCTATAACGTACACCGTACATAATATCGGATTGTTATAACGAACAATCGGCTATTGTGTACAAGGTCACTGGTCCCGGCGAAATGCCTATGTAAATGTACAGGGGGAAAAATCGGCTATAACGTATTCGCCTATAGTTTATTTTCGCTTGTAGTGGACTAAAACCGAGGTACTTTAGGCCACATAGCTTTTTTTGTTCGGCTATAATGAACTTGCACCTTTATGTCCCACAAGATAATGCTACTCGAGCTAGGGTTCCCCGAGTTTTTAGTAGGGCTCCTACACAAAAATTTTCGTTGTGGTGTCGCGCTCAAACCCCTCTCACTGGCCATTTGTGTTGCACAAACCCCTTCTACTGGCCATTTGCTATTTTAACGTACAATCGGCTATAACGTACAATTTTTCCGTCCCCTTGCCTTGGACGTTATAGCGAGATTTTACTGTATTGGAATTTTGAGGCTTTATATACAGACATACAGTTGTAAAAAATGGACGCAAATAAATTAATCATAAAGGACCCGGAGTAGGAGCCTGGAGAATGGGCACTGTTACCACGCGATTTACTATCGCTCGGTTTTTCATGTTTTCCAATTCTTGCAAGCGTGTGCGAGCATGGTCTAATCGATGTAGGGACATTTTCCACATCTTTTGAGCGGCATACGCGGAGCCTTCATGAGGTTGACCAGTTGAAACTTGGGTTAAATAGTTTATGTGTTTCGATAGTTCATTCTCTACGTGACTTAGCGTCTTTAAGAATTGATTCGTATGCATTTCTACTTGCTTCATTACAGGTTTATCCTTGCTGAGTTCCGTCAGCGCTTGACCTAAGAAATTCAAATGTATTTATAATACTGGAATTAACGGGTTGTAACAAAATTACTTGCGCTCTGAATACTAGCCGAAACATCTTTTTCTATGGCATCTAGAGCCTGCAATTTATCTACGGGGACGTTTGAATTCATCAATGCAGCAGATTTTTGTATTGTTTTGCTTCGTGTAAAGATATTATATTTAATTTAAAATCGAATCAACTACTGTAGCTCTAACTGATAACGATAGTAAAATAGAATCGATTTCGATTTTGTTGTTTGCCGCCAATTCTTTTAGGCGACGGAATTACGAAGTCGTCAGTTTATTCCACATTACAGTGAATTCGTCTACAATTACTAGTCACGAAGTATCTGCACGCCTAGCAGTCATCCGTAATTAACTCTTGTGTTTTCCGATGCTTCTAGCTCTTCTAACATGTGTGGTGAAAAATTACTTTTGATTTCCAGCAGACGAATGAAATCTCGTTTAATATGTGACTGCTTCGTGTCGTGGGAGATACTTGCAATGATCCATATACTCAATGAAATCCAGGTACACTTCGTTTTTCAAATATGATTTGATGCATAAAAGATTCTGTAATTCGCTTTTTTGGTCAGCTTATAAACACACAAGGCTTTTATTATTAGAGTATTTGGTATAACATATGAAACGCTATAAGGTTGAAATGTAACGAGCCTTAATGCAACCAACAATATAATCGAAGGTATCCAAGATTAGATAATCCCATCATCGCTAGATTATTGCTGCCCCAAGTGAAAGATAATCTTCTTATTCAAAAATCCTTTCGTATCAGCCACCATCATCAGAACGTCTTTATAATTGCACATAGGGATTACTTTACATTCCGGTGCCTGCAATTCCCCACTCTTCACCAAATTACTCAGCTCTTCCAACATATTCCACCTACGGGGCACCAATAACTTTAAATTGTAACTCTCTCAACTTAAATTAGCACCTTTCTTGGTCGCTTGTATGCTTATTGTTCCACCTCGTCATCCAAAACCCACGCGCGACAATATCTTTGAATATCTGGCTTCCAGCTGGTACGAGCAAAGGTTGTCTCGACATGGCTCCGTAGGTTACAATAACCCCTCGAGGTCCCAGGTGTTTAATTAGCTCTAATCCACTTTTCCCGCCCACGCAGTTCAACGCTAAACGCGGACAAGGGATAGTTTTGAAAAGATCCGTGCTTCGAATTTCCTCTTCGGTTAATACCACATCAGCTCCTGTGATAGAAATCTTAATCATAGTATTTTTCTCGCATACAAAAAAGTAATAATTGTAGAAAAAAAGTTATGCAAAGTTACCTAAATTTTGCAAATCTTCCTTGAGTTTATCGATATCAGTACGATTACGAACTACGTTAATGGTCTTCCATTGGTAATGCTTCGCCAATTGTATCACAGCACGACCTACTGCACTATTGGCGCCATTTTGCAAAACAAAATCGCCAGGTTCTAACGAAACATAATCGTGAAGCATTCTATACGCAGTCGCGGGGTTAACAGCCAACGTTGCTGCCGCCACTGGGGGTATATCATTACGAACCTTGTACATCTTTTTCTTTTAATTGTCTTTTTTTTTACGGATTTAAACAAATGAAACCTTGATTAGCTCGCTAGCATCGCAAATTGCGTGAGTTCTCCAAGTGCCCCAGGCATTTAAGGCGGGAATAACCCAGTCTCCCACTTGCAGATTGGACGGAACTCCATCGCCAATCTTCTTAATCTGGCCTAGACCTTCATTCCCTAAAATAGCGGGTAATTTGGGCTTAACGGCATAAGTGCCTTGGATCGTATTGATATCTGCAGGGTTAATGGGCGCTAGCAACATGTTTACAAATACCTATGTTGTGAAAAACGCTAAAACTTAAAAGAAACTGGAGAATCGTACAGAATTACTTGGCCCGGTCCTGGGGTGTCTGAGATGTATACTACTTCTTGCTTTACGACCTTGGCAGGATCTCCATATTCGGTTAACATGAGCTGCGCAGCTTGAGTGTGAGCGAAATTGCCCGAAAACGAATACGAAAACTTCGTTTTCAATGTTGACAGCTGACCCAACTTCAAACTTGGGCCTGTCGCTTTATTATAGTTCAAAATCAGTAACGAGGAACGCCTTATTGCTGCCATTTTTTCTTTCACTCAAGGTAGCAACTGCACGGGCTAACATGACCCTTCCCTTGTTTACCAAAAGTAGCAACTCTCGCATAAGCGGGTTCAGACATGTTTGGGGAGGAGCCTAAGCGACCCGCAAAATCCTTATTTAGCTTCAGGCGAGGTATTGCAAACCGCAGCACACTATATAAGGCCGCTGCATGTAACGTTTTCTTCTTCCAGTCCTTCACTTTCTTTCGCTCACTAGTCGGCAATAAGTGTAGTTCCTTATTTAGTGTAGTTTCTTGTTTAGTGTAGTTCCTTATTTTCTGTAGTTCTTCATAACCCCGGATTACTTATTTAGTGTAGTTATTCTCTTAACCCTGGATTAATTTTTTCAGTAAGGTTTGTTTTTATTTTATTCTGTGTTTCCCTGTGTTTCTTTTCTTCTAACAAATTAACTTTTTCATTTCCTTTTAATATGGATACATCAAGGGCGCTGTTTTTTGAAAGCTGTCTTCGCGATCTTGAGCATGCAGCTAATTTGCCAGCATCGGTCTACGTTAGCACGTCGACAGAGCGCGTAAACATTTCTAATGAACATTTTGAGAAATTTCGACAAGTATGTTTCTCGAAAAAAAAAGAGTTTATTGCCTACCCTCTACCAAACCGTGTGGCAAGGGTGCAGTCATTTCGGTGTTTGAGAATTGACCCAACTGCTTGCCAAACTTTGCCCGAACGTTTTAGCGGAGTTTTAGCTTTGGAAAGCAAAGGAGATGGGAATTGTTTCTTCAATTCCGCTTCTTTGTCTTTGTTCGGCAACCAAAGTAAGGCCGTTGAGTTGCGCTGCCGAGTTGTAGTCGAGTTGGCGACTAATTATAAGTTGTACTCCAGAGAGTCAGCCGGATACCTCTCCGAGAAACAAATTACTGCCCTTAACACGTACTCAGGATTCCGTTTCGACCGTATTATCTTCACGGGCGATGATGGCACAGCGTGCCCTACAGGTATTCCACCGACGGAAGACTGTTTGAAGTTCTATTCCATGGAACAGACCAAGAATCTGGAATATTCGAGCATACTTGCATTCCCAGCTTTGGCTAATGTTTGTAAGATAGCCGTGGAGTCGGTTTATCCGAAAGCGGATGGCAGCCTCGCGCGACTTCATCCAGCGCTTCTTTTAAACGAAACTTTTTCACCAAATGATGTCGTTTCGCCGGAAACTATCCGCATAATGTGGACTGGGGATTTCAGGGGGTGCTCGAGGTCAAAAAGTGGACGTTTAGTCCCTACACCTAACTGGAATCCCATTCATTTTGTACCTTTGTTAGAGCGCGAGCGTGCGAGTCAATCTCCCGTCCTTTTGTCAGAGAATTGCTGTAGGCCTACTCTGCCCGTTGTTGATTTTGTAGAAGCTGCATCAGAAATTTTCGATCACCCAGTTGAAGCTGCAAGTGTGGCAGCACCTGTAGTTAACTTATGCAGTTCTATGCAAAATAGTAGTACCGCCACTAGTTCAGGGCTTCGCGAGTCGTTCTCCCATGAAAATTCAGGCTCAAGGTTGGGATTGTCAGTCCCTAAAGCTGTTGTCGCTAAAAATGGAGAGCACGAAGGAAATGTCACAAAAGGCATTTCATCGAATGATAATAAAACACCTCGTGCAAAGCTAGGCAGAGCAGACTCCCATAATAAGCAAGGGCATGCAAAATTTTCGTGCACGGGATGTGCAACAACGTTTAAAACAAATCAAAATTTGGAGAATCACATTAAGAACCAGCGCTGTAAGCTTCAGCTAGAAAAACAAAGCTCTAGTCAAATTCTTCCTGTGGACCAAGGATCTCAAGGCTTTACATGTGAAGACTGTAAAACTGTTTTTACAAGGAAGAACAATTTGAAGGTACATGTAGAAAAGAAAAGGTGCCATGTGTCTAGATTTCAATGCCTGCAATGTAGTTTGCAATTTACTAGAAAAGACCTGCTCACCCGTCATGTAGACGTAGTTCATTCTCTTGTATTAGAAGAAACAAGTACTTTCGAGGAGATCCCCTTAATTGCCCCGGTAGACAAGGAGCAGCAGTCTTTAACCGTGGTTTCAGTGGACAAGCAGCAATTGCCTAGCTTAGTCGAGTTAGATCAGTCAGAGCTGATTCATGACCCAGTAGTACATTCTGCGTCTCAGAGCAGTGGTAGTGCTAGCGTTGCCAAAGATTATTCTTTAGACATGATTTCAGGTAACACACAGCAATTGCATACCTTAGTCGAGTTAGATCAGTCAGAGCCGACTTATGACCCCGTAACAAGTTCTGCGTCTCAGAGCAGTGTTAGTGATGGTAGTGTGTCTGCTGATACCATTAATTGCAGTACTTTAGTCACCGATTCTGACGATGAATTCTGTAGCGTTGCTAGAAAAAAGAGAAAGCTCGAACAGCAACCAAGAATAGTTTGCTATTACCCTGGTTGTGAAGCGAAGCTGTCACGTCTGACGTCTTATGTTGAGCATGCTAACAGTCATGGTTTGTCCTGCAAGCTAGACGAACTCAGTTTTACTGACGAGAACAGTTTCTTGTCATGGAAAACAGAGATAGAAAGAAGTGCATGTGTTAGTTTTCGTAATAGAAGGGGAGCTCGGAAGTGCACTAGTTACAGTACAACAACCTACGTGTGCAATCGCTCTTTCTTGTATAAAAATGAGGGTACGGGCAAACGTGCCCTGAAACGACTAAAATCTTGTCGTACAGATGTTTATTGTACCAGCTTTATAATTGCGCAAGTATGGCACCTTACATAAAGAATTGATGTTACATGTTGCCTAACTCATGTTGGCCATGATCGTTTACCAGGACGTTGTCGCCTTCATAAAGAAACAAAACAAGAATTACAACAGAAGCTTTTGTTATGGGAGTAATGCACGTTTGACACGAAGAACGAGGGGAAAAATACGTACTGTATTCAACACCTCAACTGTCGATGTTACAACGATGACAGTGTAAATGATAATTAACAATGGGGGGTTGATTTCACGGGCACGCCTATCTCTTTTGCTCACTTGACAAAACCTCTGTTCTCTAAGACCACTCTTTCTCTTCTCTCTCCCTTGGATTCCCCACTCCCGAACTCAACTCACTTTTCTACCTCGGGGGTTGACATCGTACAAACAAGGTAACACAAAACAAAACAAGGGAAAACTGGTGCCCGTTTACCCCAAGCCTAGCGCTTACTAGTGCACATGTACCGGGGTACATAACACTTTTTATCGGAATCCCTAAACGCAAAATTGTTGAGAGTTGTATGGCAGAAACCATCATCGGTGATGGACTTTCTAGGGATCAGGCCGTTACCATGAAAGATCTGCATAACTTAGCTCAGAAAAACCCGAGTGTCTTCCGGAAACATAAGATCGATTCTGAGAGCGTTGACTTGTGGGTCAAACAAATGGCAACAGAGGAATATAATCCGGTATTTCTGTATAAAAAGCAAAATGTTGCAGATGAAGGTGTCTGCAAGCATATCCATAGAGTTACCCCAGTTTTAAGTGACAATCTGCGTCATTCACGTGTCATAGGAGCGGCATTAGTAGAGCAACAGATCGCTGAAAATGCCCAGCTAGAAAAGTTAGCTAGAACAACTAAACCGCCAGCCGTTTCCTTGGCAAACATTCGTAGAGACTTGCGCGAGATTCTTAATACGTTAACAACTGATCCTGGAGCCATCCGTGATTTGGAGATTCTTGTGGCTACAGCAAGACTTGTTAACAGTAGACCACCAGAGGAAAAGATAGTAAAAGAGACGTTCGAAAAATTAACTGACGTCCGTTCTAATGCCAAATTTATACCTCAAAGAGAATTTCATCGGACGCGCAAGCCGTACAATAACAAACCATCGAATGTCTTTCTAAGACATGGATTTAGCGATCAGCCATCCGACGTTTTAGATGACATCGTACCGCAACTCTGCGCTGGTTGCAGCAAACGAAACGATCCTGATGACGACCTTGATGATGATATTACTTGGGTTTGTTGCAGCGTGTGTAAGTCTTGGTTTCATATAACTTGCGCTCACAAGCAGCAGCCAGATTTATGCCTAAATAGTATACCAATGGACGACTTACATGATATTCAGTACATATGCCTTGTCTGTGTTAATGAAAGGGATAATGTAGTATTGCTTTGCATTTCGCAAAGCAATACTAATTAGCAATAGCAATTTTTTGATTGACTTCGCATTTTATTGCCGTATTCATGTCAATAAGTGTCAAGGTAGTCAAAGGTAGTTTGGGAGTTTTACTCGCAGGGTGCAGCTATGTGCAGCAAAGTTGTGATTTTTAGTTTCCACGAAGTCTGATAGTCTTACTCGCAGAACGCAGCTATATGCAGCAAAGTTGTGATTCGTGTTTCCAAATAATCTGCGAGTTATACATCAGCAATTATATTCAGCAAAGTTGTGATTTTTAGTTTCCACGAAGTCTGATAGTCTTACTCGCAGAACGCAGCTATATGCAGCAAAGTTGTGATTCGTGTTTCCAAATAATCTGCGAGTTATACATCAGCAATTATATTCAGCAAAGTTGTGATTTAAGTTTTCAAGCTGAATTGTATTTATGATTGTGAATTCGATGTATGGTTGTGAATTGAGTGTATGGGTGTGAAGGTAAAAAGGGGTACCACACACCGTGACACGACTGAGATGTATTGGAATATTAATATCAGTACACTCGGTAACCGTGTCATCGCTGAGTGGGACCCGCAAGCACTTTGAATTGTTGTGAATTCCATTTCATTGTGTTGTGTTTTGAAATTTGAATTTTTTTAGAACATTGCAGAAATATACAATTAAACAAGAAAAATATTTTTTTTATTTTACAAAGTAATTTTTATTTTTTCGGGCATATTTTAATAGGCATTATGCGGTCACAGCATTATTACAGCGGCCACGGAAGTGTGCATAACAAAAAAGGTAACCAGAAGCAACTACTGTACATACAAAAAAGCTTAATAACTGACATGTCAGCACTCTTTTCAACTTATCCATGACACAACGCCATCAGTGATTTGGACTGAATAAGGAGCTTCTAAAGTTGGCAACTTAGATAGGGCTGCTCGAACTGCTCTTGTCTTACCTTCCCACGCTCTATAGGTCCGCTTAAACAAAAAACTCATAACTCCCGATGGATTTTTTGACAGGAAGGTTAGCAACGTCTGCAAAATCTTTTCTGATCATTTTAACGGCTTTCCTTACTTTTTCTATTGCCCACACCCAATAACAGCGAAATGAAGCGTGAAATTTAGCGAAAACTAAAAGAATTAATAAAGGAAACTCTAAAGATCGCAAAAACTAAATACAACTTTGTAGACTGCTAGGTGGTTGCCTATAGTCGCTCCGGGTTTCGGCTTTTCGAGGTTTTGCCGCCTAGTCGCTCCGGGTTTAGGCTTTTAGGCAAAAAGTCAGTACTGCTCACCGTGTACTCCCTTCCTGTCTTCTCTTCCCACGGTACGTAGGCTACACAATCTTTTCTGCTTTTTCCAGAATCTTCCTTACTTTTGCTATTGCCCCGCACCCACTACTTGTTTTTAGGCTTTTCTACCTCAAACTTTGACTTCCAAATTTGGCTTATATGAAGAATTTGCCATGCGGTTTAATAGTGTTGATAGAAGAAGACACTACATAGCTGATGGGCTATGTGTCTTTTCTGTTTACTGTTTTAAAAAAATGCTATCAAATAAATAAGAACTGATACAAATAAGAATAAGAATTGTAAGAACCGGTACTGATAAAGAAGCTATATACAAAGATAACTACTTATATACAATATATGCTACTGTAATAACTAATACGAAGATAACTTACGCCAAATCAACTGGTCATAAACTTAAGCTATGAAAAAAATTTGCTTCAGCAACACCGGTTCCAGAATTCCCTAATCGGAAATTCTAAGTTGCCCTCTTTGGACCCCTTATGAGTTGTCTTCTATGTTGACTTTCTTATTGTGTTCCTTTATACTTATTCCTTAGAAGGGCCTATTGACTTAACTTGGCTAGCACTTCCTAGACTTTTCGTAGAACAGCCTCCAATACCCTATATAGGAGATTATCTCTTGCGGATATATAAAGTGGAATCAGCATAGGCAAAAGATGTAATTCTTCGCCAGCGCTCACGCAATCTACGCAAGCTCTTGTAAAAGTAGCCAAGTAAAACAAGTTCCTTTAACTATAATCTAAAAAGCCCAACACTTTCATTGTCTTTTCATTTTAATTCTTGCGATCAAAATAAATGTCCTTCACTTTTGCTTCTTTCGTTCTTCACGACCTTCCCATACCAATACCGCGAAAATAGGGGGTGGAGGATACTTGGAAGACTTTTGACCGACTTCTGCAAACAATCTACGTCTATTCTCTCTGTCGTGTCAATAAACGGCGAAAACGGACCACATTTCGAGTTTTTATTTCAGAGTGGTAAATATTTTGAGAATTTTACTCACTTCTGTTGGGTTTTCATCTGTACTTCTTTTTGGTGGGCCATATCAAATCCAAACTGGGCTCATTTATTCTATTTTTTTTCCAAATGAAGTCCAAATAAAGGTGAAAAAGACGCCCAATCCTTCTCCATGAGTTCAATAAACATCTCGTTGCGAACCTGAATTAAATTTTAGCCATCGATTAAGCTTTCCAATTCTTGAGATTGTTTCAAGTTCTAAGAACATTGGTTAATTTCCATTAAACCCCGTGTAGACACCCTAATTCTCATTAACTGAAGCGCAAGTTGACAAATAAGCACATTTCGCAAACCTCGGAAAAAGTTGTACCCAGGTAGACTACGTTTGAAAAAATAAATACTGTGGTAGTAGGATGAGTCACGTACGAGAGCTAGAGAAGGCAAGTCGTGTACCAGAGTGCGAACAGTAAAGTCGAGTTTTTACTTTTGATCCGTGATTACTTTAACCCTGTGTAACGAGTGAATTTGCTTGCCATACAGAATAAAGACACTTAGCCTATATTAATACAACATTAACCCATGCTTATAGAAGCTGCTTATTCTTCGAAGTCGGTAAGTTAGCTCACCGTGTATTCCCTTCCAGAGTTTCCTAATCGGAAATTCTAAGTTGCCTTCTTTTGACCCATTCTGAGTTGTCCTCTCTATTGACTTCCTGATTTTGTTCCTTCATTTATCCCTTAGAAGCCAGCATTGACTTAACTTAACCAGCACTTCCTAGACTTTTTGAAAAACAGCCTCCAATACCCTATAGGAGATTATCTCTGGCGTATATATAAAGTGGAATCAGCATCAGCAAAAGATGTAATTCTTCGCCAGCGCTCACGCAATCTACGCAAGCTCTTGTAAAAGTAGCAAAGTAAAACAATGGAATAAACTATGGAATCAGGATAGGTACCAAGAGTTTTTCGAGCAATCACACAATCTACTCGAGCTCTTGTAAAAAGTAGTCTAGTAAAACAAGTTCCTTTAACTAATCTAAACGCCCTACATTTGTCATTGTAATTCTTGCGATCGTAATCGTCATGCAGCTTACTTAAAGTTAATCATGGTTGCTGCCTGACTTTGGTAGTTAGATAATGCACTCCAAAAGAACCTGGTCTATTCATTAAAACAACACAGGAACCTTTTTTTTCCAAAGCCAAAACCGTCGGAGCTTATATACGGGTAGTTCAGGACGCAAATATAGAAAGATCACAACAATTAGTCGTCCGAGTGCGGTTAATCAACAGTACAAGTGGAATAAGGTCAGGTCAGGTCAGATCAAAGACTTAGGTCAAATACCAAACATAATCTCCCAATACCAAGGTTAACTGATAAGAAATACACATCCTTATACCTAGGCTATAGATGGGACTAGTTAATGCCGATAATCAACTCCGACTATGCTGAGTTAAATGTGTTTAAGTGAGTCGTCTAGAAACAACAACATTAACGCTAATGATAATCAACTGTTAACGAAGTTTCCGAATTGATAAAGTTGTTACAACTTCATTAACTATGACCAACATTTAGCTAATGCCTAAAAGTCGCGTCTAGACAACTTATCTGATTAAGTTAGGACTAGGATATGACAAAATAGCATTTCGTCACTTCGTAAAAACGTTTTCCTCATATAAATATAAAAAATAACCAATCCGAATAAAAACCGAATCGGTCTCTTTTCTAGTGTAGGCCTTAACTGATCACAAATGCACCGCAAATAATGCTCTGAAAAAAAATAATTGGCCATACGTGAAAACGTCATTTTTTGGTCGTTCGAATGGACTTTCTGTCGATAATGTGTTTAATTATGTGAAGGTGCTACACCTAATAAAGCACTGAAAAGGTTTAGTCTTGGTAAAGCATATTTCTTCGCGTCGGAAAAAGTCTACATTCCGAAAATGAACAACACGGATGTGAAAGAAAGATGGTTATATAACAAACTATTTTTCAGAATGTACTACTTATTTATAGATCTTTATACAAATCAGGAGACGTCTTATTAATGAAACTATATATTTTGATTGATTGTCTCTCCTATTTCTCGCTATTCTTTTGCGCAAGATGAGCAGCTGGACGAGAATTAAAGTTTCTCCAAGAAAACTTGGACAAACACTTCACTTGTCAAAGGTGTAAGCGGAAACACGTCCATCGTTTGCGGTTCAAAATACTTTCTGATAGGAAAGCGACAGTAAAAATACTTTTTGACAGAAAAATGTTGTCCACATGCTTCCAAACTCTCGATATGGCCGTCACGAAAAAAATTCCTTTCCTATTTTAGAGCTCCGGAAATTCTGTGGGTCAAAGTAATATTCTTTGCGTCATAATTAAGTTTACCAGTCAAACAACAGCTATCAAAGAATTTATTATGCATAAATATAGATAGATCGAGAAATGGACTGTTTCACACAGCCCTCTACGAGACTTGTTGGAAAATGCCATATCTACCAAAGCACTATGTATGACTCAACAAGACAAGACAGACGTACCATTTCTACTTTAATCAAACTGAGATCCACACATTTTCCTACAGAAGCCTTTTTATAATATCTCAACACAAGACTTGACACACATTTCCTTCCGGTGTAGACTTTTAAACAGACTAGAGCCTATATTTATTACGTGAACTGGCAAAATTGAAACTACATTTTAAGTTAACCCACAGACTTTTTTGACTGATCAAAGGCTTTTCCCAATAGTCGTGGCTTTATGTCAGCCTAAGAACTTTGCAAAAAACATAGTCATACTGCTTGCTGCCTTACAAGAATTGAAACGAAGAAAAAAATCAGCAGCAGCATCAGATCACTTACGTTCCCAAAGAAAAGTTGCGAACTTCTCGTCCTTTAATTTTTATTTCAGGTTTTTATTTTGTATTAAGGCATTTGTTAAGCATAATTTGGTCTTCTTGGTTATAAAAACTTGTTACTTAAACAACAAAGGACGGGGCTGTTAAGATAACATTCCACTTTCACTGTACGTTTTTTTAGTCATATTAATATTATTTCCGTTTTGTTGCCGTCAGTTGTCAAAAACCCATGCCACCTACTGAACACATAATATTTTTATATTTATTATTTCGGTTCTAAGCACCCTAGGGCGTAAGCCGCAGCAAGGCATGGGGAGAAAAAAAGATCACGTGCAACATGCGTTTTGCTGCTTTTAAGAACCTCCTACAACATGGCTGAATCCGCTTATGCGGCTTGCTGCTTTTAAAACACCTCCTGCGACATGGCTGAATCCGCTATGCGGCTTGCTGCTTCTAAGCCACCTCCCTCAGAACCCGCTTTTATGCGGGGTTGCTACTTTTGGTAAACAAGAGGGTCATGATAGCTCAACGTGGTAGCAACTACGGAGTTCGTTGCAGTTGGAAGGTCACACTGCCTTGTGTATGCAAACACAGCTTGTTTAACAACAAAAAAGGAGGGCGGGGTCTAAAGTTTCAAATTTTAAATGGTAAAGGTCAACCACGAGATGTCCTGCATTTTCTTTAGTCTCCGTTAGATGTCGGCTTGAAAAGTTCGAACATAACAAACATTACAAGCGTAAAGGCAGCGGTTGCGTCGTAAATGCCGGTAAACGCGAATGCAATCACAAATACGGGTTGGAGTTGGTCAGTTTAAGGTTGCGTAAGGGACGATTAAAGTCATTAAAGAAGCGATTATCAGTCGCAGAAAAAAAACGGATTTGTGTTTGGTAGTCAACCCTAATTATTCGATAACTATGTGCAGAGATAGTCATCGGTCAAAGAGGGGAAGCCAAGGGCGGATTATTGATCCGATCCATGCATATACACATAACGACAACATAAGAGCGGCGATTTCATGTTTAGGGGGGAACGGGGGCGGGGTCTGCTTTCTCCCCTTTAGCTGCAAGCTTTGAACCCAAACAGGGGATTCCTCATGTTCCATATGCTCCCCCGCCGAGCATTAGGCAAAGGCCTCAAGTTATAGTTAGACGTGTTCGCATCTGGCATCTGCGTCTGGCTGCTCACATTCACACAATCCTTACAACGCCCCCCACACGGTGAACCCAAACACAAAATCTACGGAAGTTAGTTGCACCCTCCCCCCATTTTGGCCTGGCTTTTTCGCCTCCCGTTCGCCGAGTTTACAGTTTAGGTCCGGACGAGAGCAAGAAACATCAACGTCCGCTTTGTCCGTTGGCTGCTCTCAATTAAGTCCAATTGATCTCATCAACGTCAGATTTTTAACTCACCCAGTGACAAAATTTCCTAGGCACTGAACCAAACGAATTAGCTTAAAACCAAACGAGCTTTGTTAAAAATGTCACTGAAACCCGAAATGGATCCTCTGGAAGCAATTTGCCCCAAAAATCAGGTACCAATGTTTTCCGAATCTTTAATTAGTTACATTTCTACGTCAGAACAGATATTAGTAGTGTCTAGTTATTAGAATTACGCCCTATAATCAATAGGTGCAACTATAGAATTGGAAAGGAAAGCACTTTGAATTGAACTTAAACGTTGTTAAGTTCAATTAAAAGTGAAGTCGAAACTAGATTCGTAGAAACGAATATAAAATCACAAGAAACGAAAATGAATTCACAGAAGACTTGAATTGATCCGAACTGAATTGTTGTACTTAAACTTTGCTTAAATTCAACAAGAGTTCGTAGAATGAGTGTGGAAGAGGTGAAACAAGGGGACGATGCTGCTGTGAGCGATTCGGACGAGTTGAAGCGCATACTTCGGTCGCTGATTAGGTTACGAAGATCGTGACGTGGAATTGTATCAGTCTATAATGAGAATGTACGGCTCTTGGGAACCAGGTGATTAATACCGATTCCATGTTTTCGTAATAGGACCCTATCCAAATGGCCGGTTATCGCGCTTGTTTGCTGGAAGCGTTGCGGTTTCTAAGGGAAGAAGCCCAGTGCGATGGGAGTCATCCGCTAGTCATGGCACTGCAACAGCACTTGCAATTAGAGCAAGCCGCTGTCGAGTACGAGAAGCTGCTTAATTGCTTGTTCGAGGATCAGGCCGAGCAAAAAACGGTGAAGCATTGTATAGCCCAGCCCGGTGGTAACGGTGCTACTTTCGCTCCGCAGGACTTGACAATTGACGAGTTGGAAAACAAAGAAAACTACCAGTTAGAGAGCGATGACATGGAACATGAAAGTTTGGAGCAGATGCGGCAAACTCTTATCAACGCAGCCTATCGCGGTTGTGATTTACATCCGCACAATCCCAATCTCACATTGAATACGTCCTTACCGTCACCAGGAACGGTCCCTCGCTCACCGAGTCGTTAAACTCCCCACATTTTCACGTGCAAAAATTCCCCTCAACATAGTCATTTTCATCATATTGTTTCGTCCTAAAACCTCCTTGTTTGTCAACGAAAGGCGAACCTTCTTACACAAGAAGAACGTTTTTAACCAAAGGAAAACAATTTTCTTTTAGCATCTATATTTTTTTTTTACTGCCAAACAATGAGCAGCCGCATCATTGTGCATTTTCTAGTCTTAAAGAGAAGTTCTACGGTTGTCATGCATTGCAATTATTTTTTGTTTTCTCTTTTCTTGCCAGAAAAAAGGAAAAGCCAAGGTAGTTTATAGCCTTGACCTTGGAAGTCGTTCGGATATGACTAGGATGATAAGGGGCGGGGCCAATTTTTCGTATCTACTTAATACATTCACTCATATAAACGGCATGTCAACGCTATCACACTTCTTTTTAGCTTTTTCCTTTTATATCAGGATCATTGTGTGTCAGGTCCCGCCTGAGGGGGCGGGTCCTCTTCTGAGGAAGCGGCCATTGTTGCCGAAGTGGTAGCAGCAGCCGAGGAGGTACGAGGAGGTATGGAAGAGCTGGGTTGGTGGGATTGTTGATGGGCTAACAACAGTTGCTTTTGGTGCTCCAAATGCTGTTGAAGCTGCTGCACAATGGGATGCGTGGGTCCCAAGCATTCTTGTTCGATTAGGAAGCGAATAGCTTCGCGGGCACATGTTTCAAAGCCTGCCAACTCCACCGCATCTGGTAACGCTGGCGAGGAGGTACCTGAAGAACGAGATCGAGAACGAGATCCGGGCCGACTGGTGGGTGAAGATGCTGCCGACAGAGAGATGGACACTTCCGGTGATGCTGGAGGCGAGGGAGGCGTGCGGCATGTCTCAGGTTCGGCGGCTATAATACCCAAAATATTTTAGATCTTTTAAACCTCACGCCCCCAGGGGTCTCTTGTAACACAAAAGCTATGACCAAATGTTATACCCAGTCGTTTAGGAACGGTGGACAAGTTGTCCGCTGACATGGCCCGCTTCCGTTTCTCCATAACGAATTTGATAAGTGCAAGACGGTATCCTAGACAACACGTGCGGCTGCTAGACAGATGGTTTCTTTTGGAATCCAAGCGCAATTACCACAGCTCCTGAAAGTTCAAACCTTAAGATTTATGACAACACAGTGTTTGAAACATTCGAAACTTTTCGAGAAACAAATCGAGACAATGAAACGCTTACAAGAGAACGTTTCTCAACATTTGATCCTATACTTTAAGTACTGCAGCATGTGTCTTATAAGACACATGCTGCAGTACTTAAACCTTCGATACCTATAGGTATCGAAGGTTTTCCGGTTGAATAAACTACGACATTAAACAAATTATGTACAATTTAAACAAAAATATCTCCTCGTAAGACAGCAAACAATCTTTAGTTTAGTATCAGAAGAAGATAATATCGCGTTTTACTGGCTGCACTGGTGCAATATTTTTGCCACTCAGTGTATCAAAAACCTACAAGTTAGTTTAACATTTACGTGTATAACATAGAGATGTAAACATATACATATTTGACACACGGTGTACACACATTGAGTGTCAAAAATATTGCACCAGTCCAGCCAGTGGAACTCACTACTACATTATACCCTGTTAAGCGTACCCTAGTAACGTATAGCATAGAGTTAGATAAAAAATATAAACTTACTAACAATGAATTATCCTTACAAGGGAAGGATAAGATGGTCTGGTCACAACAGTTTCGTCTTATCTTGTTTAATCCAGGTGTGAGCCACACATGACACTTCGGTGTATAGTAAGTTTAACCGGTGAGGAAAGTGTGTTATGTTGAGAAAGAATAAGCGACACTCACAGGGAGCAGGCCAATAAACCGATATGCCAAAGTCGGGAGAACTACCTCATGTTGAGAGGCAGGTTGAAGGAAGACTGGGACCCCCATGCCCCCATACGTTCTTACTCTTTGCTGTCTAATCCTCGCAAGGTGGTTAGCATTCAAGTTTTAAAAGGGAGGGTGGGAGAAAGGCACGACACGCTTCCTTTTACCCCAACTCAGTCTTGGAAGAAGCCGAGGAGCTCGAAAAGCAGTAGAAGAAGAAAAGATTCTCTCCTTCATGGCCAAAGGGAGCACACCGGGCAGGTGCAGATCGGCGCCCGTGACGACAAACGAACTAGTCAGTTGGTCGGGACAGGCAGCTGCAGCTGCTACTCGCCTGGAAAAACCTCCTACCCAACACCCCACAACGCTTTTTTCCCTGCTCGGCTGCTCCCTCCGTTCGCGCGCGCGTGGCACAGGGACAATTAAAATCCCACTCCAAATTATGGTCCGTAAGAAACGAGTCATACCCAAAGCAACGCTCTGCCGCTTTGCCATGGTCACATACACATATTCGCCCGAGGTCCAGCAACCTTTTCAAAAGATCTCCCCAACCGAAAATGGTTCGAAATTCCGGCGAGGCTCTGTAGTCTCTCTACACAACCCAGCTGCCCGTCGTTCCTTTTTCGCTTAGGGGTCGATAGCTAACAGGTCAGGCAGGGAGCAAAAGCAAAAGCCCACTTTTGTTCCTCCTCTCAGTGCTTTGCAAAGCAATTATCTTGGTAGACAGGTAAAAACCATATGGCGCGAAATTCACCCTGCACCCTGCGAATCCATCTTCTTCTCCGGGCTCGGGTCATAGTAATAGTGTGTAGTTAACATAATACTGACAAGAGGGGGACGATGGACGCCAAAGGCGAACTGAGGCGAAGATGCAAATTTCTGCAAATAACTTTGATTTATTTTTCTTTTACAGCTTGTACATAAAGAGCGTAAAGTATAGAGACTTCTATTGCACCTGCAGCCTTGGGTTTCGGTTTCAGGGTAAGCAAAAATGCGTTACACCACACCTGCCTCCAAAGTAATAGTTAATAAGATACACGGCTATTATTTACATGCTTGATCTCTGAGTTTTGGTAAGCAAGGTTTGAAGACTTGATCCGTAGTCATTAAGCCCAGGTTTTTGGAAAGGAAGGTTATAAAGTATATAAAAGCCCAGAGGCGGGAAAACAAAATGCATTGTTATAATAAAGTTTTGTTGGAAAAAATTTTCCTTGCATTCCGTTTATTTTGGCGTCCCAGCACTTGCGTTAGTGACGGATCGGCCGCGATCGGGCTAAAAAGTCCGAATCAGAGTCCGTATGGCCCGAAACTGAACCCGAGGGGCGGGGCCGGCTCTTATAAGGGGCGTAGTTCACTGTTGGACGTGGTGAAGGGGCGCTGGTTCTGCCCCCGTTCGCAGCATTTGCCCCCAAACCGTGAGCAAAATCCCAGCGATAATTATCAGAGTAACGAGACGCAGACGCACCTGAAAAGAACGCAAATAAGTATTCATGTGTTGTCTCTTTTGGGGCGAGCTCTACTTCGTTCAGGCTTAGAATGGCTGCTATACATACCAATGAACTGAGGGGCTAATGATACTGGCAAATAGCAAATAACGTATACATAAAAAGTATTTCACTGCTCTAAATAATATATAAGGTGTAGAGTAACTTGTTTTCAGTACCCGCACAGCTGCACGCACACCGTATCATTTGGATTCTTGGAAGTCTAAATGATACACACTTTTTATACACTTTTCAAAGTGGAATTTCTTTCTACAAGACCTGGTTTGAGTTCTTTTTCTTTGAAGCCTGACTAGGCTTGTTTTTATAGTAGGAATATGCTGGCAGGGATGCCCCAGTCTGTGCAGGTGGTTTGAATCAAGTCAGCTAACTTAACTGGTGCAAGGAAGCTAACATACTTTACATGAAATTATGTAATCCAATTAAATTATTTATCTCTCAGAATTATGTTAAAAAAATTGAAAAAGCTCGAAATGTCAAAACTTGCTTTGACATCAAAAAGATCACTTTTAGCAAAGATACAAGACAATAAATAAATACATAATAAAAACATCAAATACAAACATGTGAAAATTATCCGCAATATTTCTTATGTTAATAGTTTGTTAACATCAAATTAGTTCTTGTTGAATTTTTTATTAGTTTCTCTTAATATTTATAGTTTGATTTTTCGTTTTAGACCTAAGTTTATTAAAAATTCTGTTATATTTTTATTTAGTACTAGCGATTACTGTTACACTTTGATAGCTTCATTATATGGCTAGTTTAAGAAAAAAAATTGAGAAAATAGAAAGTTGATTACCTGACGGAGTATTTGAGCGGCAATTAGAACTAGACCGACCATCTCTGTATAAAGAGCTCTCACCCCCTGACTCGGACCCCCTGTAAATGGAAACATTTTGATTAGTTTTCCAAGAAAGGTACTCCCAAAAATATATGGTACCTTCTTTGTGGTCGAGGGTTAGGATCCACGTACTGTCGTGGACTGCGGTAGTCTCGGTACTGGCGATGCTCTGTCCGGTACTCGGACAATTCCTGGGTTAGGCATCTGTTGCGCGACGGAGAATCGCGTTTGGATTTCTTATCCGTTTTGCTCAAGCTACTCGTCGAAGACTCGGCTTTGCGTGGAATGTGGTATCGTTCGCTGAGTTCAACAGAAGACGTACTCAAGTTGCGACTAAAACGAGCTGCCTCGTTTGTTAAGGCTGTCGGACGATGCTTATTCATACTGGAGTCACTGCTCCTGCGCGGTGTGTAAGAATCGCTCAAGTCAGCCGAGGAAGTGCTGTAATCCAGTTTCCCTTCCTTTTCACGCGGCTTCGAACGCATGGAATCGTCATCTGGGTACTTTAGGTACCTAACGGGCATAACTCCTTCCTTTTGGGACTGGGTTACAGTGTTTTTCCTCTCGAATCGCGATTCCCGCTCTGCAGAGGGAATTTGCGCCGTTTGAGGGTAATCTGCGTTGCCATTGCGCACCCGCGAAGCCGCAATGATCTCGCGGCGCATTTCGACCTCCTTGCGAGGAGCGGGAGCGCCTTCAGGATCCTGGCGCGTGCGCGAAAGGGTCGAATCAGCGCTGGACAAAGCACTTTTGGATCGGCGCCATTTCAAACCCAGAAACGAGCGTTCTTTGACGATTTGCGGTGACCCGGACGGTAAGTCGGGTGTTCGAGAGTCCCTGACGCGGTAATCCTTGCCATTGATCGCGTACGGTTGATTTTCACGATTGGGCGATCTGATCTGATTTGGATTGGGCAACCAGTACTTTGAATCTTTGGTAGAATTCGACTCAGCTTGGGCCGAAGGAGATTGGGGAGCCGAAAACGACGAATCCCAGGGTTGTGAAGGCGAAGATTCTTGAGCAGAATCATCCCAATCCGCTGGCGACGTCGGCCAAGTCGGTGATTCCTCTTCCTCTTCTTCGCCGTCACTGCTCATGCGCACTGGATTCTCACCTCGACTAGAACTTTCCAAATTCAGCAACCGTAATTGCTGCCGAATCGTCGCCTTCTCTTTGGCTCGCTTCTTTTGGAACTGCTCCTCCACTTGACGCATTGATTCAACTTCGCGCAAACGCTGTTTCTCGCTAATTTCCGCTTCTTTAGTGAGCCTGGCCTCCACCATGCGTCGCTCTTCTTGCCGTATTGTGCTTTGGAAGGTGAATTTCTTCCCCTTTTTGCGCGCCGCTCTCTGAGCTGGGCCCATATTGCGCACAGAATCGTTCACGCGATCCAGCGATTGCGTCAAACCGTTCTCCATGCTAGGTTCCAGCAACGGATCGGCCGATCGGGACCGCTGCATATCATACGCTGTTACAATACGACGAGAATCGTACTCTGGCAAATACATGATCCGTTGCTTGGATCGATTCGAGTTCGAATTCTTTGAAGGTGACACCAAAAGTTGGGAGTCGGAACCGTTCAATACTGAATTGGGAGCACTCCTACTCAATAACCAGTTATCGGTCTCTTTTTCCCCTCCAGATTCAGAGAGATCTGGTGATTTACTCCTTGCTCGGATCGCGGCCGTGATTCCCGACACGGATCGCTTCAACTTTCGCAAACTGTTGTAAGTTTGTGGCGAGTTTTTATTTTTCTCGGTAGAAACCGATTCTTCCAGCGGGAACATCTTCCGCGTAAATTTCGGCGGAGTGATTCTACCGGACAAGTGCTGGTCGATACTTCCAGAGCGCTCAGCGATGGATTCGTCGAGGGTCTCATTACGATCCAAAGGGTTTGGACTGGAATCGCTGTTTAAGTCGTGCTCTGGTACCCAGTGGTTCGATACCGGCGACGACATAGCTAACGGCTGATCCGATCTCCGTAAAGGCGACGCTCCACTCGGCGCTAGATCGGGTAAAGGCGCCGGGCTATTGGTGTCGTCGGCGGAGATTCCTGAATCTGCCGATCGTTCGTTTGGTCTTGCAGGTGCTGCTGGTCTTACGCGACGACTGATCCGATCTTCGAACACGTCATTCATCTCGGCACTACTATCAGATCGAGATTGAGTGGTGGTGGCCAAACTGGGAATTCGTTTCTCGGAATCGGTCAACGAGTATTGGAATGTGTTGGACTGATTCTGACTCTTCAAATCAGCCTCTTCATGGCTGACGCGGGGCACTTTGGCTGTGACAGCTCCCAAAGCGCGCCACGCGGCCGACGGAGAAAACTTGGGCAAATCGAGGAGTTTTTTAGGTAAAGTCGGTCGCAAAGAGAGCGAAATCTCTTCGTGACTGCTGTCGTCGTCAGCGCCGGTAGTTTCGGGCGGTTGCGGTTTTAGAACGCTGTTGGAACGGTGAGGACGTTTGGAGCTGGATGGGGGGGAAGGCGGCAAACGCGGTGGAGGAGGGGATAATCGAGTGCTTTTGATTTTGGAGGATCTTAAGGTGGACATGTTGCCTGTAGCGACTCGGTCAAAATCCTGCAGGATCCGGTCGATTTCTTCTTGGGTGACGTTATCTTCTTGGCAATCGCCAGTGGTGACACGGGGTGGTGTAATCACAGGTGATAACGGAGGTTCCTGGACTTGTTCGGTGGCGCCGGCTGGCATTCCAAAGTAAAACTGCTTCGGCGATTCGAACGGTTGAACTGACGGAGAATCGGAGGTTATTTTGAGACTTTCTTTGCGTTTCAACTCCGAAGGTCGAACGTTTCGTTCGTGGACCACAAACGACGCTTGGCGAGCAGGTATTGCCCGTTTCTCGAGTGGAGTCTGGCTGTTTTCGGCGGTTTGAGGGCTGCGATTCAGGAACGATTCCTTGCGCTGGACCGCGTCTCGAATTTCGCGCTGGAACTTGGGGTCTGGATTAACAATCAGCGTAGGCTTGCGTTGGAGACTCACTTCGAGAGGATCATCTTGATCATCCCAATCGTTAGGGACTTTGACTGTCGCCGAACTGAATACAGTGATCGGACCTGGTAAGGTAGTGATCCTATCGCCAGATTCACGTCGATGGCGCATTTCGTTCGAAAGCGAACTGACCAGATTGCTGGTACTCGAAGCCTTTTCGCGCAGCGCTTGGTTGTGCCAATGTTCTCCTTTGGCTTTCACGTCAGATTTCGTTTTGAAGAGTCGGATCTTAAGCGATTCTTTGCTCAATTCCGGTTCGGAGAGGTTGAAGCCCGCTGAACTCGCCGGTCTATCCGAATCGCGGCGCTGGTACATTCCATTCTTCGATTTTGAAAGTGCTGGCTGCTGCGCATCCTCATGTGCAGGCGGGGGAGGGGCTTTGATGCGCTTTCTCGCCTTGATGCGCGACTTCGCCGGACTTTCTTCGATGATCGTGTAGGGCGCCGGTGGAGGAGAAGCTGAGCGCGAGGATTCATGTACGTCTTCGGATTCCGAACCCGGTTGGTAGCGGCTGTCACTCAACTCTCGCTCTGACTCGTAATTCGGGTCACGTCGTCGGTTCTGTGACTCTTGCGTGTTAGAATGCCGCACCAAAGGGGAGAAACCGCTGAGTGATTGAGCTGCGCTTTCTCCATGGCTGTGAGGCTGACAAACCGCCGAATGAGAAGACCGGTTCAACAGACTTTCGCGTCGCGACAAACGACTTTCGTCTATTATCTCATCGCTTCCGTCTAACATGCTGCGACGGCCCGAAATGGTTCCACCGTTCTGCAACAGGTTTCCATTGTTAGTCGGTCGGAGTCGAGGACCAGCTGGTAAATGTTCAGGCAATACTTTGACTTTCGGTACCTCCGATGGTGGTCCTCTTTTCGTGTACCTAAAAACAAACAAAATGAATACACATTCATTGGATTTCTTAGAAAATTATAAATAATTACTCTACCAAAATATATTGAATCGTAATCCCAAGAAGAAAGTAACCAGTCAATCTGGGCCGTACCCAGGATTTGGGTTCGGGGGTATTCTTTGGTTATTTGATTAGAAAAAAGAGCCGAAAAACAAAATGTCAACTTTGGCTTGGGTCGTATTTTAAATGCTCATGCATGCGTCTAACTTGCGACCCAAAAAAACGTCGAAAATTAAATAACAAAATGAAATTATAATACGAGAATTCATAAGAGAATTTCGTGAAATATTTCATTAATATGTTGGATTTTCTGTGGGTTTTTAAGACCAAACTTGGACTGGAAAATTAGCATATTGTGGGTAAGGGAAATGTAGTTTGAACCTGTTACGTACCGTGCAGGAGGGTACCGGATAACATCACTGAAGTCGTCTTCTTCCCATGTGCGACTTGCATAGCGATGCTGTTGATGTTGGGTAGCATGGTGGCCTGTTAATCCGGGTGCGATTCTGGGTTCAAAGTTGAGCGACGAAGGTCCTTCATAATACTCAGTTTTGTAAGGGCGAGGGTAGGTTTGGTTCCATTCTCCTTGCCCCCCTTCGTGCGCGTAATTATGCGAGGAATGCGCATGACCCATTACTTGGTCATAAACATTATCCCATTGAGGCCAATACTTCCTCTATTTACTATCCAGAAACGCCACGACTTTTAGTACACCTGTATAACGAGAACCAGAAAGTCCAGATATAATCGAGGTACAAAGATATAGATCTATTCCGCCATAAAACTGGTAAGGCACAAAACCACCAAATAGCGGAAGTTGGGTCTGAATGAATGAATGTAAACTTCGGTTTTTGCTTTTCCTGTTTCTCACGGAAAAGTTGTTACCCAAGTATATTTATTACACAATGCTAAACAATTTCTCAAGAAACGTAGCAAAATTTCCCGTTCTTGTTCCGGTTCCCATAACGTTCGAAATGCTTCTATTTTAGGTCACAATTCAGATTATTGCACAAGATTCAGATCAATTCTTGATATTTCTTTATTTTATTAGATTTTGGTATTTGAATTTTCTTTCCTGAATTCAGTTCTTTTTTTAATATTTTATTCTACATATGTTAAATCTGCATTTCCCTTTTCTTTATAATTAGTTTTACTATGTTTTATTATTTAATTCTTATTCCATTTCTACATTCAGTTAAAATTGCGTTTTAATATGAAATTTAAATTCTTTTTCTACTCCAATCTTAATTTCTTTTTCTCTTTTCACTATTTTTTACGTTCAATTTTTTTAGATTCAATTCGAAATCTGTTTTTTAGTCTTAAGATTTCAGGTCGCACGCAAGACAGGAATTGTTGCATGTTGTTCTATCATTCTAATCTCTTTAAGCTTTGTTTTTTTGGGAGTTATGTTTCTTTCTACCAAAAAAATAGATAAAAAATGACATATGAACACATTGGAGGGAAGGGAAACGGAAAAGCGGAAAAGCCAAATACCTCTGGAAATGAGCAAAGAGGTTAAGCAAATTACAGACTAGGACCATAATAAAGTAAAAAGTCTTCCTCCCCGAAAAGAGGTTACCTATGAACTCCGACAGAAGTGATTATGTTTAGGGTCTGGCACCTTTGACATTCTCACATAGTTAAAAAGAGCTGTGTCGGTCGGGAGATGATGAGAAAAACCGAAAAGCTTCCTTGTGTTGTCCTCTTTTTCCGTATTTCCGTCACGTCGTCGGCGAACGAAGGGTCTTTTATGTTAACAGAGCACACAAGGGGCCAATAGCCGGGTATTGTCGTGTTGATTCAAGAATTGGGTGTAAAAACGAAGAAACGCCACCATGTCACACAATAATATGCTGCTCTTAATTTGCATAACGAACAATGGTGGAAATTTCTATCCCCTTCCGTATATCCTGCAAGTCACGTGACCCGGCATGCCAATTCAATTGCCGCAAAAGAATTCGCCTCCGTCAACCGGAATAACTTACAACTGCAACACGAAACACAGACTTTCCCACCTTGGAATTCCAAAACGTTTCTAACTCTACGAAAGCTTCTATGCTAATTACGGTGCCCTTTATTACAGCAAACAAGAATGAAAAGTTAACTTGGCACAGATGCTGGGGAGAAATTTTACAGCCCCGAGCTTCTTCTTTTACCACTTTTTCTTGAAGAGAGTGACTGAAAGAGAAAGAGAAACTAAGCTTTTTAGCTTTCTATTTTATGTAGGGTGAAAGCATATGTTTAAATCTATTCGACGACCTACTTTAGCATGCAAATCAGTTTGATTTTTTAGGGTCACTAACAAAGACAATCCTAAGAAGAATCTTCAAGCTCTTCGGCAAACAACAATAGATTCCAAAGTTTCTCTCTAATTTCCCTCTTACATTGAATACTGTTTTTTAACCTATTATTTTTTTCGTCTGATTTGGGATATTTCCAATTTTCCAATTTTGCTCGAGGTTTTGGGTTGTTAATTTCATGTCGGTTAGCGATTTCAAGTTTGGTTAGGAATTTCATGTTTAGTTAGGGATTTTTCAATTTCCCTGAACGAATTCTTGCCTAATTTGAGTTCTTTAGTTTAACCGCAAGAAGATTACGGGATTCCTTGGGGTCTTAAAAAACCAGGAAGCCGAAGATTTAGGCAAACATGCAAAATGAACATTTTGTTTACCCAAACGAGTAGTTTCGGGGAAACGCAAACGTCACTTAGTTTCGCACCAGCACGTTACATACATTACGATTTGGCACCCGTAGCTGAACCCTGTTGCAATGTCCACATCCCGCTCGACACCCCCTCAAAATTCATTGTTAACTTAACCTGTTGCAATTTGCGAGCAAGCGTGGACACGTGACATTCTTTCTCATATAACAAAAGCGCGCAATGTCCAAAACGGTTTCGTAAACCCGCTTGTAGTTTAGACTTTTTTTTAACGTGTTCTCATTCCTCAGATCGAACAAAAAGTGCAGTTCTAATTATTACTGAACTTGGCCTTCATCTTTCGCGCGCGAAATCTGGATTCTTGCTCTCTCGTTCCGTTCATTGAACTTTTCAACCATTGTTATTAAGGACCCTTGCACCACTCAACCCCCTGCTCCCCGAACTCCTCCCCAAGTAGGCCGTTTAGGGGATCAGAAGTTGCTCCCAGAAAGTTGTCGGTCTTTTAGTCTCTTTTAAGCCTCTTTGAGCCCTTCAAAAGCTAGGCTTAAAAGGGGGCTCAGATGTATTTGGGAGGAAAAAAAGGTAAGGCTGGTCAAAAAGACGCTGTATAAAGCCACACCTGTGCGAAGGAGGAGTAAGCGACGAAAAAAATTACCCAAGCATGGACGCCGACAGGTAAAGCCCAAAGGGCCGAAGTTCTTTGGCGAGTTCTGAGGCATGGAGCTGGTTTTTGGCAGCCTTCAAATGTGTGTGTATATTTCAGAGCTCATGCTGTAGGGGCGGGAATTACCATTTACCATGTATTAAGCAACAATCAATTATGCAGCAGACAACAGGGCAACAAGCCACAGGTGTGGCGTTATTTCAGTGCTAATGCAGAACGCTACAGGTGTCAAGATTCGAGCTAGAACTTTTCGAAAAGACGGAATTTTTTGTCGATCTTCGCCTTAAAGAAAAAAAATTCAGGCACGCATGGTTGGGTTAATCCATCGTTTTTGCTGGAGCGAGTTTCATAGCGCAGGTGCAGTGTAGCAGAAAGAGAAACAGAAGCCGTACGAAAGAAAAATTCTTGTTCCTTCACTGTAATTCTATCAAATGCAATTCAAAAATCCCGATATTACCTTGTGCGCTTGGCTTAACTTGGTTTCCAGTTAAAGGGCAACGGGATTATCGGGTACAGTATTTATATTCCTTGTATTGGGGGAATCACCAAAGCGATTTTGTGAAACTAAACCTCACTTAAACGAATTCACAAAAGCTTAGAAACTAGCATGCTAGGGTGACAAGCTTCCGAGGGGATTGATGTGTCGAAAGTAACGTACACTAACGAGTTGGTACACTGTTTTCCGGATTTCGTGCTCCTCTAGGCACCTTTAGAAGGCTTCTAGTACGAAACCTGGCCTTGCCTTGCCTTACGAGAGACGATGAGAGACGAGCTTGAGGCGGAAAGTGTCCCTGTCTTGGGCTGAGAGTACTACCTTTAGTATATGCATACAACACCAAAGGCGAAGGATACTACCGCTAAGGATAAGCAAAAGCTAAAAGTAGGCCACGCCCCTTTGGTAGGAAAAGGCCCTTAAAGGAGCGTAACGGGACGTATGTTTGGGGGAATTTTTGGATATACAGGTAGGTCTGCGGACCCGCACATAGCGTTCTTAAATGGACAATATGTTGGCTTAAAACGGCTTTAAAGAAAAGGTTTTCCGGTATGCGAAGGTATTCAACCTGTTCTTGTTTTTCCAACATGGTTGAATGGCCGTACTCCATTAACTGCTGCCAGCCAAATTCCGGCCCAGATACGCCCCCTCCCCCTAAAAAAACCCCCGCCAGAAGTCGCAGGCGGGGCAGATGAAGTGACCGATATTAATTAACTGGAAGGGAGCTTCTTTTTTTTCTTTTTTGGAAAGGAAAAGTACTCGATCTTAATCGTAATTGAGAGTTAGTTGAACCGAATTTAGTTTTATTTCCGGCTTAGCGTGTTTTTTACATTTTTAGAGCGTTCATGTGCAAATTCGCAAGTTCTTGTTAACTTTTTTATTTATAATTTCTAAGAGGGATTGGAGGGTTTTGTTAGGTTGGTGCTCAGAAGATTGGGAGTTCGGAAATTCAGACAGGAGATATGGACTTTTTATAAACATATATCTGATTATCGTTAGAGTCTTGTTGAACTTGTCTGGCCGAGTTTTTTTCCCATTCAGGAAAAGTCTAAAAGCTGTCATTTGGTCATTTTGGGCCGGAAATGGCTGGTACATTGTGTCTACACGAACTTATCGGCGTTGTTTTTATGGCTTTTTTAGTCAACAAGGTCCGAACTTTTTAGTCCAATTTTCGGAACAAAGTGTTGCACTTTTGTTGCTCGTTAATTTTTAATTTTCTTTCTTCGAAGGGAAGTTCGACTAATTAGTCGTAAAATCTAAGACATTTATGGATCGGCAAGATTGCTGAGGTCTCCTTCCAATTAAGGAGGTTGATTAGTTAAACGGCGTTAATCTCCTGCACGGAAAACGAAATTTTAGTCTGAAAAGGGAATCTAGGAATTAAGGAAAAATTTTCAACTGAAAATAACTACAATGGGGTTAATGCCAAGAGATACATATCGGAAATACATTTAGGTTTCATAATAGGTGAACGTACTGTCAAGCCACGTACCTGCTGTGTGTATCTCGGGAGTTTTTGCTTGGATTATTCCGCCTTTTTTATAATCGAAAGCTTGATCAGTAAGGCGGGAAGAGAAATGGCCAATAATGGTCGGTATTTACGAACAGGAACGGACAAAATGGACGAAACGTGCTGTCTGCTTCCAGGCTCGGGAAAAATGCTCCGTTTCAGACCCCAAGGACGAGTGACTTAGCATACGAGCTACCAATTTTCCGAGGCTCTCCCAAAACGAACGCCCACAACAATAAATTGGAACATATTCAGTTTTGCTCTGTCCACCTATCCCAACGTTATTTCTTCCTCGCACGAAAAGTAAAGATAGAAAACTTGAGCCGCGTTCGTTTTGTACGTTCAACTTAAACGTAGACTAGCCAAACTTCCTTTACTTACGTTTTTAAGCGTTCGTTTTTAGTCCAAACTTTGAAAGTTGACGTAAGTCGACTTGTCCAAAAGTCTTGAGTCCAAAACGAACGGTTATCAGCATAAGTTTACAATTGCTCCGCCCATGGGTCGGTGCTTGTCCAAAATAAACAAAATACGAGTATGGATGTCAATAGCAAATCATTCTTTTGTTCTGTGGGCAGGGGCGTCGCGAGGGGGGGGTTTGGGGGGGTGCACCACCCCCCCAATAATTGGCCAAAAACCGATTCGGTAAAATTTGGGTCGCCGTCGGTAAAATTCGGAAAATGAAAATAAAACGAGTATTATTCAATAAATCTCGAAAAATTAAAGGAAATAACTACGATAATAACTGTTTAAATCTTTAATAGTCGATAGAAAATATAAGATAGAAACTATAATACAGTCGGTAAAATCGTCAACTACAGTCGGTAAAACTAAGGTCTCCACCCCCCCAATGGAAACCCCCTCGCGACGCCCCTGTCTGTGGGTAGTTAATTTCTTCCCTTCTTGAATCAGTTTTTAGTATTATCCGGACAATTTGAAAATATGGCCAAGGAAGATGTTGACAGGATAATTCTCTCACACTAGTTGTTTGCAACTTATGCTCGTGCTTCTTGTCCCAAAATTCATTACTTCGATTAAAAAATCGTCGATTGCGAATTAAATAATAAAAAAACAATTAAAATATATTAGAAATGGCGTATTCTTGAAAAGTAAGCAGTCTCCGGCATGCGCATAATAAACAAAGGAAATAAACAAGAGGGCGTGCTTAAGTTTAAGTCTGGACACATGAGTACTCGTTATAGACTTGCCTGACTTGAGACCAAAACTAAAAGTTGACTTTCAAAATCTAAGTCGACTAGCTAAATAAAACGCGTATACGCCCGAGGTCTCGAACGCAGATAAGCGCAAGTCTTTGGGTAGACTTCTAAGTTGATCAAACTTTGGTCAAAACGAACGCGGCTTTGATTGCATAACGGCCCTAAAGATGGAAATGTGTAGCTTGATTATATTACCTTATAACTTACATTCACTGTTGAAATTCTGAGTAAAAGTGGAAATTTTGCAGAAATATTACCTTTACAGACAAGAAAGGAACACAATTTGATTGGTTCATACATTCGCAATGGCCGGATCTGGTTCGTTGCGCAAAATTAACTCATTTGTACGCTATTTCTTGTTTCTATAGTTAATTTCAGCGAGAAGGTTTCCGAAATTGACCCAGAAAAGTCAACTCGAGCTTCTAAAAGGGTAAAAGAGCCTTCAAAGCTGAGCACAAACGTGCTAAAATGAGATACCACTAAATAAATACGTAAAAAAACGCCCCGGAAACGTCAATTTCAATTCCATCGAAACGACTCGAATGATATAAAAAGAGAGATTGTTCCATTTCCGTAAGCAAAGAAAGGGAATTCGCACATTTCAAAAAGTTTTTTTATTTGTTGCTTTTGATTTCCGTGAAAATTCTACGGGAAATTGGGTTAATCGCTTCAATCACCGAAGGCAATATTACAGCGTTTATAATTCTTACACTTCTTTATCCACGTACAATTTCACGTAAGTGTAACGGAGCGAGGCGACGACTGAGCACAGTTGCAAGGCCAGTTGAGGCGAAAGTGTTAAAAAATCGAGAACCGTGGGTAATGTGAGTAAGAGAAACGCTCGTCCATCCACTTCCTACATAAATCAAATTTGTGAAATCAATTCTCACGTACATGTCTGCCTTTTTTCATCATCATGTCATCTATTTTTTCGTCATCATGTCATCTATTTTTTTTCATCATCATGTCCTCTATTTTTCTTTCACTTTTTCTTTATTTTATTTCGTTTCTTAATTATTAATTTTTTACCTCTTTGAGAAGCTTGTGAGCTAAAGCGGCACAATCTGCTTGCTGGACAAAGTCATAAACTTGCGACGGAGTCCAATGCATGGGATTGGTTGTGATATTGAACACATTCAAAGGCGGCAAATCCGGGTGTCCCATACCGGGCAGGATTTTCGGAGGTCGGCCTTTCTTTTTCTTATATAATCCCTTTTTGCTCAAGGTTTCATCGCTGCCATTTTCGAGATTATAACAGGAATTGGAATCAATCAAGTAGTCGTCATATTTGGGGCGCTTATTCTCAAGATCCTCTTCGCATATCTCTTTCCTTTTGAGATCTTTTTGATGGTGCGAATTCTTACCGTGTCTTCTTGGTGGACAGGGTACTTCATTGGAATACAATTATTAATTAACATAATTTTACAAATAAATAAAAATTACTTTTAACTTACCTTTAGTTTGTTTTCGACATTGTTCAGGGCAATTTTCACCCACAAGTTCGAAAGATATGAGTCGAGGGCAAATTTGTAATCTGGAGGCGATTAAGCGGAAAAAATCTGGTACTTTGCCCAAGTGACTGGCTAATGGTACTAAACCCCGATAGGTACAGTTTTTGTACCTATTATTAAGAAATTCAATTTGATATTTTATTACAAATTTGTAGATCGGTGGATTGTGGACCAGGGTAAATTAAGTAAATTAAAAATTTAGCTAAAACTTAAGAATAAGGATTGTATCGAACTCTTAATTAGATATTTTATTAAAATATTATGTAAGGGCTGCTTTTAAAAAATAAAAAAAAATATGAGATTTTAAATTAGAGCCAACCTCGCTTTGATCGTTTCCAAGTACATGCCAGGGGGCGCAGGAACACCTATATCCCCTTGTAACTGTTTGAGGACCCAACCGGGCTTATAAGCCACTCCCAGGAGGAGCGTGAGTACTTCCTTAAGGACTAAATTAACCGGACCAGGTCCGACTTTCTTGGGCAAAGCTGTAAGCTTGTTTCGGCTCAGCCAAGGACCAACAAAACAGCGAAAGTTGAAATAAATCGCAGGACACCACATGAGCGGATTGGCATTTAGGTCAGGAATGGTGATTATATCCTTTGGCCTACGGAAAAGGTTAAAAAGAATGTGATGCCATCTCAAGATTGGGCAGGAATGCTGATATTTACTTGGGATCGGACTCAGGTTCAGGTTTGGAAAGGGAAGAAATGCGATCTGGAGTGTATAACTTGAACCCGTATGCCTTGTGCCAATCAATAGGGAAGATATCACAGCTGCTGCTATTTACATAAAATTCGAGCCTAGAGTCATAGAATTTTTTCTTTATTTTTATTCGGCTTAAAAGGTATTTACGAAGTACGTTACCCGTCTGTGTCGAGCTTAAGTTTGACTATGTGGCTATAAATGCCTATAATTGTTGCGACATGGATCTGCTCCGGCATTTGGGGATGCACTGCTTCCAGTTTCACGTTTAAGATCATTCCTAACTCTTCACCATGCACCAGTATCCGTTCGCTTAAACTGTTTTTCCAGTGAATATCATGTATACTATCTGTTACGCCATGTTCTTTCGCAAAACCTAGGATAATTATGAGAATAAATTACGTTCATTTTAAGGGTAACTTCATACCTGGCGGGAGAACATAAGGATCCGAAAGGTAGGAACACCGTTTTTTGCCACTAGCCAAATCTAGTTGGAAAAACGTGGCGTCGACCACTTGTACAACAGCTGGTTCTAAGGAAAACGGGTTGTTGGGATCAATAGCTTCTACTTTCGATCCACTTTCTAGTCTGTGAGGCTCTGATGGATTCCAATCCTATGAATCGAACCATTAAAATCTATTAGAATTATAATACTGGTAAAAATATAGTTATTATATAATAGTTAACTTATATATTATATCATACAATTGCATTATATTGATATTGAAAATATAATAATAATAACAATAATACACTATTATGATTAAACTATTGTGTTCGTACCACTATTATTATGACATTAATATTTGCTAGTTTTTCTTCGCTTACGGAGATGAGATGAGCAGGAATGGGTGTAAGATTACTAAAATCTAAATTGGCTTGCCATTCCGACTGTAAACAAGTCTCGCAAGGCGGTTTATATTGAAAGCCTTCTGCAATAACAGAAAATTTTAATGACGAATCATGTAAAAGACTTCTTATTACCGTGTTGGGCAGTTTCTGTAGGTCGAATTCGATGCGAGGTATAAAAAAGCCAAAAGCTAGGCAAATGTGGACAGTAGAGATACGTTAACTTGAGGCGTCCTCCTCTATTAGTATCGACAGTGGCCGGCCAAAGAGAATAAGGTTCAGTTTCGTCTTGTATTTCGACGCACATTCCTTCTTGTATTTCAACCCACTTTGGTCCTTTAACCTTGAATTTGAATTACGGAAAAAATTTACATACAAAAGAAAATTAAAAGAAAGGTGCTTGTACTTCGGGGAATTCACCAGGTAAAGTAGCCGGAGTGGTGGCTAGAAATTCTCGCAAGATTGTAGGCCAGCTGCCGATCTTTCTCGCTAGTTCCGGAGTAGGTTGGACTACGTGTCCGTTCTTCGATGCAAAACCAATAGGTTTTATGTCCAAATCTTGAAAATTGCCCCAATGTTCATGAACGGGCTCTACGTCTCCCAGCCATTTTAATCTGATAAACGGCCCACATTGTAAAGTGATTTGAGCAATCCAGTAATTTTTGCATGTAGGAGTGCGGAATTCTACCGCCAAACCTTCGTAGTTATTTGTTATCTTCTCCTCGCTCACCTATCAGAAAGAAAATATTCAAACTTGCTTCATTTCAGACTAAACTTATCTACATGTTGGAAAGCAATGGGAGGAACTGGCTCTGTCCCAGTAGCTTCCAAATAAGCATCCCAGGTAAAGTTCTCCTCAGTTTTGTCCGTTCCGCTCATTATCTACAATGTAGTGCAGAAGTAAAATAATTAATCTCCATAGTTTTCATTTTAAATTAAAGAGAATTACCTGTGTCGCATTGGTTTCTAAAGAGGTTAAATTTCGGAGCTAAGTACTTTTTGTCGCCCTATTTTGCTGCTATAATTTCAAGTTCCCAATAGATGGCGACATCCGTCGATCACTATGCGAAAATTCGATTTAAATCCCTCTTTCATTACTTTAGTACAAATTTCACTATTACTTTTCTATTAAAATAAATGCTTATTAATTACTAAATAAGTTATACAAAATATATAAATGACGTCTTATCATATAAAAAATATTACTCATAATTAAACTTCTACGAATTCCGACATGGAGAAATAAATTTCTTGAGGTTGAGCAGATGAATCCAGCAACAACACGTTTATTACTTGACAGTATTGATTTAGAGTGTGTATTGAATTGCAGAACGCATTTAGGATTTTCTATAGATTAATACGGCGGTCATAGAATAGGCTCACTTGTCTGAGTTCGCAGTGTCAAGTTTGTTTCCGTTATCGCCTCTCCAAGGACGTCTCTCTTTCTCGGATCGGAACAAGGAAACAGGGGGACGAGATATTTTCCGCTAGGGATGTGAATGTTTTCAGTGTTGACAATGCGTTGACAGAAGCACCTAGTCACAAATGGAGGAAACGTCTAAATAGAATGGAGCTTAGTAAATGGACCATTTTTAGCCTGTTGGATCCGAAATTCCTGTCACATTTGCGATCAGTATGCGTGTTTGGTAAGTCTTAACTGTTAGCTCATCTTTGTATTTTAAAAGCCTTTTCGCTTTATTTATGGTGTTTTCTTCGTTGCCTTTCAGGTAATCTTGGAAGTGAAGTGTTGATGGTCACAAAAGATGACGACGTTTACGCGATGGGCTGCAATTCTTCAGGTTGCTTGGGCCTGGGCGACACTTTTAGTACTTTAGAACTTCGAAAACTTGAAGTACTTTGCAAGAAGAATATTAAAGGTACGGTATATGCGTCACGTGTCTTACAGTGTCGCATTTGTAGCGCTTTGTATTTCATGTGTTGTTTCCCACAACGTAACTAGAAACCTTAGAACAATAGAGTGACTCACGGTTATCTCATTTTTCAGGTTTTGCTTATGGAAGCGGGCTACACGTACTTGCGTTTACTGAAGCAGGCGTCATATACTCTTGGGGCTACAATGCATATTCCCAGCTCGGCAATGCGACGACCAATCAAGTCTGTGTACCTACAGCGATCACAGGGCAAATTGCGTCTAAGAAGGTCATCTCCGTCAGTTGTGGCAATCATCATTCTGTTGCTCTCACCGATGAAGGCGAAGTAAAACTGTTACTAAATTCGTTAGAATTTCTCACATTATCCTCGAATTTAGGTATATGCTTGGGGACAAAACAATAGTGGTCAAGTTGGAACGGGTTCAACTTCCAACCAAAGCGTCCCTCGTAAAGTTACGGGACATTTGAATAACCAAAAGGTGGTTCGCATTGCCTGTGGACAGTTGTCAACAATAGCTTTGCTTGAAAGCGGCGAAGTATGTTTATTGCTCACTTCCTTTCCATTGGAGAATAAGCTAATAAGATTATTATTGTATAGTTATATGGATGGGGTTATAATGGTAATGGAGAACTGGGTATAGGCAATAATAGTAATCAGACCAATCCAACTCGCGTCAGCGGTTTAAGTAAAGTATTTGTTACTCAGGTAAAGAAGACACTTTTAAATTAATTGGAAAAAATAAATATACATTACGAATAATAAAAATAAATAATAGCGCCAATTCGTATACAGATGGTCTGCGGCTTTGCTCATTGTTTGGCTTTATCTGATCAAGGAGAGTTGTATGCCTGGGGTGCTAATAGCTACGGACAGTTGGGTACTGGTAATAAAGCTCATCATGTATCACCTGTTCGATTAGAGTCCACAATGAGCAGGTGCGTTCAATTTACTTATTTTGTTAATTAATCTTTGGCAATTATTTAAGTATGGATTTTTCTAGGATTGTGGAGATTGCAGCGTCGCATTTTAGTCACGTTTCAGCTGCTTTGAGTCAGAATGGGAAAGTATACATGTGGGGTCACTGCCGAGGTAATTATTCTCTTATTTCAAAGAAAACCTAAGATCTTTGGAATGATATACGAATTTTTCCTAGGCCACAGCATACAGAAGCCTTATTTAACCATGCTGGACTCGCTGGACGATGTCTTTGCTACGTTTTCGAATCCGTCTGCCACTTGGCGTTGTCTCAGTGTGGAGGATAAAAGCTACTGCAATGTGCAGGAAAGCTTACGGACCGCGTTCAATGATCAGGTATCCTCAAAGAGCTTCCTCACTCCAAGGGAGTGACATACCCCTGGCATGTTAAAACTCGCTTGCATACTTGAAGGCTACCAGTGATTTGAAGATCGTTGTTGATGGTCAAACCATTTGGGTGCATAAAGCCATTTTGAAGATTCGCTGTCAACACTACAGATCCATGTTCCAAGAGCATTGGTTGGAATCTGACAAAAAGTAATCGTCCTGATGAACTTTATCATTCAATACGTTAATTCTTCTCAATTTTTAGTGAATTGGAGGAATCCCATTACTCGTACCCAGTGTGTTATGCCTTCTTAAAGTACTTGTACACCGACGAGCTGGAAGTGCCGGCTGAGGAAGCAGTAGGTAACATTTAGAGTGGTTTGTCTCCGTTAGAATCGCTCTATTCGGCTTTGTTCGTCTAGGGTTATTGGATTTGGCCAATGCTTATTGCGAAACGGAGCTGAAGATTCGCTGCCAACGTCTATTGAAGCAAAACCTGGCTGTTGACAATGTCGCCTTGCTTTACGCTACTGCTCTCCGCTACGAAGCTCAGGTGAGTGCTTGTTCGGGTCAGGTTTTTGTTGCTTTTCCGTTATTTTGTATTTTTTGCTTTACCCCAACATTTCTTCCTTGCCATTTCCGTAAAGGCTTTTCGGTGTGCATCTCTTTCTCTCCCTGGATACAAGCCACGTTTCCCGTCGTGACTTTTGCTAGAAGTTTACCACACAAAAAGGGCTGGGAAAGGCAACCAATGGTAACTTAACAGAAGCTTTTATGTTTGCTCGAGTTACTTTCACATTGGGTGCACTAAGGGTGGGGCTATTAGCTAAGTTGCGCTTTGATAAATTCAGTACTTTTGGTGGAGGATATGTTCGGTTTTCAAGAAGGTGATGTCTATTACCACGCAAGGGAAGGTTTTAAGCTTGGTGTCGCTTAAGTTTTGAGGAAAAAATCTTTTGAGTTGTCAAATTGTATTCGACATGCTTTCGGTTTGTTTGGTTGTTTTTTACCAAGATTTGTGCGTATTACTATTAGGATTTGGAAGAGTTTTGCGTCAGGTTCGCAGTTCATCATATGACAGCGGTAGTCCAAAGCGATTCGTTTGCTGGATTAGACGCGGATTCCTTGAAGCAATTGATCGCTGCTGCAGCCAACTTGGGTGCCTTTCGTTATTGATGTTCCTTTAATTTCTGCCTGGTGTTATACTTTATGACAGTGCAATTCTGAGAGGCTTGAGGTTATGGGTTTATATTTCTCAAGCAGACTAATATTCCGTTATAAAGTGTTTTTTTTTGCAAACCTTGCTTGGCATATATTTTCCCCTGTGTTCAGGTCTAATGATTAAGCCAAGATAAGTCGAAGGGTTTGGCTGGGAGGCTTAAATGATTAAGGATCCATGATATTCGGGTTTGGTTTTACAGATGCTTTGAGGAATTTTGAGTAAAACGTGTTTACGGGTTAGAGCATCTATTGTTAACAAGGAAACTGTGCAGGGGAAAAGGTATTCGGGAAGTATTGTAGGCAAACTTGTACTCGATATATTTGCCCAGCTTGTTGTGATGTACTTATAAATACCAGCCGAGTATTGACGGCGTATTATAAGTAAAAATTATGTACTTATATCCAAGACTAATAAACTGCGTTATTTTTATTGTGGATTTTTTAAGTCATTTTTAGATTTTCTCTTCATGCAAAAATTTATTCTCTCTTGGCCATAAAATGCGCAGTTGGGGTATGACTTTTCTTTCTTCAATTCTCTGAAATTGTGTTACTTTAGAATGGTATTATAATATTCTAGGGAAATTAATTGACAAAGTAATATTCCTTTATTATTTTTTTTTTTTAAATTATAGGTACCATATGATAAAGCATCAGTGAGATTACAGTGGCAGAGTATTGACTTCCAGGACTAAATAGCCCATCGTGGAACCGATTACACCTAGTATATATACCACGCCCAAGCATTTTTTGGTATTCTCCATAACCTAAACAGCGGTAAGTGCAAAAAAATAATAGTGATAAACTAAAAAATACTGGAATATTCGGCTAATGAATTCCTTTCTTTTAAAAGAAAAAACTGATGTACAAGTTGTGCGTTGAGTAACGGAATCGAAGTACTGGCGGAAAAAAGCATTAGGTAACATTCATTAGGTATTCATTGAACATTGCATTTAACTTTTGATTCGTCTAGGAAGTATATTGGATGTTGTGCCCATGCCTATTGTTGAAACGGGAGCTCAAGGCTCGCTGCCAGTATCCATTGAAGCGGAAACCTGGCTGTTGACAATGTAGCCTTGCTGTACGCTTTCGAAGCTCAGGTAAGTGCTTCTCAAGATGGGTTTTGTGCCGATTTTTTTTTTGGACCACACCTCTTCCTTACCATTTCCGTAAAGTCTTTTCAGTGTGTCTCTCTTTCTCTCCACGACACAAGCCACGTTTCCGGTCGTGACTTTGCAATAAGTTTGGAACACAAAAAGGGCAGGAAAGCGCAAGCAATGTGGGCTAAACCCAGGTTTTATCTGCGACATATCTAAATCAGGTCTTCTCGCAAAAATATAAAGGTGCTTATTTGGCAGTTTTTTCAAGCTTGTCTTTTTGCATTCAGGTTATCTATAAGAGCCGGAGCACAGTCATTAGTTACTTGTCAGAAACTGTCTATGCTTGTGTTCTGATGACAATTTGCCCCCAAATAACTGGAAAAAGCGCGAGATTCCCCTTTAGTTACTCTTGCAAGTATTGCTTCTAGTTTGACTGTACAAATAATTATATTACTTAACTTAGTTTAATTGTTATATTAATTTTAATTTCTTGTTTAGTTTCTCTTTTTATTTTAGTTGTTTATTTCTTGTATTATTTAATTCGGAGTAATTGTTTTTTATTTGTTTTATTTCGTTTGTAGTATAAAATAAAACCTACAGACGAGAATGGATACAAAACTTCAGGATTTGCGGGTCTTGGATTCAGTCTTATGTGCTTGTTAAGCTCTTTCAACGAAAAGTGAAAAGGAAAGTTGAGTTGTTGGCTGGTATTCCTTGAGCTTTTCGGCGGTACTTTATGTCCCCCAAGGTCTTTTTTAGAAAGTATTGAGTCGAATTCGCTGTCCATCATAAAACAATAGTTGGTACAAAGCTAATCTGTATAGCTGGATTAGCCGCGAATGCTGCAAAGCATTTGATATCTGAAGCAAGACCACTTTGTGTGCTATTCGTTATTGACGTTTTACGCCTTTGTGCACAGTATTTCGTTATTAATAGTATCGGCTGGAGAAGTAGGAGGTTGAAGATTTATGTCTTTCAATTCCCTATAGATGGACTGTTAAATATTCCATGCCCTTAACGTTCAAACCCTGTTCCGCGTCTTTCCTGGACGTTTTTCTTTTGCTTCTTTTTTTTCCAACTGTTTTTCCTTTTCCGAATTGAATGATAGATTAGGGTGGGCAAAGACAAGACTCAGTGTACTAGTGAATTCGGAGAAATGCTCGATGAATTGTATCTATGGACGCATTGATATTCTGGAGAGTCCCGGCTTTCTATTCCTAGGTCAATTCCAATGAAGTTTCTTGCTGTCACTGTCAATTTCAGGGATATTAAGGCCAAAGTTGACGTGCAAAAGACAACTTCTCCAACATGTCCTCATGTTTCCTTGTCGTAAAAAACTTTTGCAGAAGGGCAAGTGATGGAGACATCACGGAAACCAAGAAAGAACCTTCTAGAACTCATATTTCCCCGCATCAAAAGACAAAAGACGCCGCAAAAACCAGTCAAAAGAACATCACTAGAGTTAATCGTGGTTGCTAGCTTTCAGGTTTTGGCGTGTTTCACTGACCTCGTTTACATACATATAGATAGCTTGCAAGTTCAGATTCCCTGATCTGAGCTAGCACGCTATGGTCACGAAACTTGCACTGCATTGTTAAATCAAGGTGCTATAAAGGGAACGCTGTAATCAAGAGCTTCACTTGGTAGTTACAGATTGTATACTTGCATTTCAACTTGCCGATATGGCTACTCTAACAAATAACAAGTCTTTGTTACTATTTTAGGGGATACAATTTTG
Organism: Lepidurus packardi; assembly: GCA_023053545.1. Lineage (NCBI taxonomy): Eukaryota > Metazoa > Arthropoda > Branchiopoda > Notostraca > Triopsidae > Lepidurus > Lepidurus packardi. The sequence continues at coordinate 9,646,374 of JAKZAN010000002.1, forward strand.
AAAAAAATCCGTTGAACATTTGGCCGCCATTTGCAAACGCTTTGAATCTTTGGCGCCAATTTCAAATTCTTTGAAGGTTTTGAGGCTAATTTTTAAATACTTTTGTCATTTTTATGGTGTTACTACGTCTATGTTTCTCAATCGTATATTTCTTCTCTCTAACACCCTTTATATCTTATCTTCTATCTAACTTAGGGCATTAGCGAGCTAGTTGAACTCTAGCTTTACTCCTGAGTCACGTGTTGGTCTGATTTTGAGCAGCTTAAGCTCCTTTTTTCTAGCTCCGCTGAAAAGCCATTGCCGTTAAACATAGATTACGTTCTTTTCTTTAAAAAAAAATAATCATTTTGGGCCCTGCGAAAGGGAAACACATTAAACACCATCAATCTAGCATTTTCGAAACTCTTCTATATGCCGAGAATATTCTGTCACGAGCCAGCAAAGATTTTACGTTTAATTTCCTTGGGCTGCTGTTAAATAATTTATTTTCTTTTTCGACCTCCCAAAACCGAGCGAAAGGCTAGTCTTAGCCCGCATATGTGGACGGAAAATCTCCAGAATGTGGTTAAGACTACCCTATTTATCACTTTCCAAACCACCACATCGTATATATAGCTTGAGTCGGGGACGTGGGCAGTTTCCAATTCGAATCTCAAAACGGCTTGCTTCCAGAAAGGAAAAAAGGAAATACTAAAAAAGTTACGGCTGCTTGCTTGCTGCTGTTCTTGCTCCTGCTGCTCCTTTAGCTGAGCTGCTGGAGCAGGACGCTAGGACGGATTGATTTTTCCTGCTAGAGAGTAGATACGAAGGTAGAACTCACCTGCAGACTGTTGTTTTCATTTCTGCTGAGTTTCCTGATCCTTTTTTTCTCTCCTGCTCTTTTTTTCTTTTTTATTTATTTTTATAGACCTCCAAAGAGTTATATACAGTACACCGGCGTGTGTGTGCGTGGTGCTGTGGGAAGTTTATTGATTAGATGCAAGCCTTTCATTATATCTTTTCACCCCCCTTGGCGTTTCTATTTGTTGTTGTCGGGATATATTCTCTTTCCGGTCTTTTTTTCGTCGCCAGGTCATGAGATCGCGTAAGAACATTTGTTCGAGATTATCACTTTTGTTTGATTGTGGGGAGGTAAATTAGGGAGATGGGAGGGGCGTTGTGGGGAAGGTCTGGGAGGCGGGAGCCAAAAACCCGGAAGTGCGCTTACACCTTGTACAGAAGTGGGGCAAATGAGGTTCAGGTGCTCGGCTCCCATCAGGGCTGCTAATGCTGCTTCTGGGAAACACAGTAGACACTCTCCTTGCTGCTTGCTGCTGCAGCAGCACAACAGGTAACGGCCATTAGCTTCACTTGACGAACTCCGGGAGAGTAAAATAAACATCAGACACACAAGACTATATTTAGGGAAAAAAAGAAGAAAAGGAACCACACAAAAAATAAAAATAGTGAGAGGAGAAAGAGGAAAAAGGGAAAATAAAAGCAAGCGAACTATGGAGGAGAGAGACGCAAACAGCGGTTCCGGGCCCCGGTTGCCAGCACTTAACACTAATTGTCTTCGTTATTGCAGCTTTAAGGGCTGCTGCGAGGGGATGCAAAAGTTTTGGACGCAGACAAGTTTACCTTCTGGGTAGAAAATTTCAAGATCCAGCTCCCATAGGTCGGTTGGTACCAGCACTGTATTTTTTTTTTTCTTTTTTTTTTTAAAGATTATTAAAGAAGAAAATATCACAGTAACGCGTGAAACAGTTGGCGGAAAGTACCTTTCGGAATGCAGCAGTCTTTGGAATGCGTAAGTGATTAGCGAGAAGGTTGTTGAGAGTTGAGTTCAGAAGTTGCAAATTGGGAAGACTTACTTTTCAGATTTTGAGGGTCTCAATTTGAGAGTCTGCCGGTACCTCCACGGCAGAACGAGAGTTCGTCGTGGCCTGGTACAATAGGAAGCTCACCTGTCCCCTTTCCCAGGCTGCACACCAAATAGTTTGGCTAAATATACACACGTTTCTTACGAGCTCTTGTCACCCTTCTGGGTCGCTCTGTCCCTACGTACCCTTAACCACCCGTCCTTTTATTTGCGTTAGATTTTGTTGGGCCGTTTCCTGTTGGGGAAAACGGAAGTAAGCTCCTCCCCCGCAAACCTCCTGTACCCTAAGAATCCTCGAACATACATATGACTCTGATCTCTCTCACGCTCCCCTTCGTATCTCGTGTCGTAAAAACCGTATTCATCAGAAAATTTTCTACCCTCCCCCTATAGGGTAAGTTGGAGCTATCATTTGCCATGCAAAGTTATTCCACGAGATCAAAATGCAAAACAGGGATGTTTTGAGTACTCTTTTAAGGGGTACAGAACTGACGTATACGGTCGGATCGGGTCGGGTCGAGTAGTCGGGGTAGCTCGTCAAGTCAAAGCTTTTCCTGGACTGCGTGTCCAGACTTGAGAAGCCCGTGGCGCTATTAAACTTGACGGGGTGGAAGAAAAATATGAAAAAATGGCCAAGGCACCGAATGGTACCGGGGAGCGATTTGCCAGCACAGCTTCCTTGGGTAGTGCGCGGCCGAACGCCCGGAAGGCATAAGTACCTAACACTCGGGCTAGTGTATAACGCTGTTGTGGGTCTGTCTGTCACTTCCTTGCACGGGGAAAATGCGTTTTTGGAGTGGCGAGACCATTTCTCTCCGTTAAGTTTTACCTGCAGAAAAGGCTTACAGAATAGCGTGCTTGTGTCGCACAAGAAACTCGTCGTCAAGACCTCTTGCGTGTACGTACGAAAACCCCGTTACGAAACGTTGTGTCTGTCAGTTATGTTGTTATAAAGTTATATACTATATACAAAGTTTACCACGTTAAGTTAACGTGGTAAACTTTACAACAAAACCTCTTATCTCGGGGTAAAACCGTCCCTCGTGTGTCTTATCTCGCACCCTTCCTAATGCTCCACCTTGTTTCAAGCTGCACCCGCGGTTGCCATTATGGACAGTAATGAGATCCACCAACACTCTTTTAACCCCCCCCCCCCCAGTATTGCGGCTTACAACAAAGAAAAAAGAATGGGAAAGGCAAGAGACTGAGGAAACAACCACGTACCGTGTCGTACCTCTCCATGCGAGCACACACGATTTCCTGGCAAGCCTCAGTTTTCTGTTTGTTTTTTCAGAGTTTACTACTTTATATCCCCCGTTTTGCAAATGAAGGTAGTATTTTGAGGTTTGTAGCCTTAGAGTCCCCTCCTGATTATACCAAGGGAGCCAGCTTTGTTTTCTTTACCCCAGTAGTTCCTATTTTTACCGCGGATCAACCTTGACGCTAAATAAGGAACGACGTTTTTAGCCCGACCACCCTCTTGTGTGATTCACCAAAGTTCAGTCGCTGGGAATCATAAGGAGGCTGCCAGGACCCTATGCTTTTTCTTAAACGAGAGGCAAATTAGTCCTCGGCATTGCTACTCGACCCAGCTGCGATTGTAATGTAAAGGAAAGGTAAAGGAAAGACGCAGCACGGGACGGGGAAGTTGGTCGCGGAACTGCATGGGTGCGAAGCTCCGCAGCAAAGGAGCCAGAATCCCTAACCATCGATCCAACCTTTCCAACTAGTTCTCCCGTAGCTTGTTCTTGGAAATGATGCTTTGTAACGCATTGTACTGTACTGGACATACTGCATGTTCGTTAACCCAACCACCTGGATTTTGGAACTAGAGTTCAAGTCCAACGACAGGGGAGTCCCCCATTAGACTTCATTACTAGACGCGGAAAAGTATAAGTATGTCGTTCAAGTCATCGTTCCCTGATTGGCCGCGCCTACTTGGTTTTAACTCGTTTGGGGTACTCTAACTGAGAAGCTTTGAAGTTTCAAGGCACGTTTTCTAGCACCCCGAATCCATAAGTCGGTGTCGACTTCGCGTCGCTCTTCCGTGCTCAGAAGCTAATTAGGAATACATGAGAATAGTTGGGTAGTGTAGAAGAACCTGATCGTTTGGATCTGCAAGTTGTGTGTGTGTGCAATAAGCAAGTTCGCGTCCCCCTCCCGGAGATAAAATTGAAGGAAACGAAAGAAAATTTGTAGAGGAAGGAGGTTCTGCCGTAATGTTTGAGATCAGTCTTGTCGAGTTAGATTAAGATGGGGTTGAAGGGGAGGGGGGGGGGGATCTAAAGGGAGGGAAGTCTACACGCGGTCGCTTCCTCCCGTATTGCCGCAGCGCGTAACCTTGATGGGTCCGCCAGCTACTCTGAGTACACCTGGCCTCCTATATTTGTCTTACCTGCGACAGGATGACAGGCCGGCTAAAAGATTTACGGGCAGCGCTCAAAGATCTATCCTGTGCTCGCGTCCGCCAGTGCGCAGACGCGAGGCGGTTCTGGAGCGCCCTAAGTGCCGCTAGCTACACTACTGCAGGGACATCTTACCCGTTCCAAGGCCTAAGCGCTAAGCCGCGTCGGCAGGAGCGCCTGCCCTGTTTGCTTAATGTGCTGTCGCGTCCATGTGTCGAGTGTCTCTACCATCGAAACGTCAGTCGGAGTCGATACCCGAAAGCAGCAGTGCCCCTTGTTTCATATTTCAATCTCGCGTCCGTTTGCTGGTTTTTCGTCGAGCTTTAGGCTTCCTCGATAGTCCCGGAGTCGAAGGCCGATACAATGGGTTTGCGGGCACGTGCCCTTTGACATTTCACCCTCTCTCGCTGCTGCTGTTTGGGTATCCTGGAACCCTGGAATTAGTTCATTACACAAAAAAGTTAGTTCCCCTCGAAAAAACGAAAGGAAACAAAACTCCAACCCGCCAGAAAAGAAGCGAACCGAATCGAATCGAATCGAGTTTCTTATATTTCAGACATTTTCCCTTGAATTTTCGCTGCGAATATCTCGGCGGGCCTGGAAACGTGTGTCAATAGTAGTTGCAGTAATTTGGCTCCAGTTAAGAACTAGTGTTAACGTTCGGGGGATTGAGTGAGAGAAGACGCATGGCTTGAGCGGGAATGTGCAAGCGTTTTCACTTGTTTACCAGCATATATACCTCACCTAACGAGCCAACTTGACGTATGTGTTTCAACGTACAAATTTATGACTTGCTGACTCCACGCCAGCAAACAGGTTACTCAGTCTAACAAGGGTACTGGGAAAAACAAACAAGCCTTTTTTAAAAAAAACTTTCGGACTTGAGTGACACGTGTATACTGCGTTGACGGTGAAGGTAAGTCCGACACTTTTAAAGTGTTAAAATGATGGAGTAGAAAAACCCCAAGTCCTAACTCCCATAACGCACCCTGGCGTTCCCTTACGGGGGGAGTGGAGAACAAATAACAGATAAGGGGGCTGGTGGGGAAAACAGCTTTAGGGTTAAAAGCTTGGTGGGCTACGTTAGCCGGGCGTTAGAAGGTTTTAGGGTTATAGTAGAGAGACTCTCCCTGGAGCATCATCACCCTTAGGGCGACCCCGGGTCCATGATTCCCTATTACCTGAGGTGCTTGGTTGAGGGGTTTGGAATAGCTGGGGTGGCCAAGGAGATGTCTTGTTATACAGTTCCCTTCGAATGGGGAAAACAGTGCCGACTACGGACAGAAGCGGAAGCCAGTGATAGCGGGGTAATACACAGGACTCTTTTGCTAGTTTCTAGAGGAATATAAAGGTTGCTCTTCTCGCAAAGTCCCTCGGGAGTTGCCGTGAGCCCGGGAGCCGCTTTCTTATAGACATACGTATACATACACACGAACCTTCTGGCGCTTTTTTTCTGTTTCTCGGGGAGCAACCAAAATCGATGAAACCAAGACCCCCAGTATACAGAGTCTGGAGCCCTGAAAAGGTCTGAAAAGGTGCGTAAAACGTGTCACGCGTACAGCCGACCTGTTTTCTTAATATCCACTAAGGGGCTCTATTCGTATCTTCTTCTCACTCCACTCCTCTGCCTCTATCAACTTTTTCAGAGCCAATCCGGATATGGGATATGAATGACTTTTTTGTCTTTTTTGTTGGCGCAACCACGTTTCTTGCATAACTCCAAATGGAGCATTACTGCCTGTCTTAACTTCCTGGCGCGGCATCCTACGTGTGTGGTAACCCACTCGGTAGGAGATGCGGAAGATCAAGTGGTTTTTTGAATTTGAAAAATGTCTTGGGCCTCTTGTAGTGTCAGCTGAAGATATCTCGGAGCTTCTCTGAATGCTCTTCCTCGTGTTGACCTTTGCATGGCGCTGAAGACGAAGTTGACAAAAGATGCCAATAGAGCGAAAATCTGGCACCAGGCAGGTTCTTCCCAGATTTACCGGGGAAGGGCTTTTTGGGTTAAGTCAGCATTTTCTGGAGGAAAACCCACCCCGACCCGGGTTTGCCATGCAGCATAAATTTATGGGAACAGGATAAACCCTACAAGATTGCAGGACTCGAGACAACTACACAGCGCAGAGAGAATCTTAGATAGAGAGCAAGGGAGAGAAGTTTAAGATAGAGTAGCGTAGAAAGAGAGAGAGAGAGGGTGGATAATAAAAAAGAAAACTCCGCAGTAGCGTAAGCGTGCATGGCATGCCGGCACCTTGCGTGGGTATCGAACCGCGAGGCTCGACCCAATCAAGTTCCCTGCAGCGTAAAGATCCCTTTAGGGATCTTGGATTGTACCTTGGCATTCCCTTGTTAAGGAACTTGGTTAGATATGTACTACTACTACTACCCGGGTGCAATTCGATGGTACTCGGAGTGCAATAGCGTGCAACATTGCTTTCCGAAAGGCCCCTTTCTTGTATTCTAGTCAGGAACTCGGGAGAAAATTAGGTCTTCAGCACGTATAAAGCCGTTTGGCAATAAAGGAAGAAGACATCTGCATTTTTGTCAAAGAATTTCCTCATGTGCGCTCGCTCTCCTGCGTGCTTCCTAAACGCTGACAGAATACAGCTTGTTTATTACACCTTGCTGGTTGCATGTTTACCGCACTATCCGTACCGTACTTTCTGGTTCAGTGAAATATCCCGCCTCGCACCAAAAGTGCTACTTAGCTTGGCACAGTAAAATCAGGTCGGAGTAACGCTACTAGTCGCCGTTAGTAAGCACCATTGATTCGCTTACTGTCTTCTATTCATTATTGCAGTTTTTACACTAATGCCAAGGCAGGGTGCAGGGTCGTCGGGAGTTTTTTTTCGGACGGGAAAGCAGAGCAATTGCAATTGAAGTAAAGGAAGTCGAAAGTTTGGAATCCGTCTAAAGGTGGATTTAAATTGTTGCTTGTTGTTTTCAGTAGGGAGGCAATCAAGGCATAGCTAGTTGTCTAAACTGTCTGTTAGTGATAACGCGTGAGCCATTCCTTTCCATTCAGTGTGACAAGGACTTGGCACCCAATCTCCAAGTATACGCGTGGATAGTTACGTCACCGGTCACTTGGCCTTGTTTGATAAACAGTTGCTTCCTGTATCCGCTAACAACCACATTGTGTACAATGGTCCATCTCAAACCACTCCTTAGAAGAGAACAAAACAAGACAAAAAACTTGGCATTTGTAGTGGTGGAGCCTTTTTTTCGGGAACGCAATATGAAACATCTTTCTTATATTTTCTTTTCATACAAGTTCTATGTGCGAGACCCAACAGTTGCTGTCGCTGGTTATCACGCGTTCGCTGGTAAAACGTCCCAGCTTTTGGGGGAAAGACTGACAAGATAAAAGCCCAAGACCGCAATGTGGATTTTCTCTCCCTGGGCCCTCAATCTGTCTCCGCTAGACTAGAAGGCAAAACTAAAACCAGTGAACAAAGTAAACGGAAGCTAAAGTCGACATCCAAATTGATCCTCCAACGTTTCTGCCTCAGGAACATAAGGGGTTCAAAAAGCCTCCGAGGCTCTCGTGGGTTGTTGGGGATATGAGGCATGGGCCAGTAACGAGCGGTTGCGTGTCTGCTTGCGTGAGATATATCCTTCGGAATATTAACTCGTTCTTAAAAAATAAAAAAGGCATATAGTAGAAGACAAAATGTTCGTTGGTCATCTTCCGCGTCAGCTGCGGAGTCTGGCATCTCGTCTCTCGTCAGTCATCTTTCACTTAATTCACACCCTTAGACCATGTCCTGCTCAGCAGTAAAAGAGCCCGGTCTGTCTTTTTCAATCCTGCCCTTTCTACAACTCGGTCCACAGAAAAAAACATCAAGAAATGTCAACTTTCTATGCAGACTATTGGGTTTATTTTTTCATTTTACTTCTTATTCCTCCTGTCAATGGACTGCGTGTCCAGAATGACAGCATGACAAGAATACCCCTATTTCTTGTGGAAATTCAACAAGAAAACGAAAGCGTATTTCTGCTCGTATTTTTCTAGATTTTTCTTTACTTTTGTTAGCGTGTCCTGAATGTTCGTTTGTAATGGGGCCAACTTAATATTGGGAGTCCCTTCTACCTTGTTCGAAATAGATGAGACACGACAGCAAGTTCAATAATCAGTTGGTATCAATGTAGTAAGTCTTCCATGTTCTGTACCACGTGATGTATGAAGCGGCGTTCAGTACCTCGGAGAATTCCCTTTTCCTAATCAATTTACGGACGAATCTTGCGGATGTTTGGGATTGAGAATTGCTGTGATCCTTATTCATGGAGGACCTTTGTCGTCCTTTTGTTTTTATTTATTTTTTACTTTTTTTGAAGGAGAGAGAAAGGCCAGCTTTTTCTTTGATGCAATTTCCTTCTTTGTAGTGGCGGCTGAGGGTTATTTCGCGTAGAGAGCCAATTAGGTCGCCTTGCTTGGGACTTAAGTGGCTCAATCGGTCGTAATGGGACAATGATACATGGAGAATGGACCCAACCTCCCGTATCTCATCCGTTTCCTTTTAGCGATATAGTAAGTAGAGCCCCTAGACTTTGGTTGGTTGGTTGGTTCCTGCTGCAGCAATTCCGCCGCTGCCTTATTTTCTCTTCCCATTTCGGAATTGGGCGCGATGCACAACCAGCCATGGGGGGAGAGAGCCTGAGGCGAGAGAAGAAGCAGAGTCTTCATTTACGGCCCAGGATAAATGTGCCAAAGCTTTCAAATTAGCTTCCCCCTTAATTCCGAAGATTCTTACATGTTTTGTTTTTTGGGGGGTTTCTTTAACATCCTTTATGACCCATAATCCCTCTTCAAGAATTGTAGCTAGCAAGGGAGTCACCTTGGGAAGTGCAAACTGGAGTGTTTTCCGAGCATTGATGGTTTGGTTTCATGGCAAAAGAGTATCATATTCTGTGCTAGGACGCTGACATGCAGAAATGGAGGATAGTGATGGGGAAAAAAGGGAGGCAAAGGGCATTAACCTATTTCGTTGTTAATGTAATGCACCCCAGAAAGCCTCAGACATTCCTGGCAGTAAAATAAAAGTAACATAAATAAAATAAAAGCTAATGTCGTTCTGTTCACTGGCTCATCGATGTAATTGTATTTTGGCTGCCCCGCTACCTTCTACCTCTCTCTCTGTCCTTCCGTAAGAGGAAAAGAAATGAGGAGCAAACAAAGTAATGGTTGCGGGAGTTGTTTCTTCTGCGTCTATCAGTGTCACGTACCTTTTTTCTTGCTTTTTTATTCCCTGTTTTCCTTTTATCAGAAATCGATGGCCCAGGGAAACGAAAACGAAGGGTGTGGTTGCAATGCTGGTTTTCCGGTTTGCCGTTCCTCTCCACGCTAATAGTCTTTTTTCAATCTGTCTATATTGCTTGGCACCCGTAAGAAAAGGAAACAATCGCAATTTTTCCCAGACATGGAAACATACTTCTCTCTTTAAGTGAACCTGACCTTCCCCGAATTACTGTTCAGTATGTTCGGACTCAAGTTCGCTCTAGAACAAGTCGTGTAATTTCTACGTTGTATCTGTTTACATTATTTGTTCGTAAAATCATGTTTGCTTGTACTCTGTTTTCACAATCGTGTTTTATTGGTTAGTTTACAGAGGATTCAATTAAATTTATATAGAGAATTAAAGTGTAAAGGGTATATTATATTATAGAGTAGAAGCCGCTTATTCTGATCACTGGTTATTAGAATCGGCCGCTTTATGAAATCAAATTTCAAAGGACTGATTCCAAATGATAAAATTCATAGCCTTTTAATCGAATGTTAGAGTCACAATTTCGGGTATTAGAATCATTTTCAAAAGAATCTTCACATGCGCAGTAACAAAACTATAGTAGTGATTGCTACGTGGATTTTGCATATTGACCAATGACATTGCTTTTACGTCGTTTTGACCAATCCTGCCATTTCCAGCCTACTACTACACTTAGGAGGAAATCCCTTCTAAACTTCCCAGTCAATTAAATGAACAGGTTATTCAATTGAATGACCCGTTCCTTTAATTGACTGGGAAAATTAGAAGGGATATCGTGTTGAGAACCCTACGTAAGCGTAGGAGTAGGCTTCAAAGACGCAGCGTTGGTTGTGTTTTAGACGTCTGGTTACATAAAAACGGCGACGAACAATAAAAGAATTATTCTAAATGTAAAAGAGAAGTTGCGGCTCATGAAACTTACGACAAGTTAAATTTAGAACATTTGCCACAAAGGGAACCGGCCGTTAAATTAGGAATTCTTCAATCACCTCTATCAAAATTGTTGAAAAATTGTTAGGAAATAAACAGTAGTGGGTGTAGTGAATCTAGAAAAAGGCGACGTGTGAGAAAGTGTGAAAAAGTAGGCGATGCTTTGTTTCTTTGGTTTAAATTAGCCAGTTCGTTTAACGCGCCGATTAATCGTAGCATTCTATTGCATAATTCTGATTTTCGGTTATTATAATCTCCGCTTAATAGAATCAATATTCGCTTGAAAAATGTGATTACAGTAAGCGGCATCTATTGTATTTAAGTTCTAATGTCACCCTGGTACATTATTAATTCAATGTTTAATTATTTTCGTTTATTATGAATACTTGGATTGAAATTTAGCTTGTTATGTGCTATTAAAAATTACATTTAATGGAATAACTTAAAAAGTGTTAGCTTAAATTGAAACTAAAGTTAAAATATGAAAGCTAAAAATTGTGGAATATTCGATCATTAAATACATTAAATGATCAAGTTTACTGTTTTTGATGTTTCAGAGATGGCGTTTTCCATAGCATCTGAAGAAGGATACAGCATGAGCAGCGCTAATAAGCGGCTGCAGAGTACGAAGACGAGAAGGGTGGTCAGTTTTAGGAAAGCCAGACTGGGTTTGGTTGGAAGTAGTGGTTGTTGGCCTTATTCCACAGCGAGTCTTTCCGTTCCGAAGACCGTATTGAGCATGTTGGGTTCAATCTGGTGGTGGTGCTGCTGTTTCTATTTGGTCTCGCAGGTAGAAGCGGGCAATAAGCATCACAAAGAAGAGTCCTTGTTGGTGCACACCAAAACTGGTCCTGTGCGAGGGTTCACTACCACGTCGCCAGCGGGGAAACCCTTGGATATGTGGTTTGGCATACCGTACGCAGTTCCGCCTGCGGGCTCCTTACGGTTTAAGCGCCCGTTGCCGGTGGAGCCTTGGGAGGAGGTGCTGGCCACGCAGGAGAAGCCCAACACGTGTTACCAAATCTTTGACACCGTCTTCGGCAACTTCTCGGGGAGCAACATGTGGAATCCCAACACGGATGTCAGCGAGGATTGCCTTTATATTAACATCGCGGTCCCGAAACCCCGTCCACAGAAAGCTGCCGTCTTAGTGTGGGTTTACGGTGGAGGCTTCTATGCAGGCACTTCCACCTTAGAGGTGTACGATCACCGCACGCTAGCGACCGAAGAAAACGTGTTGGTAGTGTCCATGCAGTATCGGGTAGCGTCCTTAGGGTTCTTATACTTTGATTCTCCCGAAGCGCCGGGGAATATGGGCATGTTGGACCAAGCCTTGGCACTCAAATGGATCCATGAGAACATCGCGGCGTTTGGCGGGAATCCGCATAACATCACGATCTTTGGTGAGTCGGCCGGCGCAGCGTCCGTGTCCTTACACTTGCTCTCGACCATGTCCCGCGGATACTTTAGCCAGGCCATCATGCAGAGTGGGTCCGCCACAGCACCGTGGGTCGTCATCCCCAAAGAAGAATCCATCATACGAGGCCTTCGTTTGGCGGAAGCTGTGGGTTGTCCGCATAATCGGGCTAACTTGAACGCCACCATCGATTGTTTGCGGAACGTCGACCCCACCATCCTCGTCAATAACGAGTTTGGATCTGCGACCATCTGCGAGTTCCCCTTCGTGCCTGTCGTCGATGGCTACTTCATCGAAGAAACGCCTGCCCGAGCGTTAGCCACCAAAAAGTTCAAGAAAACCAACATCCTCATGGGGAGTAACACGGACGAGGGCAACTTCTTCATCGCCTATTACCTCATGGATTTGTTCCGAAAGGAAGAAAATGTGTACGTTAACCGCGAAGAGTTCTTACAGTCTGTCCGCGAGTTAAATCCTTACGTCAACAACATCGCTAGACAAGCTATCATCTTCGAGTACACCGACTGGCTCAACCCGGACGACCCCATTCGCAACCGAGACGCTTTGGATAAGATGGTCGGAGACTATCACTTTACGTGTAGCGTCAACGAGTTTGCCCAACGTTATGCCGAAACAGGCAATGACGTTTACATGTACCGATTCACGCACCGATCTTCGATCAGTCCGTGGCCGACCTGGATGGGCGTGCTTCACGCCGACGAGATCAATTTCATCTTCGGAGAGCCCCTCGATAGCACCAGAGGGTATCTGCCTTCCGAAGTTGATCTTTCCCGACGATTTATGCGCTACTGGGCCAATTTCGCGCGCGCGGGGTAGGAAACGTGTGTTTTTTGTACTTGTTCGAACCCATTCGCTTTGGTTTTGTTGTTGTTGATAATGCATGTGTTTTAGTTACATTCGTATTTTCCACTTTGATTCTTATGGTCTAGTTAGACATTCTTATTGTAAAAGCAAGGTTTGGGTGGTTAATCGGCGTTGTTTTGAAAGGAATCCAAGTAAAAACCCTGACGGGACGTGGACGAAAGATTATTGGCCAGTTCATACAGCCTACAACAAAGAATATTTGACACTGGCCGCCAATGAGAGTACGACTGGCCGGGGCCCACGCATCAAACAGTGTGCCTTTTGGAAGAAATACTTACCACAGCTCATGGCCGCTACGAGTAAGTAAAAAAATAACTGAAAGAGAGGCATGGCATGGAGTGCCGTTGATTCCTTTTGGGTTGTTATTCCTTTCCATTGTGAGGTTTATTATTTATGTAGAAAGTAAAGCAAGGAAAGCGAGGTGTATAGCACTAGCAAAAGCTTGCCAGTACTAACCGTACTAACGTAGAAAGTCTTTTGTATTCCACCATAGTCCAGGGTTTCATTTAGGGGGAGGGAGAGATAGGAAAAGAGAGAGAGAAACCCAAGAAAGGTTGTCCAGCTCATGAAAGCGTGCCGAGGCAGTCAATATCGCGTGCAAGCTTGACATTGGTCTCCCACTGCTTGGGAAGATATTGCATTTCCGAAGAGAATCAGAAGTTCAGATTCGTGGAAGACCTTTGGCATACGCGTAGTGGGGTTTGTTTCCAAACGGAAGTTTGGCAAACTGTTGCAGACGTTTTTATTCGCAATAAATTAAACACAGAAATGCTTGCTGTGGGGACTTGTAACCGACCATTTTACTTATTTACTTGCTTAAACTTTTGGCGAATGAAATTCTTGTGAGCCAAGCTTGATAGCTTTTGCGTGAAAGACTTAATGACAGGACCATTGTTGGGAAGTATATCGCTGTGGACCTTTTTCAAAGCTATTGAATCGGTTTATTGACCAGTTGTACTTTTCTAGACCGTTCAGTATTTGGGATTTTCAACTTTTCAGCGGGAAGTTATTTTATTACTTTTGAAATTTCTTTGGGGAGACTAGTTTCAGCGTTAAAGGGGCATTGTTAAGGTGAACTAGGGTTGTTATGATAGGTAGAAGTAATAGTAAGCTTTGGACAAGGGGTCGGAAGGGAAACAGTGGTATTGTTTGACTTCAGCATTGTTGTTTGTGAGAATAAACTTAAGTGCAACGAGAAACTTACAATTGCAACAGAAACTAGACATTTATAATGCTTGCCAGCTATATCTTCACCCATGTATCTAAACCGATATATGAAGTTGGTGAGCAAGGAGATAGGAGCGATGAGAACACCCGCAGGGGAAGAAGGGAAAGACATCCCAAATATTGACGGTGAGTATGAAAGGACTCCGTGGAGATATAATATCCGTACCGAAAGCTAAGGCCCGGGCAGTCAAGAGCCTGAACGCTGGAGAGAATTCCGCGCTCAAGAGATGAGAAAAGAGAAGAGTAAAAGTGAGAGGGGAGGGGAAAAGGGGAGAAAGACCAAGTTTGCTTGCTCTACTGCAAACCTAATTAATGTTTCTCCACACAACCCACCCAACACCCAGACGGCACAAGTTTCGGGGCTTGACACACATACATACGGCTAGTAAAGAAAACCTTGCCTTGCCCTAATTTGTTCTCGTATGGGTTTTTGTGCCCCCCTTTTTTCGCCGGCTGGGCTATGGATGCCTCTAGACTTATAAAAAGAGGCAAGGGGAAAGGGGGTAGGTCAAACCCTCAGGAGAGTGTTACAACTATTGTTGCTATACCATACTTCCGTCAGCTCTCTGAAGAGGATCCCTAAGGAGTTTCTGGAGAGCTGGCAAATATATCTTCTACCCGGACTCGCAATGCGACTAGGACTTTTGTGTTGTTGCTGGGGAGCTAAACGTCCCCTTTTGTTGCATTGTTTCTCGTCTAGTAATTTTGTTTCTTTGGTCTCTCGTTTGTTTTTCAGGTAGCATGCACAACAACAACCCGGAGCCGTGTCCAAGCACAAGTTCTGCCGCAGAAAGGTGGAGTCTGCCAACGTTGGTTCGGATTGGAATGACAGCTGCAGGATCAGTTCTGGTGTTCAGGGGATTACTGCAGTAACACTGGTCCGGGAATGCTTTACTTCTCTGATGGGATAGAAATGGCCAATGAAGGAGATCACTTGCACCTTGACGCTAAAAAGAAAACGAAAAACTTAATCAACTCGGAGGCGAGCAGAGAGACCTCTTATGTTTTATTGGGTCTTTCTGTGTATGACGGAGGTTTTTAATGGTGGAGAAGAGAAGTTTGCCAAGCGCCAAACAGAACTCGAGAATCGGAAGGAAATGACTTCCTTCAGAGACACTTTTAGGGACGATTTTCCCTTTTTTTTCCTTACAAAAATAGCCAAGAGTTTGATGCTGTGCTGGGAAAACTGCAAAGTGGAACTCATGACCATGGTGATAATGTTAAATCATATCTTTAGCAGTTCGTTTTGGGACTTTTATTTTAGAGATTTTTTACAGTAACTTCATCGTGGCTGGTTGATGTTCTGAATTTTATCCTCCGTCGTCGATGTTCTTGGAAAAATACGCCACTCTTCGCCACACTCAAGAGTGATTGACCCAGTTTTGTCAATTTAATTTTTTAAACCAAATGTGTCATATCCCGAGAAGTTGTGAATATCCGTATAATACCCGGACGCTTTCTTTTTTGAGTCCGTGGCAGTTAAAAGTCTTGGCTACCATGTCCTATTTTTTTGTTCGACGATTTTGAGAAGGAAGTTTTTGTATATTAAATGCTGTTCAGTTTTTTGTTGGTTTCGTGTGATCACGAACTCCGTATTGTGTTCCACGTAGTGTAGTAGGGCAATAATTGTAACGTTAAAACGTCAAGACTCGGTGGAATCTTTGTAAGATTCTCAACCGAGCTTTTGAGTGTGACAACTCACTGGTTAAAAAACAAAAAACTAACTCGTAAAGCTTTGGGTATGCAAACTTCACACATTTTGTACCCGTTCCACTTTTTTGTTTCTCTCATTACTTATTTATTTTTTTCAAGAAAGGAGATATTTGGGTGCGGAGTTGCAATGGGACAATCCGCGCAAGTTTTTTAAACGGTTGTTTTTGTACAGATTAGAAAATCTTTAGAGCCTAGAGCTTCGTCGGTGTTTTTTCACTCATCACTGTAGGTCTCGGAGCTCGCTCACTATGCATCATATGAATGGCGTTAACAAAGTTTTTCCTTTCCCGTTGTTTATTTTGTATTACATTTGTGTTTCGAATGATGACTCGATTCCTGTCTTGAGGAACGAGTTTTATATTATAAATTGGACGATTGTGTTTCTGGTTTCCAACTTGTGTTTCATTCCCATGGAGAACAACCCCTTTGTCAAAGTCCTAAAACTCCCAAGAAGACTTTCCCTCATATAAAATGCCAATTGTTAGCACTGCTCCATATAAAGCCTGCGTTAAGTAGCGTAGCAAAGCCGCGTGGCCTGCTACAGCTCGACGTCACTGCCGACATCATTTTGTGCACTTCTTGCTGGAGGAAAACACGACAAATGATCATTAACAAACGCTCTTTTCATTTTTGCATTTTCTCCCTTCTCCCTTAAAGTCGACTGTTGTTCTCTCTTGAGCCGACGATTTCTGCGCATCATAAGCGCAAAGCATAGAATAGGGCACACGCAAAGAGGTACGTTTTCCCGGTTCTCTGTTCGCCGTTTCTAGCGGCGAAGGCGAACCACTTTATAAACAAAGTAGAAATGTGCGAAACAACGTGATTATAGATTTCCTGTAAGTAGAAACAATATTGCTTGTTAAGTCTATAGAAAATATATAACTTCTGAACTTAGTGTTTGTAGGGTTTCGTGGTGACAGGATGGCGAGAGAAATGAAGCTTTTTGAGTGGGATGTACTTCAGTTTTTAAGAAATCTGTTTAGCACAGACGACCCTCTGGGAGGTCCATTCGTCACGATCTTCCTCATTTTGCTCCAAGTAAAACAAATATCGACGTAGAAATAAATTAGACCATTTAACAAAGGTTGTTGATCTCCAGATGATTTTGTATCTTGGGTGGATACCGGTTCCGTGGGATCAAGATGAGGTATGTGTCAGTCCCCATTTGGTTTTGAGGAAAAAGGAATACTGGAGGCTCTGGGTGGCTCCTTTGGAACATGCTGACGAAATGCACCTTCTTTACAACATGTTCGCGTTATTGAAACGAGGAGCTCCCATGGAAAAGAAACTGGGACATTTGAAATTCGTTTATATGGTAATCCTCCTCACTAGTCTCACAAGCGGAGCTTACGTTTACTTATCAATGCAAGCTTACAAAGAATTAAAGGTCAAGCACTTTTACTATGACTGTGCCATTGGGTTTTCTGGTAAATATAGCAAAATTCCATATTTATCATACACATTTTTTTCGGTAGCTTTATTCAATGTTAAATCTCATTACAGGGGTCATGTTTGCGTTAAAAACGATTGCAAATGCCGATGATCCTGGAAGGGCTTACAGGAGATTTTTTGATTTTCTTATCCCCACTGAGTACGTTGTTTGGGTAGAACTGCTGCTAATTGAAATCCTAGTTCCTGATACTTCTTTCCTGGCCCATTTAGCCGGAATACTTGTCGGTTACATATATCGCATGCATTTTGTGCGGAATCTCCTTGAGTTACCTTGTAATGTCGTTCAGTCCTGTTTCAGAACTCGAAAATCTTGAGAAATTGCTCTCAAACTGTATTTAAAAGCAGAAGCGTCTCCTGTCGATAAAATGACAGCAGGACAAATAAAAGCATCTAAATTTGAAATCCGCGGGGATTTTTTTAACGACCCGCCCTTAAATGTGCTGCCATCTATTCGAGTGTTTATGCGTGTACGACTTGGTGTGTTTGGGGTTGGAACGTCTTTTGGCTTTTATGCGTGATGAATGTGGAATGAATATTGAAGCTTATTTGAATAAACTCATGTACAGTCATCTGTGGAAGTGGTGTGATCTTTACGAAAAGTGTGCAGTGTGAAAGGGTGTACATACAACCTATAAAAAGCGAGTGTTGGAACGTCTGGCAGCCACCCATATTCTTCTGACTTTACCTCCATTTTTTCTTCTCGAATCAACTGAACTTTTCCTTAGTCCTTTAGTGCATTAAACAATTCTAACAACTGTCCTAACATGAGTTGTTACATACAAGTTGCCGAAGAAGAAAACGAAGAGCCCATTGAGCTCCCCACAGAAGATGACGGCTCTTTGCTTCTCTCCACCCTAGCTGCTCAGTTTCCAGGGGTTTGCGGCCTCAAATACCGGTCCCCAGAATCCCGAGCTTTCCGTGGGGTCAAAGTCGTTGACGGACATCTTCTACCCCCAGAAGAAGGCTGGGGCATTCATGTCTACATCTGTGTGTTTCCCAAAGGTAAACTATTCCCTTTACGTTCCTAGGACTATGAAAATTCTCTATTAACTAAATTCTCTACGAACTAAAAGTTAATTTCTCCTGTACAGAAAACAAGAGAAAATCCGACGATCATGCAGAAAACTCAACAGCCAAAACCAAACGCATTGAAACACGATCTAAATGCTCGGATCTCATTGTTCTGGGTTTACCCTGGAAAACTACCGAACAAGACTTGAGAGCATACTTCGAGTCTTTCGGGGAAGTCTTAATGGCGCAGGTAATACAATTCTTTCGCTTTTATAGTAATAAAAAGTTACTTTTGTCTGTTTCGTTTTGTTCCCTTTTGATGCTGGGGACTAGGTGAAGAAAGATCCTAAAACGGGGCAAAGCAAAGGCTTCGGCTTCATTCGTTTCGGCAATTACGAATCCCAAGTGAGGGCTCTGTCGCAGAGACATATGATAGATGGCCGTTGGTGCGACGTTAAAGTGCCCAATTCAAAAGTGGTAAGAACAAAAACTCTAGCATAACAAAGGTTGCTTATGCGCCATTTTCAACCTTTTTTCTTCTTGTTTGGTCAATAGGGAGGCACTCCGCAAGTTCCATGCAAAGTATTCGTGGGACGATGCACAGAGGATATGAACCCCGACGACTTACGGGACTATTTTTCCAAATTTGGGGAAGTTACGGATGTATTTATCCCCAAACCCTTTCGAGCGTTTGCATTTGTCACTTTCCTGGATCCCGAAGTGGCCCAGTCACTATGTGGCGAAGATCATATCGTCAAGGGCGTTTCTGTCCACGTCAGTTTTGCAGCCCCCAAGTCAGACCCTTTGTCACGTATATACGGACAGCCCCATTCCCCAGGTAATTATCATTTTCTTCTTTAATGTATTTCTTCTGTAAGTACGTATTGAACCAGAAACGACAAATTCCACCCTGAGTATATATCGTGCATTTCACGTCCTAAAATTGTATTACTTCCAGGCAACGCTGCTAGACCTGGCTATGGGAGTGGCATGCGTCCGGGGTCAGAGGTCATGGCCCAGCGTCCGGGGCCTGCTGGACCTTGGGGAGGAGGTGGGGGCGGAGCTTCGGGAGGTGGCTCGTCTTCTTACGGCGCGTACCAAGGCAGTGGTGGTCATTACCAATCCAATACGAGTGGCTGGGGCCAGCCTCCTCCCCCAGGTTCTCGACCCACTGAAATGCCCAATCTGGCAGCATTAGGCTCATCGCTAGGCATTACTGGCAGTCCTGGTACCACCACTGCTCAGTTGGCGAACATGGGAGCTTTAAATCTTGGAGCATTACCAGTAGGATCTGCTCTGGTGGCTGCAGCCTTAAACCAAGCCGGATGGGGAGGCTTATTCGGGGGAATGGGAGGTCCTCAAGGTCCCCCACCTCAAGATGGATCCGGATACCCCCCTAGTGCACAGCAAAGTGTCAACCAACCTCCTCCACCGCCTCCCAACTCTTTACCGCCAGGTAATACCGCCCAAGGCCAAGCTGGCTTATTAGGATGGATGAGCCAAGGACCAGGAGGAGAACCTGTCCCTCCAGGTACTCCAGGCAACCCCGGTTCACAGCCACCTCCTGTTTGGCCACAACGAGACCCTAATCCCAAAGGTGGCGGCTTTAACATGAAGTACGATAACTAGGAAACGCTTTAGAAACAAAATACGATTGAAACCAATCCTAAAAGTATAAGCAACTCTTTTGGGCCATGGGATTTACATGTTGGAGGTTCCTTTCCTGGAGTAAAAACGATTTATAAGTGGTTGAAAGGAAGAATATTCAAAGAAACAAGGGTGCGGTAGGGGAGAGAACTTTGCATGAAGTTTTTGTGTGGGGTTGCACCTGTAATTTAAAGGAATGATTGTAACTTCTTTTCTTTAACCTAGCTTCTTTTTGACGTGTCCTCTCAGTTAAAAACTTGGAAGAAAGAAAACAAAGAGACTTGCCATGTTCGTGGGCTTTAAAAGAGAAAAGGCAAGGTAAATATTTCGACAGAAAAAGAACGATTTTTTTGGGTGGGAAAGGAACGTCTACTTCTTTCAGAAACTATTTAAATTTTTGAAGGGATACAATTGGGTTTCTCAGAACCCAGTTCTAGTTTTACTATTTCGGAGACTAATTAACCAAAATCGCAAAGCGTGGCTTTAGAGCTATTGAATTTTCAAATTTCGTTCAATTTTCCTCTCATTTTTGGTACGGCTAGCGATGCCAAACGGCGTCGTTCGACACTAAGTTTACAGTCTGATCGTCTGCTGTTTAGTTGAACGTTGTGGTTTGCAGTTAGGGTGATGTTTTTTCTAGTTTTTTGCGTTTTTTTGGGTTGGTTGACCGTTTGGCAGTATATATATTATACATAGATAAAAACTATGGAGGTTTTCTGTCCACAAGAGGTAACCTTTATAAAAATCTTAAAATAATTTGAATGGATTGGATTGGTGTGTTTCAATGTGCCGTTTGTTTGCAAATCTTACCCCTTTAGTAAAAAAAACAGCAAAAAATATTCATAATAATTATCCAACAAGTCTAAAAAACCTCCTCCTCTCCCTCTGCCTCATTATTGGTGTGTCCGTTGACCGTTGTATCCGGGTTGCACGCGGTGTGAAAGCAACAGAAATAATTTGTCAAAAATCACAACAAATGAGCCAAGAATGGAAAAGACAAATAAGTTGTTCATTAACGTTTTACCGCGTAAACTGCAAATAACTCTTCGAATATTTGAAACAAAGAGAAAAACTAACGATTGCAAGAAGTTTCCCATTTGCTCGCAAATGGGCTCGTTAATTTGATCGGCCTATTTGCAAGAATGATAGAAGGGGATGGATAAACGGATTCTGTATGGATTTCATAGTTAGGGGTTGTACACAAAAACATAAAAAGCAAATGTGTGTCCGTTTTTTGTGACGCCAAAAAGACAGGTGGGATTTTCTCCCCCGCCTTGATTGAGGCGTCCGCAGTCCAAAACAGGAGAAAAAACATAATTCAAGAGGATTAAGATTTTGCAAATCTTTTAAAAAGGTGTGTTTCAAACGGTTTGTGTTTGTTGCGATGTGCTGGCATTATACATATAGGGTGGATGGCAATACAATCGACTGCGTGCACATAAAAGGATTCTTTACGGACGGTACGACTTATCCCCTTCTAGCGTCAGACATACGTATCAAACCCGGATCTGTACCGGGACTGGCCACATGTCTTATGCTACGGACCTTTAACGGTCTCCGTTGCTACCAACTCATCGACCTGGCGGCCTTCGCACCTGACCTCTGAGCTTTTCGCCCTGTAATTGATACCTGGAGCAAAGTAGTAGTAGTCAACGCCACCTCAGCCTTGTAGGTTAGGTTGACCAATAAAGTCTTTCTCACAGGAATACTTGGAGTGCGTTAATTAGTGGTCGTTATGATGCAGACTAACCGCAAGAGTGCAGCTTCAGCTGCGACGCTGAAAGATGACAAAGTGAGCGTCATGATCAAGGATCGAGATCTCGCCGGTTTGGAGAAGTTGGTTCTAGAAGGCCATGGTGACGATTTGTTCGGCAAAGTGGCCCGGGATCCGCAAACTTCGGCGTTTTTACGGGGAGTACCGGCTTTACAGGGTAGCGTGGAGCAAGTATGGGAAGCGGCAGAGAAAGGACAGCTCAAAGCGGTACAAAATATGCTTAAAGAGGACAAACGGTTAGCTCATAGCAAGAGTCCCAAAGGGGCGGGGCTTCTACATGCTGCTGTGCGAGCTGATGGACAGGATTTGGCTGCCTGGTTGGCAACCAAGTACCCCGAAACTCTGGATATAAAAGACAAAGTATACAGAAGCTATTTACATTCCTTTCTTACTATTCGTATTTTGCCTTATTTCTTATTACTTTTTCTTGGTTATGAAGTGTTTGTGAAGAATATTTAGCTTCTAGTAGAGTCCTTGGAATTATTTAACGTGTTGTGGTCATTTAGTATGGAAGAACACCGTTGCATTATGCGGGAGCAGTTAGAGATCCTCATGCGATGTTTGGTATTTTGGAAAAAGCTGGGGCAGATTCCCACATTACTGACAAACAGGGGCGTTTAGCATCGTATTACATTCGGCACCCCGAAGAACTGCGATCCAACAAAACGAGAAGCGATAAGGACAATTTAAACGACGATAAAATACCTTCGCCTAAAAGTTTTCGATCTGAACCAAATACGCCACGGCGCAGCGTTACGCAGTTGGCATCAGCGCGCTCGGCCTCTTTGGCCGATGTAGGTAGACAGCAACCAGGTAAAGAGTACTGTAGTGTGTGCTTTGGTCCCTGTAACTTGTTTTTTGGCACTTATGGACGCTTCTTCATCGAGTGATCGTAACACTTCGTATTTTTTTTTCTTTGACGAACTTTTTTGGACATGCTCTTTTGACGTCAAGGAGACTAATGAAAGCTTTTATGTATTCAGGATCACAAAACTCGGCTGGTAGCGGATCGCTCAATGGTAGCGCGAGTGGAGTCTTGACGGGAGGCGTGCCTGTGAATCGCGCTAATATCCGGAAATGGATCCATGAGAAGGACTTGGGTAAATTACAGCAGTTAGTCGTCGAAGGATATGGAAACCGATTGCTCTACGAAACGGCCTCTTCCAGCGCGATACGCAAGTTTCTGGATACCGTTCCTGTGTCTATGGTAAATTACGTCATAGGTCACATTACATGTCTGTGGTACAATTATGTAAATTACGTCATTACTTAGTAAGTCATACGAACCCTACTTTGATATTACCGCTGTATAATATCTTAACTAATTAATAATCCAACTCCTTTGTTATTAAAAGACGTTTTTATTTCTGTAAATTTCTTCCTAGGTGAATATTATTTTGTTAATGTTAGCTATTACTTATAGTTAATTATTCCTTGTACTGATTTCTATGTAATCAAAAACTGTTTATATTCGTTTCTTTATTATAAAACTTTAATTTGATAAGGAAAAATTGAGATTTGTAAAATTTAAGTTAGGATGTAAATTTCAAAAGTAAATTCGTGAAAGTATGAAGGTCGGTTTCTCAAAGCGAGTGTTTTAATTTTTAGCGATCTATTAAAGAAGTGCATCAAGCTGTAGTCGAAGGAAAATCTCGCGACTTGGAACCATATGCTAAACGAGAGGATATTTTGCAAAGTCGAGACCAGTACGGGCAGACACCGTTGCATAAGGTAATTATATTGTTGGTTCTGGCAAGCCTTTTTTGTGCTCCGGAATAGCTTGATAACTAATGCATGACCCGACAATTCATTGTGACACTGGCCTTGTTATGCTATTTCGTATATACTCGATCAATAGCTTCGAAACACCTTTATATCTCACCAAGGCCGAATCAATATTTACTTGAATGCACTTGGGTATGAATCATTGAGTGATCTTGCCGTTGCACAGTTTAACTTTGAGAGTTTCTACCCTTTTATACTTTCGCAAACTAATGAGGATGTCGGATCCTTTTGTAGGCAGCAGCTTTGGGCAATCATGCTATCTCTGAGTTCTTAGTCCGACATTGCCGAGGAGCTTTGGAAGCCAGAGACCACGACAAGCGAATTCCATTGCATATGGCAGCAGCTCCGACCAATAATAAAGCTCGTGCTGCCATGTACGAGCTTTTGAAACGTGGATCGGATGTCAATGCTGTGGATTCGGTGATTAATTTTATGTTTTTTTTTTTTCGCAAGAAGTTCATATTTGGAACTTTCGTTTCTTTCAGAAAGGAAAAAATGCCAATTATTACCAAACTCATCCTAATGAGCTTACTCTCCAGCACATTCGTGAAATCCCCGAAGCACCGCGGGCTAGTTCCCAAACCCAGGATACTCGAAAAGTAGATGCTGCAACACCACCTAAGAAAAAGCAAGACTCGGGAGGCAAAGATAAGGAAAAACCACGAGTACGTTTTGTGACAATGCGAAACAAGAACGACTCGACAAAAGAATTCCGTGTACCCGACACAAGGACGCCAGGTCCATAATCTTTTAAGGGACCAATAGAATGTCGAGTTTAAGAACTTTCTGCTCATTGGTTAGCGCCAACGAGATTAGAAAGTGATTAAGCCGTCTTAAAAATACGTCACAAGGTTAGGTTACGTTAGATTAGATTAGGCGTACTTCTGTTGGGGCCCGGCGTCCTTGCGTCGGGTACACGGAGTCCTTTTGTCGAGCCGTCCTTGTGTCTACTTTCCTGTTTTGTAAAATGGTAATAATTGTTTTAAATTATCGCGTATCATATTTATTCTAGACTGCCAAATCGCCTCCGTCGGATCGTTATAAAGAACAAGATAAAGACAAGAATCGTTCGCCTAAAACGCCCCCTTTAGATCCGCTTTCGGTTAGGAGCGTTTCGGAAGACCAGATTGAGAAATGGGTACGTGCAGGGGACTTGGAGCGATTGGAACAGTTGGTCTTGGAAGGCAAAGGAAAGCGATTGCAAGGAAGAACCTCCTGGGATGACGACATGAGGCAATTCCTCAAAAGTGTGCCTAAAACTATGGTAACCTTACCTTAAAATGTTTTATCAAAAAAGTTTTTAAGTTTTTTTTTAAATTATTTATTTATTTATTGTTGTTATTTCTACAGGATAAGATTGCTGCTTTGCATTCCGCTGCTGGGAAGGGAGATTTGGCACAAGTGAGGTCCATTTGTCGCGGCGCAGATGTCAGGTTAGCCGTAGCCAAAAACGAAGCTGGGGCCACGCCCCTTCACCAAGCTGCCTTGCAAGGGCATGTCGAAGTTGCCGGCTTTCTGGCCGATACGGCTCCCGATACTCTTCGCGTGGGCGACATGGTATTTCTTGCTCAGAATTAGTTTAAAATGGTATTGAGTGCTATTGTTTATTAGGATAAGCGAACTCCGTTGCACTACGCAGCACTGGGAAAAGATCGCAGACGAGCAACGCAGTTATTTGATCTTTTGGTGCGAGAAGGAGCTGACAAAAAAGCCAAAGACGCGGTAGGTTTGTTTCCTTAATATAATATATTAATAAAAATGTATAATATATACAGATTATAAAAAGAATCCTAACATGTATTTTCTGTGTAGAAAGGGAACCCTGCAGAGACGTATCTACACGGAGCAGCTTTGCGAAAGTTTGAAGATACAGACGATAAACTTTCCGAATATCCGCCTCAACGGAAACCTATAACTCGCCAAAATACAGTTGATTTAAAAGACAAATCTCGCGTGGAAAGCAGAAAATCAGCTCATGTAAAGGAGGATCTGCCTTCTTTCCGGACAGAACAAGGTCAATACTTGGCTTCTGGTAAGTAATACGCACCATTTTCATTCAGTAAATTCAGTAAAAAATATTCATTTGAATGAGAAGTAGTTAATTAAGTAAAAAACAACGTTTTTTTTAGCACTGGGCGAAGCTTTAAAGAAAGGTTTGGCTGAAGTGGCCAGCAAACGCCCCAAGGATCCTGTGTCTTACTTGGGAACGTTCTTGTATTCCTATGCGGGTGTAAGTGACGACCACAGAAGTGCTAAACATGGTGTAAGTATCGTTTTTTGTGCTACTTTTCGGTGCAATTGTCTTATTTAGCACGTCAGCCCTGTTTTTTAACCAAGTAATTATTAGGAGGGAAGGACCAAAAGTACCGGCGAACGTACAAATCGTTCGCGAAGCCTGTCACACCTTGATGAAGACAAAGACGGACATCGTGATGACGTGAGTGCCCTTGCTGTTCTGTTTTTAGACTAATGGGGCTCTAATTTATTATTATTATTTTCCGTCCTTTGTTAAAAAGTATGAACATGAATTGCGTAATAAGAGGCATGATAAAGATGACAGGCGATCCAGCCGATCCACACGGAGTCTTCATGATGATCACGACAAAGAGCCACCAAGACGTCGTGTAAGTTTTTATTGATTTTCTTAAGATAAACTCCTTTTTTATCCGTGCTAATTAAATTTGCTTGTTTTTGTAGCATGATTATGATGATGATTTACACGATGAGGTCGATACTCGCCACGCTAAGAGAAGAATGTCACAGGCAGAGCTAAACGCACGAGAAGACTTGCGTAAGGTAACGGCACTTCGGCACTAATGCAAACAGTCCTCTATGGAATGCAGAATGCGGTACTTCTCGGGGTCAGACCTTAACCTATTTTCAGCTGAAGATGTACATAGAATGTGTAATGTTCCGTCTCCCTGGAATCGTGACTGCTAATGGGTCTTGGTCAGTTGTTTGCTGGATTGCAGGTGTAATGTAGAGCACAAATCTGTTTGCCTGAATCACTATAACACGCGTATGTACATCTAAAACTCAAAATTAACAGAATTGTTTCACCTTAAAGTCGCAAGTTGCCATACAATTAATAATGTGTCTGCCTAAATCATAACTTGTCTAACCTCCTAACGTCTTTCCGGCTAATGCCTTTCCTTCCTTCGGATATTGTTTGGTATGCTAAACCCACCGAATGTGCTAACCTTCTTTTAAAGAAAATCAAACCTAAGTTACGGGTGTTTTACTTCAAAAAGGATCAAAATGGACAGACTGTCATGCACCGCGCCGCTGGATCGCTTACGGGAAAGGAAGAGCTGGAGAAATTACTGCAAGAAGCTTCACCTACTGCTCTAGGACAAAGAGACGCGTGGCATAGAACCCCACGAGATTGCGCTGCGCGCATTGGACTAGGCGAACACGTTCAAATGATTGATATCTACGTGGCCAGGCTTGGATCGCAAGGCAAACATTATTAATAAAAATGGTTTATTTCGTACTTATTTTTGTTATGGAAAGCAGGAAATTTGAAAGCGTTAGAGAATTTATTGGAAATGGGCTATGATCATTTGCTGGATGCGGAAGACTACAATGGGACAAATATTCTTACACTGACTGAACTGTCTGGACATAGTAAGGTGACCGAGTTTTTAAGGGAAACTTTAGGATTTGAAGAGAAGCGCGATTGGCTACATAAAACTATCCGTGATGGCAACCTCACGCGAGTTAAAGAGTGGATGGAAGAAGAAGAACCCAAACTTTTTCGAGTTAAGAATCGCCAAGGCCGCTGCAGTCTTCATGTGGCGGTTTTAGTTGAAGAGCCAGAGATTGTGGAGTATATCGTGGACAAGTTTCCCGAGATAGTTCATGTGGTTGATGAGGTAAAACTTGTGTGTTCTTATGTGTAAGTTTTGACTTTATATTTTGGTATTTCTTTTTCTTCAAGATGAACCGCACAGCGCTACATATGGCAATGGGCCTTTTTCATTCGGAAAATATGGCAGAGTGTTTGTTGAAGGCAGGAGCCGATAAGGAGGCCACGGATTTGGTAAGTTTGTGATCGTTATTTAGGAACTAGGTGTATTAATGGCGATGATTATGAATTTTTAGTTGAATCGAACGCCAAGTTATTATTCACTGCACAAAGAAGACATTGAAAAGCTGCACGAAGAAGAGAATCAGTTGAAACGCTAGGTTCGTATGTGTTCGCCTCGTCGCCTGTCGATTTGTTTATTCGAATTAGTGGTATATCGAATTATAGCCAAAGATGTTTTACTTTTTAACTCATAATATAAACTTCGTTATTCAAGATTTAACAGTTTTTGTCATGTTTGCCTGGATTATTGGTCGGTAGAGTAAACTCGGTTTAGGCGAGTGGCGTCAAAGTCAACGCCAGTTTCCCTTCAGAAAAACAAGCGAAGCAGGTATTACGTGGAAACACGTGTTCTTTCGTTTAAAAAGTGTTAGGCAGGAAAGGGTAAATATGTTTTTCGAATTACAATCCGTGTAATATTACGTAGAGAAAGTTATATTCCAGGAAAGGAACCGTGGGTTTGTTTACCTGGCTAAATTCACAAACGTAATTTTTGGTTGCGTCCTTATAGTTGGAAGTGCCGTGAGATTGTGGAAAGTTTGTGTTTTTCTAAAAATCCCCGAAACGGCGTGGCCTATAGAAAAGAACTAATCCTATTGGTGCATTTTTCCAAAAAGAGGTGTGGCGCGTTTTCAAACTGGGAAGGCTTTTCCCCAATGGTTTTCCCGTAAGAGATTGTACGAAGCCATAAGGGTTACCTCTTAAAAAATCGCGAAAAATGAGAAACTCGTCCCCTTTCCCTGTTCCCAACACATCTACATATTCCCGAAACACTTATACGTGCATCAAATCATACGACAGGAAGAGTGCACCATCACTGCACTAGAAGCCAGAATTAGGTAAAAGCATTGTTGTATATAATTATAGGAAACTAAACTTATTGCTTTTATTACCTGTATTTATCATCGAAGTAATCTCCGCTGACATGTCCGCTGTCGGAATCAGAATCGGAAGAAGCGCCACGGAAATCCATGGTATTGTTAGTATTATTTACCGAGTGACCAGCGCGTTGGAATTCGTAGAACAAGTTGGACTAACTCAATACTTGGTTCATCCTAAAATTAAGGACAATTAAACCAAGTGAAATAACCACATGGTTTATTTTGGCTTCGAGACCAACTAATTGGACGTGATTGGTGGTTAAGTGCGCAGTCGATAGCGACTATAGGTATAGGTTGTCACTGGAAAATTATATTGTATGTGGGAACTTTCAATAAAAATTATTTGAAGCAAACACATGGTCTTGTAGTTATTTTCATTTGTTTTTTACTCGTAAACCAAAATTATTAAGGATTATTTGGTAACATTTGAAATACGTACAAAAGAACAGTACAACTGTGCAAAAATTCTAGAGAATATAAGCAATAGAAATCATACAATGTAAGTCAAATCAATAATACAAGCCATATTTGTATAAATCGAATAGAATATGGATTATAACCTAAAGAATACACTACACGCCAGATATTGTGTATTTATAGAAGTTTCAACGCTTCATAAATATAGGCCTATGACCAAGTAGTTATGGTGCAGACTTGGGGAACGAGAGGCTCCCGGTTCGCTTCCCGGTAGAGATACTTTATTTCGTAAAAAAAACGAAATAAAATTGCATCCATTTTTCTGTATATTACGCCTTCCCAGCAATGTTCCTATACCCATATTCTAAATTGTGAAGCTCCGGGATCACGAGCATGAATATCGGGGATAGGAAACCGAGCATGAGAGTTGGGAACAGGGAAAGGGGCGAGGCTCTCAATTTTTCACGATTTTTGAAGGGGACCCCCTTGATACAGCATTATTCCTTATGGGGAAAAGCCCAGAAAATGCGTTTCCAGATTGAAAAAACACCACGCCCACTTTTTGGTCCAATCCACCAATAGGATTCGTCCTTTCCGGAGGCCACACCCTCTTTTTTAGCGGATTTTTTGAAAACTCACCCAAAATTTTCCAAATGTTCGATTTTATTTTAAATACTATAAGTCGTACAACAAAAAGGACACTTTTCGAAACTAGATTCTACGGGAAACCTTTTGGGAACATAGTAAGCAAATAAGGAATTTGGGGGGGAAGGAAAAAATCTCATTTGCATAATTTTAGAATCCAATTTTGGGAGGAAAACTGAGTGCCAGAATAACGTTTAGGAGGGATAAACTTTATAAGAAAAGCAAAAAGTCGGGAAAACAAAGGCTACAATTCTAGTCAATTCTCACAAATTATACAATGAAACACAACGTCGAACCCAAAAGCTGAAATGCTGAACATCGCGACCCTTCCAATGGTCAATCTTGCCTTAAAGTACAACAGACGCAGTTGAAAGGTTTGTAATAATTGAAACGTAACGCATATAACCACCACATTTGCAACAGAAGATCCATCGGTACGTGAAAGCAGCAAGGAATCTTATTTAAGATCGACTGTCTTCTCCTCTTTTTGCATTTCCAAACCAGAAAGCCACGAACGTTAAACACCTACGGAAAATACATTAGGTCTGAAACTAGTACAAACGCATAACAAATTATGTTACCAAGAGATTAGTGCTTTTACGGACGAAAGTTCTTAAAGCTTTCAACACCATAATTCAATAACTTTAATCTTGATCGTGGTAAAGCCACCTTGGCCGTAGACACGAGGACAATTCCATCTGAAGGACGACAGGAATCTAACCTTCTCAGGAGCCAACGTCCTATCAAGTTGAAGATGATATCTCTGCTCATTGGTTAACCACGAAAAGATACACAATTTTAAAGCCGCATTAATACTATGTTATAAGGACGATGAATAGCGACTTCAGAAGGACTGACCATTACATTACATTTATGATTACCAACCTATTCTATTTCTTTCTAAATCCTTTCATGACTCTTCTTTACGGATATCTCCTAAAAAATAAATAAGAATTGTAATTGCGAACTGGAGCTGACGGAGATGACAAAAAGTAACTTTGGACTTGTCCAGCCTAAACGAACAAAATCAAAGCTTCAACTGGGCTACTTTAGGTCAGTTAAGCTACGTTAAATGTAATTAAATTCTGATTACCTTAGGTTAGACAGGCTAACTAGGATTAGGTTTATTTAGGTTATATTAGTTAGGAGAAGTTCGGCTAGTAAGACTAGGTAGTTAGTTATGTTTTTTTTTTACGTTTTATGTAATGTAAGTTAGCTGGGTTAACTAAGCTAAGTCTTGTTAAGTTAGTTTAGATTAACTTCAGGTTATCATCCCAACAAGAACCTACTTTACGTTTGACTAACTTCCATGGGGTAAGCTTTATGGTGGCAAATAAAATGACGCATCTAATAAGAGTCTTTTCGTGTCCAAAGGTGTATCTTCTAAATGTGAAAGGATCCGCGTGACGTAATTGGACACATCTGAACCTAAAAAAGTTTCATAAATGAAGAACACGCACTAATACCACAAAAATACGCGAGTAAATTCGAACATTCTTACCTGCATTCTATAGAAAATAATTCTCCCCCAAACACGGCTCCTTTCCTTGTACAAACTAATATGCATTCTAATAATCGTGGCTGTTTCACAGCTCCAACAATTTGCCAATGCCAATTCCAGCCACGTCATTCCTTGAATCTAGTTAAACAAACACATCCCACGCTTCCTTTCCTGCAGCAAAATTCATTCACAAACGGTTAAGTACACACATTTGTGAAACACACTTACCGTACTTCCCTTTCCCACATAAAGCAGATAAAATAACATACCGATTTACCAAAATACGCATTTTTGCGAGCTCTGGTTCGTGCCGACTGATAATAGGAAGTGACAAGCCAGGAATCAACAAGTTTGTTATGCGACACTAGCGCCGTTGGTAATAAATCATGATGCATTACGCGGTGAATTCAAAACTATCTTTTCAGTTATTAGCCAAGGAAACCTCGATTTTGAAGAAAACAGCAAATGGCTTGGGTTTCTAATTTAAATAAGGACAATGCAAATTAATCAAACAAATTCCTAACACAATCCAAGTTTTCTGCTATGAATATTAAGCATTTGTCTGAACTGACTAATATTTTAAAAACGTGTAAACGTGGGCAGTTAGGAATTTGAACACTATTAAGGGTTGTCGTTTTTTTGGTTCTCTTTGCATAAATTAGTCAACATGATTTTGTTCCCGAAACATGCAAAACATAAACCAAATTCGCTAGTATTATCTAGTAAAAAACTGCAACCTTGGCGTATGGACATAAACGAAAACATGTGTGAAATGAAAAGCTATCAAAATTGTAGCAATTTAGTATTCAACCGTTCAAAAACTGGTTCTTCACCAAGCACTTCTAAACTCACGGAAAATTGAGATTATATGGATACGGATATTGTAATCGAATAAAGAGATAAGCGCTTTATGACTTGTCTTTATATATCGTGACAGCTATCGCTATCTTTAACAGACGGCGAAAATAAAACAGCTTGCCTTGCAATATTGCACTGTTACGTTAATTTCTCGGTCGTGTCCTCCTTTTCCCAAAGCTGGACACATCCATTTGCGACGTCCCGGGAATCTTCCGTCTAGCCTTGGTTGCCTCTAAACTGATATGTATGGAAACTTTATCCTAGTCTTTACGACTTGGTCATATAAGGAATGAAGATGAGCTACTTTTACCACTTTAGACGGTCACACACACACCAAGGATGGCAAGGTGCAACAATTTACAAGGCGAGCTGCTCCTGACGTTGAAAAAAGGGAGGCCTTGACGCCTTGAAAGAAACTGAGGCTGCTTATCTTCGCCATTGTTCCAGGAATCAGCTATAAAATCCTGCAAAAGAAGTACTTGCCGAGATTAGTTTTCACGAAAGTCAGGCTCCATAGACCTGTTCTTTTTTTGGTACTTTCTTGTCATCTTTATTGAAGAGGTCACGAAAAGTGGAAGTACAGGATTACATATGGCTTGATAAAGGATACAGGAAAAACTCGATCCGGAAAATTAAGATTTGAATTCTTCCATACATTTGACTTCACAAAAATATAAATGTTTATCTAATGAATTATACGCGCGTCTTTTGCTTTCGAATCGGGGAATTAGACAACCAACATATCATTCCACAGTCCGGAAATGCACAGCAATATAAGTTACTACACAGTCACTGTTTACTTATAGTTATGTAAAATTTTCATGAAATACGAAAAGAACAGGTCATTTTTCTATACCTTGGATTATATTTATGCTTTCTGAAATAAAATTATGTACTTTATAATGAACAAACGAGCGCCTTAAACTCCAGCCTTGTTCCTTTGTTTTCTACGAAGAAGTAGGAAGTGTTACAGGATACAGCGTATAATAAAAAAAAAAAAATTAAGAACGCGTGAATGAGAAGGGGGCAATTTTCTGTTTCTTGGGGTTTGCTGTGAGAGAGCTTGGCACATTTTTTGACTTTCCATGCAAGCGAACAATGGGAAATAATCCTCTGTGCAAAGCACCAGGCTAAGCGAATAGGGTTTTCATCGAATTACGAGAACGTGACTAGGATTTTTTTTATGAACGGAAAAAAGTAGTTTTCCTTTTCGGTCTTATGGATAATTTTCCAAAGAAATAGTTAAGTAAAGTAACACGAAGAAATCCAAGAAAATTGCCACGATTTGCTCCTTCTTTTTTAAGGGAAAAAAAGATAAAGTAAGAAACAGTTTGCATAGCTCGAAATTGCCAATCGGAAGAGCGAAAATGGATTAAAAGTATTACGTAAAGTCACAAAATCCAAAACTTATATTGAGTATTTAAATAGCCCGCACCCCGCATGGCAATATGAACTACTGACATAAATTGGCACCCACAACTCGGGGTGGCATAAAAATGTCTCCAAACGATATAAAAAATGAATGTTTTGAATGGAATGAGTATTATGGATGGTTAGTTGTTTTTTAAATGGCTATACAAAGGCGTTTAAGGCACACGTTTTCACATTCATGGATTCATACGACACGATAATTGAATTGGAATGTTTCTAAGACCTTCAAGAAAAAATTCCCCCAAAAATTCTTAAAAAAAGGCTAGAGATATATTTTTCACCTTGGTTTGTTTTTTCTTCTCTTTTTAACGAAAATTCTTCAGTGTCAAGGAGTCTAAATCTATGTGAAAGTTAGTCTCATCTTCTTCCTTTTTTAAAAAAGCAGCCCAATCACAATTGCATCAGGTTACGAATGGGAGAAAATTGATGGGAACATATCACGAACACAAGGCAGTCGATTTAAGAGCAAAAAATTACGGTAATTCCATTCCCTTATTGTGTTTGGCTTACGGGAACGACATCTCGGTCGACTCGACACAACACGGAGGGCTGGTTGTGTTTTGAACAGAACACAATTACGCTTGATTTGCCAATTGAAGAGGAACATGGCTTGGTCTTCCGGCATAAAATATATGCTTATTTTATCTTAGAGAAAAGGGACAATAGAAAACTATACCAGGAATAGACGGGAAAAATTAAAGTGAGAGAGAAAGGAAGAAGGAAGACCAGCTTCCGTGGAAAATCAGCTTTATTGCTTGCAATCCGGACGAGCAATGGTGCTAAAATTTCCATGGACTGTTTCGCCGCCAAAAAGAGATCACATTTTTTCCTAGTAAAGGTTGCCGCATCTTCAAATGCAAAAAAATAAAAACAAAAAAAACTGCCCCCAATATGTATCTTAGTTCAAAAAGGTGTCTCGACCCTTCAACATAGACGTCTTGGGTGTGTCTGTTCAAACGATTTTTTCAAGCATCATCTTTTGCTTTTCGATTGGGAGGGTCCGGGTACTTTGGAATGCGTTTGTTGGTGTTTGGCTAAATGGGCTTTTTGTCGGAAATTCTTCCCACACATTGGACAAGCAAAGGGCTTTTCACCCGTGTGCGTCCGAATATGAACATTGACCGAGTACTTATCCTTGAAGCCCTTGCTGCAAATGCTGCAGTAATGTAGCAACCGCTCTTTTTTAGCTTCGAGAGAATCAGTTGAGGAAGACGTCTGGCCTGGGCTGGTTGAGAGATTTTCTTCGCTTCCAGTTGTACTACCCTCTGGTCTATTCGCGCATGCTGTTGACAACGCCAATTCTTGTTCTTGCAGTAATTTCTTGGCTTTCTTACTGATTCGCTTTTTCCGCACCGGAGGGCCGTTCAACTTGGGTCCATTGCCGATACCGGTACTGCTGGCAGTGTTGTTCTGATGTGGGTTCACGTTGCTCGAACTGGAAGGAACGGATGCGTCATCCGCACTTCCAAAGCTGTCGGGTCCAATAATGAAACTGTTGGAGTTCGAGTTGGAAGCCAAGACCGCTTCCAGCACGCTTTGCTGTAACTGATGCCGACTGGCTGCGTGGTACATCTGGTTAAGAGACTCGGCTACTTCTTTTTGGTACGTCTTGAGCTTGTCTATGTCATCGATGTCACACATGAGCAGGTCGTCGATATTAGTGATGCCGCCCACTTCGACGTCGTCCATCAATAAACGCTGGGTCCCGGGCTCGAGTTTGACGACCGACTCGGACGCGTAGACGCCAAAGTCAAACTCGGCGGCCATGTTGACCTCCCCAGCGCTCATCATGGGATCCACTGACACTAACTCGATCAGTGTCTGCGATTCCTCCTTGATGTCACTCATGGCTGTGTGGGATCTGTTGTCGAATTGCAAGACAAACTGTCTGGACGGACAGCTGGAGTCGCTCGTTGTGTTTGGGATGGGTGTACCGTTGGGAGTTTCATGGGCTAGTGTCATGGCGGGGGAGCCGTGTCCATTGCTGCCAAATTGCCGACTGAGAGAAACAGGCGTGGTTGGCGAGTTGAGACAAGACTCGGGACTGGGTCCGTTGTTGTAAGGACTGGCTAAGGCCGATGAGCTAACCGGCGTTAGAGGAGGAGTGCCTGTGTCAATTACTGTCGAGAGGGGTGATGTCACCGCTCGTGTGAACATGCTCACCGTCGCAGGCTGGGTCGACAACTGTCTGGAAATAACGTAAGGATTGGCCATCCCCACCGGTGCTGATAAGGCTTTGCGGAGTTCAGTGTGGCCCTTGCTGCTAAGCTGCTGGGTCGTTCCACAGTTTATGTCGCTGTTGAGTGGCTGTTGCTGGGGTGGTTTGCCTTGTAATGCATTCCGCAGTAAGGACATTTTCGGATTCAGGTCACTAATAGAAGAAGTGGTGGTCGTAGGAGCGGCGGAAACGGGGTTAACCCAATAGTTCTTGCCGATACTCGACAAAGGCACTAAAGGAGGCGGCGGGCTATGGTAGGCAGGGCCGTAGTCACTCTTCATGCGTCGAGCTTGCGGGTGAATGGACGCAAAAGGCTCTAAACGCTGCGGTCGACTGGAATTACTGCGAATTAAGGCCTCTTTCTTCTGATGGGCTTCATTTGGATCGCTATGATCATGGTTATTATTACTATTGTGGCTATTGAAGGAGGCGATGCTCTCACCAAAGAGCGAGTCGGGATGCTGCGACGCACACGACGTGGGAACAGGCGACATGTTGTTGGTCGAAGCGAAACCGACCATCTGCAACAATGTGTCCAAATCCATGGGTTCTGTCCCTCCCGAGGAGGCGGAAGACGACGTAGCAGTATCGGCAGTGTTATTAGATTCGGTTTCATGTTTGTTATTATCAATCCGGGCCGTAGCCCAGTTAACATCACAGCTTAGTAAGGCGACTGTCAAGGCAGCGTTGTTGAGGTTGTGCCCCGCGTCACTGGTCGCGTATCCGTTGGCGGAACCCTCGCTTTTCAACATGCTGGTGCAGTTATTGTTGTTATTATTGTTATTGCTGCTACCTGTCCAGGCGGCCACATCCATGTCATCTTCGGCGTGAGCTGAACCAGAAGCTGTGCTTCCTGCGTAGCCTTCATCCGGAGAGGGCGTGGCTAACCAAACGGTCTCAAAACTCGTGTTACCCGTCGAACTTCCGTGGTTCACATTAGCCATATCTTTGCTGCTGTTCATGTTACTACCTCCAGCGGGATTGCTGCTGCACGAGAACTCCATCAGTTCCTCCCGGTGGGTGAACAGGCCTAGCCTGAAAGGTTGGTGCGGTGTATCCGGACACACAAAGTCAAAGAGATCAGTCTTAGATAGGTCATCCACGCGTAAACCCCCAGCTAAATCCATGTTGTGTGGTTGCTATTTGCCGTAAACAAACACACAAAATTTCCCCATAAAGGTTTTCTGATACGTTGATAGGGCCTTTTTCTCCACCAATTGTTTTTTGATTGCGAAGCTTAAAACAGCTGAGCTAGATAGCGTGGATTTTCAATAGATTTGGCAAGTCGGCTTTTCCAAATCTGCACATGCAAAAATCCGTTAGTCTAGCCAAAAACGCATGCTTTTTGTATTCTCCTTTTTGCCCGAAACGCTTCACCTCGGATCAGCTGCACACCTATGGAAAAAGAAAAGAAAAGAACTCGACATGTATTACCGAAAAGCAACAGCAAACCCATTCATATGCAAAACAAGAATCATAGCTTCTCATCTCTGCACTAAGGCTCTTTTTATTATTTCAAACTTCTGTAGAGGGAGGGGATGGTTGGTTAGCAAGAGTTTTTCCAACGCACAAGCCGGTTTTCTCTTCATTCAATGCACGTGGGACCCCTGTTTTCCCCAATACCCGAACCGTAAGTTAACCAGCATCTTTGGCTCACTGCACATGCCAGCAACAAAATTGGGTCAACTACATCGTAGAACCCCAAGTCCCCTACCGTCTTTTGGCATTGCTAGGAAGTAATTCACGTGCAGCAACGTGCCTGCCTTTTCCGAAGATGGCAGGATGAGAGGTGTTGGTTTTAACGAGCCACGCATGCAAATTATACTCGTTTATCGTACCAAAGCCCAACCCACCGTCAGATATTTAATTTTGATACACCTGGGGGCTCTCTTCCTAGAAATCATCCATCTTCCAGTGCTATTTCCAAACCGAATGCCATATTTTCTTTCTTTTTTTTCCTTGTGGTAAGGATTGTCAATTCCAATTACTAATCACATGGAAGAAACATGGATCAATTATACCCAAATCCTTTTCTTACCAGCTCTTTTCTACCCGCTGCGTACAAAAGAAGAGGGACAGTTGAAAAGAACTGAAAACAGGTGCCCCTTTCTGTACCCAACCTGACTCCAAAAACTCGCGCCTGGAAAGTTTCACCGTGGGTCTTCATTACAGTCATGCTAATTCTTTCCCCCAAGCCCTACCGGCAGATGGCCTCAATACACGCATCAAAACCCCCTTCCCTACCCGATGCTTTAGCTACTTACAGGGCCTTCCTAAGAAAAAGAAGAAACAAACAAAAAAGGGCTTGTAAATCAATCTAGTGCTGAACGTAAACTACAATTTGCCGACGCCACCGCATTAGGGGTACCGTATCGCCTTACTGCGTTGCTATGTTTTATACAGGTTTCCAATTGCCGACACGTGGCCAAAAAAGATGCCTTACGTCCTCGACACACACCAGAGGCCAATGACTGGCCTCCTTTATATTCTTGGCTTCCCTACAACAGAAATTCAAAGCCAAGCTTGCTTTTTTGGTACCTGTTGTAACAACTCCGTGCCATGCCGCCCCCTTTTGCCTCCTTCGCTCCCCGCTATAAAAAGGATAAAAATAAAAAAAGGTAAAAATAGAAAAGGAATTTGGTATTTACACAGAGCGGTACGGGTTTTTTTCGCACTTGTTGCTCACACCAAAAAGGTAAAAATTGAAAGAAAAATAAGAAACGAATGCTATTGTCTGGGATTCTGTCTGCTCCTTTACTTCACGACGACGACTTCTTCCTCCTTTTTATTTTTAGAGATTTTAGTTTCTATACCACGGAAAGTTGGTCAACCACCCACCCACCTCAGTACTCTTGCTTCCCCAAAAACGGGTTTAATTCGACTCCACTTTATACAAATAACGCCGGTTTTTTGCGCAGTCATACTGCATGGGCTAAGCATAACCAAGTAACACAAGCTACCGGACTATCTTTTACTTTAATATATTATTTTCCTATTTATTTTCGTTCTGTTAAAGTTTTCCTCGAAGTACTTTTGTTCTCCTCCTGAATCTGCTGGTCTTTTTTAATGCGCAAAGGCGGATAATGGCGGACGCTTTCTTTACTTTCCTTGCGTTCGCCTCGTCTACATGTTAAAGAAAAACAGTTACTAGGACTTAATGGGAAAAGGAAAGTGAAAAATGTTACTGTTTCATGTTCAGTCTTCCCACAAGAGAAATTCTTGGTTTCCGAAGCCACACATCAATCAAGCATGCTTTTTACGTAATGGTATTGGTCAAATCATTGCTGGTCGGAGAGGTAGGGCTTACTCATATATCAGTCATGCAACAGGTTGCACAAGCTGGCTCCAATAACACGGCGACACGTATAATTGGGACAGGCTGGAACGTTTTGAGCTTTAGAAGTAAAAGAAAAAAGGGGAAAATTTTGATATTGTCCTTTTCTTTTGGTTTTTGGACAGTTTTTGTGCAGGAGTGAGCTATATCGTACAAAGGAAGGCAACTGTGATGGCACAGAAAGATACGGGAAACCTGTCGACGTTGCTTTTGGGTATATAGGATTTCGGCGGTGATGGAATTAATTACAGGTTGTCATGCCAGGACTCTGTCGTGTCACGTTCGAGGAAATTTTCCACTTGAAAATCGTCCCACACTTAAAATTTTACTAGTATGCCCTGGTAACTCGTCGTCATTGGACTATGTCGTGGACACTCCATTGCGGCGCAACTGTGTGTCGCGACTCTTGGAGATATGGCTAGCATACCCAACTTTCTCTTCAACGGTCATTTCACCAAACAGAACCATCAATAACACGGGACAATACTGTTCTTTAGCCCCCCTTCGAAAAGATCTTTCCCAACAGTTTATGGGGCATCAGACATCCCATTCGCTTCGTTAAAACGTTTTCTTACCCATTTATAAACTTATCATTGAGGAAGGCAGAGGGTACGATGGAGTACGACAGGGGGTATAACAGTGTTTTCCGCTTAAATGTTGCAAGACTATGTTTTTTTTTTTAAAGTTTAGCTACAAAGCTATGGTGCATCAAACTGCGCCAAGCTACACAATGTACACTTTCCCATCGCATAAAGGTAGGAAGTTAAGCGGAAAGTGAAACCGAGAGATAGTACTTTTCTTTTCTTTTTAAAATAAGCAAAATGGGGACGGTTTTAACACCTTGTCCAGCTAATACGATCTCTTGTCAATTTTTCAGGTCCCCAATCTGGTTTGGTTCTGCTTCACGCAATATGACAGCTTATAATAGAGGGACAACGGAAAGCGAGTAAAAAGGGACGAATTCCTTTTACCGCTATCAATGCAATCCACGATCTCAATACGGGACACTTCTGTTCCGCAATTGCGAAATCCTAAGACAAACTGGGAGGTGACAAAACTTTGTCTGACTGTGACTGACGTTTTTTCCTTATTTCACCCACCAGTTGCTTTACTGAAGTTTCCAGTATTGCGCCATCTGACCTTTTTTGTCTTCTTACTTGTCGCCTATTCCTTAATAACAATGAGCGAGTTACATTAACTCGTGCGTTAGCAGCGGCTTACTTTTGGCATACTAAAAACTTTTGCACGGAATTTTGGCCAAGGACTTTTGGCGAAGTCGCTTTATCCCCTGTTTTATCTTCTCTCTTCATTACCACGTGTTACTTTGCTGGTTTATATATTAGCAGTTCTTATAAAAACTGGCCAATTTCCTTTGCACACAAAACCTGCCTGCAACTTATTGGCCATTTATGTATCAACATGCCAAAACTCGAGCTCTAAAAACTAATTAAATTACAGCGTGATGTTCATTCATTTAACGAGTTTCTTAAGGGGTTGACATTCCATACAAAGACAACGTTTCTACTTCCAGCAACTGCTAATAAAAAATAAAGACAGAATAATAGGAAAGTAGCCGATCCTCACAAAAAGGTGCCGAATTAGATTCTTGCATTCTCATAGCAGTATAATGAACGTCCTTGCCTGGAAACCCGGGAGTCGGTCAGTTTCTACTGAACAATGGTCATAGAAATCTGGCAGCCAGCATAGCAACAAACTTCCTATTATAATATGTCGGCAAGTTTTGAGCAAATACAAATTCTATCAAGGATTGATCCACGAAGCGCCCAAACAGGAAGACTGGGAGTTGAAGGAATTTATTTCGATTTGCGGGATCCAGGGCCGAAAGATCAGTCACGATTTTCTCTCCCCCGTTTTGGCGTCACTGGGTCAACAGACTTCTCCTTCTTCTCTCGGACGCGCAACAATAGGAAACATGCTTGATATGATAGCGGTACTAAGACACCTCCAAACTTGAGGTGTACTACTTACCACCTTTTTCCATTGTTAATCAATCCTCCCCATCAATACTCCAGTCACGATTCGGACGCTTATTCGGTTGTGGGTAGACTGCGGCGAACGGAAAATCGGAAAGATTTCTACCATGAGCCAAACAGGCCAGAGTCTACAAGATGTCTAGCATCTTACGACAGCGTGGTTCATGTACAATAGTAGGGACTGGGGCGAGAAAGTTCTCCAAGTTTGCGGTTTTGATGCGATGCTGCGCAATTGGCATGCCTCGACGCATAGTATTTAAGCATTAATATTGAGGTCACTTGTAAAGTTGCAAATACATGTCTGGTAATGAAGCCCCAACACGTCTTCAAAGTCACCATATCTTCTTGAGGGAAAACGAGCAAGATACGCAACCCCAACAATGAAGGACACTTTTTTTCTATATCAGGACCTACGCGGGGACCGTAAAGATAGCTTGCGTGTCACGGCTTTTATAACACAAGCAAGTGACACGAATGCAAGTTAAAGGCAGGGCCATTACAATAAACCAAACCACTTTAAGCTCCCACATCGTAGGTGGTCTCTCTCTCGCAAACTAGAATCCTATGCCTTGTCCCTTCCATTCTATCATGACTATCATACTGTCGCGTTACTAGGAAAAGCCAACATAAAACCCGGGAGACCTAGAGCTAAACACTTCTGCTATAAACGTTAACGCGAATTTCGCCCTCCAAAAATACACACCATGGCGAAAGTCAGCTAAAATAACGAACAAGAGTTCGGGAAATACCGTAAACCATTCAACGGTTCCTTGGGATGCCTTCCACCGCCCACAACTTCCTTGGAGTTTGCCCACCAACGTCATCGCGATAAAACAGCACAGTTTTGCTACCGCTTCATAATCTGGCCATCTTTCTTTAACTTCGAGACCCAGACAACCTAAAGGCAACACCCGAAGGTTCCGCTGAGTCTTCTCAACACGAAAACGATTGGTCCCGTCTTGTTGCAACAATGAACAC
The DNA here is from genome assembly GCA_023053545.1 of Lepidurus packardi. Classification (NCBI taxonomy): domain Eukaryota; kingdom Metazoa; phylum Arthropoda; class Branchiopoda; order Notostraca; family Triopsidae; genus Lepidurus; species Lepidurus packardi. The sequence continues at coordinate 9,688,092 of JAKZAN010000002.1, forward strand.
AGTCGAAATAAATTTTTCAAGCACAAGCTGATGGCATGCATGAGCAAACCGTGCCGTCTAAAATTCTCTTTTAGTTCCAAAATCCCCAAATTATGGGAATAAGGCTAGCTTACGAGAAAAGAAGTGTTTGCTTTCTTTTCCGATAAGTTTCTCCTAACGGAGGTTTAAAACACAGAGGGGGGCATTAGACTTGACTGACAAGAGGGCGTTTCTCTACGGATGTCTAAAAACGTTCGAATTTTCCTAGTGAAGAGGGGATGGGTATTTTCCTAGCGGTTTCTTAGGATGTCTAGAGAAGGATGTCTAACGTTCGATTTTCCTAGCGTAGAGGGGCCTTCGCCTTCAAGTCCCGGCAAGGCTCTATAACGGAAACCGCCTCCTGCCACCACGCCGAGAAGGACCTTTGCGAACTTTTCTCAGATAGAGTACAGTTAGCCCTGATTGGGCCTGACGTCACAAATCAACAGAAAACTAACAACCGATTGGTACACGACACTCTCTCCTGATAGACATGATTTTTTTAAAGCGTTAGCTATGTCCGTAAACGTACTGGACGCTTGGCAAAAGTGCTCCAAAACCAGGCCCTCTATACAGCTAATCAAACTCCTTGATGCTTATCCGTAAATCATTCATACAGCCGAGGAGACAATGCTATAACATGATAAAAAGGGAAAACGGGGTTCAGGAATGAACAGGGCAAACAGGCAACCAGTGCAAACACAATACAGGCAACTGTTATAGGTCTAACTGGAGGAAATTTGCATATCACTTCCCTTTATTTCATGCTTCATTTTATAACTCTCCCAACCTAGTTAAATACATTATACACAGCATCAAACAAGCAGTCTAGAAAACTCTCCTGTCCAACAGTCTTAGGCGTGGTCCCTTTACGCGTTTTTTCACGCACTCTTTTTCACGATCCTTCAGCTACCGCGGAAACAAAAATGCTCCCGATTATGGTTAAAAATGCTCCCGAAAATGCTCACGGGAAAGCCACATGGTCCCTCCAGACAAACTGGACCACTCTTCTCGTATCTTGTTTTTTTTTTTTAAAAAAAATTGGAATGCAAAGAATATTTTCTCTCGACATTTGACCCACATTTTATATGCCTGCAGAAAATAGATATTGGGGAGAGAAAATTATGTCTAGAGGGGGACAGAAGCTAACTTTCCGTTTTCATTTCTGCTGAGTATGACGAAATGACTTCATCACGTCACAATAGCCCGTTACGCTTATCAAACTCAGGAGAAAAAAAGGGGCCCAGTTTTTGTCACCTTAGTGCGTTCTATAACCGACACCATTTTTCCACGCGCTATGGGTTTGCGCTGACTTGGCGAAATTTGCTTTCGATCAGTTAACACGAAAACTGTTTCCCGAACGTGCTACGCTACATGTCTCGCAGTTTGGTCTTGCAATAATAAAGCCAAGATTGGATAAAAAAAAGGACAGCAGTCCCTTAGCGCGAAAAGAAAAAGCCGAGACTATAAAATAAAAGTACCCGCTAGTCAGCAATAGACAAAAAGGACCCAAGGAGTTATAATATCCTGGGCCCTGCCCGAATGTTGCTCCAATTTTCTCCTCTATACAAAATGATCAAGCCAGAGGGTAAGGTATGCAATGGAAACTGATGTACTAAACGGCTAGCTTAGACCAACGCACTCGGGTAAAGTTTTTCGTAAACTACCTTGCCAAGTTGTATGCCCCGTTGTAACTTGGCGTGTGACCCACATTAACCAAAGTTCCCTCTATACCAACAGGGTGTGGTGTGTACCAAATAACCAACAACTTCCAGGTGAGAAAAAGTGTAATTAAAAAGTAGATCAACTCTATAGGGCAATACGCAATGAAGAACTTTATTCGTCCAACTGGACGGTTTCGCTACGACTTTTACAACGGAAACCAGCGACCACACCCACGTCTCAATTCCAAGATTTGTTCAAACGGGAAAATAAACTAAACAAAACTTTGCCAAATTGGTATCACCCTCCAAACGAAGGTGTAAACGAACAAGGACGTTACAAAGACAGTGCCACTTGGGAGTCAATTCCTAGGACTCGGTATGACGTAATCAATGGGGCTCCCATATAATTGCAATTACGTGAGAGGGAAAGTTACTATGACTCTTAAGTACGGCTTGGCGCAATAGTAGGTGAGGAGAAGTCTTGGAGGTTCAGGGCAAAAGCGTGAAGAGGATAGAAGTGACAGTAATCGCCGTTAATAAGTCCTGTTGACCGTTACGTTTTTCCTTGTTGCCCAAAGTCTCCCGTTCAGTCATGCATCTATAATCCTGCTTAAACAGTAGTAGTAAGGTATTATACAGGCAAGAGGAATAATAAACCGACTAAGGGAATTGCAAAAAGCTGGTTTTCGTGACAGAGGATTGGCTATAGACTTCCGCCCCTCCAAGGCAACCCACTGTGTGTATATACACGACAGCCAAAGCATTGCGCTTTAGAAAACTCCACGAGGAGTTAATGAAACGAAAGTGAAAATTAAAAAAAAGCGTCTGCTGGCTTTTGTGTCGTTGTGGGCAAAGACGATAAAGTGGGTCACTGCGATGCCGAAAAAACGAACCCGGTTTTCATATGCGGGAGAGCGATTACATTGCTCCTCCCAGGGCACGCGAAGAAATGAAGTGGAGTCGGCCAAAAAAATACAAACCAGATCCATGTGGATACACAGAGACACACTTAATTAACCAGTTCGAGAAATTGTTCTAACAGTATACCTCAAAACCCCCCAGAAGTGCACTCGACCATGCATACAGAGGTACAGTTGCGATAAAAAAGAACCCCACAGATGCCAAATGCTGGGTTCTAGGAAAAGAAAAACCCGAATTGTACTGTATACGAGGAGCGACCATAAACGAAGGAGAAAGTGAGAATCCTTCCATAAGAAGAGACATATACACCACGAGACACTTCCAGCAAGACAAATTCACCGTTCTGGCAGTCCTGACGGGGTTAAACCCAGCACATCAAGATTTGCGACAGCATCGTTTTACGTTGGCAACTTCCCTATCCCAACGACCATAAATTTGGGGATTAAGGTTACAGAACAAGGAAAGACTAGTCATGCATAAAAGTGGTCGTCATGTATGGTGTGATAGAATTATCTCGCGAAATATCTAACGGATGTGATGTAACTATCTGGATACTAGAAATAACTATCTAGAACTCGTAATCTCTGGGGATAACAAAATTACCCATTTTTTTGGCGCCTTTGGCTTTGACATCGCTGAAATATAGGATTTATCTGCGGAAAATATAGAGCCTGTTAAAGCTGGAATCCAACATGCTCCGAATCGTGACTAATAGCACGCGAAAGCATTCCTATCACTCCTCAGTGCGTTACTAGACTCGGCGGATCGCGGATGCTGATCGTATAAAGTATTTTTTCAGTCCTGCTTACAGAGCACGCAAGAACGAAAACTTGGAGGAACCAGTTTCTATAAGACAACGCTATAAGTTTTATGGACACGCATGTCCTCTATTTTCTTCCTATAACACAGCTGCAAACAAACACTAACATCGACATTTGCATCTGCCAGTAAAAAAAGAGAGAAAACGCATAACAATCAGTGTCTGCCTGACCACTTATGTTCAATGGCAAAGTAGCAACATCTTGACATGTGAAAGATGTGAAACTAAGCCATGAGTAATCAAAAACTGGTAACTTAGTAACAAAAGGGTCCCCCTCAGGACCTCATTTGGAACTGTCAGCCCGGATCTAAACTTCGTAGAAACTCGAGAAAAAAATTACTATAAATTGCAACGTCACGATTTTCTAAGCCTTTCTTCGTAGGAACTGTTTACAAGTTTTCCAGCAAAATTAAATTTAACTAATTGAATAATCGGAGAAAGAAAGTCCCCAAGGATTTCCCAACGTTGTTCTATTCTTCGGGGGCTCCCTAAAATAGAGAGCAAATCCATTATGCCATTTCGCAGAACCTTGGCCCAATGATCTCACTAATTACCTTTCTACCATTCCGCTAGGGCGAAATAAAAGAGAGACGAGCCCCAATAAGCCTCTTCCAGATTTGCTGCGCTCAATTAAGGTGCTAAGTATCAAAACAAGTATCCTCCTTGTATTCAAGGGAACCCCAGACGGCTATTCAATTACAAAATTAAGAAAAGAACAGCGAGAAAAAGTAAGTGGGCAGATGTGGACACGTAAGTTCTTTTGTTTGTTCCAGTAAACTGTACATCACTGGCTTTTGGCAGTGCAGAACACTGCCAAATAAAAAGCGAGCTCTAACGGGAAATACACGGGGAGTTCCTTCTGGTATCTTATCCGAAGATAAGAAACCAACCCACGCCAACGCGGGCAAGGGAGGAGGAGGGAGTTGCTGCACACTTGCAAAGGAAAGGAAACTAGAAGAAACGGGAATGGAAAGTGGCAATGCAACCCGGAGGCAAATTACTTTACCTTGGGCAATACCTAGGACAAGAAAAGTGCATCTTGATGCATGCAAACCAAGTCGTGCGCCAGGAAACGCCGCTTTAGTAATGTTCGAACGCCAGCTTAGAAGCTTCTCTTTTTGTCTTAAAATAAAATAAAAATGAATTTTATGCTTTTTTTCGCTTCCATAACACGAGCGTTCAATCCTTTAAGCGACAAAAAGCGGTTGGGAATGACACTCATTTCTCTCAACAGTTTATCATTCAAAAGAGTACCGTTTGCGAGCTGTGGAGCGCTCCGGATGGCCTTGCCCAATCCCCGACTACCTTCGCGACATCCTGGTCGGCTCGGCTACACTGGAGTACCCCAACTCGGGACTCGCGTGGATTCCCAAAACTCCTACTGCTTAGACATAACTCCCCAGCCAACAACCTACACAACAACCCACGTTTGCTGAAAAAGCCCTATCTCCGTAAGAAGGATGCTCAGGAAGCTCCACGACTCTAAAAATGCCTTTCCAGGTTTCCGCCCTGCCAAAGTTTGTCATGTGAAACTGAATCCACCAAGGATACACCAAGATGGATTGACGCACTTTAAAGCCGTAATTCCTTGTCCAAACTATTTGGCAAAAATACGCATCTGCGATGGCTCTTGATACGGCTTGGGTACCCACTCTGCAGGCTTCGGAATGCCTGCAAGGCGCACGGAAAAAACCCCGAGACCTACTTTCCGCCTGACCCAGATAAGAGTTTCTACCATAAAGCTAGCGTGGAATGGGACGACGGCATGCTAAAAGAACACACACACGTACTAAAGCAGTCCAAAGGCGACTTTTTTTTGCTAATAAATCCGCCTTCTCATGCCCTATGATTGACCTACGGAAACCTATTAAATTTTCACACTTGTTCCTTCACCTACTCCAGGGACGCCAAAAAAAAGTATTGCTCTCAATTCCTCGCTCTCCAATTTACAAACCCAGGGCTGGGTTTAAACATAATAAAGCAGAAGCTAATAAGAAAAGAAAATACAACTTCTAAGATTTTCCCGAAGAAATAAAAAAAAGTATTGCTTTCAGTGCCCTGAATATTGCTTCAGCAATTCCTAACACTCGGAAAGGCGACTTTTAAAAGGAAAATATTCCAAAAATAGAACAGGCTAAACATTTATAAGAAATTCGGCTTATAATTCTATAAATGAAAAGTCGATGGGGAAAAATCTATTTTGGGCCTATTTCTGGGTTTCCCGTGTCCCCTAAGGGCAATACGGTTTAAATCCGCGCATGGTTACATCCATAATAGTTTCACAACATCCGAAATTTTCTCTACACGCCTCACCAAACCTATCTCCTCTTTTGGTCTGTATCTTTCCCTCGTATTCTCGTATCCGCCCAGCATTTTCCGGCAAAACAAGGGGGTGGAGGTTGAGGATAGGTACCACATATAATACTAACAGAAATAAAATAAAGAAAAGTAAAGTCACTTACCGGTCACATACACGGGTGATTTACGATGCAATGGTATAATTAATCCAAGAAAAGTCCGAAACTCCGGATCTGGCGGTTATTATAAAACTTCAACAAGTTACTTCCATTCGAAGCTGAGTAGCGTAAATATACCCGTCGCACTCCAGCACACATTCGTAGGCACAACTTGGAACCCCAAAATACAATTGCACCAGTTCTTTTAAAATTCGTGGGTATAAAATAATTTCCAGAAAAATCCTCAATCCAAAATCCAAATCCCCCAAAGTAGGAGTAGAATAGTTTCGTGTTCTTGGAGAGGGTACAGGATAAACAAGTCGGTAATATACACGAATTATGAACGTGTATAGTGTGCGCGTGGAAGGGTTTAGGAGTGTTGTGTTATTCAATGCTGGAAGGGTCCACCGACCGCCAGCACACCTGTTCACCAACTAACCTACTCCCGGACTTTGCACAAGACCACAGGTAAAAGCCCCCAAAAGGACGGGAACCCAACCCAAAAAAACTTACCCACCCCACCTCTATCGGTTTATAAGGGAATGGAGGGGGATTTCTCCGCTATACACAGCCCATAGTCTCCACGGTCTCCCTCCGGGTCATCCATCCTTGTACCCCCTCTTTGTTAAAACGCGTAGGGTAGGCTCCCATACCCCAGGTTATCCATCCTTGTAACCCTACACCCCCTTTTCCGTTAAAAATGCGTAGGGTAGGCCTGCGACTATAACAGTGTCTATCCACGTTTTTACCGATATGTTTTTAGCTTGGAAAAAAGGCGCAGCACCAACCCAAAAGCGACGAGCAAAAAGGGGATTTACCCAAAAGCCACGAGAGATTTCTCCGTTACTTCACTTCACGCTTCTCAAAGGAAAAAAACAACAAAAAACAGACAAAATATAGGCTTTCCAAAAGCTTCAAAGCCAACCCTCCTTACCAAAAACTCCTTAAGGAACATGTCAGGTAGTCTGACAGGTAACCGCAAGCAAAATGACACTACCTTGCAAGAAGAATACTACCTTCCTTTCTCGGGCGTTTGGTAAACGCAATTGGAATGAAAGATTTGCGTGCGCAAAAATCGTTTCTAAGAAGCGCAGGGCAGCCACGTACACACATTTTTAAAACAACATAAACAAATAATAACTAAGAAGAAAAAGCAAAACATGTAAACCCCATTTCCCCATATGAATATGCGAAGCGTTTCGAGTTTCTGGTTTCGATTGTAGCGTACCTCAAGGTTTCTTTTTTTTTTTTACAGTTTGGCACAACCTGAAAAGCGAAAAGGGTTTCTATTGGTTATTACAAACTATAAAGGTTCGAACTCATGACAGTTTTAGTATCCCTTTAACTTCCCGTTAATCACATGGCTTGAAGACTGTAATGTCTTAACTTCTGGCTTTGCAACTTTTTCTAGTGTCTGCACGTGGTTGCAAAACATAAAAATTATGAAAAAATTGTGAATACAAAAAGAATCCCACAGGCTCAATCTTGTCATAAAGGTATGCTAGAGGAAAAAACAGTTCCTAGCGATCATAACTTTCTTTGTTTGGCATCGCCCACCCAATTTAAACTGCCAAGCCGTAACTCGTGAGTCCTTTTGTGTGTCGCAAAGACTCAAACCTTAACGATTCTTCCACCTTATTACGTACTAATATGGTAAACGGTTAAAAAGCATGTGGGTACGTCGGGAAGACATCGTGTTACGTGAATGGGAGTTTAGAAGCTGATGCAAGCAAACGGAGAACTCGTAAAAGTTCCGTTAGGAAACCCTTTAATAATGTTGGATTTTAGTAATATTTTTATTTCATCCTTGGCTTAAATGACTGGAAAAGCCCTCTGGGCTCAAAACTGTCAGAATCTTTTATTTTTCACATCTTTAATTTTTGCTTTATGGTACCCTAGCAGTAATACTGCTCCCCATCAGGCTGTTTGGCGAAAGAGGTGTGCCCAGAACGTGTCGAGAAAAGGAGTTTTAAACACGTGTGGTGGCCAGTACGACTCATTAAAAGTAATCAAGCATGCAACTCCGGATGATTGTCGACTCATCATTGACACACTTTAAACCCATTTCCAGTACAAACAAAAATAATAAGAAAAAATACGTATAACAAATACACTTAATAAAATATAGAGAAAATAAATATACTAAATGGAAATAATTCGAATTAAAATATAATTATCTCTATACACGCCTCCTCACCTGCAACCCTTTTTCTTAAGAAATAAACGACGGTAACAAGCCTTACAAGCCGTATTAAAAATAAATTTAAAAAATACATAAATAAAATAATAATATTATATAAATAATAAATAAATAAAACAGATAAGAAAATAGACAGATAAATCATAAATAAATCATACATAATATAGATAAATAATAGAATAATTAAGTTATAAAGTAACCTTAATAGAGTCAATGTAGTACAATACATACACTAACTACATTAAATAAATTCACTAAATAATTTACAATAGATAATGAAAATAGATAAAATAAGATAAAATTGAAAAAACACAGTAAAATAAAAAACTAAAGAGGACAAATTGTTAACAACAATATCGTTCGCACCATAATTTGCATTTACTAATGGTTAAATACACCCCTCCCCTCTTCACCCCCGCTTGTGTCCCCCACCCCCTTGCCTTGGATCTCGCGTCGTCATAAGCCTGTATAAGAGGACCAGTCAAGTGTATTGGCTGATCTAGATGGCTAGCAACAAGAATCAAAAACAACTAAATCGAATACTCCTGTTTTCGTTTCTTGAAGATTAGTTCTGATGAACATGGGGGAGTGGGGGGAGGTTGCAGTACAGTAGTAGTAGACAAGGGAAAGGAGAAGAAATAGCGGGCGTTAGAATGGTTAGAACAAGACATTTATCAGCGAAGAGAGAAACTAACAGCGTCTAGTGCCCCCGGGCTTACAAGGGTAAAAAGTCCAGGGGGTGAAAAGGTAAAAATCAGGCATAAATTAGACTTTGGGGGAGGAAACTTGCTTGTCCACGAGTGGAAAACAGAGATTCTTACAAGGAAAACGAAAATATGTTTTTTTTTGCGTGTTATTTTCTTTTATTTTTCTTTCTTAACAAGGTAGAATCGCCAGTATATAGGTTAAACCTTTACATTGTGGTACAATTTGCACTTGAGGTTGGCTACCTAACGACTGGTTTCTCGACTCGTGGCAATTACTCCGATTTGAGCTAGCCGGTTCAATCGGTGTACGTATGCTACACATAAAGGAAATCAAATGAGAAGTTTTAAAAAATTATAAAAAGTAAAGCGATGTTGGAGATCCAACCAGTCCACCAAAGATTCGCCATTTTAAGCCAAGAACACCTAAACAGAGCTCCCAAAACTGTCTGCTTGCACAAGTCTTCTCGTAAATTTCCTACGTCTTTTTAATATCCTCTAGTTAAAAACGGTACGGTAAAGGTTCGGTAGTGATGGGCAGTGAATACATAAACCAAAAGTGAGAAGTTTGTTTCATAGAGAAAAATTTTGCGAACTCGTTACCATAAATCTGAGCATGCACTCACATAAACACACGCCAAGAAAGACATGAGCCAAATCTTTTGGCGGAGACGCCAAAAAGGATTTTGATAAGTATACGCAAAGGAGAACTGTTGGTAAACCGAAGTGGGTACAAGACTTTCCTGGAAAGTCCAATCTTGATTCTGTTAATGACACTTGTACGCCTAGACCAGTCAACACGCTCAGCTGCAACTTAAAAGTGGCAATAAACTTGTGTCCGAAAAGAAAGATTGCAACGGGTTTGAAGATGCAAAAATGAGGTCGCTAAAAAGTATCCATCCATAAGTTTCAATCCTTTTAGCGATTTTTTGCACCACTTTTGGTGTTCTCCCTTCTCTTATCGCTACGGAAACGTCAGTTACCTTTACATAATTAAGCAACTTTTTGTGCATTTATAAGCCCACGGCTATGTTTCTACGACTCCAGTAGCATTTAGAAATGCACATACATGTTGTGTGTGTGATACTTATTTCGGTATGTATTAAAACTCCCAAGTCAAACAAAGGCTTCCCATCCATGTATATATCCATCCATGTTTATTTGTGTTTTTCCACACTCTTTTTCTCACGCCATTACATGGACAGGGACATTAGGGAAAATGGGCAATAAATAGATTTTCTTTGCCTATAAAGGATGGGTTCATCCATGCATATTCGTACCCTATGACTTGGTGTTAGGCTTGGTCTTCAGCTTTGTCATCCAACAAAAGGCCTTCTAACTTAAAAAAACGAAAAAAGTAAAAACAAAAACAACAACAAAAAAAAAAAAGAAAACACGAGTGTTCTGTTATTAGCCTCAAGGAACTCATTTTCGGCTCCTTTTGGGATTTTTAGGGTCCAAGATTAGGCCTCTACCATACAAGAATTACCTTCAACATCACCCGCACGTCGTAAGAATCTTTGCTACGCAATTTGAGTACGGCCTAAAGGGACAACCGTATGTGCAGAACCAGTTTTGGAATGCGTAACCGTTACCACGCAATGAAACGATTTTGTATCCACAATTATACGTTTTCTGTAATCGGTTTTCCGCTTTTGGTTAGGAAAAAACTGTAAAGTTTGTCTCGCCCCCCCGCCTTTTTCCCAGAAAAGGAGAAGAACAGAAAAAAGAACTTTCCTTAAAGAGACGCTATTTACTTTTACTAAAGCTGATGTGTGGATATCCTGCCTCTTCAAACTAGAAAACCTGCAGCTATTGGTCCAAAAGCGGTGATGTAATACCCTGCGTGCTGCGGCTAAACGGGGACGACCCGCAAAAGAAAAAGACTTTTCTTTATTAAGTTTAAAACCAAAAAATCCGTAAATTTTCTTCCAGTTTAACGGCCAAACATACTACTCGACCTTTCTCCCGCAGCATGGTTTTCCTATTAGGCATTTTTACGGAATATTGAAACGTACCCCATAACCTTAAGAGTTTTGCACTTTTTACCTGTTCAACGCAATATTTTCTGTTTCAACTAACACTACTTCCCAATTTGACAAACTGGACTTTTAAAAGTAATCAGCCGGACAGTGACAGTGTGCTCATTAGGTTCCAAGCAGGTTTTTGTAGATACCCGTATTGGTTTTTTCCTATAGCTCGGTCCTTAGACGCCGGAAGGAAAAATAATTTAAAAAAAGTGTCCCCTTGACAACCTCAGCATCCTAATACAGACGGACCAAATACTCGAAATACTCCCATCCCTTAGGGAAAAACGATTTCGCATAGCGACAAAAGTCAACTAACCGGCCTCGGAATCCAAATCACGCAAAGACATATAGGATACCGGTAAAAGGCCGGGGTCAGAATTAATAATAAGGAGAAAGCTCTTAAATGCTTTTCTTTAAGACCGTTTGGGGCAAATGTGGCAGGTTAAAAGTCTACGAACTGGACCACAAGGAACTTCCGTTCTCCCAAAAGAAATTTACGAGGTAAAAAATCAGCCTTGACAAGGACGTTTCTTGCCCATTACTAGCTGGTGTGGTTTAATGCCTACCTTATAGATCGCACGATATATCACGTTCCTTGTGAAAATGCGGGCTTATCTCTAAAACAATAAAGGAAAAACGAAAAGGTTCCAACGCAAGCGCAACGCATTCCAGCGCAATCCAAAACGGACAGCAGGCTGAATGGACGTTGCCAGCCTTGCCCGTACTGCTCCCGTCCCTCGCTTCGTATTGGCCCAACCAATCTACTGCTACTCGGTATTATACCAACACGTGAATTGGTTATCAAACATGACCCACTTTTAAACGATCCAAAGGTGAGGATAGACAAAACGTGAAGGTAATCATGCGAGGTCTTGCAGTGTTTTCTGCAGATTTCGCGGCCCATTTGGCACTTCGTAACGGTTAACGGAAGACCAATTCGCCAAGAAGTTTTGCTCAACTGAGTGGCCAGAAAGCTCGAACCATTTGAAGGCATGTTCCCGTGAGATCATCCTTAAAAAAGCTTATAACTACACGGAATTACATTAATCCTTAGGAAAAAACTTTTATAATCAATGCTTCCGACTTTCAGCTGTACGTAAGAGCCATAGCATTCAAGCAAATTAATGCGGATTGGATAAGGCACGTAACTCGTAAATTTCAGCATGATTGCAATCCCAGAGGTTTCTGCACCTTGAGATCTTTAATCACTTTTTGACATGTAGCGTTTTTCAATCCATAGAACCTGCTGATACCGGGGAAAACGCACACTTATAATATATGGTTCAATGGACTGGCGGGCGTGGCTGGGTGGCAACAAGTTTGGGATTATGATTCGAGATTTACAAGAAAAACGGCATAAAAAGTTGCGTGAAACAAAGAAAAATGGCTTAACACGCTTGGTGACTACAGTGACATGCAGAACAAATGTTTGACCATCTGAATAAGCCCCAAAAATGTCTAGCAAAAAAGCAATGGAAACTATACAAATGGGTTAGGTTGAAATTAAACAGGTAAAAGTAGCTACATAAGTAAAAATATACTAAAAAACGTTTATACGGATAACATATATCACATTATTATAATACAGTATTATCATAAGTTGATATATGTTATTCGCATAAAGTTTTACACTATTTTTATGCATGTTTATGCACTGTATTCAATACACTTTCAATGTGTTTGATCCTTGTCAGCACTTCCAAACATGTAATCGTATTGTCAATACAATTTATAGTACCTCCAAATAATTCTTTCATTTTACAGAACACTTTTGTACAATACTTGTACAGTATTGTACAACGCAAGTACACAATTTGAAATTCTCGACTATGATGATTACCATAGTATTGACACGTACATTAATACACTTGTCAACACTTGGTAAAGGAGTAGATTTTCTGCATACAAGGCGCAATTATTTCCTTTTGCTGACCGGATTTTCTAAACTTAATAGTAGTACAATACAAGATCGTATAACTAAAATATAGGTATTGTATATAAGGTATTCTCGGAATCAGACGCATCATTAAAACCAGGTTGAGTTTGGCAAAAACCCGGCGGCCGCCAGACTTCACGTGTTCAGAGAATGAGAAGAGAAAAGGGGGCGACAAGTTCACACAACTCCAACCTTCTTTAACTATATAAGGTAAGCTTATACGTACATTTTTTTCTCTTTAACATGTCGTCTATGTTCCCTACAGAGGTCCATCGTCTCCGGCTGGAAACTCGAACGCCTTTTACCGTCTGTCAAACGGAGTCACGTCAGATACAACTTTCCCGCCACGTAAGATTAACCAGTAATTCCAGCCCAAGGGAGGCTTAATGCTTCACATCTCACATTGTGAAAACATGTTGGCCCTGTCCAACAGCCAGTATTGACAAGTAACAAAACAGCTATTGAGGATCCTGTCATGTTTATGCATAAGCCAATAACAAAAAAAAAAAAATTAAAAAATAACACTACCTGTTCACTTCGCGTCGCGCAAAAATCCTTGGACCTTGCATCCGGGATTCTCGCGGCTTTCTCACCAGCGTTTTACGAGGTCCCCGCATAGCTTCTGTAGTCCAGAATCCTGACATGGAATTTTCGATATTGCGATACGAGGAGTACTAAACTAGTCTGCATGATGTAGAGGAGTTTTGCTTGCAGGTAACAGGAGGGATTAGATTTTAAATTATCCATTTTGTTCTTCTTTTGCTTGTGTAGGTGGCGCCAAGCCACTTAACGCGTCAAATGGGTTCTTTTAACTAACAAAGTACTCTTGCACTGGTATTTACCCAACTATGACTAACTAAAAACCCACGAAAAGTGTCTGGCTATATCATGCAAAAGACTTTGCGCCAAGTTTTGGCTTCTTCGTGAAATATTAAAGGTCGTATATATTCCAATTCGGCACGAGGTTTCACAGGTAATAATGCCAAATGTCAGGCGAACCTCTTCCATCGGGACCTGTAACAACCTGTAACACTATTTCAACACATACAATATACTATACTATAAATAGGACATTTAGAATAGCCAATTATACACTTTGCATGCAAGTGTAGATGGAAATTACCAAATTACCCTTGCGCAAACTAAGTCTCACCTTGCATTCCTTCGTACATGTCGTGTTATGTATACGAAGTATATTCGAAGAACAAAACCGAACCAAACGGCAAAAACGACATTGAGAAAGACAGGCCATTTGATAACCAAACGGGTTGTTAGTTGTCATTCTCTATATTCAATGTAATTAAAATTTTGAGTAGCTTTTTAATACTAGAGCTAGTTAATACGTAGGTTTCTATTCTGTGCTGGAATAAAACTGGCTACAAATCTTAAGATGATACGAATTTGATTGCAGGGTCCTTTTGGGACTGAAAGCGCCTTAATGGAAATAGCACTGAGCCTAGACGTCTTTGTCTGCGGTTACCGCTGGGCGCGAAAAACCACAGCTCGGTACAACATTTCCTAACGAGTCCAAAATACCCGAAAAAAGTTTAGCTCTTTTATTATTTAGCCCTTCGGGAAGTAACACAATGTATCGGTATGACTAGCAAATGTAGCTAATAATCTGTCTGTTTTCTATTGAAAACATAAAAACCCGTCAAAAGTCCAAGTTTTTCTTGGCGGTAAATGAAAGCAACTCCGCCATGTGGGAGCCTGGTAACGCCTGGTAACGCCACCTAAAGTTGGTCTTGTTTGATAGAATACCTTGTTAGTAAAAATAACAGGGCGAAAAGCCCCCGTAGCTCCTTGCTTCCCACACTACTATTTACATAGCTACAAATCCGAAGCCAAAACCCTATTCCATAAACAATCCGAGACGTTAAACTACCGTTGGGAATCGACAAGCAATGAATGTTTAACAAACTCTACAAAGTATGCAAGCATCCTACAGCTAACCTCAAAACTCCTTAACTAACAATCAAGGCTCAAAAACCATAGGCTCACGAGACGCTTTCTTCAAAAGCCTTGATTGGAGAAAGTTTGGTGTTGTAATAAATTCAGTTCTTTTTCTGCAAAGCTTCCAACGTAACTATTAAACTCCATTAAAAAGATGCGCTATGTTTAGAGCTATGGGCGTTCTTCTTCCTTTTTTGGGGCAATGTTTTTTTTTTCACGTTCTCTGACATTTCTCACAAGGGGGAGTAATAGGACCGCCCCTAGCAGAATTCATTGCAGCTGAAAGTTTTACAGAGAAGGCTGCTCATACTAGTCTATTTCATAGCTATAAGCTCACAAGTAGGTGCTATGTTTGTGTGTATGTGCATTTTTAGATAGCGGCTTTCGGTAAGAGGAACACGAGGGCAAGTTGTGCGGGCGGGCTCACGCTCACGAAGCACCCGAGGATGTGAAAACATGAGAATTTTGAGGGGCTTGTCAAAAGACATGCATAACCCAAACCGTGCCCAACAATCGGCATTTTTTTCGGATAAAACCCTAACTTTTCTTCTCTTTGACAAAGACAAGTGATGTCTTCCACTTAACAAGTCCTGACCTTTAACGAACCAACGAAACAATCCAATATTTCAAACGCAATCCAACGCTACACAATGCGACCAAGCGACAAAAAAACTCGAAGATACTGTTCCATTTACCTTCTCTTTTTAATATTTTTATTTCCAAACTATAGCGCCATAGCACTTACTAGAAACCTCGCCATCAATAATGGAGGTAGGAGAGGCAAAAAAACCTTGTTTCTATTGTTTCGCATGCCAGGACCTCTAGAAGTATTTGGATTTCACATTAAAAAAAATCGAAAATGGAATCCAAATGGTCCGTTACGGTTTCGCAATCTGGCGAAAAACGCAAGAAAATCGTGCACGACACCTATCCGGTTTGTCAAAGCTGTCTTATATGCTTGTGACCCATTTGGTTCTCGCAGATTTTATATAATATCATACGGAGAAATAAGAAGGTAGTTTACTTTTTCCCTTCCAAACTTATACAACTAGAACAGCGTGGGCTGTGTATCCTGTAGTGCAATTAGCAAAAGGGCTGTAACTCTGACTTAAAAACAAAAGAAAAAGTAAACTGTTATCGGTTATTCACATATATACAGAGAAATGCTCTCCGTTTGAAGGCAGAAGCAAAAGTTGATGTTATAAAACGATTGCCGCTGGCTTGGCGTTATTACGTTTTCCTTTTCAACCGTTTACGACTAGCAAAGATACGTGGAGCAGTTTAGAACTCGCATAATTGCTAAGATGTCAATCGGGTTTTTTCGCTTTTTTTTCGGAATATGTGGCATCGAAACGTCCTTCCACGTGGGACACGAATTCATGCCACGACCTACCTCAATTATAATAGGAGCTCCCGTTGCAACTCTTAAAAAGAGAAGGATAATTGCAACAAATATTGACTATTTATAGAAGTATCAAGGATTTTGCAAAACCAATTGAGAATAGGTTCGGCTAATTTTTTCCCCAGTAAAGCGCGAAGGACAGTTGAGGGATAGCCAACTGACAAACAGCAAGGTCCCCAAATTTCCTGATCAAGACCTTTTCTTATACAAACTGCTATCAGTATAAGGACAGGATACATGGAAACGGTAAACGAGGGGAAAATAATGTAAGCAGGCACGCACGCCAAACAAAGGGAGTTAGCTACTGGCATGCATTATCGAAATAACTCAATGTAAGTGTGTCGACGATATGTACATGCCTTATAGAGCGATATCTGTACACACTGAAACAATTTCTTGCTAGCTGCTATCTTTTATGCCATAATACTTTTGCAAACATATTTGCATTATCCTAATTTGTCTCAGAAACGTAATTTGGGGGTATTCATTACTTAAATTTGTAGAATTTCAACTAAACTAATACGAATCTGTGCCAGCGGCGTTAGTGGGGAATTCTTACCAAGTGTATCTCTATTTGTTGCAAAATTACAGCAACGTTTTCCCGTGTTCAGCATCCCTGTAAAATATAAAAAGATTCATTTTCTTCATTTTACTTTTTAACTCTTTATTTTATTTATATTATTTACTATAGTTTATCTACGCATTCACTTATTTTGCAACCTATTTTTATCCAATTTAATTGTACAAAGAAATATTGCAAAATATATACCATACGTACACTTACTTTGCAATCTTTCTTTATAGAATTGCATTGTATTAAGAAAGATTGCAAAATAAGTGAATGCTTCATTTCCCAATAAACATGCTTTGTATTTGTAGCTACAATTTGGTATAAATTGCCAATTATAACGATGTTTATAATATTTCGCGTGCAATTTTGTAAGTTTTGGTTATACATTAAAAGTAAATTTGCGCACTACAAACACTACTGGTTTGTTTTTTTAGTTTTATGGACCTACGAAGTATAGGGTGAGAGTGTCTTGTAAAGAGAGACGTGAACCTTTTTCTCAGAATTCTCATAAGTTATCCTCCACGGCCGTTGGCGAAAAAGCGACACCATAAGAATATAAAAATTGTGCTGCCCTGAAACTTGCATGGCATAGATATTATCCGTGAGCAACGACCTGGCCTCATATCAAACCTGTTTTCTGCATTTGGACTTTATGCCATTGTGAGTGTCCTAATGACAAGAGTCTTTCCAAAGCCTTCTTTTTCCCCAAACTTCTTTCATACAGAGATACTTCGCCTTTAAGCTCGACTCCTCCTCCTCCTTAACCCCGACAGCGCCAAAATTCCATTCTCCCTTTTCATGGCATTCAAGTTTTTACAAAGAAATGCCCTCCAAGAAGTCGAAATCATCTTATACCGTCTTCAGATACGTACCCAAACAATACCTACAGGCGAAATACTCCCAACTTGAAGAACGTAAAGATATCACCTACGAAAAATACGAGTAAAACTCTTTTAACCCCCCCAACAAGGTAATCCAAGGCTGGTTAAAAACAATTTCCTGAATACCAACGTCGTGAACCTTCGCAATTTGCCGCTTTAGTATTCGCCAAGGCTGCGCATGCCGGAATTTGCAAAATTTTCCGCTTGGAGAGCCAGTGGAATTTTTCTTCTAAAAAAAGAAAAGTACCTCAGAATAAAAACAAATGTAAAATTCCGCCAGAAAAAGGTAAACGGCGCTTTTTCAACATACGAAATATCACCTATCAGGTGAGTGAGGACTTTAACGATTATGCAAACCGGGACATAAAACCAGCATGGCAATCCAAATGGATCCCAGCAAGACTTGATGCAAATTTCGATTCCTGTACCCTTCTACGTCACCTGTCACAATGGAACTAAACAAGCGTAGACACCAAAAGAGAATGCCGTTTTAAAAACATTTCGAGAAACGCCAGACCGGTACGTTAATGTTATTTTATATGGACGAATAAAATTCCCTGTTAATGTTTGGGCTCAACCGGAATTAGGTCACGGGGTACGAAGGAGAGCCGTTTTATCACCTAAGGTTTCCGAACGTACCCGAGTTTCTTTACATTGGAACCCGAAAACCAATTTTCAAATGGTTTGGCCTTTAGGGGCTTTTCGAGGCGGTGCGACCCGAAACGTGTCCAAACAGGTTCACGTTTCGGGCTAAAACCCCCCAATTTTACCTGCACTGCACTTCCCAAAGCTTCCACGAAAGCGCGGGAACTCATGACCCAAGCCAGCAGGAGAGGATGAGAATCTTTTTGCTCTTTCGCCTTGTAAGTTCTGATGTATGGTGCTTAATAGCCAGAAAGAGAAACGCAAGGAAAACTTGTTCGCTTTTTCCTGTCTTTTTTCCCTTAAAAAGTGGGATACAGAGATCCTGTAATTTATTGGGATAGTAAATGTTACCTTTCCCGGTCACCATCTTTGCAAAAAATCATAAACATCTCTAGCCGAATGCTTTTTGACCACATGATAAAAGGTTGTGTACCTTATCAGAGATTAACTACTCTTTATACCACAGTATTCAACCCAAGCAGAAAGCGCCAACTCGAGCCAAGCACGTCGCGGAATGATCATCCCTGGGCCAAGAGAAAGTTTGGGCACTCCGAAACGGTTCTTGTATACCTTCTTTGTGAAAAGCAATAGTTACAATCTTGGCCGCTCACAGTCAAAGTTCCCCCAACAAGTCTCTGGCATTTCATTTTTCCGGTTCGGCAGAATTTTCGGGCAGCTATGCTAATTAGACGATGATGGATAAATCACAAAGAACTTTCGCACAGTTCACGTCAGGCGGTAGTATATCCTGTCTTTTTTAAAAAAGAAAGACCAACAAAATAAAATAAAAGACACTCGCTGCATAAAACCACCATATTTTGCAGACAAACGCTAATCAAAGCTGCATAAAAGACTGCCCAGGGGGTCGCATTAGTTTCACTGCTGAAACTGACACCCACCGCTTTAAAATCTCTTTCTTATTTAAGATTTTGTCAACAAACGTTCCTACCCTTTTGTCCTAAAGGAATCGGCAAAACTTTTACAGTTCCCGAAATTTTTAATTACTCACTGTATTGTTCTTAACCGCTGAGTAACGACGAATTCAAAATTCAAACCAAGCTGAGCCGTTCCCCTTTCCCGCTTCTTTTTTAAACTTTCATTGTCTTTCATTGTTGCTCGCTCCTGTTAACAACGAAAATAGGCGTTAAAAGCCGCTTTTCAGCTTGTTCTTCTACCTACGCGCAAAGAAAATACAAACAATAAAAGATTAGGAAAGAAGAGAAAATCGTTGAAGAATCGTGCCCTGGGGCTCGGACTGTTTACAAAATGGGCAAAAAGGGAGAGTAGTCAACTAAGGGTAGAATCCGCGACCGGGCGGGGCTTAACGTACGGTTCGGGTTGACAACAAGCTCCCGTTAACGTACCGTGGCATGATCGTAATGTTTATGTACTGTCTAAAAAGAGACCAAGAAATCGAATTACATACTTATGCCTCTCACAAGTAGAGAAAGATAGCGAAAGAAAACTCCCTTTTTGTGTGACAACTTAAAAACCGTCTAGGGAGAGTTTAATGGCTTTGCTTCCCACCTTCTCATAGCCAAAACACTTTGAAAAACGAACAGAATGAACCCCCTTTTTCTTCCAACGTTCTCTTTGACCCTTATCTCTCCAAGTTCTTCGACCTAGATTCAAGCATTTTAAAAAACTTGGCCGCGGCCTTACAGGAGAGGTCATTTAAGTATGGTTTTGGGTATAATCTTTTGGGATTCACTACTCACAACCCATGCGTTCTTCAGAAGTAAAACGGTTATTAATATTCAACAACAGCTCTCAACATAAGAGACTAGAACTCTATTAATAGAAAGCTTAAACGCTGACGGGTCTAACATTATGGATGTTTGACCCTTCGTCAGCACCGCGAGGTTTGTAGCGTTATGCTTGGACCAACCAGGAGTGACGTGAGCATCTGTCAACCATTAACTACCCAGAAGCTTACTTTTCGAGGCCGGTGAATGACAAACGTTCTTCCTAGAAATGGATATCTGATCCAACTAAGAGAACAAGCCTAAACCACCACACATAGCGGCATGATAAGCCGGGCTATAATAAACGATAAAACTTTCTATTGAAGTTATTCCTTAGCTGCCAAAAGTATCAACATCCTACGGAGAAGAAATGCAAATTGGCTGATGGATTCCTCTCGAGCCTTTTTCATCAGAGAGCCCTTGTTAACTATAAATGCAAGGTTGTGTGGATGAGTGCCCTTATAATAAAAATACGCGCCCTTGTAGAGTCCCAAATGCCGATAAATGCCTGAACAGGATTCCTCTCTTACCAGCAACCATTTCGAAGAATTTTTTTTTTAAACAAAAAAGCTGGTGTAACGAGTAAGAGCAATTAATATGCAGAGACAACTTTCGCTCTCAGCTTTCTATCCATCTACAACCCTTAAATGCTACGGTTGCATAAATTGCTGCGGGTATGGAATACTCATGAGGACGCTGCGTGGTACGTCTCGTACAACTCTTGTTGTCACTTTCGTTTTGATAGCTTCAAGGAAGATTTCTATGAACGCATCCTTAAATGAGCTCCCCAACAAGGTATGTACTACTATACCTGAGCAGCTGCTGGCCAAAAAACAGACCACACTTGCAACTGTTTATGATCTGGTAAATGCGCTATAGCACACTCATGGGGCATAGCACCTAACGCATGCGGAAATGCACATAAATACATATGTGGGATGGAGTTTTAAACAAGGGCAAGAGTGTGAATGTGCCCACTGCTCATCCTCAACAAGTCCGGTCGGCTTCATTAGCCCATTTCCTGTTCCGTGTACTATGACCGAAGCCCCATATGCCTAGTTATGTGTGTAGGTGTGTTCCAATGTGGAATGCAAATACAGGAGCTGGTTGACGAGAATGAGAATACCGTAATACTGGTCTGCTTAACAGCTTTTCGTACAATTAGATTCCACATGAGCGTCCATGTGTGAAAGACCAGAGAACATTCTGCCTCTATAACAAGTACACCTCCAGTGGGTTTTTTAACCGTTTCCAAGTTAAATAAGCTACCCACTTCACTATTACCAATTGAAATAACAATTGAAGACCAAATAAGTTTATGATATTATAACAAATTGAGGGACCCAGTTCACTATTACCAATTGAAATAACAATTGAAGACCAAATAAGTTTATGATATTATAACAAATTGAGGGACGTTTTGGATTGCGTCCTGGTAACTCCGGACCTGTTCCTCGTGGAAAGTAAGCGGGTTTTTTTTTTTTAAATAATCGCTTGCTGACCAAGAGCGCATCTTGAACTTTCTTAACCATTCGTTTCGTGATTTTTTTTTTTATTATTAATGTGTTTCGCATGTGGAAAACTAATAAATAACTGAAAATTTTTTGGGTCGAAAAACTGTCAAATTTAGTTAGCATGTCATGAATAAAACGCGTTGTAGTATCTTGATTCGTACGACGTTATAAAACGCGTTTTATTGTCTTGGTGATATAGTTAATGTGTACGCCAATAAGAGTATATGTGTTAATATAATGGGATTATGCAAATTGAATCTGAGAAGTATTACCATAATTGAAATCTTTACACTCCATAAATAAGACCACGTTGCTCTAACAAGAAACGGCAAAAAGTTCGCTGCAAATTGAAACCGCGACAACATTCGACCTTCGAAGTCCTGGTCCTATCTTGGAAGTCAATTAACTTTGCGAGGCTGAAAGCCATACGAAGTATTAATTTAAAGCCGGCGTAGGCTTGAAAGCCTGTTGCCAAACTATGTATTTGTCGTATCCTTGCAAGATATTATACTATAAAAACAGATACTAATAACAGGGTTGGATGGATGGGGTGGGGGTCAAGAGAGAAGGGTGTAAGGGGGGTAGAAAAAGTACTGAAATGATTGGGTGAGCTTCTCGTCCTTGGCTGGTTGCTGAATTGAAAGTCTGTTTGGCCTCGTTAAGGAAAAGTTTCACCGCTGGGAATAGTTTTGGGTCCATGAGAAAGTTCTGAGGTTTAAAGTGCAGTTTGAGGGAACTGTGGGCTCTAATCAACTTCGCTCTGCACTTGTTTAACCAACGACAATGTATAAAAACGTGGTGAAGGTCTTGGATAACCATTTCCGGGCATGGGCAAAGCTTAGTGGGCGAACGGCCAATTCTATACAAATAGCTCAATGTTGGGAAGTGCGTGGATCGGACCTGTATAATCGTTGCAATGGTATTTCTTGGTAGTCTTGAGTTGATGATTCCATGAAGAGATGGAACAGCATTCAAATCTTTTAAAGGGCTATTAGTTGATTCCCATCCATTTTGCCACGTTTTAATAAGCGCTTTTTTAATTTCTAGTAGGGCTTCTTTTTGGGTTGCGGGTGGGCTTGACCAGATTGCCCTGGCCAGGCATCTTGTCCTTTCTTCACAGGATGCATACATCTTGTGTCTCTGGGTTTCTACCTGTATTGGCCATTTCTGCCAGTTCTTATGCGCATAGTGTCGTAGAAGTGTCCATTTTAACTTTAAGTTTAATGGTAGGACGCCTGTATCAACCTCTAGGGCTATGGTTGGGGTTGAAGGAAGTGCTCCTGAAATTAGCAGAAGGCCTCTTCGGTATATTTGGGTGATAGGCCGAAGCCTGGTTTCCGAGGCATTGCACCAAGCTGGGTATCCATAGGTCAACTTTGAAACGATAGTTGCATGGAAGAGAGTGCGTACTTGGGAGCATGTGATGGACTTCGAAATTTTGATCAACCGGTGGATCCTCTGAAGGGTGTTATTACATTGAGCTGCTAGTAGGGAAATATGGCTTTGCCATGTGAGCCTGTTATCATAGATTACGCCCAGGTATCTCACTGCCTCCTTTGGGTAGATAGTTGTCGTTCCCCATATTAGCGGGGCAACCTCTTCTGTTCTTTTTCTTGAGAAGTGTATCAACTCGGTCTTGTCCCTGGAGAATTCTAGCTCAAACTTCCTTCCCCATTTTTCTAGTGAGCATAGATTGTTCGCTAAAAGTCTTGTGTTCCATTCGCTGGACGAACCCGAAGTGTGGAGGAGCAAATCATCGGCGAAGGCACCGACGTGAATTCGTTTCCGGTTTATTACACTTAGCGCCCCGTTGATATATAACAAAAAGATGATAGGTGATATTGGAGATCCTTGCGGTACACCTTTTTTTATGGCATATGTTTGACTGTTTTCCGTTCCGTGTACGACGAATGCTCTCCTGTCTTGGAGGAAGCTCTGTATCCACTTGACAATCTGTGAGGGCACCTTTAGTTTCTTCATTTCGGCAACCAGTTTTTGATGTACTACGTTGTCAAATGCTCCTTTAATATCAAGTAGGAGGGCTGTTTGAACTTTGCCTCTGTCAAAGCTGTTTAGTACGGAGTTACTGAGTTCCATGAGGGCATCTGTTGTACCTCTCCCTGGTCTAAAACCCCATTGCATATCCGACAGCTTGTTGTTGTTTTCAAGGAAAGTTTGCAGTCTGGAAGCTACTGCTTTTTCAAGAATTTTTCCAAGAATAGGTAAGAGGGCGATTGGCCGGAAACTTTTTATTGAGCTGTAGTCCTTCTTGCCGGGTTTCGGTAAGGGCAGTACTTTCGCTATCTTCCACAAAGAGGGATAGTGACCAAAGGTGAGAGAGGCGTTAAAGATTTTGACCACGGTTGCAGAAATGGTCGTCCAAATTTCCTGAAGCACGATCGCTTGGATACCATCCATACCAGCGGCTTTTTTTGAATGTAAGTTGTTCAAGATATTGGAAATTTCTTCTATAGTGAAGTCTGAGGAGATTTCACATTGGGTAGATCTCGTGAAATGATGCTTACAACGGGGACCTTGGTATGTTTTTGTTGGGGCGTCCCACATTTCTCCGACAATAAGGTGTTCAGCGATGAAATTGAGCCTAGCGACTGGGTTATCAAATGGCGTACCATCCTCTTGTTTAAGTTGCTGAACAAGTGACTTGCTGTTCTCGTTACGTAATGTACGATTAAGATTCCAGATGACCTTATTCTCGGTGGTAGCCATCTTGTCTGCCCAGTACTTGTCCCGACGCTCTCTAGTCTTGGTCCTGTAGTGATTTCTTGACGCTTTCCATAGGGTCTCTCTTCTTGTGCCTCCATAAATTCGATAAGCGCGTAGTGCTTTCGCCGCTTGTTTACGGAGTTCCGCTAGTTCTAAGTTCCACCAGGGATTATTCCGGTTTTTACTGGTAAAGGTGGGTATGTTTTGGTTCATAGCATTTTGTATGATAGTTGTCAGTTTATAAGCAGCTGCATCGATGTCCTGTGTGTTGGAGAGCTTTGTAAAGGAGTTTTTAGAGTTTTTTAGTCCCAAAGCCGTGTCATGGCGTGCTTTCTCCCAGTTGGCCTTTTGGTAGTGCCAGCTTTTGTTCGATACTTTGTTGGTGTTGTGTATGAGGTTTAGAGAAATCACTATGGCTTTGTGGTCGGATTCGTTGTAGTATTTTGCTTCATCAAGGACGTGCCAGTCTGTGATTGCAGTTAATTGAGGGGAACACCACGTGAGATCGATTGTCGATTTATGTCCACGTTCGTTGTGGAAAGTTGGGACATTCCATTGGTTTATCAAGTCCCAGTGCTGTTCTGTAGCGAAGTCATATAGTTGTGTTCCCGATGAGTCTGGTGTTTTATCCTCCCACTGCCAATGATGAGCATTGAAATCTCCTGTGATGATTACTGGGTCCTGTTGATTGTACTTTCCCCAGGCTTCTTGAAGAAGCGACGTCGTGTTAACAGTATGTCTTCTGTAAATTGCGAGTAGGGATATTGCTCGGCCTTGTTGATTTCCCAGTCTGATTTTTGCGTACAGTTCCTTTATTTCAATGACATGGAAAGGGCTGTCTGGCTTACGAAGGAGCATTACTCCCTCATAAGCAAGAGATGTTGTAATGACGTCAAAACCTAGGATGTGTGATTGAGTATAGTGCTGTGGTGGTTCTAGAACAATAACCAGGGTTATATCCTCACTGTTGGCCTCTCTTGCCACTTCGTTAAGTTGGGATGTACTTTTCCGGATATTCTGTACAATCAGTCGCACTATTCCCATAAGCTACTTGCTCTTTGTCGCGGACTTCTTGTCCTTTGCTTCTACTTCCTTCAGTCGGGTAGGACAGTTTGAGTCAAAAGCGTAGTGTTGGTCTTTGCAATTTGCACATTTCTTCATTGCCTCTGTGCATTTCCTTGTGTCGTGGTTTTTGGCACATTTTCCGCAGGTTGGAGTCTTCTCGCGGCAAGACGCTGACATGTGGCCATAGGCTTGACAATTATAGCACTGAAGGATCTGGGGGTGTTTGACGTTTTCCACTTGTACTATGCGGTTGAAAGCAAAGATGGCTCCCACTTCTATCAACCGTTTCTTCTCTTCTTCTGATTTACAAGTATACTTGATGGAACCGTATGCTTTTTTTACATCCGGGTTTAGCCATTTCGCTTGATCCGCTTGGAAGACGACTTCCAGGTTTGAGTTTTTTTCGGAGATGTGTTTGCATATTTCTGGTAGACTCTCGTCCTTTGGTAGCTGGTGAATAATCATCGTCAGGTTTGGTTGCCTCTTTACTACCTTTACCGGACCCAAATTTGGCAATGTCGCCGATTCAAAAATGTTTTCAGAAGTTGTTTTTTCCTCTATACTCTTGTAGGTGAGTGCGAGTCTGTTCGTTCTGGTCTTTCCTACTAGGACAGGTTTCGGTGCTTTTGGGTATGCTTTGGACAGGTCATCTTCGATTGTCTTCAGAAGATCTTTCCTGGGAATGACCGCGTTTCTCTTAGTCTCGTCTTCTTGCTGAATGAATAACGTTAGACCATCGTCGTCTTGAGCGCTTGAATCGTGGCTGGCAGGGGTGACACTTGGGGTGCTTGTCACCTTGATTGATGGTTTGGTTCTCTTCCTTTGGACAACTTGTGTCCAAGTGCTTGTTTGAGCCGGAGACGAGGAGACTTGGTTTGTGGCGTTAATTTGCGTAGTTGAGAAGGAAGGTTTCATGTGTTCTTCCTGTAGATCCTTGCGGAGTCCAATAACTTCCGCTTTTAATGCCATGACTTCCTGGATTAGATTCTCGTTGCTCTCTTTAAGTGATCGAAGTGTCGACAGGATGACATCCATGGTAGATACTTGGGTTGGATCTTCGATTGAAAAACACCTTCTGCGATACGTCTGATCATTTGGGGGGGAGGGTAGGGGACGTTTCTGACCCAGAATTGGGTTTGCAGTCGCTTTTTTGTCACGACATGGTTTGCAGTTCTTGGCTGCAGGTTTGTCTTTTAGAAACAGGTCACCACAGGTTTGGCATTTCACTTGGGGTTGTGATGTGACTGTTGGGTTGGGCGAGTCTATTTCAATGTTTTCAAGCACACGGGAAGGGCCTGGTTGAGAAAACCGGATCCCCCCTTTAACGGGCGAGTTTTCAGGTGTCCTTAACATATTGTCACTGGGCAAAGCCCAAAACAATCACTTAAGAGGTCCTCGTTCATGCACAAATATGCAAATAAACGTTATGAAAAATTCCACAAAGGTGCAACAAGCACTTAACTAAACCTGGTAACGAGAACTACCTAAACAAAACTTTGGGTACACCAATAGAATTACAAAAACAGGAGCGCACTTCAAAAAACGACCGAGCTTCCCGCCAGTCTCAACGACCCCGCCATACGAAGTATAAGTAAGTACCAAGTCCAGTGTAAAACCAAAACCCACCGTAATTACTTGATCAAGGCAAGCCAAATATGTAACTACGGTGGGTTTGAACCCACCACAAGTACTCCACATGATCTTGGTCGGTATAATGACGGCAAACTCTTAAGTTCCATATGGTTCCGTTCTTGCGGAGTTAATATGCGACGTCTTCTTCAACCAAGAGAAAAAAGCTCCTCCCAAATCCATACATGAAAGCCTTCCATATAAAAGCTGAGGCTTTGTTGCTCCATATACCACACACTTCTTTCGTCTCTTCCTGGCAACAATAAGTGAACTGTGCATATCCCCTGAAAAAGTGCCCCAGACTTAATCTGAATACCAAAACTTCCTTACCAGGTAACAAAAAGGGGTAATTTAATCCCCTTTTTCCAATCACAAACAAAAGCTAAGTACGGCAGTCCAAGTGCGTTTGTGTGCAGCCAAGGAATTACTTCCTTGCAAAAAAAAAAAACTTAAAAAGAAGGTATGTAGTTGGCAGTTCATCAAGGAACTTAATAGAATATGGTTAAATAAATCTCGGCACCCTAAAAAGTACTTCTTAGCATTTTGTGTCACGATTTTCAACGTGTAGAACAAAAGAAAGACAGGTGAAGAATGTTCTTGATATGGCCATTAGTCTAATTGGCAGTTTTGCATAGTCCAGGCTTGCCAAAATGCGACCTTGCTTGCTTCTATATGCACTGGAATATTCGATTAAATCTCCCTGAAAAATTGCCAAACATTTGTCCACCACATTCGCGAATCTATTCCGACAACTCAGGAGTCTCTACGTGCAAACACCTGTCAGCGGCAGGGGCACAATGTAACCACGAAGCGGTTCCCAATTGAATGCTAAAAAACAGGCTAAAAAACGAAGAGACTGCCGCATAAAGTTTTTGTGTCGTTTTTTCCGTCTCGTTTTTTCTTTTTTTCATACGCGTACAGCTACCGAAAAGGCCAACAAATGATTACCTGTCCATACAGCAGCCTGTATACTCGTATGTGAAAAATGCTACACACAAACACATGCACACGCAAGTCGTCGCGGTAGCTTCCGACATGGGGGGGCGCACAGAAGCAGAACAAGTTACGGTTTTTGCCCGTAGTAATGACGAGATAGATCACACATACGTTCTCAAACTAAGATCAAGCTAAAAAAGAGCCACTAGTCTCCCGCTGTTCTATTTTGATAGATTACGCAACGACACATGCTCTTATGCGTATTTCAGCGTTCTCTGAAGCATTCCTTAACAGTTACGAGACGTGAGAGACATCCCAAGTCAGTCACAAAATAGAAGCAGAGACCTAAATTAGCTCATGCATACCACATGTTAACCTTCCTAATCGTTCCGGAACGGAGAAGTAGAGCTTCTCCTTGTTTACGAGCATAAGAAGTCGGCTGAACCTAAGCTTCAAAAAAGATAACTTGTCAAAACAAAAAGAAAATCATCTTAGAACAATGACTTGCCTAGTCCTTCCGTTTCCCGCACTTATCTCCATTTTTTTCATTTTCAGCGCTTAAGAATGTCGCAAAACTGGAAATCCTTCGCGCTGATCTTGGTTGCGGTCTGTTTCGTGGACATTTGCCGTGCATCGACGTCTGAAGCTGCTGCGGAGGATCGCATCGACGGCCTAGGCAATGTAAAAGAACGGGAAAAACAGAATCATTAAATATTGAAAATTTTATTGTATTACATCAACGCTTTCTCTTGGGCAAATTTGTAGAACCCAAGGCCAGCGAATAAGCATGGAGGAGGCAGCAATTATGGAGGTAGTGAGTATGGAGCCCAAGAATACAGCAGTGGTGGTGGAATCTTGGACGGACTATTGGGTTTCAAGTCGGTGGTTCTCATCCTCACTTTGGCAGCTTTGATCGGAACCATCGCCTTACTTTTATTGGGAGGAGGGTCTTTTGTCACTCTCAATCTCGGGCGTAAGAAGCGTGATTTGGATGGACAAGAGAGCAGACAATCGTGGATGGACTTGCTTACCTCCGTGGTGCAGAGCAGTTTGGATGGCGGGATCCAAGGCGTCGTTCAAACCTTGGCAGATGCTTTGGATTCATAGAATTAGCCGTCAGCCCTCCTTTTACTATGTGACTAACGACTTAAAAAATGAAGAGGACCTCGTTGCGTGAAAAAGAAGAACATCAAGAGAAATGGAAGCGGTGATTAAGAACGTGCTCGACATCCCAAATCCTGTGTAATTTATCACTATTTATTTCTTAATTTATTTGTACATTTGCACACCTGGAACTGTTATCCCCCCCCCCCCCCCCCCTACGGTTCATCTCTCCAGGCTCAGAAAAGGAACGAAAAGAACGTTTGTACAATACTAGTGGTTGTAAGTAACGCCGTTCAGGTCTTTTCATGCTGGACACAAATAAAGTTCTTGAATGACTCGAAAACTAACCTTCAATTGGTTTGCGGTTGAGACAATGCCAATTTTGCTTTTTGCGGTTAACGTACCTAGTTGATTTGCCTAATATACTTGCTGCTATGTGTCCATCTGGTGTTAACCGTCCCATTAGACCAAGACACCGCAAGAAGTAGCACAACAGCAATAAAGAAACCTGAAACAACCGCCAAACAGGTGCTGTGTTTAGAAGGCAACGACTTTAGAACAAAGCCCACGCCAACTTTGGCGGGTTTAAAAGTACTCGCCCCTGCCATCTGTTAATACATTCACAACTACACAGGTATAGTATATTGCCGACTCTGCAGGATTCATGCAAGTGTTTCCGTAATTTAATTCACAAAGATTGGAAGTAACTTTCCCCAGGAAAATTATACGTTCTTTACACAGAACTGGTCCACAAAAATGAAGAGATCGCGTGCGCCTTCGAATACAATTTATTCGTATTTTCGCTATGCATGAACTTTATCTTTAAAACACAATTCATTTCGAGTACAACACCAATTGTGATTAAGATATTCAAGGATTCAAATATATTCAAATTAATTTCTAATTTATCTCCTCAAACAGGAAGAACGCATTTGTTTCTAAACGTCAGAATTTCAATAGATTTTTAATTCAAAATTATGATTGGATTCAAAAGAGCTAGCGCACTGTGATAGCTAATTACTTATTCAATAGGATACGTACAGAACTCTTCGGTGGAATGCATACTTGGTGGAGGCCCCATAAATTTAATAAAGAAATATAAAAAGTTCATGTGCAAAATCCTTATACGTTGCAGGTTACTCAAAACAACAGTTAAGCTTGCCTAGGTCAATCCTTCGCAAGAGAAACCGGCTTCTAGGAAGCTGAAATCTGCTACACAGGCTGCATATATCAGTTATGTACGTATACCTCACTTCGACGTATCCTGCAGGCCAATTTTCCCCAACTTTTTGGGGGGTCTTTACTTGCATAGCTCGTTTACCATATGGACAGCCCAAATTTCGTGAGCTGGCTGGGGAAAACGTTAGGAAATCACTCCGGTGGCTTTAATAAAGAAAAACACGACTATATTTCGTTAATCGTGTGTACATAACGAAGAAATTTTGAAAGGTTACGAATATCGAGTAGTCGTTGGCGGGAACGGGACGTGAGTGAATAACGTTAGCGAGGACGAGAACATTCAACAAATTCAATTTTGAATTGAAAAAACGAACATTTCAAAAATGAAGCATTCAAAATTCAACAGTGAATTTTGGAAACAATGAAATACACCTTCCGTATCTAGTACGGAATACCACACTTGGTTGGTAATTTAAGCAAGCTAGTCCCGAACGTCCTACTGCAGCCTACTTCCACTTATCTTATCTTCAATTCTTCTGGTCCCTAGCCCATCATTTTAGATTAATACACCCATATAATAATCTATTTTACTACACGTGTAAGTTTGGGTCTTCTTTAATCATCCTGGAGCAATAAGCGAAGGCCTAATTAGGTAGAACCAACAGCGAAATCTGTTATAATTAGCTCTCACATAGACCTTTTCAAAAATAAACGAAAATACAAGTAAAAATATAATAAATATCCTCATTAAGTTGCTGTTTTACAACTAGGAAGTTTCTAGTTACGAAGTCTCTAATTACAGTAATTATACCTGTTATCTCTTTTACGGAGCGTTGGAAAGGAACGAAATTTGGAAAATGGGTTTCAGCATTTTAAAACAACTTTAGAACGAATTTGTGTCACTGTCGCAGGGACAAATACCTCTAGGGTGAGTAAACTAATAATATCAAGGACAGCAAATCCTTTTCCCGATGGATATCTCGTCTGCCTACGGCTTGGGCTCAAAGTGAAAGCGAAAAGATGGAATCAATAAGGCTACTTGAGTTAAATCTCTCGTTCTCTAAGAAAAAAGGCTTACGCTCCCTTATAGGTGAAAAGATCCTTCACACTCACAACTGGACAAAAAGAAGTGCTAACAGCGAGATCAATTGGGAGTAAATGCCTCCTATGGTTCTTTTTAAGCCTTTCAAGTCCATGTTGATTCAGCTTTTGTCATGCGTGCAACCACACTGAGTATAAAAAACCGAATAAACCTCCAGGTTAGCCCTTTCCTCTAGTACCTGCTCCGCTACAAATGTATATATTCGGCTACCTTTTAACGACTTTTTGCTCTCAACATTGACACTTTTGGCAGCTATTAACAAACGCCACTTCCAATGTGTACTATCTAAATTTGCACTATGCTTTGCACAATTGCAATAACTGCACAAGTGCAATTGCACAATTGCACTTTGCAACAGCTCAACTTATTACGTCATTCAACAAGAAAAAAAAAAGCAAATACAGCAAGAAAATAAAATAAAAAATCCTACAGTACATCCGCTTTAGCATAGGAATTCCCAAGACCTCAAAACCTTCTAAACCCCTTTTTAAATATTTTTTTATTCAATACCAAGAGCCTGAATGATTTACATAATCACATATCATACATTCTTAATTACCAAAAGAAAGAATGGAAAGGCAGTATTGCCTCGGGAAAAAATGGAAGGCTGTATTGCCTCGAGATAACAAGCCACTTAGCCGTAGCTAATTGAATCCGTCTTGCTGCTTTTTGTTACGGTACTAAGGAGCAAGATCCTATACTTTTAAAGAATGTTAAAGGATCCTCGCTGCATGCATTATTCCACTAATGCCTGTTAAACTAACGCTTCTGCTTTTTTGAGTTTAAGCCTGAACCCAACCTGTAAGCTGTAAGCACAGTTGACCTAGAAAATGAAATTCCGCAGGTTCGTACCAAAATCTCAGAAGGCCTTCAAAAGAGTTCCATAACGGCCAACCCAAAAGTCACCCCAAACAACCGTCTGGAAACTATGCGACTTCTCGCTTACGGGAAAGCTCACCCCCGTGACCCAGTAACCTCCTCCTATTATGCGGAGGCCGAAAGCTTGAACGGCCCAAACTTCTAACACTGTTAGACCAGCAGCAAGGTAAAACGTAAGCATATATAAAGGCAAAACCCGAGTCCCCTCTCTTTCTCTCTTCCCTCTCCCAACTGGGAGCGAAAAGCATGTAACTTCTCCAAACCAACCTGTTGTAACCATCGCCTAACTTAATGATGTAACGGTATTTCACCTTCTTCACCATAACCCTGGGTTGACGTGCGGCGGGTACCGGCCGTACGCCTGACCTGGTCATAAAGCAAAGCTCCCCCCCCCTCTCTGGGTTGTGATGGCGAGAAATACCTGGCTAGACATCGGCCGTGAAAAAAATTCCATCGTAATCAACATTCTTGGAATCCTACGAACCTGTTCCTGGCCAAGAGAACCCTGTATTATTTTTTTTAGAAAAAGTAGAAAACGTGGTCTAACACCTAATGTTATTGCCGACCTCCAAATAACCCTGGCTCTGAATCCATAACTTATCTCCGAGTTCATTTTCTGGTCCTTTTCTCCCAGAAAACCGAGCTGTGCTCCAAATTGATGTGTTCTAATTATATCAAAAGAAGAAAAGGGAACTCAAAAAGACGTCTCTACAGAGTTAGAGGATATTAGTATGTTCACTTTTTTCTTGACTTTTGTTTGTGTTTAGAAACGTGCTCAGGAATTGGGTCTACGGAACTAGGACTCCGACTTAAAAAACAAAAAAGGACGAGATCAAGTTTGATTTCTAGGACTGCCCACCTGTCACCGTGTCTGCTCCTTAATGTCGCGATATGTTGTTTTAGATTCCAAACTCGTCCCGTCATTCCACTAAAAAAGTAATAGAAAAACAGATAACCCCAGGATCTATGCTCCCCTTAGCAGCCAACAACACACCAGAAGGAAGGTGGAGTACAGTACAGTACACTGGATTAGGAGCAAATAGGAAACGCTTTGTCGGTTGTCAACCTTCTTCCACACAACAATCCGTGCGTTAACACCATAATGCTGACACGAGACGGTCGGAACGTTTATATGCAAAGTTACATGACATCGTTTCCGCATAACATAACTTCCAGTCTGTCAGGCGTGTATTGCGTCAATGAACCGCTATCTATGGCAACACTGTAACGCAGAAAACGTGTAAAGTGCTAGAAGGCACTGGATACGACGATACGACCATGAATTAGACTTAGACAGCCTTGACCTGACTTATGGTCATAAGAACGACCGTTTTCTCGCTACAGGAGGTACTCAGTGGGCTTTTAAAGGGATTGTAGGTTGGGCTTGGGATTGGAAGAACTTCCTTCGAAATCTCCAAAAGTAACCGAACGCAAGCAAAGAAGCCTTCAAGATTCCCGAAGTGCACTGTACACCTCAATGTCTTTGGCTTTGCCTACAGGTTGGAAGAAGAGTTCCCGAAACTTGTCCGAAAAGCATCTGAGAATGGTCCGCCAGCGGTTTTCGTCGTTGACTTTCGACCTACAAAGTCTGACGTATAAGCAACGTCTCGTCTGCCTTGCTTGTTTCCTAACTCTTTAACATTTGCATATCTGACCCGTTAGATAACCAACAAAGCAGATTTTGGCATTACTCCATTACCATGTAGCATGAAACCTAGTACTAAAACGCCGCATCGCATTCCTGCGCTAAAGCGAATACAAGAATCTCATTAAACCATTCCAGTCAACAGCCCAGCCACGTCTCAAGTCCACATTCTTTCAGTCTAACGACCGTTATTACACCTTCCGTGAACCTCCACAGTACCATCGGCGAAGTTTTAACGTTAGCGAACGTTTTCTGGGTCGAGCGAAAGTTTATATGACAGCAAGAAGGTATCATTTTTTTGGGAGGTCGGCGTTCATTTCTTTGTTGTCACGTTGCGTCCCTTTACAAATGAGGTAATCGAACGTTTTTAAAGTCCTTTTACCTAAACCGGTACATGTATGACTTTTCTTTGTTGACCTACTCATTGCTATTGGTATGCTTTCCCGACAGTACCCAAGACCCGCAACGGGGCGAACTTTTTTCCCAATGAAAATGCGCATTATGCTCAGTAGTCAAAAAGCAAAGCCTCTCCGTTCCACCGGATGGGTTAAGTTCTCGCCCAAAAACTGTCCAAAAAGGAAAGATCAACACGCCCAATGCAGTTTCTCGGCATCTTCTCGTTGGGAGTAAAAAGATACAAATGAAAAAGGTGCTTTCTCTCTTTCCCACTGAGCCAAGGCACTCTTTCCGGGTTTTACTTTTCAGAACCAGGAAGAAAACATGATCCCAAAAACAAAAAAGTTATGAGCAAGATTCACGTGCGTTATGCTTTTCTCACATCTTGCGCTGTTGCACGCGCCCCACCCAATGCTTTCACCATTTCTTCTCGTGGCCATTCCCCGTAACGCTTTCACAACGTGATTATTCGATACGGAAAAGGGTTTACACGAAAGATGCCCGAGTTGATGATGGTTCCTAAGGAGATGACCTCCACAAAAAAAAGTCGACAATCCTGAAGAACCACTTTCAGATTTGCTGTCGGACTCCGTATCCGCCAACCAAGTGTAACGGTGAAGGCCCGCTAGTGTAACCCTGTGCGGATAAGACCGTACAACTATTACGTTACTCAGACTCGAACAAAACCAGTTATTAAGAAATAGCTTACCTGAAGACGTCTGGTTTTCCGACTTTTTTGTACTTTTTGTCTTTTTGATCGCCCGCAAAGGCATTGATACTGTATTTCACTGGTACACCGGTTACGTCCCAAAACTCCACTGAAAAACACTTGCGTGATTGTTGAAGTTCTCTTTCCCAGACGTAATTCGTAGGCAAGCTAAAGGGCTAGACAAAAAATGCAAATTTCGGAGAAATTTCGTTCCAACATATGCCAGAAGTGACCTGGAATCCTCATTTGCCTATACACTTACCCAAAATGCACCATGTACCGTCCCAACAGCTAAAAGATGCTCCTTGGTCTTGCTTACAACTTACGATTGAAGCAAAAACCACATCCGGCAATAGTAGAACCCAAACCCGAAAGAAAGAAAATACCTCTGCCCAAACCATCGATCTCTCTTTCACACTGCAATAAAGCTATCCATCGTTTCAATATGCATTTTCTCAGGGGTTGGCTGAGATGTAGGCCAAAAAGATGTCAGAATTGGACCAAAAACCCTGGGATGCTTGAGGTAAAAGTCGGGGAACTTTGACATGATACAGCACTCGCTAAGGTACCAAACTGTATCGGCTATCGTCCCTTTTTGCATAATTAACTGTTAATATTTCCTTAATATCTCATGAGGTGGTATACTACGTGAAAGAGCGGAAGCGGAACATGGTTTATTTCGTCACCGAAGCGCGGAAATAAGGGATGGAAGCTTGACAGGAAAATTTTTAACTTCTCCAAGAAAAAAGTAGGAAGGGACGTGACGTTTGTGACACAATATAGGAAATGGATAGAACACCTTCCCTTGTTAAAGCTAACCAGCCCCCTTCAAGAAAAGCGCACTCCTTCGAGTTAGCACCCGGCTGAGTATGGTTTTCTCCTCTCGATACGGCCTACTAACGAGCCAAAAACAGTTTCTACGTTATTTGCCCGTAACTTTGGCACCAAATCCGAAAAGGAATTGGTCTTGGTATAGTGCATCGGAGGTCCCACCCCAACCACCGAAAGCTATGACGGGTGTGGGTCGTGGCCCACATGACGTATTCTTGAGTCAGTGTGTCTTCCCCAGGTAACATGGGGTATATATAGAGGTAGGGTCGTCCTTCCTAAAGTGTCAGTCGCATCGCCAAGTGTTGAGCCAAGTGATCCCTTGAAAAGCTTCACAAGAGTTTCAGCTTACGCAATCCAATCCTTGTGTGACTTAAATACCTAATTAGTCGACGTCTCTTCCTAAAAACTTGAAATACCCAAGGTAACATTACATTCCAACCTCCTTCAAATTCCAGTGTTTTTCTCTCAGCAAACGAAACAATTTACTAGTGCATGCCGTAGATCTTTCTTCAAAGCAAAGCCCCCAAATAACTAAAGCCGTTTAAAGAATTTAATTCAACTTGAAAAAAGACTTTCATTACAATTTGACATGGGACTAACGACGACTGTGAAAAACACTCATTGCTTCATTGTTTTTCATTCACTCCTTAACTCACACCTTCCCAATTTCCATGGTTTTTGCCCACACAGCACTTTTTGGCACTTTTACGAGCACCCCAACGATGCACCTGAGTAAGTTCACGTTAAGTGCGGGCCTTTTGTGCCTCGTGCTGGTCCTAGCGGCGGCCACCGAAGAAGCTCAACCTAAAGAAGACGCTGGAGTGGACAACAGCCAACGCAACGTGGGAATTAGCCTGGGCAAGTGGAATTTGGGAAATTTGGGGGGACTCGGCAATTTGCTCGGACTCGGCGTCTCATCTCCATCATCTGTGCCAAGCGGTATTAGCGTGGGTACCGGCATCAGTACCGACAATGCAGCCAGCGCCGGTGGTACCAGTATCGCTATCGGTATTCCATCCGGAACAGATGCACTCGCTGGAGGTCTTGCGGCTGGAGGTCTTACGGCTGGCGCTCTTGGGGCTGGCGCTCTTGGGGCTGGCGCTCTTTCAACTGGGGCTCTAGGCTTTGGCGCGGGTGCCCTGGCTGTATTGAAGGCTTACTTCAAAGCCTTCACCTTTGGTCGACTTGTCACCATGGGTATGGGCGCCGCTTTACTGGCCACCGGTGTCGGCCTCATCATCGCCTTCGGCGTCCTCGCTTCAGAACTCAGACGTCGATCTGGCTACGATTCCGACCCCGTCGACGAAGACTACAATGCCCAATTCCGGTAACGTATACAAAAACTCCCCTGCCCTTCAACAAAATCCCTTCCTCTCAAGAAAAGAGTTAAACTCTCCAGAAAGAAGTTCAAAGAAAGTGATCAGATTAAACAATCTCTTCGGTGAATTGACGTAGCACAATTTTGGCAAAGAAATCACACACACACCACAGAACCTAGGGGTAAAAAAATCGGGCACGCACACCAAACGATTCGCGCACTTTGAATTTTTGTTAAGCTCCTGGATTCTTTAGTAGATCATGGCAGTACGAAGCAATTTGCTAGTATTCTTCATCTGGGCCAGTGTAGCAGCCCTCGCCTTTTACCCCGCTACAAGCTGGGCGCTATCCGATGGGGCGAACCTCGATAACCAGGACAGGGGTCGTATTTTTCTGAACACTAACTCCCTGAATAGTACCCTCATTCCCATCAACGCGACCGCCATTGGATCCATCATTGGAGTAGTGGCCATCATTGCCCTGATAGTTGTTGTCGGCTTCATTTTCTTGGGCGCCCTCGGACTGGGAACCTCCGCTTTCGGAGGTTACGGTGCCAACAGTCTCTATGGCGGTTCGAGCTACGGATCCGGTGGCTACCAACAAGCCAGCTATGGCTACTCACCCTACAGTAAGCTCGCGAACCCTGGTGCCTACAACGCGTACCAGAGCCGGTAAGCCTACGTGCACCCGTCAACGAAATATTCGCAGCAGCACTTCCGCACCTTGCTCGGGCACTTGACCTCTCTCTCTATTGTGTATATACGGAGCATTGATCTCTAGGGGCTCCACAGCCTCTTCTCCAAGACTCGGCCAAGACTTTTGCCGCACTTTTGCTGACACTACCCAAGACGCTTCTGAGCTTAAAGGGACGACAGGTCTATCACATTACAGACCTAGCTGAAACATTCGGGGTTTTGCCCTACAACAATAATGACTTGAAACAACGACTAGCTCCTAGACTTTTTCGAGAGCGATAACGCAGTCAGTCAATAGAAGGAACCTTCTACGCATTTTTTCACTGTTGCGCTGTTAAGCTTATTTAATCTTGTTTATCCTTCGGGTTCAGCTAACGCGGTTTTTAGTTACGATGTTGAAATTAGTAGTTACGACAGACGGAAGTAACAGTTAGGACGGTCGGGGTAGCAGTTAACGACAGCTAAGTTGGTGACGTTTACGACAGTCAAACAATACTACCATCCACAGCAGTTTCCACCATCATGAAAAAGACCTTAATCTCAAGTTGTTTGCAGGCTTGTGAGCCTGTACTTTCAGGTTGAATAACTTCGTTTGGTACGTAAAAAAGTTAAACTCCACCCTCGGATGCTATTAGCTCCTATCAATCTTCTCTACTATCAAGATTCGTATTCCATACAAATAACTGGAGAAACGACTTTCTGAACAAACAACTGGAATAACTTACCGGACTGAGAATTTAAAATTTCACTAAATAATTTTAGCTTCGAATTTATAAAATTTTAAAGAACAATTTGAACTAGAAATCCGATCTTGAACAAATACGTTTGAATAGAAAAGCGGTGTTTTAAAGAATAAGTTAATGAAAGCGAAAAAAATAACTCAACTAACCTTCCCATTTTCCTATACTAATAACCATACTATTAACCAGACGATGCAGGTCGGGTTTCTTACGGGTCTGATTACAGCCATGACCTACAGTCTTTCCGCAGCACCAACCATAGAAGCATGGAACGAAACCTGGAGCGAAAACTTGTGGCTACCAGCTTGGCCTCCGAGTTCGGATCCTCCTTTAATCTCGCGTCTTCCCGTATTGCCTTACCCTCGACCCTCACCCCTTTTCGGAGAAGACAAGGAAGGTCTAGCTGCTCAAAAGATTGCATCTCCTTTGGTCTTTCCAGGCCCTAGTGCCGATAATATGGGCCAAATCCCCCAATCGCTCTATTACCCGCCAAAATTAGGGCTGAACCAGCAAAAGGCAATCCAGAAACTCGATGGTCCTTCGGAACGCTACTTCATATTCAGCAAGACTAATTCCAGCCTCCTATTTGATCATCCTTTAAACCTAAGCTATTTGCAAAGCGACAACGTAGTCCGCGCTAGTATCGTTTTGATTGGTATTATCATTCTACTCTTTCTATCTAACCAATCCACAACTACTCCTATCCAAATTGCGGTCGCCTCAGCTTCAGGTCGTAACTCTGAATCAAGGTAACAAAAGTCAACTTAGGTTTAACTGTCAACGACTGCAATTCCTTGCGAAATTACCCAAAAAAATGCACCAAAATCTTTTCAATCGTCTTGCGAAAATTTTTCACCTTTTAAGACCAAACCCAGTTAATTAACTGACAGGTAGAACGAGTTCCTGACAAGGAAGACAATAGTTCCTCGAATTTCTATAGAAGATCACGAAATACGGATTTGCGGCGCAGTTAAAAAAGCTTTGGTAAAAAGTAATTGAAGCATAAATTCTCACTTCCATCGACAATGCACAACCCCGAAGCCGTTAACCTTCTACTTCCAGCTTAATCCCTTAAATACCGCCATCGCGTGCCCATTAGCAAGTCAGTTCTCAATTAGCGCTTTGATCAGCATCCGAATTTAAATTAACACAAAAAACATTACATTAAAATCCGCAAAAATGCAAGTATTGAGCGCAATTCCAGTTTTCATCCTAACAACTTTAGTGGTAGTCTTGCCGATAGTAAGAGCCAACGGGGATTACGAAGATTATCACGACTTAGCATCCTCCAAAGTGGACCCTCGCTTGTTTGTCATCGTGCCATCCAGCAATGCGCTTAACGCTAATTCAACCGCCGGCGTTTTGTCAGTTTTAGGCACAGTAGGCCTATTCACGGCTCTAGTGTTTGCTTTCTGGTTCTTTGTGACCACCAGAGTACCCTTAAATCGCTACGGGTACGGCGGGTATTATTACCAACAACAACAGCCCAGCTACGGTGTCAACTCTCCACATTCGCATAGTACCAGTTACCAACGCAGGTCTTCAGAACTAATTCCACCCATTCGTACACTCACTTAATTACTTAATTCATAAGAAAATCATAAAAAAATATTCTAAATGTTCCCCTTTCAAATGTTAAATACAGATCCACCAGTGACAGCATTGACTGGGCTAACCTCAACATCTTGGACTACATTTCCATGATGGAAGAGATGTGGCGCAAGTTCGACGTTAAGGATGTGGAATGCCAAAAGCGAGTACTCTGCGAATTGCACCAGAACCAAGCATCTTTGGGCCAACCCGCCGAGAAAGTCGTCAACGCTTTTGGGTAAACAAAAACCAATTTTCAAAATGTTCGATTTTCAAACATTTCAACGTTTTTCGATTGAATGGAGTTAAGTTCAAGGAGTTTTCAAGGGAACTAATACCCATTTCGACGTTATAGATACCTCCGTTATTTGTCGTTCATGAAATTGCCTGCTGATTTGAACTCACTGTTTGATGAATACCAAGAGGCTGCCGACAAAGGACGCACCTTTAACAAAGACTGCGGTGAGATTTACAACGCCTGCAACTTCTCGTTTAAGGACACCTACCTCAAGTACGTGGGCAACAAGAACTCCCTCTAAAGAAGCAAAAAAATCCCTCACTACAGTTAAGAACCGAAAAAAAAGTAAAGAAAACACTTCGGACGATGACTTTTTTGCATAACGATACACCCAAAGAAGGCGTTAAGTTGTATAAAGCAGAGAATGTTGACTGAGTCTCAATGTTATACCAGTCCCTGTTGTAGTGTGCTTGTCTTGTTGGAAAATTGTGTAGTTTTTACCCCTTTTTTAAGTTCTTTTCGCAACCATTATTTTCCTATCCTCCACTCAATCATTCCATGTAAGTAAGACAATCCCCAATTTTAATTTAAACCTTTAGCGGGAGTCCTAAACGCCCTGGTGGCGATTTATGTGACTTTTTTCTTGGTTTAAACTTGTACTTAATTTATTCTGAACCAGTGCACCTCACAATAAACATATTTAAATTTAAAAATTGTCTTTAATAGCCATAATTTCTTCCAAATTAATCTTACAAGAAAGGGGTGTAACCTGAAAATAATTACTAATAATTTAGTGATTTAAAGTAATAAATCAATAAATATTCTAACAAAAATTATGAACAAATTTACCCCAAATTACTAAATGTTGTGTTTTTTCCCTTAAAATTATGAAAAATAAAACGAACAAACGGTACGTGCAGACTAAAAAGAACAAGGGTATTCAACTATG
Organism: Lepidurus packardi; assembly: GCA_023053545.1. Lineage (NCBI taxonomy): Eukaryota > Metazoa > Arthropoda > Branchiopoda > Notostraca > Triopsidae > Lepidurus > Lepidurus packardi. The sequence continues at coordinate 9,729,280 of JAKZAN010000002.1, forward strand.
AGACTACGCATAGCAGACGAAAAGAAGGCAAGGTATAGGTAGGTCGAGGTGAACGACCAAAGGTCTAACCACGTTTTGAATAACATATATTGCGTCTTGGAAGTCTCCCAAAATGAAAGAAGGTTTGGACGTCAGAGAGTTTAACTCATTTGAGAACCTTCCCAACCGGAAAGGAATAAGTATACGAAAGAACAGAGGTATAAAAATACCGGTTTATTACCGAAAATGCTCCAACATAACAAGACACGCAACACCAGCATCACGGTTACCCGTGACCTAAAAGTATAGGCCTATATATGTCCCTCAAACCCGAAGCTTCCCAAACTTGATTCCTGATTGATACGAGAACCTGTAATTTCAGTTACGGATGCGGTTCTATAAAAGGCTCGACTCAATTTGGAAAAGATGCCCGTAGTGCAGATCATTAACAAGATTAATATACGAGTGATGTAATACGTCACAAGACCCACTTTTCGATGGACTTTCGGTTACCTTAAATATGTCAGTGCCATCTTTCGACCAAAAATTATCAATTACTTGCAGTACACGTGTCGTTTAATTCTTCACAAAAAAGGGTTGGGGAGTACATCTTTGCACAATTACTTTTCTATTCAATTATAATTATGCTAATATTATGTCTTAGACAAATTCTTAAAATAATCGCTAACTAAAACAATTGTGTGTTATGCCTAAACTACAGACAATTTCTGGAACTATTTTATACCTTTATGTCCATAAAATATTTACAAAATCAGAATGAATCCTTAGAATTGCTGAAGTTTACAAAATTACAAATAAAATAGGTCGTTACAGTTAGGAAATTGCAACACAAAATACATATCAAATCCTAGAGAATTAACTTTAAGAAAAACGAGTAGTTTTGAAGTAGCGTGCACTGTTACTGTTGCAGTGCTCTTAAGAGCTATCATTCTCTTATCAGCGCTTTAGATATTTGGTCAAGGTTGGCCATGCTCCTTCATTTGGCACCTCGGGCTAGGAATTAGCAAAATCCTTTGCAAGGTTAAAGAAAAATGTGCAGGACTCGCCGTTTTCAGAACTTGCTCTTTTATCGATTAGCTAGAGGCCAGATCTAGTCGAACCGGATTCTGGGAATTGATTGCAGGTGACCAAGAAACAGACGCTCAAGAAAAAGCACGTGAAATTACACTTGTACGTTAGATCACAAAGATAGGAAGTGTACTAGATAAAATATACGCCGAATGTTGCGAATTTTGCTAATAAAATATCCTGGTATGGACGCCAACAAACCCGTTAATCCAATTGTATGTTGTTTCCTGGAAGTATTTAGGTATATTTCCCTCATTATATCCTAATACGGCGTAGAAGCAGCTTACAGCCAAGGTTGTTCTGCAATCGCATTTTAATCTTAAGATTTTGTCTAAAACCACTCTCTGCAAAACATTCAACACAACTTTCTAAAATGATACAATAAATGGTAAATACAATAAAAAATAGTTTTTAGACATTTTTACTTTTTACTGTCGTTTCCTTTTATCTATTGAATCACAAAACTGCCGGTTCTTTACGACTTTCAATATAGTTCAAAGATAAAATTCTTTTATTCAAGAAATTGAAGTTTCAGTCGTTAAATTCTGTTTATATACGGAGTGTTTGTTTTAAAAAATAATTGGAATTTATTGAAAAAACAAACTTAATATGTTATTTTAATTCTATAATTTTGACGAATTCTAAACAACACATAGCAGGCTGAGGTCAAGGGATCATCGATCTTCGGATTTTTGCCAAACCAAGGTTTCATTCAACGAACTGTTAAAAAAATGAAACAAAAAAAAATCTTACAATGAAAACCTAAAAAGGTATACATTAAAATACTTTTATTTGTCCAATCGATCCTAGTCACTGAAAACAAGCTCACTCTATTGTCCAAAGGACCAAACCGTTCCCGCAAGCACAGACTCAATGAAAAGACTTCTTCCCTCAAATGAGGTCAAATTTAAGCGCCAAGCTTCAACGGTCGACCAGCAATCTTCATATAGGGAAAGACGGATCAAATACTATCAGCCAAGAGCAAATGCTCATGTTATGTAAAGATTTAAAAAAGGGTCATATACCTGCTTAAGCTTATTGTGTATCCCAACCATAAAACTGGCCATTACCCAAACAGTCCCATCTTGTCTAAACCAAAACAGAACCATCTTGTCTTCGGTTTTAAAAACTACACGCATTACGATTAATGAATCACAACTGCATTTACAACTTACGACCTTATCAGTTTTATACCAAATATGGTAGTGCTTGTTTAATACCAAAACATCAAAAACTGTCTATTATTCACCTCAAGCATCCAAATGTACGTAAACGCTCACATTCTTGTTAAACTTAGTAATTTTCAATAAAAAATAATCGAAATTTTACCATTTAAAACACAGTAATACGACTTACATGTTAGAAGTAGATAGGTTAATAAAATTTCTAATGCTCATAAAACATTCGAAGGTATAACCAGAAAAGGGAGCTGAAGTATGCTTTACTACAAACATTGGTTCACATTAAAAGTTACATATTCTAAACGTCGCTATTAGAAAAATTGCCCATACATTAGCGTCAAACTAAGTAAACATTTTTAAGCTCAACGTCTATTATAACGAACTTTTGTGCATTTCTTATAACATTGATGCCCGTCTTCTTCGTGATTTGACAGTCGGGGTCCTGGGGTCATGTTAGTGGAACCTATTTGGAACGTATATTCCAATACAGCTCTATAGGGAACAACGAACGTTCTCTGTGACTGGAAATCGTGTCCCGCCTTGGGGATATCTCTACACGTATCCCTGCCTAGTTCATTTCCCAGTTCTTCTACCTTTCTTCCCCGCTAAAACTTTAAACTTCGGTTCTTTTTTGACTTAATTATCTCCTAATTAGTCAACCTAACGATGCATATCTTGGCGGTCTTTTAAGAGACTTCTACAGGAAGGGCAATGCCTCTATATCTTACTTTTCGGTCCTTGTTACGGAAGAGGAAATTCAATTCACAGCTCCTTAGCGCCCGTTAATGTGACGTTGCCGTCGTTTGTCTATTCTTGCCTAAAGTTTAACCGGCGTTCTATTCCAGTTTTAGGCCGCTCTACCGTGGAACATTACCGAGAATTTCGAGTTTCTTATTACGGGAATTGTGAAAAATGCAAATCACGAAGTCAAGGTCCCTTAAGCCATGTTATAAGAGGCTAAAAATCCTCCTCCTTTTATCTTTCCTTGCAGCTCCGCCTTTTAGATCGTTCAAAACGCTTCCAAACTCTTGTAACTCCTGCTATCTGTTTTAAAAACTCGTTTTCACCTATTCTGGATCTGAGCTCCTTCTTCCCTCGAATCCTACTCGGGGCTTTGGCAGTGTAGCACACTAAACACATACACGGCGCGAGTCCCAATTTGGCGAAGGGAACGAACGCAGAGGCCCCAGCGTCCAGCATGAGCAGTTACGTTCCATCCATGCTGCTGCTGGAACACAAAACACAACACCTAACAGTGGCCGTCGCTTCGCACCCCAAAACAGTGCTGTGTCCGTGAATTAACAATGTTATGATCACACAAAAACGCATTTCAGGGAGTGTTTAAAACGTGATCAAGTGTTAAACGATTAACGTTTAACGCACGTTAACGCGCAAAGCCCACATTCAAACGTCTGGATGCTCTCAAACAGTGAAGCAACAGTTATAGTTGACATCTGCATCCTCACCAGTCAATTTTAAACCCACATCAGTGCTTTCAACTGTGTATTCAAATTATCAAGTAAAGAAGAAGCAAATGAAGGCTATTGTATTTGTAAAAGATTACTAACTTTGTAACTTAAGTTCAATCGTAGAGGTAAAGGTTCCAATACGTTCGATATCGCAGAAGCACTTTAATAACAAAGTCCCTCAACTTGACCCCAAAACCTAGATTCACTGACCAACTAACTAGGGGATGTAAAATCAGTAACCAGTTTTCCTATTGACAAGTTTCCTCGTTTCCCAAAGTAGAGTAGGCAGAGACAAGTAATTCCGGACTTGAAAAACGTGTCAACTGCTCCCAATAAAATGGCCTAAACTCGATGTGTCCTTGTCTCATTGTGGTAAAATACGGAGCACTTGTAAAACTTGTGTTTCTTAAGGCATTGTAAACCTTCTCCCGAATCAGAAAGTGGACTTGCGAGTCATTCTATATCCTCCGGCTACAAAAAGCTGGATGAGCAAAAGCAGTGTATGAACGTTTTATAAGGGAGCAACAACAACAAGAAAAACAAAACAAAAGGAAATAAAATAAAACGAGGCAAAAAACCCAAAGAGGTCACTAGGTTAGCATGTAGATGTATCCTGAAAATGTATAGAACTCCATATTCAAGCGCCCCCAAGGTCCTGCAGGTAATTAAGGTCATTGACCGCAGAATCCTTTGTTCCACGAACTTGACCTTAGGTCAACATAAAACCCGCAAACCTTTTCCTCTTATATGCATACTATCTATTTATACAGTCTATTTATTGGTCTTTTGATTATATAACTTATCTAGATTGGGACTGTTATACGGCATACTTACGTCCCTCCCATAATTTGCCTGAACGTGTACAAATGCTTGCACATACAGTGATAATGACTTCTCATTTTCTTTTCCTTTCTATAGTTGAATTTCGGGTTGCCACCAACTATTCTGGTAACCGTAATGGAGCTAACCAGAAGCACGTTGTTACCCAACAAAACCACTACAAGAATTGTCCGTGATCTCCTGCACTAACCTCAACTTGGCCGCTAATTCGAAACGAAAGTAAAATAATGCACATAATCTGTCAAATATAATAATAATAACACCAAAATAATATGAATAATCACTGATCAAATTAATTATGTTACACCGAACTATAAGCACAACTTAAATAAGCACAGAAGAATACATTAAATATAATAAGTAAAAATATAAAATTTTAAGTATAATATGTTAAATATAATAAGTAAAATGTCTTAAACTAAGAAACTTACGTTAAACTTAACACTAGTAAAATCCCATAATTTTCTGTAGGAAATAAAATAAAATTGGTACAAACGATTTTGTTCCCATTTTTTTAGCGCTTGTACTTATTTTATTTCCTAAAAAAGTTATTACATTTTACTAATGTTGGTTTACTTTAAACAAATAAATAAATAAAAAAAAGTCAATTAAAACAGGAAATTTACGTAAATCAAATATATAATCATTTGATTAGAAAAAATACGAATTAATACGCTAACTAATAATGAATTAATACAATTAAATAAAATACCGTAAATCCATATATTACTAATTTTGAGTTTTTTCTTGTTTTTATAGGTCATTTATAATGATGTTAATTTATCTTATGGCGCTGTGCCTCTGCCGGGCTGTATTAGCACAGACAGAGTTGGAAACTAGTCCTTATACGTTCTGGCACCCCACGACAACCGAGATTCCCCTTGAAACCATTTCGGTTAACTATTCCAACTATGAAAGCCAACAAACCCGTTCGCCCGGTTTCCCGATTTTGTTAAACTCAACGTACCAGCCGGAGAATCAGCCACGGCGAGCGGTGGACCGCCGACCTCAACTGCCGTTCATCACCGAGCGTTATAATCCTCCGGGTACTAACCATCAAAAACAGCCCTCGTACCCCCCACCGTACCCGAGTATCAACTACAATGCGTATCAGCGGCCAATACCGCCGCATCCATACCGGAAACCAGAAATTCCGGATAAAAGCTACCTTACTTATGAAAAACGACCTCCGCGACCCCAAAAACCACTGAAAGAGAAAAGCGAGTGGTCCTGGAGCCGTTTTAAGCCTTACATTCGACGTCCGCCGGCATCGATTGATAAGATTATCGATGGAGGGCTTTTATTGGGTTTCATTCCGATCCGCTCCCTGATCAGTGTTGGGGCAGTTTGGTCCCTCGTCTATTGGCAATTATCACGGACTTCAACTCCTGTGGTGCGACTGCGTAGTGCTGGGGATGACGAAGCGACAATCTTTAAGAAAGATGCTAAACTTTGGCTGGATTTACTGCTGCAAACTTGGCTCCATGCAGGAGAATCGTGGAATCACGAAGAATGTTTGAAAAGATCGTTGTGCGAGATTGGACAAGATTACCTCCAAGGAATGACGGTCCCTACTTGGATTGACAATTCCGTCAAGTAAAGATTTCTTAAAATTCTTCACAATAACCATAAGTTACTTATATTATTTTCATTATTCATTTATGACTATTACTATTTTTTATAGATTTAACATTGGTGTAGGCTTTTAGCCTGTTGCATGATTATAAATTGATCATTTATGGATTATTTATTATTATTACTATTATTAATTTACTATTATTATGCAATGCATTTCTTATTTATATAATTACTTATTTTTCAATATCTTAATTTTGTGTAGGTCAGTTTTGGCGCGAAAGCTTTGGATGGAAGGGGAAGACTTTTGGGATGCTGTGACGCATAAGGATAATGAAGAATGTGGGCAAAGATACGCTCATTGTCCATGGTCGTTAAAGAAGTTACTCTTGAGAGAAGGAATGGAGTTAGAGACAGACAATGGACTCACGTGACTCTTTCGGTGAACGTGTTTTTGACAATTTAAAGAAACGTGCGTTCTTTTACAAGCTGAATGACACAAAAAAACGTTAAAGTCAAGTTGATGTGAACTTTTTTTGAGACATACATGACTCGTACTGTTTCGTACTATACATACATACACAGTCTGGAATTTGGCTACTACAGTCAAGTGAGTCAACAAAGAACGAAGCTTGTGCGAATATGCGAAAGTGCAAATAGGGAAAGCTCTCCAAACAGCACACGCTAATGTGATTTGGAAAGAATTGGAATTTAACATAAGACCTGAGCGGACTTGGAAAGGCGGTAGCAGAGCTTAATGGACTATATGACGGTGCATTACTGTGTTACGCGTATTTACTTTTTGTGAGACATAATAAATTATTTACGAAGTTCGAAACTGTATTCACTTACCAAACTGGCCGGTAGTGATGCAATACTAGGAAACCCAAAATGGAAAATCGCACATCCTTGCGATCCGCGCAAATAGATGAACTGTAACCGCAACCACGCCCCCTCTTAACCGAAATATATTTTAAATAAATACCATTGATAGAATAATACTACGAAAGGATACCATGGAAATGATAGAAATGAACGAACTGAATTTGAATTTACAGGATGTAAGGAATCAACAGGTGAAGCATAAAACTAAACAAATTCCATACTTAGCGTAAGTCTGCTAATTTGGGCACTATCACTGTTTGTCTATTTCAACTCATTTTATTAAACCAGCATGTCTTGCCTTTAAATTATTCAGGATTTTTATTTGGATATTATTTGAATTATTCAGGATTTTTATTTGGATATTATTTGAATTATTCAGGATTTTTATTTATAGGGCTTTTTTGTTGAACTACTTTTAATGAAGTATAATTATTTACAAGAATTTGATCATTTTAACAGTAATACTAGTTTTTACTAGACTAGCTACAATTCCTAAGTTATTCCTAACATGTTCGTTAAACGGTAGGTAATACTAGAAGGAAATGCAAATACAAAGAGGAATTGGCTCGACTGTGGTCATCCATGTTCCAAAGTTTAAGAAACTCGTATTCATTTACGAACCCATAACGCCACTAAGACCGTTATTACTGCACCTGGCATTCAAACTCATCCTAACCATACCTCATCTCCTATTAAATGCCAAAAATTAACCATATTGCTTAATAGCAATGGACATTTTGCTTAATTCCCTACCCCCAGAAAAAAATGTCACTAACTTGTACGATCCAACTCGTTTATTTCATGCACTGTAAAAAGTCTTTTTAAATACAAGCAATGTGTGTACATTTTTGCTTAAAAACATTCCCTGTACTTAATTCAGACTTTGATCAATTTCAACAATGAATTAGCTCCAAAGTAAGTCTTAAAGAGTCTACATATTTTTTCTATTATATTATTATTTTTATCAAAATAGGTACCTCTAGTACCCGACCTTTTTTACGGTGTACAATTGAATGCTTTCTGGACTGGATAAATATACTATAATTCATCTGTTACGGACACGTTTTAATGATTGCTGGCTAAACAAGTGGGGCATCATCACTCATGCACCTGAGCAATACTGGATTATGAATACGTGTTCATACTTTAGCTCTTCTTTTAAACATAACAGCATCTCTGCTCGGCTGCACCTTAATCATTGCCCCGTGTCAATAATGGCTTGCTTTTTAAATATAAACGAAGAGAAAACCTACTTTCAAGATTACACGCTTCTGCTTGCTACTCTCATAAATTGCAAGCAATCGCGCCAACACCCTGTAGATTTCGTCTTTTTTAAGCGGAAGAGCAAAATTACAGGTTCTTGACAATACACTAACCAGCTCCAAGTATTCTCCGGAAGTTACCTTTACAAATGTCCGAAGCCAATTTCACATATCTAACCTTCCCGTAGGCCTCATCATATATGTATATGGGATGTTTGGGGTTTTCTATAATAGGAGTTTGGGAACAGTACAGTTGGCTAATTACAAGACACAGATGCTGTGGTGGTAAAGTGGTTAACTGGGCAAGGGACCGGGTTTGTGAGTCTATGGTTTTCTTTTTGCATTAGCTGACGTCCAACCAAATACCCACTGGAACGATTATTGCAGCGGTGAAGCACATACGGGCACATGAGTGTGTGTGTAGTGCCCCCCTCTCCGCACGCTCGTTTTGAATGTCACGGGAAGCGAGGATAGCGAGGCCTGATTACGGCAGAGCAGTAACAGTTACAAGACACCCAAACCCTGAACGCATGTGTTGCACCGAGTGGTATGGCAAAGCAAGCAGCGTCACTCACCCATGCAGCTTATATATAAAGTCAGAATCCTCTACAACAATCGCATCATTGTCTTGCCTACCAATCCAGTGAGCAACAACTTAACAAGCAAGTGCAAACCAAGTGGAGGCCTAAAAACTTCATCATCTACCCACCCCTTGTAAGTGCCTGTAGAATCCGGTGCCAGTCAATTTTCAAGTGTTTTAGCTTTTTACTGTGCACACAACGAGGTAAATATTGTTAGGAGCATTTCTTAAGCTGAGTTAATGTCAAAAAGACAACTGAAAACAATATAAAGCAAGCTGCAACCTTTATCAGAACTTCTTTACACTGGAGTAACCAGTACAATTCAGTGCGAGTCAATTTCTAACGTTCGTTTATAAATTTTTAATGCCGATTTTTCGAATCCCCAGGAACGAAAGAGTTTAAGAACAATTACATTATCAATTATTTAAATTCAAAATAATATTCTTTAGAAGTTTTAAACTGAAGCTACTTTTGACCTCAATGAAAGATTTGTGGGTTTACAACCTATTCCATAGAGCACCATAAAGCTAATTAGGACAGAACAAGGGCGGACTTGACACTTAACTCACATTACGCTCCACAAACCACAGAGATCATAGATAAAAAAGCTCGACAGCCTTGCAAAAACAATTGCCAGTTTTTTTAAAAGAACAAATGAAAACAATATACCGTCACAAAAGGCACGCGAGCTTGACGAATAGCTTCTGGGGTTTGCTATCATCACAAGGGGAAGAATAATTTTTCTCAACAGAAAGCATATATGCTCTCATATTCGCATAACGATCCCAGTGTCGGGCTGTATAGCGACTCGTATTTTGCCAGCATGACGAAAATATGGCTTTCGGTGTTTTACCGCACTTTAGTTATCCTACCATTAGACCATATCGGAGTTCACCAATATGAACACCAACATGGCTCTGCTCGTAGCACCTGGTACGAGCTCAATTAGTGGTTTCTAAGCTGGCCAGTAACGCACCACATTGAAACTTTCCGTTACTGACCTTCAAAATAAGAACATAAGACTTAATTTTTTGAGAAAAGAAACCTATTTCACACCCCTTTCGACGATTTGGTTAAGTTATATTAAATATGTCAACTTTTAGTTTCAGCTAACATTCAAAATGGCGTCAGGATGGACTGTTCTCGTTTTTGCTCTGATTTGCATTCAATGGACACAAGCTTCGTTGTTTCCCACCTACAATGACGAAGCCGAAGAGGCTGAAGGTCGTTTTGGAATTATTTCGGTAAATTTCTTAAAATAAATTTGACAAAATTCACGTTATTGTCTCTTCGAAGCTTTACTTATTCTAAATTATTATCATTCTAGCTAAGTCCATCTACTTCAACTGCTAATTATACCATCAACTTGACTGGTCTCCTATTGTTGGGCCTTGCCCTAGCTTCGGCACTTACGCTCTGGGCTTACCTTTCCCAATTCTTTGGTGCTAAAGGTTACGGATCTTCTCATGGGCATGAAGAAGGCTACGGCGGCTACCAAAAGGTAAATTTACATTTTGTTACATTGTTAACTTGACACTAACATAAAAAGGCACGAGTTAAGACTTTTTATATGCTTTCTTGAACAGAGAGCTTTGTTTGATTCGATGGAAATGCTCCCGCTTGTACTCAGCAACTTGCACGAACGCTTTGAAAAAGATGCCGTGACAGAAGATGCTTGTAAGCAGCGTATTGTATGCGAATCTGGTAACCCATCACAAGATTTCGCCTACAATACCTTTGGACACGCTACCAACACCTTCTTCAGGTAAAAACGAGACTCATAGTGCACCCAAATGTGTTCTTTTTTCTGAACTTCGCTTTTATTCTTCTATCATTGCAGCCAAGTCGAAAAAGAGAACCTGATGGAAAAGCTGTTCGAGTTGAAACGCGGCAAGATGCTCTATGAAGCTTGGCAAGAAGGTGCTAAAGGCAAAGCTTGCAAAGCGTCCTACAGCAAATGCTCGCTCTCCAACGAACAAGTCTTGAAATTTGTGGAATCCAAGTAAAGAAAGCAAACGTGTTGCAAACGACGTTTTCTGGAGAAACTACGGCGACTTTTAACGAGAAAGAAACGAAGGACAGACCCGCAACGCTTTTCGACCAACGTTTTATGATGACTTGTAACTTATTAATTTATTTATTTGTAAATACCCGCCCTCGAGACTTTACGGATATATCCGACAATACTTCCGACTTTGGTTATAACGACGCTGTGATAAGCCCAAGCACTGCTCGACTGAATTACTTTTGTGATTGTTCTTTGTAGTGATCAAACTAGGGAAGAAGTTTGGTCAGTGCCAACAACACGCAACACAAAATTTTACTTTTTCTTTTTAGATTATTTCCACTCGTTTTTTTTAATACTTTACTCTTACTATTTCGACTTCCTCAGATAGAGCTCAATGACATAAGGATGTGTAAATCGTGAAGCATGTACATTACTGTAATTTTGTGTGAGTGTTCTATACTGGCTATGGCTTTCGTAGTGCTGTCCTCTTTCAATGCATAATTCGCTGAGTGTCTCTAGATGCATGTTATGAAGTGTGTGTGGTGCTTTGTACCAAATCAAAGGTAGCACTTGCAAGCTAACAGACTTTATGACGTAAACTCTTAAACCAATGCTGCAGTGTAGACCATGATCTCTTACGGGAAGACAAACAACGGGAGTTGCTATTGTACGAATAAATAAAGACGAAGACAACAAAGAAACTCTAAAGGCTTAATTATCATACAGTTAAGTAGTGTATCATTAAGAGTAAAAGGACTAACTAGCGATTAATGCAGCTAATTCTTCATATAAATTAGGTTAGGTAATTTACTTGTCACGAGTTTGAAGAGAACGTGGTTGGCTTAGTTTTGTAAATAATGAACAGCAAATCAAAGTTGGTCCATGTCAGTAGTTCCGCCACTGAACAGTCCACACCGAGTGGTCACTTTCAGCAGTTGATGATGATCACAATATCACAAAACTCGGGTCCTAACTACGTACAAGAATATGCTTGGAACCTTCTGCAAAATAAACTAGATTTGTAGTAGAATAGAAAATGAATAAATTCGCATAGAACCTTGCTTTTTGTACATTGTAATTTATAACTTGGAGCGCAACCCTGGAGAGAACACCTTTCCACTTCACTCACTGACAAGACGTCGAGAACTGGCGCTGTAAATGTTTTGATTTCATGACGCTGATGACGCCCTGGTGCTAGCTACCGGTGCCAAGCCCTACGAATTCGAATATTAAATAAATTCTTTTATGCGAGATCTTAACTTATAATGAATTATTATTTCAACTCATATTACTTACACTTCGATCAGAAATGTCTGGTTAATCTATTATTTTAAACTTCTTTTGCTGGGGAAAAACATGTTCAGGAGGATACATCTTTTTGTCGGTATCTCGGTACTCTAACAAATGTCAGATAGGGATTTTTTCATTTGTATCATAATAGGTATACGATTAACAAGGCAAAGTACTACAGCGAAGTACTACTACATGGCCTGGGATATGCTTGAATCAACCATGTGATTGATTCCAACAAGAAATTAAATTCGTATTCGAATGCTTTTGTATACGTGATTATCTATGCTAGCAACATCGCAAACAAACAGGGTATTAGGAAAGCAAAAGACCGGAAGTTTCCTTGGCCCAGAACCCATGTAATGTTTAATCAGTATGCAAAAGCTCATGTCCTCCAAAGTCTTATATAACGGGTTCCCATGTCAACACAATTGGCATGCTAACTTGATAAGTACCTGCTCAATGAATTACCTACTACAGCCTCTTATGTCGGCATATGTTCTATGGCATGTCAGTTTCCCATAATGGTCACTGTTTTCTTCTAATAAAAAACGTGGACCATATCCTTTCCCAGAAAGCGCCGAAAAATACGAAGAAATCTAAGTGGTCTACGGAGGAACATACGTTTTAAAATCCCTTAGCTTATCAAAATGTAGGTAAATATTATACATTTCCTAGTTGCACATCTAGCCCCACATCTGGCCAACCTCTTACTATGCAAAAATAAAGGTTAAACCACAGTAAAATCCTTACACAAGTTTCCCGAAATCCTTTTCGGTCTCGTCAAAGGGTTAACGATTAAAGATTAACCAGCGAATAAATGAGAATAAGTGCGTGAGTAAATTAAGTTGTGTACGTTCTGTGACGTGAAGTAAATAAGTCAAAATGTGTAGGTTTTCATGCAGCTCTTATTATCCATCATACATTAAACTTCACAGAGTCGTAATATAACAAATTTCCCGAAACCAGCGGGACTCGATCACAAAGGAAAACAAAATAAATTAAATTATTTAACCACCAATAGGTAAATAAAATATTTATCAAAACAAAATCAGGTTTCAGGACTTTTAATCTTGGTGTTCGTTCTCTTCGTATTTCTTGTACGATTTGCTTAGTGCTTCCATCACTGGGCTTAACATATCCAATGACCTGCGATATTAATACATTACAAACAAAAGGTCCATCGTCATCATGAGAAAATTCATATAAAAACTTAAGATAAAGTTACCGTTTGGTGTAGGAAGAATACTGAGACTTGGTTTGATAAGAAGTCGGGACTTCGTAAGTGTACTGCTGCTGGTCGTACCCGTATCCAGCTTCAGGAGCACCGCCGAACCACTTATCCTTGTCAATCAAGCCCAAAAGACCCAAAAGTGGTATCAATACAGCAGCAATCACTAACGCAGCCAAACCGGCCAACAAAGCGTATTGAAGAGAGGTAGCATTGAAGGTGAAGGTGAGCGATCCGTCCGTATTCAGGTTGACAAAGGCAAATCGAGCTGATTCTTGAGCGTCGTTCGCTTCTGCTACCGAAGATTCTTCGGCACGCACCATCGATAAGATGGACAACAGGAAGAAGAAGTAGATCATGGCGAATTGACGCATGTTAGAGGTTAAGTTATTTCCTATGCAAAGTATTCCGAAAGAAGAACCGTTAATTCATGGATTCATTAAGTCCTTTCTTCTTAATTATGTGATACTCTGCCTCCTCACGTACAGTACGGATCCTACGTGACATGAGTGTTACCCAGCTTACCAGAGTTCACTCACTCATTTTACGACAGGAAAGCAGGAAATGAAAAATCCTTCCAAAGACGAAGTCAGGATGTAATATTTCATACTCCTTTCGAAATGCAAAATTTTATTGAAGAAAACTTACTATTCATGAAAAAAAAGTTACCAGATTATAAAAGTTAAATTATTTCGAAAAACTCAATCAGAGCTGTGTCATATAAGCGAAAATTTGTAATTCGATTATACCAAATAAGTTGAAGTTGATACAACTTGGTAATAACGTTGAATTTGAATGGGGAAAGAGTTTTAAAAATTTACCGAACTTTCACCAAAGGGACAAAGAACCACAGAGGAGTTGTCAACGAAAGCACTTATCAGCACAAGATACTGTACAATGATTAATTGGCTAACGAGCCATTTAGTTGCTGGTAAGATAGAATCTAGTTTCACAGTTTTTAACTTGAAGTGCGTTGAGTGAACAAAAATTCACTTACCTTAACTAAAATTGAGCTTTTGGAGCTGTTATCGAACACTGGATGAAGTGTTGATGGAAGCTGATGCTGATATTCTCGACGTCGGCGGCTTTTAAAGGTGTTCTGTACCGACTCCACCTGCACAGCACCGGAATCACGTGGTCATGGACGCACCAACCATAGGGTTGGATTTCATTCGGTTCGGCTACGAGTCAAAAAGCATAAAGGCGCTTAAAAAGATGTAGACCCCAAAAACTATCCTAACGACACACATATGATAAAAATGCCCTAAATGATCAGCCCTATAAATGGAGAAAGCGAGCGTACCTTAATCATGAAAAGGCAGAGAGCTTTCTTAGAAATAATAACTAAATGCTATCATCTTTCAATCCATTTAAGGTTGTTCCTAAGGAGCCCTGTTTGCTAAATGGTGTGAGATATTCAGACATATATGCCCCATAGATCCTCCCTGTCTTGTACCAACGTCTGAAATGGGTTCCATCTTCACACAATGGTATCTCGCAATTGTTATTAACCTTCCCCACGACATTAAAGAGTATCTCAAATTCCTTCTTTGGAGAACAAGGAAAATGAGCAAGTAAGTTTTTTTTTTACCTGAGAGACTTACTACAGACATGACAAGGGTTCTCCCATTTTGCCTCTAGTGTTTCATTGAAGAGATAACGCAAGAAACCAGGAAAATAACACCGAAAAAAGCAAAAGCATTACAAAACATGCTGGGAAAGGCTGACACTATAGAAGCGAAAGAAAAAGGATTACTTGCTCTTTTCGTGAAAGTTATTTTCCCCTTTCATATTTCCCAAAGCTTCTAACGGTATCTCTCGTAACCATCTCGGTAACGAACTTAACTTGCCACGATTTTAATTTCTACCCATCGACAAACGTTATAACCTGGCTTATTTATGAAGAATTAAGGGTAAATAATGGTATCCTAATAATTGAAATGTCAAACACAAGGGTCTAAATTCGCTCCAGATGTCAATGGTTTTCCATTACCACTGGCACAAAAATAGATTAATTTGTTCTCCGTATCCATTGCAAGGCTCATCAAATCAGACTTTCTCCCCAAACCTTCTCCATCTTAACGCCCTACGCAGATCACACATAAACTCCCCGCAGACGTCCATCAAGATTCCAAAGCCTATTTTTTAGGCTGGTGAAACAACACTGGAAAGTACATTTGCCCACATTTAATGGACCTTTGCTCTTCCGTGTCTCTTGTGTTAGATATTCTACCATAGGCCTACTTTACACGGCTATTAAAGAGCGTAAGTAATATTCTGTATGATTCTTTACGAGTAAAGGTTAGTCACGCCGGCTGCTAAGCAGGAATACTTCCTCAAACTGTTCATTGTCAATCGCGACTTCTACATGCTTACTGACCCGTACGAGGATGCAAATGTGCCAAATCTTTACCAAAAAGATACGCTTGTGGCACTTGTTTCCTATTGAAATCATTGCCGCCTTCCGCAAAGGAAACACCGTAACAAATAAAACTAAGAAATAACATGATAAAATTAAAAAAATACATGTTTGCTTAAACGGCCGTTCCCTAAAACTGACTCTAGCGACCTAATTGCGTTTCCTCCGAGCAGGGCATATCAATGAAGCATATTTCAGCATTCCGGAAGCACACAGCAACCGTAGAAGGCATAGTTGAAAAGGAAGAATACGTGCTTAATGACAAAGCAAGAACTTGCAAAACCCCAAAATGTAGGAAATAACCTCACGTTTTTTTAAAAACGGACGTCAAAACACATCAACGAGCATAGAAATTCTTGTTTTTTTAGGGCAAGGAAAGAAAAAGATAGGGAAACAAGACGCAAAATAAAGAAAAATGTGGGTCATATTTGTTCCCCAACATTGTGCGTATTACGGCACTTTGTAAAAGCCAAAGTATGGGGCGAAAACATAAAATACACTTTTGAAGAAAGTTGACCATGGTGACCGTTAACTTGCCTTTATTTTCTTAGCGATTTCACAACCACACGCACTCTTGTCAATACGACAGGAACGCAGTTACTTTGCAAGTAGATATTTTTTGACAATGGAAGCTACCACAGTCCCGTTACTTAGTCAAAACCCCTCTAATAACAAGATGAGAAATATTCATTGCATCGTAAAAAACGCATCTATAAGCTGAAACTTAAAAAAAAATCACTCTTAGTTTCGTTTAGAGTTTTTCGGCCTTCAGAGTTTTTATTTCTGGCTAAGGAAAACAAGGGAACGCGGTCAAGTGTGATATAAAAAAGGATGGCACGCGCAGCCGTCCGTTCAAACTGTGATAACCACTTTTCCAAAGCGCAAAGGAGTTAAAAGGTATGACATAAGGAAGGGCTTAAGGATATAAAGTGTTTACACTATAATTCACTATGATCCTCAGAAAAGCCTGGCCGCATAGCATTCTTGGTTAAGGCCTTTTTAAGGAATGTCACATCAGCCAACTGTTGCCCAAGGGTCTTCTCACACTGATAATGGGCTGGACAATCATCGCCTCTCAATCCTCGTAGGATATCTTCTTTATACACAGCTACTCCCCGCAGTTGTCGACTAGGACAAAATATCATCTCAAGTTAGTTAAAAAAAAATAGATTTGAACGATTAATTGTTACCTGATTATGCGATATAGAGTCTGGATAATTATTGGAGCGCGAGCTAATGCATTATGGACATGACAAACCAACTTGCGCTTGCATTCTTCCTTATCTTCATCCAGAAAGGTAAAAGCATCTTCGAATTCCAAGTTACTCAAGATGTCTACCCATCTAACCCGGTTAAAAATACAATTTGTTCTTCAGTTCAACTGTAATAAAAAGTTCTAATGTAAAGATTACCGGAAATCTTCTGGTAAATCTCTCCTTTTACGTGATCTTCTGGCCACAGGTCCAAGGTGGAATCCCATTAGTTTGGAAAGCGGAAGAATGACGAGGCCGATTATTAACAAAGTGCCAAAGACAGATGCAAGGGCTAGAGCAATGGGACCTCCAACTGAACTAGTTAACGTGTTCGCTAAATCGTAAGGTGTTGCGAACTGGAAACCCACGTCAACTGGCTGATAAAACACTGCTTGGACTACGGGAACCCAATAACTCGCTGTAATGAGTGATAACTTCACACTTCGCTTCATTTTCTCAAGGTTAATTTAAATCACAAAGTTCCCAGGTAATAAAATAATCAAACTGAACAATTCAAACTTAATTCTCGTTCCAAGCAATTCTTTCAACGTCTTCGAGACAAATGTATGGAATGAAATATGCCGATGTGATGCAAAACGCTCATTACCTTGCATTGCAGCAGCTCTCTGGAATACCGTTGGGCATGTCAACTTATGTCAGGGTCAATATGGGATTAAGAGAAACCCAGGGTCAACTAGGACCTATAATACTTATAGTGACCGAATATGTGGTCGCTAGCTGAGCAAATAACCTTGTAATAGTCTCGTCCACGGTCAACACGAACATTCTTTTCAGACTTTACAATAAATAAAGACTAGGCAAGCGGCAATCAAGTGTTAAAAAGCGTCAAGTGAAGGGTCCTAATCGGGAAATAAACATAATACAATAACACGAGGTTTACAGTTTCATTTAGCCGTAGGTAGCTTAATCAAAGCGCTCAGATCATGAGGGCAACTGCTATATGGCACATGGCAATTGTCGTGACGTAATCCATAATCCATTGCCTCAGCGTATCTGCTTAAACTCGGAGGGGCGTAAGCACTACATCATAACATTTAATGATTACAAAATTGCGGAGAGTGAAACTATGTGTTACTTGAGTTTCTCCATGACGTAGCGTAGGAAAATATTTTTGGCTGCTATGCTCTCGAATTCACACAAAGCACGTTTACGACAAGGTTCGCTGTCAATATCAAGCCAAGAAAAGGCCAATTCGGGAACGTCCACACTGCAACGAAAACATTTGGAAAAAGAAAATGTCATAATGAGTTTCTAGTGAAAAGCAATGGTTTGATGCCTTTGTAATGCGCGAGCGAAGAAAGAAGATTCCTGATCGGGTTGATTAAAGAACAAAGCGTATGGATCCCCCAACGAGCGCTTCTTTTTGACGGGTTCAACCGCAATCCACAGCGCATATATGACCAAGTATATGGAATAGCCAATGACTGCGGCTCCAATTGCAGCTCCCGTGGTTGCGTAGAAAAAGTTAGCCAATTGTTGCGCATCTGTATTCCACAGGGAAAAGGATCAATGTTTTAGCTTGACATAAACTTCTCTAAGTAATTTTACCATTGAAATTGAATCCCGCAATCTTAAACGGGAACGCAGAGCTAATATTCGGGATACGTAAGCCCAAACTGGTGAGATTCACGTTAGGGATAGTAATTGTCTTCTCTTCAGCTCGAGCTTCGACTAAACGGCACGATAGCAATAATACTGAACCCACTATTGAGAGCAAAACAGTACGATGGAAAGAACTCATCTTCCTGGCCGAACAAAGGTTGGGTGATCTATGCGTGATTCGGAGCCGCTACCTGTGTTCCTATATCATCTTCTAAGGCTCATTAAGATGCGTGTCAGATGTCAAGGAAGTCATGAAAACTGGTCACTGCTGGAGTTCCGATGACCTTTCCAAAGGATGCTACGACAAGGAGCACCTGACAGAGACAAAGTTCAATAGGGCAACCCGAAAGCCGCCCGGAAGTTCCGAGATTATCCAACTGAACTCAAGACATTCAAACCACAAAAACTGTTGGTCACGTTCCAATCCGAAGTAGCAGTTAGCCCGTATCCTGCCCTCGACGATAATATCCGGAACCATGCTTTGAAAAGAATAAGAAAAATTCAAATCTAACGTTTGTGACGTTTGGTCCCCTGACTGCCTAAAGCATTCACCCAGGTAGTCTTTGTTAACTTTAACGTTCAGTGTCCCAGATTTGTTTATCTACAGCCAAACAGAATCCCATATTTTCAGTTTTTAGTTCAACGCACTTTCCCACATGTTAAGTTTGCAGTGCTTCCCCATCTTTGCAGACCAAAAATGGTCCCTCGCGCTGCGCTTTACCCGTCCTGTAATTATAGACGCTTCGTCATGTTTTACTATAATGGTCAGGAAAAACGAAAATGTCGAGAAGACAGACAAAACTATTGCTAATGCTCGACCATCACTCAAGCTTTGACATGCTGACCCAAAAGTTGAAATATGGTCTGAAAGGTACAGTATCAGCTTTAAGTACAGCATTCGTAAGCTTGCACTAATTGTACCAGAAGAACTGTGTCACTAACGTTTTATACTTTAGTACTAATGTCTTAGATAAGTTGTTATTCGTCATAATTTAAGTCGTGTTTACTCATCTATACTGACCATTAAGAAGATGTAAGGTGTCAGCGACTCACATTACAATTAGGCATTCCATTCATTTCAACTTCTGAATGATGTTATAGGTCTTCGGATTACTCACTGAGAAAGGGAAACGAATCCTTTTACTTTAAGTGCCTTTCAAAGTACTATTAAAAAAAGGGTTCGCATTGTAGATTGAAACCCCTCTCTGGACACACGAAGTGTCTATCAGCATGTTTGGAAGCATGACACGCTTGTTTTAGCCTCTATAGATCAAGGACATATAAAAACATTGTCTATAATACATTCTACCCTGTGTTAATAAGTCTAATTTAGTATTGTCTCTGAACCCACACTGTAGGAAGGAATACAAAGGCGGTCTACAAAAGAGTTAACGGGACTTGGTTTGTATTAGCGCATTAAAATGCGTTCTTACACCACAACACACGGATTCGGTATGCAGACAATCGCGCACGCACGGAATTTTTCTCTCCGTGTACTAGACCAGTGGTTATCAAACTTTTTTAACCCGCGGCTCCCCTGACACAAGCATGACATTCACCTCCGATATATAATGCTAAATAATCCCAAATACGCAACCGCTTTTGCCAAAGACTCGCGGCTCCCAGTTTGACGACCACTGTACTAGATTCTATCTCACAACCACACCAGAAAAGACATATAAATTGGGTCAGTTTAAAACTCGAACTAAAGGAAGATTCTGGAAGGTAACTATCAAATCTTGCGTGGTTTAACTTTTCTACGCGTAGTCGTCTCAAACATGGCGTAATCCGCTTCTGTTAATGGCGGAGGATTCAAAGTTCCTCCGTGACTATTATGCCCGGAGCTTGTGCCCGCGTTCTTTCTCTCTTGTATGGCATCCAATACTTTCTGGAGAAAAGGCAATACTTTATCGTACTGATAAATGAGCGCTGCACAAAGGAGCAAGAAAGCTAAACTCTTGAAGGAAACTTGGCTGGTTTCCACCTCAACGTTTCTGATCCGAGGCTCAAACCTCAGACTCAGATGCTTGTAGGAGATATTTGCTGTGAAAGAGACTTCAGACAACTTGAAATCATACAAATGACGAGGCAAAGAGCAATCTAATTGCACAAAGTAAGCCCGGCCGTCCATGGGCAAAGGAGGGAAAAATACAAAAGGGGTATGTTCCAGTTTGAGCGTATATAAAGGCGAGTCGGGCTCATCTTCGCGGAACAACTTGAGCTTGAGCGATTTTAGATACTCCGGCGATGCAGTGACGCTGGCTGTCAAGTCTAATTGTTTAATTGATTTCACTATCATCAACTTAAGACCTGTAGCATCTTCACTGGTAACCTACACAAAGAATATTACTTCAAACAGGTTCTTCCTTCCTGGATGGAACTTTTCCTTCTCAAAATAGGATACATTTTACCTTCACAAGAATGTTGTTTGGCAAGGACTTGTCAATATTGTTATTGACGCCATTGTCTTTCTTCAGACGGACTTCGTAGTCGCAATTGGGCATTAGCCCACGAATCCTAAACTGTCCATTGGCTTCTGAAGTAGCTTCTTCCTGGTAATCCAAGCATTGCTCGCCAGTACCAACCGCCTCAACGATCACGCCCATTTCACCTTCTCCGTTGAGCAAGGTAACCACTCCATATGCACTAAATGCAAACCGTTCGCCTCTAAACAAATAAAAAAACATATATAAAAAATAGAAGCAAATAAATAGATACATTAAAGCCTCCGCATACCTTAGCTCGGTAAAGGCTGTTAGCATGGGGAATTTCGGAACAATTTTGTGAGAAAACCAGTACATTTAATGAAAAAAATCTTTGACAGTAACCTTAAGCTTGCCAACAGGTAGTCCACAACCGAAACATATTTTTTCCAAATTTTCATTAGCAATGTGGAAATGAAGTTTTTAAAGTAGAAGAACTACGTTGCCTAAAAATCTGGCTTTGGTGGTGCACTAGCTTTTAAAAAAATTAAACTTTGCTATACGCTGCTTTTTAATCTGACCAACTTTTTTCTAGAATTCTTGCTCCGAAATTTCGAAGACTTGATATGAGACGTGCTGCTACAGCAAACTGTGGTGACAAATTGTACTTATCAGAATCAAAGCAAGCGTAGAAACTTTACCAGCAATTAGCTATCGATTTCTTTTTTACTTTCTTATGCAAGGCTTTGGCAAAACAATAACAAACATCAATGCCATCTATGACTTTTCGCATCAATAAGCTAAGGTATACAGGAGCCTTAAAAGTAAAAATATCATTATTATACATAAATAAACAAATAATAAATAAATACGTTTTTAGATAAATAATTAAATGAAGTAACATAATTAAAATTAAAAAAAAAAATTATAAATAAAATAATACGAAATTAATCAGTAGGCTAAAATAATCCAATCATTACGACGTTAATCAAACTGTTCTTCATTCGTCTGTTTTAACTTGTTCACCTAATTTGGACGGGGACTGAGGCTCCATCTTCCACTTGGAGCATCTGGGAAGCTGGTTGGAACTTGTACTCCTTCATAATGGGTCTCAAGAAGTAACCTCCAGGACTCAAGCTGCCGAAGGTAACTTTTCCGCTGGCATCCGTCGCACTGTTTTGTCTATAACCAACACCGCCGGCAGTAGATACCAAAACGCCTGCTAAAGGTTGTCCATTCTCTCCTTCGACGCTGACGACAATTTCCGCTAGCTTCTGCACCAAAAAATGGCCCAATTCGCCCCCTTTGGGTGTGACCACAAACCCATTCTTCTCGGCCATGATAGTGAACAGAGAGGCAGGATTCTCAGGCCAGACCACGCCCTCTTTATTCAAGGGACCTACGCTGTAGCTTCCATCCGCGCCTGTTTGGACTACCCACGGAGTATCTAAACTACCTCCACTTACAGTAACCGTAACGCCCTCAGTGGGCGGGGTTACCGTGCCACTTATGTATAAGCCATTTTGTGCTACAAACTCGGCTGCGTTGCGTTTGCAGTCGTTGGGCATTACTACTTTGGTTGAAGCCGGAAAAAAGAGGAGTTTATTTGCGTGCGGAATTAGTTCGATCTCCATCCCTGAGGGAACGTGATGGCTGAAACAGTAACGCTGCTTAGCTCCTTCTTCTTTTACCGACGATGGTATTAGGCGTTGTTCATTGGCTGTGACGTAGAGATCTTCGATATGGGAGTCGGAAAGGATCGAAAATTGCATTTCATGGGCCACAGCTTGCAAGCTGATCCCATGCTGAGCGGATTTCGTGTCCCACGTGATTTGGGAAGGTGAAAACGTGTGGCAGCTGCTTGGCATTAGCTTGTAACTGCCAGAAGCCGGAAGACAAAGGGTAGACGGACCAGCAGCGACCTTTAACACGCCTTTATCAGCCGAGTTTTGCACTTCGTACTGCAAATCGGTGGGATGGGAGCTGGTGACTTGTAAGGCGTAGCCAGTTTGCTGGAAAACGACACTATCGACGTCAGAATCGATGATTTCGAACTTTAGAGATTTTTCTTGCCAGCAGCCTTCTTGGTCAACCAGGGAGACCCTGTAAGTGCCAGGAAAGAGGTCGGTGAAAACAACGCTGTCTTGTGTTAAGGTTTTTCCCGCCTGGTTGTCCAGCACTAGAATGATGTCTGAATTGCACGGGGATTGCGAGCATCTCGCGGAGACCTTAGCAGATGCTTTCAGTTGGTGGAAATCCAGGTCATATTTTGGCGACGCTTCAATTTCGAGTTGATGTGACTTAGGTTTTAACCTTAAGCCCTTTTTCTGCTCAGATTCGAGGATTACAGGCTTAACTTCGTACGATCCTGGTTTCAATTTGGCGCAAAATTTGCCAGCCGAGTCGGTATTGACAGTTTTGGGTTGATCACCTTCACGGACTTGGCCGGTTGGGATCAAGAGAATTTGCCTTGAGGAGCGTGGGATGGAGGAGGGAAGTTCCGAGACGTAGATTTGACCGCAAATTTGAACCGTAGTTGCAGTTACAGTAGGCAGAACTGGTGAGTTAGGTCCAATGCGAACGCTAAAAGGCTCAAAACCGTAATTTTCTGGGAAAAAAAATATTCTTATGCATGTTTGGGGTAATGTAAATTGAATGACTTACCTGATTTAATTTCAAGGCGATAATTGCCCGTGCGAATCCTTTCCAAGTAGTAAAAGCCATCGGAATCTGTCTCGGCTACGAGTTTGCCATCTAAGAACACTTGGGCCTTTGCCAAAGGTTCAGATGTTGGGTTTAGTACTCGTCCATTGACGCGGAAACCTTGAACCTACAATCAGACTACAATTAGTAAATAAAATAATAATAAATTAGGAAACATATAGGAGGCAATATTAACAAATTAGGAAAAGAGATAAAAGTGACTAAATGAACGATTATTAGTTGCGAGTTAAGAGGTTTTTTACCATGAAGGAAGGATCAACTAGCACATCCGCATCTTCAACAGATACATCCAGAGTAGTTGGTTGGATGTCAAACTGAGTGTGTTCGCCCTTGTAGGACGGAATTAATTGATATTTCCCTGGGGGCACTACTGGGAAATTGAATTCTCCCCTTTTGTTAGACGTAGTGCTGCATGAAACAGCGCTGTCTGGTGTCGTAGAGAGCCCACAGCTTCGTAAGGGCGTGGCGCTGTTAGAATCCAGGGCAAAAGTGACTCCTCGAATAGCTTCACCATCGCTTAATACTTTGCCTTTAACTTCGTAGCCTTGGACAATGAGACCTTCTTCTACAAAGACTGAGTCGTTCTCAAGGTTAACATTAATGGTGGAATGAAGCAGTTTCCATTTGGGGTGAGAAGCGCGGACTTGATATTTGCCAGGAAGGATATTACCAAACGAGAATTTGCCGAGAGGACCGGACTCGATGCTTTTCAGCACTTTGCCATCTTGAACGAGCTCTAGAGTTACTCCAGCGGGCCCCTGGTCTCTATTTTGGCTCAAAACCTACAATCAATTAAAGATACTAAGTATTATAAGAACTGAACTATTGCAGAAAACACGAGATGAAGGCACTACCTTCCCATGGATGGAAAAGCCTTGGAATATAAAGTTGACGTCTTTGCCTAGACTGCAATCGTCTGTAGACCCATCAACTAGTACGGGTATTTCCGAAGGCTCAAAACTCCAGCCAGATGGAGAAGAAACTCTGAGCACATACTCCCCTTTGTCGTACAAAGGAATAAAATAATAACCATTGTTAGGTGCACAGTGTGTTTGATCTTTAAAGCTGCCTTGCTTTGTAAACCTACAAATAATGCACGCGATTAGATAAAACGTCTCAAGAATTAATCATCAACAGAAGAACCTTACAATTTGACTTCTACTTTGGAAAAATCCAAAGGCACAGGAACACCTGCTGTTACAAAGCCACCACATCCTAAAACCTCGTCCGCTGATGTTAAAGATGCCACATTGTATAGAAGAACAGTAAAACACGTTAATAATTTAAGAAAAGTCCCGGAATTCGTCATTTTCTTCCCAGTCGCCGGTAGAAACAACTGTCACGGGTCCGGTTCCTTGAACTACTAATTGATGAACTTCAAGCTCTGCTCAACAAGTTCTGCTCATAAAGATCAAGCGGGAAATTTGAATCCCAATATACCCGAAAGCACACGGTTCATGCCTACTAAATAGTTAATATAACTTATATGTTTTAAACGTAGCATTTGCACAACACCGTTTTCGTATTTACGAATGTCAAAGTTATAATAGTTTAAAAAGTTAAGAAGGTTATTTTGCAGATATTTATGTATTTAAAGGCACGTTGCAAATTATTTTAGTGGTCTTGCATGAAGAATTCAGAAAATTTTGGAGTTCGTTTTTAATAAGTGGAACCAATGTTTCCAACCTTGATGTTGCTGAACTTGACGGAAGCACTTGCGTACTGCGATTCTACATCAACGGGATTGCCAGAGCTTGTTGAGCAAGGTCCGCGAGCAATACCGGGCTTGCTAGGATCAGTATCGGTGGGGTAGTTGGAATCCAACCACAACATATGAGCATCATGATCGTCCCACAAGCTCATTACCAAGACCATGCCCTTCTTAATGGCAGCTCCCATCTTCTTAATTCCTCCTTTGTTCTGGTGGTCATTAATGTCTCCGAACAAGCCCTTGGTGGAGGAGCACATTTCATCGGTGAGGGAATCGTATTGTGTTACACCATTCAGGTTCACCTGCGATAGAAAGAAAAACACAATGAGTACCCAAAGTCGAAAAAGACAAGTTTTTTACCTTCGAGTTCTGGATAGTTTGACCATTCTGTTTGTACAAACGACGGATTTCCTTGAGGTCACCGTTGGCAGTACCGTCTGTGGAAATGAATTGCGTAACTACGGTAATGGGTTGGGTGGTATCAAGTTTGTAGCTGGAACCAGGACCATAGAAGGTGTGGTCACCCAAACGGTAAGAAGCAAAATCGCAGCCATCTTTGTCGCAAACTCCCTTGTATCTATATAGAATATATTAACTTTGGGAATTAGCTAGTCAGTTTTAAATATTAGTCACCTGTCGTTGCTGGTGTTGTCTCCACAATCGGTGCCTTCGCATTGGGTTTGACCGTCAACGGAACAGGGATGAGAAGTGTAGGCTTGGCTGTATTTGTTGGCTTCCCAGATGTCCATTTCAGCGCAGCAAGTTCCATAATGTCCAACTCCGGAGTTTTCATCAACGGGGGAAGGCTTCCAGTCCTTGGAGTTGGATTTGCCATCGATCCATTTAACGTCATGGGGGCATTGAGCATCGCAATAGCCGGTACCGTACTTTGCTCCTCCTTTGTTGGTAGAGTACTTGGAAGCACCACCATCTTCGTCCATCTCCACGAAGTACAAGGCGCCGTTCAAACCGCATTCCAAGTTGGAAACGTCGACGTCAAAGGTGAACTCCTGGTTCATCAACTTGAACATGTGATATCTGTTACAACCAAGCAATTTTATTAGAAAACTCCGGGAACTCTTTCTGAAATATACTTCGAGTTGCTGGAATCCAAGAGGTAGGTACGGGAACCGACGTTCTTGGAGTACGCTCCTTGGGTGACGAACTTCAAAGTAAGAGCGTTACCAGAAGTGGAGGCTCCGTACGTTCCAGACCAGTCGCTGCTACTGACGCCATCAATAGCGCAGTTTGAAGTGCAAGTATCGGGATCAGGGCAGAGGGAGGCATCCCACGTGTTTCCGGTATAGCAGTTAGTGTAACCGGAAGTCTATAGAAAGGTGGATTAATTCAGATTTTACTTTTCGGATATCAATACACTTACAGTATGAGTCCATCTCCAGTTTGCGTCCATGACGACTCCACCGGTTTGCTGCTGTCCGCCAACAGTTACGCTAATAGGGAGAGGTTGTTCGGCAGTCAATGTCCCGATGTTTTGGGACATTGCTCCTGCCACAAGGCAGGTAGCGAGAATTAGCAAGCGCATTGTTACTTCTAATTCAGTTCAACGTCAACTGACGACTCATTCACTGCAATAGACACAACTTATATAGTTCGTAATTGGCATTTTTTATGGCTAATCTGCTGCCTTATCCTAAGCAAATAAACGAGCGCACTTTACACTATCGTAACTAAATCTGTCTTTTCTATACGAGTTCTAGTCAACAATCGTAATCGAGACACCTTCCCTACGCCTCCAAATCATCCACCTTAATGCTCCAACTTAGCCGTTATATATCCAACCTGTATGATAAGAGAAAACTACTACGCCGTGGCGTTTTGAAAGTCGGGGATTATTATGGAGAAGTAGCGTAAACAATAAAGCACCGTACTCGAAAAATAAGAGTACTATAACAGTATGGGTCCAATATTATTTATTCCTAGCTCAAATGTACTGAGTGTCCTTGGTTATCATAACTGTCGCATGATTGTCATTAATTATGCAGGTTATTGCAGCAGGAAAAAAAATGACATGTGGTGACATGCTTCAAGTACTCGTAAAGTAAATACTGTTATCGGCTTCTGACTATCCCAATTTCTCGGTTGTACGATAAACAGGGCCCTTCAACAAGTGTGACCACTACTTCCCAAACACAAGCTATTATTACGAACACTCATAATCCATGATAAGTATGATAGACGTGACAGTGATACCATAATAAAGAAAGGCTTGTTTTTATTGTTATGAAACCACGAAAGATAAGACCAATGAATACGGCTTTTATTCCGATTGATTAGCAATGACCTTCGCAGTTAGCATCTGCACCTACCTTACGGTATTATTTATTTTTTATTTTTAAAGGATGGAGGATGAAAGACACAAATAAATTTGCTTGAATCAATACGAATAAATCCAGCCTTTGAAATGAATCAAAGAATTGTAATTTTGTGACGCTTTAAAAGAACAGAACAAGCTACATAGTGAAAATATCAGTCTTATTCTACAGACGTGAATAGTAGATGGTGCTTTGGAGGACAAACTGTAACTCCGAAAGTCCCTACAAGAATAGGTACGGGCTCATCGGATGGGAAAGCCAAGGAATACTTTTGTAGAATCGACGCAAGGATTATAAAAATTTCGCTCTTCGCTAAAAATTCTCCAATGCATTGTCGTTTCCCCGCAGAGAAAGCCAAAAAGTTGTCGTTTTTAACGAACTTTCCTTCTTGATCTAAAAACCGCTCGGGTTGAAATTTTTCTGCATTTGGCCATGATTTTGGCTGACGATGCATAGCATAGAAATGCAGCAGTACCCAAGTTCCTTTCGGAATCACGTACTCTTTAATGTAGGCATCATCACTAGTTGCTCGCCACATAACAGGTACTACTCCACTAAACCGCAAAACTTCGTGGATAAAGGCTTCCAGCTTGGGCACACGAACTCGGTCTAAATACCTAAACAATTGCATACAACTTGTTTCTCTACCGTATCATATAGGTAAAATTACACTGGTACATGCTGTGTTCCTATTGTCTCTACTATTTGACTTCGGATCTCAGCTTGGTACTCCGGAAAGTATGCTAGTAGTAACAAAGCCCAACGCATGGTCGTAATAGTAGTTTCGCCTCCTGCTACGAACAAATCTGATATCAAGAATAACAGCTGGGTTTCTGTAGGAAAGAAAAATTATAAACAAACTAATTTAGTAAATCCATCGGGAGTTATAAAAATATTACCTGAAAACTTGTCATATTCATTCGCTTTGGAATCCTTCAACCGCAAATAATCCTTGATTAAACTATCCCCTTCTCCGTAATCTTCTCCTTGCTTCTGGCTCTTAATCAACTCCCAGAAGTACGAAAACCGTTTAGTAACAATATGTAGCAGTCTCACGGGATTGTGCTTTAATAAATGCCATAGCCTGTAAAGACAACCGTATTGTTTGCAATGAATTATATTAGGCAGAATTACGTCAATATGGTAGCGTAGTTATGGGGACCAACGAGTTCCACAGCTTGCAGATTAGCCTCCAAACTGTGAACCAAGTCTTGCAAGAAGTCACTTTCCCAAGAAAAGCGCTCTCCGCTAACTACATTCCAAATTATATTATACGTTGCTGTAGCCACATCCCAATGTGGATTATAAGCTTGCCCTTCTACTTTCTACACAAATCCCGTCCATTCAAATATAATTTATGCAAGATAAAAAGACGAGAGCCTTACAGAGATCCTGGCTAAGAGTTCCTCCGTTTCTTGATGTATTCTGACATCTACGGATTGCCGACTTAAGCCAAACTTTCGAAACTCATGGAGCGCGAATTGACGATGCTGCTTCAACCCAATTCCGTCATTGAAAACAATACCTAATAGAAGCGGGGTATGAGACCGTATTAGACTAATACAAGCTTTAAGTAACACCGATACCCTTGTCACCCAGGATCCTGGCGAGTAATAGTCCCCGGGGTCTGGAGCTAAACTTGTCGGCATTCTGAACGCAGATTTGTTGTGCCGTTTCTGCATCGCCCACAACAACGATACGTCGCCGTCCCAGCTGGACGGAGTACACAGGACCGTAATGGAAAGACCATTCCGCTAACTTGACAATAGGAACGCAATCACGTTTCATCAAAGCAGGTAAACATCCTATCAAAGGATAACCAGGTGGACCTGGCGGAAAATTCCCTGGAAGCTTAAGCTTCTTATGAGCGTTTCTCCATATGCTAAGGCAGAGCAAGCAAGCAGCTGCCGCAATTATAACCCACCAAACCATTTCGTGTACACTGAATTTTTACTAAGCTTTTACATTAGTAGTCCAGAGTATAAACATGTTTATATAATAAACAGGCTTATATAAGAAACAAGTTTATATACTGTACCGAAACTAACGTATATACTGTGCAAATAGTCTTGTTTTGTTTCTCTTTTTACTTGACCGAATAGAAACGGCAAGTAAACGTCCAGGGAACGTTTCGAAACTCTTTTCTCTTGTAGCCTTTTCCCTTGTCTATTCCTTGCAGCCATTTCCCTTCATTGGTGCGTTATCTTCTTGGAATTCGACCGTCCATACATTCATCAGTCAGCAAGAAAATATATGGACTTTGTTTAACATGTATCCCCAGACAACCTTTACATTGCACAATTCATAGCTTGTAGTCTTTTTTTATCTACAAAAGTAGGAAAAAATAACAAGAAAACATGTTTTTACAAAAAAAAAGAAATTTTTATTCGGTATCACTCGACTCGGACAAATTAGCTTCCAATTTTGCGACACTTTTGCAACTTCGATTTGATCGCTTTTGAGTCATTTTTCCTTTGGGAAGTTTGGCCTGGGCCCATATTTGTAAAGCTTGTAGTCTGTTCGCTTCCAGTTGCACTCTGTCTTTCTCTCGCTGCGGAATTCTATCAATTTCAGATTCTTCTGCTCGTTGAGCTGAAGAGGTTGATGGTTTTGGTTCTTTGGGAACAGGCTGTGCCGGTTGACTAACTTTACTAGCAGAGGGAACGCGCTTTGGTAATTGATTTTTCAACTTTTCGGCCAATTGAGATTTCGGACTCGAAACCACTTCAGCCTTCTTACGTTTCGCTGGATTACTTGATGCTGGGCTTCCATTTGAAGCATGGCGCTTAGACACTGGTTTCTCATCTTGATCCATTTCTTCGTCACTCCCACCATTCCCTGCTACTCGATTCAGAGCGTTCGCAACTCGCTTGCTCATTTTCACCACACGCATAGGAAATTTGATGCTGAAGAAAGAATCCAGTCTTGTTTGAGTCTAACAAAAGTATAAAAACAACTAAAAGATCCTAATATAAATATCTGCGAGTAGTTTACGTCTTTCACATTCAAACGCTTCATTAGAGGCAAAAGAATATCGTCAATTTTGGTTGTCGTCCATCCGAACTTTTCTCTCGCAAATTCTCTTAAAGCTCCTTCATCAGGGATCGCCCAAGTAAATTTTTCTTTCGAGTCATCTACTTCCGGCTTCAGGTACGCTTGGACCACCGTTTCGCTAGGAAACCCTATTGAACCAAGACACAAATTTTCATAATTTTAACTCGATTTCATCGAATTCAAAATGCACCAGAATGCAGCCGGAGTCCTTTCAATTTGGCACGACATCGATTTTCAGGAGGCGTGACTTGAGCTGCTTGAATTTTGAGAAGCCAATCGCGGAAATTCCTCAAACTTTCCAGGCCTTCGCCCGGGAACTCAGCTAAAATTTCCAGCGCTGTAACTGGCCCAACGGTTTCCAAACCCTGGGTGTAATCGCTGCCGGTTAAAAGCGCCAGACAAACGAGTTGTTCTCTGGTCAGTTTGAAGACTTGCCGAATGTCTTGTAGCTCAAAACGCTCAACGTATTTTCCTTGATTGAACATGTTTTTGTACACTCGCTGACCACCAAACAGCCAAATATCGCTATCTTCCGTTATGGTGCCTTCTGTTAGATTGGTATGATCTAAGAACGCACATTGGGCTTCAGCTTCCATTGGAGCAATGATGTATGGGACCCCAAAAAGTCTCAAAAGTTCCTGAGCTTCGATGTGCATTTGATCCGTTATCGAAGTTGCCATTCTCTCGTTTTTGCCTTTCTCGAGAAACAAGTCATTTTGCTCTCGGTCAAGAGATACCTATAAAGAGGAAGGGGAAAGTTGAAAAAAAAAACTTAAAATGCTTCTTTGAATAATACTTTTAGGGCTTGAATCTCCTTTTCTGTTAGTTGCTTTGGAGGAGTTACGGTCCTTAATTCTTCGTCTTGTTCTTCACTTGAATCTTCATAAGAATCTCTTTCTTCGAAGAAATCTTCTTGCATTGATGTTATTTCTTCAGGAATTTCATTGTCGGTCTCGAGATCTATTGCATCGTGTACGACGTTTTGCTGTAATACTTGAATGTTTTCGGCTGGTGCAATGTCTTTGTTAACAGCTACAGGAATGCTTTTCAATTGTTCAGAACTATCTTTTTCTCGTCTAGAAAGTGCATCTCGTGTCGGTTCAATAACAACTACGTCTTTAGGAGTGTCAGTTTCAAGAGTAATGACGTCTTTTGGAGTGCCGGGCAAAAGTACAAGGTTTGGCTGGTCAGGGTCTGCTCTGGCTTGGTTCTGCACTAATTCATTGCTTAAAACTGTATTAGGTTTGAAAATGTCTGCGAAAATGTCCTCTTCTAGTTTGTACTGAGTTTGTGTAGGATCTAAAACGATGCTAAAAGCAGGTCTGCTTGGTTTGACTGCTAATCGTTCCACTTCCTGCACTTCTTCGAAATCGCTGCTTTCACTCTCATCACGGACACTGCGTTTTTGTTCGGATTGAATCAACCGCAGAATATCCGTCTGGCTAACGTCTTCGCTATCGGAAACGTCGTTTCCCATATAAAGCTGTGCTTCTAGTACTGCTGTGGCTTCTTTGCTCACACTTGAGTTATCTGAGGGCATTACAGATTCTTCAGAAAGATGTAAAAATGGAGGAGAAGTCTTCTTAGGCTCAATTTTCGAAGCACAGATTTCTTTTATGGGACTTCCTACAAATGATAAGTGAAAAAAGGTTAGACAAGGTAACGGAGATGTTACTTTTAGCTAAGATGAAATGGACGGAATCGCTGGAAGCCAATTTCCGGCTGTCTGTCTCTACAAACGCTCCATTTAAGCTAATACCGGACGTTTGCTGTGAATTCATGAATTTAGTTACGTCTTCCAGTCGCTGTT
The DNA here is from genome assembly GCA_023053545.1 of Lepidurus packardi. Classification (NCBI taxonomy): domain Eukaryota; kingdom Metazoa; phylum Arthropoda; class Branchiopoda; order Notostraca; family Triopsidae; genus Lepidurus; species Lepidurus packardi. Next base: position 9,762,020 of record JAKZAN010000002.1, read on the forward strand.
GCAAGCTCCTTCTTTTAAGTAACCGTTGCATTTGGAAACCAGAAAACTCGCCCGCTTCTTGAGGCATGTCGTTCAGTTTGGCCCATGAGTTTTGTTTCCTGGTCTCTTTTAGTTCGATTAAGATCTCGTGCTGCACTTCGGGTGGCAAAGCTCGGAATTCAGGGCTGGCAAAATCCACCACGTGCAAATCTCGGTTGATGTACGACTCGGAGACTAAACTAACAGTTTCATCTTCGGATTCTTCATCAGACAAGCGTTCTTCCATTGCGGATGTGCTAAACGATAATTGCGCTTATTATTGGTCTCTTTTAATCTTTTAAACGGATTACTTAGCAGGCTCTGATGGCATAAGTGGTAATTCGAAAATGTCTTTGGGAGTTTTGCTATTACGCTTCGCTAATAAGGCAGGAACTGTGTTGCTGGTTAACGACTTTTGTATCGCTTCTTGGCGTACAAGATTAAATAAAAGCTTCTCGGCTGTCTTATGTATATCTGTTGAAGCTTTTTCCTTAATTGCACGACGAGCAGCTAGAGTTTGTTTCTTGAGTGGAGGAATGCCCCCATCAAAAACAAAGACGGGTTTAACTCTATAAAACAAGAGTTTGCAAATACGATGAAAAAGGCCCAGTAAATGGGCGTTTGGCAGGGGACTTCCATTACTGTCGCGATAACCCTTAATAGCCTGATGGAGCCATATTGACACATCTATGGAACGAGATTTTAAGATAATAATTGTTTCTTAAAAAGATATACATAAGGCGCAAGCCAGAAATCTTTAGAAATTCATACCGACTGCTAGTACTTTATTTTCCAGTGATTCAAGTGGAACAGGTTTTCCAACAGGTTCTATCAATGACCAAAGACCATGTACTCCCATTGCACTGATTGAAGCAATTAAGAAAAGAAATTCCGTCGAAGGGCAATTGCTGCCGTGTTTGTTTACTTTTCCAGAGCATTTCACGCTTATAAATAGCAGCGAAGTCATCTATCGGATCTTGTGTAAGTTTGTAAAGTCCTGCAAATTCCAATTCTGGTTTCGCCCAATAATGAACTCTGTATTAATACTAAATTTGAATGTATCTGTATTTTATCTGTAATTTAACTGAATTTATTTGTATTTGAATAAATCTTGAATTTACGTTACGTCTGAGTTAAGATAATTTTTCGATTGATTTTTGCAAGTTTTACCGCCTCAAATACAACGATATATTTTTCAAAAATGATCTATTGGTGCCTGCAGCTTGAAAGCCCTTAAAGTAGGCTGTTTTTTACTTAAGTTTTTTACTTAAGTTTATAATAAAATATTTATTTATTAAACCTAATTGAAATCTGGTCTTCGAAATTAAATGCATGGCCAGTCGTTAAATACAGCCACAGACAAACCATAGATGGCGCTACAGTAGATTTTGCACTTTGAAGGAGTAGTTCTTGTACAACATGTGCTCCCCTCGTCGATGATTTATACCAAAGACAACAGCGCTTCTATTTCAAGAAAAGCACGCTTTTGCTTTTAAATCACCGAAGTGGTGACTAGTATTCTTTTTCCTTTACAAAAAAAGAACCCTAACAGTTTAACGTATTACACGTTATTGAGGACGTGAGTAATAATGGCAGATGATGATTACGAGCCCGATGACGTTGGCGGCGACGAATTCGACGATATTGATGAGGACGACAATGTTGACGAGTTAGACCAAGCAGAGGTATAATTATTATTATTTCTAACAAGCCAATAGTAACACCGTTGTATATAATAGGATGAAGGACATATTGATTTGCTTCAGCCAGGGGAACAGCCAGGTAGCCAATGCAAGACCAGAATTACTACACCTTACATGACCAAGTATTACAACAAAATGTTTGCTAAAAACGAATTAACGTTGTTGCTTTTTTATATAGGTATGAAAGAGCTCGTGTGCTTGGTACGAGAGCTTTGCAAATAGCTATGTGTGCTCCTGTGATGGTAGAATTGGAAGGAGAAACAGATCCTCTACAAATCGCCATGAAGGAACTAAAGCAGAGAAAAATTCCTCTTATTATTCGACGCTATTTACCAGATGGAAGTTACGAAGATTGGGGTATTGACGAGCTGATTATTACTGATTGAAAACAAACAAAAATTCCACTGTAAAAAAAACAAAACATTTTCAATAAAAATCTGAGAACAAGATCAAAAAGGCGTCCCACCCAACGGTTTGGTCTAATCACTAAAAAATCTGGCATCTGTACTGGAAAGAATCTTACTGGGAACCATTACACAAGAAAAAATAATTAAATAAGATTTGACAACTTAACTTCAATTTAACGTTTCACGTCGAAAAATTCATGCGTAAAGTCAATAATGAACTTGTGTGTTCTTCAGAGCACGAAATAAAGTTACAAAAAAGGAAGCCTACACAGCACAGCACATGTCAAATTCCCCCAAATTTTTGTTAATTTTCTTTTTTTGCAGTAGCGGCCAGGTTTTAACGGAAGCAAAAACCCTCGTCGCACAATATGCATGAATGCACCAATCACCATCATATAAAGGGCAGCTTCTTGCAAGCTTCCAATGCTTGTTCACAGAATTTATTCTCTGGTTAAAAAAAAATATCCCACCGCAGTTTCCAACCAGGAATGTTTTTACTACTTTCCCGTCTCACACCGTGCTTTACTTTTTTAAAAATCTTCCCCAACACAGTTCAAAAAACACAGAAAAATTGAGTTGGGCGCTTCCATATCTGGAGTAAGTAGAATTTTCCTTTTTTTTGTTGTAACTTTTTTAGCTAAGATTTGAAACAGTAATGTTCACGATCTGTGATTGGATGTAAGCCACGTAAGTCCTTCATATAAACCATCGCCGCTCGTGGCACAGGCTGGCTGAACATGCCAATTACGATCCCTGAGTCGAGTAAGGCCCAACTTCTCTTGGATCTCATGGGGTTTCATTGCTAAGAAATACAACATTTAATAACGTGCCTATCTTTTTTTATAGCAAGTAATTCACCTTCAGGCAAGTCCTGTTTGTTAGCAAAAATGAGTATAATAGCGTCCCTCATTTCTCGGTCGTTAATGATGCGGTGCAGTTCTTGTCGGGCTTCATCGATACGATCACGATCCGCACAGTCTACCACAAAAATTAGTCCTTGTGTTCCGGTATAGTAGTGACGCCATAAAGGACGGATTTTATCCTGACCTCCGACGTCCTTTTGGAAAGAAGGAAAAAGGCCAGGCATTATTTTTTTTTTGCTTAAGACAAACCGACGAAACCGACCGACAAATCTTACCCAAACATTAAATTTTACATTCTTGTACGTTACAGTCTCCACATTGAAGCCTACGGTCGGTATGGTAGTGACGGATTGGCCCAGTTTCAATTTATATAATATAGCTACAATGAAAATTTTATTTAACAGTGCCCAAGAATGCGAATTTTTATGAGGAAAAAATTACTCGTTTTTCCAGCAGCGTCCAATCCTAGCATGAGGATACGCATTTCCTTGTTGCCGAAAATCTTCGACAAAAACTTCCCCATGATGATAACCGCTCCAAATTCCAACACCCAAGCATGGGGCAACAGAAAACAATGCTGTGAAGAAACCCAAAAGGCGTTTATATGATTAGACAACAATATGCAAATTGGTATCTTTATGTCGAATGGGCGTTGCGACTATCGAACAGAGGCAAACGTTCGAGGAAAGGTGTTACCGGATGTTTTTCCGTTATCTGGGTAGGATGTCAATTTAACAAAATTGACGACCTCGTTTTTTTTTTTGGGACCGGCTCTTCCGCGATTGAGATAGAATGAAGAGACCTTGGCAATAACTAGCCATTTCCTTTTATAATACTAGCGCTTAGCAGTCCTTAGGAGTGACTTAGGATCCGAAATGTCTAAGCCTAAAAATTACGCCGCTAGTAATGGAAAACGATAAGAGGCAACTGAAAGATAAAGCTTTACAAGCGAATTCATTTTCGAGTTAAGCCCACTCTTCTTATCTTGCCATCTTAATGCATGCATGACTCGGTAAGTCTAGGAGGTAGGAACTTGACGGAAACGTTGCTAAATCATAAGTAATATGAAAAAACACTTGACATTCACTGCTTACTGTAACAGATCTAATGCATTGCACAATAATACGTGTTTCCGCCCACTGGATTGCAGTTATCCCTTGGAAAAAACGGGAAAAATGCTAAAGCTATTCCAACTCCTGACCATTTCTTAGTCCCAATGACAATCACGCACGCACAGAGAATGTGTAATAGGTAACGAATCGTTAGATTTACCTCTAGTAAGTGTCCATAAGTAAGAATTGTTGCGTTTAAACCGGTAATTCGCACTCAGTAATCAAAACAAATCAGAAGGGGAGGAGGCCATCAACCGCGACCGCCACTTGTCATCCGATGACCCGATACGGCGATACTCGGTTATTTCGATTCAATTATTAAGCCAAGCTCAATTGTTCAAATAATCGATTCCTTCAGAAGCCTTTGGCGCCATAAGGTTCAAAATCAGACAGTAAAAGATTGCAAAAAGACCTTTATTGAATAATGCACTTTTCTCAAATCTGCTTAATATGCTGCCTACGCATATTCAAATTCTTCTTCTTCTTTATATTCAACGTCTTGCTGTCCGTTTTGTCAACTTTCGTAAAACGTCCCTTCCGTCGAGCTTTTTCGGACTTTTGGATATTTGACTCGCGTTCATCCTATTATAAAATACATTATAAAATCGTAGGCACAGTTGTACAGTTTTGATTTACCGCTATGGTTCCCCTTAACGTAGCCAAAGCTCGTCGATATTCATCTTCGTGAGCACTCAAGTCTTCATCACTAATTTCAAGCTTCTGTACGTTGTACTTTTCCGCCTTCTCCAGCATTTCCATAAATTCATTAACCTACACCCAGTCACTTTTTAGCCTTTATAAGTAGGATATTACGAGCTTTTTACCTGGTCGGGAGTTAAAATTGCTAATGCAGTGCCTTGTCTGCCAGCACGGGCGCACCTGCCAACTCTGTGAACATAATTCTTAATGAACGGCGGCGGATCGTAGGATATCACACAGTCTACCACGCCCCAATCCATTCCGCGAGCTACCGCATCTGTCGTCACAAGCCTTTTTTGCAAACAAATGTGTCAATACCAGACCCGAAAATGGACTGAAATACACTTACACGTCAAGCTCTCCTGCAGCAAATGACCTTAATATCTGACTACGCTTCTTTTTAGTCAAGTTAGCCGAAAACTCCTCAACTCGGAGTCCGCCCATGCTTTGTAGCAATACTGCTAAACGATGCGTGGCTTGACGTGAATTGGCAAAGCACAAAGCAGGTTTGCGGGCTGGGTCTTGCAGATAATGATAAACCAGAAGTGGTTTCACGGTTGATTCGCACGTGACGCAACATTCTACCAGTTCCGCTGGAGTGGTAAATTTGCCCACGAATTTATCATCCTGACTTGGCAGCGTGTGGTGTTCTTCTACAACAGTCGTGAACAGCTTGGGCTGGAACAAACCTAAGCGGCTGAGCTTCTCTGGATCCTGGGTTAATGTCGCAGAAAAAAGTAACTTTTGTGGAGGGGGTTGATGGTTTCCGCTCAAAAACCGCTGGCCGTTTATGCAATCCTGGGATTGTCTTTGCCAAGCTTTTTGTAAGGTCTGCAGCCAATCTGCACTGGCTTCCTCGAGAATACGATCAGCTTCATCCAAAACGATGAACTGTAGGTGGGACAAGTCAAAACCAGGGGTCCTTTGAATGTGATCTAACAAACGGCCCGGAGTAGCAACCACAATATCCGCTATCGGTAGCAACTTGCCATTTTTACCTAAGCAATAAAATTAAAGATTAAAGCAATGAGATTACTCGGGTATTTCGTATTTTAAGTCTGACCTTTCCGACAAAGCACTTTTTGCTCTTGGTTAAATGCTAGTTGACCAGCTAACAAAGCTACTTTGATTTTGCTCTTCTCTGTGGCTGAGAAAGATGTAAAAACTCGGTAAATTTGCACAGCTAAATCAGCGACCGGAGCCACAATCAACGCCCGAACGCAAACCTGTAAACAAAAGATGAATTATACGTTTCAGTACGAGTTTGGGAATAATTGTACTTGTGTGCGGTTGAATAAAGCTTGTAAGATGGGTAGAACGAAGGCTAACGTTTTTCCGCTGCCAGTTGGCGCCGATACGCAAATGTCGTTTTTAGGTAAATTTGGCTTTCGCAAACCTTCCATTAGGTAAGGCAGCACTTGACGTTGTACCGGGAAGAAATGTGTGATTTTACTTTTGATCAACCGTTTGGCCAAATATGGGTGTAAACTGCTCAAATGCTGGATTGCGAATTGACGATCTTGCAGACTGCCCGTAACAACAGAGGGATGTGAAAGCCATTTGGGTAGAACTCTACGTACCTATGCATACAATAAAATGTTATTCATGAATTTATTGCGAGTTGTAGAAAAGTAAATCAACACACTTGCTCTTGGTCTTTTTTCTCTACTTCTCCCACAATCGTAAAACCAGTTTCATCGCCAATCTGAAGAGAGTCTGATTCGGGATTTTCTATGCTATCAGCTGGCAGTTCTTCCAAATCGGTGGGAATTGCCGGATGTGTTGGATCTTTTCCAAGCGGAGAGTCTTCATTGTCTTCGGTTTTACTGTCGTCTGCGCTAACATTTTTCTTCTTCTTCTTTTTGCGGATCTTGCTTTCCGAAGAATCTGCTTCGACTTCAATGTCTGATTGCTGAAGAGACTTGCACTTCTTTTGCTTTGGGTGAACATCTTCCTCTTCCTCCGTTTTTGACTTGGTTTTCCTTTTAAGTTTCAAACGGGGTTCTTGTTCAGATTCTGGGGGTGTTGGGGATGTTTCTATTGCTATGAACTCTTCTGGAGGTGGAGTTGCTTGCAGAATTGTTTTCTTTTTCTTCCTGGCGTTCAGCTGTCCCAGGATTTTTTGCTCTTGATTCTCCTTTTCTTGCAAGCCTTCTTCGGCATGTTTTTCGCCTTCATATCTAACAACATTAATGAGTAAAAAAAATAATCAAATAAGAATATACACACCTTCTAACTACAAAGAGATCCATTTCGTTTAATTTGGTAAATTTTTCACTATCTCCTCAAGCACGTGGGTAAACATTTTAAGCGAAACACGTCTCTGGGAAAAGGGAAGGCGTGGTTAGAATTATATCGATTTTAAAGTGATTTTTCATATCGGTTGTTAACGGAAGGATTGAATTTTGCCGGGAACATGAATAAAACTACAGTTTTTATTAAATCTTAGTAACTTACATAGTTTTTCGCATCGGTTGCTTAAGAAGAAAGATTGAATTTTACCAGGAACACGAATAAATCTACAGTTTTTATTAAATCTTTCTAATTTACAGAGGTTTTAGGAGTGGTAGAGCTTAGATTAGGTGTTCCTTCCTGCATAATTCTTACGTCATTATCCATTGACGAAGAAAATGAAGGTGGAGACGCATTTTTCACTGCGTGCAGTGCATAGTGGATGCTATTGATCTTGCTCCAACACCACTTATTATTGAACGGATTATACATCATGCCGTGCAGTAATCGTAAATTGCAGTCGTCTAAGAATATTTTGCTCCTTTTATACAGCCCAACGTTTTTTTACAGTAAATTCTTACTTCTTTCGCACCACGAGATAAGCTCTTCTGGCTTGACAAACTTGTCATGACAATGCGTACCCGCAGGCACTATCTTTAAGAGGTTCTCGGCAGCTTGAATAACACCCAAACGGGCAAGTAACGTACGATTTACAGTAGTGAAAAACAATGAGCCTCCAGGCTATGCAACAACGCTTTAAAGATTAAATATAATCGAAGGGGTGCAGCTTACTTTAATCAAAGTTGCACAGTTGTTAACAAAACATTCTGGATTATCCACATGCTCGATAACTTCTGATGCTACTACAGCATCAAAATAGTTAGGAATTTCGTCCGTTAATTCCTCAGTAGTGCCTTGTCGATAGTTTAAAGTAGTCGACAGCTTGGGGTCTTTCGATGCATGCAGTCTAGCCACTTCCAAGATCTCTCCGACAGGATCAAGTCCTGTAACTTCGGCCCCAAGGCGTGCTAGAGCCTACAATCGACAAAGAGTTATAAATACTTTCTCAAAGATTATCCAGTAAGTTTACTTCCGAGAGGATACCACCTCCGCAACCGACATCGAGTATTTTGAAATCTTGTAACGGAAAAGGCCCTTCTGCTACTTCATTACTTTGTTGATGGACGGATAACAATCCATCTCTAATTAAGGGAACCCTGAAAACAAAAAACGCGGTTACATCGTCATCTTATGTTCTCATCTTCATTACCTTAACGTATTCATGGAATGAAGTCCTCTTGCGAAGCCTTGTTCATCCCACCAAAAAACGGCTTGTCCCTCGAATTTGGCGGCCTCATCTAAGTTTAGGGTCGATTGAAATGACGCCGAGTTACTTTTATCCTCGGAGGTTGCTGAGCTAGAATTTAACATTGCAATCGAAGTGAGAAAATAATTACATTAAATTAAAAATTTTACCGATTAAATTCATTCTCGCTTGCAGAATTCAGAAAGCGACTGATCACCAGAGGTCCTTTAGGGATTTCTCGTTTTATGAACCTACCAACTAAAACCCTGCGGCTCAGTTTCATTCCGAAATCAAAAACTTGACAAAATCCGTAAAACAGCTGGAAGTAAGATTAAAATACGACATAACCACGTTGCTTTGTTTGTTATAAGTTTCATTTCCCTAAGATTTGAACCCAGAATCATCACCATATTCCCAATAATTTTAATTAGCTAAATTTTAGCACTTTATTGAACTCGTTTAAGAAAAGATAGCTTATAATAGTTGAAGCTGGGTCATTTCAAAGAAAAGAGATTTTTTTAATATGTGATTTAAAGACATTGCTTTAGATATCAGTTCAAAGTTCGCCATCAAAGGTTTACACCGGCCAATCAGGCAGCGCCGTGACGTGCGCTGTGAGTCTTGTGATTTTGGACCGGCATGTGCGAGAAACAGTTTGGGCGAGGATTTTGGCATTATTATTAAAAACCTTTAATATGACAGAATCCTCCTTCTCGCGAATATTGTGTGCTGTTATAACCATCCTTTATAGCTTAAAGCAAAAATTGCTGTCTCTCGTAAAAGCGCTGTCATCATGGTCCATAAGCAGTTTTTCACACATTTCTGCTGCCAGCAGCTCTGATCCTCTCTCTCATTTTTATTCCCTCGGTTGTGAGTTGGAGAAGCGAAGCAAACTGCCAGAGCACATTGCTTTCATACTGTTAGAGCGCCGAATTTCGGTCCAGGATCTTGCCAGGCTTATCCAATGGTGCTCCACAGTAGGAGTACCTAACGTCAGCATTTACAACGGTTCAAGTACTATTAAAAATGCATCAATTTACACCTAAACTCCTTGTTTTTCATCACAGAGAATCTACCCCTACATTGGAAAGAATTGTCCCTCATCCTCAACAGCTTCCCATATTACCCAGGCTTAAAGTCTCGCCCCGTCTATGAAGTCTACCACGAAGACCAAATATCACCTAAGAACATCTCAGAATCCTCACGAGTTACTCGCGTTTACCTCCTAACCACTCGCCATGGTCGCACTTCCTTGGTAAACGTAGCCAAGTCACTTTGCCGTACGATTCCCAGCTCTGGTTACACAGTGGAATTGATTGATGCCGAATTGAGGAAACAACTGCCCATTCCCGATCCAGAACTTATGCTAAAATTCGGTTCTGCTGATGTAACACTAGGTTACCCGCCCTGGTCACTGCGGTTAACTGAGATGCTGTATGTATTCCGTTTTCTCTCACTTTATAAACCAGAATTATTCTCTTTATTAAAAAGAAAAAAATATTCGTTTAGTAATAAGTATCATTTATAGGCGTCTTCCAAGCCATATTCAGATACAACCAGGCCGAGTTTTGGCTGCCTTGCGAGCGTATGGCAGATGCGAACAGCGATTTGGCAAGTAATCACATTAAATGTTTCCCTAGGTCAGAACAATTCAGCACTTTTTAACGCACCTGTACACTTGAAGGTAATTCAAAGGTTGCAAATTGTGAAAAACTGATTTCAGTTCGATTCTGGCTGCCGGAGATAATTGTATTGAAAGAAAAAGTACTGGAAGGCAACACATGTAAATACATTCACTTATATGAGAGCAAAAATCTAAGCGTCCTGTTAGTCTGACTTTTTGGCTTGAACTTACAACTGTACAAGTAGCTCATCTTACCGTCTGGAACGTCGTCTATCCCGAGACCTAGACCTTCTTTCCGGAGATCGACTTCGCCTACTTTTGGACTTTCTATCAGAAGAACGTCGACTTTTGGATCGTTTACGCTCGCGAGAACGAGTTTTAGATCTTTTGGACTGTTTTCGATCCCGAGATTTACTCCTGGAAGCTTTACGCCCACTAGAGCGACGTTCACGACGTCGACTTGAGGGAGACCAACTGCGAGAACGTGAAGTTGAGGGAGTAGAGTCTCGCTTGCTCTTCCTTCTACGCACAAAACCACCTACAAGACCACAAAATGAGCCCCTCGTATCAAATTTCCACGTGCTTTGAGATATGGCTATCAACACAAATCAGCAACGCGAAAAGAAAGTAGAAGTTTTCCTAAAATTCATGCACCCCAGCTTAAGCTACGATGACGTGACCCCACAACATAACGTTAGGTAACAACGAATAGAAAAACTAGGTCTTACCCTTGGAGCTGTCATTACGAATGTGACTCGCTTCTGGCTCTACCTGTATATCATTTTTAGCACCTACGCTGTGTAGATTACGTGAAGTCGAATGACTGGATTCATTTTCTTTCAGGATCAAAGGTTTGCTCTCCACTTCTAGTTCTTCTTCAGACGACAATAATGTTTCTCCACGCAAACGTTTCTCCCAACGCTCAAAACGAATTTCAGCTATAGCTGCTGCAGCTTCTCTTCTGTCCCACTGCGCTGCGTAATCCTTTTTCCGTCTTTCAATGCGTACCTTTTGAAAATCATTTATATTAGTCATTAAAACATTACATTAGAAACAGTATTAGCTTACCTGTAATTCGTCATCACTCTCGGTGTCACTGCCTCTGCCACCTCCATTGACTTTGTCATCTTCGGAATCGCTACCGTATTCGCCCAAACCCAGAGTCAAGGCCTGTGATGGTTGTATAACCTTAGCTGGAGCTGGAAAGTAAATTATATAAATTATTATTTTGAGCGTTTTGTGTGGTTTGAAATGAAAATAAGAGCAAATTTGAAATTAATCCCTCAGTCTCAATAAATCATTTGGTACCATCAGAGTATTTCTGGCAAGAAGTATGCATCACTAGGATTCATGACAAATGGGCTAATAATTGACAAAACGTACCTGCAGATTTGGCTTTGCGATAAACTGCGAGAGCCAAGGACTGTATTTCTTCGCCTGTTACTTCCAGCAAGACTTCCGTCATGACTCTCCGTACTTTCAGCATCAATTGTTGCAAAACCTCTTCAGGAGTCATTTGGGAAACGTCAGGTACAGGCGTCGGCGTTCGAGATTTAACTGGAGGGGACTTCACGCGCGAAACTACCGGAGGTTCGTCTTCTTCACTGCTAGGCAGATTTCCTTTGTCGGATTGAGCGTCGTCATCACTGTCACTTTCCTGTAAGGTAACATTATAATTAGTAACGGAAAAATAGAATTATATGATGTCACTACTGCAAGAATTTTAAATTTGCCTCAGTCTCAATAAATCAGTTTTTGGTACTTTCATCGAATTCCACCAGTTTTTTTTTGCATCAAGGGTCAAACGTATAACTGTACAAACTAATCAAATGAAGGTGCTTACAAATTTGCTTTTGGAAGGAGGCAGAATTATTCCATCTTTCTGAGCTTGCAAACGAAGTTGGTTCTCAGCTTCGATTTCTTGTTTTCGCTTGTCTTCTCTCGCTTGCAAAAGTATCTCGCGTTCTTCCTTCTTGTGTTTCTGTCTCTCCATTCGCTCCAAACCTTCACGAATCCAAAGTGGCAATTGCTTGCGCTTATTCGCATCTAAATTCCCGAAATATGCAATTAATTTGGCAAATAGCACCTTTATAGAACGTATTTTTACCTAAACCTGCGGCTGCATTCTGCAGGAAAAGCACGGAATCATTCTGACTTGGTGCGCTTGGCTTCGCTCCTTGTGACGGCACAAAACTGCGTGGCAGATGGGACGGATAAGCAGGTGCCCACTGCGTTAGAGGCGGAGTTTGGAGATTTGAAGCTGGAAAAGGGGCAAAATTTGTTGGAGGTACAGAAGACGTAGGGAATTTGGGGAAATTTTGAGCTAAAGGAGGTCCTTGGTACGAGCTGAAATTCGTGTGAGTTGGAGGAGGAGTATGTAGATTAGGGCCTGAAAACGCTGCGAAAGTTGTTGGAGGGGGAGGTCTGCTGGGTACCGCCGTTAAAGGTCTTGGTGGGTAGTAACCCTGGCGTTGAGCTTGAACTGACGACAAACTGGAAGAATCTAATAACATTGGCTGTCAGAATAACGCTGAATACTCCTTGGTAGCTTGGCAACTAGGTGACCAACCTTGTGAGGAAGAGGTGTAATCATCTTGGTCTTCGTCTTTAACAACTTCCATAGGAGCTTCGCCTCCGTTTATGCCACGTCCTGCATAATACGAGCTGGTTGAATGTAAAGTCGTGTTTGTACTTGTAGGCGCGACAGAACTCTGGACTTCTTTCATCTGGATCCATTGCTGTGCTAGTGTTGCCCAGTCAACTGCGAAGGAATGGCTTATTATATAGTAACCAACAGAAAGTTTAGTGCTTGTGAAACGCTACGTACTTTGGTCATGGCTTATGTTCTGATACGCCGATGCCTGCATTGGCATTGACCAGGCTTGGTTATTCTCACTTGACCACATTTTTTAATAATCTATGACCAAACGCACCTAGGAAAACCCAACAAATCATACAACTTAAGGGAAAGAAAACACAAGGCAGGAAAAGTCCCGCAAGGCTGGCAACTTTTATCTTGATGTATCTCAGTCATCCGTGAATCGTCAAAGGTAAAACGAATTTATTACGTACCTATAAGCTTCTGATTACATAAAAATAGAAAGAATTTACCGCAAAGGCATCAATTACAAAAAGATGTTATATTTTAGTAACGAATACACAAACACAGTATCAACCAACAACCAGAAACAGTCTTGTGATGTTGCGAACGATGACTCTAGATGGGGTTCTCCGAACACTAGCGACACCTTTCCGAATTTATTTACGCAGAGTGGGACTGAACGGAAGTTGCTCACATCGGTTAAATCCAGATAAAGAACGACATGATATTATCTTTACCTTGCCACATATCCGCAAGCTTGCCTTATCTACGACGATTCTTATTTATAAAAGCTGACTTTAGATATATCGAAATACTGTTTAGCGAGGTCTTGTAATAAATTACATTGCTTTAGAATAAAGCTCAGTCGCTTTCGAATAAAGCTATCATAGTTTTGACCTATATTGTACAGAACGTAACTTATCGTACGGCGCACACAAGACGCTCGTAAATAAAAACGCTAACAGGTAATAGCGCTAGCATGAGAAGTCATGAATACACCTACATATTACTTCACTTCATATTTTTACAACGGGATTTCGAATTGGATATCCAGTTTAGCTGACCTGGCCAAACTCACAATGTTGGACAACTTGACAGCCAAGCGTGCTGCATCGTCGAGATTGTCACAGGGCAAAATCTTCAAGCCAGAATTGGCAATCAAGACTTTAGCTTCATCCACATTAGTGCCCTAGAAAAAAAGGAAGTAATTTAATAAACTCAAAAAAGCTTCTTTGTCACCTGCAGCCGACAAACGATGGGCACTTTCAATTGCAATTCTTCGGCTGCCAAGATAATACCTTCGGCAATAACATCGCATCGCATGATTCCTCCAAAGATATTAACCAGAATAGCGTGACACTTCATAAATACAAAACTTTAGTACATGCTGCGTTTTTAAACACAAGCTACGCATACTTTTGGATCGGCAGTAATAATCTTAAATGCGTCTTTAACCTGAGCAGCAGTAGCTCCGCCCCCTACATCTAAGAAATTGGCAGGATTTCCACCATGCAACTTGATTATGTCCATGGTAGCCATAGCCAACCCAGCACCGTTAACCAAACATCCAATATCGCCTTTACGAAGCAAAATGATCTGCATTAGGTAAATTGTAAAAACGAATATAAATTACCATCTAAAGCAATGTAGTTCAAGTTAGAGCGAGCAGCCTCCACTTCTCTTTCGTCTTCCTGGCTCCAATCCCGAAAAGAGAAGACTTTTGATTGGCGGAATTCGGCATTATCATCGAAACGCATTTTCGCGTCCAGACTCAAAACTATGCAAGAATCATTATTCTCTTTTCTTTTAAAAGTTAATTAAAAACTTGTTACGTTTGCCAGACGTATCTTCGGCTAAAGGATTGACTTCAATAAGTAGGGCATCGTATTTAATAAAGAGTTCATAAATCCGTTGGAAAATAGCTACAGCTTCTTCTTTCTGTTTTCCTGTCATGTGCATAGCATCGGCTACACGTTCGGCTTGTTCTTTGGTTAAGCCTATGGTTATGTCCACTGGTTCTTTAATAATCGCACTGGGATTCTCTACAGCTACTTCTTCGATGTTTACTCCTCCGTGCGAAGAAGCAATAATGACCGGCCCCTAATTAAATGCGTTTTTTAGTATTCTAGAGCGCGCGCATGACTTCGTTACGTACTGCGAAGGCTCGTTCTAGCATCACAGCAAAATAATACTCTTTCCGGGGATAAGAACGCTCGGCAATCATGACTGCATTGCATATCCGGCCTTTTTCGCCCGTTTGCTTCGTAATCAGGATATCTCCTATCATTTTACTCGCAACTTCAGCGGCTTCTTCGGGCCTAAAAATAATTTTTTTACAAACTTAATATTTAAGAAATCATGAAAATTTACGAGAAAACCGCTTTAACGCCGCCTTTTAAACCGCCCTTGAATTGGCCTTTGCCTCGTCCGCCAGTCAACACTTGCGCCTTGACCACCATATCCAGTGAATCCAAATCTTTGGCTACTTTTATAGCTTCATCTTTAGATTTAACTACTCCAAATTTGGGCACCGGGATCTGGCCTTCCGATAAAAGTGTGTAGCTGACATATTCATGGACATTCAAGTTTCGTTTCTGCTCCTTCTGAGGATTCTTAGTGGCGGCAATACCCAACACCTAGATAAATACAAAAAAACGATTCTCAATTGCTATAATATAAGTACAATAAAAATATAAACCATTTCATAAAAAATACACAAAAAGGGCTAAAAATAGCTGAGCTAAGCATAGGCTGTTTCTTCAGCCGGAAAAAACTAAAACTACTACCGAATGAATTAAATTTTAGGTAAAAAATAGTTATTCATTAAGAAAGTATTATTTATAAACTTACGCGGGGGCCTCCAATGGCCGAGAATTTGTCAAAAACTTGGAAACTTCGCTGCAGCATTTTGGCCATTTTCTGCCTTTTTTGTTTACGCTGAATCTTAAGAACGCTAGAGGGCGAAATTTGGTTGCTACGCAAAACCTTTTGACTACTAACTTGTCATTTAACCGTGTGTGGCTCTCGCGTATTGTTGACGTGTCGTTCATTACTAGCCCGTGTACTGGTTACGGGGCAAAAACTATTATTATTTTGTAGCCAAAAGGCTTCTTTTCTGATTAAACTTTGACACCCCCAACAATAAAAATGAAACGTAGCTGGTGTGTGTTCACAATTTTAGTTTGGCTGGCTTCATCCCACGCATTTTATCTACCTGGGCTGGCACCCGTAAATTATTGTACAAAAGCGAAGGAAACGGACACATGCAAGGTGAACTTCAAATCTTCAAACTTCTCTTGGCTAGAAATTAATCTTTTATTTTACAGTCCGCAATACAAGTATACGTGAACCGTTTGAATTCCGAAGAATCCATCATCCCTTATGAATATAACCAGTAAATTACATGATTTATTTGTAAGAAAAATCTGATGACACTTTTGGTTAGTTTTGATTTCTGTTCCGATTCCAACGAAACCTCTCCTGTCGAAAACTTAGGCCAAGTTGTCTTTGGAGAGAGAATTAGAAGTTCTCCTTATAAAGTAAATGCGTACACAGTTCTTAAGCAGAGGTTGTAATGATGTAAAATCACTAGCTTGGATTCAGAGAGACGAAAGAATGCGCTGTAGCTTGTACCAAGCGTTATACTGCCGGGGAAGCTGCTGCACTCAAGAAACTCACGTTGCTGCAGAAGGGAATGTCCCTTAATTATCAGCATCATTGGATCGTTGGTAATTTTGTTAATCTTCGCTCCCATATAGCTTGATTACGACGATTCTTTTATAGATAATATGCCCGTCACATGGTGTTATTCCGTTGAAGAGTACAAGCAGTATTGCAGCACCGGATTTCCTATGGGCTGCTATGTGGATTCACAAGGAAAGCCGCACGATGCGTGTGTTATCAGCGTACTGAATCATCCTCTATGATAATGCCTTTTCCCTAATTGGCTGTTCCATTTTCAGAAAGCTTATGGCACCCCTGATACATATTACATCTTCAATCATGTGGATTTGACTATCACGTACCACAGTGGAGCTGGCGAATCATGGGGCGAGAGTTTTGGCAATGAAGGAGGCCGCATTATCTGTAAGTTATCCTATTTCTTAAACCTGGACAAGAAATAATGTCTTTTTTCTACTCTAGCTGTCAAGGTTGAGCCCCGTTCTATCAAACATGATCCTAGCTCGCCTAATTGCGCCAAAGAAGTTGAGCCCATGGCTATTCCTGCAAGGTTGTTAAGCGGGAATGAGAAAATGCAGATTACCTACACGTATTCATACATATTTAAGGTTGGAACAGGGTTCGCAATTTGTAAAAAGTTGTTGTACTAATTTGGGGACATTCAGGAAGATAATACCATCAAGTGGTCTTCCCGATGGGATTACATTCTCGAGTCGGTCCCTAATGCCAACATTCAATGGTTCAGCATTCTCAATTCTCTTGTGATTGTCCTCTTCTTATCCGGCATGGTGGCCATGATTATGCTACGCACACTCCACAAAGACATTGCTCGCTATAACCAGGTATTTATTTTTTCAATATTGAATTACTAATAATTTTTTCCTTTTTCCAAAAATGTTTACAGATTGATTCCGGGGAAGACGCACAAGAAGAATTTGGTTGGAAATTGGTACATGGGGACGTATTTCGTCCTCCTCGCAAAGGCATGCTGTTGTCCGTGTTTTTGGGATCTGGAACTCAAGTTTTGGTTATGAGTGTAATCACATTGGGTACATTTTACTTCTAAACTATTAGAAACTGAGCTTGGGTTAATTTTTTCTATTTATTTTATTATAGTATTTGCCTGTCTGGGATTCTTGTCTCCAGCCAATCGCGGATCACTAATGACCTGCGCCTTGGTTTTGTTCGTTTGCTTGGGAACGCCTGCGGGCTACGTAGCTGCCCGCGTTTACAAGAGTTTTGGAGGAGAACGTTGGAAATTGAATGTACTTTTAACATCAATGCTTTGCCCAGGGTAAACGCCAGTTTTCTCCTACTTTTTTACTCATTGTTATTTTTTTAGTGTTGTGTTTGGCATTTTCTTCGTACTAAATATGGTCTTGTGGAGCCAGAGTAGTAGCGCAACTGTGCCTTTTATCACTTTGCTGGCTTTATTGGCGCTCTGGTTCTGTATATCAGTTCCGTTGACTTTCGTAGGCGCCTTTTTTGGTTTCAGGAAGAGGGTAAATTTTTAAAACGGCATGTTTACTTTTGGATTTAATTGGGATTTTTTATGTCAGCCTATTGAGCATCCAGTCAGAACTAACCAGATTCCGCGTCAAATTCCAGACCAGAGCATTTATACACAACCCGTACCTGGAATCGTCATGGGTGGAATCCTGCCATTTGGTTGTATTTTCATCCAACTGTTTTTTATCCTCAATTCAATCTGGTCCAACCAAATGTACTACATGTTTGGCTTTCTTTTCCTCGTATTCATCATCCTTGTGATCACATGCTCCGAAACGACCATTCTGCTCTGTTACTTCCACTTATGTGCGGAGGTATAATTATGCAGGTCTGTCTTGGAAGCATTTAATGTCTGTTTTTGCTAGGATTATCACTGGTGGTGGCGCAGCTTTTTGACGAGTGGCTTTACAGCCTTTTACTTGTTCATTTACTGCGTTCATTATTTCATAACGAAGCTCAATATCGAAGACGCAACTTCAACCTTTTTATACTTTGGATATACCGTCATTATGGTGTTCCTCTTTTTCTTGCTAACAGGTAAGACCAGTTTTATTGTTTTATATGTGGAATTGTGTCTGATTATATTTCTTTTATTGTTATCTTACTCATTTATGTGCTTAAACGTTGGAAATTTTTCTAGGTACCATTGGATTCTTCGCTTGCTTTTGGTTCGTGAGGAAGATTTACAGTGTGGTCAAAGTCGATTAAAGCAGAGTTGTGGCGATGGATAGGGGTTCTTTAATTCCTGTCTAATGAGTTAAAAAAAGCCATTTTTTTGTACGTTTTAGACTAGGTAAGCCTTGGTCTGCCTTTTCACTCTTTCCGTTTATATTATGTTTGATTTTCCTAAGTGTGTAACGTCCGTAATCAGAATAGTCCAACGACGAACAGATATTGCACGTGTAGTGCACGCGTTAAATAAAGGTGTGCTTTCGGCACACTTTGTACGAATATAAATAATTAACTGGAGTGAGATGCCTTCATTATTCTTGGATATATAAGCCGCGTTTTGTTTTAAGGAAAATTTTAAGTCGACTTAAAAATCTGCTTCAAGACTTGCGCTTGTAAGCGTTCGAGATGGATAAACTTCTGGCTTATAAGTGTTTTATTTAGCTAGTCGACTTAGACTTTGAAAGTCGACGTTGCTCTGGTCTCAAGTTAGGCAAGTCTATAACGGGCACTCGTGTGCCCAAACTTTGCCCCGCCCCTTTATACTATTGCGTATGTGTTTACTAGACGAATGCCTAAAATTAGGAGTTTTTTAAAAAAGTACTGTAATTTTAACACGTTTTAATGTGTTTCAATACAGTAACATGTATGGTTACTGCGTATCTGTTTGCTAAAAAAGTGAAGACAGCAATATGGCGTATATTTTCAGAAGCAACCGCCCCATGGGTGGAGCAACTTTAAACTATAATGCTTATAACCGTTCGTTTTGGACCCAAAGACTTTCCAAGTCGACTTCAGTAAACTTTCAAAGTTTAGACTAAAAGGAACGCTTATAAGCATAAGTCTATGAAGTTGGGCTAATCTAAGTTTAAATGGAGAGTAAAAAATGCACGCGGCTATAGTTCAGTAAAAGTAGACTCCAAACGCTGCTACAACGCAAAATAGGGTGTCCTACATTACAAGAATTGAATTAATAATTTGTCAAGCAAAATTTGGGGTTATAAACATACTGTAATGAATGTATGACTAGCATAGTTATCTGCTTCAGCATCCCACATAACGTTGCTAGCCATCTGCACGCCTTCGCCTCTTTGTTCTCCAATTACAACTTGGACCACAAATTTGTACCTGTCATATCCTGAATCTGAAAAGGAAAAAGAAATAAGTTAATAGTAATAATATCGTATGATGAATTTACCTTTAAGCTTGATTTTAACCAAGTCTGCGATGGTAACTACCCATCTGGAGGCTTCTGCAGCATCATATATCTTTCCGCTAAGTTCTTCTGTGAGTATTACCTGCAGTAAAGTTTTCACAGCTTGGGAGCGAAACCTGTGATAAAATAAAATCAAACAGAAAAGACATGAATAAAAGACGGACTGCTAATAAGACATATACCTTTTCTCAGGATTGGGTCGAATCTGATATGTATACTCCTGTTCCTTGGCCTTTTGCATTCTTCATAAATTCTTCTGCATTCCCCGGTTTGCTGTTGATTTTCTTATGCGTGGTTACCAAAGCAACCCAAATTGGCGCCACGAACTTCCGCCATCTATATTGCGCATAAGAAGCGTCAATTTTTAGACTGAGTTGTTTTTTGCTGTTTTGCATATTTTGTTGGTCTTCTACCCATTAATGCTTACGTCACTATTTTTAACGAGTACGTAGTAGTTTACAAATTTAATTGGAGAGCTGACATGCACTTTGGTTTTGAAAAGTAAAAGAATAAAACAAAATCTGCTCCTTTGTCATAATCCAGATTCCGTTGTCTAGTACTTCAAGCTAGTCTTCCCATATATTTGCTATATCCTTTTCCTATATATTTCATGTATCTATACTCTGTATTGGTATTTCAATGAGAACTTGCCCGCTTAACGTTTCGAGCGGCCACCTGACAGTGTGACGCACGCTGCTCCCGCCCGTAATGCCGGCGAAATAAAAGTAGGGGAATATCGACTAATTGAATGGTAAAAAAGCGTACAAGAAGTAAACTACTTGACAGCAATGTGCGTAAGAAACTGCCGTATTTGTTTAAAGAGGTTTCTGGCATTTCAATGCGGACTCCAATTATTTTTTAGGAACTTCATCTATTCTTTGTAAGGAGTCTCTTAAAATTTAAGCTCTACTACTTTAGGTTGACCAAAAACAAGATTAGTTATCGCTTCTCGGCCTTTTGGCTAAGATCAAAGTGTAGTATCTGTTCTTATCAGCTTAATATCTGATACGATTCCCATGTGGAATCCAGTATATTAAACTGATTTTTGGAAACTGGCGGAGTGCTGGGGCTTGCTCCACCTCCGCCGCGGGTTGGCCTGGTATTGCAGTACCTCCGGGATCGGCCCACTCCCTCCGGGGAGAATAAACGATTAAAATTAATTGCCTTTTACGATTAAGTATTTTTGCTTTCCAAGTTCCCTTCATGTATCAGAAATGCAATCACAGTATACAGCAGAAGGGCGGTTGCGGATCAGTTATCCTTGATCCATTTGCATAGATGGAAAATTCTCGACATGCCATGACTGCGTTTTGCAGAATAGGCCAAGCCGCTTCCTCACAAATTTCCTCAGACAGCTGGTCGGCGAGCTAGCGCATCGAAAATCGACCCAGGGAATCATAGGAACCGTACATTCATCTTTTTATAATGCTCAAGCAAGTCTTACATGCTTAGGTTAACTTACAAACTCATACAATAGTGAGTTTTTTTAAATAAAAGGTTTGGCTATTCATGCCAAGACAGACAAATTATAGAACAAACACTATGAGACGGCGTTCTAACCAAGTATTTCAGATTATCCTAGCTTTTATTTGTCAGTTGGCGTTGCTTTGCCAAAATCCTTATTGCTGCTTAAACTCATGACCATGTATTTTCGTCTCGTTTTTATATTTTCTTCGGCGCTTTTAGTAAATACAGTGCTTGTCCCCTTGATAGTGTTTATGTGGCTTCTAGGCTTTGTGTTTAATCAAACCATTTAATTATTTACATTAATATGGAAATTGGTCTAGTGGAACTCAAAATATAGTTAAAGATGCCAGTGAGAAGCACCCATACTGGAAGCAATCGCCCGATACGACTGCGTTTCATCTGTTTAGAGTTAAAATTTTTATTAATTCATTGTAAGTCTTAGGAAATAGTGAAAACTACTTTTTTCTGATCCTTTTGTGAAAAATGATTGGCGAAAAAGCCTCCAGAAGCGAATACAGACTTAAAGCGTAACTAATTTGACCTGATTGGTACTTATGTATGGCCCTTATGATTGGCACTTAAGTATGTGGTCCGTAGGGACCATTTAGTTTGTCATTTTAAAAAGTTTATTGTATGTGAGAGCTTTTAATAAAAATAGTATAAACCAAACCATCTTCTTCTAATTATTTTTAAATGATTTTGACTCCTAAACAAAACTTAAAAAAGAATTTGTTTGGTACGTTTTGAAATACAGTGAAACCGCTTAACACAAAAAACCTGTTAACACAAAAAGGAATTCCCGTCCGGACAAACGCTATATGTAACTCCGTCTCTATCTGTTAGCACGAAATCCTTTTAACAAGAAAAAATATTCCGGTCCCTTCGGTTTCGTGTTCGGCTTTCACTGTAATACAAAGAAACACAATATGATTATATAAAACTCTAGGGAATATACGTGACATAAGTCATACAATGTAAGTCCAGTCAATAATACAAGTCCTATTTTTATAAATCGAACAAAATATGTTTCACTACCTAAAGAGTATACTTTTCCACCAGAGTGTACACCGTATACTGGCTCAGTCCACATTTTATTTATAGAAGTTCCAACGCCACATAAATATAAGCGTATGGCTGGGTGGATAAGGCACATGCGTTGTGATCGGAAGGTCGTGGGTTCGAAACCCAGTCCAGGCAATTTATTTCGTTAAAAAAGCGAAATATTAAATGGCTTCCTTTCTCTGTGCGGTTCTTAAGCTTCCTATACCTATATTCGAAATTGTGAAGTTTCGGCATCACGAGCTCGAATATCGGGGATAGGAAGCCGAGCAGGGGAGTTGGGAACAGGGAAAGGGGCGAGGCTCTCAATTTTTCACGATTTTTGAAGGGGACCCCCTTGATACAGCATTATCCCTTATGGAGAAAAGCCCTGAAAACGCTTTCCCAGCTCGAAAAGGAGCCACGCCCTCTTTTTGGCTCAATCCACCAATAGGATTAGTTTTTTTATATTGGCCACGCCCATTTTAGCGGATTTTTGAAAAATCTTGCACAAATTTTCCAAATTTTAGCTTTTATTTCAAATACTACAAATCGTACAACAGAGACACTTTTGGAAACTAGATTTTACGGGGAAAATTTTGTGTACAACAAACAAGCAAATAAGGAATTCCGTGGGGAAAGAAAAAATCTCATTTGTATAATTTTAGAATTCAATTCTTACAAGAAACAGCACTAGAATAGCACTATGTTTGGGATGGATAAGCTTTTAAAAAAGCAAAATGGTTTAATTGCGTACGACATGGTTAACGTCTAGAAGAAGTCGGGAAAACAAAAGTTACAATTATACTCAATTCTTTAAAAGTTATACAATAATACACACAGACGAACCCAAAAGCTGCTCTGTTGAACATCGCGATCCTTCCAATGTGTCAGTCTTGCCTTAAAGTAGAACAACCTCAGATGGAAGGGTTAATAATTGAAATCATATTTAAATAATAATTGAATTAATAATTGAAATGTATATAACCACTAGACTCAGAGACAGAAGAAACATCGGTATATGAAGAGCAACAAATAATCTTATTCCGGTTCGTCGAATTTTCTTCAAAAACCAAAAATTCAAGGGGTTTGCAGCTAGCGTAGAGCTTCGTTCACCAAGGAACCGATTTACGAACCCTTTGTCCAAACCCGAAAACCACGAATGTTAAATAACACATAAGGTAAATTGATTACGTCAGAATTCATACAAACACAGGGCAGATTATATATTACCAAGAGATTCGTTCAGTTACGGATTTGGTAGTTCTTCCAGCGTTTAAAATGCACAATCCAAGAACTTTAATCTCCATCGTGGTACAATCTTGGCCGTCCACACGAACAATTCGACAGAAGAACGACACGTGTCTAGCCCTCTCAGGAATAAATGGGATATTGAACTGACGAGATCACTGTCTAACCACACAGAGATTCAAACATCAAGCTGAGTTAATAATTACGCCATATGGAGGATGGAACCACGACGCAAGGAGGACTGACCTAGTTAATTCCTTTTATTATTACGGGTGTATTCTATTCTATTAAACTATTCAATACATTTTTAAACAATCCTTTCTTCAATCCCATACATAACTGTCCCACGTGGCACTCCATGTTTTCACTCAGCTTCATTTGCAAAACAGGCGAAAAATTAAGGATATCTCTCATAAAAACTAAAAATAGTAATAGTACTTGCGATCTGGAGCGGACAAACACTGACGAAAGAATAAACGCACCGGGATCTTGTCTTATCTTGCCCAGCCTAAATTTTACAAAACTTAATAAAACGTTCAAACACATTCAAACGTCTGAAATTAAACACCGCACTCAAAACACTCCCAAAATTCACAAACGAAGCTAAAGAAATACTTACGGATCAACAGGAATGTTCTGCGTAACAAAAAATAGAGTAAATTATCCAAAATTAGCTTAAAAACACAACTATCCTAAAAGATAACAATGACAACAGGTTCCACTTGTACGTCCAACTCCGTCGGCAGCGCGAGCGCGACTGAGGACGGCTTGCTGAATGGTGTACAAAATTTCTGGAGAACCTGGCGAAGGGTACGGATAGGGTATGATGCAAAGTTTGTTAAGTATAAATATAACATTAGTTTGGAGTTTTTTTGCTTCTGCATAGAACATACTCTTTTATTTAAACATGAAAGCTCTAATTCAGCGTGTTATTCAAGCAAAGGTTACAGGTGAGGATATTTTTCTTCTTAAAAGTTTTCCTTCATCAGACTTCATTAGTTGGCCAGGAGGTTGTAGGCGAGATAGGAGGAGGTTTATGCGTTTTCATCGGAATAGGCAAAGACGACGTGGCTAGTGATATAGATTATATGTAAGTACATTACTTTACACACATTCGGCCGAAATATGTTAGTATCACTTATTTCTACAAAAAATTCTAAAACATACATAACTAGAATTATTTCATTTATTTTTTACACCAGTGTTCGGAAAATATTGAGTCTCCGGTTGTTCGAGAGCGAAGATGGCAAAAAGTGGGATAAAACTGTGGTTGAATGTGACCAAGAAATCCTCTGTGTTAGTCAATTTACGCTTTATCATACCTTAAAAGGAAACAAGCCCGATTTTCGGAATGCAATGCCAGCAGATCAGTCGCAAGCCACGTACAATGAAGTGGTAGACCGTTTGAAGCGAAGTTACATACCTGAACGAATTAGAGGTATTTATTTAGTTCGTCACGTAAATTGTTTTGCGCAATTCTCTAATTTATTTCTGTAATCTAGAGGGGAGATTTGGAGCTTACATGCAAGTGCATATACAAAACGATGGTCCTGTCACGATACAATTGGAATCCCCTGTACCTCAATCTAAACAAGGAAAAAAACCTAAAGCAATACCTATTTCAGCTGCTGAATAAAACTGTCCAGTTTACGAGTTATACGTTTGCGTATTTCAGGATGTAAAGTACGGTGTATTGAAACTCAAGGGTAAAAAGGGACTAGTCTGGAAAACAGCGAAAATGTAGCCTACAGAGAGGAGATTGACACTGTTTCTGGCACGTGCAAAATCAAACAAGGCAAAAATCATAATTATCTGGCTCAGGCGGAATAGGAGGCGGTTCCTCAGGAGTGTCAATGCCTTCCACGTCTAGCAATCGCAGTTTAATTTCCATTCCCAATAAGATGTCCAGATCACTGGTGGCTTCCTTACTTGTCATTTCTGAGCCTAAAGTGCGCACATTGAAAATCACGATTTTTTAATACGAAATTTTACCCAGCAAAGCATTGATACCATCCGTCCAATAATCGTATATTTTCTCATCAGGCGCAACAAAATCCAGTGATCCTCCACTTTCATTGGAATCCAAAATAAGAGAAAATGCTAACTGTGCGGTAGACTTCTTATTCCTAGAAGTTAAAAAAATTACGTTCCCTTAGTTAACTTTTAGGTAATGCTTTACTTGGCTTCTTTCATATGAGGACATTCTTTGCGTACCAGCAAAGCTTTGATATCGATGACGGGCAGTTTATTAGGCAAATCTTCAAACGCAGGAATGGTTTTCTCATCGCAGTCGCCATAGTGGAATACTTTGTGATTAGGGGAAAGACGAATGTACCAAAATTTGTCTTTGGTTCTCTACATTGTAAAGAATATAGTAAATTCAGTGGGGGGGAAAGGCAAACCGAAATCTTGATAATATACTTGACTTCTTAGCGGATACTTCTGGAAGCGCGTGCCATCGACCAGAAAGCCAAGCCTCTGCTGTTGCACTAATTCTGTCATCTCTGGCGTGATTTGCTTTTTGAGCTCAACAATAGGCTTCGCAGTGGATTCCCATTCTTCGCGGTTCGTGCGCTCTTGTTGTCGCAGATTCGTGATTTCCGTATAGGTTAATATGGCTAGTTTACTCTTAAAAGCGTCTAACGTAGTAGGTGAAGATGATAAAGCTCTCGTAATCTGCTCGCGCACAACATTAAAGACTTTTACAAAGTCTTCCACTGTGGCACGCATTTCGCGCCAGGTTTTGTTCACAAGGATGATGCATATGCAAAAAAATTCCTCAAAGGGATGGTCGCTATTGAAAAACATGGGATGGAAAGATTGGCCTTGTTCATTAGGAGGTTCGCCAATTTTCAGAATCTCGCATAGTAATTTAGTTAGCTCGATGCTGGTGCGACCAAACGGACATTCATATTCGTCAGCGCGACAAGAATTTTCGAGGACAACTTTGGTAAATTTTTCAGGGTGGTATTGTGCAAAGTAGCTCATGTTATCTAATGCTAGAAGGCCTGGAGGCGTTTCTGCGAAGTCTAGCGCTGGATTAGTATCGTTTTTGAAGCCCAATTTGCGGTAGTCTTTCGTTGGAACACCGTGACGGCGGGCAGTACTATCGCTTTTCGTGCCCGCGTCAATATCAGAATCGAATGCTATACGGCGAAGTTCCTTAATTTTGTCCAACGCATCAACATCTTGCGGATCCATTTTCGTGTTCTTGCGGTTCTCGAGTAAGTTAAGCGTCAAGGTTTGCAAAACGTATAACTCATGAGACATTTCGGAACCCATAGGTTCTGCGCTTTGGATAATGTTGCTGACCATGAAGTTGCGAATTTGGCGTGTGTTTAAAGTTTTGGCCATAACTTTGCGTTTTCCATCGTCAGCTTTTTGTAAGAGAGCGTTGATTAAAGCTACCGTATGTTGTTGGATTTGCGGCATGGTATTTTGTAAATTATTGGCTAGGCTTGGTAAGGTAGTTTCTCTCTCGACTTGGTTGTAGCCAGAAGAGCTGTTGAGCACCAGACTTCCCAAAATTTCGAGCGCTGCTTGTAGAGTTTTGGGATCCTGAGTGGCAGCTTGACTGCTAATGTAACTAACCACTTTGTTGATGAAGGGTGGTTCCAAAACGTCCCAAGAGACAATTCCATGATCCATTAGATCAATAAATGAGAGCAATGCATAAGCAAGGATTTCGCCAGTTAATTTACCGCCTTCGATGGCTGAGACTAAAAGGCTTAAACCTTGCTTATTAATGAATTCCGAGGCAAAGGTTATATCAGGACTGGACTTGCTCAGGTGTTTCAGTGCTGTCAATTTATCTTCGACGGCAGTTTGGGCCATTTTTTCCAGAATAACTTCGGCAGATTTAGAAGGCGATAAAACAAGACCCAAGACAGATCCATTTTTAACTTCTTGGCGGTTTTTCTCGGTAATGTAGTTTTGGGAATTGTCTGCAAATTGCAGGGCGTACTGTTCAGGGTTGGTCAGTTCCCAGCTGTTGGACAAGTCGTGAATGATTGCAGCCAAAGACTGTTTTTGGTCGAAGACAATGAGCTGAGCAATTTTCCCATCATGTTGAACAGCAATCTTGACGACGTTAACGTCAACTATCTGCGGTTTGGAAATCCTTGTTGTCATTTTCCACGTTTACTATACGCCCAAAAAATACCCAAACAAGTGTACATATACCATAAGTAACAATTTGCTTTTATCTATGATTGATGGCTATTACTTGCAACAGCAACGGAATTGTATTAGTGCTTATCCATGGTGATTATGTGTACGCATGTAAATAGGATCAAAACCTTCATGAGGGAGTGGTTTTCACTTGCAAACTCAACACGTTCTCCAGAGAAAACTGACAACCTTTGTCGTATTAACCAGTATCAAAACATAACAGTTGTGTGTCACGTTTTGATCGTTTTTGACCAAGTACAAGTTTTTCGATGAAGTACAAGTTTTAACAATTCTCGTCAACGAAAGTTGCTGAGAACCTTTAATCTAACATAGTTTATTTCCAATTCAACTACCAATTTTCAACTCGAATTTTCAACTAATGTCCTCCGGTAAAAACCGCAAGTGCCATATATGACACTTGTTTGTCAGTTTTTCCGGCTTGGGAAACTGACTGCATCCAGTTCGCCATCTAGCATGGAGCAGTGATACTTGGTAACCTGATCTGCGCAGTGTTGTGTTGGTAAACAGGGCTGTGTTGTGGTGAAAAACGTTTGATTACTTAAGAGTTAAGCGGGGGAAAGAACAGTAAATGGCTCTTGACGACATAACTTCTACAACTACTTCCTTGGGATGTCTACGCCCTTCAACTTTACACTTTCTGGGTTTAACCCTGAACCCCAGAAAAATCCTTTTGACAGAGGATAAATTGCTCAGGTATACATAACATTCCGTTTGAATCTCGTGTTCTGAACGCTCAGCTAATGTACCGTAATAATGTATTTTGTTTCTTGCTTGGAAAAAGGGATTGGAGAGGTCTTGCTGAGCTGTCTGGATTTAGTGCCTTAGATATGGGAAGGATAGAGCAAGTTAACAATCCCGTCGCTGAAGTAGTAAGAAAATTGTCTGGAGGACAAACCACCATTGGACAGTTCCTCGCCATGCTCGAAAGAATGGATCGATACGACGTTATTGACGATAGCCTTATTCTTATCAGTAAATATAAGTTATAGGTTCAAGTATTATTAGAATGTCTAATTATTTCTTTCTTTGCAGCTGACGATATTGCTTTCTATATGCAGCGCTTATCCAAAGGTCTTGACCAGACTCTCCAAGCTCGTTCACAATCTTGCTTATTATTGGAAAACGATATTGCCTCCGTGAATTCTATTCCGACTTACGATGCCTTCGTTGCCTATGCCGAGGAAGATAGAGATTTTGTGGATGAGCTAATTGGGAAATTGGAGGGAGAGTACGGGCTTAAAGTAGACTAATGTTTTAACTTAGAATGCGTCAAACTTGACTTACCATTTTTGTGATTGCAGTTATGTGTCAAAGACAGAGATTTGCTTGCTGGTCTTGCGTTCGAACATCAAGAGGTGGCAGAAATTGTTTCTTCTAAATGCAGGTATCTGTTGCCGATACTTTCACCGTCTTTTCTTCAGTCCGAAGCAAACAAATTTGTGATCGCTTTTGCCGAAGCTCTGGGAATAGGTGTGTTTCACTTTCATTACCTAAGTACTTTTTCTAATTAATGTTAAATGCTCAGAAAAAGGATGCCGCAAAATCGTCCCATGCGTTTACAAAACTTGCCCTTTACCCAAGTCTCTATCGTATTATTCGCGGCTCGACTTCACAAAAGCTAATCACCATTGGGATTTCTGGGAAAAAATGCGTCGTTCTCTTATGAGTTCGCCTTCCGCTAAACTTGACTCGCCGTACCCGTAAGCCCAAGTTAATAGATTTTATTTACTTATAGTAATGGCCGTCTTTTAAAGCAGTGACGTTGGGGATTATCCAAACCAAATAGCATACAGACAGCCCGAAGCGGCCGTAGTTTCAAGCTTCGATACCACTTCCTTGGCTAGAGATGAAGCAAGCCGGGGTCTTAGCACCGATGACAGTGTGGCCTCTGTCATTAGAGATTCGGCCAGAAAAGAGAAAGCCGCACCCAACTCCACAACTAGATGGCTTAGAAAACTTGTAAGTAAATCTGAAAAAAACAAGACCCGGAAGAAAGAAGGCAAGGCCGTTGCACTTTGACGGGGAATTTCGATACACCGGCAATTGGTGAAAGACGGATGTACAGTATTGGAATATAAATACAAATTTTACGTATTGTAATTCAGTTCGATCTGAAACAAGCTTTAATATCGTGTATACAAAGCAAAATTTTAAATTTCCCTTCCATTTTGTGATTTCAGAAATTAACTTGTAGTTTACTCGTGTCAAAGCGTAGATTTTACTCTTTATAGCCACAGCAAAATACGGCACTTTAAGGAACACTAAAGCGTAATTTAAGGAAAGTGCTATTAAGAACATGCGTGTGAATACAATTTCAATTAAAATAACGACCAATAATTACGAGTTGTAACGGATAACGTACGGATAATTTCTTACCTACAATTTGTTACTCAGCTTTACCACATATGAAGATGTACCGTGGGTAACTTAACCGTTCAGATCTGCCATAAAATTTTTGACAAGGAATTCTCAGGTGGGCAAAGTTTTTTTTTAAAGAAATAAGTACAATTCTCCTCACCAGTCTTTGAGCCCAAGGCTTGCTATAGTCTAAAAAAATCCACATGTGAATCATTTCTTAATTCAGGTCTAATTATTTTTGCCCGCACCTTGCTCCGCAGGCGCTGGAAACATTGAAAAGCATCCAGACACCTTTCCCGGGCACCTTTGGCCCTTGCTTCGCTTCTTCATCACTGGCAACCGCAAAATGACATCAGCCACGGCCACGCCACTGCTCTACAAGAGAAAATCTAATATTCTTGCTAGGTCGTCTACTGCTTTGGGAACCTAATTGAAACCCACCTCTTGCCACAGAATGTCTGCATGATACTTTTCGCAGGCAAACCACCGTTAGATCCGCTCATGAAGTCGGTATTCGGTAGCTTATGAGAAAGAAGAAAATGGATGTCATCAATGGGCGCATTAATTGGTAAGCCTTCCAGGTGAAAGTCATAGAAATAAAATGTCTTTTTGAAGAGAACTAAAAGATCACCACGGTATCACAAGGTAACAACAGAATCGTTAGCACATTTCTGACGGTAAGATTCTTCCGGAGATATGAAGATGTGGCCATGTGAGAAGAAAATCGTGTCCGTTGTTTAGCATATCTGTTGAGCGTATGTCGTGGGTTACGCAGGTAGGGTTGGATATTAATACGTAACAAATGCATACTCTGAAGGCGTGAAAGTGGGCCCGGTTTCTCTTCCCATAGTCATTGGCCCACATTTCGAAGAAAAGGCCCGCTCCGTTCTTCTCCTTAGCGAAATTTCTTCAAGGAAGTTTCTTCTAAACCGGCTGAGCACTGAGATCAGTAGCGAAAAGGATTAATGATACCATCACAGAACATCTGCTGTTTGTTTTTTCCTTGTTTTGAGTACAGCTATAGAATTTGTAATGCAAAGGCAATATGAAAGCGCAGTACACAAGGAATGGTTGTGCATAACGACTAAGAACGTGAGGCCTAAAACTTGCCGCTTTTGTCTAACTGGGTCGTTCGGGCCTTCTTACCTCAATCTCTGAATTACTCGCCTATTGCTCCGCACGTATAAGCATAATCCCCAAACCGACCGTGTATCGTTTTGTACCTTTGTAGCATTGTAAGCTTGTAAGACCGCCTTCTCAAGTCAACAAAAGCTATAGGTGGTATTTGCACGGTCATGGCTAAGGCGGATACAAGTTTGTATTCTTTAGAAAAAACAGCTTTTGATCACTGCCCACATAAAATGCAAACCAAGCCTCTTCCTCTCTCCGCTCGGGCAAAGAATAATTTACCGAGAACAGCCGATGAGCACAGCTTTCTACATCTTGTCGATATTGCTTAGTGTTTCTCATTTCAACATCAATCGTATACCTCGAAAATAGGAGGAGCTCGTCGTGTCTGATCTTTTCGGAGAACCGCTGGCTTGCAGGTCAGACGATTGGGGTCAAATCGTCGTAATTTTTGCCATGTTTCTGTCATCACATGCGTGCTAATGGTAGCAAATAAGGACCTTTGCTCCTTTTCCGTTCATTGTTCGGTACTATGCTGTGCCTTATTATTGCATAGGGTCAAGGGTCTACCACAACGCCGTTGCGGAAGGCAGTAACTCCTAACAAGATGCAAAAACACACGATTAGTACAATGCAAATGAATAGAGCTCCGAACAAGCCTTTCCTTGAACACCCGTGAAGTTGAGCTAAAAGAAATAGCACACAGATCATATGTCAAACAAAATGTATAGACGTTTCCGTACCTTGGGACCAAAGGAAGGTCCCGTCGAGAAATCGCACCTTCTTCAACGACCGCGTATTTAAGGCAAGGTATGTTGCACGTGGAGAAAGGCAATACCGAGCCTAGGAATCCGGGAAAAGTCCGGTTTCCTTTCTATTCACGTTAAATCAGGTCATCGAGCTTTTCTTTGCTCGTCGGTCTCAGTTATCCCTACGGAGAAAACTACCAGTGGAGAAAGTTTCGCAGGCTATATAGTTTACGTAGTGAGTTCCGGAAAGTCCTGTAGGCGGAAAAGGAATCCTATATTTTCAAACTCCATCTCGAACCATTTTCTGCACTATATGGCTGGGAAACATGTTAGGAAAGCTAACAAGGTTTATATTAAAGACAGCGCTGACCTGCTTTCTCCGTTAAAGACCTAACCCTAACCTTGATGCATTAATGATGTAAAAAACCGGATGAAGGTGAAGGTCAACAAGATACGTACAATCAGCTCACACAGTCTACTTAGCTGGTCCGCCACGGAAGAAGAAGTTTACTTTAGATTATTCTTTTGGTCAAATGGCGAATTGTACACAATTTGAGCACTTTGAACTGGCCTAGAAAAAACTAAAAATAACTAGGGACGACAACTACCTGGTACGTTGGTAAGAAGGATAAGGATATGATCACGTAAGATAGCTGCGGGAACTGTACACACTTATTATATCGCATTAGCCTCACTTAACGCAGTTTGCGCATCTCTGGGCAAGAAGTTGGGGTGAGTGGCAAAAAGCCGAGTATTATGGCTCGTTACGCTAAAAAGCACACAAGGATGGACTCTACACTCGCCGGAATAACTCGCTGGTCTCTAAAGTGGAGCAGTTTATAGCTCTTGGCAAAGAGATGAAAGATTTCGATGCAGTCACAGACGAGTTGGACACATCCCCCCCCCCCCCCAGGGTCCGGGAATTGGGCAATTTTTCAAAGTTGCGTTCTAAACGAGGAAAAAATAACCTAATGGCTATGGGCCACACCACGCATTACTACCAATAAGTATGTGAAGGTAAAAATCCGAACTCATTCTCAGCTCTTTCGCCTTTATAAAAAGTCGTAATGAGCATAGTAGTACGCTACTCTATCTTACAACCCTGGAGGCTGACATGTATGCCTACATAATTAGCCTTATTTTCAACAGGTGTTTCATCTCGCAGTTGCGGTTATCTCTACTCGAAAAGGTCCGTAAATCCAATCGCATTTATCCGGTTTTATGAGCTACGGAGGAGCAGCTTTTGATGGGCGAAACCTTAACACTCTTTGACAGCCTATACCTTTAGTATTTATGGGTCACTGGCCACAAAATAAATTTCCGGTGTGACCTATAGAGGTAAGTTAGGTTGTAGGCTTGGCTGTAAAATCGTAGGCTTAGCTGTAAAATTGTAAACCCAGAAGAAGCGACAAAAGACAACGGTGTGACACTAGAGCTCTTTCGGGTAACTTTTAAGTCGGCTGCTCTATCCACTGACCATTAAAATGAACAGTTTCTTTTGGAAGCTGCCAAGTCACGTCGTAAACCAATCGAGCAGACGTCTGGTAGGAAAACCAATAGTGCATATAAGTTAAGGATTCTAGCGTATTGCATCTACATTACAATACGAGTAATAGCTCGTTAGTTTGCGTGCCGGTTCGGTCCCTCAGTCATGAATTTTAACTTGACCGTAGTCCTCTTTTGTCAAACTTGGGCGAAAATGAGAAAAGGAACTAGCGTAAATACCGTTGTCCGTTGGCAGAGGAGTCCTAACTCAAGTAAGGGGGACATATGTTGCCTTAGTTAAAAGCTTAAAAGCAGCCAAGTCATAATGTTTAACTTTGTAAAAAAAAGTTGAGTGACCTGACGAGTTTTTGTTTTGTACTTTTTATTTGCTTTTTCGAAGAACAGACCCTTAAAGATTCACGTCTATACCGGAACCCCAATGACCATCATTACCTTTAGCACGTCACCTGTAACCAATTACGTTCTGTGCGAAAGTCCATCACCGAAAGAGGAACCTTCTGAATGAATTAACGAGAAAGTGTCCGAAATTCTTTCTAGTTTCTAAAAGTACTACAATAACCTCGATTTCTATGGAACTCGAAAGAAGGAAAAGCTGGTCTTTGGTCTTGGGAAGTCTTCTCTCCACGTGATGTAGGCTACGTGCTAACGTCCCATGCAGAGTAGCACACTAGACTGTGCGTAAGGGTATTTACAGGGGGAGCATGCCAACCTGAGACAGCAGTTCTCGGCCAGCTTCTCAAGCAAACACAACTTCTCTTCCACAAAGAAGCAGCTCTTCCAACACCAAGGCTTGGTTGTGCAAATAACATCACTGACTTTACGGTGAACTTAAATAGTGAATTTAGGTGACTTGTGAGTTATATCTTACAAAGCTGGTTAGTGTCTATACAGTATCCAACATGAGATCCTTGCAAGTGTTTCTCGTAATCGCACTTCTGGCAGTACCAGCTATTCATGCTGGTCCTCTCAAAGACGACCAATTTGCTAGTCGAGCGTTGGATATTTCACCGGCCACAGACCAGAAATTGGACATGGTCCCAGACACCAAAAAAGTTAGCGCACGGGAAGACAAGTCTTTGAAATTCGACAAGCTAGAAAAAGAATCCGACAACAAGGACAGCGTCGCTCCCAAAGCGGAAGAGGCAATTAGCGAACGAGAAGGTAAGTCCGCTAAATCTCCCCAACAATCCTACGCACAACAATACCCTCCTGCAACCCCCCAGCAGTCATACGCCCCATCACACATCCCTACTCCCGTCTACAGCAACCCTAACGAAGATGCCATTGGCTTCGTGTACTACTACTTGCCCCAAGTTGTCGAGAAGAAGTATCCCAAATTGAAGGATTACATGCCATACATTCGTCGCTACTCCCCTTATGTCTGGCCCGTCATGCGTCGTGTTGCTACTGAAGTTTGGTCCGTGGGTACCATTGTTGGGATAACTCTCGGTGCAATTGGGGCCCTCGCTACTCTACCCGTACTCACGGGAAGTTTCGTTGGACGCAAACGCCGTGATGTTAACGAAGCCCAAGACATTCAAGACATTGACAAAGAAACGTTCGTCGAACTATCCCGCAACGTTGACCGAGTCTTGGAAACCTATTTGCGAGCCTTCCAAACTGAGACCTGCTTGGAAAAATTTTCTTGCGAAGCTGGTGAACTCACTTCCCGTTTGGGTTCTTACATCGCTCATCCGTTGTTCAGGTGAGATTTTAAATAGCACATGCAAAGAAAAGAGAGGAGCATCACAATAACTTTATGTAAACTGGAATATAACGGACTCTTTTATATATATTTTATTTCTTTTTTACCCTCCAATGCAGGTTTTTGGAGCCCCTTGTTCCCGCATACATGCAAAACAAGTTGTCCGCTTTCCAACGCGGCCTTAAATCACGTTCAGTTAAAGAATGTAACTCCAATTACAAGTGCAGTGTCCCTTCGTTCTTCCGTTAAATTCGTCCTACCTGCTTGGAGATTGCCCTGAAAAACTAAAAAGGTCGAGCTGGCTCTCGGCTTTTTGTTTTGTTACATAATTTATTTCTCGTCAAAATATATGCTCGTGCCGGCCATGTTGTCTGTTTATCTTTCGCTAATGACTCCGCCCCCCATTCCACACATGCTTTTTGCTCAATAAAGACTAATCCGATCTACCTTAAAACATTCGTTTTCCAACGGACTTTTTAAAATTTACTTGAACTTCACTTACAAAAAAGAAAAAAATCAAACATATTTGGTCCATCGACAAATCTAACGAATGCGGAATCCAGAAAAGCTGGTGTAACCGCGTCCCAGCGTATTGCCTTCGTGCAAAGTGCCTTCTTGCAAGAGCAAATACACCCGGTCATTGGCGTTCAGACTCAGCAATGCAAAATTGCTGCCTGTTTGGTAGCCCGTGCTGTCGCCCCATGCGGAAACGATTTCTTGGTTATTGCGCACCAGGGTCAACCTAAAAAGAAAGGCAAAAAGCGAACAAGGTAAGAAACGGGAGCTAACTCAGAGACCTAGTATTCCAATTAGAAATTAAGCAAGAACTCCAACCCAGAAAAACTTCTTATTATGTTCGCAAACTGGATCTTGGCATTGGACGCAGACGTATGGCCGTGTGCCTGCCAAGACAGGCGTTATTTTTTTTCTTCTTTTGTTTTAGATCAACGTGAGACGGACCTGACCTAATTTTACTCGAGACTCAGGAGCTTCTACTGCTCTGGCCTGGAAGTTGACATAACTGCTCCAGGTATCTTGCTTTCTATGCATTCGCTCCCAGTGCGTGCTCTCCCAAGTGCCCCTCAAAGGGCAGTTCCCGCGCTCCCGACACTGACTCGCAGTTAACTGTCATTTCCGGGCTTATACTCAATACAAGATACCTTATTTCATTTGATATAGGGCAAATCCCACGTTCAGCTACAACCAATGTCACCAGCTCATAATTATCCTACGTTTTTTCTGCTCGAAAACGAGCCATGATTCC
Source organism: Lepidurus packardi (assembly GCA_023053545.1). NCBI lineage: Eukaryota > Metazoa > Arthropoda > Branchiopoda > Notostraca > Triopsidae > Lepidurus > Lepidurus packardi. The sequence continues at coordinate 9,798,318 of JAKZAN010000002.1, forward strand.
CCCAGACCTAGTATTTATTTATTTTGTTATTATTTTTTAAAGGCGCAGAAAAACAGGAAATGAACTTTTAAGACGTATGTAAGGAAGCCACGGGCAGTTTGATGAAACGTACGCGTGCATAATGAGGGTTCTCGAGTTCTACTGACCCACTAAACAGGAAGCCACCCAACAACTTAACTACGAAAGTCGGTTGCATTAAGAAAACAAGTTTCTTTGATGCAAACGGCGCTTTTTTTTCAATTGGACTTACTTGAACTGACGAGATGCAGGTGACAAGGCGCTGAAAGCAAAGTAGTACAGGCCAGGATAGTAACATACAAACTCGCTGCGATCTGGATACCAACCGTAACCCACATCGGTGATGGTGTTATCAAAGCGTACTTGGGTCACGGCACTTCGCGTGTAATCAGAAGCCCGGGTAGCCGTGAAAGCTACAGTGTCGGCCGACACGGATCCTGGAGGTAAAAGGCTGCCGCCGTTTCTTACCCCATAGTTGGGACTCTGCGGATTTATTCCATTGTTGAAAGTCCCCGGGGTTCCAAACTGCCCTGGTAAGCCCGATGATGGAGCAATTTGCCCAGGAATTGGAGGAACGTTTCCTTGATTGTAGAAAGGATCAGAAGCAAACTGCGGCTGAGGACGGGGATCAGCTTTGTTACGACTCGTTACACCTATTAAGATATATGTCAACAAATTTGCAAACAATACGCCCGTAAATAAATACACTAACTTGGACTTAAAGAATCAGCTGCATTGGACAGTAAGCCCGAGTCAATGTTATCTGAATCCAATTCGGTGTCTTTACCGGAAACAAGTGCGCAAATCAAAAAGAGACATACAGTAAACCTACAAGCACGAACGAGAAATGGGGATCTAAGACTTAACTTATTTGGACTAAGGAGGCTTAAGAACTTACATTAGAAGGTGATCCATTCTGGTTGAATTCACTTTGACAGAACTTTGACGTATAACTTGCTCGTTCGTCCCAACCTGTCGTATTTATACATCGCGGGTTGTAATGCTTATCGTGGTTAAGCAAACTTGACAAAAGTGAAAACGTCAAGGCAGTTATACCATGTTATTTTTCTTCAAAGGAAGGATGTCCTTCCTGCTTTGCATATAATCTAAAAAACGAAAGTCTTTCGAAATAAAAAAAGGAAAAACGAATCTCAAAGAAGAAGCTTCCCAGTTCCCAAACTCTAGGACAAAACTTACTGTGAAGCAAACAAAAGACTCCATTCGTCAATATCCTTATAACAAGTATATCTGAATAAAAGTCATAGTCTCACATTTGATTCCTCAATACCATTTCCCAGTCTCACATTTGTTTTCTCAATACTATTTCCGAGTCGCACATTTGATTTCTCAATACCATTTCCGCCGGGGTTGTGTATTGCGTGCCTTCTTTCCCCAAAACAGGTATATGTCTAACTACAAAAACGAAGTAAAAGTAAAAAAAACTTTCGCTAAGACTAACAAAACTTTGAGACTCTCCCAAATGCAACTAAAATACCGTAAAGTTTAGAAACTAGCTAGTATTTTGATACCCAAATGGTAAAGGAACAACTCGCATTGTTTGCCTACCATTAAGCAACGCAATACACGTAAATTGCTTGTTAGTTTAGCTGGGTATTCACGTTTCTTAATCCTTCCTTTGTACGTTGTCCTGGCCTATTGTCTGTTAAAATAACCGTGTTAAATGTGGGAATCCACATTCTTTTCCAGGTGTTACTTAGCGAAGCATATGAACTGTCACACTATGCCAGGAATGCGGAGCGCGTGAACGGGGTAAAGTAACCAAGCGTGAAAACTTGCAACTGCTCATTCCCAGTGGACCCATCTTTTCTTCACGCAATATAGCATAACAATTTGGTCGTCAAAATTGCAAATATAATTAACACAACAATTGCAAACAAAAAGCCGACTTCATTGTAACTGTCACGTTTTTATTTGTACTTGGCAGTTCTGCAACCGTGATCGCGAAGCAACTCCAATCTCGTTTCCCACAACGAAATGCAGTTTTTGCATAGCGTAAAACATCTAGTGACTGTGTAACATTTCTCACCGCAAAGATACAATCGCAGCCGATGAATGGCTAAGAATTACCGGTTTATGTAAACAAAAGAAACCCCCTTCTTATCAAAAACCCTCAACCGTGGCAGATCCAAGTCTGAAAAACCTCCCTAAGCTTTCCCGTAAGTGTTTTTACAAAAGATTTTGAACTCTCGGTTTTCAGAGTTTTCACATTTGCGCCAACACCGCTTTGATTAGTAAATAGAAAAAGTAAATTTCCAAAACGACGGAGAACAAGTAAATAACAAAAACACAAGTTAAGTGGAACAATTACTCCTCCATTTGTCCCGACAACTCTTCGGCTAACGCATAGTACTTGTTGGCAATGCGACCTTTCATTGCAGCCATAGCTTCATCAGCAGCGCTTGTATACATCTCAACTATGTACCAAAACAGTCAGGATCTGTCAACTAGTGTTTTGAAATATAGCAAAGTATCTTACCCGCTCGAGCTACATCTTTATCCACACCAAACCCTCCTTCTGCATAGATTTCTGCTTGACGAGCTAGTAATTGGTAATTAGGATCATCCATTGTCCCATCGTAATGACCAGATTCATCTTCCCCTTCATCCCCAGCAGCCTCGTACCACCGTATAGCTTCCTTCCACGATTTGCCCCTTCATTAGTTACACAATGACGTTATCGAAGGCTGCAGTTACCACATAAGTAATTTATATGCGTTACCTAGTTCCAATTCCCACACCTGTATCAAAACCTTTGGCCAGGTACACCATCGCGTGACGGTCGCCAGCTTGGGCTGCTTGTATCATGAAATCAACGCCCATGTCAGTGTTGTCAGGGGTATCTTCCACTGTCAAATCCGGCAGAACATCATGAGGTAAGTGAAGCCCAATGCGCGCCATGGTGATTATAGCTTCCAGAATGCCTAATTGTGCCGCCGTCCGCAAGTGGAATAAAGCTGCTGTATGGTCGTAACCATCCACCCCAGGCACTGTAAAACGCTGCAACTCATGGTACTTCGCCACTTGTAAATGTACCTTTACCAAAAAGAAAATTTAAGATAAAGTTCAGCGCCATTAAATTACAGTTATGCATTCACAAGATCTAAAACGTTTACATCAAGATGGATACGTTAATCGCCAAGAAAAGACTTGAGATAATAATGTAATCTTCCTGCCATTCGTGATCTTTCGGTGTGACCAAAGTGACACAACTATTGCTAGAATTGCAAATGTACGTAATTGTTACTCATTAAAACAAATTCAGGAAAAGTGAGGAGTAATCTTGACATCATTCCAACCCTACCAAATTAGTTCTTAACTACAGATCACATATAACAGCGACGACCTAGAAAAACCGGAACGAAGTTTAGAAAACATCGCAAATCCTAACAGAACAGTCAATTTTAGTTTAAAAACTCTAAGAAAGCTAAGTGCTCACTAAAGCCGCGTTCATTTTATACGTTCGATTTAAACTTAGACTAGCCAAACTTCCTTGACTTACGCTTAGAAGCGTTCGTTTAAGTCTACACTTTGAAAGTTTACGGAAGTCACTTAGAAAGCCTTGTGTCCAAAACGAACGGTTATAAGCATAACTGTACAATTGCTCCACTCATGGGGTGGTGCTTGTCGAAAATAAACAATATGTTCGTTTCGAAATAAAACAATATGTTAATAACAAACAACATGTTCGTTGTATAATAACAATATGTATAATAATAAACAATATATGTTCGTTGAAAATAAACAACTGTTCGTTTTTCGAGTACGGGTTTCAATAGCAAATTGTTGTTTTGTTCTATGGGGCAGTAAATTTCTTCCATTCTTGAATCCGTTTTTAGTATTATCCCTTATCCGGACAATTGAAGATGTGGCTGAGGAAGTTGTTGACAGGATAATTGTCTCCCATTGATTGTTTCCAACTTACGCTCGTGCTTCTTGTCCCACAATTCAATACTTCGATGAAAAAATCGTTGATTGCCAATCAAAATAAATAAAAAAAACAAGCATAATATATTAAAAGTAGCGTATTTTTTCAAAGAACGTAGTCCCTTGGCATAAGCGTAATAAACAAAGGAAATAAATGAACAAAGGGGCGGGGTTAAGTTTAAGTCTTGGCACATGAGTACTTGCTATAGACTTGCCTGATTTGAGACCCAAACTAAACTCGACTTTCAAAGTCTAAGTCGACTAGCTAAATGAAACGCTTATAAGCCTAAAGTTTACCCATCCCGAACGCTTACAAGCGCAACTCTTGGTTAGACTTTTATGTCGACTTAAACATTCGTAAAATCGAACAGGTCTTACGTTTCCTACTAAGAGACAATGAAAAGTTTATAACGAGAAACACGATTAGAAGAATTAAAAAAAAAAAACTTCCCTATCGTTTTTACGTTATTAAGTACAAAACACTAAAGTGTGGAATACTCCTAGGGCATGGTAAGTGATTTGGAAAAATATACAAGATGCCCCCTGCTGTCATTAAGACTCAAGACAGATGTGAACAACGATGCCCTGGGCTATGATTATAGTTATAAAGCTTGTAACAGATGTGAGCCGTTTTTTTCTTTAAAGCCGATTCATTAAACCTTACCTCGCCCAAAATAGACCCTCCTCTTTTGTCAGTGCCCAATTTGCGAAACTCCATTTCCGCATGAATGCAAGACGGACGACTTTTCTGCTGCACCATATCCCGGAAGGCCATTCGCTCTTGCTCTCGGGTAACCGTACTACCAGGCGAGCACTCTGTCATGAGACGACGACGACGTGGCATTCGTGACGCAGATCCTGAAGATATCCGCGATCGCTTTTCGCTATCGCCCACGCCAGAATCATAGCGAGCACGGAATTGAATGCCACCTGTCGAATCGTCTTCTTCTAACTCCACCTAGTATGAAATTATTATTATTTTGTACTAAAAAAGGGTACGTAACGGCTAGAAAACCAGAGCTTATAATTTACAGTTTGCTCACCTCTTCTACGTTTATTTCTATCGGGCTTTCAGATATGCTGGACGAGGCTGAACCGATGCTGGAACTCGAACGCATGCGAAGAAAGTCGTGCAAATGAGTACGCTCGTACTCGTTGGGGAAAACCACTATTTCTTCCTTGCCGCGAGTTACGGTTTTACTGAGTTTCTAAAGAAAAAGAAGACACTCATTAAACTAATCGCACAAAAAAGTAATGTAAATCAACCTTAACCCACAAAGAGGTACGGTCGACGATCTGGGAAATCTAAAGCGAATTCTCATTACCTGTTTATTAGCTAAACAGCTTAGCTCGGACTCTTCCGCTGGCGCCAAGTCAAAACGTGATAAACCCAAACTTTCGCAAATCCTGTTACAGACGTGTGAATGAAAAAACAAAGCCATTCCGCGCGTTCCCAAATTCCCGTCTCCGTACTCAGTGCCTTCAGGTGATTAAAGAAAGAAGCAAAATTTAGTCTCACCAACTTTCAGAAAAACAAGAGACTTTACCTGCAGCGGTATGAATCTGTGGGTCGGTATAAAGGTCACCAACCCCTTGAACGTCTACCACAATCAACTCATGCCCAGATTGCTCGAAAGTGAAGTGACTAAATGCATGAGGTGTCTGACGCAGCACATGGTCATCTACGTACCCAGAGTTTGAATTGTACTTAACATAATCCCCTTCTATAAAGTTTTCCACATGAAAAAGCGGTTTGCCAGGTCGCTCGTAGTACTCCAACACAGCCATTTGCATAATATCCACCTAAAAAAATTGCAAATTGCAAGACTCCAGTTCTACAAAATTCAAGTAACAGAACAAGTTTACTTTCTTGGGAGGATTATGGCGATCATACTCGTCAGCCCATAACTTGGCATCCATTTGCAACTTAACTTCTTCAAAGTACATATTTCTATCGACTTCTCCCATATAGCATTTCGCTACGCAATTCGTAGAGTCCCGATGCCAATCTTGGCCGTGCGTAAAATTGCTAAGTTTCTTTCTGTAATAATACACAATTCACTTTAAGCTTAGTCTTTCATTCACTCATATGAAACCGTAACTTCCCAAAAATATTTACGGTAGATTCCGCTTATTGCGATCACGTTTGTCAAGTGAATATTGATTCCATTAAGCTTAGATTCCATAACCAAAAATCGGAAATATGCAATAGAATACTACGATTAACCGGCGCGTGAAAAAAAAGTGGCTTGTTTAAACCAAAGAAATAAACTTTCGCCTACTTTTCGACACTTTCCCACATGTTCCCTTTTCCTAAATTCACTACACCCACTATTGTTTATTTCATACAGATTTTTCCACAATTTTGATAGAGTTGATTGAGGAATTACTAACTTAATGGCCGCTTCCCTTTGTAGAAAATCTTTTAAATCTAACTCGTCATAAGTTTCAATGAACTGCAACTACTCTTTTACATTTAAATCAACCCTTTTCTTGTTTGTCGCCATTTTTATATAACCACACGTCTAAAACACAACTAACACTCCGTCTTCGAAGCCTACTCCTACGTTAAGGTAGGGTTTTCAACATGATATCCCTGCTAATTTTCCCAGTCAATACAAGGTACTGGTCACTAACTTGAACAACTAGCTCATTTAATTGACTGGAGAGTTTAGAAGGAATTCCCCTAAGCGTAGTAGTAGGATGGAAATGTCAGGACCAGTCAAAACAACGTAAAAGCAATGTTATTGGTCAAAATGCAAAGTCCATGTAACAATCACTACCGTAGTTTCGTTACTGTAGTACTGTGAAGATTCTTTTGAAATTGGTTATTCTATCCAAAAGTGTGATTCTAATAACCAATTAAAGTGCTATGACATTTATCATTTTAAATCAGACCTTTAACATTTGATTCCATTAAGCGGCTAATTATAATAACCTGTGAACACAACAAGCGGCACCTACTGTATCTATAAAAAAAAAGTTCAACTTACAAGCGATAGCACTCACGCATGGCTCCGTGGCTAAAGGATGTAGGTTCCATTTTGGTTACCACTTCATCTTTCACCCATTCCCTCCGCAAAGCATTGTACCGATAACGAAGAGCTTTCTCCGTAGGAAAATCATCCATATGAAAGTTTTGCCAAACGTCTCCTCTCGACTTAATCTGTCAACAAAATCATCACAGGTTATTATCGGAAAGACGTTACATTACATTTTAAAGTGGGAGTAAGGTTTCAAAATGAAAAAATATGTTACAGAACACACCAAATGAAGTGTTCTGGCTGAAGAACCCCTATGTCAATTATGCATATTAACCGAGTAATTAATTATTTAGCGGAATACTTATAGCGGAACTTATATTTTTTCATTTTGAAAACTTACTACCTTTAAGATATGCTTTACCTTGACAAGCGCATGTCTCCATGCCAACATATTTCGCTTGTGTCGGTCCAAATCTTCCTGTCTCTTACGCTTTTCGCCCATCACAACTGAAAAAAACTTGATAGAATAATCCTGAGGCGGTGATCCGATCTCACTCTCCGAAACACTGAAAACAGAAGATCCATTTCATGACAGAGAAATGCCACAGTTAAATCAATCAACCATACCTGTCTTGTCTTGTTACATTGCGAAGGACTTCAAGGTGGCACAACGGTTCCAACATAATGTCATCTTCATGATTATTATGCCCGTTTTCGATATAGTTCTCCATTCCTTTGTTAAATTCGCAGTTTTGCATTGAAAATGACTCTTGTGTGGCAGTCTTCATGGCAGTTAAGGTCATGGTGACTTCTGCAGGCAAATTATTGTACAGATTGGTGCACTGTTTGAATCCCGTGCCTGCGTAGTGGCTAATAATAAAATTTCTTGGGTGTTTTTTTGGGTGCTCCTAGGCCGGCTTTATAGTTCCGCGTGAGGCTGGTACAAGTTCAATTGCAGTCGATGAAAGAAATGACCACTTTCCCACGAAATTGCACCAACTGCCATTCCCAAATTTAAGGGCGATGCTACACCAAAGTTTTCACGCTCAGAAAACATGAAGTCGTCCTGAACGTTTTCTCTGTCAAAATAAACGAATCATGCAAGGCTTATTAGGTTTGGATAAAGCAGAAAACCACCGCACAAGTCAGACAACCACGCTACGTGTGAGCGACAACCACGCTGCGTGTGAGTTTATTTAAATCTGTTGCGAGGCGGAACGGAAGAATGTGGAGGAGTTTCGACGAAAGGGAAAACAGACTTTGGACACATGGGCAACGACCTACTTTTCACTGCTTACGAGAACGAAAGCAAGGATACGTGCGTGGGACTCGACTACGAGGAGATCGTAAGGAGCGATCTTTTCCGCAGTCACAACAAGAGAAAGAATTTGCAAAAAGATATGCCAAGCGAATACTCTGGCTATGTACCAACTGCTCTTCGACTCTGAGGAGATACAAAATTAGCTAGAAGAGAAACTCGTCTGAAAGTAACAGGCCTACAAAGTAAAAGACCTACAACGTGTAGAGGCCACAAAAACCTCGACTCAAACCTGCTTACCTTAGAACCTAATTTGCATACATGTTTAGACCCCCTGCTATTTGATATTAAGTTTTTTCTATCGATGAAAGCTAAGGTTTCTCCACGCTCTTAGTTTATATACCGGTGAGTATAGCTAAAATTGGCGTTTCTAAAATTTAGCACTTTTTGCAAGCACCAAGCAATGCGCTTCTCGGCCTTTGAGTATTGAGATTACGAGAATTGAAAAAATTGAAATATTTGAAATATTATAAAGAATTGAAATATTTGAGAATACGAGCATTGAGCCTACGAACATTTTCTTCCTGTTTGTTGACGAGAAACGAACTATTTTTGTACCACACCTCTTCTGAGTCGGCGTACGTGATCTGTCCCACGTGTTTCCTGTTGTCGGCTTCCGAAAGATCCGTGGTATTGACTATTGTGACATAACGCATGCAGCTGGAATGACCATGAGAGTTTCTAATGTCAGTTTTGTATGGCCTAAAGGAACGAAAGTCCTTGCCGATCTAGGATAATGACAATAGTCAGTTAGATTTACCTAAAAATCTCCAATACAAATCAATCGGAAAATATTCTTGTTAACGATGTAGATTTAAACTGCGTATCATCTATCAAAGGCGTAATATGCTACTCCCCCTGTTCAACCAGCCTTCCCTAACCATACAAATAACTTTTCATATATTAACGTACATGACAGCTAAATTAAGCACCGTAAATGACATGTGAGGCTAATTTGCCAGACTTACTAATGTATCAGTAAACTAGTTTATCGAGAACGACGTTACTTTTGCGAATTATTGCCACACGAGAAATTTACTACGCACCTTGAACTTGCACACAAAAATACAAACAATGATGCAGTGCAAGGTTAGGAGAGTGGCCAACAACGCACATCACAACATCCGAATAGATGGAAGTAACCTAGTCCGCCATCTATGGAAAACTTCACAAACACTACACAAACTAGGCAAACCTTAGAACCTACTGCTTTATTAGATAACATAAACAGGTATATAGTTCCCCTTTAACTGATGTTAAACTAGAGAAAACGCGGGAAAATACAGAACTTAATACAGAACTTCTGTAGAAAAGTATTGAAAGAATACAAAATACAGTAGACTTTGAAACACTTCGCATGAAATGTTAAAAAACCGCCAAAATAAATCAAACCAAGATACATCCCATAAACGCTACAAAAACATTTTGACTTTAGACGAATTACATTTTTCTGATTACATGGAAGATCGCAAGGAAAATGTATTAAAATACCATATTAAAAGTATTAAACTGGCCCACGTCCTCTGGCCAACGAGACACGGTTAAAACCGTCGGACACGCTTGGAAACTCAAATGAAGCAAATCCAGGTGGAGGACAAATACTGCCGATTCGACCACGTCCAAAAATCTGCGAATTACTATCTGAAGCAACAGCAGAGGCAGCTGGAGCCAGGGTACCAGCAGTATTGACAACATTGAAGAAATTCGCAGCAATGCGACCTAAAAACCATACTTTGTAACCCCCAGCTCTTAAATAAATTAACGAAAAGAACATACTTTTAGGACCTTCACTTTGCGGTGGCCGAAAGGCAGGTTTCGGGGCTGGCTCCTGGAGTTTAGGAGCAGAGTGAACCTGTGGCAATGATGTGTTACCAAGGCTAAGAAAAAAAGCTGAATTAAAGCAACCATGTTATTGTAATAAGAAAATTACCCTTTTTCTCTCAAAACGTTCAACCTGTGACGCTCCGTGACTATGTACTGCTTTTTTGCAGCTTTGGTCAACCCGTGAGGGGTTCTACGAAAAATACAACATCATAAATGTACTTAAACCACACCTGTTAAGTAAATCTGAAGAAAATAGTAATAATATGCTTACGCAGTGATCATTGATGATTGAATCTTCTTCTGTGGGTCGTAGCTACTCACAAGAATTTCATCGTCCCAATTTTCGGATTCCTCGTACGTATCGGCGACTTTGGGAAATGTTTTTGGAATCACTTGATACTTTGGCTCTGAGAAATAAAAGCTAGAAAACCTCGCATTTAAATGCATTAACCAAAAAGAAACCTACCAACAATCAACATTTTTTCAACTGTAACTTTTTCTGGGCAAGTCCTTATGTGTTCTACCATCTGAGATTTCTTTACGTGATGACCGTTGGTATAAGGGCAAATATCAAATTCATGAGCATTGGATGCCGTCTACAATAACGAGAAAGTGATTTTTATTCTTAGTCTATAGTGTCCTAATAATTACCTGACGGCAGCGATGAATATGAAGTATGAATCGTTTAGGCTGGAGATTGTGTGCAGGATTGTACGGACATGTTACTAACTGCTCCGTCCAGGAATCCATCTTAAATAAACAGAAAAGAGTTGAATATTAATACTGCAATAAGCTGTGATAAAATACAAACAATAGTTAACAGTTCAGTAAACTGCTACACATTGTCGAAAAAGAAGAGCTGAGAAAGAATTACTGCTCAACTTACCGTAATTTACGAAGAGAATGGAACAACAACAACGGAACCAATAACTAAAACAGTTTTAAAACTGGCATAAATAGCTGACGGACAGGAAATGTAGAATGTTTGTTTGGGTAGGGCTACCAACTAGAAGCGCTGATTTCAAATCTTTTCAATAGATCATTTATTGTTAAAAATACGTAAGAAGCACAGTGTAAATGTGGTAAGGAGGGCTATTAAACGCCAACTGATCCGTCACTTTGCTTTTCGTCCTCTTTAAATACCATGCTTGACCAAGGTTGACGAGTTTATATAACGATACTTCAGTGAACTGGACTACTTGTCGTAGTAGGATCTAAATGTAGAAAGTCTAAGTACCTTTCTCCTGTGTATTATCAAAGAAGCAGATTTATTCTACAGCCGCAAAAAATACGAAGAAAATAAGATTAGAAGGTATAAGCTTCTAAGAATGTGATAGAGGTTAGAACGTTCTCTAGGGATAATACTCAGCTAGGTGCGGATGGAGCAAAGATTAACGCAATCATGTGCAAGGATTCAATAGCAAAGAAACCACCGAAAACAATCACTTCAATAGTGTAGCAAATTAAATGCAAATTATATTTTTAAACGAAGATTTGCAGCTCGTGTCTATGGTTACGATTTTGCTACTTGGTGATATTCTACACCTCACGAGTAACAATTCAATGCTAAAATGTACACGCAACCAGGGTGGTCTACGGGGAAATGCATTCTAATTATGTGGGGGTTATACGAGCTCCTTTTCACATAACACTTTCGTATAACATAATGACTCGCTTCTTGATGTATTTATGAACCTTATAGGCGTTCCTGCTATTAGTAAGAAGGCGAATAAGACGTATTTACAACGGTTGAATCTGACCTGGTATGGTCCCTCGGGATTCATGGAAAATGGGGCTATCACAGAGGTGTACAGGTAAAGGTAGACGTGGTAGAATGTAAAACGTTTAACCGTTGGTACACAAGACAGGAAACGGGCAAACCCTCTTTTTCAATTTTCATGCTTATAGATGAGCTTTTGGAGTAAACCTAGAGTACCACAACTTCATGGGATACAAGTCGTTGGTGTTGCCTTCTAAACAAGAAATTTCGGATCTTCACTCCTCTTACCCTTAACAGTTTTCCCTGCTTCAATACACAGCAGGCGTGACGAATTTCCGAGAAAGCTTCATTGTAAAGCAGAACCCTTCCTTGATGGCAATAACCTGTTCCGCAAAGAGAAATAAACGGTCATTTCGATTGCTTTACTAATTGCCTGGAGCAACGTGTTTGGTACCTGTTTGTCTGCTCATGTACCGTGCGTGTCTATAGAGGCGGATAACAGAATTCCAAGAACTTGTTGAAAAAATCAGCCAACAATAACCATCACATAACTAGATCAAGTTAGCTAGCAGCCCTTGAACGGTTATTTTGCTGAAAAAAAAATTGGGGAGCGGGCTGTCGTTTCCGGACCAGTAAAGCAGAAATCCATGGCAGTGCGCTCAACTTTTCACTTGCATGTCCAAGAAAGACCCAATCGCTCAACGAGTTGCAAGTGCCTTATCTTTTTTGCAGGAATGCATATATTACTTTTTTCATGTCCATTGGAACCAATGCAAAGTTTATAACTTCCGATATTATTATAGTAGATTATCAATTTTCTCAGTTCAGATTTAATAATGCTTGCAAAGCTGTAAGATTTGCAACACAGGTGTTGGAAGCCTTCTTTGATTCAACGCCAAGATTCTTATTCAAGTTTCAGAAAGATACAACGGGGATATGCTGCATTCTTTGGTTCCTTCTGGAGTGCATCCCGCAGTGTGAACGCACTGCGAACAAAAAGTAGACACTTCAATTGATTTGCATGCCAAGTACCAAATAAGGGGGGACTCTTGCTGCCTGCTTGGATGGAGGAGAATAGAAACTTTCTGTAAAAGGATTTGGCCCACATGGAAAATGACGTTTGCTGTCCGTCTTTCCTCTTTGCCTCGTTTGCATTCTCTAGTGTCAATATCTCCCCTACACACCATACCGACATTACGAGCGCAACTAAAGCCCTTTTATTGTGTCGCCCCTTCCGTTTTCCCCCTTACGTTTCCATCGGAATTTGCCAAACTATGCCTCCAGTGTGCGTAGATATATTGTATAGAATACAACTCATTCTAGTTTCTCGTTCCGAGAAACTTGAGCCAACAGCGAACTTTCTTACAAGGTTTAGAAACTCAATAAGAAATCCTGCCATTTAGTACCTAGGTTGTATTCGAGTGGCACAGGCGCAATGACCATTCATTAAGAAATTCTATCACAGACGCCAATTTAACTAACAAGGCTAGTCGAGGCAGGCGGTTCGCCTTCATTAGCACTGGCTGGACTCATTACAATATCTTTCGCTCACAGATGACCTGGTGGCCTAGCTCTTTGGTATGAGGAAGACCAGAGGGTGGCCAAGCTGAGTCAGCAACAGCGTGAGCTAAAAATGTGTGTATTAGTGAGACCAGGAAAAGCCACACATTAATTCGATAGTTTACGCACAGTACAGGTAGGCTCACGATCATTACAGAACAAATACAACCAACGGACACAAAGAAGACAGCAAACGAGGATTTACTTGGCGTTGTCGTTGCATATTTTCCTCAGCCTGTGCATGACAATCAGATAAAGCTTCAAAATATCAGTTCCAAAAGCTACATGGTTCCGATGGCTACTATGCAAACACTGTACCGAAAGAGCAGATCTGACGAGCTGATTTGAAATTTTCAAGGTTGAAGGCGCTGTCTCTTGCGTTTCGTTATTTGTCGTCTTTTCCCTTCCTTTTCCAATACACGGCAATGGAATAGAGTTGAGCTGTCAAGCAAGTTCCAGTTTTTAAGCCAAAAAGCAAGCATCTGGCGTTAATGGGTTTTGGGAGTTGATGCACACTACAAGTCTTCCAGACCGACAACATATCTTTTTGGGAACCTAAACGAACCACAGCCTATAATACCCCACCGCCATCGACGTCCAAGTTTAGTATCTGCAACTGGAAAAGGAAGTTATGTGTTATTTTAATGAGCCGAAGAAAGCTACTTAAAATATGGCATGAATGGGGCTTCGGAGTTCTTAGTCCTGAGCCCATGAGTCTTGTTCAATTCAACGTCATGGCCGGACCATTGAAACCTACAAAAAAGGCCAAGGAAACAGGTTTGGATTGAGGACACCAAAAAGCAGAACTGGAGAGACTCCTCAAAAAAGCATGTTACTGCTTTCTTGCTTATCTAAGGACCATCAACGAAAGCAGCACGCCTTACTTCTTGTTTGGGTATCTCTTGATTGGCGTCAGAACAGGAAAAAATATGCACAAGTAGAAGAGCGTGTCGAAGACCCGCGCTGGAAGGCCCAAAATCTCTCATCTTTCCCAATAAGGTTTACTGCAAGACAAGCTATATTTATTTCTGCTCTACTGCCTTAAGCTTTGCACGAAGAGGCTTATTAATCGGGAGAAAGATGATATTTCCCCTTGCCAAACAAGCTTCCTCGCCGATAGTTGATTTAGCTTAACATTTAAGTCGATTGTGGTCAAAACATAGGCAGGAAAACCGGAGCATATGGTACGCGACCTGAGACGACCCTTTACCCTCATTTGCTGTTCCCAACAGGTCAAAAGCAAGGGGAAAAGTTCAGCAACGGAGGGCTGCTGCTGCTACAAGACAGACGAGGATACACAGGTGTTCAATTTCCATATACTAAGGCCGAAACATCATCTAGGATAAGAAATACCAGGGTCTGCATCTGCCAGTCTAGTTATACTGTCAGTTTCCAAGACAACTCGTCAATAACCTTCGACTTAAATAACCCACCCCAGAAAAACTCATTTTAGCCAAATATTATTCCACTAGACATTTGCTTTTAGAGGGCTTTTCTTTTAGAAAACCAAATGTCTTTCCCTAACCCCAATGAAAACTCCTCTCAAATCGCACCAATATTAGTTCTGGTGTGCTGGTCCCATGTGCGAACCGCTCAGTACTAAACTAGGACTGTCGGGAACCAAGGTCCCTTTTCTTGGGGTTGCTTGGTTTGACGCTGTTCCCATGTTGAAAGGCTCGCATGGCCCAACTCGATGCATTCCCACGCTCAAATACAATAATAATAACCATCATATTCACATGGTGACTTTTTCTTTCGGCTTCTGTAACGCAAAACGTGGTCCATCGACCCTTTTTCTATGGAACTTTTGTGGCCCCCAGCCCAATCCGGCCCTAACATGACGACGCCCTCGACGCTCTTGCGTCGCTCGCATGGTTGCTCAGGAATTGCCGTTTCGTTTGTCTTCGACTCCGGAAGCTTTTAGCCTTCTATAGTGTCAGCCTTTCTTTCCCCATACGGGCAAGCCCACTGCATTACAAAAGCCGTAGCGTCTCCGTAATCTAATTAAATTTCGCGCAATCTTACTCTCCCAGACAGAAAAGCAACAACGCAAACCAGACGTGTATTACTGCAAAAGAGAGAAGGTTTCAGATTCGGTCACCCCTCGCATTCTTTTTTCTATGGGGAAAGAAACGTAAGCACTACATTTTGAAGCTCGTTTTCTGTCTCTGCCCCTCCGTGCGACTTGGGAAGACACGGGAAATGGTAAAAATGTAGCTTCGTTGACAGTCGACCCGAGACGAAACGTAACAAGATGCGAAGACGCAGTCTCCGAGTCGCCTCACTCCATCAATTATAAGCCTATATTTAGCTGCAAACTCCATTGCCACCACGTCCATCAACGTCATCAGTTTGTGCTTGTACTAGTGTAATTTCAAAGAAAAATGGATACACGAAAACAAGTATTGTATCTCTTTTTACCCAAGGCGTAGGATTCAAACGGACTATTGCTTTGTCTATACAACACATGCCTTCTAACGATATGCGCATGATATAGGGACTTTGCATATTGCCAAGGTAAAATGCATGTTTAGGCTTCGTGAGAGAGACTCTTCACCATCATCATCATGCATCATGAACAATCGACAACTATGCGGCATAAGGCACATCAAAAATGAAAAGGGACCCCAAAGCGAAAGCGTAATCGTCAACTCAAGGCTAACGAAGCTTCCATAATTTCACAAGCTTCATCTTTCTCATTCCACGATTTGAGAAATCGTACTTTGCCGCTTCACAAACAAGATGACTTTACTTTCTCTTTGGCCTTTTTTAAATCATATCCTGGAATGGTCCCTCTAAAAAAAACCTTCGGCTCCCTATATCACGGAAGAATTTTGTCTCAATGAATTCATTTCCGTAAAGGAAGCCGGGGAAGTCCCATTCGGTGAAACAGATGACAAAGGAGATTAGAAAGCATGAAAGATTTAAAGATCGATATCGTGCCGTACTAATCCTGGTAGATAATGGGAAAAACGAGAACGGTTTTTTTTGGTACGATTCCGTTCCCATTCCCATTGCGATAAGCCTGACATTCAACTTCCATATTCATGCTTGTGTTCATGCATCTTATTCCGCCTCGCACCTCTCAGGGCTTTCACGTTAGCAATTGAAGTACTTATACGGTTCTTTACAAATGTTAAGAATGCATTTCTTAAAGAGAGAGGGGGGAGACCATTTGATGATGAATAGAAAGACCGTCACCGTCAATATCAAACACGCCTTCTTCAATCTTTCCTGGGCTCACCTAAGCTTTCCTAACCAATGCATGTACTTTGCACCCCAGAAAGGATCTCCGGTTTTTCGACACTCCACCCAAAGCCAGGAGATTCATGCGACACAAAACGAATAGAAGACCCCATGACGTAACATAATAAAACTTCTCTAACTTGGCATCCCGCACCCTATTCGCATTAACTCAAGCATTAATCTTTCATCTTTCAAGAAACTACCTGTCTCTTGGATTGGCATGACAAAAAACCTTGATTAGTTTTTCTTGTTTTGGCACTGACGATTCTTGCTTCGTTACTTCAGTTAACGACAGACCAGAAGGAGGTAATGGATTCTACAGAAATGGCAAGGTTGCAACAGCAAACCTACCTCGCACATGTTCCTTGTCAGCGAGAACTAAATTTAGCAATTCCACCATTTTGTGGAAACCCGATGTGCAAATAGCTAAGGTAGGATTTCGCAATTTGCGAGGATGGGCCCCTTGTAAAAGGCCATTTGTAAAAGTTCTGCAAACGCCCAGTTCTCTAACGTCTTTACAAACCTCTAAAACCCAATGCAACAACGGTCCCTCCCGTGGTTTCCTTGCAATGCTTGCATACAGTCTCGTTTAAAAAGTAAGATGTAAGGAAAACTCCCTTTCATAGGCGCGTTCTGGAATGTCCCGAAGATGGTCCTTTTTAAGAGGTGGAAAAGGCTAAAGGGTTAATTGGAAACAAGTAGGATAGGCGCTTCCCATGAGTATCATACATGTTGGAGATGGTGTGAGAAAGTTATAAAAAAAACGGGCTTTGTTAGCTGTGCGCATGGTTATTCCATGCCGGCTTGTGAAGTCTCGTAAACCAAACGGGCACGGTACGGGGTTGCAGATCAATAGCCAGGGTCCGGGCAATGCATTCACGAGATCTTCGTATGTCCAAAAACTGGGTCAAAACACAAGCTTATTCAGAAGCGAGGGTAAGAGGGGTTTATACCAACCCTTCCCCTCATTATTAGAAAAATTTGTTTGGATGTTTCTTTTTAATCAACGTCTTATGCATCAGGCGTAACCGTCACATTTTCTTTCAGCGCCTCCGATTGTTCGTATTACTTATAATCCAGCTAAACTGCACATCGAAGGTTTCATACAAAACTTAAAGATAAGGAAAGACTCGGACCTTTGCTCTCTATTGTCTTTTGCAATGAAAGGTGTATTTGTGAAAAGATGAGACTGTATCACAAAAAACGGCCACTCCTGTGAGGTAAAAACCGACCATTATCTAAGTTTGTCTTCTTTCCACGTTGATCATTGTTGTAAAATCATACAATGAATAGATTGGTTAAATCGATGGTATTCATACAATTCACAGAAGGAGGATCGGGTTAACTTTTTATCGACAGGAATTAGGGTGTATTTTTTTACAGAACGGCAAATATAAACAAATATGTGTCCCAATATTCCCATCAAAGTCTCATTTCTCATCAAAGTCTCCTACTCCTTTCTTGCTTCAATCCTCTTCCCTGTAATATTTATAGGCTATCTTTTTTTCTGCTTCCATCACAGGATTTCTCATGGACGCCAATTCGATAGAAGAACAATGAAAATTAATTTTACATACGCTGGCAAGCGCTCCACCGAACGTGTTACTCTTTTGTCTGTAAACTTCTCTTATGTACACAACGATGATACCAATTAAACTGCGCCTCCCCTGTACAGGAACCCCATTTAGTAGTTGGGCCAGTTCCCAAGTTCGATTTAACAGAACAGACGTGCTGGAATATTTAGGGAGACTTTTCCCCAAAACTTCTTGGCTCTTTGGCTTTTGACTTATCCACGATGATGAGGCAATGCGTTTTGTGTGTGTTTAGGGTAAAAAAGCAGGTCCTCTGCAGTTTTCTATTCTGCTGGGATTCAGTTGCTTTATCCATGACATGGCTAGGTTTCCATTTTTTGTTAGTTTTATTTACAGACTTGGATACGAAGCAAAAAGGGTATGTTTTTTTTTTTTGCACAGATGCCCTTTTTGGTTGAAAAGTGGATAAGAGTTTACAGCGGCTCGTAAGGGCAGTGCTTTATCTAGTTTTCCGTCTCCCTTGTTTGGACATCTTGCGCTTCTTCATGATCATCTCGTAGAGAACTTCCAAACCTTCATCTAAACCGTCGCCAATAATGGCACAGGCTGGTTGCACATGGTACAAGTGTTGAGGCCCCAGCTCATGTAGTCCCAAGTATTTTTCAATGTCTTTGGGGTCGCGGGCCCCCGGTAAATCCTGCTTGTTTGCTAGAACTAATATAGGAACAGAAGAATTCTCGGGAGCTTTCGCTGTCCGTATTAACTCCATTTTGGCCTCTTCCATGCGCTCTAAATCCACACTGTCTAGCACAAACACAATGCCGTCAGTGCATCGCGTATAACTCTTCCACAACGGCCGCAGTTTCTCTTGACCGCCCACATCCCAGACCAGGAACGTTATCCCTTTGGCTTTGCCTGATGAAGCTCGGATTTTTTCGCAATTAAAACCGATCGTTGGCACCGTGTTCATATATTGATCGAACTTGAGACGATATAAGGCAGTTGTCTTGCCAGCACTATCTAATCCCAACATTACGACGTGTAAGGGCGACGGATTGGATGGTAAAGCTTCGAGAAATGAAGCATTTTTACCCATACTGGCCCCCATGGCCAATTTACATGTCCTTTGGCTTGCACGCCACTGCCTCAATCAATGGTAAAATGGTAGAGCTTATCTCGTTCACATATCCGTAAAGTTGAACGTCTTATAATGGTCTCCTGGTCTGCGGAGCCGTGTTTAAGTTCGATAGACACTAACCACAGTCTGGTAATCATGCATACGAATGCCGCAGTAGGAATTTAATCATTATGTCAACAAACCTGTTGTTAAAAAAGACACAATTAGTATATGGGTACAAAACCTCAAAGTAATCAAGTTAAGAAACGGAGCTTTTTTACAAACTAAACGGGCCAGTGTTCAAGTTTTAGGCCTGACAGTTTGGTTTTTAACGGAAAAACGTGAGCCTGGGGCTTTTTGAAAGCAACCCCATAAGCAAGTAAAGCAACCTGCTGACCATCTGGCTTAGAATTGATGTACACCCGAATAACATAACTATACCTCACCCAAACTAATGTACGTCGGTCGGCCAGACTTTAAGTATTGAGTATATCCAAAAGGTTTGTTCACAACACACAAATCGCACTCTGTATGGGCGATTTTTTTACTCGTAAACAAGTTCAACTGAAGGAGAACGAACGCCGACACAACCAAACAGCTTGGAGGTTGAGAACGGACTAAAATGGAACGGGACGAGGCGCAAGCATTATCTCGGTCGTAACCAAAATTTCCGCCTATACGAGACAACTTGGCCTGCTTTTAACCCTGGACTCGGGCATACATCAAAACGCGGGGAAATCCGTTCATCTCTGATTCATATTATGGTATTGGTAAT
Source organism: Lepidurus packardi (assembly GCA_023053545.1). Lineage (NCBI taxonomy): Eukaryota > Metazoa > Arthropoda > Branchiopoda > Notostraca > Triopsidae > Lepidurus > Lepidurus packardi. The sequence goes on from JAKZAN010000002.1 coordinate 9,818,357, forward strand.
AGCTTGAGTTCCTAGACGAAAAAAATAAAATGCTTTTTTCATCCAAAGAGATTACACATGGCGTTACGGAAAGGTAATCAATAAGGACAATTCTATAGCCCTAAACTAAAGTGGAGCCTAACCGTGGTTCAATACGAGAGGGAACCGAGATGGCATCAGGTGAAACATGGTATTGCCAGATTGTGTGTGCAGGTTTCATGTAATGCCCTACACAGACCCTTCACTATATCTCCGTGATGGGGTCCTATCTTCACTACCGTGCACATTTCCGCCCTCTGTCATTCATTTGTCCATTATCCATATGTAGAGTAACGGAAATACAATGTTTCGTGTCTTCCGAGAAAATAACCATACACAAATGACGGCAAAGCCCAATTGTGTAATTGGCTATTTACGTTACGTATACGTAAATACATGCATTGACGTTAATCCTAGACGCATCAATCGACCAGGATTAGGAATGAAAGTGAGTTATTGGAGAAAAATTAAAGATTGGGGGATATATATCCTCCAATCCTGTTCAAAATGGAAAACCAAAACCTCATTCTAAACCTGGACAAAAAACTCGTTGTGACTGAACCCAGGGAATTAAATCTACGGTTTACTTTTACGTCAGAAGAGTTTCAATACCAACGTCTAAGTATTCGTTGCAGCTGAACAACTTTTACTGAAAGATTCTATGCGCGCTTTTCACACTAACAAACAAAGACTGCTTTGGAAACAGCGTTTCCCACAACACTTGACCATAAATCGGGATCCCGTTAGCTAAAATAAACTTCTCAAGTACAGGGACTTGGAAGCTTTAGTAAAAAAGCGACTCCGAACCAAAAAAAAGGAAAAGGGCCAATTTTCGGTACGCAAACTGTAACAACAACGATGCATCGAACAGAGACGCCACTCTATCCCAGATCCATTCACGCGGCTAACTTTTTTTTACTTCTTTCAGTGAGTAGACAACTTATTTTCCGTTTTCTAACGGAACGTCAATTTCTGTCCCTTTGAGGTTTAATAGTTAGCTTTCCGAATTTACAAACGAGACAAAAAAAGAACGAATAGAAGTGATCTTGATAAAAGGGGATCGAGAGAGTTAAAAAAAGGAGCTCGAGACGCGCAAGTCCAAACTTTGCTTTTCATCTGCGATGACGGAGTACAAGATAGCAAACAGAAGCGTAGTGAATGGCGAATAATTCGTTGTTCCCTGTATCCATCTTCTTCCTTTTCCATGTGCACTACTACCGCGCATTAATGGGAAATGCTAAAGCACTAAGCACGAGATCAGTTGCAAGGCTTTTCGCACGAACTGGCATTGACGTAGGACCTGTAAAGCAGACAAAAAAGATGACCCAAAAAAATAACCAAACCTTAGAACATACTTGCGCTGTATCACTGAGATACCGATAAGTTGATCCCTCTTGAAAGTCCAAGCGGACAAATAATCTCCGTAATGCGGCCGCGCTTGTCCTCTAGGGAACAGGTTGCTCCACAGCTTCATTAGCTTCATCCAAAGTTCCAATTTCGACATAACTGCAATAAAGTGGGTTTCACAAATGAAGCAACTGCTAAACTATGCAGAAACCCGACCATGAAATCCACACTCTCCTTCTCCAGCTGGTCCAATCCCACTGCAAAGACAAGACCAATTTACAAAAAGACACTGCTAAAGATACACGTCATAATGCTTGTGCATATTCAAAAGCCATACAAAGAACCAATACTAATTTTTACTAGACACGTGTATTATGTTTACCGTGATATACCTTCACCAAACAAAAGTAAACTGGTGGTCCGGTACAGTTATATATGCAAAGTTCCATGGTTATATATCAAGCAAATAAGGAAAATTGAAGAAATCCTCTCCATTACATAAAAACTACAGAAAAATAAAAAAAATCAGAAAATCAATAGGAGATAATAAAACCCCAAAAGTAAAGCTAGGGTATTGTGTAAGGTACCAAAATTGAATCATAACGCATGTTTCGTGGTCAAAAAGTTTAAGAATCCTCATACAAGACTCACAAGGCTATTAACTCTATGGCAGGGACACATCCAGCAAGTAAAATCGATGCTATCATACTCCAACCATGTCTAATAATCCCGTGAGTGAGGCTTACCCATTAATAAAGCAAAGATTCGAAAAAAGTTTTCAAGGAAAAAAGAAAAAGAAATTATAAAACGGGAAAAAAGATTGCCATACGGCATTCAACACCAGCATTGCTCCTGTTACCACACGAAAAAGAATCAATCTAACCCGAAATATACGCCAACAGTAGTTATTCATCCTCGACCCAAAAAATGAACCTAACCTGCTCAAAGCGGACTTAACTCATGAGTCCTTTCGCAGTAAGCATCTCTCGCATAAGCTTTTTCAAATAGCCCACTTCGCCCGACAAACTTTCGAACTTCTTCCTTAACGCTAGGTTGCTCTTAACCAATTCATTTTCCTGGCCCAGGAGTTCCTCCACTTCAGCCTTTTTCTTCAATCTGTAACGCGTGGCTGCAGTTTTGTTCTGTTCTTTCTTCCTCATTTTGCGATCTTCTGGCAAACGTTTCTTGCCGCTGGATGACGAACGCTTAGACACGCCTCCTTTAGATACGCCCCGCTGGGAACTCGTTTTACGGGTCGCTTTACTCCGCTTGTTCTTGTCCACGACAAAATCTTCGTCCGAGGAGGATGAAGACGATGAAGAAGACGAGGACGAAACGGAGGACGAGGGGGACGGACAGCTTCCTTCGCCATATGGAGAAACCGGAGAAAGATCTGCCAACGATACGGTGGAATTGGGCACGGAAGAGGGCGAACTAAACGGGGGCTGAGGGGTGTTTACGGGTGACACGGCTTCTTCAATCAGGTCATCGATAAACGACGTATCCTCGCTTTCGTTTCCGAAACAGCAGATTTCACCTTCCAGCAGGACATCAAACAGCGTTTCATTCTCGGTTTGCAACGGTGGACTCAAGGGCGGCGTGGGCAAGCACTGGACTTCTTCACGAGCAGCTTCGGGAGCAAATTCTTCGACGCTTTGGAGCAGATGTTCGAAATTGGCCAGCAAATTTTTGTTATCGACAGGAATCATGACAAAACCAGAGCAGTTGAGTGACGGCGATTCTGGCGGAGTAACGGCCGTCGACAGTAAATGGCCCTTCGATTCAGGACTGGAAGGGGCCGTCAAAGGGAAGCTGTAACTCGACTCATCGTCCATGAGCATGGACGATGGGTAGGTCACAGTTTCCACGTCGCGGAAAACTTCCAAGTCCATCTTCTCTCCCAGCCATCCCGAAAAAGGTTCTGCAAGACAAGAAACAAAAAAGCTTAATTTCTAGCGTCACTGAAATGACAAGGTTTTTCAATGTAAATAGGAAATTGCCGTGATGAAACACTCTTGTGGCCATGAACAAGACACGTTTGATCCCCAGCTTGTGTCCCGAGCTAGTTTACTTGATGAGCGGAGCGATTATACCATGCTCGTCAATACCTGGAAGGACGATAAGGCGCATTGCAGCGATAACTGGACGCTTTTTATTCAAGTAGTCTATTCAGGAAATGTAAAATGGCAGAATTTGGATTCCAATGAGATCTCATCCAAATTGTTACTGGTAATAACCAAAGTAAACGCAGTGAAAAAAATCCAGTCCGTCAAAAATTTTGCTTTTTTTTTGTGCTTGGAGTTGACTAGTCCTTTTTCGCGCCTCTTTTCGTTGATGTATGTTTTGTACAAAGTTTATTATACGAAAAACGTTCCAGTGTTTTCAAGGTGAGCGACCCCAAATGGCACACAAAACAGGCCTTTTTCTGTGCTTTTAATAATTGTCCGTAAAAATGACGACAATTAAGCTGCACATGCAAGCAGCCTTTTTTATGGATCGGAGCAGTCAAATATTTTCACTTTCTGCGCACCAGTTTTTCCGAGGCCACGACAATTTCTTTGCCCCATAAAACATGGTAGGCGAACACCATTTTGCACCACTGATCAGCACTTGTACAATGTGGCTTTTGCATTCGCAAAATAAACGCCCTTTTATCACAGCATCAACAGGTCATCCACGCTGTCCTTTCTGCAAATTCATCCACTTGCTAGAATCTTGTTGGCCAAACTGAGCCAAACGAACTACTTTTGCTTGCACGAACTTGCGTTTATACACAGTAATATTTGCCAACTAAATCCAGCAAAATACTTTATAAAACAAGAACAAAACGGCCTGAGCAGCGTGAGAATTTCCCACTTGCGTAATGTGACGCAGTTCGGAGACTTGGAAAACGCTCGATCTATGCACTGTGGAAGCTGAAACTTGTTTGACAAGGACCCCTCGTCGTCCATATTGCTAGGCGCTTGGCCTTTAACGTTTGATCTGACCAAAATAGGAGGCCATCCAAACTTCCTAGCACAAGGCCCTTATGTTTCTATGCCAAACGAAATCTGGATGTGGAACCTAACCTGTAACTATGCAGGGACCAAGTTTGCGCACCTGATTTTCAGTTTCAATCTCACTGTAGTTCAAGTGAAACGAACTGAATCCGCCTTAGCTACAGGCGAGAGCTTACAAGCCTTGCTTTATAATGAATGCTAATCCTTTCAAACCAGTAGCGAAAAAAAGAAAAAAGAATTGGAGCACACTTTTGGATCGAGAGGGGATAAAGTCCAAAGTCGATCCAAACCTAGGGATTTTAGCTGCGTCTATCAAACAGAAGATAAAGCTCGAACTTCTTTAGCACAGTAAACTTAAGTACTATATATGAAAGTAGGTTGCTGGATAACGAGCTGGTTTTACTTATTAAACAAACACAAGATCCGTGCTGAAAAGACACTTATTGAACTAATGCACGTAGGCGACGTTTTAGTTCCTCGGCTAATAATGACGACGTGTTTCTATGTAACCACGCGAGCCCCACACTATGACTGACTAGCGTTTCTGCATTGATTCTGGTCGATTTACATGGTTGAGAGGGCAGCGTTGGTCGTTTTTTACTTTGAATTTACGGAGGACTTGAAGCAAAAGGGACAGCCCGATTGTAATTCGGCGCCCTTCACTTCCACTTCCCAGTCAAACTCACACTGGACGCCATGTAGTTGGCCAACCACTGTCTTATAACTCCTTAACAATTTTCGAATCTCAACTTGCTCTCTTGCCCAGTTGGAGAACTGCCCTATCGCTTGTGTACAGTTGATAAAACGTCAAGAGTTGTTTCCATTCTGGCATAGTACTATAGAGTCCTAACCCCAAAAGCAGATCACCTCAACCTGAAACTGGGCGCTCTGACCGCGATTCCATTCTCAGATTTAGACAGACCTAATTCTGGCGAATTATTAATCTACATCCAGAAGTGCTTTATCATAACAATTGGCAAGGAATTTGCGCACAATCCTACCAATACCAGCCTCAGTGAGTAATAAATGGTATTTTGTAGCCACCTTTTAGGTGTACCTCTATTTGCCGCTTTGCGTTATGTAATAGTACATATTCTCCTAACAAAGCATAGAGCAGCTAGACTTAACGAATACCTCAGCGTGTGAGTATTTTGGAGTGGTTTCAGGGCAACTTTCTCTGCATACTTCTACCAAACTAGGAATAGAGAGAATTAACGATTAAATAGGCGAAAGGCTCAGTTAAAAGAAGAAAAAAAAACTTTAAATGAGCTCGATCCTGGGGCTACACATGTACTAAGGAGAAATTAGATACGCCTATACGATAAAGAACATGAAAATTGTAGAGCAGGTATCAGTTAAGGGTCATCCAGACGCACGGTACCAAAATTGGTGTTCTGCTCGGAAAAATGCAGTGCATTAATGAAAAACAAAGTATTTATATATAACACTACACGTGATAGTCACATGGCTCCCTTTCTAAACTGGAGTATTCTTGACTGAACCTGTTTAACCTTAGCTTTCTTTTTTGCTACAAAAAAAGACGAAAAAGGGAAAAGAAAATACAGAATGGGCTACAATGTCCTAAGAAGAGAGAGATTTTTTCTTGCAGTTAGGGTCAGGACAGACAAAGCATCGTTTTGTTTATTGACGGTGTCCAGTCAAAAACAGTTTGCAGAACCAACTCCCTTTCAGTATTAGCCTTGCAAGGGCTCTAGCAAAGATATTCACTTCGAAAAATATCAAGTGTGCAACTCTCTTAACCATAATTGCAAATTGTCGACCTTGGCAGCAAATAGATTGATGTCATGGTCGCTGTTGAGGGATTGAGAACGCAAGGACGAGAGTAGAAATTCGAAGTCAAAGTGACGTCCTTAATGTTGACTTGAAACTACAGTGGTTCTAAGTTTTGCAAACAACTGAGTCTGACATGAGGGAACTAGGTTGTCTCTGCGAGGTTACCGAGTCTATAACGAAACTGGTTTGGCTTTAATGGAAGTTGTATATAGGCGCACACCATCTGCGCTAAGACCAACGTGTTGATACGACACATTTCTGGATCCCAGTCCGTACCCTTATTAATGGATCTGCAAAACAAACGTGTCTGGCCACAACAGTCCCTACGTCCGTGGCCAGCTGACTTTCTGCGATACCTGTGTCTCGGGATTATAAGGGCTGGGTATGTTAAGAAGTGCTATTTTAAAACGCTGAGCAAAGTCTTACCTATATTGTCATCTTCAAGGTGGCTCTGCTCTAGTTCTTTGAGCCACTTAGACGCCAAATGCTTGCGCGATAATTTGCTTTGCTTCGACAACGGGTTAGACGCATTCTCTCGATCAGGTTCATCTTCGTAGTCGATGTTTTTTGTCGTAACAGGATGCAAAGTTGGAGATGAGACCGAAGCCCACCCTTCCTCAAAAGGTTGAAGCCAGGACTCCTCCATGTCCATAATTTCCCAGTTTTCCATTATTATGATGGGCGAGAATGGACTTGATAAGATGGTAATGAAAAGACGACAGAAATTGTGATTCTGTTGGTATTTGTAGTAAGTTTGTAGTCGATAGTGCGACGGAAGAGGTTGTGTAAACGCTTGGGAACCTAACAACATAATAGATCATTAAAACACCAACGATCAAGCTAATAATATAATATATTGGACTTATATTTTATGCAGGGATAAACTGATGAAATTTACGGAGTGAAAAGGTATAAGAAAGAGGAAGACATGGGAGCATACGGCAAGGAAAATAGGTTACATGTGCTAGGTATTTTAACCTATTAGAAAGGTCTAGTGGGGTTATAATATAATATCTAACTTACGCCATGATTATTGTTGTACTTGCACACGCGGTGCGCGTTGCTTTTGGGGAAACTAGATCCACATTTTAGCGATATATTCGGCGAGGTATAATTTGGTTTGCTTCACGTATAGGCGTCATGGAGGAAACTGACCCTTTGGAATTGATAATGAACTGACATCTATCGGCATTACAAAAGATCGATTATAAACGTGCTTCAAGACTTAAAAACTAAAATGGCCTGGAACGATTTAAGTTAATGGATGTATTAAGAAAGAAGAAATTACAATGTTCAGACATGATCGTAAAAATTGAATTGCGAATTATTTCAGGAGACAAATTTCTTGTCAAATACCTGTCACTGTATAAATCGATTTACTAGTATCCAGAAACGATACAAACATATCGCAATAACCTCGGTGACCCCAACAGCGTAATTGTAAGTGATGTACATCTCAGAATACACTATTTGGACTTTTCGAGTCGGCATGATACTTCTTATTTTTATCTGATTCTTTAGTCGTAGTACGCTAATTCTCAAAAAATAAGGAAAAATTTCATAACTGCGTCATACAGCATCTTACCTGGGCAACCTTTCGCCCATACCATTTTATCCTCCTTCCACACTGCGTGCACTTTCTTACCTTCTTTTAAGAAGTGCCTACATAAGTTTAAATAGGTTCTTGGCTATCTGCTTCAAGTTTTATTTTATAATAAGCTTTAGTCAGAGCAGATTGCAAAAGATAATTTTTATCATCGACTTGGTTTATCGATAAATTTACTTAATACGAACTTGGCTATCTTCAGCAGCATCTTTATCGCGGTCGCATCCGCGTATGCAAGCGGTTGAAAAAAAGCCCTTAAGGTGTGAATAACCATGGCATTTTTCTTTTTCTACATAATCCTATATCTCCCTTCGTTTTAGTATGGCCTTGTCTCGTTGACCGCCTCTTGGTCACGATCCGCCAAGTGAAGCGGGAAGCCCACGCCTTAGAAATGCGGATTCCCGCGACCCCGCCTCAGAATCGTTCACGCCAACTCACGCTCATTGTGGTCGTACCCAACTCGTCACAGACGTTCATCCAAACCCAACCACGCTTTCCCGTTCCATAGCGAAGCCAGCATTGAACGGATGGAAAAAACCAGCGATTTCGAACCGAATTTTCCCGTGGCGCAGAAAAGACAAGGCATAAGCAGGCGCCTCGCGGACGGGAAAAGCCCGGTCCTCGGAGGGCTGGAAATGCCCGGCTAAAGAGTTCGGGAGCGGGAGTTTGGGTGAGCGGGTTACCCCTTATAATGCTCCGAATGGGAAAAAGCAAGAAGAAGGCGAACGAACGGAGAGGAATAAGTATAAGCTCGCAAGAAACCCACAAAAAGGAAAGGGGCAAAAGAACTGGCCAGCAAGGGCCGTAAAACGGAGAGCTAGAAGCAAAACGAACCCAAGAAGACTTCGCGCTACTCGCATCCACTCATTGCGGAGAGACGTCTTAATTCTTTGGCTTCTTTTTGCGTTTTCGCGCGAACAAAATTGCATAATCGTTCGCAAGATGAAACTGCCTTGTAGCCCCAAGTCATTGTTCGTTGGCCGCGGGACAGTTCGCCATGAGCGCCAACGCCCATTACACACGAAGTAAAAGCGCCGAGCGAACGAATTGCATCAAGTGCGCGCATGGATCTAGGGGTTTAAGCGGACAGTCTACGGAATAATTCGCCGGCGAGGTTCCGAGTTTTCGTCAGGAGAGGAGGAGGAGGGTTGCTCTCTGGAGAGTAGTGGTCCGCTAGATCGATACTTTTGTCCTTTTTGCCCTTGGTTTTCTTCTTTATTCCTGGTCCGTTCGTTTCCCAAAGCAGAAAGAACGAACTAAAGCGAGAAGACGGAGACGGGGGCAGGCAAGGCAGCCGAACGGGCGGGGAGGTTCGTCAAGGGAACACAAGCATCAAGGCTATTTCCGATCCGATCCGCGGATTTTCATTTTTTATCTGCGGCGCCAGCGGCTTTGGATGGCTCTGTGTGTAGCTTGGCGCTTTGTCTCTTTGGTCTCTCGGTCTGGTCGTCCCCAGGCCTTGGGCTTGGAACTGAAAAGACTTTGAAACAACAAAACTTGTACAAGCTTTTGGGCTTTGGCTATAGTGGCTGGCTGCTGCTGTGGTTTGGGGGACGACGCTGGCTCTCCCCAAAAAGTTAGCAAATATGCAGCGCCAAAGAACGTGCCGTGCTTGAAAAAGACGCTAGTGTCAAGTTCCACACGAATAAGTTATTCCCAATAAGAAAGATCTTTTGCTTTTGGTGTGCCACGCGAGAAAAAGGACTAACCCCGCACAAAAAAGGCCTGGCGAGGATACTATACCACACACACAAGACACACTCGCTCGCAAAAGGCACAAACGGACATTCTAAAAGCAAGCTTTTACGCACGGTGTCTACGTACTAGATTCCTTTACTTTAGTGCGTTAACGACGCTCCAAGCTTTGCTTGCTTCTCGGAACTTCAACCACAGGGCGCCAAGCTCGTGAACTTGTGCTGGACTAGAAAAAGTATAAAGCGCCTCCCTTGACGGATTTCCTAGCATTAGCCACAACATTGAACTTGCTTATTTGACAGTGCAGGCTTCTTAATATTGTCCTGAAACCCTATCTCACACTGGATTATTGCAAGTTCACCGAGTGCAGAAAAAACGTCAATAATCAATGCATAGTCAAAAAATGCCTTACAACTCCCACACGTGGAGCATATAGCCGTGCTAAAAACTCTCGCGTCTCCCCATCCAGTACAAGGTAAAGCGACTGCACCAACTTTTACCTATGCTATGATGCCGCCATGGTCTTTTTCTTTTTTTTTGTCTTGTTCTTTTTACGAGTAACACTTTGTACCGTCTGGTTCTGACCAAATTAGCTTTGCAATAGCGAATAGCGTGGAATTCATTAAGAAGCCAAAGGCTTACTTTTAGCCGTAAAGAGCAACGTCGGCAAAACTGGTATAATAAATATATCGTAAATCGAATATGGTAAGTAAATGGCCCATGATGGCCGCGACCGTTGCACCAACGCTGCCTCGCGGTCAAGTATCAAAGCGTTGACCGCTCGCTTCAAGTCATTTTTTTTACAAAGAACTATTCAAAATATGTTACAAAAAAAGTACAAAATACAAGTACAACCATAATTAAATTTTCTCTCGTTCTATAACTTTTTAATGCTACCCTCGCTTTTTTGTTTCTTTTTTCTTCCAGGCTCTAATAAAGAAAAAAAAACCCCTGCAAACCACAATGAACTATCAGACGGTTTGGCCCGAGCCGGGCCCAGGGCCAAATGGCTATCCTCGTGCTGCTCACAACAGCACTTCTTCAACTTCCAATCCTAATCCCAGTGCCACATCGAGTAGCAACAATGCGAGTCGGTCATCGGGAGGAGCGGATGATAAAAACTGTCAATCGCAGCAACAGGCCCACAACCGTGTGTCTGTCCATCTCAGTCCTCCCGATCAACGGAATCCCGCCGACTACAGCCGCCCCACCTTCCTGACCCCTAATCCTATGGACAAGTTCCCTTTACCGCCTCCGTTTACCATGGAGCAGTACAAAATGAACATGAACGACGATGACAATTTGTTGAAAGTAGCCACGCATTTCTTGAGTAGCCACGGACAGGGCCGACATTTGGTCCCGTTATCTCGCGACTACCCGCATGCCATGTACGTTGGAGCTCCGCCCAATTACTGCCCGCCTAGCAGCAGTGATAATAATCACCGCCCAGCATCACGAGGCCCAGGAGCGGGTTCCAACAACTTGCCTCCGCCGTCTTCATCTACGTCTTCAGCTCCTAGTAATAATATGCAAGAAAGTGCTGCCGCAGCAGTGGCGGCCAGTCGGATGAGTGCTGGCAGTGGTACCGAGGTGAATCCTTTGATGTCTCCATGCAGCGTTATGGAAGATGCTTCCAGTCCTAGTTCTGGCAGCCAATTGTCTTACGTTTGCTCTTTACAGAGTCCGCAGTCTGCCCTCAACGTCCACGGAGCTCTGGGTCTTCCAGCGCCGTTTCTCCTCAAAGAAGCCAGTGGAACCATGGGCCAAGGCGGTGTCGGGGGTCCCAAGAAGAAGTCCGACAAACCAGGCAGCGACGTGCGTTCGTTTGGGTGCCAAGTCTGCGGCAGAGGGTTCAAGCAAAAGGCCACGCTAACCCAGCACGAGCGAACCCATACCGACGAGCGGCCCTTCGACTGTCCGGACTGTCACAAGCGATTCCGGCAGCAGTCCCACCTGGTTCAGCACTTACGGATCCATTCCGACGAGCGCCCCTACAGTTGTAGCTACTGTGATAAGGCGTTTCGCCAAAAAGCCATCTTAAACCAGCACGTCCGGATTCACACGGGGGAAAAACCCTATGTCTGTCCCCAGTGTACCAAATGTTTCCGCCAGAAAGCCATCCTCAACCAACACGTCCGCACGCACTCGGGCAAACGGCCCTTTAGCTGCCCGGACGCCAAGTGCAAGAAAAAGTTCGTGGATCAGCAGTCCATGGAGAAACATTTCAAGAAGCACATCGAAGAAGACGAGCAGCAATTGCTCGGGGGCCCTCCGCCGCCGCGTAAACCCACGCATCACAATCGAGGCGGGAAATCGGCCAAGGGACTTTTGCGAGTCAAACTCAACAATGACCGATTGGGTGGCGCCGGAGGGGGACCCGTTTGTACCCAGGATCGCGCCACGTCTCCCTTCCCTATCAGTATGATGATGAAGGCGTCCCCGCCTGATCGCAGCGAAGAAAGCAATCCGTTAGCTTCCGAAGTCTCCGAATCTCCGCAACAGCCGCAACAACACCCCCATCAGCAACATGGGGGCGGCGCGGGGAGTGGTACGTACCTTAACCACGCCCATCAAGCATTAAGTCCGTACCAATTCGTGCCGTTTCCGCATCGGCCTTATCCCTACGATCTGCTGAGCATGCAAGGAGGACCTTACGCTTCTCGATCGGATCCAAACAAGTACCGGGACTTGGAAAACGGACATCATGGGCATCTCCCAGGCCCCATGGATGTTCCCAAAGATAGTAACTGTATCCCCAATTATAGTAGCGCGTCCAGTACCAATGCTCCCGTACCCACGGCCAAACCCCTTGTGCCCTAAAAAACAAAACCACCCACTCAAAAAAAAAATATATATGACACCTCCCATAAATGGTTCACTTGCAAAAAAACAAACAAGATCCAACGCGATAACGAAAATCATGTTCCTATGAAAAAAAAGGCCCCTCATTAAATAAAAAGAAAAAAATTTATATTTTTGGGGGTTTTGGTCTGGCGTACTGTACACCCCCGTTGATATGCGATTGGGAGAAGGATGGGAATACGCAAAGGCTGGCCGAAAGTTTACGTGCAAGGGGTCAAAATGAAAGATTTTTCATTTTCGAAAGAGCCATTTGTGTGTGTATGAACGGTCGAAAATACGTGAATTTTTTACTATTATTTTTTTTTTTATTATTATTTTGCGTCTGACGTTGTTTTCTAACTCAGTGTGCCACTGCCTGCTATGATAACTTTTCCACAACTTGCGTTAACCTTTCGCAGCTACAGCTTAATTTTTTACCCGATCCCTGTACGGCAAATCAAGGCAACGCAAATGTGGGGACTTTTTGGTAGGAAGGTTTTTTTGCAATGAATTTGCTTTTGTGATGAATCCGGTGACCATATTTTCGCTTGCGGGGAAATGTAATTTTTTTGCTAATTTTCGCATTGTGCTTGGTCCATGAATGATAGTGGAATTAGTGGTTGAGGTTACACAAAGTTAGGTCTGTTATGCTAGCGTTATTATTATTTTTTTCATCGTAACGAACGAAACAGATACGATGGAATGAGAATGTCAGAATCACGAGCGACTTCTAAGTCGCGCCACTTTGGAGTTAGGATAAGACCGGAAGTGTGGGGTAACATAGTGGGTTTTGGAAACATGTACGAAAATTCGCACTCGGTGGACTCCAAGTCCAGAGTCTAAAACTGAATTCGCATGTCAAAAATAACGCTACGGTGAGCTGTGATGTGCTAATGTCTATTTTATGTGTGTGTGCGTGTTTTAAGAATGCGTTTGTAAGCCAAGAGTTTTTGTCTCAAATTGTCATACGTTGGCGTTATTTTTCTGTTTAACATTGGAAGATTATTCTGCCTTTTTCTCTCGAGTTGTGTAACACGCGTATCTACCGCGGGCCATAGAAAGGTAGTGATATCTTCAAATGCTCTTGTAGATTTTTTTTTCAAGTTTTTGCCGATTTTTTTCGCATTGTTTTGTTTCTCCTTCCGTATAACCAAGCAACATACCTTTTTGGCGCGAAACAAATTATTACTCGGTATCACACAGCTTCCATAGTTCTCTGCTAAATGTGGAAGTTTTGGGGAAAGATACTCGTGTTGTATGTGTGCAATTCTCTGGAAAAATCCTTTGAAACGTTTTCTTTCAATTTTTTGGTTTTTCAAAAGCAACTTTCATGCACAAGCTAAGAAAAAAGTTTGCGCAAAAACTATGTACGGTTGTTTGTGATAGGTGATGGGTGGCAGCTTCTTTCAGATACGATTCAGCCAAGATTTTACGTAAGAATTCCCTTATTTTCTCGTTTCAATCCCCCAGAAACCTTTTTTTTTTGCTCCCATGCCTTCTTAATTACGTATTCCTCTTGACATGCAAGCCCTTTTTTTTTCTTTTTCGCTGCTGGCTTTTTTTTTTTTTCAATTGTTCATTTTTCTATGTAAAACTGCAACTTCATGTTTTTCGGGGATTTCTTTTTTTGAGCAAATCAGAAAGCAAAAAAAAAAAAAACGGTTGGCTACTTCTATTTGCGGTGCTAGACACTGACAACCCAGTATACGTATATTCTGCCTATGCCCTTGTTAACTTTCAAGGATAAAAACTTATGGATACCAGTTATTCCTAATTCCCGTGCATAAGAAGACAAACAGTTTTCTGATGGAAGAAAATACAAGAAAAAACAGCAACACTAGTTTACTCTCCGAAAACCGGCCGGTGTAGTTTGCTCCTTGCAATTAACTTTCAACGAGACAAGATGAATCGTGGATTGTCGTGTCACATGCCCTTCATCCAGACCCCTTTGTAAACTTTGGCAGTAAAATTTTCTAAACATAAAATACCGTTCGAGACCCGAAATCTGATGCAAACAAAAAAATCAACTCCAACGCTGATTCCTCCTACGAAAACTATGCCCTACATAACTATCTGCCGTTTTACTGCTGTACTGAGCGCTGAAATACAAGTGTTTTGTACAAAACGAGTTACAGAATATCCTTATCGTGTTTTATTACTCCTGTGAATTAGATCTAAAGCTGACTGTCTTTCGTGCAGTACTAAGTCAGAATAAGCTAACGCTATTAACAATGAATTGGATAAGTTTTCCCGCTCAAAGACATTTCGGGATTTATACAAATTTCTTGCGTCATCAGTGAACACCACGTGCGAAAAACCAGGGATCTCGTTGTCTTCATCTTCAGTTGCTGTTTTTACAATTGAAGGAGTGTAAAGCATCTTGTCTACTATCGTCTGTCCAGACACTCGCTCGGCCCCGACTTGAATATCAAACAGCCTCATGATCGCGCCAGCTTTAATGGTATAGACTTGGTGGTTACATAGTTCAGAGTCGAATGTGGGGTTTAATAATGCAATAAGCATGGCCTGAATTTGCATCAGCTGAGTACTCAGAGCCACATTACTTCCCATACCCATCAAAAGTCCTCCTCGCTCCTCCATAACATAGATATCGGCTTCGGGGAGGGATTCCAATGCGCTATGAACCTTGAGACACCAAACTTTTGTCAAACTCCCACCTTAAATAGAGCATGACTTTGGCAAGCTAGTAAATTTGCAACACTTTTGTGCTCTTTGCTTTACGCTGCCAAATCAACTGAAAGGAAATAAAAAGAACTAGTTCTTACGATTCGAAGGAGAGTTCCATGATGCTGGCGTTTTTCATCCTCCAATAAATCGCAAGCTCCCCAAGCTTGAATGGTATTTTGACGATCCAATTGGGCCCATGAGAGCGCAGAAGGTGTAATTTGGATACCCAGAACACTTTGTGCAGCCTTTATTTTAGAAGATTGGCGTTTTATGTTTAGGAGAATTTTGATTTAACGTAAAGTAGGAAAAACTTACATTGCGCAATTCTGTTGAAAGTGGAGGTGAAGAAACGGTAATCTTCTTTCGTTGCTTATCGGACTTGGCATTGCTCAACTCAACAGGATCATAATTTACGCCATTTATGATCCTATGGCAAAGCTGCTGGAGTAAGTTGACTCCGAAGTCATCCACGTGAAGAACTTGTGATACGTGTTCAAACTTACCATGTTTCGATCTATATTTGATTAGTTTTGTAGCTCGGGATTTGGAGATTCTAGCCAAATTATTTGAAATTATTGAGCGAATTTTCAAGGAATATGTTAAGGTTACTTGTATGCAGCTAAGTCAGGTACTTGGCCACTGTTCAAAATGTTTAAAAGAATATTGGTCTCATCGTCAGAATATCTCCCATTTAAATCCAAAGCGGACTGACTAGGAGGCTGTGTTTGGACTCCATCGGAACAAAAACTTTGACTCCAAAGAAGGGAACTCCTTTGCGTTGCAATCCATCGCTTCGCTTGAATCTTCAGGAAAATACGAATATTGCTATTATTAGTCTACCGGCGTACTTTACTCTTTGTTAAATAAGATAATTTAAATAACGTGAAAACATCAACACAGTTTACTTGTCTGGACAGAGATCTTACCAGGCTTTCCACTTTACAGTTCTTGGTTAAAAAAATTCTTCGACCAAAAGAGCCTAGCATTTCAATAACATAATAACAAATATACCCGTTCACATGTGGCCGTATTTTTTTTTTTATAATTTTTTAGGCCATGCTAATGTCGGAACCATGAACCATGACATGAAGCCCGAGCCGCGAAACCTTGCACAATTCCGAAGCTTTTGTGACACGCAAAAATTCTAGCCTAAAAGAGCTAGGGGACTTTTTTAAACGTTGTTGTGAGTCTTTTACATACCAATTATTAAATACCTTAAAATCTTTATAGTCTTTCTTTTCTTCGTACGTTACCTTATGTTTTAAATAACGAAAAATTGTTCCCACATGAGCAAGAGAGCTACGTTACTTTCTTTAACTATTGTCACTATTGTGAATAGTTTATTAATGTATTAAGTACTTAATATTTATATCGAATCTTTTTTACCATTGGTTTTTTCCATTTTTTCACGTGTAACTTATTCGGCCGATTGAAAACGACATGAGAAAAAAAAGAAAGTCTACGAGAAAAGGGGTAACTTTTCCCCAAGTCGAGAGTAAAAAGTTTATATTGGGGATTACAACTTCGCATTCTAATTCCCAAAACCTCAAGCCAAGTTAAAAGTTAAAATGTATTTTCACTAAAATAAAAGACCCCAGTAATATGTGTATAGTAACGAACTTATTGATCGCTTCATGGACTTTGCAAATTGACCAATCACTTATTGCTTTCCCGTGACCAATTCTGTAATTTCAGCCTATCACTACGCTTAGCAGGGAAATTCCTTCTAAACTCCTTATTCAATTGAACGAGCAGGTTACTTTATTGAATGACCTGTTCCTTTAATACCTAGGCTAGACGGGACGCTAATTATCATTAACTTTTAATGTTGATCAAGTCGTCCCAGAACGGGGAATAGTTGTTGAGTGTCCAGACGACAAACTGAAAGGTCACTTTCATTGAGCGTAATCCTATGCTTAAGGCTACACCTTCACATATTTTACCGTCACATAAACACTTTTCTGTCAAAAAGTATTTTTCATGTCGCTTTCCTATCAGAAAGTATTTTGAACCGTAAACGATGGACGTGTTTCCGCTTACACCTTTAAGTGAAGTTGTTTTTCCAAGTTTTCTTGGAGAAACTTTAATTCTAGTCCAGCTGCTTATCTTGCGCAAAAGATTAGCGAGAAATAGGAGAGACAAGCAATTAAAAGCTATACTTTCATTAATAAGCAGTCTCCATAGTTTGTTATAACCATCTTTCCTAGTACCTATAGGCCACAATCGCTCGTTTCTTCTGGACAGTGGTGGCTCAAGATTGTGCCAGCAATGTCAGAAGTTACATTCCGACAAAATTTCCGTACCTCAAGAGCCTTATTTACGTACCTTTGCGACCGGCTACGCCCTGTACTGAAAAAAAACACAACGATTATGAGAAGACCTATTCCGGTTATAAAGAGAGTAGCTGTTGCTGTTTTTGATTCTTTTTGTTGCTGTTGCTGATTGCATTCGCGATCAGTTAAGGCCTACACTAGAAAAGAGACTGATTCCGGTTTTTATTCGTATTGGTTCTTTTTTATATTTATATGAGAAAAACGTTTTATGAAGCTAAGAAATGCTATTTTGTCATCCTAGTCCTAACTTAATCAGGTAAGTTGTCTAGACGGGGCTTTAATTAGGCATTAGCTAATGTTGGTCATAGTTAATGAACTTGTGCCAGCTTCATTAAATCAGAACCTTCATTAACAGTTGATTATCATTAGCGTTAATGTTGTTGTTTCTAGACGACTCACTTAAACATGTTTAACTCAGGTAGTCGGAGTTGATTATCATTAAATCGTCCCGTCTAGCCTAGGTATAACTGACTGGGCGATTTAGAAGGGATCGTGTTGAGAACCCTACCTAGGCGAAGAAGTAAGCTTCAAATAACAGGATTGGTCCATTCAACGGGAAAACAATGTGATTAGTCAATTTGCAAAGTCAATGTAGCAATAAATAAGTTCGTTACTGCGTCATTTGAGTTTATAATTTGGCGATGTAAGTGTCCAAATAGTCTCTCCTGAACTTTTTACAGTCTGAAGCTTCTACGTTTCGTTTTATTTTTTCTTTTGTCGTTTAAAAGTTCGACGAATGGCAATAACGTATAGTCTAGCTTTTATTTCAGGTTGAAGAACATGGTCTATATTGTAGAACATTGTACAAAGTTTCCAGGCGATTTCAACCGTCATGTGGCAGCGTAGGATATAAAGGTGGCTGTTGAGCTAAAAAATAAACGAGTCAGTTGTATAGAAGAGTTGTACTCGGAAACATAGTTTTGCTCTAGTGACTTCAATTGATAACGTTCTGTCATCATGGTAATAGGTTAATTTGCTTTCATTATTTTTTTTTATTAAAACGTGTTATTAGCGCGAATGTATTTCCCTTCATGTGGGACAAGCTGGCGTCCAAATTGGCAACTCATGTTGGGAGCTGTATTGCTACGAACACGGAATCAACCTGGACGGAACCGTAAGCAGCCCGAAACGGCCGTCTGACGAGTCCTTCACCACATTTTTTCAAGAAACCGGGAACAACCATTTCGTACCACGTTCGATCTTCGTGGATTTGGAGCCCAGTGTTATTGGTAAAATGAAAACAACCTAAATGCAAACACAACTTAATTCCATAGATATATTTATATCACTTTAGATTCCGTTCGTACCGGGCCTTATCGCCAACTGTTCCATCCCGAGCAAATGATTACTGGGAAGGAAGATGCTGCCAACAATTACGCACGCGGCCACTACACCATCGGTAAAGAGATCATCGACCCAGTCATGGATCGGATTCGCAAGCTAGCTGACCAATGCACTGGGCTGCAAGGCTTCCTGATCTTTCACTCTTTCGGTGGTGGCACTGGGTCTGGATTCACTTCGCTGTTGGCAGAACGACTCTCCGTGGATTATGGCAAGAAATCCAAGCTACAATTTGCTGTATACCCCGCTCCCCAAGTCTCCACTGCGGTTGTTGAACCTTATAACGCCATCCTTACCACTCATTCCACTCTCGAGCATGCTGACTGCGCTTTTATGGTGGACAATGAAGCCATTTACGATATATGTCGCCGCAATCTGCAAGTTGACCGCCCGAACTACGACAATTTAAATCGACTGATTGGCCAGGTTGTATCTTCGATTACTGCGTCCCTGCGTTTTGACGGGGCGTTGAACGTTGATCTAGTTGAATTCCAAACCAATTTAGTCCCATACCCACGCATCCATTTCCCTTTAGTTACGTACGCTCCAATTATTTCTGCCGACCGCGCATTTCACGAACAACTTTCCGTGTCGGAAATCACCAACGCTTGCTTTGAACCCCCTAACCAGATGGTCAAATGTGATCCTCGTCACGGCAAGTACATGGCTTGCTGTATGCTGTATCGTGGAGATGTCGTGCCCAAGGACGTCAACGCCGCTATTGCTGCCATTAAAACGAAGCGCACAATCCAATTCGTCGATTGGTGTCCCACCGGATTCAAAGTTGGCATCAACTACCAGCCACCCACTATTGTACCGGGAGGGGATTTGGCTAAAGTGGAACGCGCTGTTTGCATGCTGTCCAACACTACGGCAATTGCTGAGGCTTGGGCTCGACTCAATCACAAGTTTGACTTGATGTACGCCAAGCGTGCATTCGTTCATTGGTACGTCGGTGAAGGGATGGAAGAAGGGGAGTTTTCCGAGGCTCGCGAAGACCTGGCAGCGTTGGAGAAGGACTATGAAGAAGTTGGTATGGATTCTGGCCCTGCCGAAAATGATGAAGAATATTGAAAAGTGTCAGTGATTTACTTATTTCGTTCAAATTACTTTAAAACTGATTTGTATTTTATGACTTGCTTCTTTCGTTGATTTCTGTCGAGTCCTGTTAAAATGACAGTTACTAATCGGCAATACATTCTTTACTGAGAAATTATTTAGTCCTTTGCACTTTGTTTTGTGAAAAAAACGTTTGGTTTGTGTTAAAAACCGTGCTTCTAACACAGCTAACAGTTTTCCCAGCTATTGACTTTTCAACCTTTCTCGGCAGGCTGAGAAGTTTACTGAAAGAGACTGTCTGACCTGGCCCTCGCTCGATACTTTTTCACTTCACTTTTTCGTTGTAAATGGAAACGTACCATACGTTACCAGAACGAAGGATCGGCCATGGGTGTACTTCACCTACACTGAGAAATTTTTGTAAACAAAAGTAAAAGTTCTGTTTTACCGTAGATCACCTCTTTATTGTAATACCTGTCCTTTGGCTAGAGTGGACATCCATAAGGCTGTGCAAGATGATGATTTACTAAACACCACCCCAAATTACCCTTCTAATATTTTTTAACGTGGAAATTTCAAAAACTAAGTCTTCACATTGAGCCAGTTCGGATCAAACTTTGGAGAGAAAAGCAGACATTTATGTTAAAAAGTTCATGGTTAAAATTATTTTAGCTTTGTCCGTATTTCTGCGTATATTTTCGTTGCTTGAAGTTTCTTCGCTTAATTGACATAGAGGAACTCTTACACTGAGCCTAAATAATGTAAAACAGTATGAAACCAGACTAATAATAAAAGTAACGAGATATATTTTCAGAACAAACCTTCGCATCTTTCAGGTTGTCATGGCACGGCGACACACACTATTCCCACTACTATCCCTGCCATACACGATTCAAAGCAGCGGAAAAAATGTCGCTAAGTCTCACTTGCATACTTTAACTTCTGTTCTCCAAAGCTTCGTTGTTTCTCTTACATTCTTTCCTTCGCATAGTAACTTGGCACATCGACATATAATCTTTGCCACTGTGATCCTAATATACAACTTAATATTGCAGGAGATTGAGCACGAAGTATAGTCTCCACCATTGCCCTAACAAGCACCAATACTTAAATAGGTACTCCGGACTGATTAGCCCGTAGTTCCAAATATTGGAAAGGCACGTGTAAGGTGTGATTTTTCTGCTCTACCAAAAGGTGGCCTCGCCTCTGCGAAGCCCCTACGACTAAAACAGTTTCGCCTTGCCGTAACACAAGCTCATTATTGGACTCGTCACCTAGAAACACGATTCCCCGGTTAAGCGGCCATCGACCAAGTGAATTTTTCGAAGTTTACCAGTAAACGTATTCTTCATAACTCTTGTCTGTGGGTACCCTAACCTGGTATTTCCCGATACTGTATAGGTTCTACTAGGAGGTAAAGGTGGTGGTCGCTCCTAAAATGGTAAGTTGCAAAACAAAACAATTTAGTAACTATTTTAGATAAAGTAAACATAATTTTTACCAAGTCTAAGCCAAAGAGCGAACAAGTTTGCTGAATAGTCTTGGAGTCACATTTATCGGTCGTAAGGGCTTCCGGTGGAGGTGTACCAGCAATAGGTTGCGGCCTAGGCCTCGGCACACCTTGATGTTGAGCTTGGGACCGGTTGGCGACCCCGTTATTGTTGGACATATTATTAGAGGGCCCGTTATTGTGGTTGAGCATTCGATTGGTCAACCGCATTTCCAGCTGACGTTTAAATGTTGGCCACCGTCTCTGCAAATGCCAGCCTCGCCATTTGGACTGAATAAGAACAGCAGCTCTGTGTCTTCGATTGGCTCGCAAAGATTCTAACTGTTGACGCGCACCCTCACTACAATATCGCGAGTTAGTATTATCCTAAATGATATTATCCTAGCACGAAAGCATTGTCTTGTACCTGAGAAAGATGTGTCGTTTTCCGAGAGCCCAGTTATTGCTCACGTTGGAGAGTTTAGGAAGCTCGACACCTAGCCGCTGAAAACAATCGAGGATCAACAGGCAATCTTCACTAGCCTTGTCGTCGGCTCGCTTGAGGCGTTTGAAAGGAGCCAAGACCTTGTATCGTGCATTGAAGGCCTTAAACCGCATGCGATGGGGGAAACCTTAGAACATAATAATAATAGAGTTCAGTGCTTACAGGATTTGGCGGTAAAGGTTTTACCTCCAGCCATAAGATTAACGGTTTCGAGGACTTGCAAAGCCCGGACTTGCTTCATAACAGCAGCCCGTTCAAAACAACCCGCATTTTCTGCATTGTTAGCCCGAATACAACGGACAAAGTGGGGTTTGGCATGGACCAACGTACGGAGAAGGTTATCTAGCCTCGTATGGAAATCTTGAGTTAAAGTTGACACTGGATCATCTCCATTGAGCCTAAACAGCGACAAACGAAGCGTGAAAATCTATTTCTCGCTAGAGATTCTGTAAACAATGGTTATTACAAATCGGTGTGTGATGTAGGCGAGATACGGAAGCGGATGCCTCTCGGCATCGTATCCTGTGTGTAGAGGGCTTTCAATTCACTACCAAAGAGATGCGTGGCAAAGCCAAAGTTGCAACTTTGTTTATGGAAGACGGCAACCAAATCATCCGGTAGGATATCTCGATTTGTATCTAGAGAATGAATAAAAAAAATGTAAAAATTCTGAACCAACCGTTTTTCTCGAATCCTTCTTACGTTTAGAAAAACTTACCCAGAAATTCCGTAGCGTCATACAAAACACGGCCTGCAAAATGCTGGATCGTAAAGGTTCGAGGATCAGGTGTCTTGGGTTCAATCAACCGAGAATTTTGCTTGTGTTGGACCCGAATTCTGTGAATGTAGGACTCGGGGGTACCTCTTAACGCGCATTCACCGTCTAGCATGCTCAACAAACCCGTTCGCTACAACAACAGCGGTCAGGTATGGCAAAAAACTATTTTAACTAAGTTCGTAATTACAAGGGATGACACAAGGTCAATGCAAGGCACATTATCGACGTAGTCGACTTCAACGTCACATATGATGCCTTCTTCCCGACACGATTCAATGCTGGACTTGAAGATATGGGTGTTGTAAAAGTGCTGCATGGTTTCGGCACACAAGTTGATACATAGGTGCTCCATTTGACTTGGCTATCAGTATAACACATCATAACATAATTAATGCATAATTTACCTTCCACCTTTCTGAGATCTACAATACCTTTGGATCCTCAAATCCAAACATGTCCAAAATGCCAATGAAACCATCTGTCGCATGTCGAACAGCGTTGTTAAGAACAGCCATCGAACGACTTGATTTAGATCCGGCTGTCCCAATGGTAGATGCATGCTGACTCGCTACCTGTAATGCAAACATAAATGTATCGTCAGTAAAAAACAAAACAAAGAGAGAAACAGCTCTAGAAATTTGACTAGGGAAACTTTACCTCTATCTGGTTGTGTACAGAATCATTAGAGTCCGAACTCAGTGTCCCGGATCCTAGTCGTTTCAAGCTATTGGTTCTTCTGACAATGGTGGCAACAGTACGGCAATACAGCGCTTTAGCTAAGGCGTCACGGGCCATGTAGCACTACAAAGCGATATGATAAGACACAGCGAAAAAGTGTCATTCATAGAGACACTCCCAAGAAAATTCCGAGAAGCTCTCCAAGGAAGCGCCAAACTTACCATGTTTGCATCGCAAGTTGATTTGACTAACTGGCCTTTAACGTTATGCGTTCTTGTAGTCAAGCCGCGATACAGTGCTGAAGGTGTAATACCCAAGAGATTGGCCACTGCTTTGACTTCAGCATCACTGGCATCGCAATTATGGTCCCGTCCTTGGTTTGTGGAACTGGCTCGTTCAGAAAAGACGACATTGCCCAAGAGCAAGACAGCGGCTAACACACGCACGACATCCAAGAAAGGAATTCCTAATACACCTGCGACAAGATAACACAAATTCACTTCACACGATGACCGACAAATTCCAGCAAGTGAAGCAATCAACTTGGCAATAGAAGGAGTTAGCATACATGAAACAGGTTTTCCGTATCGCGAAAGTCAAATGACATGTAATTGAAAACTATTTGTTAATTTAAGTAATCCGAAAACAAGTTTTTTTTACGCTATTCAATATCTCTATCACAGTGACGGAATGAAAATAACCAACTTGAGTTCAACAGACACGAACTTATGGGGGCAATCGTTCAAACTGACCAATGAAGCAAAACCTCAAGACATTACTTTACAGTTGCTTACCTAAACAAGCTTTCCATGCTTGGAAACGTCGTGCATCCTCGGCTTCGTTTTGTTGAATATCCCCACGGTTCAAGTATCGTAAATTATGTAGAAAATATCCTTCCAAATTGAGCTTAGCTACAACAAAACTTTTATTGGTTTCAAGCACTTAAAAAATTTTTGGAAGTTTTACTTTACCTCGTTCATCTGAGGTCAATCCCGCCAACATTTGATAAAATATATGGTAATTCTTTTCTCCTGGCAAAGGTTTTACTACCCTGGTTTGATCCAGAAAATAACAATGGATTTTGGTTCTGTACAAAGCTCCGTCCGTTACTTGAACTTCAATAAAATGTCCCTTGAATGGAGAATAAGTTAGCAAAATACGGTTTCTCGCTACGTCAACTACAACGAACTTACGATTCGACTTGATTCGGAATTGGCTTGTGTTTTGGCACTGCCCAATGACCGTAAGACGGTAAAGGCGGCTGACAAGTGTTTAAACGCATCCGTTTCAGGACCACCTCCTGCTACGTCGAACAATTGTCGCAACAGAAGCATGGAAGCGTACGTTTTGCCTGATCCGCTGCAACCTAACCAAAATAAAGATTTTGTAATGATCATTCTTTTCTTCTAACCTAACATGTAAACCCATGCTTATTAAATAAAAAATAACTAAAGGCTCAGAATTACGACTCCACTCTACGTTTCCATAAAGAGAGCAACGAAGAAGAATAAACTGTATCTTAACGGAGCTTTTACAAGTAAAAGAAGCGGAGCTAGTGTTAATGTTTTTTTTTTTGGACGGGGCGGGGCTTTAGAATTACACGGCTTATGGAGTTTTGATTGCCTGGATGCTTTACCTGAGAGAATGATGGCTTGTGGATACCCAGTTTCGGACTGTAATCGTACCGCCTCGTGTACGACTCGTAGCAGCGGTGGTTTAGCTACTACTTCCCTTGTACTCGCGAGCGTCAACGGATTGCCTACACCATGGTACGGATTTACGGCTAACAAAATGGGACCCACGTTGGTCTAGAAATGGGTAAAAACCATCAACATCTTTCCCCGAACCCATATTTTTGGTTAAAAACTACTCACAAAATACTCTTCGGCATAAAAGCGTGCTTGCAGCGTTTTGATAACAGCGTCCTCGGTCAAAGGCCCGGATAAATGGATCAAATCTTGGATAGCCGTATAAGGTGTAACGTGACGAAGCGTGCCTCCTAAGAGTTCCGATGAACGCGCTTTTAAGGTACCCGTACCAAATTCAGCTCCTAGGAGAAGAAAAACAGACTCGTCAAATCAGATTTTGTCTTCAGGCTTTTCATTTCCTTCAAATATCAAACAAACAAAAAACACTTACGAAGCTGATGTTTTTACCTTTGACATGACTGATACCCGTAAGTCCATCATGGCTGGGAAACCCTGGGCCTGATGCCGGAAAAGGTTGCTGGGCGGATTGATGCCCAAGACCTTGGCCATCTTCGGTTAAAACTCCGTCTACATTCGCCCCTGATGCCGCCAACAATGCTCCGCCTGCTCCCGTTAGGGCGCCTGGCGAAGTAGGCGTGGCTTGAGTTTGCGTGGGACTAGCGCCTGGAGGTGTGACTGGATGCAAACGAGTGCGTAATGTTACCAAATCGGAATTGAGGCTTCGCAACCGTTGTTGCATGTGGCCGGCATCGCCGGACGCGGCATCTAGAAAGCGCACCAGAAAGAAAAAAAATTGGATTCTACAAAAAATTGAAGTAACAGTACGCAGATGACCATGACAAGCACATTATAGCAATAACGAGTTGTCTAACCTGATAAAAAAGCGCCTAGCGCTGTTCTAAATTACAGTACGCAGCCAGCAGCTATATACGTAGTATAATATTCGCGAGACCTGATTATAAGTCTGCTTTTAAGTAAGCGCTACATTGTTGAACCCGGACCTCTGTTTCCATGTATATCAAGCACACGTTTGGAGGGAAGGACCACATGCGGGTTTTGAGTTTCGTCCCATAAAAAAGAGTTGATCAATGGTAACTGAGGACATAAATCAAACACTTAACCTTGAAGGTCAACAAACTTAATGTAAAACTGAAAGCCTTCAAGCTTCTTGACTTCTTGAAATCCATTTGCGAACGGTCGGCGGACCAACCTGCCCCTATGGCACGTATATAATCGATGCAAGCAATTGTCCTATTGTTGATCATACAGGTTGGGGAGATAAGCGACGCCAAACATAAGATCTCTTCAATGCTAACAAGCTAAACGCAGGAAAACCCCCAACAAAAGCGTTGGGTTAAAAAGGCACAGGTGTTTAGATAAGCTCATCATGGCCGTAATTATAGACGGATAACAAAACGGGTACACAGCCCGATAAATCCTTCCAGCGTACAGAACCGTGACTGCTAATGTAAAAGACTAAGAGAGATTTTTTCGATAGACACGTCATTTAAAAGACCTCAAAAAATTACAAAAGCAGAAAAAAGAGAGAAAGAAGGAAGTGCCAACGCTGAAGTTGGATGTAGAGGCAAAACTTAATCGAGGAAATTCTTTCACTTCTTCTTAAGACCGGAACCCTCGGAATGTTCGAACTGAAAGGCTATTTAGGCTCTCACTACTCGAAAATCTTGCCCTGTGACCGCGACGCGTTTCATAGACAAGCCAAAGTAAGCGTTTTCAGGTGGTACGGAAGGTTTTCGGAGAGAAGCAAGAAGTGGTCTTGAAAAAAAAGAAAGAAAAGAAGAGAGAGAGAAGAAGAGAAGGAGGAGCGGACGATCCATCACACCTACGCGACTTCGGTTCGCCCTTCCCAACTTTTAACCCCCGGTTCTACCAAACGCATTGTCCACCTTTTTGTCCACTACAATTTCACCCTAAACTCACTCAACAATACCTCATTACAAAGTGCGTTTCGCGACCAGTTCGTGCAGTCCATACAAATAAAACACCGTCCATTGACGACTATGTCAAGGCGGAACATGACGACATAAGCACATTTCGTTGTGGTCTGTCTTTTTCTCTCCCCTCTCTCCCTGTAAGACAAACCCCAATTTCCAAATGATCTTGCTCAATGTTTTATGTAAAGAAACACTAGGCAAAAGGTTCGCAGGTGGACAGGCATGGGAATGGTTATTTTTTCTTTCTTTCTTTCTTTCAAGAGCCGACTATACTCTGAGGGCCAGAAAGGGGGCTTCGCAGGTAAAAGCCAAGCCAAGTAGATGCACACCTCCTTGCCAGAGGTAAATTGTCTCGCCGAAGAGGCTGTAAGGGTCCCTTTTGGGGCTTTGTATGAGGCTACATCAGAAAGACCCCCAACCGAGCGACGAATGGGCTCCGGATCCGACGACAACACCATTCTCACCCATCAAGAAAACACAGATAATATAAGAGAAACACAAACTGTGTTTTTCTCTCTTCCAACTCTACTCGTACATGTAAATTATCAATTAAATCGCCCAATACACACTTGTTTCGAAAACGGAATAACCCATCATGGGTAAATGGCCTTCAAGGTTTCGCCAGTTTTGCCTGTCTTGCCCTTCAGTCGCTTAGGGTTAATATTCGGTTATCGAACATTTTGGAAAACCGAAACGTAAATCCTTGCCTCTTTTTAGGAGCTTATGCAGCTATATAATGGTTGTAAAAAGAAGAGAAAAAAGAAGCTGGGGTTACTATACAGTTATTTTTTTATGTAGAAAGTTAGAAAAGGGTTGTTGATTGCATTCCATAGCTTGACAGCTGGGAAATCAAGGATCAGGGTAAAAACAAAACGTAACCACATCTTGAAAACAGCCTGTCAAAGTGCAACACCCGCAGCGTTGACTTTGCGTGATTCCTCTGCTTTAACGGTTCACTCTTTGTTTTAGTGTGGGTTATTCCCTCGGTGTACAATAACGAACTTCTTGATCGCTACACGGACTTTGCAAATTGACCGTCACATTGCTTTTCCGTTGTTTAGGTAGGGAAATTCCTTCTAAACTCCCCAGTCAATTAAATGAGCAGGTTATTTAATTGAATGACCTGCTCCTTTAATCGACTGAGGAGTTTAGAACGGATATCTTGTTGAGAACCCTACCTAAGAATAAAGTAGGCTTCAGATGACAGCGTTGGTCTAAACAACGGAAAAGCAATGTGATTGGTAAATTTCCGGTCCATGTAGTGACTAATAAGTTCGCTACCGAGTCCGTTTACAGACTTGACTCCTACTGGTGTTGTCCTAAACTGGTAACAGAACCACGAACACCAAATTGTAAAGCGAATGCTGGCTTTTGATCGGTACCCAAATAGTGCACCCATTTCCCCAAACCTGTTAAGGTTAGGTGTATCATAATAATCCGGTTGCTGTAAGGAAGGTTACGTGGTAAAAACACTGTATTATAGAAAACGTGGAAAGAGACGACCACTGGCCGCTGACGCATGCATTCAGCATCCCCCTAACCAAAGCAATAAAGCTTTTTGGTAGCCTTTTTCATACTTCACACAGGTAAGGAGGCTTTGCATACCGATAAAGCTTCAGTGTGGTTACTGCCCTCGCATTTCGGTCATTGGTCGCCATGACAAGCCAAAATGTCATATAATAACGGACTTGCTATTATTTTTTCTTAAAAATAAGCTACAAAGTCTCTTAGCTCTCGTTTTAGCAACCTGCGCATCCCATCCCTATACTTATGCGTCTGGTGTGTCGTCCAAGGTCTTATGAGAAAAGAAGAAAAGAAATGGAAGCCTTTTTGAAATGAGAATTTCCCAAAGTTGCCGGCACAATGGCTGCAAAGCTAATGCTGATGGACCGCTTTTTCCTCCCAACAGCTTTATAGACAAGACACGCAGCATCCAAAAACTTTTTTTTTCAGTTCTGCTGGAGGTTGATGATGGGATGCGCTGTCAAGAGATTTTTCAGCACGCCTTTAGACGACCGTTTGTCTTTCTCTCCCAAGTTCCTACTATTGATACCATCACCCTTGCTTATTTATACACATACCTCGCCGAAACTGTTCCTCGCTTTTTCCCGCAGTCCCAAACTCGAGATGTTATTAATAATGGAAGAGGAAAATAGTAGTAAAAATATAATATAAGTTCTAAAACTAGGGTTGAAGGGTAGATTTCTCCTCACCATTATTCGCGTTAGCACCTGAACAGAAGACAAGCTAACTGACGTTGGCATGGAGATGAGATCCCTGCGTATTTTTACCTGAAAGCTTCAAGCAGACCTCGTAATAACGTTTCATCAGATAAGAAAGCGCCAAACTGGCTTGTTCAGTGGTTTAGTTTAAAAGTGCTTTCGTGTTTTCTCAATTAGCAATTCCTTGTGCGGCAAGGTACGACCCGTTGCTAGAAACTCGTTTATGAACTTGGTTACATTCTCACCCTATACTTTCGTTCGGCTTTTTTGGCTCCGTAAAAAAACTGCAAGAGGCTCCAAAAGCTATAAAACTCCATACTCATCTATTTGCCCTACATAACCCAATGGTTTCGACCACACTTCTGTTCTGCCAAAAACCATTAACGACTTGATAGCGTTTGGGAAACTAGCGAGATTACGATAAATACGTGACCGACTGGTTAGAGACAAGCTGGGAGGCCCACCATCACCACGCACACATCACACACACAAAAGCTATTTGCACGACTATATCATTACCAGTGTACACGTTCTAATGGGGACGATAAGATGAGCTAAATTAACGCTACTAATGGCCAGCACCACACCGACAGACTCTAAAAACAAGTCCCGTTACGACACTTGCACATTAGTTGAATGCTGGAAATCACCTTTGTTCGATAACGGTTAAAAAAATTAAAAAAATGACTCATTTCCAATACAGGAGATGCATTAAAAAATGGAAAATAATAAGGAGATCCGTCGCCCTTTCATTTTTTTTTACCTTGCGCTTTTCGTTCCGTTTCCCAAAATTTTTGTAATTCCGTGAAATATTTATCCAAGATGAAGACCTTGGAAAGCCCGAGCGTGGCCATCACCACTGGTACACTTGCTACTCACGGCAAAGGTAACCGAACCATATAGGCTTTTAACAAAACAAAAAATCGCAATCACTGTAAAACAAGGCAATGCGTTCCGTGTTTCCACCGTCTTCGGAAACTTAATTCGAAATTCCGTTAGCTTCCATGGGAAGCTATTGAATTCAGCTCAATCCCCAATTGGACTATTTTTCACGCCACTTTTTGGGCTTCCTTCAAGCACTGTCGCAGTTGAGGAACCCACTGCTTTTTAACTTAACGTTAACCTCATTTCAGACTCATCTTCCATGGCTGAGAATATTTGGCAAGGTGTAAACTGAGGAACACACACACACGTAAATAAGAGCTGACTCTCAGGTGAGCAGTGAGAAGATTAGCACGTCCATAAGTTCAGAGGAGAGGAACTGCAACTACTGTAGTGTAAGCTAACTACTTGTTGATCTCTGTTTAGGTGAGCAGCCACCAAGCGCCAGAGGAGGCCAGCAGACCAGAGCTAGCACCAAACCCGCTGCATGGGGATTCAACAAGAACGGGAACTTTTCCAGCAGGTATGGAAGCCCCAAAAGCAGGCCCGGCGAGAGACGGCCCCGTGCCAGCGAGTCCCAGCCAGGTGTAGCTGGGGGGCGGAATCCTCGGCGGTAAGTAAGTAAGCTGCCCAACAGGTAAAAGGCCCAAGCATAAAAAGGTGGGCGGTAGTAAAATGTGCACTAAGAAGATGAGACGGGAATGAAACCAAGTGCAGAGAGTGGAACAACTGGAAAAGAAAGAGAAACAACGACAAGCTGCAAAGTTGGGAAGAAAAAGGGAAAAGAAACACGCGGACAACACAGAGGAACTTCTTTGCCGCTGCTGGGATTTTTTGCCGCTGCTGGGATTTTTTGCCCACTTGGGACCATAAGAAGAAAGGTAAAAAAAAAGAAGCTTTAAAAAGACATCCCCAATCTTAGCCAACTTTCGAAGGTTTAGACGCGGCTTTAGTTACACGCAATAGTATATTTGCTATAC
The DNA here is from genome assembly GCA_023053545.1 of Lepidurus packardi. Classification (NCBI taxonomy): domain Eukaryota; kingdom Metazoa; phylum Arthropoda; class Branchiopoda; order Notostraca; family Triopsidae; genus Lepidurus; species Lepidurus packardi. The sequence continues at coordinate 9,849,276 of JAKZAN010000002.1, forward strand.
ATATAAACAACAAGTTGTTTACATTTGATATAAACAACACTTTTCATATATTTCTCCTTTTACAGTTTTTTAATCATGGGTAATTATTATTCCCTTGGAAAGCCCCTGATGGACAAGGAGGAGACTTCGCAAGACTCTTAACCATCATACACAACACCTATCTAAGCAAAAACCGTTGCCTCTGTTGCTTGCCTATCGTCTATATACCTGCCCGTTCCAACACTGTAAAAGGGCATCTTCCCCTACCGCTGTATTAAGATTTAAAAAATGATACCGCCAGCTCAGCTTGTTCTGTCTCTCTATTTTTCTCTAGACTTATATGTATTCACAGTCAACAAAAATATTCGTAGCCTTTTCCCAACGAAAGCCAATGATTCAGTTGCTTTCGAATTGTCTGCATTACGATATTTCGAGAACCGTGGCGCTGCATGAAAGGAACACACGGCAGATATTTAATGATTGGAAATTTTCGGTCTTCTCCTTTTAAGAACTTATATGGAGAATAGAACAACCAGAATCCTAACCGGAGCCAAGGTAAGAAGCAGACCAAGATGCACCTGTTTCATTACTAGAAAACTCGGTTGCCGGTTTGCGCTCCATCCCTGTGTCCCAGATCAGGCTTTGGGTTAAGGTTAAAGAATAACGAGTGTCACTGACTTACTTTGGACAACTACCCCATAAAATGTACAGATTTTTCTTAAAATAAAAAAAAAACTCTTCGAAAACCTATGGAGCTATTGAGCATGACTACTTATAAATGAACCTGTATGTCTGTTGGGCTTGCAAGACAAAACGACTATACCTTTAAAAAGAAAAAAAAATAGAGAGTAAAAAAAAAAACACACAATGCAGCTTTTAGCTACACCCAATCCTGTTCCCACGATTCACTCCTATCGATGAAGCTTGAAGGCCTATTTTCTTTTCGGACTTTCCTGTTTCAGTAGGCGTTACAGTGGACTGACTACGTGCAATAACTTTGAGGGAAAAAAACCTTCGACAAGTTCACGGTTCTTCTTCCTAAGAGGGTTTACGTGTACCGGAGTAATTAAGCGAGTAGCTCGGCTTACTCTGAGCACGTGCTCAGGTACTTCGTTAAAACTTATGTCACCCTTAACTGCTCTACCAAAATGAAACAAAAAGTTGAAAACAAAGATAAACACTAACAAATTTATGGTTGCTTATATCAAATTCCCCATCTACTAGTCACTAAAAACTGACAGTTTGCTCTCGCCATTACTGATACATAGCTGCAGAGCGGGCTTAGAAAGCACCAAAGCTTAACATCTCCAACCCGTCATCGTTCCATTACATCTCACGTACCTGCACAGAACGGGGGACTGTTTACTTGTCTTTTCTCAATAAAACGCTAATTCCCTTATCGTTCACCCTTAAATCCCTAACGGCTCTTGCAAATTCCACATCGTAAAGAATTTCACGATTACTGCACTAGAAACCTGCCCCATCACCTGTTCCGTTGCTCTACAGTACATGCAGGTTTCAAAATAATCAGAAGCAAAGCTAGCAGACTCCGCAAGGGAAGGCACAGAATGAGAGCGCATTTTGAATTGCCAAGATATGCAGACTTGCAACTAAATTTTCATAGTACTTGGGCTACCTCTCGCTCCTTTATGTTTAGTATTCTAATACTACAGGTAGTGAGTTCAATTTATATACCGACGACCCGAGCCGATAAATGCGGTTTTAACTCCATTCCATCAGTCACTCCGTCAGTCCCTATATTCTACTGCAACCAAACTCGGTTCTCCGACAATCTTTTTTCCGTCCTTTTCTTTGCTTTATAGCCTGCTTTGTGGGCCTGCGTGCATGCCAATGTGAACTACAGGGAATAATAGTCAAAACAGGTTCCCGTATTCCGTGGAAAGCCTCCTAGCCACGGACAGGTAACAGAAGGGAACCTGCTTGTATCTCATATCTAACCTAAACTTGCCTTCCATTGCCTGCTAGCCGAAGGAGTAATTTGATTCGAATGTGGATGTTGTCTGTGATGGCTGATGGTGTGTTCCTTTTATTTTTCTCTCCTCGCTCTTGTCTATCTCTGTCTCTCTCTCAGCTCTCGGTGATTTTAACCTCTCTTGCCACCAAAGTCGTCACATTCACAACTCTCCCTATGCTCTGCCACTTCTCACGTCTGAGCGACCTGGGGTATCTCCTATTCACAGCCTATCATTTGTCTCTCTCTTCAAACGTACTCTTAAGACTTCCTTTTACGTTTTTACTGTATCTATTTTACATACAACCTTCCTTTTTGTTGGTAATTTGTAGTTGTGAAAAGGAAAACCAAAGAATCTAAGCTTGAATGCCAAAAACAAAAGAAGAAGAAATAAAAACTTTGGGGTCTTGCTTTTGGGAACCACAAAAAAAGGAAAACTTGTGCTCCGTGCAACATCAACAGCACTATGATTTGCCCAGACCTATGATTATCTTTCCTGATGACGTTCTTTTTGCGACTTCTGTTACGGGAATCTCTGGCACACCGTTCCGCGTCTCAGAAGAAATAAAAAAAATATTAAAAATGCACGCTTGGACCCCATACATTACGAAGATGTTTTCAACCGTCTGTCCAGTACCGTATTCGCTGGAGTGCATTTTATTCGAGCACAAAAAGAAAACGTCCTGGAAAGTTGAAGACCGGCATTGCATTTAAATTGAAATGGCAAAGTGATGAGTGGCACGACCAAAAGCAAAAGTCAACCCAACCAGCTCCAAAATGGTACACGAACAGTTTAATCTCTTGCCAGACATTTTGCTAGAGCCTCCAAATAGAGCAGTGTCATAACTGTGCATAATGAAAGAACCGGGTAGGGGTCATGGCAAAAAGTTGCGCTGTTGTGCTATGGTGTAGTGGGATGACTGAAGCGAGTTAATGGGCTTCTCAATGAGTCTGAACAAACGAACCAGAAGCCTATCCTTGGCTATCTTGATATGCTACCCACATCACCCAGTGCGGCACACAAGAGCAACGCCTTACGCGTACAACGCGGGAGGAAAAAAAGCGGGCATAATTACAGGGCACCAGCAGTCTTAACAACAGCACATATGCATAAACAAGACAGGTTGCGTTACACAGACTTGTTGTAAGAGCCTCCGGACCTTCTCTTGGACTTCTTTTCTCTGCCCTGCATCTGAGTTATCCTCACCTGCAGGCAACGAGCCGTTCTTTCCGCTTCCATTTTACCCAAATCTTTCACCTGCAGTTCCAACAAATTCGTTTCTTCGGCAACGCGTGCAGACATAGATTTAGTTCTGCTTTCAACCATTGAACGCCATCTCGTGACAACCCCTATACCTATGTTAAGTCGCTCGATCACCCATTCCATCAGTCCCAAAAATAAAGCCTAAAGCTACGACAACAGTACGATAACAACGTATCTTCGAATGTAAAGGTTTTGTGACCAACTTTCTCGGTCTCAAGAGGATGTGTGGGGGCTAAGGAACATAGGAGAGTCGGGGTTCACAGACTTGCCCATGCCCCCGCAAGGTAGGCATTCTTAATCTACTAGAAAAAGGGTTCGAGAAGAGAACAAAACATTCACAAAACGGGGACTGAGTTTTGGACTGATCTAAGATACGAACTGCACTGCTCTGTTTAAACCATCGTTATCTTTTTTGAACCGCGCTGGGAGGTTTGAGAATTTCACCCTTCGATATTCTGGCCTTTTACCTGAATCTTCTCTTGGGACTGAGAAAGTTGGTCCAAAACATTTGAAGACACTCAACTGTGTAAACCTATAGACAGTGGCTTACGACGTTTCCCGTCTGATCGGAACTTGGAAGTTCGTTCCGACTGCCAATAGCGTGAACGCTAAAAAAAACGTTTTTCTAAAAATAATTAATAACGAAATGAAACCAAGCATACTATAGTGGTAAAAAAACGACCCAATGGATACCCTAGAGATCGCTTATCCAATTATTTTTTCCTAAAATCCTAGGAAAAATAATTGGATAAGCGATCTCAGGGTATAAATTGGGTCGTTTTTTTTTACACTATAGTACGTGCTGTTGATATCCGACTTGATGCAACTTCCGCGCGGTAGCATATTTTGGACCGAACACTACGTATTACTTTAAGCGGGAAATTTCACATTATCTCGGACTGTCATCTTTGAATTAATGGACGTACATTATCAAAGACAATCACAATTCCACTGGTATAGAAGAGCCCTAGCGTGACACAAGCGTGACACTGTTTATTGCTATTCAAGAAAGTAGATAGCGTGACACCTTTAATTGTTTTCCACAGAACTCTGCAGTCCATAAGAAGAATTAGTCTCATCTTGCTAAAAAAAGTAGCAAAACCTGACCGTGGAAGATTGCAATTTTGCCCAATGACGTATTTTCCCATGACTTCTTTTGTTGAATAAAAACTTCTCTTTTAAAGCTAGGAGATGATAAGCTGGAACACTTTCGAAGATATCCTAAAGAGTGTCAACGTATTGTGCGAAAGATATGCTTAACATGTTTACTTGCAGTTTTACGAGCTTTTATTTAATAGAATGCTCAGTATTGGAACGAAGGGGAAATTGAATATTTCACTTTACCTTTGGTCTCGAAAAGTCGTTGCCGGCGTGGAAATGGTCTCGCACGAGGCAAAGTTCCGTAGAGTGACAATTTACGATGGCGTTGGTAAAGAGCGAGAACTTGCTGGTGTGTCGGGCTGAAAGAGTCATGTGGTAAGGAAATTGGTTCGTGGCTATCGGGTCCCATAATACCATCATGGAACATTGCTGCGGTCTGTAGCTCTGACACCATCCGTAAATCGCGACGACCCATAACCCGACCGGTTTGATCAAAAGCGTTAGTTCCGGTTGTGTGTGGGCTTCGAACCGTGACGCGTTTAGCACTTGTGCTTTCCGCTCGTGTTCGCTTCATGTTCAGGCTCATGTTCCATTCAGCAAAGCCACCTTCAGAATCAGAGGATGAGTCCGTGTCAAGCGAATAGACAGACAGTTTGTTGTCCCTTTCTCGCAAAAAATGGAAATCCCGAGAGCGAGGGGAATGGCAGTGCAAACCTGAACCCGAGCTCTCACTCGGAAGTCGTTGGCGAGACATAACTCGACTGCTCTGCCCCGCTGGACTTGGATGTTCCCAATATTCCGATAGAGTTAATGGCACTGACCGACGCCGCTCGGCTAGATCGGTCTGATTTTGACATTGACTTGGTTGCTGTCGACGGACCAAATCAGGTGGCGGGACTTGCTTTGTTGGACGTGGCTGAACTTGGAAGTGGGTTGAAGGGGTTGTTAGTGCACAAGGGGGCGGTTCCCCGGCATGCAATTGTGGTTTGTCTCTGACCAGACGGAAAGCGTTCCACACTCGGCTGCGTTTACTGCTTTTGCTCACCTTTTCCTCTTGTTTCTTGGCGGTAATAGCTTTATCACTGACTGACTCGCACCGAGTCTTGCTGTTAGCCTCCAAGCACCCGAGCGACGCGTTCGACGTCGACGGTTCACCCTGAGCGACATCACCTGCTGCTCCACCACCACGCGGCGGTTGCTCCGAGGCGGAACTAGAGCGAGTTTTCTGAAAAGTTCGATGTAGCACTGAGGAAACGAGAAAGGTCTTCATTGTTTTGAACGGTAAAGCTTTGTCTTAGCCGTCTTCACCTTCTCTACTCTAAAAATACGGTGCCACAACCTACACAACAGAGGTGCAATTAGCATAAATCTGTTCTACACACTAAAAACTTTTTCACAACTGATTACAAATTAGTCAGCTTTCACTCGGCTCGAGCTGAAGCCACCCAAAACACACGTACGGTAAGGCTTGTCAGCAGGTTCCGGGTTAAGATTTAATGGGCCTTCCCGCAATCAATCTCATGATAGATGACGACTTTCCAAAAGGTGGCTAATTATAACCCGCAGGACAGGAAAGTCGATCAAATACCAAGAGACGTTTTTCTGACACTCAGCCAGGTACTAGAATGCCATGATGGATGTCTTCAGGGGTACAGGTTTTAACACATCCACAACACATCTTGCTAGGTCCCCCCCTCCTACCGACTAAAAAACTTGCCTGTAAATCTCTAATTTGTGTCTTGGATGATACAATGTTACGGATGTCACGGTATGAAAGAGCAAAAAAGGCTAGACGGATAATCTAACGACTCTAACATTCCTGTTGACGAACGTTCGTTACCTAGAAACTTCACCGGAGGACTTGTACAGGAATACGAGATACAACTCCCACATGTTGTACGGAGCACTTACAAGCCTGTACTAAACACGAGCAGAAGTACAAACGTTACCTAAGCTATAAGCCGTAAGGGTAAGACAGCTCGGAGCAGAGCTGGGAGGCTTTTGACTTTTGGTGACCACAAAAGCTGCATACCCAAAACCCGGCTACCAGCTATTCCACCAAAACAAACAAGCATAAGACACTCAATTTATTCTCTACGACGCATGATCACGAGCGCCAGGTTGGGGGTGGACAGAAACTGCCAAGGGATAATGATGAATTTCCTCAAAAAATCTCCTCTACACTCCCATAGCCAAGGGTACTTGGGTTTTTATGGCTCTTTCCTGGCCACTGTCCGTATGGTTTCAAGTAATCTAAACAGTCTAAAGGCAAGGTCGATCAACCGCAAGGAAGTTGAAGACTTACACAACGACCCAAACTCGTATGATAGTCAGGTGTCACTGCGGTGTCCACAAGTCCTCCTCGGGAGGTTTGAAAGAAAACCTATGCATCCAATACCCAATGACAAAACGAGCCGTTCAAGTTTAGAAAAGTCTTAACTTTAAAATTCGCAAAAATATCTTCTTGCGTTTACCTTTCCAGGAATAATTTCCATAAGGGGCTGATATGTTGTTAAACTGTCCACACAGGTAAATCTTTTCAGTATCTATACCTACTGTCTATTGATAACTTTAAAATACTTAAAAAAACGCAGTCCAGTCACGACTTTAAGCAAGTCATTCACGCAAAAGACATTTCAACTAGACTCAATGAAGTCTTCGGTGTGAATATGGTTTCTAATTGTAGACTCGCGGATAGGGCTCGGTAATTCGCTTTTAAGAAGGGCCCCGGGCCTCGCGTCTTCCTAGGTGCTCTATAGGGCAAAGTTTTTTCATAGGCCACATATGTGTCGACAGCTAGCAATCAACGTCTGACCTTTGACCTTCCCTTACCATAAGCTTCTGGCCACAAGCATCGCACATCAATCTCACACTGCCTGGCATTCCGGATTACTTCATGCTTACCGCAATTGTACCATTGATGAGCAGCAGCAATTAAAGTTTTCTCACAGTCTGAAAAACTTGCAGGAGTACACTAATCACTGTTTAGAACTGACTGAGAAAAGGATAGCCAATTAGTCATATCTACCACCACTTTCCCACCATAAAAGTCTATCCTGCACTGCCAAGGCACAACAAACACAGTCTGGCGCGAGAACACCGAAAACTTCCGCCGCGGACCCGAAGCCTAAAAGAAGACGATGAAAAGGCTGTCGATAAAACACGAAATGCGACACGTGAATGGTAAAACGCGAAATTATCCTGCGAAATCCCGCGAAACGTGGTATAATGCAAAACTTATAACTACAGACTACTTATAACTATATACTTCATTGGTTTATTAGACACTTAGAGACAGATAAAACGCTTTTTTGATGTCTGACAACCTCATAAGTTACAACCCTCCTATTTTTGCGTCAGTAAAACACGAAACGGTTGTTTGGAGCCCAACGCCGTCAACCAATGAGAGGGATGTTTTACAGTTCGTTTCGCGTTTAGCATTTCGCGTTTTATCGACATGGCGTGATGCAGGCAGGTTCTGGCGGACTGTGACATAATAACATGAAGCTATTGGTACCTCCGCGTCGACTCTTGGCGCTGCTGTTGCCATCCAAAGTGCAAGGGAAAAAATGCTCAGACAATTCCTGAACCTAACCTAGCTTAGCCTAATTTAACCTAACATAGTCTAAATTAACCTAAACTAGCCTAACCTAACCTAACCAATAGTAACACTAAAAAGAAATGAAGTTTGTGAGTTGCACTTTGCAGGAGAACAGCAGCGCAAGGAACCGACGCCAAGGTACAGCGGTATCGATAGTGACTCTGTAAGAGAAAGAATGTACAGAATGACAACACAAACAGTACCTAGCATGCTGACTGTTTAGTAATATGGCCGAAAGTACTTCGCCGGTTAAAAGAGAACAGTTTATCATCGACCCCGAAGAGTTGGCCCTCAGAAAGCGATTACCTAGTAAAGGTCATACTTTTCTTCCTAACGACATTTATGTTGGAACCCACACGCAGCATAAAGTAAAACTTCAGACTTCAAAACTGTAACGAAGATACAGTAACTGAAGTTCAGTTACTGTATCTTCGTTACAGTTTTGACCTTCTTCGAAACCCTTTTCAATCTTAGGAACAATTGATTCGGTGTCAAAAACTGACAGAAAGTGGCGAAAGCTTCAACATACACGGTGTAGGATCTGCGACGACAATAGCTGCGAATTTGGCCTTACAGATACAGAGACAGCATTTTCCAACCGTCAGTTTGCATACTACAACATCAACAGTATATATTCATGGTAAGAATAAATCCTGCTGTCTTGTTGGAGAAAGTTTTTATATGGTTATTATTCTACTCGTAGAAAAGAACCAACGCGGACCAAGCCAACCTACACCAGCCATTCATTTGCATTTCACCCAGGTCAAATCAGCAGAAAACGAAGTGTCTTTGAATTCTCAATGTTAATCAATTGAACCTTCTGGGATATTAACATGTTCTTCACCTTGAAGGAAATCGTGCGGTGGTTGGGTGTGACGGTGTTTGAACTGTGGCTTTATATGTTGGGCCTACTCATCTTCAGTGTCTTACTAGTGCTCAAAGTGGAGCAGTATTTCGATTACAATTGGTGGATCGTATTTTCACCGTTGTTCGTTGTGGATGGTTTAAATTGCTACTTTTGCTTCATCGTAGTGTTACGCATGTACTTGGCTCGACACTATAAGGGAGCTCCATTGCGAGCACTTTGGAGTTTTGTTGTCTTAGGAATGAGTTTCGTATTCAAATTTCTCTTATGCTTAAAATTAGAAGTGAATGTGGTACTAGAATCCACGGAAGTTACAGCTCCTATTTTTACTATACTTCAGCTGTTCATGATACGAGCTTGTCAAATGCATTGATATAAATATATTTGTAAATTAAGGAAAATGTATCTTTGAGTTTCTTGGCGATTGTTGCGTGTATGGTTCTAGAAATAGTCTACTAGTATTACTTTTATGCATGGGTACCTTTCTGCTTTGACAGCGCAGAACTCGACGTTAAGTGAACAAACAATATCGCAGCAGCTAAACGTGATTGCATTTCATACATATCGACGTCATGGGACCATTCTACCCTACCCCACTTTGTGGCCTGTGACAAAACACAATTCAGCATTTGGTTACCGTTTACTTTACTTTTTCTTCAAAATATTTACTTGAAACTCATACTCCAGCCTAGCCAACGCCACAGTTTGTTCCACTGTCATAAGTCTATCCACGGCACCCAACATAAGAATGACTGACTTGATAGCTTCAGCGCCAAACATGAATCCTACGAAAGATTGTTCAGTCGAATATATGCAGGTACAACGGCCCGATTATTACCCGTCACTGCCCAAATGTCGTAGGAAAGTAGGTGCTTTTGTAGTGTTTCCCGGGCTTTGGTAGAGATCGAAGGACCTGTAATACTGAAACTAGGTTCGACTTCGATATGATAACGTTCGGCGACATGTTGAACCACTGGGTCCCATTCTGTCTCTTGTACTGCCAACAAATCCAAAGGTTCCTAACCACAAGGAGAATCGACAACGTGATTAACTTTTAGTCCTTAAACAACAGACAAAACACAGCTTACTTCTTGGCGACAGAGCAGCGTGTCGGTCTCCAAGTAGGAGAGAATGTGACTAACGATATCAAACTTGGTTGTTCTAGTCGGGTTATCCAAGACTGTGTTGCAAAGGCTATTCTGTAAGCAAAATAAAAGAGGGAAATGGGAATTACGCCTTTCGTAAGACTGTCTTTGTATTATGAAGAATACATAGAAGCTGCAAGACCGACATACCATATGCATTGTGGAAAGTAATATTTTATCATGTTGAGCATCCCACTCATTACCAACTGCCATAGCTAAAGATTCGCTGGGAACTTTGAAAACTTGACCAGCCGGGGTCTTTAATTTCCGCTGGTCCAAGAGAATTTCGTATTCTCCTTCAGACTGTATTATGGAGACCGATTTATAAAACCTATTTTTTGCTTGGGGTATCGACGTGTGTGCTGCGCCAGCCGGCGTAGAAGTAGAAGTACATAACATTCGTTTCCAATCTCCATCTAAGACCGATTTAGAACACAATTTGCTTGTACTCGAAGAACCAGTATTTCTGCTTTTAACGCCCGAACTCGCCAAAGCAAAATTTCTTAATGTTGTTACTATTTCCGTGCCCGACTGCCAAACGCCAGTAAAGAACTTGCTCGTAATATTACTATGCATGATGACAAATACGCGTGCGAAACAACACTGATACTATAAAATAAAACTGATGTTTACTCATGGACAAACATGTGCGACTAATTTGTTTGTTTCTGATAAGAAAAACAAGGGCAAGCTGCCGAAGCAAAAGTGAGAGAAGAAGACGTACTCTATAAACGGGAATGTCATCATCCATGGTGCTATAGCGCCATCTACTCAAGAAATTAAGATTATGATGCCTATCAGCATAATTCTTCGTATCAAAAGATGTAACTCATTTCTTTTAAGGGATGATGATCTTTTATACCATAATCTATTTTAGGCACTTACCAATTTCTCTTAATAAAATAGCCTGACACGTATTGATGTCGCAACATAATTTTAACTTTCGTCTGGACGTTATCGACTCTAATTTTAAATACGCCGATACGACGGATAAGCACAGTAGGCTATAGTATGAAGTACAAACAAAATGGACAAAACCCTATCAGTGAACTATATCCGTGTCATCTGTATTTTCTCACGATTCAGGTAGGGCACTTATGCTCTCCGTAATCTTTTGCTCATGCACGCATAGAGCACTATATAAAGAAGGATCATACTGGATTTATTGCTACACTTTGTTATCCGTAAATCGAGTTACAATGTCCCGTTTCGTAGTTGCGTCTGCTTTAGCAGTTCTGGTCTTAGCTGGAAGCAAGTCGTTTTTTTCAGGATTTCTATGAAAACTTTCTCTACCGTACAGAACATAATAATAATTAACATTCGCAGTTGCCCATGCCCAAATACCCAAAAGTTGCTTGGATTGTATTTGCGAAGTCGAATCGGGTTGCCAAACGCCAAGCCCTTGCTGCAAATGGGATGTAAATTCCTACTCATGCGGTGCTTTCCAAATTAAGGAACCCTACTGGTCTGATGCTAGTATCATGGGTTACGACACCGGTAGCGGTAAGTTTTTCTTGACTCGCGATTTGGAATCCTTTTTATAGGTTAATCAACACTTGTCATACGCATTGTAATAGACTGGGAATCTTGCACATGCGAATACCAATGCAGTGTCAATACTGTACAAGCTTATGCTGCTCGTTATACTACTGCCTCCCGAATTGGCCATACCCCAACGTGCGAAGACTACGCTCGCAATCATAACGGAGGACCTAATGGTTATTCTTGTACTTGTACCGATGGTTACTGGGCAAAGGTTCAAAGCTGCCTTAATTCTAAACTAAGCCTCTAAAATTCCCCGCAAGTTCCCACGTCACCAACAACGCGCTACGCACCGAGTGTCACAAACCAAATTTATGTCAATGCCATATAAAAGTCATGACAGGTTTTCAATAAACTGGTTACCAAAGGCAAATTGTATATATATCAAAACGAGTTTTTCAATACACTATGTGTATATACCAAATGTCGATCAATTTCGCAAGATAATAACACAATATAGACCTTTATACTGTGATAACCTCTATAACCTCTATATACTGTGATACTGTACTGTGATACTGTGATATTCTATATACTGTAATAACCTTTATATACTGTGATAACCTCTATAACCTCTATACTGTGATAATAACGTAATATATACAAAGGACCCGTATAGTTTCTAGTTACACTTTGTTTCAGTAAATCGAGTTACAATGTCTCGCTTCGCAGTTGTGCCTGCGTTAGTAGTTCTGGTCTTGGCTGAAGGCAAGTTGTTTCTTCATGATTTAAATTCAAATTTTCTCTACCTTATCTAACCTAATAACAATTACATGCGAAGTTGTCCATCCCCTAATTCCACAAGATTGTTTGGATTGTATTTGCGAAGTCGAATCGGGTTGCAAAACACTAAGACCTTGCTGCAATTGGGATGTAGATTCCCTCTCATGCGGTTCTTTCCAAATTAAAAAATCCTACTGGATCGATGGGGGACGACGTGGCGGTGGTAAGTTTCTCTTCACTTATGATTTGGGAATCCATTTATAGATTAATCAACACTTGTCACAATCCTTTTAATAGGCTGGCAAACTTGCGCATGCCGGCACGATTGCAGTATCAAGACTATGCAAGCTTATGCTGCTCGTTATACTACTGCCTCCCGAATTGGCCATACCCCAACGTGCGAAGACTACGCTCGCAATCATAACGGAGGACCTAATGGTTATTCTTTAGCTCGTACCCTTGGTTACTGGGCAACGGTTCAAAGATGTCTTTCCAAACGAGGCCGCTAAAAACTCCTGGTGATTTCCCCACGTCACCAACAGCACCAGCACGCACCCAGTGTGCCAAACTAAAGTTGCGCCATTCCCATGTAAAGGTTTTCAATTAGTTTCAATACACGTTTTTCAATACACCGGGTACATATAACGCCTGATAAAATTCACAAGATAGTAACTGCAAACCTGGACTTCATTTCCTAGAGCCTTCCTGCTCAGTTTATTAATGGCCAAAAGTGAAGATGTTAAAGGAGGCATAGGGAACGTAGAGTAATCTTGAAGCTTACCAACGGTTGGCCAGTTGGCCGAGTATCATAAAATGTCCCTGCTGGAAGACAAATTGCTTGACAAACGATTGAAGTTTTGCGTTCATCCTTAAATCCCACCAGGCATCCTGAAGGCCAAATAATTTGTTGGACTCCTGTTCTCCTCAGGAATGTCGAGTCTCAATTAAGAGCTTTGCGAAATTTCACCGGTAAGGTTAAATAGGAATGCAAATCCTTTTAGTGCAACGCGCACGAGGGCGCTGCGGTTCTCAGGTGGGCACGAAAAACTTAAATGAGGCAGGTACGAACCCTGAAGGGGAGAGCTACAGGATTCCGGTTTTGGGAAAGTTAATGAAAGGTGGTCCCCTGGCAGAGGAAGCAGGACATACCATCTCATCAGAAGCATACAGGACTCACACCAACCAGTCATTGTTTGGGCGCCGCTGGTTGAGAGCAGGTCTCCAAGTAAAAGTGTCCGAACACGGAAAATGTTCGAGTGAACCTTCTGGTTTTGACAGCATCTTTGACATCAAGAATCCTTATAGCGACAAACAAGATTAAAGTTTGTGCACCAAGTACTAAGTTATTTGCGAAAGTGTGCAACATGGCGTATCGCGTTTTCTACCAACCGAAGATGCACCTGACCGGTGCAATTCTGGTGCTCTGGCTGTGCCTGGCCTGTACTTTTGTGGTTCAAGCCCAAGAGACGAATACCCTTGCGGGAGTAACGACTGAAATGGTCGAGAACTTGACAACTTTATTACCCGAATCTTCATCAGAATCGCACAGTCCCACAACTACATCCGCAAGTCTGCCCCCGACTCCGGCGTCGACGATTGTGAGTTCGTCATCGCCTTTGCTGACGACGACGACCGAACTTCCCGCTACTACTTTCTCTTCAACGGAATCAGCTCCGAGCTCATCTTCCGAAGCTACAACGGTTACGACAACTCCGGCTTCGTCCTCTACAACAATGGAGGTTAACATCAGCAATCAAAGTACGTCTACCGAAGCATCAACGCCAGTTGCTTTGCCAGTCGGCAGCAAACGGGAAGAGAAAGCGGATTCCACCTTTAGTAACAACACTCCAGTAGGCCAGGAGAAACCCTTGTCAGAACTCACGTCAAGTCCTATAGGTGAGTTTTGCCTTGTTAGTCCCATTCCCCAGCGCCCGTTCTCAGAAATCACGGTCAAGTCCCAGCCAATACAATTGGTTTTGGACGCAAACGTAAACGGAGCAGAACATTTTTTTTCTTAATTCAATAACAACAATGACTAGCATGCATGATTTTGTTTCCCCACAATTCAATTCGACTTCATAGTCACGACCCGGTTCTTTTCCTTGAGAAGTGAAATGAACAGTGTCATGAGATCTTGGCCTAAAAATGCGACTCACGAAGAGATGGAGAAGCCCTTCCGATCTCGTGATTTAGCTTGACTTCGCTTAAACCCCTAAAAACATGACAAATACGCACTTGGCGTTAGAGAGGCATCCGACCATACGAGAGCAGGTGTGTAAGTCAGCCACCTTCTCTCTACTCTTACTATACAGAAAGGTTGCCATGACAACGCAATAGGGAGAAATTTCCATAGCTCGTGTCCCGCGCTATCCATCCCGTTCAATCGAGACAATACAAAATTCCCGCCATACCGTCCTGTCCCGTCTCGACCGCAGCCGAGCCACACAACTCTCCAAAATGGACTTGAAAAAAATACGTGCTATAACATTGCTCTCCTTTCATTTCACCTGGGGTTCTCTCCCTTGTTGGCTGTCTCTCCTGCGTCCTCCGCCTCGTCCTCCATGACGTGGCGAAAAACGCCAGAGAGAAGGATCTTCCTCCTCCTTCTCTCCTGTTATATTGTATATCCATGAGTACACGTTACCTGTGCGTGTTGGCCTTTTCCTTTCGGCAACTGGGCTAAAACCAAGTGCCAGAGCTGAAGCGAGGCCAAGGTTGGTTACTATAGTTACATAGCTTCCATCCAACCCATGCAGCGTTAACATTCATGGAGCCATGACATGACTCACATGCTATAATTCATGTCAAGCTTCCTTAACTAATCTATAACCAACTTCAATAGTAACCAGATCGCAAACTTGATTCTTCTGTCAAGCTTTAGGATTTGAAAGTTTCCCCTAGTTTGCGTAATTCCCCGTTTCCTTTTGCCTAACCTTTACCAGCCCGCCAGGTCCGGCTGCTCCTTTATCATCCTCAACTCCTTTTTCTCCGAATTCGGACACGGATACTAATGATACACAATATCCGCCATAGCATGTACAGTACAGCAAAAGGTTGAAATCACGTACGAAGATCTATGGGTCCCAGGTAAGGGGTTTTCAGTGGAAAACTGGAAAGTTAAAATGAATTATTATCCCCCCCTTAACCCCCAAACTCAGGGTCGGGGGACTGGCAACTGGCCCCTCTTTAGGCAAACGGCATAGGGTTTCCAACACTCAACATTGAAAGGGAAGTTTTCATGATTTCGTTTTTACTTTCGTACGCCCCAAAAAGCCCTTGCCCACTTTGGTGCAAATCAAGTGTATGGTAAGAGGGTAAACCCGAAAAACTACATCAGGCCTTTCCGCCTTCGAGCTAGGTACGAAAAGGGGGTTGAAGGGTTCTGCGAGCAAGAATCGGACAATTTATTGTTCTCGAAGAATGCGATTAAGCGAGGACGGCTGGAATATACTGTGTCCACTAGTCCGAGTATACTCACAGTAGGACGCCAAAATGTTTGGCGTAGGAAGAGAACTCCATCCGTGGTAGCGGCTTAAGTCTTGCACCATCAGGGTAGAGATCGAAAGCGGGGTGGCCCATGTAGTTATTTCCTGAAATAATTGAGGGGTTGTCTATGCAGATGACCAAGCGGAAAGTGTAGGTTTCCAAGGCGAAACTATGGCCACAATAATAAGTTTTGTAGATTTTGGGTTACCATGATGATGTTCCTTCTTCGAACAGCAGCATTTGGACTGCAGGCGGTAGACCTTTTGTCATTTTTAGGTTCTAACTATAGCATATCCCAAAGGTAAGCGACCTTGGGGAACATTTTTGACTCCATAGGAAAAATATTGCAATTCCTCTTGTAAGAACTATAGAAAGAGAGGCAAACCTATGTATTTTTGTAAAAAAAAAAAAAAAAAAAAAAAAAAATTATTCAGTTCAGTCACTTTTTTCCATTTCCTGATCATTGAAATGAGTTAACAAGGACTATATTTGACGCATGACATTCTTGCTGCATTAATTGTTATCCGAGCACCATACTTGCTGCCCAGATACACCCAAAATAGGCATGACAGCACTTCCGGATTTTTGAGGATGGCACATACAAATCGATGCTGGTTCAAGGTTTCTTAGGTGTTTTTGTGGCGCTTGGGAATTGTTTGTAACCTAACCTGTTCCCTGTTTCGTAAAGTTGAAATCGTTAATGTGATTAGTTTTACCAGCCGCTTAGTCGCAAGGTCAAAGCCATTTCTGAGTATTCAGAAACCTGGAAGGCCACACAAGGCACAGTCATTTCGAATAATAGGCGACACCAGCCGAAAAAAAAGTTATTATAGGTTTTCAAGTTTTTGTCCTCCGTTTTTGAAACAAGAGGAACTAGTATAAGGGTCACCTCGCTTACTTATTTGCATAAACCAGCTCATGTTTATCAGTCGACACCTCTACTGGTCTATGAGGGCGAAAATACCGAAAGTCACCTAAAACTTAACACCGAACCGAAATTTGAGGTCGAGGACTCGCAGTCCCTGACCATAAGAAAACTTGGCGACCCCGAAGAACACCCTTGAGCCTCGTCAAACTTCAACTCGCGGGGGTTTCTAGTCGCAGTCCAACAAGGCTACGAGTATACACGCCCTTCAACATTTAAAAATAATTTCCTTCTCAAGATCAAAATTCGATAAGCGACACCCAAAAACGATTTTCGTCCACCATTTCTTTGGTTCATTGAGTCGTTTTTAAGGATTTCAGACTTGTTTAGTACGCTCTCTGTAGTAGAGACCATATCTTAAGAACTGCAGTCAATTCTAAAGTGGTTTTCTCTTTCCTGTCTAAGGAAACTTTTCTGAAATTACTTGTTGAGATGCGCCAAGACGACTTTCTAGATTTTGTTTCTTTTTGTATGTGCTTGGAAACTGATGAGGTGGTGGAAATATAGTTCTATGGGTTTAATTTGGTTCGTTGGCCGCCATAGGCACAGTTCAGCACGGTCCGCTTGCCTCAAAATGCTGACCCACATTCTCCCATCTAGAACACTTTCCACCCAAGACCTACATACGGTTGGATTGCGGCCAGAACAATGCATCTTCTTTAGGGGCGGTTTTAGCCCCCTAAATTTACTTATTTTCATTTTTTTTTGTTAAAAGATTCGAGAGAATAAACTTTCCAATTCCTTCATTGTATCGTCTGTGAGGCTTACCAGACACTTTTATCTTGCTGCTGCTGTGGCACATAAAATACAAGCCCAGATTAATTAGCTATGCATGCTAGAGGCGTATGCCAACCAAGAGCCACGCAACCCCCAAATGAATCTAGCTTAATGGTTTGAAAGCGAGCTCTTCTATTACATTAAACTGCCACCAGCCACCCTTTTCTTTAGAGAAGACAGTAAATTTTGGGGAGGAAATGTTGTTCGGAAAGAAAAGAATTTAGCGGTGGTTTGACGATCTATAACCTTTTGGGCTGGATTACGTTTCTTTTCCCAGCGTCCTTCTAATATTTCCCTGCTTCTGCTGGTGCGGCCTTTGGAAGAAGAAGAAGCAAAAGCGAGGCCGTCATCATAGCAAAAGTTCTCTTCAAGGTTACTTGCCTGTGGGGCAAGGTACTCCCATTCGATAACGAAACTGAGTCTGTATATATGCTTGCTTACCTGTTGCATAGGTAACAAGGTGCAGCTTGTGAAAACCAAAGCTCAAAAGAAGAGCCAATGAAACTAGGAAAAGGCCTACTTGAGTATCCACGCAACAAAAAAGTGGCTGGTACAGCCCAGCACGGTCTTGGAAAGCCACATCGCGCGGTTACCTGGCTAACAACGTGAGCAGAAACTCTGCCAAGATTTCGGCGCAGATTTTGCCAATACAAATGCAACCTGGCGCTGAAAGCACCTAACCTACATGTAACTTTGTGGCTCAGTTGTTTACACCGGTCTTAAGGGGAATAAATCCGGTTGAAACCATAAAAAAAAGAGCACACCAAGGGAAAAGTTGGGCCTTCTTCCTTTCTACGGAGAAGCGCCTCATCATGAAAGTTTTCCTGCTGCCATCTCAGGCAGACGCATATAGGGAGGTTGTTAGTTTGGCAGGGAAAGAAAGTTTGGCATTCCAACGGAAACAACCCCAAACCTTGGAAGACAGACCAACGGCCATCAGAGCTTCAGCACACACCTGGCTAAGGCAGAGTAAGAGAACCAGGGAGAAAGCTAAAATGGGTCAAAAAGCCTCAAGGACTCTTTCTTTCCCCTGCACCCTAAAAATTACTGAACTGAACCTATTTTCTTGCAGGAAACTGTTATTAACAACGTGGTAACTACTAAATTATACAGTCCCTTAGTGTTATTAAAGGCGCAACTTCAGAAGTCCACCTGCAACGATGTGCTGCTGGGCCCACTCACCATATCAAAAACTTGCGCTGTTCTTACCACAGGTTTTTACTGCTTTTGAACCTGCAGCAATGGCAACATCGCGTTCGTCGGCGTAAAACGTTAACTACGTTATGCGTCACAGCCTTTTACATCTTTATGACTAACCTAACCTTATCCCCCTCCCCCGACTTTGTCCTCGTTCAATGCCAAATATCCGGCCGAGTAACTTTTTAACATTTCAACCCTTCCCACCTGCCCAATTAGGAAAACTTGTTCTAGAAATACAAAGAATAAAAAAAAAATGATTTTGCATTTGTGCAAGTGAAGCGTTGGTGTGTGCAGATAACCTTGTGCTGCACGATCTTTAACGCCAACGTCGCTACGACGCCGGAAATCCTTACTAAGGAACCCCCGCTTGATAACAATAATTCGGAGCTCATCTTGTTCCATGGCCGCCAGGTTTTTTTTTTTTGGTAAACAACTCTATTTGGGTTACCCCCAAAAACAACGACACTTCAGGGTCATTCCCAAGCATGCATTACAACGTTTAACGAGGTCTTGCAACCAGCATTTGTACAAACACTTGCTAAGGAAAAACGAGCTACCAAGAGCAACCTTTACGCAGCAATTATAGATTCTGGAAACCAGTATCCCCTCTTATCCTTTCTTATTTTACCTGTTTAAATTCGTCTTCAGTACTATACAAGCGATAGCGTCATAGTCGTTCGCCTTCCCATAGCAGACACTCATCAACCCACGCTTTTACGGGTTGAAGAGAGTACAAGCTTGCTGGATGACACAACAAAGAGTAAGAGAGCTTCCCAACGGTCTTTTTTTAATAGTTTGAATTTTGACCGGAAGGATGGCAGGAAGTGACTGCAGCAACAACTACTGCAAACCCAGGTTTCAATTACTTTTTTGCCTTTGAAACTTACTCTTTTGGCAACAGTACAGTAGTGGTTTGTTCGTATTCTACGCTTTTAGCTCCAGTAGGTTTTTAGATTCCAGAATTCAATTTCAGCTTCCTGACAACAAGCTCTGGAATGAAAGGGCTGATGAACCCGAACCAAATTTGGGTTTTGGGTGGGCACAATGAAAGCAAGAGATCGAAAGCGAAGTCAACTTCCGAGATTGTTTGGGGCCGATTCATTTGCATTTGGCAAGCTCGTTCGTGGGTGAAAATCACTTTTCCCCCTTCTACACATACCAACTTCATTTTTACATTCTCCCAGTTTAGACCCCAAACAGCTACTCTGTAATTACAAAGAAAGAAACGAGTTTCGTCACCCTAACCACAAAAGCACGTTGGTGGCCTGGAACTATTTTAGGTATCGGGGAAATCCATCACATTTTATAAACCGAGAACGTGTTGAAAGTACTTAAGGTAGTCAGGCATGAAAGACGCCAAGTTTTGAGTGAAAATCGAACGTTTTCCAAATTCATACCTTGTCTGCCCCAGCGGCATTCCCTTTACAACGATGGCACAGTAAATCATGCGAAAGAAAACGCACTCCTGGCTCTTTCCTGCCAAAAAGGAGAGTTTCACACCATTACTTTGGCGTTTCGCTATATATTTTCGTTCCTACTGTTACCATAAATATGAGAAGCATTACGGAGCTGCCAAAAATCCCGAATGGTGACTTCATGGATGATTACGAATCTGACTTTTAGAGTCATGTTCACGTGCATGACGAAATCTGAAACCTGACAAAACTAAAATGTATAATTATTTTATCTTATTTTTCGCCCTCTAGTCGAACCCTGCGAAAATGTGTTGTGTGGCCGTGGAGCTGAATGCAAAGACGGAAAATGCCGGTGCACCGTTGGACGAATTGGCGACCCGAATGATCTCCTGGGCACCGGATGCGTTAAAGGTAAATCGAGACTAGCAATGGAAGACTCGGCGAAATATTTGGGATGGAAAAAGACGGGGTTAGTGGGACACAGTTTTTGATAGCCTCGTGTCTTCTTTCTTTTGTCCCCTAGCGGATTTAGCCTTGCCCAAGAACGGTACCGAAGGCCGTGTTTCACGCATTGAAAACGCCACGGAAAAAGTCGTCATACCAGCCGCGGCGAAACCCATGGACCAACTTGTTAGCTCCACGAGCACTGGCATCACTTCCGATTCGCCTGGTGCAACTTTCTCTGCGAAGTCCAGCACCTCCGCATCATTAGAATTAGAACCGGAACAAGGTTTGCATAAGCTCACTTTAGTCAAGAGAACACCCACGTCCATCCAAGTGGAATGGGAACCTTTCAACGCAGCTAACCAACCTGACGCTCACGGACTGGCCATTCAATATCGGGAATTAAATGAAACCAATTGGCGTCGTGTAGATCTAGACGATCACGACACCACTGAAATGACAATTTCTAATCTCAAACCCAACACGGAGTATCGGGTACGGATTTCTTTGATCCAAGACATGACTACGAAACTCCTTGGAGCTCAAACAGAAACGATCATTGCGTCAACTTCAGGTAATAATCGTAGCACATAACAAAAAAAGATGAAGAAAAGACTACGTTTCTATTGTCTTATTTCTTACGTGCTTTCAAAACACAGCTGGGTGCTTGCGAAACGGTACAGCTCGTTCCATTGGAGAGGGCTTTGAAGAAGGGTGCGAAAAGTGCTCTTGCAAACCGAACGGAGAGATTGAATGCTCACCACGTTGCGAAATGCCCTACTTCCGTAAAGGGCTTACTGTAGATCCTTTATGCTTTGAAAGATCTATCGATGATTGTTGTGCCTTGGTAATCTGCGCCTCTGAAGCTGCCCAGGATCCCACAGAAGGTATGCAATACCAAGAAATGAAAAATGCCCCCCATCATCAAAGATCTTTTACTGTTAACAAACTAGTCCTTTTTGGTGTTTACCAGTTAGTAAAATCTCAGATCTAATGTCGTAAATCCTCGTGTTTATAGATATGGATCCATGCGAAAGAATGCTCTGCGGTCCCAACAGTCAATGCACGAGCACGGCAAACTCCTCTGAACCCAAATGCATTTGCAAACTAGGTTTCGCGGGCAACCCGAGCGATATCATGATCGGCTGCACTCCAGGTATAATACATTATACCTGCATTTAGTGCCCGCATGGGTCCGGAATAATTGATAAGTTATGGATATCCGAACAGATGCTGCCACCAACTTGACCAAAGTTAGCAAAAGTGACAACGGCTGCGTCATGAACAATCAAACGCATATGCCTGGCGAAAAGTTCTTTGACGGTTGCGATTTTGCTTGCGAGTGTAGCCTTGAGTCTGAAATCAACTGCAAAGTATGTCTCCATGCTTTTTTCTAATCTTGAATGGGTGTTTGCTATAACGCATAGTTTTAAATCTTAGCCTCGTTGTCCGCCACCTGTTGAAACCACAGACGCGAACTGCGTCTCCGTGCCTGACCCGGCGGATTCTTGTTGTCAGATGTTGGCTTGCAATGGTAAAGATTTTGAAAAACAAAACAGAAATAAGATGCTGTTTGGCGCTTTCATTATATTCCATATTTTAATGCATGGCCGCTAAAAACAGGTTTGCCTCGCCCTGCAGCTACAGAGAACGGTTGCACCTTCAAGAACAATACATACAAGCCAAACGAAACCTTCTTTGAAGGCTGCGAAGGAAAATGCGTGTGTTTAGGCTTTGGCGATGTCCAGTGTGTTCCTCGGTACATTTTTATTTTTTTCTTAAGAAGTGTGAAAAGATTAATAATATTTTTTTTTTTTTAGTTGCCCGCAAAGGGCTTCTCCACTCGGATCCAATTGCAAGTTAGTACCAGATCCGGCTGACGCCTGTTGCACAATGCCTGTTTGCGAGGAAACAAACAACAACAACGGCACATCGCTGGTGGTGTTGAATGAAAACCTTCCTTTAACGACCATGGAGCCTATGCTCGACACGAGCTCGACTACCATGCCCAATCGCACCAATGCCGCTCGTCGTGAAGACGAAATGTTAGACGCGCCCAACACATTGTTCTCCGAAGTTCCTCGCCCGCAGGAGGGACCCATCTCGGTTCAGATTAGTCATCTCAATGTAGTCAATTCCTCGACTCTCGCTTTGCATGTCATCTTATCTGAGGCGGCCGTTGCGCGCTTGTCCGAGCGAGGATTTTTGAGGATCTTACGCAGTACTGATTTAACTGAGTGGCAAGAAGTGGACGTCAATCCCACACAAGTTCAGTCCGAAGGAAATTCCAATTCGACCGTGACAGTCATGCTAGGTCAGCTGGAGCCTAATACGGAATACTTTGTGCAAATCCAAGCTGGTAGCTTTACTAGCAATACCTTGAACGTCCAAACTAGAACCGCAGAAGGTAATAACGAGAAACTAACACTTTTTTTACCCCTCATTTAGACATGCAACAAAGGAAAACCTTGCCCTAGTATTCCTCATATCTTGACTGTCTTTATTGTTATTATTTATAAACTCTCGAGGTCAAGCGTGAAGTAAGGGTTTTCAATCATAGGCTTTTTGGGTGTGTATCGATTTACGTGTTGTTTAGCGCCGTACTTGGCACACACCTGGATTGTTCTCAAGACTATACCATATAATAACCTCCTACGCTCGAATCTTCTTTATAGACTGTTAACCCATGTTTGGGAGTCAGTAACAGAAACTCCCCGGAATTTCCAAGAAAGCCTAGGCTGACGCCAGAAAGCACGATTAGTCACTGCGTAGGGGTTATTTATGGGTGTGCGTTGGAAAGTTTTCAAAATTTGTTGGAATTCCGCCCAAATGAGATAACATTAATCATTTTGCTTTTATTTATGTCTGTATGTTTTACTTTTATAGAAGAACCTGCAACTCGTCAAGGCTCCGTGACGACAACCACGATTCCTACATCTACAACTCCTGTTCGATCCGAGCAACTCACGTGCTCAGTTGATGGCACCTTGTATCAAGAAGGACAAGAATTTTTCCAGGGTTGTCACGCGTTTTGCGTGTGTATGAAGGGCAAAGCTGAATGCACAGCTATCGAGTGCCCTTCATCCTTCGGCTTGGATGTGCTCAACCCGCGTTGTATTGAATGGGAACAACCAACTGTAAGTTTTTATTCAAATCTCCTAACCAACCACTTAGCAAAAAAACACAAGAAACCTGATTTTAAAAACTTTTCTTTTCTAGGAATCCGTTCGAGAACCTCCAAATTGTTGCGTCCAACCGGTTTGCAAAAACGATGGTTCCTGTATGTACAAAGGTGAAAAGTATGATAACTTTGCCGAAATCCCTTCCACGGCCAGTGGCTGCGAACAACGCTGTATTTGCGAGTTTGGTAGCATCTCCTGTGAATCCCGCTGCGCACCCGTTCCTGCTTTCCCTCCCAACAATCTACCATGTCCACCATCCGAAGCTGAATTGGGTCAACCCATTGGAGAGCCCTGCTGTACCGTTTGGCGATGCTCTACCAACGGTACAGGTATGTTGCCAAAACAAAAGCAAATATTTTGCATGTTTCTCTTTGCGTATCCTCATTCTATTATCTCGTTCAAGTGGGAGGTTTCCGGCCCATTGGGAACGATCCTTTCGGACCTGTCGGACCAACTCGCGAGCCCGCATCTTCGGGTAAGTCATCCCTTTTCTTTTCATCCCAACCGCTCGCAGGAGTAGCAAGCTTATAAATAAAAGCCTTAAATCCGAATGCAAAAAGAAACTGTCATAATGGTTTGCACTCTTTAGAAACAATCAGCGACTTGCAAGCAGAGGTGTTGGGACCCCGATCCATTATGGTCAAGTTCCGTATTCCGAATGTCTACGTTGGCCTCAAAGCTTTCGTTGAGATTCTCTACAACAATGCCGAAAAGTACGTCATTTTCGATTTCACGTTTTCCAACCAAATTCCTACAAACTGTTGCTTTACTCCTTGTTTAGCACCATCCCGGAGACAGCCTGGGAGAGCCAGAGTTTTGAGGAAGATCTGTTAGCCAGCACCCAGCAAGAGTTCTTGCTGAGCAATTTGATTCCCAACACCGACTATGAGATAAAAGTGAACTTGCATCTGCTTCTGGGCGATGCTGCTAACCCACCAACGAGCGCCTATATCCGGGCTCGTACCGCCGGAACGAGTAAGTTTTTTTGTAATTTCTTTTTCTTGTAAACGAAACTTCATACCGGGTATGTTCTTAGTAACCAGTATAGAAGCGACTACGACATTACCTCCTAAAATTACTGTGGACGCTGAGTTGCGCCAAGGAGAAGCTGGACCGAACTCAGTTACGGTGGGCTGGCGAGCTTTTAATGAATTCGAGCGTCGATTTATTGATGGGGTCCAATTACGCTACAAGAACCTTGACAACAATGCCCAGGTAACGCAAGAACCCCTCCTTTGTTTGTAGCGTTATGCAATCGTTTTTAACTGTTTGATAATGGCTATTTCGTGCTTGCCTCGCAGGTGTTCACCATGACACACTTGTTGCATCGCGATGTGACTTCCTTCCAAATTGAAGGCTTGCAAGTGAACACGACGTATGAAGTAGACATCATTTTTATGCCCTTCACCAACCAAAGTACCGAGCTCATATCCTTGCATCCGATAAAAATTAAAACGACCGACGTTGAAAGTAAAAAACAAAAATAAACGCTATCACATCCGCCATTAGATACATAACCAAATGTGTTCATTTTTATTAGAGGATCGTTACAACTTCGAGATTGAGTTAGCTGCTAATAGCGTCTTGGAAAGGTCCGCGGAGCTCAATTGGACCGGAGTGCCCTATCCCGAAGACAAGCTCATTAATATCTACCGCATTCTTTACCGAAGCGACAGCGAGCCGGATTTCTCAAGTACTTTTAAACTGGCCAAACACGATTCCCCTTCAACGCTGCTAATTAAAGATCTCAAACCGGGCACCAAGTAAATATTAATTATCTATTACCAATAAAAGACGAACGTTTTTCAAGGGTTGAAGGAGAAGCTGACTTATCTGATTCAACGCTAATTCATTTCTCTCGCCAATGAGGTTTGGGAGCCCAAGAGCTAATTAAACCTGTTTTTAATCTAGGTATCACATGTGGCTTGAAGCGTATCTTACCAATGGCCGCGTCAAGAAGACGTCCGTAATTGAAGTCCATACCCAACCTGGCGACAATATGCTTAAAACAAACGAAATTGAGCCAGGTAGAATTGCAAACTTTACAAAATGTAACACACAAGACACTAGCTAACTGATTGAATTTCCATTCAAAAGTGGGTACTCAAGAGTCAAGAACGGCTGTGGATGAAAAAGGTCTTAATTACTACTCGGCCTTGGTGGGCGTGGCTATCGTAGCCGGAGTCGCTGTCTTACTTGTACTCATTCTGCTCATTGTGATAATCCGGCGTCAAAACAAAGCCAAAGCTACCATCACAGCCCGGAAATCTCAATCTGCCTACGACAATCCCACCTACAAAGTAAAAAAAAGATTTTCTTTTAAGGATCTAAACAATTTCGCATTTTCACTAAAAAACGCCTTGTTTTTCATAGCAAAATTACGATGCCGAAGCGAACGGGCACAGCCGAAAACCAATTGAACCTTAAATCAATGGAAAAATTTAAGAAAAGCAGCCCTGCGTGATTCTAATCAACTTGCCTGAAGAAGTTCTGGAAGTGCAAGTGTACAGCCCGTTTCTTTCTAACTCTGTCCCTCCTTGCCTTTGCTTTCCCTTGTAAATAACCTAAACTTATTCTCATTAGCTATAGCGTTGGTCTGTTTTTTTTATTATTTTAATATTATATATAGCAGAAAAGAAACGTGTCGGGAATATAGCGTCAATTCGTCTTTCCCTTGCCTTATCGCTCTCCGTCCATTTAAGTTGAGCAACCTTCATTCAGTTTCAAGTAAAATTGAGTGCAGGCTTTTATTTAATTTCTGTTTGACTGTAGAACTTGTATACTTCTTTTGTGGAATGTTTTTCCATGGTCAGAGAAGGACAAAGTTCCATGAGGCATGTGAATTTTTTTTTTTTTTATTTTGGCTGACTTGCGACTGTGCGAACCCCCTACCCCCAGCCCGGTCGGCATTGGAGCTTCGAGAACAAAATTCTAGTAATTGGCTTTTGCAAAAAAAAAAAAATACAAAAGAAAAGATCTTTGAAGTGAAGTGCCAATGTTTCGCAAATAAAACCCCGCTAAATCATGTACATAAAACAAAAAGACTGGCAGCACACAAAGCACAAACGACATAGTATTTTGCGGGGGTGAACCAAATCTTTGTAAGGCCGTTTTTTGTTTAACTTTCTGTCCGAAGATGTCTGTCCGACAAGTGAATATTTTAATGTACTTTCTGACTACGCCAGTTGCTAGGTTCATTTTGTTTCAGGATATGAAAAAAAAATATTTTGGCAATACAAAACTGGATGTCGTACAACAGCTGTGCTTTTATTTTGTACTTAAGCTAAATTTAGTTCCACAATTTATTACAGTTGGAACATGAGAATGTTATACAACGCACTGCAATGGAACCAAAAGACAGTTTGTTCGTCCATTTGGCCGGTTTCGAGTCGTAACTGTTCGCCTCCGTTCATGAGTGAAATAATATGCCAAGTGAAATGCTTGTTAGCTGACACGTAATGTTCCATATGCGAGCATCGTGTAATGCCATGCGGACTCAGCATTCTGGGCTTAGAGCACAAACTTTCACAGAAACCCGACGAAGCTCAATACCGTATTCAAAAGCTTCCTGTCTTGTATAACATTTGCATTTGATCCCTTCAAGACCACCTCAAGCACGACAGGATATCGTCGTTTGCTAGTAACCGCGCGTAAAACAGAACTAAAACAATAACTTAAGAAGATCAACAAGAAATTCAAGTGCTACAAGTGATCACACCAAATTTAAAATGTTTTTACTTATTTTTTATTTTCTCTAACACGTATCCGACTGTCGGTCCTAGACTCGAGTATCTCACTAGTCACACCAACACTACAGGATATTATTCAAGTTGGGAAAAACGGCACAAGGGAGCTTTTCCAAACGCTCGTACAAACGTCACTGTTCGCTTTTGATTAACAGTAGTTCGTTATGTTGTTAATGTTCTCCTTAGTGCTTATGCAAATTGTGCGCTTGATCGCAAAGAACGCGGAACTGAACACCGAAGTAATCTTCTGGGAAGAAGAGACCAACTTCACGCTAACTAGTACGATCATCCTTCCGAGCGGAAAATACTGACTTTTATTTATTTATCTTATATTTATATATACTTCTATAGGTATAGACAAGTGCCCACCATTAAACCATAGTTCAAACCCACCCCTACAAAGATTTCCAAGGCTTTACGACATTCTTTACTTTTGCCCTTTGCATTACCGTTTGGAAGGACCCATATTCCGGGAATGTCATCACGGTCGATGGCATCCGTCTGACGAATCGCAATGTGTCCGAAGTAAGTGCACAACGAAATTCCATAGTTCAATAACTTTATTGGTGGTGCGATGTGGCTTATTATCTATCAGTTTGTCCCGAAAATATGACCAAACCCAAGTACTTGCATATGGCGATAGCGAATAATTTGACGGATTTGTGGATTATGTGCACCCTGAGCAGTTCCAGACCGACATCTAACCCTGACCAGAACTGCTGCCACGAGTACGAAGCAATGGCTCAGTTGTACCAGGACGAAAGACTGCCACGCTGCAATAGTGGGTTCGAGAGTACAAATAGACCATAACGGCAGAAATTCTCTCGTGGTACTTTTTTTTAGTAAGCTGCCAGAGCCCTAACGCACCCGGCAATGGGAGTTTGACATTCCACTGGAATAAGACCATCTCCGAAAAGGCTAAAGCGGAAGCATATTGCTTTGCTGGATTTGAATTAATGCCACCCGAGTCGAAAGTTAGACATTGTTTCGATGGAGAATGGACTGGTACCGATCCAGCATGTCGTAAGTAACGTTAAAAAACAAAAAATTGTACAACTTGCGAAAACGATCTCGATTTACCCACGTTTCCATTCACTTAAATAAAGTTTAAAGAAAGCATTCGTCAATTTTCGAGTCACGAAAGGGAAATCGGTTTTCCAGTTAAGTTTGTTCTATATTTTGTTTGGCCCTTGTTTGGTTTCCGGGTCTAGAATGACACCATTCAGTATTCGCAACAGAGCAGTCTTAAAATAGCTCAAGTAATAGAATCAGATATGTCGAAACTTTTAGCAATGTTTTCGTATCAATCCCTTGCGAAGTCGAGCGTTATTTTTAATTTATGCTTTTTTCAATGAATTCTTATTGCACTTCATATGAAATGCTGCATTATTCACAGGGCCTTTGCTTCCAGATGACAATATTATAGACGCTCGGTTGTACTGGGGAGTGGTCGCCGTCTTAATCGTTGCTGTCATTTCCATGGCACTTACCAGCAGGTGGATTAATTACCGCTCTGGTCATCCACTTCGTCGTTGTAGATTACTGTTTTTGAATTCAGCTAGTCGTGAATTACCAATGCAAATTCATCTGCAGCCGGTAGACAATACATACAACTTAGACGCCTAAGTCTTGCTTATACAACCCTGAAATGCGAGATTTTTTTTAATGCGTAATACGTAGTGCAGGCCGAACCCTTTGCTGGTCTTTTATTGAACTTCCTAAGACTTACAGAAGCATAATTCTCTGGAGCTATTTACAAGGTGAGTTATTGGAAGGGTTGGTGTAATGGGGTGAACACATGTCATTGGTTGCTATAATTGCGGGTTGTAGTGCAGTTGTGAAGAAACGCGAGAAATATTCTGAAGAAACGTAACCTGCTATTAGTACTTTTATTCTTATTACCTAATACTCGTGTATTAGGTAATTAGTTTGATCAATGCTCAGCGATAAGTTGCATTATCTAATGCTCATAAAAAGAGGAGGCAAAAATATTCGGGGGGATACGCACATGCGCAGTTCCAACTTTGCTCATTTCATAAAATAGGCAAATACAACCGAAGCTTCAAACTCATGTCTGGGGCAACAAATTCGTACAAATAGAAAATAAGGCAAAGGCGAGTTCTGTATTTTGGTTATTTCGTACAGAACCAGTTTGCAATAAGATATCCAAATATATTAATAAAGACTAAATAATGTCTGACGTGCACGAGTTCAGTCCAGTCAGTAATAGTATACATAAGAAAGGTGTTCACTGATGCATACTTGCAAATACTTAATATAAGGTCCAAAAAGGAACTGATCGTTCTAAGCGAGAAAGTCAAAATTACAAGCACCATTCGTCCCGTTAAATTTGATTGTTCATGATTGCGTCGCTGAGCTGTGCTCAAGATTTTAGGAGAGTTTCAATAGAAGATTAGGCTCTCTTTCCTAGGTGGCGGTAACTAGCAATTTCACCCACGTGCGCATTTTTGTCATATAAACATTTAAATATTTAAACTTGTGCCAATTAGAAAGAAACGAGCAGGTAGATAGCGTTCTCCTACTTGTGTTAAAAAATATGGATAACGAAGATGCTTTTCATAAGCTGACTCTTGGAATTCGGTTTAAAAAAACAAAGAGGGAGGAAAATTTTTGGTCTTCAGGTTCAGCCAGTTTCGCAGTTTCAACTAACAGCAAGAGCAACACGTTCAAAGTAAAGAACCTTTGTATCCGGAGTCCTAGTAAGATTATAGTACAGTGTGCTTTATTAGGATGGTAAAGAGGTTGATCGTAACATGAATTTGGATGATCATAAAGTCGAACATACCATAGTGAAGCCAGCTGCAGACGTCGATGATGTCAATGAGGACAATTTCATACAGTTAATGACAAAAAAAAACTTACCTGATACGAAAAGTAGAAAGAATAAAAAGTCTCACACCTTACAAAAGGAGGCAGAATTAAAACAAGAAAAGGTAGAGTTGGTTTTAATTTTTTAACAATTTTATTCAATAAGGTTTGGTTATGCCCAGGTTAACCGGGTGAGGAATCTTCATAAAATTCGCATAGTTGGTGAGGATATTCCTCCCGCTATTAAAGATTTTAGTGAACTGACTAGTGCGTACAATGTTTCACCTCAACTCTTGAATAACATACGAGAAATGGGTTACGAAACTCCCTCTCCCATACAGATGCAAGCAATTCCTCTTATGATTCAAGTATTGGATGGATGAAGTCCTCAAATGATATAAAACTTGTACTATTAACTTACGCTTACTTAGAGACGTGATATCCTCGCGTGTGCTCCTACGGGCTCTGGAAAGACGGTAGCTTTCGTCTTACCAATACTTCATTTACTCCAGAAGCCCGCCGACCGTGGTTTCCGTGCCATAATCGTTTCTCCAACTAGGGAGTTGGCTCAACAGACTTGGAGGTAGCTGGGTATAGTTTATCTTAATTTATATTATATATAGATGTAGCGCAGCAAAGACTATTACCGTAATGACAACGTTGTATTAAGAACTAAAGTAGGTAGCACTGATGTATCTCAACCTGTATCGTTTGTAGGGAATGTATACGGCTTTCAGAGGGCACAAAGCTGAAGACGCATCTTTTTAACAACGTTAGTAAGGCATTGAAAAAATTTGGTCCCTCTTCGGATGGGAAGTTTGGTATGAACGACATTGTCAAATATTACATCTAGAGATAAATAACAAGACATTTGTTAACAGATATCCTTGTCACAACACCAAATCGTCTTCTTTTCATGCTAAAGCAAAATCCTCCTGGTATCAGCTTAGAAAAGTAACCCACATACTGTGATTCGCGTTATTTTGACTAAAGTTGACTTCCTACAGTGTGGAATATCTTGTGGTAGACGAAGCGGATAAACTCTTTGAAGAAGGCACGAAAGGATTTCGGGAGCAGTTAGCCACGATTTACAAGGCGTGCGGCAAAAGTGGAGTTAAGCGAGCCTTTTTCAGTGCTACTGTAGCATATGAAGTAGAGCAGTTTTGTAAATTAGAGCTAGACAACTTGGCAACGGTCGCAGTTGGTCCCAGGTATGCTTTACTCATTTTCTTTGCTACCGACTTCCTGTGTGAATATAAAAGATTACTTGATTTTTAGAAATTCTGCAGCGGAGATGGTTGAGCAACGATTAGTTTTTGTGGGCAGTGAGTCGGGGAAACTTATGGCTTTCAGGAACTTGATCAGAGAGGTAAATTCATTAATTTCTCCTACAGTTCGTCTTTATTTCATAGTGGTGCTAATACAGGGATTGGAGCCGCCAGTTTTGGTATTCGTACAGACTAAAGAGAGAGCCAAAGAACTGTTCAATGAGTTGATTCATGATGGTATAAACGTCGACGTTATTCACGCCGAAAGAACTCAGTTGGAAGTAATAAATAATCTTATAACCCCCGTATTCTAGATTTTGTAACCCTAGTACCTCACTTGTTGTCATTTAGAGAGAGAATGTCGTCAAAAGCTTCCGGCTTGGAAAAACATGGGTTCTTATTTGTACGGAATTGATGGGAAGAGGCATCGACTTTAAGGGAGTAAACTTGGTAGTTAACTACGATTTTCCTCCAACGGCCATTAGTTATATTCACCGGATCGGTCAGCTGTGTAGCTCACAATTTTTTTACATATAAATTGAAAAATGTCTGTCTTGTAGGTCGCACTGGAAGAGCAGGACGATTAGGCAAAGCCGTAACTTACTTCACAGAAAGTGACGCGCTCAACTTAAGGAGGTGATTGTTAATACTTCAGAAATAAGGAATCAAAAGAATTTTATCGTTATTTTACTTTTTTATACTTTAGCATTGCTCAAATCATGCGAGATTCAGGCTGTGAGGTTCCCGATTACATGCTGCAAATGCGTAAAGCAAACAAAAGGCAAAAGAAAGAGCTGGCTCAGCATGCCCCAAAAAGACAGCGAATTTCTACGGAACCCTTGCATGACGTGAAGAAAAGGCAAAAATTAAGGTAAAACTTACCGGAACGGTTGATTGTTCAATTGTTATAGTAAACTTCTGTACAGGAAAAACATTAAAGCTTCCCAGCGAGCCAAAGTGAAAAATGAGAGCCAAACGCAAACCTCATAGGAATTTGTCCGTTAGTTAATACAAAAATGATTCCGCTATATCTCATAAAAGAATTATTGTTACGCCAATTATCGTACGGATTTGTGGTAGTAGTTAGCCGAGGCTAGTCTGGTTAAGCGAAATGTTAATTTTAGGGTTTCTGCGGTTGTATAAAGGATAAAGCTACGGGGGATATCGCTTAGGGCTTTTCTAACGGGAATGCTTCCCAAAGGTAGTTAACGCCCCAACGGACATTGTTCATTCACTACATTGGAATTTATCGCAGAATTCATTCATACACATCTACATATGTATATAGACATATATTTATATATAGATGTAAATTGATAGATAAACGGATTAAAGCAACTGGGTTTGCCCGGCATGTTTGAAAAACAAACTGGCATTGTAATCCGTAATTAGCAAAATGAAATCGACCTTCAATCACATGCTTGTATGCACATTATTAAATATGTATCTCTTACATTTGATTTTAAATTGTCTTTAATAACTTTGCGTACTCGATGGACGTATCGTGTTGATGTTCCAGCCAATCGCAAGTAAGTAAGCCCAAGTTCTCCCTCCATGGCTTTATGTAAGCCACACCTTTACGCAGTTGAAAGTTGTAACAGCCCTTTACAAAAGCAACCTAGGTCTTGACCGCGCCCACTCAACTACGCCATACGCAAATGCGAACTTGCGAACTGCAATGAATTATTGACATTCTCCAGTGTTGGTTTATATTTACGTGACCTGTTTTGGAATATTTTCATTTGGACTGTCTACAAGTTTTAACATTTGTAATCTAGAGAACTATATTGGTAAGTCAAACCAAATATCTATAAGTATAACGGATCTTTCGCTTTACTGTGGCTTGGAATTTTTACATTCTTTGGGTCAGAGTAGGGAACAAATGCTTTTTTAGCAACAGGTGTCAATACTATTAGTATTATTAACGAGTAACGTAACATTTAAACGTTTTTGAGTTTATTGTATGTTTTAATAATCTTTCTGAATCTCTATTGTGATATTAGATTCAGTATGGCAACTCAGACTCACAATCAACCTCAACAAGTACCCACCAAAATACAATCTGCAGTACCTCACCATGGCCCGTCGAATCCGCATTCGCAAGCTCACCCGTCAAATCACATGCGTATTGAATATCAAAGGCAGCCTATGGCCAGAAGTTACCCGACAATAGGAGCGTCAAATTACCCTGGGCCTCCACCTTATCCTTCGAGTGCCAACATTCCCACCGCCACAAAGTCCCATCCTGGGCTTGACAAATCCAAGTCGCAACCGTCTCTGAAACAAACAGTGGAAGCGTCCCAAATTCCTCGTGAAGCGCCATACTATTATTCACACTTAATGGACGGAAATAATCAGCAAGTTCCAACCAACCGAAAGCCGTATGTTTCGCTAGGAGAGTTACGGCGACCTGAATTCTCGAAACCTGAAAGAAACCCGGAACATCCTGTCCCGCGACCTTTATCAGCCCCATACAACTTGGGCGTATTCCAGAATGCTGATGACATGGGATTAAAATGGCGCGACTCGAACGACAATTGGAAGATGGAACATCAAGCTCAAGCGGAAGGCATGCGACATAGTGAAGAGGAATTGTTAAAGCTCGGATCGCAAGCTTTGGCGCGCAAAATCATGGAAGGGCAGCGACAACTTGTTGTTCAGGCCTCTGAGCTTCAGGCCGTGCGTGGGAGTTTCCAAAGACTGCAAGAAGACAATCAAGAGCTGCGGGACTTGTGCTGTTTCCTGGATGATGATCGGCAAAAAGGGCGAAAATTGGCAAGAGAATGGCAACGATTTGGCCGTTACACAGCTTCCGTTATGCGTCAAGAAGTGGCAGCTTATCAGAACAAACTGAAACACTTGGAAACCAAGCAGCAAGACTTGATGAAAGATAATCTTGAGTTGAAAGAACTTTGTTTGTATTTGGACGAAGAACGATCGGACATCATGCGAAGCGCCTGTCCACAATGTGGCCACGTGAGGGACCCTGACTTGGCGCCTCGAATGAACTTAAACGAGGATCGAGTTGGTGAAAGAAGAGACGATGGGGATGGGAGCTCTTCGAGCACCAATCATGACGAGCCTTTACCCTACAGGAGAAGCAGACCAACGTCCAGTACGGGAGAAAGCGCTTCTCGACGGTCCTCCAGCCAAGAAAGATTACTTGCAGAAGGTTTAGAGAGGCAGCGGTCAGCGTTTAGTGGTAATTACTATTCCAGTAGTCAATTTCAGGTACTAATATCGCATTCTGTCTCCTAGAACAAGTGTTGCACTATGTTAAAACACTCGAATCTCGGTTGACGCAAGTGGAACAAGAACGTATTTTGCTCAAACAGCGCCTGGAAGAACAAAATCAGGGACAAACTGATCCATCGCCTCTTGGACCACCTTCTGCACCAGCAGCTTCAAGATCACGACCTCTACAGCCGCCTCCTTATAATGCCTTGCATCATCAAAGGGCTGTGGAGCTCGGGATAAGATCTGAACAAGATAGTGGCGGCAGCTTGCAATCACTGAGTGAAGATGGAGAAGTAGCACAGCTTAATCTTCTGCCCAGACCAGACGCTTTGACTCGGGCCCTACGCGTTCTCCATGTGAAGGAGTTGATGGAAAACAACACGGATAATCCGGATCTTATGCTGTTGCCTTTGCAGTCCAACACTGCACTGCCTGCCAGACCAGCGAGATCTTTAGGAGGAACGCCTTCTTACGAGTTGGAAGAAGGCCTGGGCCAGCCAGATAGACTCGGTGAGAGTGAGCGAGCCTTAGTACACGCCATGTGTAATGTAAGTCTAATTCCAATGAAGTTTTTGCGAAACTACAAATCTTACTTTAGGTGGTGTGGCGCAAGTTGGAAGAAGCGCCGACAAATCAATGATGCCTCCAATACCGTTCTGTGCCTGTATGTTCATCACCACAACCGGTCTAGTGTAACTTTCCATTGTTTTCTTACAGAATTACGTAAAAGCCGTCCATTTTATTTAAAGCCGATTGGGTACAAAAAATGCCTATTTTTTCTATACAGTGTTTAGCTGTAGCATTCGTATTACCGTGCCAATAAAAATGAGTTTCTATTACGAACACAATCCGTATGTATTTCAGTGTTCAGGAGCCGGAAAACCCCTACTCGCCACGAAAAACATGGGTTATATATATATAGTAAAGAATACTTGCTTATAGGTTATTTATAGATAAGTAGCTATACAATTTTCTCCCTCTTTTTTTGTGTACATACAAATAGAAAACTTGGACATACAGAAAAAGGACTACACAGTATCACCAGATTTTTTTTATAGTGCAAAAATGGGCAAGGCAGCAAATGGTCCAAGTTTTGTTGGTTTGGAAACCCACATTCAATTCGCTCCGTGTGAGCTAATGTAGAATCTTCAATGGCTTTTCTTTTTTCGATTGATCTACGATCTAACAAAGACATGGAAGTATACCCTACCAAAAATAACGTCCAGCAGTTTTCCTCGGCACAGTATAAACAAGTAAACGGGAAGCATTGGGGAACACAACAGTAAAAATTTCATTTAAAAAAAGAAAAATTATATGATTAAATCAAGCCATAAAAAAGGAGAACCCAGCCAAACCCCGCCTAATTAATACCGGTATCATTCCGAACTACATAAGAATTGCGTAGTTATAACTTAAATAGGTTTCATTGACATGAAATGGGGGTGCCGTGCAAAGTTTTGCATTGCCGGTGAATTTTTTTTGTACGTGGTAAGGTCACCGTAGGTGGTTTCTTTTAAGACTGCAGTAAGAACGAAGATCAAGGAATATATATCCAGAGAGGAGTTTGCTAGTTAGGAAGGAAAAGTTTGCCCTTTGCTACAGCAGCAGTTTACTACGCGAGTAAACAATGCGTGCAAGAGGGCAAGGTTAGTCACATTTGCCACTATGATACATACTTTGGCAAAAAGAGAACAGAAGCCAAAAAAAGCATTCCCTTGCGTTCTTAATCGTTGCCAAAGAATTTTATTACAAGTAACAAATGATAAATGCTTTCCAAAACGTGCTGTAAATAAAAAGCTACCATTCCAAAAAGGCTAAATGCACCCAAAACCGAAATTTTTAGCAGAAGAAAGCAAGGGAGGGGGGATGCGTGTGTGCGGTTGATTGGCTTACGAACATTCTATGCCCGAATGAGTATCTTGTTTACCCAATGGTAACGATCCGTCCGATAACTGATGGGACTCAGGTTGGGTCTCTGGTAACGTGCTTGGGAAAACTTACTCTGGGGTGGCGATGGTGCCATGCACTTGTGGTAGGAAGTTGGGTAGTAAAACGGCGGAGGAGAGGCATCGCTAACGCGGTTAAAAGAGTTTCCGGAACTAATCGGAGGCGGGGAATTGACCATGAACCAAGAAGACGGTTGGACTTGACTATAGAAGGACTTGGAAGGAGGACGGTAACTGTTTTTGTTGTAGGTGTGATTAATTTCAGCAAAAGAACGCCGGACTGAATACTTGCTTGAGAGGGATTCTTTTTTGTCACCTGAGGAAACTTGGGGTGACAAACCGGATCGTTGCTCTACTTTGTCAATCGATGAGAAGGATAGATTGAGAGCGTTGTCTATGAAACTGAAGGTGTTTTCCTTATTGCAGGCCTCAAATGACGCCACTGTATGAAGCGATCCTTTGTGTTCCCCAAACCTAAAAACAAAAAAAAATTTATAGAATTTGTTTAAGGCAAGATGGAAAACTTGAACCTCGCTTACCTACAGGTGACCTCTTGGGGATCTATCCATAAAGTTAATTCAATTGGCAAACCCAAGTCTGAGTACTTGAGTCCGCATTCGAAGGCTGCTTGCTCAATTGTCGGTTCTCTTCGACTTCCTGCATTGATTCTGATACACCTGTAACCTTGGCCTCTGAAGGGCTTGTCAGGAAACCAATGATTCTAGAAGAAAATAAAAAATAGTGACAAAAGGACTTTAGAAGATTCAGTTTGTATACCTCAAAGCGTTTTTCTAACACCAATTCAAGTTTGGTTCTGAATTCTTCTACGCGGTTCTCTGTCAGTTTGCTCCCTTTGCCAATTAGGCGACTGAGGAATAGTGATGCTGCTGCGATTTCTTCTTTCATTGTTGTGATGAGGTTAACGTGATTCAAGTCTGTGAAGATAAACACAGAAAATACAATCCGAATGGAACAATCCAAAGATCGTGGGCAAACAAAGAAGCACGGTTTGCCCAAGAAAACTTGTTCTCTACTATACTCGCCAACAGGTCAACGAACACTATTCAAAAGCAGTACAGTTCAGTTTTACCAAATGAGAGAATATGATTAACGAATAAATTAAAGCTAAGGCTAAGTGGTATGATTAACAAATTGTTACCTGAAAGTCACTCAAAACATATGAAGTAACCCTTCGCCAAATTTCACCATACCTTGCCTTTGTTATGACATTCGTTTTTACTTATCGATTTAAGTCTTACAGTATATAGTAATCGAAAAAAGAATGTCGATTTATTTCAATTGCTATGTAAGATCGATTCTTCTGCGCCATCTTTCCGACGCCATTTGCCAACGTGGTGAGGTAGGTGAAAATTTTGTATTTGTTCTAAAGCATAAACGGCTTTGTATTTTTTCTCGCTAATTAATTTTATTTATTGCTGTGCACATTTGAGAGAATTAGAAACTCGATTTTGATTCCTGGTGCTGACAAATTTTCGCTATATACATATCTCTGCGGTTCATTCAAGACACGTTCAGCTTATTTTGACTTGTAGCATACGCTAAACAGATAGGGAGCGTGAGTTCACGTTTATCATAGCAATGTGCCAGTTTTGTTAGAATTAGAATTACTGTTTCCACAAATCTATCCTTTGCTATTTTTGCAAAAATTGAAATCCATTTTTTTCCTTTTACAGGTTGAATTGACGTTCAACATGCAGATCTTCGTCAAGACTTTGACGGGTAAGACCATCACCCTTGAGGTCGAGCCTTCAGACACTATCGAAAATGTCAAGGCTAAAATCCAAGACAAGGAAGGAATTCCTCCCGATCAACAGCGTTTGATCTTCGCCGGTAAACAGTTAGAGGATGGCAGAACCCTTTCAGACTACAATATTCAGAAAGGTAAAAATTTTTTTGGGGGAGGATTGTCTTTAGTACGGAATGTAATATCTCAATCTTTTTCTTTTGCAGAGTCTACCTTGCATTTGGTACTCCGCCTCCGTGGTGGTGTAATTGAGCCCTCTCTGCGTATTTTGGCCCAGAAGTACAACTGCGACAAGATGATTTGCCGCAAATGCTATGCTCGTCTGCACCCTCGTGCTACCAATTGCCGCAAGAAGAAGTGTGGTCATACCAACAATTTGCGCCCCAAGAAGAAGTTGAAGTAAGCTTCAGGTTTTTGAAGGGCTGTTTCTTTGTTGTCAGCTGCTGGAATAACGCGTGGACAGACAATACAGCAAATGTCTAATTAAATCAACTTTTTTATTTGCATATAAACATATTAGTGTTGTTAAAATATAATGACACTTGATGGTAAAGCTTTATCAAGACCTTATCGATAACAGTAGTTGCTCAAGCACTTGCAGCATTAGCGGGCGTTTTTTCTTTTCTTCGACACACTTAAATGCCAATGTATGTAAAGAGCGAGCTATATCTCCATCTAAACTCTCTAACCTTGGATCGAGCATCGCATAAAAGTCTTCCTCATCACAAACCGCATCCACGTGGGAAATCAAATCATTCCCTTCGCGATCTTCCGAATAAGGCGGTAATCCAGTCAATAACTCCAACAAAATCTGGGTAACAATAGTTTTTGAATCACTGGTTATACTGGCAGTATTCTGAAACTTACTACACCAAAGCTAAACGTATCCAGTTTGACTGACACATCTCCCCGAAAGGCTTCCGGTGCCATGTACGCGGAAGTACCCAGAACGTTCGAAGTCATTGCAAAACTTTTAGACTTGCCACTTGCACCTGTCCTTATTAAACCAAAATCCCCCAGCTAAAATAATGACAAACTAAGTTTCAATTAAGAAAGAAACTTCGTCAACTTTACTTTGGCGTTCAAATGTTCGTCGAGCAAGACGTTTGCGCTTTTTACGTCACGGTGAACTAAAGGCTTCTCTCCGGAAGTATGCAAATGAACAAGGGCTTTCGCAACTCCTTGGCTTATAGTGATACGTCTTTGCCAAGATAAGGGTTCTCTTCCGTCCTGAAAACTGTCGTCCTTAGTAATTCAAATCGCCAACCAATTGTGCAAATGTCTCTTAACTTACATCACAAGCTAAGGCAGCTTCTAACGAGCCATTAGGCATGTACGCGTATAAGAGACAACAGTCAGGTCCATTGGCTGAATATGCTAATAATGGCAGTAGATTTTCATGGTAATACCTGAAACGGAAAAAAAACTCATACACTCTGTAGTTAACTTAAGTAACTGCTTACTTGGACATAGTTTCGACTTCTGTTTTGAATAAACGTGGCAAATCAACATCCAGCTCAATTTTATGTGTATGCAGTCTTTTGATCGCTACTTGATCGGGTAATTGTGGGATGAGATGCTCAGAATCGAGCAAGTTAATACCCAAGAATACAGAGCCAAACGCGCCGCTGCCAAGCTTGCGACCACCATCGGCAAGCAATTCGGAATCAAAACCGTTACTTATGATCTCCAGTTCGTTATAAGAGATATAAGGCAAAGGTGTATTAAACGTAAGGGCTGCGTTTTCGCTAGGGTCTTCCGATATACTAGCCACCGCTTGATCACGAAGTACGGGATTTGTAGTTTCCTTGAAATTGTTAGAATTCCATTTCATGGTGTTGGTGTTCCAATGGAAGTGATGATTCGGGGAAGCAGGTTGCATATCTATGTCGGCTGGTGTTATAGTAGCTGCACTACCATGTTCTGGTCGACTGTTCGGACTCCCTATTAACGAAGTACAAATGTGAATTGCCTCTACCATTGCGCATGAGGTCTTGTACCCTTCAAAACTTCTACTGTTAAGTAGTCAGCAGCTTGAAAGTGCCCTATTTCTACGAGCAACTCAGCGAGATCGCCAACTGAAGGCCTGCGTCTTCCACTCGTGCCCCATTCGTCAACTAAGATGTCAAAGGCTGGTCGTTTCTGTTTAAGGCTCTCATCCTCAATCAACCTATTTTTTTTAACAAGTTAACGAGACCTGAGTACGTTAATATAAAGCAATTCTAACCGTATATCTTCAGGAGAGTACTTGTATAACCGATTCCCATCGTTGCCCAATGAAGGAATTGTTCCCATCAACGTTTTCCAGGATTTCCCGATTTCCAACAGGTAGGCAAGTCTCATTCGAGTGCTCAAGGGAAGTTTCCTAATTTCTGTAGATCTGGATACAGCCAGGTCGTTGACGACAGCTGGTGGAGCTCCATTCATGGTTTTTCTGTCTCACTATATAAAGTTCAAGAGGACTTTTATTAATGCTGTTTTTTTAAGCGCAGAAGCGAAAATTTTTAAGTCCCGGACTGAGTTTGTTCAACACACGCGCAAATAAGTGGGCGGGAGCGAAAAGGGGTCACGCCCACGGATCACTGAATGGTCAAGGATGTGAGAACTACTTCCGCACTTTCGTCGACACTCAAAGAAATGTACAAACTTGTTTTTCAACACAGTTTACTGGTAAGTTGTGGCACTGCGAGCTTCGACTGAAAGATTCAGGTTACCGAGAACCACAGCTCAAGGTATAAGTTGTTTTATTTTAAAGGAAGGTTCGTAATTATGCAAAAATACAAGTGGTCGCCTAACGACTGGAAAAATCTGCCTATGCGAGTTTAAATATAGGTCAGCTATTATTGCCAATGTTATACAAAGTATGCGTTATTCTTGGTCCGAAAAAGAAAAAATTTCGTATTCCAATGGATGCAAATGAGCACGAAATGTGGTTTCCGTCCTGCCACAAGATGATTGGAAGATTCTGGTCCAAATCACTTATTCATTTAATAGATGGCGCTTGCGCTGCGTTTCTGAGGTATTCCAGAAAGAAGATCTGATATTTTGCACGGCTTTTTAAACCTACTTGAGCTTACATTCTTAGAACGACTGTTAACTACCCCCTGCTATTTAAATGGAAATTCCACAGTGGGTTATGTGTGGTCGATCCCTTTACTATCGAGCTTTAAGAGCAATTAATTGAGTGTAAAAAGTGACTTGACGCTCGCAAATGTTTAAAGAAAGTTACTGGCGTTGGTTTTCGTCGCGACGATGAGACGAAGTGGTAATTAGCATTTGAGGATTGGCAAAACCTGTTTGAAATTCAAAAAGCGGGCTCTTCGCCAATTTCCAAGTGTTTGGAATAGGATCGCATCTGCAGTCCCTTCCTTTTAAACGGTTCTTGATTTGCGCATTGACCTTCCCTTCCGGCTTGTTCAACCGTCAAATTTCATCTCGAGTTATTGCACCTGCTGTCTCGTCCAACGCTTCTCGCCAAAAACACTCGTAGCGTCTAACGAAATGCCATAGCTTTTTTTCTTTCACACTCTAGTTCGGGATGACGCCATCTCCTGTGCCCAAGTGCGTCCTTCCCAATGCCGTTATCAACTCAATGGCCATAACTGGTCAAACTCGCTTGGTTCTGATTAAAGTACCCCCCCCCCCCCCCCCCCCTGTAAGTCTCTCCAGATCCAAGTTGTCCCAGTCCAATCCGTTTTCTTTTCTTCCATCTCTTTTCTCTTAATTGTGCATACATACGTATTTTTGGTGGCACATGAATGTGCCTTGATGCCCTTGCGGCCAGGCAACGTCCATTAGATTCTCGGAGTGAATTCCATGCCTTCTGGGAGAGGGGGGGGGGGGGGGGGGGGGGGGGGGGGGGGGGGGGAGGCTGCTTTGCTCGGTGCGGCTGCAGGGGACTTTTTATTGGTGAAGGTCCTAGAACACGCGGCAGGCGTTCGTATTGATCCTTCTTGGAGCTGAACGTCAAGGACGTCGGTGGCATCGGCTTGTCTTTTGAAAAGGGAAAACCAGCGAGAGCAGAAGACGACGACCGAAAGCTCCTGCTGGTGCTTACAGCATCACTCGAGTTGAGGTGGACGGGTATGGAAAGTTTTTAGATATGGAAAAGGGCAAAAGGATCAAGGGGACAGAACTGAAGAGAGGATTTCAGATCGACCGTTGGATTCCCGAGTTTCTGCTTCTGGCTTTGACTGCTGGCTCTTAACTTGACCTGACAGTAGTCTTGCCCTACTCACATGGCCCCGTTTCGCATAACTAGTTGACTCGCCGTACGACGCGTCGACGTACGTTGATGTACTTACCCTGACTGAACCGACCCTTTAAGTGCAGTTAGTTATAATTCCCTTCAACTTAGGGAAGGTCGGCAAAAATAGTAAATATAGTAATAGCAAACACGCAATACGGTCCGCTGAAAAAGATGCACTCCCACAGTGAGTGGGGATCCTTTTAGAAGGTTAGAAAGAGAGCTTTTACGTTACGAACCGCAAAGGAGGTTAGTTATCTGAAAGGTGAATTTATCTATATTGGAAATCATAGACGAGCAAAGGGTTAACTAGGAAGGTTTATTCGCATCATTGACCTTTTATAATGGCAGTTTGACAGGTCCCTATTATGAATGTGCTCACCTCCGTAGGACGGCAAAGGAGGGCGGGCGGCGTCCTAGCGATGCCAGGATATCCTCGTAATTTTGCAAAACGCGTCAACTTGTGCATATTTCTTCCCTCTATAGCAACCATGATACCGAGCAAAAAGGTAGAAGCGTATAGAACCACATAAAGAGTTCCGCGCAGTACACAGGCAGATAGGCGCAAGGTTTATGAGGTCTTCCTCGGCGGGTACTGGTACTTTGGCCGTTTTCTATGATTAATAGTACGTTCACTGTGAGGTTTCTCCGATCTATCTTGACATTTCTCTACTGTTTTCGCCCTAGCCTTTTGTAGACGCTTGCGACTGCTGTGTTTCAGGACAGGAAATCTCACATATTTCTTCGCTTTTACCTCGGCACCATAAATTAGCCAACACTGCGAAAACCCCCAACTTGTTTGCTGAAAGTTTCGCTGAAATCAGAAAGGATCGCTTTCTTCCCTTCTTTTTTTTTATTGGGCCTCCCCCTTTTTCCGTTCGGAATAGACAGTATAGATTCCAACTGGAGAATCATGGCGGAAATTTGTCCGTTGTTGTCCCCGGATGGTAAAGGAAAGTTTCTTCGGGGTGGAAAGAAACTTGAAATTTGGAGCAACACACATTCTACCAAGCTTGATTTCCTTCCTTCCTATTCCTTCTCGGTGGCAGTCTTTTTTATTCTTTTCTTTTCTTATGAGAAGCTTGGCATTCCACCTGGGATTCTGCAAAGAGTTGCATGCGGAGAGCTGTGAAAATCGATGCCAGGGCTTTCCGCTTGGGCTGCTTCTGCTGGTGCTGCTCCTATGTTTCCTGTGCTCGTCTACACTTACACCAGGTCCTCGCTTCAGTATGGGAAACACGACAGAAAACGAGGGCGTGGCTCAGGTGTGAGAGACTTGATGCACAGCAGCAGCAAGCTAGATTCGAGAACCTTGGTCCTCTGGAAGCGTGGGCCCAAGCCGCCGAATGCATACTATACTGCATCTGAGCTATTTTTAGAACCCAAGTCTTTGTTGGGAGTCTTTTACGGACTTTCCGACTTAAATAATATTTCCGAATGCACGAACCGGAAGCCGGCCAGGTTGTCAGACCCAAGGTCAGACCGAAAGATGTCTGGGGCTCATCTTCTGATTACTTGAGGTAGTTTTACCTTAAAGCTTTTTTTAGGCTCCTCAGTCGTTAATGCATTAAAACCTGGAAATACAAAAATAAAGACAAAGTCGATTTCTTATGTTCAAATTAGGATTTATTATCTAATCAATGGAGCTCATTTTTCCGGCTAATGGAGCATCTTTCTCCCAAATAGAATGTGTAGCAGCTTTTTCTTAATTTGGGAAATGCCATGGTCTTTTTTTTTTTTTTTGGGGGGGGGGGGGGAGTATTGCTTGTGATGTTTGCCATACTGATTACATTAGTTAGCGTAGCGAAGGTGGCACAGGTACGTATTTCTCCCATCGACCCTTCCTCGCTCACTCCGTGGGGTTCCGGGGAGGCAAACAGAGAGATGCTATGCACGAGGAGATGAAGGTTAGTTCCTAGAGAACTGTAGAGAGCTGCAGTGGCCACAAAATGCCGTGTC
The DNA here is from genome assembly GCA_023053545.1 of Lepidurus packardi. Lineage (NCBI taxonomy): Eukaryota > Metazoa > Arthropoda > Branchiopoda > Notostraca > Triopsidae > Lepidurus > Lepidurus packardi. Next base: position 9,893,893 of record JAKZAN010000002.1, read on the forward strand.
CCGATTGGATCATTCAAATTTGAAAAGACCAGGTTGCTTTGCCAGGTGACGATGTCTTCTAGTAGCGTAGAGGAAACTCTTTGGAGCTAAGAGGGGGGAGGGGAGGGGACGCACACAAGCGAAGCCTCCGAAAGAAGAACGGGAAAGTTGCTCAATGCGAAATGCACGCAACTCATCTTGTCAGGCGCGCGTTCCATTTCAATGAGCCATTCAATTCTCGTGCTGCTTGTATCAGCGTATATTTTTTATTAGTTTTAGCGGAATACTTCATGAAGATAGGGGGTGAAGTGCAATGAAAATGCAACCGTAAAAGCTTTTCATTCTTTTTCCCCCCTTTTTTTTGGTATCCCCACGTTCTTTTTTATGTGACAGGTGCGGACCCAACTAAGGTAGAGTTAAGAAATTCATGGTCTTGGCGTTTAGCATATCTCGCGCTTTTTGTGATGGGGGGGAGGGAGGCGGAGTCCTTCTTAGGATCCTTGCGGGCTTTTAGCACCATTGGGATAGGAGTGTCAAGTCGGTAAAGGGCGTTATCTGTATTCGTAAACGGTTGTATTTTTCTGGTATTCCTTTTGTTTCAACTTCAACGAGCAAGTTTTTTTGCGAGCGAAAATTACCGCAAATTACTCCTTTACCTATTTGGTACTACTCGGGTTCCGCGGGCCCAAGGAAGGATGGGCGGGACAGTTCCTATACATCTTGATGTCCCTATTTTAACCAGCGGCGCAGGGTGGGCGTGTCCTGGACGAGCTCTACGGGTTTAGGAGTCCCTACGTATACGCGAGCAACGCTGGCGGCCTGCCGGCGTGCTGTATAGCGCCTCACGTGGTCTTTTTTGAACCAAGGCAAGCAAGCCAAGCTATCGGTCCCGGTGTCCGGCTGTGGCAGTTGGAAGCAAGCTCAGTCAGTGTCGGTTTTGTCGCTGTGTGATTCTTGTACGCTTTTTGGTTGCAGAACCGTCATCGTTCCCCTCCTTTACCCGCGAAAAAAAGAATCAAGTTTTAATGAACGACGCTTGGTTAAATGTGAACTAGTTTCCAGTCGGGAAAGTCCGGGGTGCCATTCTCCCGTGTTTGCCAAAGAGAAATCGGAATTTGCAAGCCTATATAGAGCGTAGCCGTACAAAGCAGTCCCTTCAAATTCAGTGTTGGGTGTGAATGGTGGGCTTTGGCGCAAACAAGTATCCGGTGCTTTCCTTATAGAAATAAAAAAAGTGGAGAATTGAGAGGAATTTGGTTACTTTGCGTTTGTGTGGGTGCCTTTTTTCAATTGGATTTTGATAGTTTGGATTCACCCCTACAAACACAGGTAAAAATAAATTATCTGTAGCCATACGGAATGAACCTCACAAAATAAGTTGACGTTTTTCGAATTTTATTTTTCTATCTTATGATCCCGTACATAATTAAAGTTCAGGTTGAAAAGAGAGGAAGTGGGCAGCTGTGGCAGCAAACGCAGAGATTGTGACTATTGATTTTGAACGTTTAAAGAACTCGTATCTCTCCGGGAAGTAACAGTATTAAGCCAGAGACTCTTTGGCGGGGACAAAGCGTTTCAATTATCTTTGTTTGTTCTTTCTGCTAAATGAATTTTCCTGTTGACGCTTCGCATGTGAAGCAAGCTTTTAAATAAAGCCAAGAGGGAATCGCTGCTAGAGCCATATTTTTGGCGGCTTCCTTGCGGCAGATTCCCGCTAGTGGTTGTGGTTGCATAGCGTTGGTGAGTGAGAAGCAAAAGAAGTCGATGGCCGCCGAGTCCTTCCCTTTACCTAAACCTCTCCTTTACGGTCCCTGGGTGTCTGCCTGACTGTGGTATAGGTAGGTTCAGATTTCAGGTTCTATAGTTGTACTACACAGAGAGAGTTTGGTTTTGGCCTTCCCTTGGCTTCATGGCGTCTCTTTGAGGGCTTTTACACCTTACCTTTACCTTATACCTCCCTTCAGACTTCCTCTCCTCTCCCTTTCATTCGCGTCTACCTTGCGTTGGCATCTTTTTTGAGAGACCCCTGCAACATACCATCACAGCATCAAGGTGAAGGTTTCGGTCCGGCTCGGCTCCAACTCCACCGTCCCGAAACCGAATACCATCACGAGAGGGAAACTTGGGCCGCCCTAGTCCCGAAACCTTATGTCACGCTCGATGATCAAAAGTGGTGCTCCCTCATTTGACGCCCCTTTTGGCTCAAAGCTTAATTAGAGGGTACACAACACAAATACACAAAACCCAACACCTGGATGGGTCGTCGGCTTTCTCAATGAAGATCCGCAGAGGATGGAGGGGGGTAAGGTTGTCTATGGCTTCAAGGAATCTGAGCAATTGGAAACCTTCCTTGACACGGTTGTCAACCTGATAGGTTTTATTCTTTTTCTTTTGTCGACAAAAATCCGGATGCATAGGAGAGGAAGTGCAAATTTGGAACGGGGAGATGTGATTATATTTCTTCCAATAGCCTTCTTTCTTTTTACTCTAAGAAAAGAAAGACGACACAAAAAGTCCCAGGTGTGGTTTACCTAGTAAATGGGTCAGCAAAGAGTTACTTTTAGTGGTCAGTTGGGGTACTTAGCAGAGAGCATTTTTGGTGTTGGACACGGCAAAAGTATCTGGAACTGTCCCATAGATTACCTGGCAGAACATAGGACAAGAACGTCGTCAAAAAAAAAAGTTTAGCAAACTGAAAAAAGCAATGGATGAGTTCCGAGAGGAGTTGTGTAAAAAAGTATTCGGGAAAAAAAGAAGCGCTCTCCCCAGGTGTTGTTTAGGGATGGAGGCGGGGTACAGTGCTGGTGTTGCTCGAGTGGTTTATGGCGTGAGAACAGAGGGTAAAAAGAAAAGGAAGTCTCTAATGTCACCTTTGTAACTTGCCTGGAAGACCCCGCCAGCCAAAGCTCCCAGTCCCTTGGTTCCTGATGTATGATCGTGTCCCAGAAAAGCGGAGGGGTAGCGTCAATGGCCTTTTAGTTTCCATATGTTTATTTATCATGGATCATCTTCTGTGCGCACTTTTTGCTGATGGCGAGTATTGCTTTCCAAAGATGCTTTATTGTGTACGTATAGAATAACCTATTGTGTACCCGCTCCTCGCCCTCGCTCCTCACCCCACGCTTCTCGCCCGAGAGAGACTCGGGAGAGTAAAGAGAAAGAGCGAGAGAACCTCTTCTAAATTAATGAATTTGGCTGCGATGGGAACATACAGAACATTGCAGGAACACTTGGTGAAGAAGGAAATTGGTTTCCCAGGGGCTTGCGGGTTAATTCTGAGGCTTTACTTGCTTTTTTATGAGATTGCTAGCCGACCTTTATGCTCGTATTTCTTCGGTGTAAAGTTCTGCCTTTTTTGCACATTCTCCTCTTGCTTGTCGCTCCAACTCGTAAGTTTTGTCGCTAAAAAGAATTAGAATGTAAAGCCAGGTCGGAGATTGAACATTGAACATGTTTGGTCGTAATTATTTGCTGTTTGAAAGAAAAGAATATTCAGGTCAAGGGCACTTGCCTCATTTATCCCCGGAATTCAGCATCGCTTTATTTTTTCATTCACGTCCTTTTACTGAAAACGTAACTCATGTTGACAGTCGCGTGCCTAAGATTTGGATCATGATTGTAATTGAGATTTGCCATTAGAGTAATACATGTGCCTTGAAGGTAAAGTGCATTAGCTTCTGTTTCCTTTGGCGGGGTGGAATACACCGGCAAATTAGCATTGAAAGAGAGTAATCCCATGCACGGATAGGCTTACGATGCTGTGCGGGCTGAGAAACGACTGTTCGGGTTATTACTGTCGAACGTTGTTAAGTCAGCGAGGTTTCTTTTTGATTAGTTAATGTGTGTTTGTGGACCTTTTCCTTGACATTGACATGAAATGTGTCACTTGAGAGAGCAGGGCATCACTTTTCTTACAAAGTAGCTTAAATTCAAAAATCTGTGTTTATTTTTTCCTTCAAATGTTCTGCTGTCACCTAAAGAAAACGTAAAGAGAAAATCTCAGGATTTCAAGTGGAAGAGTTGCGGATCACTCGGGATATAACGAGACTGGAAGGACGTCCAATTTATGTTATTAGGTAGGGTAAGAAATAATGACGTGTGTAAGACATGTGAGAGCCGAAGAGGCACGTTTTAGGCCGTCATGCGGCTGTAGTGCGGCTAATAGGGTTCTCATTGCCCAAAACCGTACTGAAATGAGTCTGGTAACATACTTTTTTCTTCTTTATTTTTCTGCCTTGTTTTCGTTAGTAACTCTTTCCGCCACACGAGTAAAAGCCAGCAGCTCAAATTTGAAGCTTCCAAGAAAGACCACAAAAATATTTTACTTTATACCCGTCCCGTCTTCAAATCTCTTGTCAAATCTTTTGAAGTAATATTTTTTTCTCGAGATGTGTACACAGCACCTGCTGTGAAATGCTTGGCATGGAGCTTGGGGAGGGGGAGGGGGGGATATGGAGAAGAAAACAAGAGGGTAGGAAAGGAACATGAAAAAGAGGTAGCGTATAAGGTAGTTTAAGTGCTATCCAAGGGTCAAAGGGCGCTGTGTCCTTTGCATGTCTTTGGAAACCTTTCGGAGCGGGATCGCCGCTCCCGCACTTGCTCGCTCCACTTGCCCCGAAATGACAATGCTGTTGAAGCCGTTTGACACTTTGTGATTCCCTGAATACTTGGGTGTGCTAAGCGGTAAGTGTCAACAGGTTGGATTAGTTCTAAGGAAAAGTCCATTAAAAGTGGTATGTAGTATTTCTATCTACGACAGTGTTCCGGATCTTTCAAAAAAGATCCGATCGGCGTTGCACCGTAAAGTGGCAGGGATAGGATCGATTTATTGTTTTCCATAAAATTATCGGATCTTAGATAGAGTCGAATCGGATGGGGATCTTTTCAGATCCGGATCTAGATTTTTTGAAATTTTGCAGCATTTGATTGGATAGGATCGACGGAAGTTGATCAGTTGTCGAAAATGATCTAAGGTTCGGCGAAAAAGAAGATCCGGAACACAGATCTATGGAAATATGTTTACGTTTTTGGCTGCATCAAAACTTGTGGGAGGAGCCACATTTTGGATCTGAATCCAAGAAAATTACCGCGCGGCAAAACGGTGGAAAAACGTTTGAGGATCATTCAAGTGTGAAACAAGTTTGGCGAGTCTGCAAAGTGCAACGGTTTTCGGAGGGGGTGACGCGAGTACCGATGAATTGGGCCGTTGTCTGCGCCAAGGTGCAGTTTCTCAGATCCTCATTTTTAAAAGTTTGAATTTCTTTTCTATGCTGTTGCCAAAAAGTGGCAACTTTTGTTGTGGACGCTCATGACTTGGCAGTTAACTACCACACGGCATTTACAGCATCCTTTCCCAAAAATAAAATATAGCAAGACAAGAAAATAAAAAAAGACTTGTCTCGGGGCAGTTAGACATACGGAACTACACGGATAGACGATAACAGTGACAGAACCACCGTTTAAGACAATGTTGCTTGGCATGCGTGCCTTTATGTATGCGGAATAAGTATAGTGCTTTATGCTCAAAATGGGCACCCAAGACTTTGTGCACCTGAGGTGGACAAAAAGGAGAAACCCGTTCAGAGTTCTCTTGGCAAAAGTCAATAAGGCAACAATTGATAAAGAACCTTAGCTTTGTTTGCTTAGTTAACCTCAAAGCCGTTGTCATAGTCTATGTGCTCTTGTTGTATACGTTAGCCAATTTGGATATGTGGTGAGAGACGCCTGGACGTTTTTCTACTAAGGGGGAGGGTGGGCTGAGAACTTAAGCAAATAGACCGTTGCTGGTGCCAAGCCAAACTGTTAAGTTCAGGTTTGTCGTCGTATAGACCAAGGTTTTCTGAGGTTCTCTCACAGCAGCTGAAACGTTTTTTCTTCCTTTTGTTTTTCCCCTCCCTTCATATCTGTATACCTGCTGGGTATAACGTATCGTGCGTGAACTTGGCCTTGGTAACGGTCGTTATACGAATTCAAAAAACTTTTTTTGTTTTTTTTATTCTTTGAAAATTACTTGTTAACCCAATAGAGCTAAATCAAAACCGCTCCACCGCCCTTTACGTCCTTTTTTTATGAAAAGATAAATGCTATATCGGCTTTTAACGACAATCACCTTTTGGTCTTGCGTTTCTTTTCGAGCTAATTGTAACACGAGACTGTGTCTTTGACGTCACGTCACTTTCGCTTGATTAATTATGCAGCAACGATGTACGAGAGTGAATCTCTCTGGGTTAAAAGGCCCAGGAATATATGTTACGTTTAAGACGACATACCTTGATTGTTTGACGCGGCAGAGCACCCAGCTTTTCCCTTTCCTAAAACAAGGGTGGGGTACGGGGAGAAAAGATGTTGGTAAAGAAAAGTCTTGCTTACTCATTACAACTTGCCCTCGTTAGCCGGGTTCCTGGTTCAAGAATTTCGACGTACCGAATACCAAAAGACCATTATGCCAGCGATCTAGGTATGGGTATATTGTTTATCACTTGTAAAGTTTGAGACAGAGTTTGGTAGCGACAGAGGGGCGCGGGTGCACAGTTTATTGCTAGGTAAGTTCTTTATACCTCATCTTTTTTGGAATCCAGGCTACCAAAGATAAATCAACTTTAAACAAGCTGTTTATGGGGAAGTTGAAATTCATCTTTGCCAAAGTCAAGTTCATTTGCAATTGAATTTGGTGTATTTCCAATGTCTTTTCCAGTTTTCCACCAATTGTTGGAATAAGCATCAGTTGGCGCGCTTGAAATGAGATTCCACGGATAAACTTTTCTCCCCTTCCCAATTTGAGCATAGATTTTCTTCTCGACTCCTTGATTGAAATATGTGCTAGTCTTTCACGAATACTCCATTAAATTTGGTGGTTGCTCTTTTAACCCAAAACTTCAAGAACAGTCGCGACAAATATTACGGCTCCAAAATTTTTTATCCCAAAGAATTTAGAAGAGACATATGCATGTAACATTGGAGAGGCCAGGAGCCTTATTGATGACAATAAATAATAATAATAATATAGGGAACGGGAAAAAGGATTCTGATTCTGCTACCAAATGTTGGAGCAAATGCTAGCAAATATTTGATGCCGTCGTCCAAGGCTATGTTGTTACAGACTCAATTGGTTATTCATACCAAAGAGAATTAAGATCCCAGTGACGTCATGGAGGGTATGAGAAGCTTAATTCTTGGCAGTAGTCTGCTTGGCCACGATACGGAATCGATACGGAAAACTGAGGTATACCCGTGCGGTATTTCCTTTTTTTTTTGTATGTGTATGCCGTGAATCGAAGGTCTTTTATATAGCTTTTTGTCACTCCATAGATAGCTCTATAGCGAGGGTTTCTTACCCGTGTGGCCGATCTTGTGTACTGCTTTTTTATATTTGGATAATCTTGTTATGGCTTCCCTGATAGCCACATGTTTTGAGCCTAAAACAGAATAAGCAAAACCGGAAAAAACACCCCACACGGAGTAAATTGTATGGCAAACCCACACGCTCGCGACGTGCAACCTTTTTATCCTATTCAAAATTTATTATTGCTTATGGGTCGTTTTTGTTCTTTTTTTTAACACACCACATTTCAATTGCAGCTCGCTAGCTAGTGAAAACTTTTGTGATGCATTCACCAAGCGATAATATAAAACCCGGGGTTGCCTGGGTATATATGTGTGTGTGTGTTTGAGTTTAACTATTCCAGGGTTCTGTCTTTTTAGCGCAGTCAATAATAGAGTTGGTATGAATTAGAGGTACGCTAGACAATGCAGGAGCATTTCGCTCTTACCGAAATAGTTTCGTGGACTGTTAAAGTTACATGGGGATGTGTGGTTGTTTTGCCGGCAACAGCACTGGGTCTGCAAAGTAGCGATTGCACTTGGGAAAGAGAATCGGGGAACAACTTCCATGCGGAGCTTTCTGGGTTTGGCACACGCGACTTGGAAATTCGGGAGCTTCCATGAGAACAGTTTCGTTTGGGGACACAGCCAGACGGAGCCGAGCATGCGGTTTTGATTCCGTTTTTTTTTTTGTCTTTTTGTTTCTTTAATCACGCAAAGGGCAGAGTTGAGTCTAACGCCTAGGCTATGTTACAAAGCCTCATCAACCTATTAAACGCAAAGACCGAAAGCAAAAGTCACAGTGAAGCTCCATTCCGCTATTTCAGAGATGTATAGAAAAAGTTAGGCTGTTAGAACAAACTAGAAAACGAGATGGGTTGTAACAAACTAGGGAACGAAATGGGAGACCAAACGAAAAAATAAATACGAAAAAGGGAGTTGCTATCTTTTTACCTTGTCGTTCATAATTAGCTACACTTCATCTAATATAGAACGCAACATGAGAAAAGCATTATAGAAGAACCGGTTTATCTACTCTTTTTTAAAAGCCACTGTCGGGGAGCCAATACTGTCTTCCGCGGCAGGATGGAAAACGTTCGAAAATTATTAAGAGTCTCAAAAATGTCTATCTAATATTTCCCCCCCTGATACCTATAAGGTTACGTTTATAGCCTACGGAGGCACTTTTCGGGGTAGGATTACGTTTTGACATGTTATTGGCTTCAGTTTAGGGCTTTTCGCTACGACCGAGGTATTGATGTCATCAGCCAGCGTCGTTGCCGTTTCCGATCTAGAACGCTATCGCGCATAGTTGATAATCCAATAGAGCACAACGTGGGGAGTAGAACCTTAAAGCTTGAGGTGTCTATAGGACGTATAGGAAGCTTTACGTCTATCAGCGATTGATTTCAGTGTTTTGCCCCATTTTACAGTTTCCCCTAAAAAACGTTGGTTGGAAGCGTCAGCTAAGCGAAATAACTTGATAACCATTCTGCAAGAATAGTCTGCGTGTAAACAAGTTGTTTTGCTTCCGCTAGCCTTATTCGCCGGTATTCCAAACTGCTTTTGGGCCCTCTCCCTCTCTTTCTCCCTCTCTCTCATCTCTCTCTCGCTCGCTCGGTCGAAGCTTTTCGGAAGCATGGTAAAGGGCCATGGTGCATGTGTGTGGTATAAATTCGCGAGGGTCTAGCAGGCTATTGTTGTCCTTTATACGGGAGTTACCGGGGCGACTTGCTTTTCCCGAGTCGAATTAGTTCCGCCGTGAAGATGCTGAAACCTATCAAAATCGCTTATCAATGGTCAAGTCGTATCAATCTTCCCTGACACCTTATCCCAGTTCGGGCTGATAATGGTATACCTTCTCTGCGTCCCCCAAAGCTGGCAACGAGACAAAAGCGAAGGAATTACACTTCGCTAGGGGCTCAACGGAAGCTTGTTTGGATTTCATTTCTTTTTACTTTTTTATTATTCTTGTTTTCCTGTTATTTTTTGCTGTGATCGCTTGTTTGGTAACGGGGCAAAAGAGGGGGCTCTTTGGTTCAGGATTTCATGATTGGTGTTCGACTTGGTCGGTTTCTTCTGCAGATTTAGCGAGGGGTTTAAGCTGCTGCCCCACAGAATCGTCTGTCGATGATTCCAAGAAAGCTTTTCGCGATTTTTTATGTTATAGTAAAGATCCAGATTTTTTTGTATTGATTTTTTTAATTAACACATTTGATATTAGCTGGCAAGTGGCTTAGAGTTGGGGAAAGAGAAAAGAAACAGATGGCTGGTTTAATGTCCTTATTAATCCTCATGTTGCATGGATTGATACCCACTTATTTCCTCGAGTGTAATAATTTTGGGCATAACTTGAAAAGTGTCGAGCATTAGGTCCCCCCTTCATGCCGTGCGTTTAGATGTGCTCAAGTGTACCCACATGCTCGAGCACGGTCCCGGGGTTCGCGGGATTGTTTTTCTATGCCAGAGATTTCTCATTCAGAGCCTCAAGTGGGGAGTTGTAGTAGACAATAGAAGTTTGAAGCAGAGGGATTTCAAGCAGGCGGGGCAATCATAATCCTTATGCTTATTGAAGACCTGTTCTATAAGGCTGGTGCTGGAAGGCTCTTGTTCGCATTTTTGGTATTCAAACTATGCAAATTACTGATGGAAGCGAACGGCAAAGGTCCTTGTCAACCTCGCATCCATCATCCCGTACGAAATTTTATAAAGGCGTTGAATTGGAAATTTTGGGTATTTTTAAAATAAAAAACGGAGCCTCTAAGCCTGATTCTCCACTCCCTCGAAGATTCGGATTCGACGACTAAGATATTGGGAAACAAGTTATGCGGAAGCTAAAACATGTTCAACAGCAAATAAGCCTGTCTAACTAAACGAGACATTTCCGAAAAACGACAACTAAATTTTCGTTGATTTTGCTCGCTTGTCGTTAGTTCGTTTCCTGGCTTGAACAAAATCCACAATGTTTGATGGTAGTTTCAGGGAGACAGATGCACGCATTAGAACGCTTTATCGCAAGTCATCTTTTGTTGGACGAACAGTTTTTGACGATGGCGTCTATAGTGTAATGGTTGGGGAGGGAAAAAATAGAAAGACTTTTATCAAAGAATAGGCCTGCCAGGGATAGGATGGTATGGGTCGGATGGTTTTCTAATGTTAGCCGTGGAATCGAATGTGATAGATTTCGCCATGCATTGAAAGGAAAGATGAGAGAATGAGGAAAGACCTCGCGCTGCCACCGTGCACGACCACCACAAGCAGCAGTCTTAGGACCTCCCTGAATTTCTCATTAACAGGATCGTAATATAGAGCGTCGCCTTTGTCTGGGGAAAACCTCCATGGCAGTCGGCTGTTTCCCAATGCTTTCCATAATATCACGCCCACCTACACAGTTCCCTTTTCGAAATCGCGGCAAACTTTAAGATTGCAAACTCGGAAAACGGAAGACTTCCCAACAAGTTTGAATGAAAACATATCCAGCGTCCTTTGACGTATAGAAGCACACCAAAGTGATGTGGTTACAAAAGAAATAAAAAGAGCGTTAAGTTGCCGGCAATGTAACAGTGGTGTGGAAATTCCTTCGAGCTTTTCATGGAAAGAAAAGAAAAAGAAGAACATGAAAAGCTTTTGGGAAGTATTGGGCTGCAGCGTCTATAGTATTGCAAAAGTTTACAGCATTTTTCTTTTCCAAAATAGACGCGTTGTATTTCTCCCATACTCCCCCCCCCCCCCCACAGCATAGCCAAAACTTATGCAAGTTTTCAATGTTGTAAAAAGTTTGAGCTGAAGAAAAAAGTTGTTTTTCATAAGCGGCCCCAAAAGTGTTTTTGTAATATCAAATTCGTAGCGCAAAACCAAAAACTAAGAAAATAAAATAGTGCAAGTTTGGGAGGCAGTTGAGCGCTTTGCTTTGAGGCATTGTTGCGGCTGTCTATAGGTCTAGCTTTGTAGCATTACCGTTACATAATATTTTTATTCGTGAAAGATTGGCGAGCTTTGCTTTACCCAAACTTTGGAGAATAACAAAAGAAAGAAAAAGCCCATTCCCTAGGCTGTGCAGCATTCCGGCGTGGGCTATCGTTTTTGCCACAGGCTCAGTGCTCCCAACTTTAACATAACGCAACCCGGTATTTGATCACTTTATCAAGTTTCCACCAAGTTCCTGGTATATCAATTAGCGAGTAATAGGTCGACACAGTGTTCTGGAATTCGCATGTTCTCATGTGTGAATACACAAAATTTTCAATGGGGATAATATATATCTTTGACGCAGAATTTTTGGAATTTTCACAAATTTCAGAACATTATTTGGGAAGAATTAACGCTAAGTCATGGTTATGGTTAAGTCGAGGTTATCATGGTTAAGTCACGGTTAAGTTATGGTTAAGTTATTGGCAATGTTTAAGTTATGGTTAATGGTTAAGTTAAGGTTAAGTTACGGTTAAGTCGAGCAGTGTATGTACCGCTAGATGAATAACTCATTGAGTGAATGAACAAAATAAATCAAAACGTTCGATTATTCATCGAGTTGGTAGGACCACGACACTTGCGACAAAAAAGCCCTGCTTTTGCCTTGTCAAAACCATGGGAGGACTTTATGTGTGCTTGTGTACGTATTGAACGGTTGGAATGGCATTACGCGGAGGACTTAAGCGTTTTGAGTGCGTTGGTATATTCACTTGTTATGAGTCATGCGGGAATAAAAAACGAAGTTGAGATGTCGTTCGTTCATTCAGCATCTATTGAATTGTCAAAAGTCGGCTGACCTGGACATCTGACGTCGGTCTTGAGTGACGTAGTTAAAAAAAAAAAAAGAAGAAAATAGCTTTGAGCACAAGGCATGTAAAGTTGTGAAAGCGAGACATGAAAAATATACTAGATTAGCTTCTATATATCATAGGTAAGAGCAAAGGCATGCATGCAGAGTTGCTTGTGCCGCGTCGTGCTATGAGGAATGAAGACCGAAAGGGTCTAAAAGGTAATGGTAATCATAATAATAGTTCTACGTCTAGGGGAGAGGGAGTGTATGCCAACGTGCAAGAGGACGGACTTTTTCTTCTTTCCCCCAAACCCCATTGTCGATGACTAAGCGTTTGCTATAGATGTGATGGATGCATGGGCAACTCTACGCTTTTGGCTCGGGTACCGTCCGTGAGCCCGTTAAAGCGTACAGAAGGGCGAATATAGCGTCCCGACGGCGTGATTGGAATATCCATAGTATGCACACACCCGCCAACAACACTAAGTAGCACGGTCGGTAAAAAGGTACAAAAATGCCTTTTTTTCCAGCTCCAGTACTCTCCCACCCCCACAAAAAATGTTGCGAGTTTGCAAATGTCATAGGGGCCAGTCGTGGCTGTAGACACATCACCAAAAAAACCTGCTAAAAACGAAATGCACACTGTGATTATCGTTATAACCATCCGGTCCTCGTGCTCGACCAAAGAGGGGGGCCTTTTTGTTTTATATCGTTAAAATATCCAACGCCAACAAAACTGTGGCCATAATGGTCACGTTTTCATTATATTCACGTGTGTATGAATGAAAACGTCCCTTGCAAGAGCCAGAGTCATAACAATACATATAACGTTGGATTAAGTAAATTACTGCCACGCCCTTTTGTCGTGTGACGCTTTTTTATTTTGTAAAGCTAATTATATTTCCCAGGAAATACAAGGTCTCTTTACACGGATGTCGATCTTTCTTGATAATTTGTTTAAGCTTTCTTCTTGCAACTGTGCGGAACTTCAGGGAAGCAGAAAACAGTACTTCAACGACCCAGCGGCGGAATCGGAGATCCATAAACGTCGGAACTGGATTCAAAGGCGCATTCGAAGAAGAAAAAGCTTCAGTGAACCCAAAGTAGTCGACTTCTTTGAAGCCAGGAGCAGTTTTCGGGTCCAGAGATACTAATCGTGTCCAACTTTTTTTTGTTAACTCCGCCTTTTTCAGCCAGTCGAAGAAATGAGACTTTATAGGACGCAGCTATTGTATGTTCTGCACATGATTGGCTTAGCCCAGTAAGATCTTCCAGGCTGTCTGCTTGGCACTGAACTGATACAAATTTTTTAATGAGTTAAGAAGAAGGTCGAATTCCAGACCTACTGGGGGCCCCGGGATTCCGGAATTACCTGAGCTTGAGATCCGAATGTCCCGGGACCTAAACAGAGCGAAATAAGGCAACGTCTCTTTTATGTTTTGTTTTTTATTTCTCTCGGGAACTTAAAAAGGAAAAGAAAAAGTACCGACACCCTGGCTACGACTGGATGATTTCGGGAAGAGCCCTTTTTGTTTCGTAGCTTTTAGGAAAAGGGGAAAAATTGTCGAGTTGGAAGCTATGGCGGGGTGATGTGCTAAAGGCGAGATGGGGTTGAGAGGAAGAGAAATGGGTTGATGGAGGTCTTGATCCAAGTTGACAGCGTCCAATTGCGATGCAAGGGCCGTTTATGTAAATGAGCGGACGCCGACGCCGTCAGGACCACTTCCGGTGGGTATAAACCAGGGTGAGAAAAAGGAGGTGCCTGACATCAACGCTGAAATTGGGAAGACCCTCTTTTCTTTCTCAGCCACAATTTGCATACCATTATTTGAAGAGCCTCTCTTTTTCTTTTTTATTTGGGCCAAAGATGCAGGCAAAGCATGCAAAGAGTGAGACGCGCGTCAGAGCAAAAGAAGCTCGAATGCTAAACGAGGAAAACGTTTTTCGCCTCGACCTTTTTGTTTTATTGGCAAATTGCCCCTCGTTATGACTATTGTACCAACTATTCTCACAAAAAAAGGTCTCAACCTGGGCTGGATAGCAATAGTCGTTTCTTTCTTTTTGTTCTGGAAAGGCATAATTAAGGTAAAACTTGTATTAATTGCGTTTTCCAAGTTCATATTTCACGGCAAAGCGTGGGAATGCCAGAGTACTGTGCATCTTAATGCCATTGGAAAGTAGAAGAGCACACGGAATGAAGGAATGATTACCCGTTCACCCCTCTTACCCAAAGGCAACTCCGGTAAACGATAAGATTGGTTAAGGGAGAAGATCAAAAGGCGTGGGATTTGGAGGGCTCTTGCTCCCATCCTTTGCATCGTTCACCTTCATTATTCCTTAATGCTATTATAAACTTTACTAAAAGTGCCTTGACACAACAGGTCGTTGTACGGTGTTCAGTTTCGAAGTCTTAATTTTGTATATTTTTGTTTTTCTAACAAAAGTGAACATTGGAATCAAAAACATTGAAAAAATATTAATTCGTTTCTTTCTCTTTCTTTTTCTAGGTAAGCCTCTTTGCATTGAAGACGGTTCCGAAGATTATTGACTTTGGAAATTTTGTCGAGTAGCTTTCCTCGACCACACTTGTTAACAGTATCTCCTTTCCTGGGGTAACCGGGGATCTATAAAGAGCAAAGAGTCTATTTAATGAGGTCTGCTTTGAACAAGCGGGGGCCGTGAACTACGAGCGGAGGGCAAGAAACAGAGTATGCGGGAATGAGAGTTCACGTTGCGGTCTATTTTTTTCCCTTGGATTTAATGGCTATTCCCATGCCAAATTCGTCATGTTAACGTGGGAATTGGGTAGCGGTGTTAAATTATACGGTTGCCATGTCATGCACTCTATGGCCAAACACGGACCCCGGCGAAACAGAGGGAGACACACGGGAAATCATTCCTAAAATAAGGGGTGCACGGGATCTTGACGTTCACGATAGACTATATCCTTGATCCACGCAATGCAGGTCCATGCAAGTCCGGAAGTCTGACCCTTTTGGCGGATTCATGTCATTTCTAGCCCTTTTTTAGTGTATTAATTTGTGGAAGGTGTTTCCGGCTGGGGTGAATATCTCACGCTATACAGACAGTTCGATAGAAAACGTCCGTCTCTTCCCTCTATAATAAACTGCCATGGCTCTTACCCTTTGACGAGCTTTAATTAAGTGACTGTTATGCTGCTTATATTAGTGTCTGCCGGTGTCGTTCTTATGGGTTTGTCTCGAGCCTTTCGCCTTTTAGCTTGTCTTGTTGTAGGCTCTTCAGAATCAGCTCATTTCCATAAGTTGGTACAGCACATATAGTCCATAGCTGGGGAGAAGGGCATGGCGGAATCGCGAAAGGTGCAGGGGTGGGGGGGAGGAGTGAAAAAGGCCGAGTTTGTATAATGAAGCTCTTGTTAAGGGCACGTAGGGGGTTAGCTTTCCCTCTCCGTTCTTGTTTAACGCTGAAGTCATTATGAGGGGGCTTTGCGTGGAGCATTCCATCTGCGTGTGTGTTTTGCTGTAGCCCTACTTTGGAAATTGGCATCCTGCTCTACCCCCTCTGTTTCTCTCTGGGATAGTGCATAACTTGTCTCAGTGCGTCCGAAGATCCATGTTTACGGCGTTGACGTCTCAATTTCCCTCCACAAAAGCCAATAGTATGAGTCAGAGTGGCTTCCGCTAAGACAGGCTCCATTAAATTAAGATATCAGCTGAGCAACACGTTTCCGAACTGTCCTCTGCCACGGGAACCACTACTCGCCTTTCTCACTGTATAAGGACTCTACGCGAATATGGAACATTGTATTGGCGAATCTCGTTTCTGGGTATCCTTTCGTGAAAAAGGGTCACTAGGTTTCGGAAAAGGTATTCCCCTTCCAATTTTGGGGAACTATTAGCCAATGTCACAAACGTGTTTGCCAAATATGTCGCACATCCTGAACCTTAATGGAAAGTCTGGTGGCCCAGCTTCGGATTGCTTTTTTTTCTTTTTCCTTTTCGTGTATCCCCGAATTTGGGTGTATGAAACTCCCGGTCTCCGTTTTCACCTCGTGAGAAAAAGTAGGTACGCTGTGAAAGCATCAAGTGAGCTTTAATGAGACATTGACGTATGAATTGGCATGCAGTTTGGCTTGCTCATGTGTTTTGGGAACCTCGCATGATGAAAAGAGTAACGATTCTTTATTTCTTTCTTTTTTTGGTGGGTTCTGTCTATATGACACGCGACTTTGTAGACAGCGTGTACTGTACATATATGCATGTTGATAAAGAGTGAAACAAGCACCATGAATAGGGTCGTTCTCCACGATCTTAGTTGACAGTAAAAAGTAAAGTAGGCTATATCGTGTAGCTCGGTCACAATTAGCTTGCAATGGTATCAGTTTCTTGCTCCTTATACTGAAGTGTAGTGTTTTTGGAAAATAGACGGATTTAGGTTCACTCGTTGGGAGGGAATTCCCGTAAGTAGTATTATTCCAGTTAGGGTTGACGGTTGACACAGGATAGTTTATGTGGGAACTTGGAGAATACAAATGAGGGCCTTGATTGAAAAGGGTATATAGTTCTACTAGCAAATAGAGCTCCATAATTCTATATATACGAACCGAGCAGCGACGATCAATAAGCACAGGGTTTTGGGTTTTGCCAGCTTTTGGCCGTGTGAGTTACCCAGCAGCAAAATTTACTTTGTCCCACCCCAAGCCCTAATGTATAGCCTACTGCTGCAAAACGCAGGGGAAAACTACAGGGATATAGTGTAACAACATTTGTTCCTTATTCCCATGGCCTCGAATTTACTTTTCATTATTGCCAGCTAAATATAAGAGAAACTTAAGGACCATACAGCCCCTCGTGGTTTCCTGCATTGTGTTTGGAGTTGACGGGCCACTGTTGCTAACACTAACATTGACCACACTCGAACAACCACGACGCACGCGACCGAACGGAATCCCCGAGTTTGCAATTAAACCAGCCACCCAACCTCTTCGCCAGCTGTTTTAGGTTTGCGCGACTACCAGCGGCACGTGTGTGCACTCGATAATCCTCGCTTTGGGTGAAATATTCTGCGTCCTCCTCGTAAAACAACATTGTATCCTGGCTTTGAGAAAACGCGACATTTTGGAGTAATCGAAAGAGCTGATCACCACAATGGGGGTAGAAATACTCCCGAGGTGTCACCCGCGTTGACAATTGGGAAAAGCTATATCGTGGGAAAAAAGCTGCGAAAAGCGAAGAAAACCTATATTATATGTATCTATCCCTTTCGCATCAGCCTTCTGTGTTCATAAAACGTGAGGTTATGCATACCAAACGGCGTCTAATTGTCCCTTATTGATCCGCTGTGCTTGCGTTGGCAGGGCAGGGCGTCCCTGGTGGTGGTGCATCCGCTGGGCCTGATACGTGACAATGGTGAAGGAAAACAAGCTGGCGGATGCTGTGGGTTTTCGGACTAAAGAGGTTAAGGGTCAGCGTGTCGTTGTAGGGTATTTATTCGAGCATGATTATCCAGCGACGCTCTAGACACGCCTAAAAACTTGTGTGGGTACTCACCTCTGGGTAGAAACGTGATCTATTTAACTAGACTTCCGGCTTTATGTTCGCCAGTGTGTATTTGGAGGAAATGTTTAGACATTCCCTTCCGGAAATATACTTTGGCTAGTCTTTGGTCTTATGTCCTTGAACTATACACCCCGCTCGATAGTGTTATTGCGCCTGCTAATATTGGGGTGGAGAAACGACACAGGTCAGCGAAATTAGTATGCTATTGTCATTCAAATTAGGCTGTTCCGGGAGACAGGCCAGGCGAGTGAAGGCAGAATTGACAGTGTCGAAAGAGCGTACATTCGGTACAGGCACATGAGTTGTGCAAAAGAGGGAAAATCCTTGAAAGCTAATTAAATTACATTTGGTGGAGAAGCAGATGGTTTTCTTTGCGATCTTGTCAGTATGTGTCTGTGTGCTAAGTAATTGAAGCAAAGTTAAAGGTGGGTTGCGTTCATTTTTGTACAATTTTCTTTGGATAAGCTACTCGTGTGGTAAATGCGTGGTAAGTGTACGAGGTTTCCACTCCATGCGCACCTTGATAAAAGCGACAAGACTGTTAACTTACTTATTAACAAGGTAAAAAGCTATCGTTGAGAAGCTCTCACGTGGAAGGCTTGATATTGGCAGGCTTATATTGGGGATTGTGGAGGGGGCGAGTCCCCATGCTCGGGCTTTTGTTTACGAATTTAAAAATTGTCGAAGAAAAGCAGCACAGTACTGAATATTTCAAATTTGCGTAGACGACGCGTCTTGTGTAAGCTTATTTTTTTTAATTGCTTCGTTCCTACTTTGTTCAGCAACCGAGCCCAAGACTTACCAAGTCTGAGTCTCGACAACACTTGGCTGGACGTCGCCACGCCACTGGAGGATTTGATCGGAAAAGACGTGAAATTCTTTTTAGGAACACAAAAGCTGCACGACAGTAATGTGACAGGGTAGAAAAAGAGCTAGGTTGCATGTTATGCCATGACACTGGCTCGTGAAAGCCTATATCAAATGTTATCGATAATGTCGTATACAAACTTGGTGGAAATGTGTGGTTCCCCTCCCTTACCCAGTATTATACTCCTTATTCATAACAAAGTGCCGATAGTGACACCTTCCTTACACAAGTACGTCCTTGTTTTTCTGCCTAAAGCTTTACGACTCTTAATTTAAAAAATTCATAATTCTTTGAGCCCAGTTTTAATGGCACCTTAGAAAGTATTAAAGTATGCTGAAGAGTCACCCTTGGCTTCATGTTTAATTCATGTTTAATTCACACTCTTCTCCCCTTCTCTTTCTGTTATGAGTGCCTTGGTTGTTGTCGTCTTTTCGTATACGGGGAAAATGGGCTTCCTGCAGGCTGCTGAAGGATTCCGTAGATGAAAACTTCCCTTCAAAGAACTCCATATGACTTATTGTTCCCGCCGCGGCCTCTCTAGCTTTTATTTGAAAAATTTCCACGTCTTCCTCTCTCAATCCCTCCCTCGATGTAACGCGTGAAGGCTTTTATCTCCTCGACTTAATGTTAATGTACGTCTTTGTGTAACAGAAACAGCCAAGTAGGGTTAGAAGTGAGAGAGTGGAGCTATTTCAAGACTCATATTTAATTATGCTCATGACAAGAGACACCGGCACTAACGCTAAAGTGTGTCCTTGTGTCTAAAGTAAGCAGCATTGCAACATTCTTCGCGGAAATCGGATTTGCCTCATGCCACTAGACGTTCCAGAAACCCCGGCCGAAGCTTCTGCTGCAGGACACGACTTTCAGACTGTTAAACTATGTACATGAATGTGTGTGTGCTTGTGTTATCGATTTCGTGGGACTTTAAAGCCCAGAGATGCTTTAGGCAGCCAAGTAATGGATTAGTAGCTATGGATGATGGGGTAAAAGGAAGAACTATACGGAAAACCTAGACATTATTTGGTTCAAACAAAAGTCAACTTGCAACTGTCAACTGCTTATGGCACGCGAGTCGCAGTCTGCACGAGAGCTAAAACGAGCATAAGAGAGCCAAATAAAGAAAGCCAGCACGACGACCACTCCCACCCATTTATGGCCATTAACAATATTTACTTTCAACAAGCTCATCGTTTCGGGCTGTAGCAAAAGCCATGCAATATTAACATAACGACGGCTCTGGTTAACTTTTTTTTTTATTTATTTTTTTCTTCAACGAATCTTTGTTCCTGTACTTTGCACTTTTTCTTCCAGAGACTGATAAACCGGGGCGTAGTGACCCTAATCGACCTAGCAGAAAAAGTAAAAAAAAGATGAAATGGAGGTTCAGGTGCAGCAGTAATATCGATACCCGCAGCCCTAGCTGGCTGGCAGCAATATTTTTTTAGTTCATGTATAGACCCTCATTTAACATAGTCAAAGCAAGGCTTTTTATGTTCCGGGCAGAAATAAACGAGATTCGTTCCAGAAGTGTAGGGGAGAGCAAGGGGCGGGCTGCTTTTCTTTTGGGTAGAAATAGGAAAGATTGCTGTGTTGGGGAAGAGGGGGCGGAAGCTCCTGCTTTCGACGTTTATCACCTAAAAACCCTACAGCGTCGATTGAAGCAGCAGCAGCCATAAAATGTGTATAACCATAGAGCCAAAATGGTTTTTATGTAAAAGGCAAGTGTGGCGCTACTACACAGGAGTCCTGAATTTCTGCCAAGCTTTTTTGGCTGAATACGAGTCTTATGTTCCCATTTTCCCAGCGGCACGTCTTAAAGTCTATAAACAATTTTCCCTTTTTTTATTCAAACGCAGTTATATTGTCCTAGTTGTCGCTCGCGCTTTTTTTTCGCCTACAACAAAATTTCGGTTTATGGATGTGGCAATGGCAGATTGTCGTCACTTGTGTGGGCCACATTTGTTACGCATTTCAAGCTCTTGTAAACGAGTCTTTCCTTCGAAGTTGGGCCCTCTATTTTGTTATTTTTTGAAAACTCACATCAATGTTAGGAGAGGAAGCCATGAAGGAAGATACTGCACAAGCAATTCGGGAGCTTTACAGACTTTTAAGAATTATAGTGCCGTAGTGTCTATTGTCTTGGTATGTGAGCCCATGCGACAGCCGTTCAACAAAGAAATTACACCAAAGGAAATATTAAAAAAAGAGAGAAAGATATTTGCTCTGCGTAGTAGAGTGCGTGTGCTTGTACGTAAGTAAAGAAGCAGTGGATTCGCTGGGGAAATGAAACAGACACGTGGGTATCCAGCGGGTATGCACCCATGGAACTCCAAGACGTTGCCCGTGGTGACGAGAAATCTTCATATGCAGAGACTAATACAGGACAGATAGACTAATAGACTTTTTCCAAGCGGGTCGCGACGAAAGATCAATCAATACTTTTCTTTGGGGCTCCATATCAAACCCAGAGCCGAGCGAGCAATTGGATTCTGAACCAAATTCCCAAAGTTGTGTAAGGTTTATTCGTTTTTCTGGCTGGTATCTTGACCCTTCCCGATCCTCTCAAAGGATTACTTTGCGGTGTCTTGAGGTAAGATTACATCCGTGGATCCATTCCTCGTTCTGCTTATTTGTTCTAGGCCGAGCAAAAGCCGAGCGACTTATTTGTCTGCGAAGGAAATACCAACCAAAAGTCGTCTTTCCGTGTTTAGGTAAAGAAATAGGCTTAGCAAACGAAAAGGTTATTGTCTTTTCTTTTTCATTACATTGGTACTGTTGCGCACACGCTCGATTGTGCTCGTTGCTTTGGCCCCCCTAACGGTGACGAATTTCCGATGACGAATGCACGCCTCTTCCTGACTTGACGAGCCGCAAGCAAGCGGCGTTTTGTTGACTTGACTGATCAAGGGGTAAATAAGAACCCAAAGAAATATGTAGATAAATGGACAGCTCCAGAAACAAAGACCCCCCTTCATGCGAAATAGCCCCTACTCACTCTTATTGGCATCAGCGGAGCTGCATGACGAATGTCGCTTAGATGGCAATGGCTTAGTTGGCTTCAGCTTCATTGCAATGAGGGAAAAAGAAGTGTGTTGTACGGACTTGATCAAGGTAGGAGATGTACAAAAGAGGGTGAAACTTAGTGTGGTAGGAGGAAAGGAAAAAGAGAGAAGATTAGGTAATTGAGTCGCGTCTGTATGTAGGCTTCCCATTCTGCTCTATACTGCCGGTCGTCGTCGTGATTAGCATGCAAAGCACTTCTTTGTGGGTTACCGGCCTGCGGAAAGCTTCCCGCCCTTCGTTTGCTTCTTTTCTTCCGTTTCAAATAAGAAGGCGTCAATCAGAGTTTTCTCCCCATGGATTGTGTCTGCTCGCTTTTTATTTTTATTTCTTACACGTATACTAGAGGGCGTATATACTCGCACTTTTTATATTTTCCTATCGCCCGATGCCGGTATTTTTTTATATATTTTTTAACAGTACATTTTGTTATGCGAATTGATGCATGGTCCCTTTTTTCTCGCTCATTGTTGTACGTGTCATCGTTAGTACTCTAATAGTAGAACGGGTAGGAAGCTACTCAACAATTCACACTAGTCGATATCGTCAGCTGTCAGAGCAAACGCAGTTGGAAAAAGCTAAAAGAAGCTTATTTCAGACTCACAAATAAGAATGATAATAAATAGAATAGATTTGAGAAAAAAATGGTGCGAGGGTACGTTTTCCCCCCGGAAAGAATAAAAGGAAGGTCTGACTGTTTGTAAAGGGAATGATGCATGATTATACGTGAATAGGAATGAGTTGTCGGCTCTAAAACTAATGCTACCATAGCTTGTTTCTTTTTCTTTTTTTCCCCTACTTTTTTAAGTTGAGTTTGGCGTTGCTATGGCAAAATTCAGGGTATGGAGCTAATACTATAGGCAATAATGGAAAACTTTGGAGCAAAAAGTAGTCTGTGTAGACTGTTGTGGTTCCTCTGGGCAACCATTGTGTGTATGGTGTTCTTTGGTTTGAAACTTTTTGTTATTACAACTTTCGAACCCCATCCCTTAACATAACAGAAAAAAGCAGAGTGTATACATACGATACGGGTATACATTATTTGTGTTAGGATTGACCAAGTTTTCCTGGAAGTTGAGGTGAGCAACTTATTGGCTACGATCTTGGGTAAAGGTTTATCGTATTACATACAAGATGACACTCTCCTGCAAGTGTAAGGCATTTCTTTCGTGAGTCATGCGATAAAGTCAGACGAAGTTTAGTGTGTATGTATGGGGGGAGGGGCACAGGCATGAACGAGCCTCAGGTTTCCTAATCCACACAAACTTGAGTGTTGGACAAGGACGCTCTCGACGCCACTGAGCACTCTGGAGGGATGCTGTGGCATTTCCCTATAATCAGTCATCTATCTTGTTATGATGATGAGCCCCGGACATCCCCAGCTAGGATTTTATTACAGACGAGCTAAGTAGGTACGAGCCATTCGACAATAAGCTACCCCCATGCTCTTGTTTCCCCCGCTCCCATTTCTGTCTCTCCATTTCGTAAGTAAAAGCCAAGCAAATATGCGAGAGTCAATTTAGAACGTTTAAAGCCGAAACCGCTGACGTTAATATAAGCGCTGTCAAAGACCTAACGAGTTTCCCTGCAACTGCCCAATGCCTTTGACTGGGAAGTTTTTATGAAAAAGAAGGCTTTAAGGCTCCCATACACCTTAGCTTTTTGATGCGAAACATCCACAGATGTCACTAATGTTTTTTATAGTTTTGTGAAAGTCTTGAGTAAGAGAACATATAGCTAATTGGCGGTAATATTTCTACGCTTGTTTTGATTCCGAAAAGTACAACGTCACCTCAGTTTGCTGTAGCAGCACAAAGTCCCAAATCAAGTCGCCGAACATTCGAAAACGGCTTGTCAAATTTGAAAGCAATCTAAAAAAAAACTTTTAGCTTTTTAACAGCTAGTGCACAACCAAAAGACATTTTTAGGCATGTTTGCAAGCTTCATTTCATGAAATGTGCTGGTTCTAACGAAAAGTTGTTATAAAATTCCCCATGCTAACCGCCCATATCAAGCTAAGGTATACGGGAGCCTTAATTTTTGTTCTTTCTTATATTTTCTCGGTTGACTTGTTACAGTAGGAGTAAAATGGAAGTTGATCAGTTTTAAATGCGTTGCATCTATTCTTATATCTAACGCTAGCATTGTAATTCCCCCTTTTTCCTTAAAGGCGGGATTGTCGTGGGGGGGGGGGGGGGGGGGGGGGGGGGGGGAGAAAAGGCCATCACTGGAAGCAGGCTTTTCCTTGCATGTTTAATTGGGTAGACTTTTGTCGGAAGGAAAGAAATATAAGAAAGACAGACTATTAGGTTGTTTCGTTTTTTTTTCTTTTGTTATTTTTGCTTCTGCCTAGTCTGGGGGTCTTTGTACAAAATCCTTTTAAAGCTACTTACGAAAAAATACTTTGCTCCCCTTTCCCTTTGTTTATTCCTGTTTGTTTGACATTAAACATGCATTTGTTGCTGTGGGGCCAGGGCATTACTGACACGACTAAAATGTGCCGTATTGACTCGGTTGTCGCTCCGCTGATTCCGACAAGTTTCAATTTAAGAGAATTTTTCCGCTTTAGCAGCTAAGAGCAAGTTCTGCTTGCTTTGCCTGTTCGATAAATGGATGGGACACGCTCGATTAGAGCTACAACTCACGATGGCGAACTTACATGGCTGTTAATGAAAAATTAAACTGTCAACTCCACATGGCGAGCGATGGCTTTTGTTCGTTGTCCCTTTAAGAAGCCCGCCCCTTTTTCTATTTTTTTTTTCAGAAGTAATAGTTTCTTCCGGTCTTTCTGCAATTAGATTGGACAGTTCGAGACTTGTAGAGGACATGTGAGTTGGGTAGTGTCTCTTGCTCGGGTTTAAAAAGCATTGGAAAGGGTAATGAAAGTGCTTCTTGCAATTCTTTTGTGTATTTTTTCGTCTGGTGGAGCATTTGCGCCTTAACGAGCCAGGTTTATCATACAACGCGTTCCTTAGGTCTTGTGCTGTACACTAACATCCCAAACCGTCCGGGATAAACGAGCGGAAGAAATTATGGTTCATCTCGGCACACGAGAACCGTGTAACACTTTAATGAAAGAAAAATTGCCATTCGACGCTCGTTTGCTGTGCGGGACCCGACCAGGGACAAGGAGCTGTATGTCCTGTAATGTCTTTTCGGGAGGGGAGGCAAGAGTAATAACCTGCGGACTTAGCAAAGTCCTGTGTCGTTTAGCCGGGAGCAAAAGCGAACCGCGAACTGCGTGGGGTTGTGGCAGAAACTTGGTGACGCACAAAAACATACGTTTTCGGGAAAGCTTCTATCCACATTGCTTCGCTAGTTATTCCCCACAAACCAATTCTTTTTTCTCCACTGTTTCGCATGGTAGCGATGAGTGTTTTGAAGGATCGCTATGTGGCCAGCTGCTGCTGGTCAGTAATGTTTTGACCTTTTCCGCGTCTCTTTCCCCTTCTCACACGAGTCGCGACCGAGTTTAACAGACGCCTTCTGGGACCTTCTGACGTCAGCAGCGGACCCTGGTGGAACCAAAGTGGCTGAGACAGTTACTTCAACTCCCATACACATTCTTCAATTAAGGATTTTCTCGACTCGTAGAGCATCATCATTCTCAAGCCCATAGCAGTGCACTTACGCCCCCTGCGCTTCTTTTGCTGGCCATGCCACCCCGAGAAGGAGTGTGTTTATTGCAGGAGTTGATGGTGTAGGGTTGTTAGGGGTTTTGTAAGCCAAGCTTTAACTTGATCTGTGAAAATGACTTTAGCCCGTCCATTGCCGGAAATATTTTTTTTTTATCTAAGGCGAAGAGAAAGGATTGTTCGGATGTTGTACACGAAACAAAAAGCTAGTAACTCCGTGACAAAAACCAGTGGTGTATTTTTATTTATTTTTTTGGGAGGGAGATATAGAAAGAGGGAGTCCAAAGGAAGCTTTACTTGAGCGAAGCCGAGGGAAAGGAAAGCTGAGACCGAGATTGGGTAAGAGTCGAGAAGCTGCAGCGGAATTGCTAGGCACGGGCCAAAGCTGCAGCCATGGCCCCATATCTACCCCCCTGGCTCAGATGCACTCGGAAGAAGACTTTTTTAGCGGAACGGTTAAAGGAGAGCCTTGGCCACGTGATATGCGAGTCAAGATTGTGGGCGAGGGATTGGGAGAGAGAAAAACAAAACAAAAAAGCCAGTCCGGAGTCTATGTAACACAATGCTTTTGAATGCCATGGCAGGAGGAAGATTGCTATTGCGCTGAGGCTGTGCTGTGAGAAGCGAAGGCTAGGCAATGATGGCATCTCGGGGCTGGCTTCCAACAATTGGAGAAACAACCTGATCCTCTAGATACATTCTCAAGCATCCTCCTGTCGATTGTAATCTGATATGGGGGAAGATCTTAGCTTTCATGGCTAAATGTTGCACTCGACTCTGCTGCAAGTAAAGCGTGTCATGGCTAAAGCTTATAATGACACGACCCTGCAAGGTTTTCATCAACAAGGGGTTGCTGCGTAGTTAACTGCTTCGTAGATGGAAACTGAATGTAAATTGCGCGTGGCTAGAGTCTTAAGATCCCCCTAATCAATGTCAGGGGACTCTAACCCTGTCTCAAACAGCCCTTGTGTACAGAGGATGTTCTCGTGTTGGAAGTTTTTGCGGTTTTCCTGACAGCAAACGGATATATGTGCGACTCAATTGGGTTTTCTCTTTTATTATTGTTGCGCAGAAGTCTATTAGACGAAAGATTCGTGGCAGTAAGGGTGGACTGCAGAGATAAAACTGGCGTAATCCGGAATTACTGTGGCAGCATTTTTCGTTTTATTTGTTGTGTAAGGGAACCAGGTGCCAGTTGGCGTAGTTTTCAAGTCTGAAGCGCGAAATTGACATTCGTGCTGCTTGAAAAACAAGTGTCATTAGCAGTAATTCTGGGGCTACTAATAATGATTTTCCGCGTCACGGCTCCGTCTTGTAGTAATCAACCCTCACTTCTGTCTCGATGGCCATCAAGGAAAAGAAAATATATAGATATTACCCGACCTAATTCCCCTCGTAGCTCGAATCATCCGCTGGCCGGGTTTTGACGATCCGATTGCGCGTTTCCTAACGAGTTTCTCGTCTACTTAATAGATATGTTTGCCAACGATATTCCCAGAAATGAATCGATGCTTATGGGTGCAAACCTTTATTGTTCGCGGGATTGGCTTGGCAATATAAAGGAACTCTCAACTTGATATTGTTTTTAAAGATCGTATCATCTGGACAATAAGCCTAAACGTTATCTGTCTCTGCCCTTAGGGTGATCTTATTTATTTAATTTTATTTGCGTCTTTTCTTCTAGGTGATGTGTGACGGCATCCGTAGGAGTGGACTATGGGTGCTGTAGCGGGAGGAGGATGGCCTGGGTCCGGCGGCGTGCCACCGACGGAGCCCCGAGACGAGGTCGGCGGTCCATCTCGACTTCCGTGCCCTCTAACCGCGCCCGCCAACGTAACCTCGACCTTGATCCCGCCCCGCCCGCAAGTCGCGGCCCCGGGACAGGTCACCCCCATCCTACCGATCTGGCGCCCCAGGGTTATCATTCCTGCTCGTGCACAAACCTCCTCGCCCAGCAGCAGCAGCCTTGCACCACCACTGCGAAGTCCTCCCAGTCATTTTACGGTAAAACAAGGTCAAGACAGCAGTGCAACGGCTGGGGACGATGTCTTGGGTTCTCTCTCTTGTGTTTCTTCCATGTGTTGGTGCTTGCAGGTAATTACGATTTTTTCCCATTTTTTCTCTTTTTCTTTGTACCCTCGACTGCCGGATTATTTCCATGTCGGAGTAAATTCTGTTGCTGTCAACACTGTTTGCGAATGTGTTCTTCCTTTTCCTTTAACCATGACAGGAGCTCCCTATAGATTTTGAGCGAACGTCAGCTGTAGGCGTGGTTCTTTACAGAATGAAATAAAAAAGGGGAAAGAAATATACGTATAAAAAAAACTGTTATATACGTATAAGTAAAACTGTTAAAGCTGAGGAGGATAGGAGGACACGGAATTGCTCGCTGGGACGTCGGACGTTCTCATTTTAGAGTGAGGGCAAAAGAAGAAAAGTTGCACAAGTATATAGCGATGGCAATTGGATTGAGGCGCACAAGGTTTATAGGAGCGCCCGAGCGCCATTTCTTCCTCTGATATGAAGTTGTAGCCCAGTTATCGCATGGCTGACCAGCACCCTCATGACAAGTTTACGATGACCATTTTCCCGACCTTCGTCGCTCCGTTCGCCCTCGGTCTTCATCCTCACTCCGTAGATACAGCTAAACCCGCGGAAAGTGACCCTACCCATTCTTAGGGAAACGTTCGGCTTGCGCCAGGGAACACGACAAGAGACACCCACCAGGTCTTTATATGCTGTCGTGAGGGGCGAGGATGCTCGGGGAAATGAGGCTGCAACCTCTCGAGAGAGCTATTCCCGGGTCAGGTGGTCACGTCGCAGAAAACCATTTCGCCGTAGTTCCCCACGTCCTGTACTGTATCCTCTCCCTGGCAAACGTGAGCCAAATGCTGCTGTCTTACATGCAATGCAAGCGGAACCTGACAAGGACCACACAACCTTCTTTTTTTGTCGCCCGCCTTTTGAGGGATTTTTCCTACTGGTGAAAAACTTTCTCACAGTCCCGCCTTGTTTCTACGCCATTGACTTTTAGGATGATTGAGAACCATTGAAAGCAGCCAAGCAAAGTTTTCGAATCGCCCGCCAGCTTTTATGCTTTCCAAAAGTTTTTTGTTTCCGGCTGTTTCTCCTTGCCATAGCCATTGCCATCCCCGAAAGCTTTCCAGAAATAACCAAACCCATAAAAAGATTGGTAGGACGGATCTCCCGAGCATGGGGGGTGGGCGTGTGCGGGAAATGGAGAGATGACGTGTGCTTCTGTGTCTGTGCTGTGTGGTATGTGGAGGTTTTGATTCGGAGCAGAGATGCCAGTATTATTTTCTTTGCCTGGCCTCTCTCCTCAATCCTAAGTTTTCCATAATGCAACGAAAAACGTTTCTCTGGGTGCTCCGTAACGGTTCATCTGCTTCCGCTGCTCAGATAATGGGCGGGACGCCAGAA
Organism: Lepidurus packardi; assembly: GCA_023053545.1. Taxonomy (NCBI): domain Eukaryota; kingdom Metazoa; phylum Arthropoda; class Branchiopoda; order Notostraca; family Triopsidae; genus Lepidurus; species Lepidurus packardi. The sequence goes on from JAKZAN010000002.1 coordinate 9,922,498, forward strand.
ATTCCCAAAATCTTGATCTTCGGATTGATAAAAATGATAGCGACAAGTATCGACGCTATTACTTGAACGTCTTGATGTCTTTCCAGAATCTTTACCTAAAAAAAAAATCTCCTGTTTTCCACGTCAATTTTGACGTAACGCTTTAGGGGAGAAAGATGAAGGCAGAAGTATACAGACGAGGCTGACTGCATATAAGGGCACGGTGTACTGCGAGTAGTTGATATTTTTTGCCAGAAGGTGGCACTGATATCAGACCCCTATATCGTAAGAATTATGCAACTTGAAACAAAAATGCAAAAGAAATTTAATGATATGATTAAAAAAATATTTAAAAAAATATCTTAATAAAAATATCTAAAAACACTGCTTCAAAAGATTGAGATATATGATTTATTAAACTTATTCAAGTTATGAAAATTTTAAGTAAATCACATATCTAAATCTTTTGACGCGGTGTTTTAAAATATCTTTTAAAGAATCATTTTTCTGTTATATCGTGAAATTAATTTCAAATTTTTGTTTCAAACTTTGTTTCCAGTTGCATAATTCTCATGATTCAGCGGCATGACATCCGTGCCACCTTTTGACAAGAATGATCATTTACTTGCAGCTTGTCTTGCAGTACACCGTGGCCTTAGCACTGCTACTGATTAATGAATAAGGGTGAGCCCGCTATGTACCCACAAATAGCTAAATAAACTACGAGAGTAGTTTGTTGACGTTTAAGAAGCTTTTTGAAGCGAGTTTCCGGCTAAATGTCATAGTTCCCTATGACCTTATGATTAAAGTTTCGCATGGTTAGGATAGCATCTCGGCTTGACCCCGAGCTTAACTTGGGAGAGTTCGTAGAGTTTGTAGCCCCACATGGCTGGTACCACATTAGAGACGAGTTTTCCTCCTTGGGGAGCTCATCGAGATTCATAGAGGGAATCCAAAGAACAGTAAACTAGATTGCTTTGGCTTGACCTCATTCTCGTTTTCCTCTATCTCTGTGTGTGTGTCCTTTGGTGGAATCATGCCAAGCACGAATTAAAGATAAGACGCAAAAATTTCAGAAGGGTAAACTGTATGAAAAGTACGGCACGGCGCATTGTGCTCACTGACAGAAACTAGTACACCTTTCACGCTACTGTTGCTGCTGCCGTTAGCGTCGACCGAGCAAATAAGAGTTACAGCCACCTCAATAACTTGGGCAGGCTTTTGCTGGTCTTGCTGATAGTTCTTACATAGTAAGTTTAGGGCAAAAGCTATCTTTTCTGGCAGAGAAGACTGGGAATACCTTGTAAAGGGAAGGTGCATAAACTTCAAATGTCTTTATTACTCATTTATACAAAAGCGCAGTGGCCATAGAAGTAATAAACTTGTTATCCTTTGGCTTTTGGCAAGTGACTACGGGGGAACTTATTTACGGTAGAAATATTGCTGAAAAGCTTAAGCAACTTTTGAATAGCTGGAGGGGAGGCGGGTACCTCCCCATAAAACATTACTGCAGCAGTAGCGAAAGGCCAGTGAAGGGGTCAGCAATACGGCGATAGTCTTTGCGTGAATAAAGTTGACAGGATATTTTATTACGCCAGTAAAAGCACTGTAACTCTGGCTCTATCTTGAAATAGATCTACTCGAAAACGTAAAAAAGGAAAAAGAAAAACTTCAGCACTTCTCCGTCTCTCTCTCGCCGGTGGGTATATAATCAGATACCATCCCATGCCGCCCTTGCTTTCTCTCTGTCTTTCTTACGGCTTCTAAATACAGTCACAGTCAAACTTAAGAAGTATACAACCAACCCAAAAAGCTTTTCTTTTCATTTTCTTTTAATACAAAGTTGGAAAGAGAAAAAGGGCAAAAGTAGGTGTGTGTCGACTTGTAAAAGACGCCCGCGACGTCGCCGACGCCCAATATTTCTGCGGTCGCATACCGGGGGGGGGGGGGGGGGACCAGTGTATGTATTCACTTTAGTGTTCCTTTCTCAAACGATTTGTTTTACTTCTCACAGCAAGCCATCATTCCTTAGTACACAAACCGTATATGTATTAAAGAAAGGGGGCATATTAGCCATTCCCCTTAAAAAACTTACTGAATACTTTCTATAGGACTGGTATATATACATTATGTGCATTAGGAAAGGCAGAAAAGAGTATCTAGAGGGGGAGAGTGTATACTGAACGGTAAACCATTATGGTATTATGCTAGTCTTTTTTACTTAAATAAGAAACATAAAATAGTTTGGCTACCGAAGTAAGTGTTCTACTTCTTATGAAAGAACACTCTCGAAAAGAGAGGGGAGGGGTTTGTGGGTGAAGAGATGAAGAGAAGAAGCGATCTTATGAACAGAAAATATATTATTACACTGCGGGCGCACAAGTTTATGACCGGAACTGATAGCATGGCGATGAAAACGCGCGAGCTATGCCTTTGGGTACGTGCCATCTATACCAAAGAAAATTTGAAAAACACATTTTTTCCTCTCATGACAGGCAAAACTTAATCGTCCTTTTCCGCCCGCTTTTTTATTGTTACATTTATTGACTAGTATCGTCGTCAGGCGTCGTCGTCCGTGGGCGCCACAATAGTCCATCCTTTGGGGTTGCTGCTGCAGTAGCGTGAGTCCGTGGCAGCAATGGCAGCAATACCCACGACACGCCTCTTTTGTCGGTAAAAAATAAATAAAAAATCCCACACCGTTTTCCTAAAGTACTCTTACTGAAAAAGCGGGGGTTTGAATAGTCGTATAATTACAAATAAACTGGAGGTACTGGAGGCGGGTTTTTATGATCTCCTCCTCAGTCCTTTTCCCCCTTTTGGCGGCTTTTTGAATTTACTAGGGTTGTCAATAACTAGAAAGTACTGCTTTAGCAAAGAAAAGGTATCGTACCGTGTTGATTGTTGTCTTGCAAGCCAAAAAGCGGAGGAGTCTTTCGTGACGTCTCTTCCTTGTGAACGGCACCATAAAGAAATGTAATCTTCACCGGAACGCTGCCTCCCGATCCGATTATCGTCAGAAACTCTCCCCATCTAAAGATTCACAGTGGCGGAAAATGTAAAACCTCCTAAAGAAGACCAGGACCGAGAAAAGTATCGTTGCAGAGCTTAATGAACGAATTCTTTCGCTGCGGTATAGTTTCTCGACAGAGAGTCAGAGAGGGAGAGAGTGCGGAGTAGCGGTCGGGATGCGGGATTTCTGTCTTTCCGTGCTGGTACCGTCGCATCGCAACGGCAGTTCACACTCTAGCTAAATCTCGAGATAATATCTCTTTCGGAAGAGGAAATTGCTCGTGCCATAGAAAGGAAGATAGAAGAAAGAACGGGTTGTTGTCTACATTTAAAAACTGCTACACAATGGGCCCATTTTGAGGCATGAAAATTTTAGGTAATCGCCCTCTTGCGACCTCGTCTCCTTTATTTTTTATACAGTATAAAGAAAAAGGTATAGGACACTAGCGAAAGCTTTTATAGTGTGCTGATGAGACAAAAGTTAATGTGCTCCATGACGTCAATAGATGTGTATAGATAGCGTCCTACTCGAGGGTCGTTTTAAGGCTGGTCCAAGAAAACGAGAAGGAAAATTAAGCTCAAAAACAGGATTAGGTTGGCATTGATTGGTTGACTACTGGACGCCTTTTTTTTCTCTACTAGCACCCGCTACTTGTATTTGCATTTCCTTCTGTGGGCGCGGGGTTCGGGAAATGTTGTACTGAAAGAAGAACAGCGGAAACTAGGACATGACGGAATTGACAATTGGAAAATGGAATTTACGGAAACGATGTGAGCACTATTTGGGGGGTATTAGAAGATCCGCCTGATCGCATCCTCACCCCCACTCCTCCTGGTTTTGACACTTGTGTACGTAGTACCTACGTTAGAATTTTTTTGGGGGGAAGAACCCAAAGCGAGGGTCGCTAATCTTCCTCTGACACGAAAGATTCATGATCTGATGTCAAACCAGGTTGACAATCACCTTTCCGTGATGAAAGTGCTGTCACGCCAGTGTTTTCTGTGGCCTGGCGAACTGCAACTGGTACGATGGGAAAATGAAATTTATGGTTACTCTCCACCCCCGCACAACTTTTTTTCACTTGTGCCGCATGAAATGATACGTACGCACCTATGTACTTTCCTCTTCGAGTTTGATTAGCTGACCGCGATACGTGTAGGCTTTAAATACACTGACAGAAAGAGTTATTTATCGTTGTCGTTGGGGGGCGCATATTGATTTTTTTCTTTTGGTTTATGTATATATTTATTTCATTTTTTTACTTTGCTTATAGGCATGACGATTCCTCCAGACGCGGAACACTTGACCGCCATGCTTGGGGAATCTGCGATCTTCAATTGTCACGTGGAATTTCCTGAGGGCAGTCATAACCATCCAATACCTTATGTGGTCCAGTGGCATAAGAAAGTAAGTTGTCCTTCTACGATAACCATTTCTTTTGTAAGCTCATGTATATGTCTCTGCGTGCGAGTGTGTGTTGGAGGTAAGGAAACGCAGAAGAGAGAATGGAGAGGAGGGAGGATGTGTGGGCCCAGGAGATTTAGCAGCAGCAAGCCAAAGTGGCAAGTCACGAATTACATGTATGGAGTCGATTGCGTTATAATCCTACCGGAAGATACCGGTAGTGTGGTTCCAGGGAAGGCGTTTCCTCTTGGGAAGATTTTTACACGCTCACAGCATTAATGCATCTCTTCTGTGTCTGTCTCTTAGCTTTTTCCTTTTTTATTTTTTTATTGTATTTTTCTCCTCTCTCTATGTCGACCCAAGTTTTCATATTCTCTTGAGCTCCAGCTTGGTCTCCTGCTGTTGCTGCGGAAGCTACGGCCGGCCGTGGGTACGGGGTACAGAACAACCCCACCCCCGAACTCCCTTGTACCCTCCCTTCTGCAGCTCTCTCTCTCTCTCTCTCTACCCTCTTCTTCTCTTATTGATCTGTGTCGAGCGAGAGAAGAGTCCACGTTGGCGCCGTTTTACAATAGCCTCTATGCATCGCCAGTTGGTTCAACTGTCAATCGATACACTTACGAGAATCACCCTAGCAAGTCTTCCTCCCGCCCCGCTACCCTTCTTTCTTTCGCTTTTACTTTTTAGGCAGAGAACAGGCTTCAGGAAATTGCATAGCAAAGAAGAAATTTGGAAGCCATCTGAAGAATCTGTGACGCTTGGAGTCCTACGTCTCCGTGGGCGACAACCAAACCAAACAGTCATCTTGGAATATCAGAGGAAAAAAGTCGTCTGGAAATAGAGAAGGAGAGAGAGAGAGGGAGGACAGAGAGAAAAATCGGGTAATGATCTGGCGGAAGGAGAAAAGAGTCATGGAAAAGAAAAGCAAGTAGATTGGCAATATTTATAGCCTTCGTCTCCAGCTCCCTGTTCTGAAGCGTTGGGGTCCTAGAGATGGATTTCCTCACGGAAGCTATACGGGACGGGGGGGAGGGGGAGAAAGTCTTTATACCTGGACGATGCTGTATGCGTCCGTCAAAGATCACCGGATCGAACATCTCTTCCACACACTCAAGCTTAGCAATGTTGTTTTCAAAGCCGGGCATACTTCCTTCAACCTTTTTCCGCTTGGGGGCGTGAGAGAAATCAACAAAGAAAAAGAAAATATTCCGCGAAATCCCGAACTCTTTTCTCTTTTCAGGGGCAGAAAAGAACTATGATTTGATTTCATGTGTTACCTGTAAAGTTGTGGGAGGAGGAGGGAAGACAGCCACACATGATAAGTAACGTTGAAGCCCGAAAAGAGTACGAGTTCACCGGAGGGAATTCCTGCCATGTTAGAGAAGCAAGACTTTTGAAGGAAATCCAGTACCAAAAGGTCGCTCTCGCTCTTACTTTGGGAAGCATCGCATACTTGGTAAAGTTAGTGCAAGTCGACCAACTTGAAATAGAATTGAGAGTACTTGAGATCCACTCTTAAGATGGTGGATCTCCAGGTTTTCGACGTTTGCAACGGAATGAAGCCAAGTGAGAGGTACTCTTGTAACTTTTGCATAAGTGCATTGCGTGACTTGTCAGTGTAACTTCTCCGAAGCTTCAAAGCTTTTAAACTATTACAGTTTAAAAACGCAGACCAAGAGCCTCAACAAATTGACGGAAAGTTTGGGTAACATAATTTCAGTGAAGCAACATTCCCAGGGAAACTGGAGTCATTCAGACTTGGAAGATTTCGAGCTCAGTGGGTGAACAAATGAGCTGTAATTGCGTTCTTTTAGTAAATTGGCCCTAGGTTTAATTGCACTGCAGTGTTAGAACGAGAAACAACCGAGTATGAAAAATCTTACATCGTGTCTGTTACCGTAGTCGAATTAAAGAGGAAATCGTCTGATTCAAAACATAGTAACCTTCTAAGGGGCGCGGAAGAGGGGGTATTCGTAGTGCGTGGGCGGTGCTTACGGGAAGAGCTCGTTATGAAGTTAAGGACTCATTCGGGAGCTAAATGAGAAGAGCTGTGTTCCGCTCAAGTCTTCGTTTAGCGGACCTAAAAACAACCGTATTTCTTCCTTCCCTTTACCTTGTGCCGTTCTAATTTTCTTCCGTTTCAAAATGAAATCATATCGCCTATAAGTCTGTTCTTCACTTTTAGTATTGCTCAAGCGCTTCCTTTGCTTGTAATAACGCTCCTAATTACTCCCTTGTCTAAGATTTTCTTTTTATTTTATTTAAAAAAGACTCGCTTTTATTTTTAGAAGATATTTAGTCACTTTGTACTCCAACAGTTTATTTGCCTATTTTTGGTATTCTGAGTTGGCTCGACTTCTATAATTGAAGGCAGTTTAGATAACGATGGAGAGAGCGGGTTAAAAATGGAATGATTTTGTTTCGCCTTTTACGGGCAAATATATTTACGTGTCAGCCTTTCTTTAAGCGTCGATTTAAACCGTAAACCGCGAATGTGTTATCAGCAGCATGTATATCACCTGGTCCCTTTCGTGGCTATAAATCGTCTACGCCTGAGGCATAATAACGATGGTTATCCAAATAGGCTTTGCATGGCAGGGAAACAGTTCAACAATAGCAAACTGCCTCGACTTGTTCTGCCCCGATCAATGGAAATAACGGTGATTTATTGTGCTTTTTTGTGTCCCTTTTTCTCTCTTGTAGGATGTGGAGATTCCTATTTATGTTTGGTACGATAACTATCCAACGCACAGCGGCGAAGGTTACGAAGGCAGAGTTGCTAAAGTACCAGTCGGTACTTCGTATGGCTTAGCGGCGCTTAATTTAACCGATATTCAGTCTTCGGATCAAGGCTGGTATGAATGTAAAGTCGTCTTCCTGAACCGAACACCCCCCAAGAAGAATGGGACTTGGTTCTATCTCGACGTCCATGGTAAGATATGCGTAACAGTTTCTTTACCAAATTTCTAAGGAAAATTTTAAACATTTTTTTAAAACTAACAGTTAAGTTAATAATGTTTGTTTCTTAAAAATTATTGCTTAGCGCCTCCGCGGTTTACCTTCACACCTCAGGACGTCGTGTACGTCAGCTTGGGCGATTCGGTGATTCTGACGTGCCAAGCGGAAGGCACGCCTACTCCTGAAATCCTCTGGTATCGTTATAACGATCCTATCCAGCCGTCCTCGAGCTTGGCCATTTCTAATGAAGGCACGGAGTTGCGGCTGGCCAGTATCCGACAAGAAGATATTGGCGACTACGTTTGTATTGCCCGGAATGGCGAGGGTCGAGTGCACCATACCACCAAAGTGGTTGTAGCAGGCAAGTTTGATTGAACAGAACTCGGGTTGTGTATGAGATCAATAGCTTTGACAAGGAAAAAATGGAATGGGGCAGACTGTGGAATATGAATTTAGTTTAATAGTTTTGCGTGGGGGAATGTTGACAGGTGGAGCGGTCATTGTAGTTCCGCCGCATAACACAACTCGCTTAGAAGGGGAGCGGGTGGAAATGGCTTGTGAAGCGAGAGCACATCCTGCCAATGTCTCGGTACAATGGTTGCGGGAAAGCGTCCCTGTCAAGTCTTTATCTTGGTTGGAAAGTCGCGTGAACGTACGGAAAGATGGCGCTCTGGTTATTAACCCGGTCAGTGCAGAAGATCGGGGGACGTACACATGCGAGGTCAGCAATGGCATTGGAGAGCCGCAGAAAGCTTCAGCCTTCCTAGAAGTTGAATGTAAGCATTGAGTACTTATATAGCACGTATATAAAAATATATACATATTTTAATACAAGTGTTTTTAAGATAAACATATATATATAAAATATCTCAGAAAGTATATTTAAAATATCTCAGAAAGTATACAAATGTATGTTTAGTAATTTAAAGCTGTAATGTAATATCAAGGGAGTGTGGGTTTTGTAAGGAGAGAGGCCTTATGTTTATGCCCGTTAGTGTAATCCTGTTTTTATAATTCTAGTTCCTGCTCGCGTTTCCTTCACACCCACGGTGCAATATTTGCCGTTCCGATTATCGGGTGTTGTCAGATGTCATGTGGAAGCCAACCCGCCCTTTCAATTTATTACGTGGACCAAAGATAAACGGATTTTTGACCCATTCGAGACACAAGGAGTCGTCGTTTTAACCAACGGCTCTTTACTCTTCCAGAAAGTAAATATGACATGTTTTATGGTCTCCTTTTATTGTTTCCTGGCGGAGGAAAGGGTTGGGGAAAGGGAGGGATTGCCTTTCTGCTTCCTGTATCTTTTTATTGCCATTTTCTTTCATTTACCCAAGCTTCTGCTTGCGACTTACTGTTGTTTGATCGAGGACCGTGGGGGAAGTTAATAAGAAACTGTCTGGGAAGCTGCAAGTCCGAACAACAGAACTCCGTTTTCTAATCAGGTCTCCCAATTTCGTAGGTCAGCCAAGATCACCAGGGCAGATATACGTGCACGCCATATAACGTCCATGGAACGGCAGGCTCGTCGGGAATTATGGAAGTTTTGGTTAGAGAACCACCCGTCTTCCAGACTCGACCTCAAGCTGTATATCAACGAAAATTGGATGACGAAATTCGCATGGAGTGTGAAGCTCAAGGCGCCCCGCCCCCAACCTTAACATGGAGGAGGGTACATGACCTTGATTACACTTCTTCATAACTTCTAACTTCATTCTTTGAATCCTTCATAATATTAAAAAATTAGATTAAGATCGCAAGAATTTAAAAATTTTAAAAACTATGTTTCTTTTTTCATAAGCCAATTTGGGGATAATAAATTTGCTAAAAACCTGAGATTTATTTATATTGCATCTATTTAAATGTATGTTTATTTGTATTTATATATGTGTAATTAAATTATATTTATTTATTTCAAGTATTAAAAGTACGGTTGCGGGTTTTTCCGCTTAACATTAAACTGCTGGTGTAGCATTATTTCAAGCGTCCTCATTACTGATTTTTAGCTGGATGGGAGACCGTTACCCCGGGACAGAACCCGAGTGGAAAATGGACATTTACTGCTGACGAACCTAAAACGAGGGGATTTTGGGGCCTATGAGTGTGTGGCCAGTAACGAAGTCGCTACATTGATAGCGGCCACGCAGTTGATGATCGAAGGCACCACGCCCCATGCCCCTTACAACGTGACGGTGGAAAGTGGCGAGTTCCATGTGGATCTCGAATGGCAACCGGGTTACGCCGGTGGAACGGACTACGTTCAGAAATACGTGATTTGGTAAGTTGAAAAGCACACCCCATAGTTCGGTCGAAAGAGAGCAAGCACTTTTTGAGATTGACAAGTTCTAAGTCAATGCTGATGAGGTCTTAATCAAAAGGTACCGCCAAGAGGGAGCTTCCAAATGGATTCCGTTTGAAGTGGAACCGGCAAGTTCCACTCGAGCCACGGTGCTCAACTTGCAACCTGGAACTCCGTACGAGTTTCAAGTCATCGGACGCAATCACTTGGGAGAAGGCATGGCTAGTCCAGTGGTGCAAGTAGCAACTAAAGGTAAAGTTCCTCCGATTAACCTTTTACTTTAAGCCTTTTCCTTATGCCAATCACAAGAAAAAATTCACCACTCGGCGGCCAGGTATAATTTATGTAGCAAGTTTTGGCGTAGGCCGCCAGCAAAAAATAAATAAAGCTTTCCAAGTAGCTTAGTTATCTCTTGGAAACCTCCGCTAGTTTTGGCACGTATATATACTCCATCACACCAACCTTTAACAACTAACAGTATCAACTAACACTGTGCCTTGGTACCGATTTTTTTTTCTTTATTTTTTTCTTTTCTGGGTTGAACGTATTTTTCCTGCCTTCCTTCCCGCTGCTGCTGGTTCTGGGCTGTAATTTATTACAAAAACACAACTACTACATCAGGGCAAATTCCTCCTACTCCTAACCCCCCTGGTCCAAGCCGTCTATCTTCTATGGCTCCACCCCCTCAGTCTGAAGATGAAGAAAGTAAGGGCCATTTTTTTCCCAGCTCTCTTTCTTCTCTTGCTTAGTCCCGACCAAGTTTTTACGTCCAATTCTCTTCATGTTCCCCTGTCCGTCAAGTGCATGTTCAAATTATGATCTTTATGGCACACAGCTTCTGTTGGCATGATAATCCAATTAACAAAGCTTTTGGCGCAAAGGCGGAGCCTTTTTCTATGAATTTGCGTGGTTCCAAATCCATTTTTTTTGTGTTTACGTTACTTTTTATTTCATTTGGGTTTGTAGAACTTCGGAATTATAGCATTGTTGTGTTCCCTACGGATGCAAACGGTTCCACTTATATTCCCACCGTCTTCAAACCGAAAGGTCAGCATTGTTTGTATTTTTAGTTTTATCATTTTTGTCATTTTCGTTCACAAAATTGTCTCATGTATGTTTATCCTTGTTCGCTCCATAAAGCACAGTTTTGCTTGACATACTTTGACTTGACATCTAAGCCTGTTGGAAGCTTACAGAAGGGAGAAAACTCCTACTTCCCCATCATTTCTTTACTAATGACAATGTCTTAATGTGACAGGGTTGGCTCCGTTTCCGCCTCGCAATCTCACTCTCGTAGAGCAGGGTGATGGATATCTCCTTACTTGGATGCAACCCAGAGAAGATGGTGTTGCCGTGGCGTATTACACGGTAGATTATTGCGCAGACGACCAGTGGAAAAGATTAAGCAAGTCCGAGCTCAAACCTTCAGATTCCTCTTTTTTGGGTAATTGTTTCGATCTTTTTTCTTTTCCTTTTTGTTGGCGTTTCAAGTTTGGCAAGCGTGCCGGCCATTTAAGTCACTTGTACCACTCCCTGATTAACACTTTGTAGTGTAAAATGTTTGGGAAGTAATAAGATCTTTTTTTTTGGGTTTCCTTGCCATCGTCTTCTATTCACAGTGAAAAACCTGCTTCATGGACGCACCTATTACTTCCGCGTGAATGCTCACACGCTAACGAACCAGGCTTCAAGCGAGAAATTCAAGTTTGTCGTGCCCCAGCGAGTCAAAGATAAAGCTATCACAGCAGGAATAGTGGGTGGTATCCTCTTCTTCATTGTCGCCATTATCTTGTCTGTCTGTGCTGTCAAAATCTGTAACAAGCGTCGGCGACGGAAACAGGAGAAAGGTAAAGCGAAACCCCCAGACGCAAAAATATTTGGACATTAACAGTTAATTAATGTTCGTCTTCATTACAGCGTACAACATGGTGGCTTGTCGAGTAACAGACGCCCGTAACGGGAGCCAAAGTGGGCCGAAGCAAGTGCCTTTGAAAAAGTAAGTAACCTATTAGTATTACCTTAGTAACGGCAAAGTGATGTCTGCGTCAGTCATTGTTATCTCAAGATGGTAAAAAAGGGCAGCAACCTGCATTTGGGTACGATAATCTTCCGGTGCCACTCCTTGATCTGTCAAGAGCCTTGAGTACCGACCATGTCACAATATTGATAACGATCAACACTTGGCTAACACTTGAACTTTCTTAGGCGGGTAGTAGACGTAGAGGGATCATGTCTTGTTTAACATCCCGTATCTGTAAGAATAGCAGCTTCATTATGGCATGTGTGGACATGGGTCTTAAAAACAACAGTCGCTTCAATAGGACATAAACCTTTAACTTCCGTTCAAATTAACCCAGAGCTGCAACGAGCGCGCTCGAAGTTTCGTGAGCGACGAGCGAGTTCGCTCGTTTATGTTATGGCGAGCGTGAGCGAATAGGAGTGAGCGAATCGCTCTTTTTGCAGCGCGATCCAGCTGACATACTTTAAGCTAAAGTTTAAAATTTTATAAGTTTAATACAATTTCACACTCCTTGTTTTATAATTTTTTACATTCCATGGAGATTTTTAGTTTTTGGGGGGCTATGTGTTGGACAGCTAACATAATAAAGAATCAAAGTTTGAAGAAAGTTCCGTTTTATTGTTTAAGGTTTTAGTTCTTTCAATAGATAGAGTTTCATAATGAGCGCGAGCCGCTCTTTTTTAAAAAAAAATTCGAGCGAATGAGCGAATCGCTCGCGAAAATATGCGACGAGCGAAAGGGAGAGCGCGCTCGAAAAAAAACGAGCGATCTACAGCTCTGAACTAACCTTGTCATCTATGGGAATCTCAGTCTTCTAATCTCACTTTTTATCTTCTTTCCCATTGCTTTCCTTCATGTGCGGAATGGGAATGACAACAGAAGAAAAGGTGAGAGGGTTGCTATCATTGTTTGTTTTTTTGGTTTGCCACGTTTTCGTCTTCCCTTAGGAGCATCACGCTTTTTTCATCTAATATCCATTAAAGATGTACTGGAAAAGGAGAAGAATTAATAGACAATTTTGCAATTTCGTAGAGGACGGCCACGCCGATTGCCCTCTTTAACAGCGACCTATGTGAAAGCATTTCGGCGCCCTTTTCAGCAATGGAAACGGCGACGAATCCCTCATAGAATACAGGGAATTGGTGGTAGTGGCGATGTCATAGACGGAGGATGGGGTTCCAGCCGGAGTGCAGACGATAAGCAACAGGACCCGGATTGGCAAGAGTACGGTGGCGCATTGTTGCGCCGCAGACGCGTTCGGCCAGCCAGGTATTCGGTTGAAGCCCAATTCTCTCAACCTGCTGGCTGGATCTCGCGAACGCCGGACGGTAAATTTGTATTGGATGCCTCAACGTCGTCACCCGCTTCGCCTTGGAGTACGAGTAGTCCTTCCCGCCCCCTCTTAGAAACTCATTTCCCAGTCAGTGCATTTTCGTTCCCTTACACGACCGCGGACACGCGATCCTACGAACCTTTACCCGCGGCAATAGTGGAGAGCGGCGTGTACCGTATCGGAGGAAGTCGGGCGAGTGTGTACCATCGACCGCAACCTATTCTCCGCCGGGAAGTGAGTCCACTTCCGCCGCCGCCACTTGGCGACACCCGCGTTCCGCAGGCAGTTTGGTCCCCGGAATTCGGGCGTCACCTGATTCCGGAGGTAGCTACTATTTACACGCCAGCTAGTCGAAAGGAAATGCGAGCCAGCTCACCCGGACCTGGATTGGGTTTCCTGTCACCGACGACCTTCAGTGACGTCAGTTCCGTCCGGCAACCCAGCTCTGTGGAGCGCTCATTCCCCACCACACTCATTTCCTCCCGACTCTCATCACAGTTTGACGGTGCGACGCCACAAGGATCAGTCAGTTTTGGCCATGTTTTCCCGTACGCTCTGCCATTGTCGCCGAGTACCTTCAACACTCGCTATATCAGAGAATTACCTGCGCTCCGCCCGATCCAAGAACACTTACAAATGCAGCAACGGTTCGTGCCCCGGTTCCAAACTCAGGTGGAAGTCCACACGCCCCGATCTGCGTTACCCCTTCGACCGGTGGTTTCAGCCAGTCCAGATTTAGGATTACTAGTAACCGAATCTGGGCGACACGTCCATCATATTCCTGCCCCGCCCTACATACCTCCACCGAATCCACTCCGGTCGCCCATGTACAGGCCTCTTGTTGTTTCCACCGGCACCCGACCGCTAGCTACCAGTTCACCGCCTCGATCTCGAACCTCTTGGAGTCGAAGAAGGTCTCCTTCCACCTTGCAAGAGTCGCGGCTGTTGTCCAAGGCGGCTGAACCGTGGATCTTACATCGACCGTCAGACATTACAAGTAGAACACGTACAAGCCTAGCTAGCGCGTCCAGTGGACGTGGGAGCAGTTCCCGGAATCCCGACTGACGGTGACGACGCAAGCACCCCACAAATCTGAAATGTCTATAACCAAACATTCGCCGCAAAGTTTATCCAGCTCAAGTGGGTTTGAGAGCAAGAATACCTCGCAGCAAAACCAGAGCTCACAATCGGGATCAGGCTCCGGTCAGTCCCAGCTGATACCCGCCGACAGTAGTTCGTCGTGGAGTACACCCCCCGCCAGGGTCAAAACAGATGGCATTTACGTCAATTGGCCGCCTAGATCCCCAGCTCAACGCGAACTCTCTCCAACTTCGCACAGACCTCCTCCGTGGCCGAGTTCGTCGCTTGACACCAACAGCCCCTCTGTAACTGTGGAAGAGACCGTAATCGTGGAGCCTAGCTCGGACGAACTAGCGGATCCGTTGCCATGGTCTTCACCCCGCCTACTTACCATACAAACTTCGGCCAGTCTTCCACCGGTGATGAGTGTGCTGGATGCGTCTGTGGATAATCACTACGAGTTTGATTCTGCTCAAAGCCCAGGTGGCGGGTCGTCTGACGTGTCAGAAATGATTTTATTACCTTCTCCTTCACGGATGTTACATGCCCCTGATCCGTCAGGACCAGGACCTCCTCCCAAAGTGCGCAAATTGGCCAAATATGAGAATGTGGAAGCGCGCGTGCAAGCTATGAAAGAAGAGTTTCAGGAATATCGCAAGAAACGAGCCAAAAGTGGTGAACTTGAAAGCGTGTGTTAAAAGTTTGGAAAAGAATAACAGTCATTCAAACTGTGTTGTGAGAGTTGTACTGTAAACACGTGGGGGAAAGAAACAAAACAGAGACGCTAATTTCGGTGCCACGTGTCATGGAGAGCAAAAGACTTTTCACACAATTTTGAGATAGCAATATTTGACGGATCTCTTTCGGCAAGAGTCCAGTATTACTACGCTAATAACCCACTATTTCCGCCCTCCCACCTCTCTTCCCCTCGTCCCCTCCCCCCTTTCAAATATATTGAATATTCGCTGTCCACGAAAGGGACATAAGTTATGGCTTTTTTTTCTTAACCAAGCATTCTCTTTTACCAGGTCTCAAGAAGTCTTTAGAACGAATTTCTCCCCTCTCACCCTGTTCCCCATCCCCCAACGGTGTTCACAATTTTTAACGTTTTACCTGATCCAACCTCGAGTCAATTGTTTGACACGAACGAGTGTAAATGTACTAAACTGATGATAGTTTTCCCGCTCAAAGATGTGCGTGGCAGGAAAAATTCAAATCATTGCAATCCACTTAGAGAAACAACACAAATGATTTCAAAAGACGCGTAGTGGAGAAGAATTTACACTTAACGGTTGTTTTCCGCGACTTTTTCCTAAAGAAGACCCTAATTCCTGGTACTATTTCATCTCCTCCCAATTGTGTCGTTTGACATGAAGGAACCTCACCGCAAGTTTTCCAACATTCCACTTTCATTCCTGCCATAAAGGAAACAGCATTCTTGCAAAAAAAAAAAAAAAAAAAACGGAAAGAAGCGTCAGCCAAGTGTTAATCGATATGGTGGATTTTGTATATAATCTTGGCACGTGTTTTAGGGAAAAGCAGTCGAGCAGTGCGTTAGAGCCCATATGCTTCAATGTGTGTCTGTCGTGTTGGTTGCTACGGGTTTGATTTTCGATTTCCGGACAAAATGTTCATGGGTTTCTTATTTCTCGGTGATCATGCATTTCAAATCTACATATTATTATTATTATTTTTCTAGTTTGATTCCTTCCATGGGACATTTTTCCACATTTTTTTTGCTGTTAAAGATTTTCTTTCCTGTTATCTATTGGTGCTAAAAAAAGAAGCGAATGTAAAAGAGTACGCAACCTTTCTTTAATTTCAAGATGCTGTCACTGCCAAACTTGCGTTTTGATTTATGTTGCTTCCGGGACTTTTGCGAAGACAAATACTCAAAAAAGATGTGTACGAGGATTGATATACATGAGATTAAAAAGTAAGCTATCGCTTTGGAATTTTAGAAGTCTATTTACAGGCTAACATACTACATTATGCACTCGATCCACTTTCCGGATTGGGTTTTTCTACTTCTCCTCGCTCAAAGTATTTAATACCCTGGAAAAAAATGAGATTTCATTACATAAAAAATCCTGGGATTATATAATAATATCAATACCCACCTCTAGAACAGAAGCAGGAAGAGTTTCCTTCATTTTCTTGGGGACAAAAGCTTCATTGTTTTGCAATGCAAGCCAACCCACGTGCAAACCAATAATTATGGGCACCATTACTATGACTACTGCATTCTTTTTGAAGTATTTTGACCAACGAGACCTCCAGTCTTCCATTGTCCTAGTCTTATAATCTTGGTCACCAGCACAGCAAACGAAAGAGCTCCTAAGTCCAGCAGAAAATATAATAATTCTTGTTACTCCTAAAAAATAATAATCACTTTATAATTATTAAAGCTTAAGACGTTAAGTTTAAGTTAAGAACTTACCTTTCCACTTCCTTTCATTGACAAAACGTAACCGTGAGTGTGGAAAGCCAGGAGATGGAAATAGGGCGGGAGCAGAGGTAAACGTGGGTATGCTTCTACTTTAGACTTTCCGCAGGTTTCGAAGGACCTGCTGTCACCTTACGGCAAGAAACACAGGTTTGATTCATAACAGAAAAAAGATGTCTCAACTATTTGCGCCAAACGTCAGCTAAAGTTCCAAATGAAATTGTTACTTTTTAATACGTGCATCTCCATGTATACTTGACTAGTACAAGATACACCCGAGACGTATACGGTAATCTTAAAACTCAGTGCAGTTTATTTGTAATGGTTGACATCCGAACTTGTTATCCTATATCCATGGTATGTCGTGTATGGTGCAACTGCAGAAATATTTGGGAAGATTATCTCGGAACCACTTTACCTGGTTAAGTGGTTCCAAGATCACGCTGATCTTCCAATGCAAGAAGGTAAGGTTTCTTTTATTGGTTTTGTATTGGTCTCACTTGTCATTCTGAGCGCCAACCCAATTTGTGTTATGAAAATCTGTCATATATGTTGCAGATTAGGGCATAGTAAGAAAGCAATAATATCAACCGGGATTGGTAGTTTGCTCCCAAATTGCTTCATAATCTCGCAACAGAACCAGTATCAAGCAGAGAGAGTGAAGATGTTTCGCAACCCAAGGGTGGAAAAGTGCATTGTTAGGGATTTTACGGCTTACATCTGGGTTTGATTCCCTAGTTTACGATCCGTAATGTAACATATGACCTTTTTATGCGTGGATCTGATACTAGTGTACTGTTGGATCCGCTATTGTTGTATTTATGGGAGCATTGAAGCTGAAAGCTCGGGCTTGATCAATGACAAGTGGTAAAATGGGAAACCATGGTCGTAGGAAGCTTCAAGTCTGCTTTTTCGCCTCCCAAGATTCGAATTTTATACATCATGTATACTAACAGACAGAATAAGCCTGAAGGGAAGAAAAACGCCTTGTGTTACTCCCGGTACCCGGAGCCTTTCCCTTATCGCTTTCTAGACTCATTTATGTCGCCCATCTCACACAAGTCTTTACAATTAAAACTGATGACAAAAGGGACCACTCTTCCCCGCCGTTGATAACCTTTGGGCACTTTATCGATTCATACTCCACAGGGCACCAACTTGGACAATTAGTCTCTGTTGAAATTCTACCTCCGAAAGCCTGTATCAACTAGTGTATCTTCGGAAGAGGTATATCCCGCAAACTAGCTGAATACTCAGCTATGCATTGAACTTGTTGCTGAAGGAATGGATGGTGTTAAGCACGCGAAAGGAGAATCCTAGCTATTTATAAAAAAGGAGAAAAAAAGTGCCTGGATATAGAGAGAATGTCTTTGCTTTTGCGGTAACTGGAATGAAAGGGGGATGGTTTGTTTAAAGCCAGGGGTATCAAATGGGATCTATGCCATTCACATTCCAACGAAGCATAACACGTGTAGGCGTTCAGGGTTACCTTATTTCTTGCCTAGCAAACATGTAAGGCAACCTTGCATCCTTGTTTGTTATAGAAGAAGCGTCTTCTTTGTCAAAATGTTGCTATTGGCGTTTTTACCGCTCCCGCGCCGACCGCCTTCTTTATTTTCTTTCTTATGAGTATTCCCCTTTCTTCTGTAGGTGGGTCCGTGCTTTACTCGCGAGAGACTAATAGTGCATTTTATGATTTGGCAACTCGCCTTGCCCTTGCTCCTGCTTTGGCTTTGAGAAGATCAATGATGGATTGAGAGAATTGGCGGAGCGAGAATGACCGACTTGGAAGTGACACCACGTCATAAATTCCAAGTAGAACACAGAAAAACAGACCTGCAATATGACCTTCCTTTCACATCGCTATTCGTGAACAAGAAGCTAGCGGAAGGACAAGACTTAAATCAATAGGTACAATTCCGAGATCGCAAAAATAATTAGGTAGAAACCCGAGCTATGTGTAATCTTGTTAATCTTCTTTCCAATTATGACGTGTTGTTGTTGTTATTTGATATAATCTATCAAATTCTTGCAGTGTTGGAAGCGTTTCACCTAAGTTTAATTAGATTTTTTTTAAAAGGAGCTATGTGTTTATAAAGAGCAGTATATTTATTATTAAAACTAGTGCGACTAAAACTATTCTTAAGGCCATGGTGTAGTGGAACCCCTTATGGCGCTACAGCATGTGAAATTTTGATTCGAAAGTTATAACTCCCTGTGCATTATAATGAAAGTGTATTGTGACAGTAGTGTAGGGGATTTGGAAGTCTTTTAAATTAAGTGCATCTTTCTTAATATCTTTTTGCGTAATTTTTTTTACAAGTCTTCCAAGTTATGAAAATTTTAAACAAATTATATATCAAAATGGTACACAACTAGCTGAGTAGCTCTTATTATTAAGATATTTAGGAAAAATAGTTTTTCAATTGTCTCTTTATCTTTCTTTTAATTTCTTGTTAGAAGCTTATGAAATTACATTGAGAAAGGGTATGGCATCAGTGCCCTCTTCTGACAAAAAAATTATGAATTACTTGAAGTACACCGAGACTTTTAGACTTGTAGCAAATAAGTTTTTACTGGCCTGCATCATTCCGGGTCTGAACACAGTACCATTCGTGGCTTCTTTTAAAACTACTGAGACTAAGCATAACTAGCTTAGCAAAACAAAAGCGAAATTCATGAAGACAAATGCTTTTTGTATCCTATAATCCTAATCAGCACGTGTGAATTCTTAGCGTGCTTCGTTCACCAACGTTCGTGTTTGTCAGTCCGTCGGTTGACTATATTTTGGAATTTGGGAGAATGTACCTACGTATATTTGTCTTTTTTTTTTAATTCAGATGGTCTTGTCGATATAGTTAATGACACTGCGGCTGGCGTTCCTTGATCTTCCGCGTAGAAGTAATTTTTCCACTCAGAGGGGCTGCAGTTGAATTGGTGACAGAAGTTTTACTTTAAAACTCGTGTCCAGGAATGCGAAGTGGGTTGCAGTGGTTATAAGTCCAAATAGCATTCCTTGAAACTATAGTAACAATCTGGGAGTCATAGAAATCTGGGATTCATAGAAAACTCTTGGAGTTTTTTTCCAAGTTTTTCTCTACATGTTTCTTTTTGTTACGCTTTTTAATGTCTAGTCTGGAAAACCCTCTGGATGCATGCTTCGCAGTCTTATTTGCATATCTACGATCCTAAACAACTCCGAGTAACATTTCTCTACCTAAATTGCCATAAAACTGATAATTTTTTTTAAAAATCTTTATGCTTTTTCTCTTTTTTTGTGTATGTGCAAAGTGTATACTGCCTTAGCAAAGCAAATGTTCCAGTCTCTGAAACTTTTTTTTTCTTTACTCCTGTTGTCTTCATTTCGAACAAGAACTGGTTTACATAGTAGTAATTTGCATTACGTTTAAGAGTTTGCTGCAGCAATTTGCACAGCTACACAGAACATGAGCATATAAGACGTTAAATGGCTAGTTTCCAACCTGACGTTAAGTAAGACAAAAAACGAAAATGCGCGAGAGAATGAAAGCAATTTATTCAGCAACGTTTGATTGCATCCGCGGCATTTTGGGCGCAGCATTCATTGTTGCTCTCTAACCTGAATGCAAAGCGTCTCCTTTGCTTGTACTTCCTTTTATTACTTGTAATGCTCTGTCTAGTTAGTGATCCGTGAACGCAGAAAAAAGGAACTGCTTTTTCTTGCTCATTGCTCGCTGGGCTTTCAAAATCAAATACCATACAAACGCCTCCCTTTTTATTAACTTAGGGGTGGGATGAGACCAAATTTGTTACGATCGTCTGTGTTTTCCCCTTGAGACGTGTAGATCTTGAACTGTTTCTAGTAGCTGAGCTTGCCAAGCAGGCATTTATTGGTCGTCATCGGATGAGTCATGAAGCGTAACTGGCCTATTTAAAACCTATTGACATAACAAACTGCGCTTCGTATTCCCCTAGGACTGAACGTTCTCAACTTTGGAATCTGTTTATACTAAAAAAAAAAAAAAGATTCATTTTTCCCCCCTCGCGCTCTCTAAGGACCTACGTAATATAGGCTTACATAAGGTAGGTCCTTTATTTGGCAGTAGGCTAGGGGATTCCACGGAAGACTGGTACATTTTGCACGTTTTTATTGGTGCTTGGGGAGAGATTTTGGGCACAAAATAGGAGACTCTAATTCTATATAGATGCCAGAAAAGAACGCTCAGAAATTCGAAACAAAAGAGTCACGCGTAGATTAAGGAACGAGCACCGTTTTTTCGATTTTTTATTGTATTTTTTTTCTCTTGTGTGCTCTGATACCATGGGACTGCAGTGGCCATTTAATATACATTAAGATCCAAGGGATATTCAGGTGACAGGAGTCTGTCGTGGGAAAATCTGCACCTGTTTTATATTGGTCTTTTTAGACAAGGCCACAACACGAGTAAGAAAAGCTGCCGCTTGTGTATGAGAGAAAAAAGGTCGAAATATGAAGGCTTATGTGGGAGTGTAGCAGAAGGTTTCATTTCTAGGTTCTAACATATGGCAATATCCAGTAAGGCTATAACTGTGGGTGAGCTGGTATTACTTGCGGTATTTTTGTTCTCTCTTGCCAAAGTTACTGATAAGCTCCTGCAAAGGGAAGCAATAAGATTATAGGACACGAAGGCAAAAGCTTGCTGGAAGAAAGGGTCAATATTGGTTCAGAGTTTGAAGAGAGTTTAGACAATACAATGTTAGTAGAGCGGCGATGGTACTGGCACCGTAGCAATACAGCATGACACACCAGCTTTTGGGTTGAGTGCCCGGGTTTGAACGGTTGAAGAGTGTTTTCTATGGGTCGGCGCACACTTCCGAAACTGCACCAGGAACTGTTATATATCCAATCTCCCCGATCGATTTATTAAGAAAACAATGTCAAACTATGTGGACTCCTCGTATGGGTTATGCATTACATAGCTGAGAATTTTGGTAGAAAGTTTGAAACTAGATATGAAAAAGTCCGTTTGATATGAGAAGAAAAGTGTCCGTGCTTTATAGTTATATCTGGAACGTTTCCTTTCGAAATCTGTAGAAAGTAGAAAGGATTTCAAATGTTTGAAAGCGGTGTTCGTTTTGAGTCTTCGAGATTGAAATCTTGCTATCGTGCTGGCTCACAATTGAACGATTTACTTCTGCATTGTTACTTCAGGAAGTAACCAAATCACAAGTATGTCTGCAATGGTCCAAAGTTGAAGGTAAACGTGGGAGCGATTGTGCAAGGCCTTGGAGCTTGTTCAGTAGGAAAAGAATCCCATGGGATTAAGATACCGAAGAAGTGAGCTTTTGGGTCTTGTCTGTCAATATTTACTCCTTTTTTGTGGCCGTAAAGGAAAACAAACTTGAGGAAGCTGCGACTTTCCCTTCGATCAGAACCATGGCGAAGTATGTAGAAAGAATCCAAAAGGCACAGAGCTTTTTTGGGAGTTCTAACATACTTCAGCGATGAAATACAAGTTTTTGGCTCGGTGTAATGTATACACATGAAGCAATTCCCGCACGGGACTATATGGAAGTTTAGGAGTACCTAAAGGTTATGTATACGCCAGCACTATTTGCGGAACAAGGAAAATACAGGAGAGTTGCTGCAGCCTAGGTACAGACCACGTTTTCGTAAGAAAGTATGACATGGTGTAAGCCCTGGATTTGGGTATTTGCGAAAACAGGATTTTCCAAAACTTGTGACGATATTTGGTTCATTTCTTTCATCCCTTGAGGCATGGTTCTGCCATCCGAATGTTTGTCTTTCTTTGACAGTCTTGTTATGGGAGGTTGTAACTGTATACTGTTTAACTTACGTCTGCCCACGTTGTAATTTACCATTGGAAACATAGAGGAAGCTTGAGAGGTATTCAACAGTCTAATACTAAAATTCCATCACGCTATTTCTTCCCAACACAATGCAGTTTCGAAAGTTTTGAAGACTTAATACATTTCTTGGTGTAATATCAGACTGTTTATGGACTTCAAAGGAAAAGCTAAGAGCGTTAGCACTGAAACCTAGCTATGCTGCCATGGGTTCTTGTATTTGACTCTGTCCCGCCTAAGGCTATGCCGCAGCAATCAAATAAATGAGTCAACCTTTCAGGCCTTTACTGAGTTAATAATTTGGCTTTGTCTTAGACTTTACTTTATAAACTTCTCTTTCACAATTCTACCATTCCCGACAGGGATTCAATTACCCTATACTGTAACTTGGTGTTTGTCCAGAGCTTAGGGCAAAGGGAAAGTAATTGATCGTACAGTATTTCTTATACATTACTATACCAAGATAAAGTGTATGTGTCCGGTACGCGCGTCCTTTTCCTTATTTATTAACCTTTTTCGTAGTTATTAAAGGACGGAGTTTATATTGCCCTTTGCTCTGCAAGTTGACGGTTGACAACTTGAAATTTATGCTGAAGAAATACGCGCATCATATAGTTAGGAGAGTTTGCTGGCTTTGATTCTTTGACATAGTTTAGTGTTTCAGAAACTTTGGCCAATTTTAGTTCTCCATGAGTGCGTTGCAACCCAAGCTGTGTAATATAAGTAGTGTTTTTATTGAATTGACTCCAGTGCAAACTAGAGATGTGTTGACAAGGGGGATTTCAATCCCAAGTTGTTGTGCTGGCTCCGCAAAGCTTCCAATTCATTACGATTAAACCCACGTACTGGGTTCCGTCAATAACATTTATTGGATTCTATCGCAATTCTAAGCCTGAAAAAAATAAAAGAAATGGAAAACCACTTGCACTATTCAGTACACAGGATTATAACGTTGAGCTGCACCGTTCCCATCGTAACTGGTTGACGGCGTGGGTTGTCGTTGCGAAGTGCTATATTTTGTTAATAACAGGACAAGAAAAGTACTAAAGTACTTTATTAAAGAACAACTCGATCAGTTCCGTGGCGCTAGAATAATAAAATATGCCCGAGTTTTTATTAAGCTTTGTGTATATTTCGTATATCATAAGGAGCATGCATCAAGCACCGTGACAAGTAGCATGTATTCATAATTTCTGCTGTGTAATCGTCTCGAGATGCGACTTTTTACTGGGATGTATGTAATTTTTTTCATCCCACAGTTATGCAAGTAATTCTCCAGGAATTAATTGTCTCTGATATATTGTACGCAAGGCTACTACTAGATCCCCCCCCCCCCCCTCTCCCCAAAAAAATCTTCCCTCCCTTATCAGAAACTTTGGTTTGGAAAATTTTAAATGTATCACCATCCAAATTGCTAAGATTTGAAGTTGCAGCCGAAGTTTTGAAAAGACGGAAATGTAACAAAGAAAGGGTTAATTTAATCTGTACAGAGCCAGAGCGTATCACAATAAGTCAAGTATGGTAATTAACGAGTTAAAGGAGCATTATCTTTTACCCCTTTTTGCTTGTTGCGTTTTTTTTCGACCTCTTGTGGGCAATATGGTAAACATTGATAGTACTTTATTTCTTTCGTCATTGAGGATTTTTTTTTTATTTTCTTGGCTTAAAATGTTTGCTCAGAGCAACGAAAAATCCGATCACGAGAACAATGTTTCGTTTTCCCATGGCAGAGGTTTCCTGA
The DNA here is from genome assembly GCA_023053545.1 of Lepidurus packardi. NCBI lineage: Eukaryota > Metazoa > Arthropoda > Branchiopoda > Notostraca > Triopsidae > Lepidurus > Lepidurus packardi. The sequence goes on from JAKZAN010000002.1 coordinate 9,946,597, forward strand.
TCTCTGCCTCCATTTCATCAATTTTTTTTTATTCTTTTTTAGTTGGGTGGGCTTTTAAGCTTTCTGTGACATGCTGCGACTGATGCCGGGTCGGTTATTACCTAACACTGCCGCCTCGCTGGTATGGTTCGCCATCTTGCACGTGAGTAGGTTTTTGTAAGCTTGGCGGTATTCGGAGCTCATCGCTACATAAATGATCGGGTTGATGGAAGTAGTTAGGTAAATGAGCACGTAGCTCAGAATGTTCAAAATCCGCAGATCCGTTTCTTTGCTCATGAGTTTGACGATAGTGATGGGCATGTAACAGACCACGAAAGAGATGAATATGACGAGAATCATCTGCAAGAGTTTACGATCTTTGGGTGTCATTCGTCCTGCATGAAGAGCTCGCTTGGCGCGAGTGGAGCGCCGCGTTAATACGTTGGTAACATGAGCCAACGCCAGGTTCATGGGTTGCGAAGTATTGCTGATGCCACATTCCGGGCCGCGGCGGGAGTAATTATGGGAGTCCATCGAGTGAGTCGACACGGGCGAAGATAACTCAGTAGGAGTGGGACTGACAGATCGCGACGGCGGTGTTTGACGTCCTGATGATGCCGTTAAAAGTTGGGCTTTCCCGATATTGCTGCTGCCACTACCATTGCTACCGTTTCCCCCGCCGAAATCGAACGAAAGACTCCGATGGGATCGGGTGCCTCCCGATGCCGAAGAAATCGAAGCTGTCTCAATACGAATATCCGGAATGGATAAGCGACTGGCGTCCCATGCACCCGGCTGGGAACTGAATTGCTGTAGCAATTCGCCTGTGGCCGGATCCCTATCGTCGTCTAGCACACTGCCATGATCCACTTCAATGCGAACGGAAGATTTTTTCGTCCCTTTCCATCTACAGACAACAAAATCAAAGCAACGCCCTCCAATAAAATGGGAAAGATAGGGAGATAAAGAGTAGGAAAAAGAAAGGAAGAGGAGGGTAAGGAGAAATCTGAAGCAAAAAATTATTCATGGGGCAGTAAAACTGAGCTTGTTCTCCCGTGTCGGTCTGCCCATTTCTTTGGCGCATTCGTGGAGCACTTGAAGAAATTGAGGAAAAATCTTTAGCCTGCAGTAAAGATCATCACCCTTCTTCCTCCTCTCCACAAGCAACTTTGCGAGCGAGATTTCAAGGAAATAAAAAATGGAGGGAAAAGGGTCCATTTATCAAGCGCTTCTCCCCCCAACTGAAAGCAAACATGGGAGCTTGAAATAACTAGCACGTCGAACAAGATGGATTGCCCGAGCTCTCTTTTTGGCAAGGAGTTACTGCCTTAGAATGCTGTGTGGCTTTCTTTGGTGAGAAGCTTTTTGAAGTTTTAATGATGGGGTAAGCAGGGAGGTAGACAGAAAGAGGAAGAGGGAAAAGTTTATATGGACGAGAATTACCTTAAAATAGTGGCGGATTTGGCAGGAGTTTGAAGAATGGTAATGGAGGGCTTTTTGTTATGCAAAATGTGCTCGGTGGAGGGCCGTCGTTGATGGCAGGGCGTTACGGGAGGCTGACTTTCATCTGACGTATCCGTGGATCCACTCGCCTGCTGTGACTCACAGCAAGTCAGGTTGAAAGAAGAAGCTTCCTTGGTGCCCGGAGTGGGTGGACATAAACGCGTTGTCCCGGACTTGGCGCGTTGATGACTCTCGCCATTACCACTTCCTTCTGCGCCACCGCTACCGTCTGGCAGCGCCCCGGTAGGGCCCGCGGCACCACCGGGTCCCTTGCCTCGGGAGGCAGCCGCGGCTTTCCGAACGATGAAGAAGATCCGCGCGTAGCACACCACGATGGCCACGCAAGGCAGCATGAAGGCCACAACAAAGAGGAATTCTTTGGGCGATTTGTGGCTCATCGCGTCTGGAAGAATGGAGCAGCTCCCGATACCGTAATCCAAGCCAAACTTGCCCCATTTGCCCAGTAAAGTCGGAATGAGCGAACCAAAGCAGCCGACCCATGTCAGAGCAATCATGATCCATAAATGACGGCGTTTATAAAGCCTATCGACAGAAACGAATGAAGAAAGGGGGGTGAATAGGCACGTTTTAGCTTTTATGTGGCGTGTTTATCCTTAAGAGCCTTCAACAACAGACAACGGAAGGAATAGCGCGTTTAACGCAGAAAGAGATGCATCAAAATCCCAACGTAAAAGACTTAAAAGGGAAAGGAGCTAAAAAGAGCACGCGCTTACTTGGGATACCAGCGTGGATGGCCGATCATGACATATCGATTCAAAGTAATGGCCAGGATGGTGAAGATGGAAACGGCCAGCAATCCATAGCGTAAAAGAGGAAAGAGCTGGCATAATACATCGCCATGAACCCAGTCGCGGTGGTAGAAAAGCGAAGTGGCCAATGGGAGATTGAAACAGCAGAACATCAAATCCGAAACACTCAAGTTGATGATGAAAATGGCGGTGGCGCTCCGAACCTGAAAACAGACACAAATTACCCCATTGATAATGTATTCGAAAAAGGAAAACAAACAAAAAAGAATGGCTGTACACCTGCTACCGCTCTTTTTCCACTGCAAACTCGATGATATGGACAAAGAGAAACGTAAATAAAACGAAAGAAAGGAAAAAAAAATACCAGCAAGCATGATGTTGCTGGAGAAAAACTATAGAGAAACCTGACGTAAGAACATCCTTCACTGCGTTTACTATCGACGCGGTGGAGGCTGCAGTGCGGAAAGTGGGAACAAATCATAGTCGGAAGCACGAGAGCTCCCAGTAGATATTTCTGGCTTCGTGGAAGTACCAAGCTGAGCAGCAAAGTTTTCCCTTCACTTGGACCTTGAAAGGTTTCTTCCATTATAAACGCTTGATGCACATGAGCGCGCAGTATAGTGTGTGTGGCTGTGGTTCGTTTATTCCGGGGCTTTATACAGTAATTTTTCGGACAATCCTGCGAAAGGGGACGTCGACAACGGCGTGCTCAGGTGAATTATGTGTTCGTAAAAGCACTCATCATGGCGATGAGTGCTTTTGTGAACACAGAGATTCAGTTGGAGTCACCGCGTTCTTCAAGACTGTTATTATAGTTTCGGACGTAGTAATTCCGGAACTGTTTACGGGATACACCGCGGAGCTAGTTTCGCGAGCCAGTAGTCGTTTGGAGGAAGGCCGCACGAGATATTCCGAATAAATGACAACGAAAGGAGAGAGACATTGCAACCGCAAAACCGTGGTGGAAATTTGGTGACCATTCTACTGTTACATTGGAAACATTACACGGAAAAAGCTGTCCGAAAGATTTCCAAGGACAAAGTTGGGAAAAGACGGGTCGGTAAGCCAGCTTTGTTTTGCTCGTGCCAGCTTCTTGGCACAGTTAAGCTTAAACCAACAGTAGTTTGCTCCCTCGCGCCTGTTAAAAACTCGAACAAGACTCTTTTCTTTGCCAAGTGTCGGGCCAAGTTTGGCCTCATTCATCATTCTAAGAGTCCTAAAGATCAAGCACCGCGGCCTTCTTTCTTATTGCAAGTCCTGGGGCGAGCGCGTGGCTAACTTAATTAATTATTCGCCGCTGGAAAAACACCCTTTCGATTAGTTCTCCTCGGCTCTTGGATGGATGAAAAGACTAGCGACAAAAAATTGCAGCACAATATCAAGTTGGGTCCAAGTATTCCGCTATAAAACTCGAAGCGTTCACACACGTTCGGGCGTTCAACCATAAGCTTATGCATCTAGTCCGAATTTGCAGGGATTGGATGTGACAGCACTGATTGCAAACTTTTTTTGGGCACGACCCAACAAGCATAGTTAATCCCTTACCCGCCTGCCCCGCCACCCGTAAGCTGGGCAACGAAATACGTTCGAACGTTCGCGGTACCGACTAATGCCACATAATCTTCTGAAGGAAACGCACGGAATTGTTTCCGGTACTCGAAGAAGAGGAATCAGAACAAAAAAGAAAGAAAGGGAGGAATTCATTAAATACTTGTATGTCGCCATGGGCTGGTCTAGAAGCTTTGAGGTTAATATTTGTTGGGCGTCAAAATATGTAATGAATGACTTCTCGCCTCTTGCCTGCAGGGGTAAAAGATCGTGCTGCGTTGCCGAAAACTTTAATGGAACGACACCGCCTAGGACCTATCAAAGTTTAAGACGCAAAATGGCGAGGCAAAGTTCAAGGCAAAGTTTGGGCCGCAGCCTTTGAGTAACGCAGCAGTCAGCTTCAAAGGAAACAGTTAAGCGCAACCGGTTGGTAAACAAATTAGTTATGGATTGATCTGCTACGTGTTTGTCGAATGAAAACAAAAAAGTTATGAATCGGTAAGGGAACAAGTTTCTGGAAACTCTTAACTCGTAAACTTGTAAACACACGAGCTAGGAATTCGTGCACCACCTTGGACTGTGGGAGAGGAATGGCTGTTAAATTATGTACTACATTTACATATTTATAACTAGGTGTCCCCGGTAAATTAAGTCGCGTTTGGCAGCCCCTCGACATAGGAGAACAGTGGACGAGTAATTTCTGCGTACCGGGGATACACAGCGCGTTTTCTGGGAAAAGAAACGTGAAGTCGGGGACTGTCCTCGTCTTTTCAAGCTACGTGTCCTGGCTGGCGACCAATTTTCTCAACACCAAGAACGTCTTCGACTGATCGTCTTATTTATGGGTTCAAGAAGCTCATCCAAACTAGAAATCAGCTCAGTCTACGCTCGCGGACAAGGTGAAGGTACTTCCACACACATCCAAACAAACACACACACAACATGAGGATCTCCCAAATAATGTTTGCGCTTCATCCGTGTCATAGCTTGTATACTGTTGCCCTTTGAACTTTCGGATTTGGCTTATTTCATTTTATGGATCAAGACGGGGCTGTTATCTTTCTTGGAGGAAGGTCAAACGTTTCCCGGCTCGAGTAGTTGGAGCACGAGTGCTTTAGCTTGGCAGTCGCAATATAACCCGGAAACCTGACTAAGTGTTTTCGGGAGTTTAAAGAAAGAGAGAGAGCGAAGAAGAAATGAAAACATAGGAACTGAATTAAGTGTTTTTCAAGGTCGGTTTCACTTCTCGGAATTTCTTTTCAAACCCGAAATATTACGACTGTAGAGCAGGAAGATATATGACCAACAACAGTCTGCCTGGGCTTGTACTATATTAGGAAAGAGGGGAGTCTATAACGATTGCATGTATTTAGCTCGCAAGTCATTTTCGGGTGGACCATAAAATACATGTTAAAACCGAAGGAAATTTCTTTTATGGCATTGGTGTATTTCCATTGCTGCAGTTGCGGTTTACGGGGTTTGTAGTTTGTGCCATGAAAGTGCAAATGGTGCAATGGTTAGGGGGGAATGCTGTATTACTGCAATGGCTGGAAGGTTTTTGTAAGGAAAACCTATAGCGTGCCGCAGAAATGTTTTTTTGTGTATCTTCCGAAACGTTTCTCTAAGGAAGGATATATTGGGCAGTGGGGAGAACGGAAGACGCCCTTTGTCTGTTGTGTACTTCCGGCAGAGCACCTGCAAGGTTTAGTCTTGGGGGTTTATTCCTGCAAGCGCATATCATCACGCCGTAGAAGTCGTGCGGCGAAAGAAATATTGTGAGAAGGATGTTGGTGATGACTTGCTGACATGCACTTGGTAGGTGTTGTTCTGGCAAAGGCGCAAAAAACTCTATCGGATGTTTCCGATGCTGCAGCTGCGGGTTTGGCAGAGGAAGGTTTGGGATCGCCTGAAAGCCGTTTCCGTAGCGCTACACCCCCGAAGAATTGGATTACAATTGAGGCAGTGGAGCAGAAATAGGGAAAAGTTACTGCGAGCTGCAGTGTACACTAACCCGTCCGCCAGATATTCTGGAATTTATTACAAAGTCAACGGGTTCTACTGCCCCACCAACTGAGCCAGAAAGATACGACAGAATTATTCACTATCATAGACGCGTTTACTTAATACCCAAGCCACATGCCGCCGGGAAATCCCAGCTCACCGAGCTCAGCTCCTTTCCTAATAGATCTGTGTTCTCTCTCGCCTTTGCAAAAGCTGCATTCTATGTAAACGCGATTTGTGCGGCTTGCTCTTCCGTAAAAAAAAGGAAACATCATGGCATCAGATTGATTTAATTTTAAATTTCATTCGCAGCTTGCAAGCACCAAGTGAGATATTTTAGAAAGACAGAGAGCACGTTTAAGAATCTCTCATTTACGGGGTATGGGTTTAGTTCAGAGCGTATGATTATAGAATGGCGGCAGCTGTACGACACGCTCGTGTCGTTCCTTGTAACGGAAAAAACGTAAACACGCTTTTGGCGCTTTCAAATTTAAGGTATATTAATTAAATGAGGGGAACCAAAATGGAGAGGAGAAAGTACAACTTAAAGGGTAGTTCTGTGCTTTACTTAAAGGATTGTTCAGAAGAAAGTTGTCTACTATTGAAACGTCGGTCCAAGCTCGTGTTTGCTTCTATATTTTTATCTTTACGTATCTTCCAGTCAGCCCTTTTGGCGTTCCCTATAACGATATGCGGTTTTGGCACTGGCTACCGGTCTTTTCCACAACGGCTAGTCGTTTTCTGGTTTCTAGCATCGGAATTAATCTAAGAAAAGGTCTTTGGGCTCTTTTCCCTGCTCTTTCCCTTGTGTCTCGCGTTTAAGATCCACTGTATAAGCTAGTGGAACCCTTATAAAGCATGGCACATTTAAATTCGAAAATTCTTATTCTCTGTGCAATATAATGAAATTGCATTGTGAAAGTATGGCATGGGATGTATAAATCCACTTTACCTGCTGATTTTCGTGTTTAATATCGGTTTCGCTAATTCTTTGCATAATGTTCAAGTTCTGAAAATTTTGAATATATCATTGATCAAAACCTTAAGCAGCAGGTAAAGTAGATTTTTTTACTAAGATATTATTAGAATTTTTTTTTTAATTATGTCTTTATGTTTCTTTTAATCTCTTGTTGAAAATTTATGAAATTATAATGAGAAATGGAATGACATCAGTGCCATCTTTTGACAAAAAATTATCCACTACTTGCAGTACACCATGGCTTAAGCTTTTCTGTATTACTGTCGGTGCAGTTTCAAGAATGTAACTCCATTCCCCAAGCATAACAGTCCTTTTTGTATTATTATTTCATACTACAAAACGTGTTGAGAGCGACAAGAAGCTATATTGTTTATCTCGTCATTGTTTATGCCGGAGATTTATAAGCTTGCATGTTAAACAAAAGAAGTATAAACGTGTTCCAAGTTTCGCTTAAAAAGAATAAAGCGGTGAAAAGGAATTATTTTCTTTTTGGTTAAGCAAAGCTGGGAGCTTCGGAGTTAATGGAGCGATGGAAAGCTGTAGTAACCCACCATGCTGCCGTAAGCTTCTATTACATTTCTTGGTATATATGCGTCTCCTCAATTCTGGACTGGGGGAAACAATTCCTTAAATTTCCTTGAGTGCAATTAACAATGGAGGTTGCGTAAAAAGGATAATCTTTTGGACTTTTGGAAGGAATGTAAAAGAGAGCCAGAGAGAAAGGGGAGGACTGTTAATTGAATTCAAGTTGCTTGACAAAGTGCACAAACTGGAAAAACTGATAGTAGAACTTAATTAGCTCTATCATAGGAGGGGTTTTGGGAGTTAAGCTTGGCATACGACATAGTTTCTTCTTTTTTTTGCGTTCAATACTGCTGTCTAGAGCTGTCTTAGCCAAGTAGAATGGGTTTTTGTATGTAGAGGGACCCAAAGGGTGACGGGGCTACGATTTATCTGGGCAGAATGTCTCAAGTTTTGTCATTTGACAAGCGTCGTCGCTGACGCCGCTTGGCCCAGGCCAGAAAGTCAAAGAACAGCAGCAAAGCGATAACGGCCCAAAGGACAGACAGGATTTGGTGGTCTGCTGTACCACAAAGGCGACGCCTGTAGATGGATGAATGCAAAACAAGAGGGGATCTCATGGCGGACACTTTGTTGTACTCCTCTTTCTTTCCCTATATCTACCACGTGGACGTTTCTGTGCTTCTGACAGCCTCAATCATTCCTGCGGCCGACTCTAGTAGATCTCCCTGGCGTCTAGCCTTGTTTATTACATTCCATTGGAGTTGGGTAACGCTTGTTCTTCTGCTCCATAAGTCCCGCGAAGTGTACAAAGTCATGTGTAGTAGGTCACCTCATGACAAGCTATGCGGGTAAACGTATGCAGATTCTTACAGGGGAGATAATTGTGTTTTATACTGATGACTTCGTTGCCCGTTCTCCCGCTGAAAGTTAGCAAAAAGTAGATTTCCAGCTGTAGAGATAGCATCGCGGTAATAGGCAATTTAGTGGCTGAAAGTGGGATCATAATCTAGTGTCGGTCTATAATCATCGTTATTGCTAGAAGTTGTATGAATGCTAGATAGACCCCAGCCTGTGAACAGTGCTATTGTCGGGAGTGCGAGTACAGTATTGGATCGCTGTTTTGCGGCTTTTGTGGTCTTCTTTGGGATAACGTGTAATCGTTCGCGGCAAAAGCACCAACTCGTTTATATAGCATGCATACGCAAGTTAAATTGCTTAGGATATAAAGTTTGGGCAGGAAAATGGTTAGCAATGAAAGCTACCGAGTTTTCTGGTTGCAGGATAATTGGCGTGAGCGTTGATGAGACTGGAACATGCAACCACGCACGACAATCAAGATTAAGAGCTTGAAAAGGTTTGAGGTTTAAGGTGGGTGGTTTCTGGTTTGACTTGGGCTTAACGACATCACGTGGTAAGAGCCCGTCTGCCCTGACATAAGAGAGTGTGGCGGTGAATGGGTTGTCATTAAGATAGGTATCTTATCAGAGCGTCGTCATGCCAAGACGCCAGGAACGCCCTACAACTCCATTGACTTTGAATAACAACCCCGCTTAAAAAAAAAAAAAAGAATGAACCCTTACCGCTGGAGAACTCATGCAGGAACTGCGTTGCGTGTGCGTTCATTTGAGTTAAATTCGGGGTCGAGAGCAGCCTATTTTTGAGTTTCCCCATAGTATAATAGTTTGCCGTGCCCCACTGAAAACGGATTTTTAGTCAACTACGGTTCTTAGCGCGCTGAGCAGGCTAAGTTAGCATATATTAACAACAGTTTTCTATTCTTTTTCTTGGAAAAAAATGCTGGTATTCCTTTCAATTTTCCGGAGGATCGATTTACAGTTCAGCCTGGTTTCCCCTTTGCGTCTTTGATATTTTACGGAGACTGATATGGGAATGCGGTATAGCAAATTTCGCCCTGGTGGGATGAACTTGCCCCACTTGAGCAACAGAACCCAAAGAAAAAAATGATCCTTTTGCCTCGCTTTCTTCGTTCCATATAGACCAAGTGACCCTCTGGAAAGAAATAAGATAAATTGATAAAAAGGAGATGGAGAAAAAATGACCCAAAGAAAGATCGTTTCTTCTATTGCCTTTTTTGTAGAGTGGCAAATATCTCGATAGAATCTAGCAAAAGGGAGCCATTGTGCCTAGAAGAAGGTAATCTGTGCACAACTCGGTTAAGAGTTTAGTTTCCTTTTTTTCTACAACTGACTAATAGAAGAAAACGATCTAAAAAGAAAGAGATTGTTGAACGCGAGCCATGAATTCACACTTCAGGGTCTCAACCTCCCAGTTGGAGGGGGGAGGACTTTTTTGGGGGGTGTTGTTATTCGTCTCTCAGTTTTAATTGGGAAACAAAATCCCAGTTTGTCTGTTACTGCTGACGGAATTATGATGCCCTGAAACCTTACCTTGCCATAACGAACTAACGCGATGATTGTAATTAGGTTGCCTGGAATGCCCACCAAGATAAAAATGACACAGGCGGCGACAGCGAAATTGAGGAGCGAGTCAGGATAGTTGTGGAACAAGAGATGGTGATGATGTGGAACAGTTGCGAATGAATCATTGGCCAGCGTGTAGTTATTGATGCTACTCCATTCCTCCATGACTGTTTTTGGACGCACATCGACAGGAAACCCAGTTGGGAAGTTTCGCCAGAGACTGACCCTGATTAGCCTTGTCTGAGCTTCGTTGCTGCTTAACCCTCCCCCTCCCCAAGTCCAATCAGTTGTGGGTTGCCGTTCACAACATTACGCGGTCTACGTGCATCGATGGAGGTGGCGGAAGTTGCGGTTGGTTATCTTCGTAAGTTGGGGTAAAAAAAAAAATCTGTGATAATTAAACAAGCACTATGGCCTTTAATTCAGTTTGATTTAGGAGACACAGACAGCTGGGGACTAGGACCAGTACTCGTTTACATTTTCGGGCTCCAAATGCGCAATTGGCAAGGATCTTTTTCGGCTGGCCATGAAACGGGAGACACATTTTGCACTGCCTGTGGCGAAGCCAAAATGAAGATTAATACTAGCATAGTGCAGACGTTGTACACCCTTCCCTATTGATCTAGTTATGTTATAGGATCCAAGGAAAGGTAAATCAGCTTTTAAGTCATCCGAAACGTTCACATTTATGACTCTTTTGCGAACACAGACGGCTTCACGCTGCTATTAAATTTGGATGTTTGAGGGGAGACGGCTCATGCCAAAAGCCCAAGATTTTTCAGGATAAAATAACTTCAGTGTTGACCGTATATTTCACGTTCTTTTTAGGGGGTTCAGCTTTTCAATTAAGTTACATTTAGCACGGCTTCAGTTTCAGCCACGGATTTTGTGAGCCTTTGCTCCTCGCCGGATGGTTCACGATGCTTTTTTACCCTTCTTTATAGTGTCGCTCCTAAAATTAGATTTTCTCAGGACAGGTGTTTGCACAATGTGTCCCGCACTTGGCGACTACCGCATTCCCCCCCACCACACACACAAACACGCCTTTAGGGGAAAGAGAAATTGATCCTCCAAGCCTTAATTTTTTCCTTTTGAAGAGTGAGAAGCGTATTTTGTTCTACTTTACTTTAGCTAGTTTGTAAGGTGCATCAAGTACAGGGTCCCAATTTCAATTTTAGGAAAGATTCCCGGGCCACGTGACACGATGGATTTATTTCCTGTTTAGCGTGAGTGTCCTTTCTGTGCGACAAAAAGATAGTCTTATGATTTCAAGAGTACAGTAGTAGCGTATTGTGTCCCGAACTGAGGATCGGTAATACTCGGGACTGGGGAAAAGGTGGCACAAACACACAGCTAGCCCTCAGCAGAGAAGGTGGTACACTGTCCAACCGTATGTTGGTGCAACTTGGTTAAGAAGCGACGCCGCATCGGCTCTGCTCGCGTACTTCGACGTCCAGGGAAGATGCGCAGGCAAGCGCAGGAACGCGCTTGTCGCCCACAAAGGAGATCTCAAGCTCCATTACGCAGAGAATGCTTTAAACAAAAAAATGAAAAAACTTTGCTTATCGGTTACGTTTTTATGCTCAGCTCCCGAGTTCCGGTTCTCCTTTTGCTTGTCTACATCTTCCACAACTCGATTTTATTGTTACCAAACTTGGTAAGTCAAACAAGTGTTCTTTTATTTACATGTAAACTCGCTGCTCTCACAGCGTGGAGTTTATAGACTGAAAATATGAAAGCTAAGCTTTTTGTAGGTCAGTAATACCACTCCCGAAAACTTGATCAGGAACAGCGTTTAGAACAAGGTTTTTCAAGTAGGGCGCGAAGCGATCTCGGTTTTGGGAATTCTGACCACGTTAAGACGTATATGATGCTTTCCTTTTTTTTTATTTGCTACGTGACAGTTACCATATGCGCAAAATTACAGCATTACACGCTTCTCGCGACTTTTGCTGCACAATATGTTATGCGTGGCACGCGGCCAGGAAGCTTGTGAAGTCAGCAATATCATAGAAGTGTTAGTTTAGCAGTTATACGAACAACCGTAGCTAAGGAAAAAACTAAAGAAAGGGAGTCAAACGGAAATTAGCCTTTGCTAAGACGCACACTAAAAGCACTGAAAGCTAAAATAAGAGTTTCCTGTAGACGCCAGAACCTACATCCTTAGCTATCTCAACTATTCCATGGCGTGCAGGTGTCACAAAAATTTCTTCTCAGTCTTGAGCCCCAAAACCAAACCATAGCTCTAATCTTCAAGACACTTTAGGGTGAAGTTAGATTGAACCTGCTGAGCTAGTTTAAATTCGTCGCGTTTTTAGTCACTCAAAAGAAAAAGAATAAGGAAAATGCTGTGCATCGAATCGCTGGTGTCTTTGCGTTTGCCGCCTTTAGTAGCTCCGCATCTCTCGCCGACGTGTGAAGCTGTCATCCTTAGACTTAGAAACACTTTGGCAACTCGGAGCTGCTATGAGTCTTAGGAGCTCTGGGGCTCGAGACGCAAATTACTACAGACATTGCTGCAGCAGACCCACCAATCTCTCGGAAGGAAGTCTGGAATACCCAAATAAAAAAAATCCGTCTGCTTAAAAAGTTAAGAATGTTATATGAAGCAAGTTTCGCTTGTTGTGAATTAATCAGCTAAGATGTAATTCAGAGAAATGTAACACGGTTGGATTCTCCTTACATTTGATAAGTGCGTCATTAAACGTGTTATTGTAGTTTTGATTAGCCTTGAGTATGTATTTCGTAGTGGGTTTGCCATGGAATCTATGCAAACTGGGGAAGTTATGGACACCAAAGGAAGAGGATGTGTGGAAGAGAACTTGGGCGAGGGCAAGGAAGTGCTTAACTCAACTACGTCTTTTTTTGGTCGACCAAGCTTCCCGCTTCCTTTTCATAAGAGAAACTTCTCATATTGGTCCACTCTCCGAGTTGGAGCACATCACACTTGGCGTTTGACGCTACGTCTTGCTGCCTTAAAGCTGGGTAGGCTGTCTGCCCCAGAGAAAAGTTCATTAATTACAGTGGGTCCAAAGTTGCCATAAGCAAGGGAACGTCGTTTGCATTGGGAATGTCTGTCTAGATGAGAGAGGTAAGCCATGGATTTTTTTCCCTTAAGTTTTACGATTCATTTCGCGAAACTTGGAATCAAACGGTTCTAAAGTTGGCCCAAAACTCCAGCCTGTTTTTGGTAATGTATTTGATCCAATAACCCTCTCGGTCTGTTTCTGTTTTGCCTGTGACTTTTACTGCAGCGACTCCATCGAAACTGTCTCTTCCCTCAAACTCACGCTCTTGCGTTTTTGTCGTTTTCTTCTCTGTTAGCTAAGCTTGCGTTGAGGAATTTAATGACTTTTACAGCCATGTGACTGTGACTGCAAGGAAGATAAATAAGCCTGGCACTGGCTTTTTGAATGCTTTAAACATTTCACCCCCAAAAGCTTTGTTAAAAACGTCCGGTCTAGCAATATATATCCGTTTAGGGAACTCACTGACGCGAGTGCGGTTAATGGGGTCTTGATGGAAAGTGAAGAAATCCTGTCAACTTCCTTCCTCCTTAGGACCTAAGCCTCAGGAAAAAAAAAAGACGAGTTGTAATTACTGCCTAAAAGGGGATCAGTTTCTCGCATAAATTGTCTTTTTGTTCGTCGTAATTGTGACCCTTCCCTCACTTTGGATTGTGTATTCTGGGTGCCCAAGACGTGCCCAGGCAAGACCGTGGCACGCGAACGAAAATCATCAAATGAGAAAGGGCTCAAAGACTAATTTGCTTAGGGGAAAAAATATTGGGCATGAGTCTTCATATTTTTTTGTCTTTTTTTTGTCTTGAGCCTTGATTACATTTTCCAAAAATTGTTTCCCCCCGGAATACTCCCTAGAACCTTACCAAAGATGAGCAATGAGCACATCCCAAGATCAAAGTAAATTGCTCTTTTCCTTTTGGTTTTGCTTGGGATTTACTACTACCAATATTTGGAGAAGGGCTATAGCTTAACTCGTGATGATAAACTTGGGAACAACGTTGCGAGCTACGTTTGCTTTTAATAAGCAAACCAAACTCGCTGGGGTGTTTATTTTGCTGGTCTGGATCCTCGGTAACTTTCCTACTTGACTGCCTGTTTGGCAGCGGAATGCTGGCCGATCAGACAGATCAGCATCAGTGGGATCAGAAAAGGACGACGAATCCCTAACCCTGTACTTGCACCCAAACGAGCAAAAAGTCTTCCAAGTATCGAGACATTAGCTGGACAGCTTTCTTAGTTTCTTTAGATTTTGTTTTTTGTACGTGTTTCCCTTCACTTCTTCCTGTGTTTCCGCCTCGGATCTTAATGGAACCAAATCGATATGCTTTGTTTGTCCTTGTCGGAGATGTCAAGCACACAGGGCTGCCCGAAAAAACCTGCTACAAAAGAAATGACCTGCTACTTGTGCACATCTTCATGTCCACATAATGCACAGCCCTTCCTAAAGCTTTAGGGATTGACCCTCGTAGTTGAATGAAGACGCGAGACACAGACACACACATACAACCCCCCATACATTACAAACATTCTATGAAGACTCGGAAACCAACTAGCTTTCTTCCATATCCATTCTCGCAGCTGGGGAAGATCCCAAGCTCCCTAATTACTTTGTATACTCTCCTAATCAGGCTAGGATTCCTAGCCGGGGTCTAGTTACTGTGAATTTATGGTGGAGATCAAAGTATCGTTGAGGGCTTGAAGTTGAAGCTGCTAGAAAAAATGACGAGAGCAGTTGACAGAGCAAAGTTCGGTTCGAACCGCCTTCTGAGTGGTTGACACGAAGGCCAAGCGCTAATTGTGTACACATCCAGCCTAGCAACTTTGCTCTCTTTTAGGGATGAAAAGAGACAAGTCACTGAAGTAAAGAACGTACGCAACAGATAAGATGCGAGGGTTATAGTATATAGAGAAGACTTGAAACAAGAGTAGGCAAAAAAAGGTGTCACGGCGTCGTGAAGTGCCTCTCTGCCACTCCCAGTTTATATGTGTGCAACAGTCGTATGAGTGTGTGTATGTCTGTGTTACGAAAATGAGGGGAACAAATTTGTGCGGATGTCTTCTCCTGGCGTGGGAAACACGTAAGCTGTAGCTTATATTCGAATCACCCGGGTGTTAGAAAGGAAAACAGCAGTCGTTTAGGGAAATTTCCGCAAAACCGAAGATTGCATTAGTTCGCACGTGTTGGCATTTCAGGTGCTCAAATGGGTTTAGTTGTGTTTAGCAATACCTTCAGTGAAAAGTGGGAATTTGGGAAAATAACACACTTGAATTAGATATTGGCTTTGTAGCTAGGGTAACTGAAAGCCCAGTTGAGTTTAGGTTTAATCACTGCATTCAATTTATTTTTTGTTATATCAGTAAAGCATTAAGAAGCCTTGGTAACGGGACCGAAGAGCCATGGCAACCGAGTTGAATTTGAGCACCGCATTTGGACTCGTCACCGAGTTCGCTTTGACGAACGAGACTGCAAAGAGTACTGAAGAAGACGATCCTTTTCTCAAGTACGTTGTAAAAAGTGACGCCTGTTATAATAAATTAATACTTTTTTCCTTCGCATGACAGGTGTTCGTATGGGCTTAGGATTTTGGCGGCCGTTATCACCATTTTTATCATCATTATCGGAATATGCGGAAACGTGCTAACTATTGCGGCCTTGATCGTTAGTCCTCGTGTTCGCAATGTAGCGGCCACATTCATAATAAGGCAACGCTCTGCAATCCGACTTAGGATCGAGTTAGACCCTAATCCGTTTATTGTAGTTTATGTGTAGCGGATTTGTTGTTTTGCGTTACGGTGATGCCTTTCAGCGTTGATCGCTTTATTCACGGCAAAGATCGATGGGCCAGAGGTACCGCTTTGTGCACTCTACTGCCTCTTGTCCAGTATGCCAACGTGGGTGTGTCGCTACTCTCCATTGCTGCGATCACCTTAAATAGGTAAAGAGTCCTTATCCGAACTGTAAGGCTTAAA
Source organism: Lepidurus packardi (assembly GCA_023053545.1). Taxonomy (NCBI): domain Eukaryota; kingdom Metazoa; phylum Arthropoda; class Branchiopoda; order Notostraca; family Triopsidae; genus Lepidurus; species Lepidurus packardi. The sequence continues at coordinate 9,962,336 of JAKZAN010000002.1, forward strand.
TCAACTACTCATTAATGAATATGATCTCAGGTATACTATGATTGCTCACACCCGTGTATACAAACGGGTGTATACCAAGCAGTGGGTGGCTTTGATGCTGACTTTCACGTGGGTTTTCAGTTATGGATTGCTAATACCAACGTTAGCGGAACGATGGGGTAAACTTAATTTCCCGTAACTTTTATTACAATCCAGTTGCTTGTCGTCATGCCAAATTTTTCAGATTATTTATGGCTTCCTAACTTTTTGCATTGCCCTTGATACCTAAAGGGTTTTTGCCTGTCGTTAGCTAAAACTCGTTTCAGTAGCCTTCCCTTTTCTTTTTTTTTTCTTATTCCGGTGGCGGAACATCTTTCATGTTTGGCGTGGAGTGGAGGCTCAGAATCGGCGTGGGCGATATAGGATTTAGAAAGCTTAGTAGCCGAGGGTCATCCACAAGAGCTATCCATCATTCTCACCTTAATATCTGTTTTGAAGTTCCTTTCGGTTCTCTTTCCTGAGCTACCCGGATTTATTATACGATCACTTTTGCTTTTGCTAGCCGTAGTCATAACTCCATCAGGGAAGAAAAATTACGGTTCCTGTGCTAAGATTGGGCTGTTCTGAGAAATATTCTTGTGGGACTGTATGATCCATTGTATATAAAATTAGCAATCTTCGGGGAAATAATTACCCTCTAGTGACCGGATAGGATGGCACTCAGCACAATATCATTCATGACAGGGGAAGGTCGCGTGACAGGCATCAGATCAAAATGAGTTAGCTCTTACAAAAAGAAGACAACGTTATATACGGCTTATTAGATGGAATATTTTGTTTTATTATTTTGCTTAAAATATATCTTTAAGTTATGTAATGAATGGTTAATCAATATTGTCTCTTTTTGACATCGTTCCAGGCAAATTTGGCTACGACGAAGGTCTCCATTCATGCTCAATCATTCCAGATGACAAAAAAAAATCTTCCAAAACGGCGTTGTTTGTGATGGGATTCCTGATACCGTGTTTGACCATTATTGTTTGCTATGCCCGCATTTTCTGGGTGGTTCGCAGGTATAAGGGATCATTCCTTCCAAGTTATTCATCTAATTTTTTTCCAGTTCTGAAAGACGACTTCACGTTCATGCAGACCGTGGTATATCGTCTAAAAAGCAAGGAAGTGAATGGAGAGTCACCAAGATGGTATTAGCCATATTTCTGTCCTTCGTTGTTTGTTACTTACCCATTACGATTATCAAAACGGCGGATAAACATGTGAAAATTCCCGGTAAAGAATTTTCAATATTATACACTGCTGAAAAAGTAACCCAAGGATTGCGTTATAGATGCCCACGTGTTTAGTTATGTCATGATATATTTCTCTGCTTGCATTAATCCCATAATATACTTCTTCATGAATCGACAATACCGCAGAGCGTACAAGAACGTGTTGTGTTGCCAGTTGCCAGAACAGCAGTCGAGCACTAGCGTTACAGGTATTAGAATGTTCCATGTAAAAGAAAAATGTGTTTCAAAAAACTCCTTATGTGCTTAGAAAAGTCGATCCCCCATGGACGAACTATGGTTTCCCACATGTCATTGAACGCGGTTAACATTCACAAGGTAGAAGAGCCTACGACGCACGAGAAATAGTGAAATCAGTATTACTAGAGGCCCCTAGTGCCTTACATTAGTGTGCCTTCAATGTTCCATACTAGCTTCGTACTTTTAAACGATTTAAACTGTTTAATCGCGTTTGTAAATTGGCGGCAAGTTGAAAAGTAACAAGACTTAAAGGAATGCGTGATGAATACATCAATCTTTTATCGTTATGTTATTTAGTTTGTTCACCGAGCGTAAAGGCCATCTAGTGCATAGATTGCGTGTTAGTACCTCCTCAATCTGCAGTTACGCGGTTCTCATCTGCTACAGCATTTGTGGTAGAAGAAACTTAATGTATCAACACAGCAGTTGATTAAACTAAAAGATGTCAAGTTTTAACGAAATTTTTTTTTTATTTTCAATAAACTGATTGCATGTGGATGATGGGGGAAATAGTACAAAGAACGAGCGCGGAATGTGGATTGTTGTCGTAGTCGTCATGAGTACTCTGTCGGAATGTGTTTACCATTGGCGGTTCCAGACATTTCTTTGGCCTTGATTAGGGATACCCCAATTACGTCCACCCCAGCCCAGGGCGCGTTCTCCTTGAGCAGGCAAAGCAACATCCCGACCCCATCGGTGACCGCGGTGGCCAGATTTCCCGACGTTTCCACGACCACCCCAACTGTTAACTGTCAAACGATTATCTTCCAGGGCTTGATCATGCTCTGCAACAAGATCAACAAAGTCGATGCCACGCACTCCGCGTGTACCACCCCAAGACCCATGGTTTTCACCCCAGGATCCTCCAATGCTTCCACTTGAATGTCCCCGGTTGCGAATTTCCTCTGCAAACTGGTCAGCTAGAAGGTCCTGGGTTTCTACAACTAGAAGATCATCAGCGACATCGCGACGTCCCCGACCCCAAACACCACCACGGTGGCTTGCACCAATGTGTGAGCCGCCATGTCCACGAATATGATGTTTTGCGGGACTCAGGTCGCCGGCTAGCGCTACTGTGGCAACTACCAGTAAAATCTGGAAAGTCAAAGTACAAATTAATATTGAATATTTGCAAGTTATTTGCAACATACAAAGAACTTCATGTTTAATTGTTCAAATAAAGCTTTGCAAGCTGCTCTGAGAGAGTGGTGCTATAGATTGTGGCAACTTATGCTTTTATAGTACGATGAGTGGCCATCAAAACGCACTACAAAAACAAGTACTTCGACTTGTTTTTCTAAAAAGAAGGGTGAAAAAACTGCTTGTAGATTGTCAAACATGTCCTACGCGTGGCATTGGGCTTTCCTGGTCTAAATATTATTTCTAGGAAACTGGCTTGTGCATTGAATGTGCGTTTTAGCATCAGCAGACCTCGATTTCGCTACCGGTTTAGTTTTTTCCACACAGTAAAGGACTTGAAAAACGAATGAAGGAATTCGTCGACGTCCTTTACGCATTAAAATGAAAGCGACTCCATTTTAAACTTCCCTTTCCTCCTAAACTAGAGTGGAGTTATTCAACTTTGTTCAAAGCTAGGGCAGATCTTCTGTTTTAGCTGTTGATAATTGAAACTATCTTGACAATATAATTTTATTACGTGACCCAATTGCTGCCACCCAAACTATTTCTTTCAAGAGCCAGGTGTATAAGCCTCGACAACAGAGGGCACCTTCCTAATCACAGGGCCAACCGTCCTCCAATACTTCCGCGCCGTCGCCATTTCCACTACTACGTTGTTCTTCGGGACTTGGACAATCAGCTAATGTTCCGGCAATTAGTTCTAATAAAGTTTATAAATTAAAAGATAATTGGGGTATAGTGTATAAGGGGCAATTAATTAACTAACATGAATTATTGGTCATCACCTGCTCGGTTGGGTACTGAAAAAAGAAAATAAAACGTTTAAACAAAGGAAAAGGCACAGCAAGGAAAAAAACTGAAATAGTATATCCTTACCGGTGAAACATGCGAAGAGAACGTTGAAAGTCAAGATGCTTTATACCGTTAAGACCTTTGTTTAAGGTCGTTTCAAAGAAAACAACCTTTTTCAACGACTGGACCCAGGGCCGCACCCAGGATTTTGGTTCGGAGGGGGGGGGGGGGGGGGGGGGGGGGGGGGGGGGGGGGGGAGATATGTGGATATCGCTACGGAGAAAAGAATTTCGGTGGGGGAGGGTAAAACACGCCTAACAACCCCCCTCCCCCTTGGGTACGGGGCTGACTGAACCTCTTTTCTCAGAACTGCGAGTGTTCGAGTTCAACAAGCTTGCTTGTTGAAGCTTGCTTATAAAGCACTTGATACATCGTACATCAACGATGAAGCACTGTCTCATTATTGCTGCTCTTTTTGCTACGGCCTTGGTAAAGTTAAATTAAACTTCTTAAAATATTTCCAGTGATAACGTAGTATATTCTCTTAGGCCCGAGCGTCGGATCAAGATGTAAGACAAGGTAATTTGTGATTTCCTCTTAATTAGGGTTCATGGCGACGTTATTTTTTAATTTTTTTTTTCTTTAGAAAAGGCCCCGGAAACACCTGCTACTGCTGTAATATTTGGGGCAAAATTTATCTAGTTTATTGACAATCCGTTTTTGTTTTGTTTTTTAGTTCCCTTGCCTCTCTAGCGACCACAAACTTGCCGGTAAAATTTGTCGTGCAAAAGGTAACTTATTTTTCTTCCTCGTTCAGTTAATTGAACATTAATAATGTTCATTTCTTTCTTGACTTTATAGCGAAGGAAGAAGGAAGTCTCCAAATCGAGGTAAAAGCTTGAAGAATTTGTATATTTTAACTATATTTAGGCTTCGTTTCTTTGTACTTGACAGACTCCTCACACGGCTGGTAGTACCTTCGTAAGTCTATTAATGTAACTAAACGGTATTTATATTAACTATAATGATAATTTTGGTTGGACAGTGTTACGTAAAATGCATCCTAGAACAGTTGAAAGCGGTAAGAATGTCTGAATCTTAATTTATTTCAAAATACTACATTTGTGATTATGCGCTTCGCAAATTCCACAGATCGATTCTTCAAACAAAGTTGACACAGCTTCTTTGATCGCTGTAATTTCCGCAGCGGATTTGACGGATACCCAAAAAGCTAATGCTATTAAAATTTTAAAGACTTGCCTTCTTGATACGAAACTATCTGCTATGAACATTAGTAAACACTTTTACATTTATATTTGCTATTTCTCTAATAAATCAATTTTATATTGGTGTACTCGTTAAGTGGGAGGCTGTAAGCAACCTGCCGATGGACCACCGTTGGATGCTCCGCAAGTTGGATCCGACCCTAGGGCTAAAGAGAACGCCGAAATGAACGAGAAAGCACTACCACTGTTGCATCCACTCAAAAACAGCCAGGAATGCTCAGCCTATGGAAAAGACTTAGGTTGCTTAGGAAGAGCCCTGTCTATGAACGTAATAATCAGATTACTTACCTTCCATTATTGAATTAGATTTTAATGTTCAATGTTCTTCTGAAATTAGAACTGTGGTCCTAAGTGTCTTGCTGTGAACCCTTGAAGGCATCGCATCAGCTTAGGAGAAGAAACATTTCTCAACAGCATTGTGTGGGTTTTTATGATTTCGTTTTAGTACCCATAATTCTTAGTGGCGATTAAACTACCATACGTATATCCGTTTTGGGTAAATAGTAGTTGAGTTGCTTTCGATTCTTGTATTACTAATAACTACGCACAACTACTATATCCACAAGTTCCAATAATAGAAAATTTAGTGTTTATTTCGATGTGGAGGGCTCTATCTACTGTGATGTTTTGCATGAAATGTTTAGTTTTAAACTGGCTGTTGAACATGAAACGTGTCTTCATATTTTGAATCATTCGCGGCCCTACCACAACATTCACTCTGATGCTGGAAAAAATTAAATATTTGTTTTCGGAGTAATCTGCATTGAACTACTTTGGAAGAAATAGTTGAAACTACTAAAATATTAGTTATACTAACTAGTAGTTCAACTACTAGTTAACTAGTGCCCATCACTTTTTCAGTTTTCCATTACAGCTTGTCGGTCTCGTCTTGCCTGTGTTATGTTGGCTAGTTTTTATAGGCCTGTTGCTGCACGGTAAGGCTTCCAAAGTATTTAGCTCCATTGATTTGAAAAGCGCGCGCTTCTGAAATGGCCATGAGGGGCGTTCTGCCCAGCTAGAGGGTTGCGCGATCGCCCCTCGCCCTCAGTCGCGCTCGCGCTGCCGAATCTAGGTGGGTTTGTAGAAAGACGATTATCTTTTAGCGTAGTTTTTTTTTTTTTTTAACAAAATTTGGATAACTTACTCTGTTTTAAGTTACGCACAACATTCCTGTTCACCCGTTAGTATTCATTTAGCTTCGTTTGTGCAGCTTTGGAGTGTTTTGAGTGCGGTGTTTAATTTCAGACGTTTGAATGTGTTTGAACGTTTTATTACGTTTTGTGAAATTTAGACTGGGCTAGTCAAGACAAGATCCCGGTGCCTTTGCTCTTTCGTCATTTTTTGTCCGCTCCAGTTCGCGTTTATTATTATTTTTATTTTTTACGAGAGAGATCCTTAATTCTTCGCCTGTTTTGCAAATGAAGCTGAGTGTAAACATGGAGTGCCACATGGGACAGTTATGTATGGGATTGAAGAAAGGATTGTTTAAAATGTATTGAATAGTTTAATAGAATAGTAATAATAAAAGGAATTAATTAGGTCAGTCCTCCTTGCATTGTGGTTCCATCCTCCTTATGACGTAACTATTAATTCAGCATGTTTGAATCTCTGTATGGTTAGATAGTGAGCAGAGATCTCTTCAATTCAATATCCCATTTATTCATGAGAGGGCTAGATACGCGTCGTTCTTCTGTCGAATTGTTCGTGTGAACGGCCAAGATTGTACTACGATGGAGATTAAAGTTCCTGGATTATGCATTTTAAACGCTGGAAGAACTACTACCAAATCCGTAACTGAACGAATCTCTTGGTAATATATCATCTGCCCTGTGTTTGTATGAATTCTGACCTAATATATTTACCTTATGTGTTATTTAACGTTCGTGGTTTTCGGATTTGGGCAAAGGGTTCGTAAATCGGTTCCTTGGTGAACGCAGTTCTACGCTAGCTGCAAACCCCTTGAATTTGGGTACACAGAAAGGGATAAGAAAATTAGACGAACCGGAATAAGATTCTTTGCTGCTTTTCATACACCGATGTTTCTTCTGGCTCTGAATCTAGTGGTTATATGCATTTCAATTATTAATTCAATTATTAATTCAATTATTATTCAAATATTATTTCAATTATTAACCCTTCCATCTGCGGCTGTTCTACTTTAAGGCAAGATTGACACATTGGAAGGATCGTCTGTGTGTATTATTGTATAATATTTGAGAATTGAGTAGAATTGAAACGTTTGTTTTCCCGACTTCTTCTAGGCGTTAACCATGTCGTACGCAATTAAACCATTTTGCTTTAAGCTTATCCGTCCCAAACATAGTGCTATTCTAGTGCTGTTTCTTGTAAGAATTGAATTCTAAAATTATACAAATGAGATTTTTTCTTTCCAAACGGAATTCCTTATTTGCTTGTTTGTTGTACACAAAATTTTCCCCGTAAAATCTAGTTTCCAAAAGTGTTTCTGTTGTACGATTTGTAGTATTTGAAATAAAAGCTAAAATCTGGAAAATTTGTGCAAGATTTTTCAAAAATCCGCTAAAATGGGCGTGACCAATATAAAAAAAAATAATCCTATTGGTGGATTGAGCCAAAAAGGGGGCGTGGCTCCTTTTCGAGCTGGGAAAGCGTTTTCAGGGCTTTTTTCCATAAGGGATAATGCTGTATCAAGGGGGTCCCCTTCAAAAATCGTGAAAAATTGAGAGCCTCGCCCCTTTCCCTCTTCCCAACTCCCCTGCTCGGTTTCCTATCCCTGATATTCGAGCTCGTGATGCCGAAACTTCACAATTTCGAATATAGGTATAGGAAGCTTAAGAACCGCACAGAGAAAGGAAGCCATTTAATATTTCGCTTTTTTAACGAAATAAATTGCCTGGACTGGGTTTCGAACCCACGACCTTCCGGTCACAATGCATGTGCCTTATCCACTCAGCCATACGCTTATATTTATGTAGCGTTGAATCTTGTATAAATAAAATGTGAACTGAGCCAGTGTACGGTGTACACTCTGGTGGAAAAGTATACTCTTTGGGTAGTGAAACATATTTTGTTCGATTTATAAAAATAGGACTTGTATTATTGACTGGACTTACATTGTATGACTTATATCACGTATATTCCCTAGAATTCTATATAATCATATTGTGTTTCTTTGTATTACAGTGAAAGCCGAACACGAAACCGAAGGGACCGGAATATTTTTTCTTGTTAAAAGGATTTCGTGCTAACAGATAGAGACGGAGTTACATGTAGCGTTTGTCCGGACGGGAATTCCATTTTCTGTTAACAGGTTTTTTGTGTTAAGCGGTTTCACTGTATTTCAAAACGTACCAAACAAATTCTTTTTTAAGTCTTGTTTAGGAGTCAAGATCATTTAAAAGAATTACAAGACGATGGGTTTGGTTTATACTATTTTTATTAAAAGCTCTCACATACAATAAACCTTTTCAAATGACAACCTATATGGTCCCCATGGACCACATACTTAAGTGCCAATAAGGTCAAATTAGTTACGTCCTGAAGCCAAAATAAATAATCTGTGGTTATTTCATTGGTTTTAATTTGAGTTTGTATTCGCTTCTGTGGAGACTTTTTCGCTAATCATTTTTCCATAAAAGGATAAGAAAAGAAGTCGTTTCCACTCCTATTTCCTAAGACTTACAATGAGTTCGCAAAATTTTTAACTGTAATCAGATGCCACTCAGTCGTATCGCGCGATTGCAGCTTCAGTATGGGTGCTTCTCACTGGTTTAAATAATAGTATCTATAACATATTATGAGTTCCACTAGACCAATTTCCATATTAATGTAAATAATTAAATGGTTTGATTAAACACAAAGCGTAGAAGCCACAGAAATAAACACTATCAAGGGGACAAGCACTGTATTTATTAAAAGCGCCGAAGAAAATCTAAAAACGAGACGTAAATACATGGTCATGAGTTTAAGCAGTCATAAGGATTTTGGCAAAGCAACGCCAACTGACAAATAAAAGCTGGGAAATTTGAAATACTTGGTTAGAGCGCTGTCTCATAATGCTTGTTCTACAATTTGCCTGTCCATCTTTTGCTATGACTAGCGAAAACGTGAAAGGTATTTTTTTTTTACAAAAACATCGCATATCATAGTATACTAGTAATTAACTACCTAGACGACAGGTCTTTAAACGGTTTCCAGCATGACGACAGGCAAAAGAATGGGATAATACCACACCAAGAAGGTGAGAACATCCAATAGTAACAATGGGGTATAAGCACCTTTTCTCGCCAATACTCAACACATCTTTATACATTTGTTTACAACCCTTTCTTCGATACTTTCCTAATTGAATTTTAGTCCGCTCCTTCGCAAATCCTGACGTCACGTTTGTTAGCATACACATAAGTGAACTGGGTAAAAAGGACCAAGAAACACACGTATGATTGATAACGGGGAAGTAACACGCTTATGGAGATTCTAGCTCACAGATCTATAGCAAATTGCAAAATCTGACATAGGTAGATTTCTAATACAATAAAGGGATCGATTATGAAAAAGAACTTGGGGATCAAATCTAGCAAGTTATTGAGCTTTCAAAACCGCTTCTTTTGCAATACAATTTTTGCCGAAGAATTATGAGCCAAACTTTCGTCAATTTTGGGAGTGTACATTCCATAAAGTTTCAAAAATTGTCGAACAATATCGTTGGCAAAGAAAAGAAGAAAAATAAACCAAGTTCGTAATATGTTCCTTGGCGCAAATTACTGAATTACGTCTACGCATACACTACGCGAAAGTCATCACAAATCCAACAAATTGTCAAGCGTTGAAGCAAGGACTAATACAAGCTAAATTAAACACAATTCCTTCCTTATTCAAAAAGAAGAAAGGAAAGAACATCTACCTTAGAACATCTATCCTTTACGCCAAAACTGCTAATCAGCGTACTCACAGTTGCTTGGGTATGAAACGTTGAACCACATCAATAAAATAACGAAGAAAATGGCCTAATGCCGTTTCTTTGTTCAATCTTGTCTTGATCCTTCAGTCTTGCGTTGTTGTTGTTGTTCTTCTTCTAGACGTTGACTGTGTCGTACGCAATTAAACCATTTGGGATGTGTTGCCCTCCCTCATTCCTAAGATACATATCAAATTAGGCTACAGAAGACTCCCTATCAGATCCATTACCCAAGTCGAAACGACACTTAGACCATGCACTATTATTCCAAGACGATTGTTAGCCATCAAGCATAAAACCCACAAGACGAAGCAAAAGCAGAAGCCAATTCCAACAAATCCATGCAACGGAGGTGAGTACATTCTTTCCAAGAACACCAACAGAGTAAAGTAAGAGACCTATCACCACTTACGGATTCCTTTCAGATCGAAGTAACAGCCACCAAGGGGTTAGATTGGAAGACGAGAAACAGAAAACGACGAGAATTATTACAAAGTCTACACTACAGATCTTTTCATGTGAAAAGCAAGAATTAAAGTCTTTTTTTAAGGTCTACTGTGTCAAGTTAGTCAAAACTTCAACCAGCATGACTATCAAGACTACATGTGTTGTCTCGCATTTGTGAATCGTTACTTATTTTTGGTGCTAATAAATCCAACTCTCGACACTTACTTTTCCAAAAGCTTCCTCATGTCCTCCATGTTATGATGGCGAGGAGACACTGCGTCAACAAGGAAAAGCAGGGCGTTGAATAAAGTTGAGAAATAAAATGTACAACTCAAGAAAGCAACTGGCATTTAAAAGTACACATTTCCTGCATTAGGTTTACCTTTACCTGTCGGTCAGGGAAGATCACCATAAAACCCACTATCCCTCATGCACAGTATAGCGACCACGGCCCCCTCTTTAGAAATGGAACATGAAACATTAAGAAAAAAAACTTACCTCCGTAAGTACGGTCGACAAGATATTCGCGGTCGCATTCAACTTCGGAGCATTCCGTCACGTTTGATTCGTTGTTGGAAGAACCGGAGGTATTAGCAGAGGAGTTAAGGAGTCCGGCCGTGCTCACATCGGAGGCGTTCAACGAAGTGTTCATCGAAGGGTTCATCGAAGTGATGGTACGTTGAGGTGGCATGGGTGGCTCTTGATAAGGTGGCAAAGGCATGCGGGCATTCACTGCAACAATCATCCCATAAATCCATAAATGAACACACATCATGCAACCATTCACTCAAACGCGACAAAAACATCAAATGTCGTGCTGAGCTTGCTGGATTACAAAATACTTAAGTCTAGGATGTATAAAAGTGACAAGGAGTCAACCCCGGCCATGCTGCAACAATCAGCCTTGGCTGACGTTAAAATTTTTAATAATAATAAAGAAAAACTGATGTAAAAAATACGAAAAATATCATCAAAAAATAGACTGAAAAGCAAAAAAAAAAAAAAAAAACTTACCCATCGAGCGCCTGGCCATTTGAGTTCCATATTCGGGTTGCATGGGAGGCGGCAACTGAGGTGGAGGCGGCAGAGGTGGCGAATGGCACTGAGAATAGTTGTTGGCGCCATACTGAGTAGCATAATTTTCGCTTCCTTGGTCGCAATTAGCCGGATCGTCATACTCGGGCGAGAAAGTAGAACTGGGTCCTCCTGCGCTTGGTACCCTCATATAACGTCCTCCTGGTCGTGGCTAGAAGAATGAATACATCAAGTTTAAAATAACTATGCAATTGAGTCGTGAGAAGAAACACTGAAATAAAGGATCTAAGATGTATCTTCAACCGGGGTGACCCGGACACCAAGTTTTACGTAATTTTGCACATAACACGGAACAAATGACAACATATAGTTTGAAGTTAGCTGTTTTAACCTAGTAGAAAATGGTATTAATAGATGACATATACATGAAGCTATTGGTACCTCTGCATCGAATCATGGCGCTGCTGTTCCCTCAAAAGTGCTTCTCAGACAAATCCCTGAACCTAACCTAACCATTAGTTTCGCATACATCGATCGTCGTGCTTATGGTAAACCATGGTTACAAGGTTACAGCAACGAAGGGCAACCCAGATGCAAGAATTTCTCTACGCCGAGGCTAGGGATGCCGTGGAGACAGGATAAGGGTAGTACCGAGTCTGTAAGCCGGAGCGACCGTCTTTGGCAAACTAAGTCCCTTAACAAACCTAAGCCGGTGGAGGTGCCAATAGTAACACTCAAAAGAACATGACGCTGTACTTTGTAAGGGAATTGGTTCCTCCACATCGTCTCGTGGCGCTGCTGTTCCCCTCCAAAGTGCAACGAAAAATGCTTCTCAGAAAATCCCTGAACCTAACGTAACCTAACCAAACCTAGCCTAACTTAACCTAATGTAGCCAATAGTAACAGTAAAAAAAAAACACGAAATTGCAATTTGGAGGGGAACACCAGTGCCATGAACCGACTTGGAGGTACGGAGTTACCGATAGTAACTCTGACGGCGGATGCACTTTTGAATTTAGTTGGCTACCGTAATTTTAGTCTCAAAAAAAGAACCAAAGTTTCTGTTTAAGTTGTCCACAATTTACATGTAGATATTAGAGTGCCTTTAAAAAATTCTTCGGTAATGACTTGAAAATTTGAAGGTTTTTACATCGGGCATAGTAATGTTTGCCGAAACAATAATAAACTATTATTGACTTACAAACAATGCCCGAGTTACCCCGGACGGTATTTTCCTAGAAAGTGACGTTCACTAATTATTGTAGGTTTCAATTTAGAAAACCATTGAATCTTTTTTACAACTAACAGAAAAATATGTTTGGTATTCCAGAAAAATTTTGGGAATTATGGGTAAGAACTTTCTTGATTTATCACAGAAAAAGGTAAACAAAATATCTTGTGTCGCCGGTAACAAGGAAACAAATTAAAGTGTAAGAACGAGAACCGAAATAAACGTTAAAAGCTTTGTAATTACCATGGACTGAGATCCGTTGCGTTGATGAATCATGTTATCAGGAGGGATCGGGTTAGCGTTTCCATTATGGCCATTAGGATGTGGGAAAGTTTGGAATTGCTGCGCCTTGTTGGGATCCATTTCTTCGCGGAATCCCAACAGATGGAAAGTAGCGTAAGGGCAGATCTCATCCTCCATGCCTGGAGAATCATAGAAGTCTGATCAATGATAACATCCATTCACAGAGCGGAAAATTTGTCAAAGCCAGCAACAACAAAGAATAAAATTCGGGGTAAAACACTGGCAACGGAAAGGCAGCGCGGGCCTCGCAATGGAACCCAACACGAAAACATGCTTGAAAGAAGTCGGATTTTACCTTGCCAATTCCCAAGCGCCGTTGCTTTTCTCATAACAAATTGCCTATATTTTTCTCTCTTTTTTCTCTTTAATTTTCTTTTTGTAGTTGCGACAACAAGGATGTGGACTGACCTTGGTTATAAATGCTGCTAGCAGTATCGGTTCCATCTTCAGGGTTTGGTGGCATACGTCTGCCCGATGGTGGGTGCAAAGTGAGGTCTTCGTACAAATGCCTATTACGGGGATCCCATGTGTTGTGGCTCTGGCGCATAGATTGACCTAAGCAATACAAACCCGAGGAAAGCAACCACGGGGTTCAAGCGTAAATATGGGTCTAACATAATAGCGGCAAATATTCCTTTTGGGTACAACCAGACGACATTTACGAGAGTTGTCAAAAAGGCAAGCGTATAATAATGAAAATCATTGGAAAACTGATGGGTGGATAAAGCGATAAGCTGAGAATTTCGGAAATTTGTCAGGGAATCAGCGGGTGTATAGATAAGAAAACTTACCTCGCTTAATGCGATCACACGTATTGTACTGAGAACCAGGCAAGGGGGGCAATTTGCGGTTAGGGGGGGGAATGTAGCCCAATTCATCCCGCAAGTTGTTCCGTTTGTCCATAGTGGATCCAGCAGCGGAAGTTTGGTTGTACACAATCTCACCTAGACTCAGAATATACATATAAATTACCAAATCCCACAGAAACAGAATTTGTAAAACGTCTGAAATCAAATAGAAAATTTACAAAACAAGAACTCTACCTTTGCTTCGACTGTCTCGTCCCTTGAGAACGCAAATGACTACAATGGCAGCAATGATAACTAGCAGAGCTGCAGCCACAGGAACAACCAAGTTGAGGTTCATCAAAAGAGCCAGTAAAGGATTGTCCCTGTCAGACATCTCTCGAGAAGGCGCAATAGTACCTACGGTTATATTTCCTGTCTTAAAACCGATTGAATTCAGTCGAGAAATTATATTTTACCTCCAGTAAGAGTCAGGGTGGCGAATTCATACTCAGCTACAGTAGAACCAGCGTTGTTGTGGGCTGTCACCCGAACATTGTACCAAGTGGCAGGGTTCAAGTCCAAAACTACAAAGTTACCACCTGGTTTGACACTATTAGAAACCAAAGTCCAATCGGAGTGAATCCTAGAAAAGAAAAAACGGGATTAGAACCTATAATGTATAACCGGTGCAGTCCATTTGTGTAGACGGGAGATTTTACGTACTTGCTCTTATACTCAACAACGAAGTACAGCATAGGGCATCCGCCATCGGACCAAGAGCTGAGATGCAATGTTACGCTATTAGCGGAAGCTTCAATGAATCTGTTGGCTTCAGGAACAGCAGGTTGAGAGCCCTTGGTACGCGTGTTGATAACATCAGAACCTTCGCCAGTGCCAATACTAGGGGAAAAGACAGGTCAAGTACCTATTTCACAAAAGTTACTAATTCTAAGAATTTTTTTCTACCTATTGTGAGCCGTGACGTAAAGTTGATAGCGAGTACCACACCAAAGGTTCTCAACGGTATAATCAAAGACGGTGTTACCGATTTGGATTGTTTCCCAATCGCCAAATTCCGGTTTGTAATTGACAGTGTATCCGTGGACGGGCGTTCCGTCGTCTTTTTTGGGTTTCAATTTCAGAGTGATGGAGTTGGTAGTCGTGGAGGTCAGAGACAACTGAGGAGGATGGGGAGGTGCGTGGACCAGGAGTTGATGCGTTACGGTATCTTGGCCATACATGTTCTCCACCAAGCAGGTGTATTCGCCAGCATCATCTCTCGTTACTTCACGAATCATGAGAGAGCCATCAGGTAATAGACGAACGCGGTCGGTGGCTGTAAAAGTAGCTCCTTTCACTTTCCATTGGATTTCAGGCATGGGAGCGCCTACAGCTTGGCAAGGTAACTTGACATCTTCTTTATAGGTGACAGTAAAAGCATCATCGAACGACGCAATCTTGCCGGGTACTGCCATAAAAAAGATGTTAATGAAGAAACCATACATTGTACTAGTATAGTTCACCTCGATTTGCTAACGCAATGGTAACGGTTTTGGAAGCTTCTCCTTCGCCAATAGCAGTGGAAGCAGTAACCCAGAAGTTGTATCGCTGATTCTTTTTCAATCCGGCAGCTTCATAGCTCATTTGGTACGGAGAAACTTTCTGGCTTTTAGCATCCTCCTTAGAAAAGAACACCACGTAAACAACTTGACGCTTTAGCCAAACGAGTTCACTTACGCCCGACGATTCCTGGGTGTAAACATTGTACTGAATAACCACGCCGTTAGGGGATTCCGGCATCTTCCAGCTCACCAAAATGGAGTCAGGAGACATGAGTAGTGCTTTGACAGCAGAAGGAGGTCCAGGAACTATAAACGAAAATGAAACACTAATGAAATGACTTAAGACTCCCGTATACCTTAGCTCGGTATAGGCCGTTAGCAAAAAAAAATAATTAATTTTTGATTGCTTTCAAATCTGACCAGCCGTTTTCGAGAATATTGTTTCGAAAGTTAGACGACATGATTTGGGACATTGTGCTGCTACAGCAAATTGCGACGACAAATTGCACTTTTCAGAAGCGAAATAAGCGTAGAAAATGTGCCGGCATTTAGCTACCTATCTATTTCTTTTTTACTTCTTATGCAAAGCTTTGGCAAAACAATAACAAATTGTGGCTGTTTCGCACGAATAAGCTAAGGTATTCGGAGCCTGAACAAATGGTGCTAGTAATTCTTAACGAATCCACAATGAACACGATTCTCCGATACAAGAAAAAGATATTATCTTTACCATCTTGTTCGGTGTGGCAATTGATTGCAACGGATTTGACACCATCACCGCCGCTGGTAAAGGCAAGAGTTTGCAAGCTATAGTTGGTATATTTCATTAAGCCATGGAGGATAGTTTCACTTGCCACGGTCTGCTTAGTATCCTTGCTGTTCTCATCTAGAGACAAATGAAAGACGTCATTTAGATCCCCCAAAAAGCACAACATCCGGGAATATCTTACCGAACCACATGTTAGATGGCCCATAGACAACTTTGTAGCCCTTGATTACGCCATTAGCCGAAGAGAGCGGAGGAGATACCCAAGACACACGAATTGTTTGAGAAGTCAAAGTAGTGCATGTAACATCTTGCGGGGGTTGTTCAGGTTGTCCTTCACCAGTATGTTGCATAATTTCTTCCGACATGGGTCCAGCTCCGACACGGTTGAAGGCTTGTACGACAACAGAGTAGCCAGTGTACATTCTAAGTTGAGAGTACATGTTAACACATATTGTTCCAGACGCTGAACAGCAAAGCATAGATTACTTGAGTTGACCAATTTGAAGTTGATGTTCCTTGCCCACTTCGCGGCTAAATTCGACGGTCTCGAAGAGGTAGGGCTTGTCGGAAGCCGTTAGTTTGTAACCGACATAATATCCAAGTATTTCTCCGTTCCATTGCTCTTTGGTAGGTGGCTTCCAGAATACGCGCAAGGTATGAGGATCACCCGCTTCAACTTTGACCGAACGAGGAGGGCCACTAGGCGCTTCTTCAGCCGTGATAATCGTGACGGTTTCGGATGGTTCAGATGCACCAACTTCGTTCTCGGCGACCAAACGGAAGTGGTAGGTCGTCGAGGGTCTTAAATTGTAAACTCCAGCTACGGTTTGCTGCCCAGGTACCAGAACTCTTTCGATGTCAGTTTGCCATTCACCTGTTTTTCAATCCAAAAAAAATAGTGCGTGGATTAGCCTCGTACTTAAGTACGAGAATCTCTGAAATAAGAATAAAAGTTACCTCGGTTGACCTTGTACTCAATCAAGTAGCGAGTTAGAGGGGAATTTCCGTCATAGGGCGCAGACCACGACAGTTGCACGGAGCGCCCAGATTTATCCAGTACTTTAACTCCATAAGGAACCTCAGGTGGTTCTTTTTCGAGTGAAAGAAATTCAAAATTGACCCACTTTGGTCTGAAAAAGAATGTACAATATTACCTTGTACGATGAGGTTGATGCTAGTATCGTCACTACCAAATGCGTTGGTGGCGACGCAAGTGAAAAGGGCGGAGTCACTACGTTCCAATTTCTTGATGCTCAAATCGGACATGACACCAGTCGGGATGGTTTCTTCGCGAATTGTATACCTGCAATGAAACACAGATGTTTAAAATCGAAGCCACACACTAGAAATGACGAAAGACGTCCTTCTTACCTGGTATCAGCTTTGGAATCCAAGCGTTTGTTGTTCATATTCCACAAAATTCCAATAGGTTTCTCGCCTTTGGCTTCGCATTGTAAGACGGCAGGTTCTCCACGACGAGCTGTTTGGTTCTTAAACTTGATTTCGAATTGAGGAGGAGCTAGACAGCAGAGCCAAGACGGCGAAGTTTAACAACATTTTCTAAAATGGCTTTCAAGTTGTTATTTACCTTGAACGCTGACAAAGATGACAGCAGACAGTCCAGCGCCGATACCGTTCGTTGCTTCGCACAAATAATATCCCTCGCTGGCCTTTTGGATGTTGTTAATAAAAAGAGTTCCGTCTTCAATGCGGGTATTGGCGTTGTTCGTTCGAATATCGCGGTAGTCATTAGGCATGTTACCTACATCCATAAGTTTTCCAAGTTATGCTAAATCAAATTCTTTCCCAGAAAAAGTAATAAACAAGAAAGCCCTCAAGCTCAACTCGATCAAACTTACCCACAAAAGAACGCTTCCAAGACACGCTAGGTTTGGGGAAGCCATCAGATTTGCATTCAATCTTTGCATCACCGCCTTGTGCAAAAGCTTTGTTGGTGGGCTCAATAATCCAACGCGGAGGTACTGCATACATCCAAAAAATTCATTAGTTTTTGCTTCAGAAGGGTTTGTCAAAAGTATAGACTACAGTTAAACCACAGCCGCCATTTAAGGAAACTTTTTTTTCAACAATGAAAAGGACTCAACGAAAGTGGTTCCTACAAAATTCTGTCTAAAACTTACGGGGTGGCTGTGACTTAACTAGTCTTTCAACTATACACAAAACGCATGCAAATGAGTAAAAGGCATGCTGGGAATGGGGAAAGAGAAACAAAACAAAGACAAACGCAAGAAAACACATACAAAGACGCAGCAATGAAAAAAGCCGTGCAACCAAACAACACAAAAATCCTTTCCATGCAACCAAAATGAACAAACAAGGTAAAAAATTATTATTGGGAAGTTCCCCGCAAGGAAAGATATTCACGAGCAATAGCAACCTAGTTGAAAATGACTCGAAACTTATTGAAACGTGAAAGAAAAGAAGGGAAGGAAGAGGAGGGGGTTATTTAAAGGAAAAACATCGGTAACAAGGAGAGACGCTCGGCAACCCTCAGTCGTTCAAACTCATTTGGCAAATGAAATAACTTTTTCCGTAAGGAATTTCTTTAAAAGGGAGTCTTGCTCTTGCCCCTCAGAAAAATGTAAAATGAACGCCAAGAAAAGCTGTTCAAGCAAGGAAGCTGTTCGCCCCACTGCGAGAAAGTATAATGGTACTCATGGTCTGTGTTTACCCTTGACATTAACTTGGACTGACGCGGAAACTTTGCCCGCATGGTTTACGGCCGTGCATGTGTAAAAGCCGGCTTGGTTGAGAGTTATGTGTCGGATAATGAGTAGACTCGTTTGCTGCGCGACGTTAACCACCGTAATGCCCAATTCGGGGTTATTTTGCACGACTAACGTGTTTTGAAAATGCCAATACAACTGTACTGGCATATCACCGGCTATAGCCACACAAGTAAGCTGCACATATTCGCCTTCGTTCACGTGATCATTAGCCAGAACCAAAGGAGCAAGGCTAGGTTTGTCTAGAAAGAATAGATAAAAAGACCAAGAAATCACCTAAACAACTTCGCCTCTTAATTTCAAGCCTAATCAAGAATCATTGACACTATTTTCTGATTAAAGTATCTCTTAAGCTTTCAAAAACCAAAGAAGCGAATGAGATTTGCGGAGCGCCTTCCGAAAGTTTGAAGACGAAACTGACTAAATATACCCTGAACAAGGAGTTCGGCACTGTATTCCGCCAAGCCGGCAGCGTTGCGGACTTTGCAAGCGTACTTGCCCCGATGATCAGGCGAAACAGGATCAACGATTAAAAGACTGGTACGAGCACCGGCCTTTGTAGTGGAAAGGCCAGGCAAGGTAGAAACTTTGGCTCCTTCAAGATACCATTGAATATCCATCGGAGTTTCGCCTTCTGAGACTAAGCAGGTTACTTGTGTAGCACTGCCAGCAAAAATAGGTTCATCTCCGAAGGTAAAAGGGACAATCTTGGGTGGAACTGCAAGGTTAATGGGAAGAGAATGCAAAAAGACAGAAAAAGGTAAACAAACGAAAAACTGAGTTGAAAAAGTTTACTAAAAGAGGACCAAACGCACAGAAACTGTGTAAGTTTTCAATCATCCTAACCATTGACAGATAAACTGGAAGAATACGAGGCCGATCCTGCAGCGTTGGCCACGTGGCACGTGTATTTTCCCGCGTGATGGGAGTGAACAGTTTCGATAATTAACGAGCTACTACGTGATCCAACCATACTAGCCGTCACGCCCGTTAACGAGTGCAAAGGATGGCTGTTGAATTGCCAAGTAATGGTCAAAGGTAAGTCTCCTTTTGGGACCACACATTGCGTCTGAGCTAATTCACCCGCGTCTAGCGGGTAGTCTCCAAACACGAAGGGTAAAATCTCAGGATGGACTGTTAAATGAGGCATTAAAAGCGATGGTCTCCTTAATGCGTGAAGTGCAAAATACACAATGAATTTCATTGCAATTAGTTAGAGAGGCTTCGCCAACTGTCAGGTTGCCGAACGTTTTTCTTTGTTTGCGAGTCGTAGGGCAGATTAAAAAATGGAAGCTAACCGTTAACTATCAATGGCGCCGTGTAACTTATGCTTCCGACAAGGTTTTGGGCTAGGCAAGTATAATCGCCGGCATGTCTGAATGTTGCGGATTCGATAATCAGCAAACTGCCTCGAAGACCAGCATTGGAAATGGAAATTCCCTGGCCCGTTAACGAATGCAAGGGATGGCTGTTGAACTGCCAAGTAATGGTCAAAGGTAAGTCTC
Source organism: Lepidurus packardi (assembly GCA_023053545.1). Classification (NCBI taxonomy): domain Eukaryota; kingdom Metazoa; phylum Arthropoda; class Branchiopoda; order Notostraca; family Triopsidae; genus Lepidurus; species Lepidurus packardi. Next base: position 9,982,400 of record JAKZAN010000002.1, read on the forward strand.
CTTTTGGTACTATACATTGCGTCTGAGCTAATTCACCCGCATCTAGCGGGTAGTCTCCAAACTCGAAGGGTGAAATCTCGGGATGGACTGTTAAATGAGGCATAAAAAGCGAAGTTAACCAAATGTGGTCTTTTACCCGTTTGAAGTACAAAATGCAAAATGAATTTCACTGATAACTGAAGTTTATTAGATAGGCTTCGAAAACTGTCAGGTTGCCGAACGTTTTTTCTGTGTTACGAGTCGTCGGGCAGATAGACAAAATTAAAGCTAACCGTTAACTATCAATGGCGCAGTGAAAGTTATGCTTCCGACAAGGTTTTGGGCTAGGCAAGTGTAATTGCCGGCATGTCTGAATGTCGCGGATTCGATAATGAGAACACTGCCTCGAAGACCAGTATTGGTAATGGAAATTCTCTCGCCCGGTAACGTTTGCAAAGGATGGCTGTTGAATTGCCAAGTAATGGTCAAAGGTAAGTCTCCTTTTGGTACTATACATTGCGTCTGAGCTAATTCACCCGCATCTAGCGGGTAGTCTCCAAACTCGAAGGGTGAAATCTCGGGACGGACTGTTAAATGAGGCACAAAAAGCGAAATTAACTAAATGTGGTCTATTAACCGTGTGAAATAAAAAATTAATTTAATTGAGGATTGAAGTTAATTAGAGAGGCTTCGAAAACTGTCAGGTTGCCGAATGTTTTTCCTTTGTTACGAGTCGTCGGGCAGCTAAAAAAAATGGAAGCTAACCGTTAACTATCAATGGCGCCGTGTAACTTATGCTCCCGACAAGGTTTTGGGCTAAGCAAGTATAATTGCCGGCATGTCTGAATGTCGCGGATTCGATAATCAGCAAACTGCCTCGAAGACCAGCATTGGTAATGGAAATTCCCTCTTGGGGTTTTAGATCAGCGTTCTCAAATCTCCAGTTAATCTTAATAGGAGTGTCTCCTTTGAAAACTAAGCACGAGATCTGTGCAGCTTCACCGGCGTTAAGTGCAACATCTCCAAAACTGAAAGGAGTGATTTCGGGTCCAACTACATGACATGAAAGAGAAAATACAATACAACATCTTAACATTGTTTCGCACGAGTCTGAAGACTTCCACGTGTTGCCAAGCGTCCTTTTTCCTGAGTGGTTAGGCTCTCTTGCGTAAGTTGCGTAAAAAGAAAGTAATACCGTTGACTACAAGAGGCGCTGTAAAGGATGTAGTGCCTGCCCGATTCTGAGCGTGGCACGTGTAATTGCCTGCATGACGCGACGTTACGGAGTCGACGCTTATAACGCTAGTTCGCGTGTTGAACGCAGCAATTGTGGCATCTTCCGCCAAATATGCTAACTCTCCAACAAAGTGCCAAGTTATATTCAAAGGAAGGTCGCCTTTGCTGACCACGCATTGCACTTGCGCCAGATCTCCGGCGTTTAGCGCAATTTCGCCAAATGAGAACGGAACGATTTCGGGTACCGCTAGTGAATCAATGCGAAAAACATGACACAAATTATATTAGTTCAATAGGAGTGAAACAGAACAAAAGTCCAAATAAGCCAACAGCCGAGTTGCAATACAGTTTTGTAGCTTTTCGCACCGTGAACGAGCAAATCTGCAGTATAGTTGGCAATGCCTGCAGCGTTTTGCGCAACGCAAGTATATTCGCCCGAGTGTTCTGCATCGACTCCGTCAATAGTGAGCAAGCTAACACGTGCCCCTACCCGCATGGTAGAAATGCCCATTTGGGACGACAAATTCCTGCCATGAAACATCCAGCGGAAGGTCAAGGGCGAATCGCCTTCCGCAGCAGTGCACTGTATCGTGGCCGGTTGACCCGATCTGAAGGGGCCGTCGCCGAACGAAAAAGGTTGAATCTGAGGTGGGGCTGTTTCAGGGAAAGACAGTTTTCTTCAAGAGCAAACGAAAGGAAAATTCAAGTGAACATAAGAGTGAATATAACAACTTAAGAAAACCCGAGGAAACAAGCAGTTCGACTGCGAAAAATTAGTAATACCAGTGACGGTCAGCGTGGCAGAATGCGTAGCTGAGCCTGCGTCGTTTCGGGCCAGACATGTGTAATTGCCCGTGTGTTCAGGACCCACTGATGGGATCGTGAGAACTTGTACGCGTTCGCTATTTTTGGCGATATATGAATGAAAAGCAGGGGCAAGGTTCTGGCCATTGAAGAGCCACGAAATACGCAAGGGTGTGTCACCCTTAATAGCAGCACATTGCAGGATTGCCATGTCACCGGGATTGAGCGCCTCGTCTCCGGAAAAGGGGGAAATTTGGGGAGGAACTAAGGAAATGTTTCGAAAATTCCAATTTAATGAAGCACAGAACAAGAACGTAAAAGGAGAAACTGGCGTGCGGAGACAAGTTCAAATTCTCTTAACAGTCTAGCTGCAGCATGTTTACCATTGACTCGTAAGACTGCAGTAACGTTGGCTTGACCAGCTGCGTTTCGCGCACTGCATGTGTACTCTCCGCTATGGCCTGACGCAACTGATTGCACCGAGAGTACTGACAATCGATCATTGAGTTTAGCTACGCTAATGCCCATATGGGACGATACATCGCGACCATAAAAGGACCAGCTGAGGGTCATGGGGGAATCGCCTTTTAACGCGGATCATTGAACGACTGCGTACTCGCCAGCGTTAAGGGGTTCGTCTCCGAACGAAAAGGGTGCAATGACAGGAGGAACTTGAGGGTTACAGAAAAGGGAGAAAAAAAGGACCAAAGAAGCTGAGAAACATGTAAGATTTTTCATTTACCCGACACCAGCAAAGCCGCGGTATATTCGGCACTAGCGGCGGCATTCCGCGCGACACAAGTGTAGTCACCGGAATGTGCAGCTGATACCGAGTCAATACTTAGAACACTAATACGGGAGCCAATTTTAGACGTAAGGATATCTGAGGAGCTGTGGATGGTTTTCCCTTGAAAAGTCCATTCAAAGGCTAAAGGTAGATCACCTTCAGAAACTGTACATTGGACCGTGGCTACCTCCCCAGAACTTAGGGCAGAATCACTGAAAGTGAAGGGCTGGATCCTGGGAACAACTAAGCATAAAACAAGACGTTTGATATGGTTACGGGTTTGGTTTTCTTCCTTTCGACTGTAGATTGCCAAGCGTCTCTTAGACAGAGAGATGAAAGTGACATCAGAGTGTCGTCCAGGAAAATGAAACTAACCGTTAACTGCTAAATGGGCGGTAAAGTTATTGGTGCCAGCAGCGTTCTTGGCACTGCATGTGTAACTGCCCGTATGAGCTGCAGCGACGGAATCGATAATGAGTAAACTCGAGCGCTGACCAGCTTTCATGGTCGAGACACCCATACGCGAAGAGTGTTCTTGACCGTGGAAGGTCCACGTTATATCCAACGGAGTATCACCTTCGAACACCATACACTGAATCTGTGCTGGTACTCCTGCTGTAAAATGCTCTTCCCCAAAAGTGAAGGGAACGATTTTGGGCGGTACTGAAATTTAAAGCCGATACATCCGAATCAAAACTTCTGAAGATTAAACTTGCAGGACTAAAAGGGTTCTCCGAGCGCCTCTCATTGGTATGATAAGTTTTAGGACCACAAGTTAACAGGAGTGTTTATACCATTCACTTGTAACATGGCCTTGTAGTTTTGGATTCCCGCCAGATTCTTAGCGGTACAAGTATAACTGCCACTGTGGATTGCAGCTACCGAGTCAATCAACAGTACGCTCAATCTTTCCCCGATTTTGGTGGTAGTTATGCCAATATGCGAAGGATGTTCTTGCCCGTGGAATGACCACGCGATATCCAACGGTGCATCGCCTTCGAATACCATGCACTGTATTTGTGCTGGTATTCCTGCTGTAAAAGGTTCCTCCCCGAAACTGAAGGGAACGACTTTGGGTGGTACTGCAATAAGACCAATGGTATGAAAACAAAAGGTTTAAAAGAACGGATTCTGGCTGAATTTGAGCCTGAAAAACTCGAAGTTCCTGAGCGTCTCTCTTTCTTAAAATTTAACAGTAATGCAAACATATGTTACCATCAACTTGTAATACGGTAGTGTAGTTGTGGACTCCTGCAAGATTCTTTGCAGTGCAAGTATAACTACCACTATGGGCGGCCGCTACCGAGTCGATTGACAATACACTAGACCTTTGCCCCACTTTCGTGGTAGTTACTCCCATACGTGAGGAGTGTTCTTTACCGTGGAAAGTCCACGTGATATCCAAAGGTGTGTCTCCTTCGAATACCATACACTGAATCTGTGCTGGTACTCCTGCGGTGAAAGGTACTTCCCCGAAATTGAAGGGCAAGATTTTGGGTGGTACTGGAATATAACCGGACTAATGATTGCAAATGACTACTTTAAGGTTCCAAATCGGTCGCACAATTTAAAAAGCCAAAGAGTTTTTGCCCCGAGCGTCTCCCTTTTTATCTTCCTAAAACTTTATGAGCAAAAATTGGTACCGTTAACTTGTAAAACAGCCGTGTAATTTTGGATTCCGGCGCGATTCTTGGCAGTACAAGTATAACTGCCGCTATGGGCTGCCGCTACCGAGTCAATTGACAATACACTAGAGCGCTGACCAACTTTCGTGGTAGTTACCCCCATACGCGAGGAGTATTCTTGACCATGGAAAGTCCAAGTAATGTCTAAAGGTATATCCCCTTCCGTTGCTATGCACTGAATTTGCGCCGTAACTCCAGACGTGTACTCTTCATCCCCAAACGTGAAAGGAATGATCTTGGGCGGTACTATAACACAACGAGAAATCTTCCCTTCAACAATTCTTCCCATTGTAGTGTAAACAAACGAATTTGCCGAGCGTATCTCCCTGATAGAAAGACTACATCGAAGTTTTTTTGTGTTTACCATTAACTAATAAACTCGCTGTGTAATTCTGTGTGCCTGCAGGGTTTTTGGCAGTACACGTGTAGTTACCACTATGACCTGCAGCCACGCCATCTATTGACAACACGCTGGAGCGCTGGCCAAGTTTAGTAGTAGAAATGCCCATACGCGAAGAATGCTTTTCGCCATGAAAGGCCCAAGTAATATCCAAGGGCATGTCACCCTCGATAACCATGCATTGAATCTGAGCCGGTACGCCCGACATGTACTCTTCATCACCAAATGAAAAGGGTCTGATCTTGGGCGGTACTGAAAAAAAGTATCAATAGGTACTAGTCATCAGCTTAGGAAAACATAATTTCGCCCAAGGTGTATATCCGAGTGTCTCTCCTTGTCAACTATGGTGCAATAAGTCACGGTGAACTTTATTTTACCATTTACTAGCAAGGTTGCAGTATAATTCTGATTCCCTGCAGCATTTTTGGCGGTGCAAGTGTAATTGCCGCTATGGCCTGCAGCAACGGAATCAATTGCTAGCACACTGGAGCGCTGGCCAAGTTTAGTAGTAGTAATGCCCATTTGCGAGGAATGCTTTTGACCATGGAAGGTCCAAGTTATGTCCAAAGGTAAGTCACCCTCCGTAACCATGCACTGTAACTGAGCGGGAACCCCAGACGTATACTCATCGTCGCCAAACGTAAAAGGAATGATCTTGGGTGGTACTGAAACAAAAGCAATTCCCAGCAACTTTACATTTGTCGCCAAACTTAAATTTGACCAAGGTTTCATGGACCCGAGTGTCTCTCCGAATACTTTTTACTTGTTTTTTAAGAGAAGCGATAACGTTCTTGGGAATAATGTTTTACCATCCACTAGTAACGTCGCGGTGTAGTTTTGTATACCAGCAGCGTTCTTCGCTGTACAAGTATAAGTGCCACTGTGCGCTGCGGCCACAGAATCGATTGACAAAACACTCGATCTCTGGCCAAGTTTGGTTGTACTAATGCCCATACGCGAGGAATGTTCCTGACCATGGAAAGTCCAGGTGATATCAAGCGGCGTATCACCCTCTCCTACAATGCAGTTGATTTGCGCAGGCAACCCTGAACTGTAGCGCTCCTCTCCGAATGAAAACGGTAGAATACGTGGAGGAACTGCGTCAAAAGACACCAAATTTTTTCGATTTAACTTTACTTTCTTTCGCAGTTAGGAATGCCGAGCGTCTTTTCGGGGCCAAGAAATTAAAATACAAGGCAAAATGAAACAAACAGCGCTTTTCTCATTAATTACCGAACACCAAAAGCGTGGCTGTGTGATTTTGAATTCCTGCCGCGTTTTTGGCAATACAAGTGTAGTCGCCGCTGTGGGCTGCAGCTACAGAGTCGATCGACAAAACACTCGACCTCTGACCCACTTTTACAGTAGATATGCCCATATGGGAAAAGTGTTCCTGGCCATCGAAAGTCCAGTTAATATCTAACGGTGTGTCGCCCTCTGCGACGATACACTGGACCTGCGCTGGAATGCCCGATGTGTAATGTTCGTCCCCAAACTCGAAGGGCACGATTCGCGGAGGAACTGCGCATTTATAATTTTACACTTAATGAACGTTAAATTATGCCTACATGTATCTTTTGAAGTCCCCTATCGAGCAGTTGCCGAGAGTCACTTAATTCTATTTGTAGTTGTTTTTTTTAGTGGAGGCAATATGTTTACCGTAAACTAACAACGTGGCTGTGTGGTTAAAGGTACCCGCAGCATTCCGGGCGCTACATGTATAATTGCCACTGTGGGCCGCGGCTACTGAATCAATAAACAGTGTACTGGAGCGTTGACCCATTTTGGTGGTAGTAACGCCCATTCGGGATGAATACTCTTGGCCGTGGAAAGTCCACGTCACATCTAAGGGAGTATCACCTTCGGCAACAATGCAGTTCAACTGCGCAGGCACTCCCGAGCTATAATGTTCTTCGCCGAAGGTAAAGGGCACAATACGAGGAGGTACTGGGAAGTTGGTACCGTAAAAATGAGTACATATACGTAAAAAAACGCGCTAAAAAACGAGTAAAAGAAGTTTGCCGAGCATCTAACCTTTTCCTGCACTTTAAAAGTCGTAAGACCCGAAGTAGAGTTTCGAAAATTTTACCGTATACTTGTAACGCGGTTGTGAAACTGTCTTGACCAGCGGTATTCTTGGCAATGCACGTATAATTGATATTATGGACATCTGCTACCGCGTCAAGAAACAAAATGCTAGATCTCTGACCCATCTTGGTGGTCGTAATGCCCATTCTAGAGGAATATTCCTGGCCGTTGAAGACCCAGCTAATTTCTAATGGTGTATCGCCGTCGGCGACGATACACGTAACCTGTGCTGGTACTCCGGAGCTTAAGGGCTCGTCGCCAAACGAGAAAGGTACTATGCGTGGTAGAACTTTGGTGCCGGAAATAGCAATACACCCCGAAGAGAAATATAAGCACAAAGAACTGTGAATTCGAATGGTTCAAATTGCCGAGCGTTGTGGGAGAAATAATTGGAACACGGGTACACAATTCAAATAGGATTCGGAAAAAAGCGAAAACTTGAAACTGGCTGGAACTTGAAATGTGTGGAACAAGCGCAAAGGTACCGTAAACGGTCAGTACCGCCGAATGGTTGGTTGCGCCTGCGGCATTTCGCGCAATACAGGAGTATTCGCCGTCTTGCTCGTGGGTGAGCGATTCCAAAGTTAGTAAGTGAGTGCGTTTGCCCACTTGGACGATACCCACTCTTTCTTTAGACGTAAGTGGGCGTCCGTTCCAAGTCCAGCTGATATAAACGGGATCATCTCCCCTTGCAACGTAGCAGCTCAGCTGAATACTATCGCCCGCGTAAACCGGGTCATCCAGTGAAAAGGGGTTAATGGTGGGTGGGACTGTAAATAGTCAATTCAAAAAGACCTACTACTCTCAACAGGTTGGATTTTAGCAAGGGAGTGGAAATTGCATTCAAATAAAAAAAAAATACCTTGAGGTGTACAGTCGTTTCAGAAAAAAGCCACAAAAAAGATTCATGCGCACTGCGCAATAAAAAATAAATAAAAAGCTCTCACACGCACTCGTTTGGCACACACACACGTTCGCTTCGTAACTAACTGGTATATCTTTGTCACCTTGCTACGCGTACCATAAACTATCAACTCCGCCGTATGCGTGGTTCTTCCTGCCAAGTTACGCACGTGGCACATATACGTGCCGCTATGACGATTGGCCACGCCCTGAATGCTTAAAATACTGGCTCGCGTGCCCAGTTGACTCACGGTTAAACCATCACCCGAGGCGGTAACTTCGCGACCGTGGAAACTCCACGTAATATGAAGGGGTTCGTCGCCCCTAGTCACCATGCAAGGCAACTGTACCGTAGCGCCCTCAAACATGGATTCAGTCCCTGTCCCGAACGGCATGATTTCGGGCGACTCTAACACCCTCGAAGGAAGGGGGGAGAAATGAGAATTTGGGGGAGGTTTTACACTCGAGTTGAATTTGAGCGGCAAAGGTTTCAGGCTTTCTTTTAAGCTAAATGCAACCAAACAAGGTTAAGGGCTGAACCTATACTCGAAAGGTTTCTGGTCAGAGCCGAGCAGAGGGTGGTAGAGTTCATATTTCCCCCTCAAATGATAATAACAATAATATCTAATGAACTGAAGGAAAAATAAGGCACGAAAGAGCATTCTTAGCACAAAAAAACTGCACAAAAAGTACCCTGGATTTGCAATTCCGTGCTCACCGTCCGTTGGCCAGCAGCGTTTTCAGCCACGCAGGCATATAACCCACTATGCTCAGCACTTAAAGTGTCGATACTTAATATCGTGCTTCTAATACCAGCTCGGAGGACGGTATAACCATCAATTTCATTAACGGAATCACTGTTACGCTTCCAAGTCAAGCGGAGCGGTAAATCACCATCCGAGGCAAAACACATCGCTTGAATGGATTTACCCGACATGGGCATTCCCTCAAATGCAAAGGGTAATAGTAGCGGAGGGACTGTAGGTTCAAATTTCGGTGACATTGTAATACCTTGTTTACCCCGTTTTAAGCTAACTTGTATCCTTTTAATTGCTTGCTGAGAATCATTCATGATTAAACACAGTCATCATTGACCAATTGACCCATTGTGGAATCTGTTGGGGAAGAATAGCAAATGGTCGACTTACCCATTACTTGAACTTCCAAGCTGCCTTTGGCCGAGTATCCTTGCGCGTTCTTGGCCATGCACGTATAGGTACCTTGGTCCAAAGCACGTTGCACGTTTTCGATAATCAATGTACCGTTCGGGAACACTTGCTGACGCCGATTGACAGGCAATACACGACCACCTTGACACATTGATCGATAAAGGAACTGATACCTTGAATAAAAGGACTTACCTCTTTCCCAGCTAATGGAGTCTATCGGGTATCCAGCTACAGGACAAGTCACCACCATGTTCTCGCCAGCCACGACAGCTAGTTTATCCATGGAACGAACGAAAGGCATACCGTACACGTTCAAGCGAGCTGCATGGTCCGCAGTGCCGACTTTGGAAGTTGCCACACACTTGTACACGCCGCCGTCATTGGTATGGACAGCCGTCATGTTTAGGAAGGAAACCACTTCATTGCTCAGCATGAGAAATTGACCAATCTGCAACCTACACGCAACCATTTTTTTAAGCTTGAGAACCTATCCAGACTTGTAGGTCGTCAAAAAGTAAAACTGTTTTGGTTTTACTGGCACTTCTTTACTTTACCCCCCACCAGCTAAATGCTAAACCAGGAATGGACAGTATGAGTGACATTCATAGTGCAGAAGTTTTCGCGCGTGACTCTTGGCAATGCATTTTGCAGAGTGTTAGGTGGCTTAGTGTTTGATTGACTTATTCTAATGATTAATTGCTGAAGAAGAAAGCGTTATTTTAGTTTTTTGTCAGCACCCCTTGAGTGGTTCGAACCCCGATTAACCCACGGAACCCTCTACAATATGCAGGTTCCTGGGTTACTGTTTAGCACGGGGGGTAAAGTAAAGAAGCGCCGTTATACCTGTCGGAAGTGGCAATTTTCTTGCCGTCAAGCTCCCAGGAAATGTCTGGAGTGGGATTTCCAGTAGCCGCACACTTGAGTGAAACAGAAGGACCAGGCTGGAGCGTTCGCTCGGTGAACGTCGAGGTAAATTCAGGTGGATCAACTATTCAAAGAGTTAAGACGGGGTTTGGTAACAAGCCTAAAAAAGAACTTACAGCGGCCGCCAAGTTTGAGTTCGGCTGTAGATTGCGCGCTTTCTTGATCGTTGCGGACAAAGCATTGATACATGCCACGATCATCACGACGAACGGCGTCGATGCGTAGAGTAGAATCAGCGTGGTTGATGGGAGTCCCGTCCTTGAGCCACGAGATGCTTTTGATGGGGTTGCCTTCGACATTGCAGGTCAATGTAGCTGGACGGGCGAAATCGACGGTTTGAACTTGAGGTTCGATGGCGGCAGACAAGGGAGCTATTCGGATTTTTTTGCGTGATTTTAGGTCGAGATCCTAATTTGCAGGTAAGTAAAGAGTTACCTGTGACGGTAAGCACCGTTTCTACGCTTTCTCCGCCGACTGAGTTGTTGACGACGCAAAGATATTTGCCTGAATCTTCCACTTTGGCTTCGCGAATAATCAAAGTGCCGCTGACTTGCTTGACACGTTCGTCCAACTTGACGGGTTGCTTAGTCGTACTGCCTTCCACAAACTTGTACCACCTGAAAGGAGATACAGACAACACCTTTTTTCAATTACCCGGAATAATGTTGGTTCTCGAAATGTAAGAGAGGGAGAGAGAAAAAAATGGAAGCCTGACGCAACGGTCAATGGACACCTAAACTGTGGTAGGTACGTACCACGTGGTAACTTACTAACCTAAACGCTGGAATAGGGTACCCTTGGCATTGACACAAGAGTGCAAAAGCGGAACCGCGATGCTCAGTCTGGTCGTGTAGACGGTCACCAGACAATTTGGGACTCACGCTGCCCGTAGGTTCTGCAATGTCAAGTTAAGGCTTGCATCACTATACCTGTTGGCTTAAAGTGCTCAAGCCCTGATGTTGGGATAGGAACAAGTTCGTAACATTCCTTAGAGGTTCCGCGGTTCACCCTAACTTCCTACCTGAAGGCTGCAACGGGAAATCCTTGGACTTGACACAGAATGGAATACCCGGACCCTGCAATTGCTTCCAATTCGTGCAACCTTCCGCCAGACACTTTCGGACGGACACTCTGTTGGGGTTCTAAAGAAGAAAACGGAACTGCTCAGCCCTAAATTACCATGGGACAAATAAAAAAAATCCCCCTCGTGACACTAGAAAGTGTTTTTGGCCTGAACGTTCCACGGTACCCCACGGTACAACACCCTCGCTTTGGTCCAATACTTTCCTCCAACTATTTTCTTAGCCTCAGAACCTCCGTTTATTTTAGCTAGCGACTTCACTTAAGCTTTTTCTCTGGAATGAATGGCGATTCTGCGTACCTGAACTTTGGTACCGGGAAGCCCTGGCTTTGGCACAAGATGGCGGTAGGTTTCCCATTGACAATACCCACTTCCGGTACCCGCAGTCCAGCTCCTCGCGGTGCCGTACTACTCGTGGGTTCTGCAAGGGAATTATGTTGTGAATTGTCCTACAAATCGCTAGCTGCATTGGGTGCCTGAACGTGGGTTGCCCTTCTTGAACTCTATTAACTAATATGAAAAAATCCTCGTCTAAAGCTCCCGTATACCTTAGCTCGGTAGAGGCGGTTAGCGTGGGGAGTTTCGGAACAAGTTTCGTTAAACCAGCAAATTTCATGAAAAAATTATTTGACAGTAAGATTGAGCATGACTAACAGCTAGGGCACAACCAATCCAACTTAATCACAACGAATAATAAATCAGCAACATTCAAATGAAGTTTGTAACTATGTGAAATACGTTGACTAAAAAATTTCCTTTGGTTGTGCACTAGCTGCTGAAAGAAGAAAACTTATTTTAATTTGCTTTCAAATCTGGCAAGCTGTTTTCGAGGAATCTGGTCCGAAAATGTGACGATTTGATTTTGGGATATTGTGCTGCTACAGCAAACTGTGGTGATAAATTGTACATTTCAGAAGAAAAACAAGCGTAGAAACTTTGCCGGCAACTAACAATATTCTTTCCTTACTTTCCTAAACAAGGCTTTCGCAAAACAATAACAAACATCAGCACCATCTGCGACTGTTCTTCGCATCAGTAAGCGTTGGTATACGGGAGCCTTACCTATCAGAAGAGGTGACAGACCTAGTTTTGCTTTTATAGGTCTAAAAAAATATGGACAGTAGAGTGGAAATCTACTACCGTAGTACCTGGTTAAGGGCGGCGGATTGCCCTGTGCTTTGCATTCCAAGTTGTGGGCTTGACCTCGCAAAGCTGTGCGGAAAAGTTTGGGTTCGGAACCTATGCGAGGTCCAACTCCGCCAGTAGGCTCTAGTGACATTAGGTAAGGACTTAAAAAAGAATCGAGCTAAGGGATGGATCTTTTGAATGCGGGGACAGAGTGTACCCTATGCTGCACGAATGGATAACAAAAACAAGCGAAAACCAAGCATACACAGAAGCTGGTATGGGTAAAATGTGGAGGGGACACTGAATAGAAAATGCAAAAATGCGGTCCCGACCTCATAGCAGGCGCTGGATAGCCTTGCGCTTCGCACAACAATGCTACTGGACGCTGGCTCCATGCATTCCGCTTATTGAGGCCGTCGCCGGTGATTTGCGGGGTCGTCCTACCACTTGGCTCTGTTGGGATTGAAGAGCAAGCGTTAATAACAGTTTTTTTCTTTCACTATCCCTTCTTTACGTTTGAAAAACGGATTTCTTTAAAGAAAAAAAAGACCTAGCAAAGCTCTTTGATATACCTGAAAGCAGGCAGAGGGTAACCGGTCACATCACAAGTAAGAAAGGCTGCCAGAGCTTTGCGTACTTCTAGCACCAAACTGCCTTCAATTTTGCGACCAGCTGCTCTAGGAGGAACATTGTTGGTCGGCTCTAAAGTCATACAACAATAAGAAAACCGATAAGAGCGGGAATTTCTCACGGTTTGGATCGCTTACCCGAAAACGGGAGCTGGGTACCCCATTGCTGCACACGTTAATACAACAGGTAGCTTTCTAACTGCAGTGAGGAGTTCGCCCCCTGCAAACTTCTTGCCTGGTACCCGCGGAGGTACGTTGTTTTGGGGTTCTGGTGGCGGACAGGTACAAGAAAAAGCAAGGGGTCATGTTATACAAATATTTTTTTTTTTTACAAAAAATTTATTTTCCGTTTTTAGAGCACGCGGAATAAGGGGGAAAAAGAGCGCACCTGATACTTGGGATAGGGTAAGCCTGTGCTGCGCAAGTCAAGGAAACCTTGGAGTAGCTGGTAGTTCTAATGAGGAGGATAGCTCCTTGCACTCTCGGAGCAACATTACCAACAGGCTCTGCGCCAAGAAACGAGAAAAAGAGAAATACTTAGCAAACTGATTCACAAAATAAAACAATCTCAAAAGAAATAAAATACATAAAATAAATTAACTGTCTCTATTACGATACACGTAATATACCTTATGGTAGGTGGGGGATGGGATTGGGCGATGCAGCTCAACTCCAATGCGTGTTTCACTCTGGCCAGTACCAGCAGTGCGCCTACTGTTTTCACGGATTGGATCTTGGGCGCCACATTATTCACCGGTTCTGCAGAAGAATCGACAGATGTGCATGAAGCATACATCTTTTAGCTTGTCTACATGAAAGTGCAGGCGGCCTAAATTCGGCGATAGGTGTATACCCTTGCATGGCTGGGGGAACGGATGGGATACCCCCCAAAAAATGTATCAACTACCTGACGATGGGCGCAGGGTGAGCCTGGACCACGCATTGCAACAAGCTGAATGATTTTTTCAACCTGGTCATTACAATGAGACCACCCACGCCTTGAGCAGTTTGCAGCTTAGGCGCGACGTTGCCCAAAGGTTCTACTCGAAAAAAAATAAAATATCAACACCTAGCTTGAGTAGAGACAGTGTACCCCCTCCGCAGAACTTCGAGACTGGGATTAAAAGTTTAGCCTAACATAAATTTAGGAAATAAAACAGCTGCTAGTACCTTGTTATGGGTAGTGGGTACGCCTGTGCCGCACAGGTTAATGCTACCACGGCTTTGGCTCGAGTCAATACCAAAAGTCCTACAACACTCTGAGCCATCAGTAGCCGAGGAGGTGCTCTTCCGATAGGTTCTAAGAAAGGCACCCAAAAGAGCGAAGAAAAAGAAAAGTTGGATACAGCTGCCAACGCACCTTATAGTTGGGACAGGGTACGCTTGAGCCGAGCAAATTAGGGCGGTAGAGCACTTGAGACAGACGTGGTACAGGAAATTGCCCACGTTTTGCAATTTTTGGATCTGTGGCGCGACATTGCTGACTGGTTCTAATGCACGCAAAGAAAAACAAGGGTCAGCGAATCATCAAAACTGGCGAATCGAATGAACCCACGCCCCTGAAAGGTGTACAGTACAGTACAGTACTGCGTTGAACGAGATTTGGCTACCTGAAGTTGGGTTTGGGTTGACCTTGAGCTTCGCAAAGCAAAGCGACTTTGCTTTTCACTTGGATTTCTACCACATCGGATTTACTCCGCGGAGGCAAACGTGGTGGAACGCTGCCTACCGGCTCTACATGGGACAAGTGGAAAACCAGAGCACTACCTATTAGTCAAGCATGTAAGGAAATTGCTGACGCCTCAATGTTGGTCAAGGGTACTTAGAGCCGCACGGTTACGGTATATCGGTCTACACGGTACCGGTACCTGAAACTCGGCGGCGGCGACGCTTGAGCCCCACAAAGCAGAGTAAGAGCTTCGCCCCGGCGCTTCCTGAACCCTTCAGTCACAGAATCGCGTGTCAATCTGGGTGGAGTGCTACTAACAGGTTCTGAAAGAGACCACATGTCAACTTTCAGTTACGAGGGTAATCGGTAATCCATTAGTCCGATCCGTCATGTCAGGGTTAGGGATACCCGCGTGGCCTGAAATTCCCAGTTCGAGGTCAAAATTTTACCTGAAAGTAGGTACCGGAAACGCTTGAGCCCCACAAAACAGAGTTACCGGTTCTTTCACGGGCTTTTTAAACAGCTCTGACGCAGAATCTCGTGTCATTCTAGGAGCAGTACTGGACACAGGTTCTATATAGGTACGACATTTTAAGCATTTCACCAGATCGCTTTTTTAGCTCAGCCTGTCTGGATAGAGTACCCCTATTCCTAGACCACAAGTCTGATCTTGTTGGAGTAATACCTAAAGTTGGGAACGGGGAATCCTTGGGCCTGGCATAGCAACGTTACGATCCCGCCTCGCTTCTTATCCATGCTAGCAATCTTGGATTCAACCGGGAACTTGGGCAAAGAGCTCCCCACCGGTTCTAATGAAAGCGGCGCAGTTAATACTACAATAGACGGGGGTAATCGAACCTATTCGTCCGATCCGTCATGTCAGGGTTAGGTGTGCCCTCGTGGCCTGAAATTTCCAGTCGAGGTCAAAGTTTTACCTGAAAGTAGGTACCGGAAACGCTTGAGCCCCGCAAAATAAAGTTACGGGTTCTTTTACGGGCTTTTTGAAAAGCTCTAACGCGGAATCTCGAGTCATTCTAGGGGCAGTGCTGGACACGGGTTCTATATAGGTACGACATTTTAAGCATTTCACCAGATCGCTTTTTTAGCTCAGCCTGTCTGGATAGAGTACCCCTATTCCTAGACCACAAGTCTGATCTTGTTGGAGTAATACCTAAAGTTGGGAACGGGGAATCCTTGGGCCTGGCATAGCAACGTTACGGTTCCACCTCGCTTCTTATCCATGCTAGCAATCTTGGATTCAACCGGGAACTTGGGCAAAGAGCTCCCCACCGGTTCTAACGAAAGAGTACAGTTTATATAACAAGTCGCGTGTGCCAGAAGATACGAGTGCGATTGAGATACCGGAAAATGGCGCAGTTACTTGGCAAGGATACACAGAAATGTAACGCAGGAAATGGACTTGCAAGCCAGAGTAAAGCTACAGACCCAAGTCGGTTTCCTGCGTTACCTTTGTATTCGCCCAGACAATCAGAACCCAAGAATCACCTGAATTTAGGGATAGGATAACCCTGGGCTTGACAGAGAAGGGCAAAAGCAGCTCTGGAGGTCTTTTCCAGCATTCCGCCTTTGACTTCATGGGGAAACCGCGGGCGGACACTTCCTACTGGCTCTATAGTCCCACATAGAAACACGTATCAAATAGCAACGAGAAAAATAGGGGCAATAATACCTGAATATAGGGACAGGGTAACCCTGCGCCTGGCAAACTAGGGCTAATGGGTATCCCGAAGCCTTTTCTACCCTAACGACTTCGGCATCTGTTGCTAGCTTGGGACGGGCGCTTCCCATAGGTTCTGTTATAGACACACACGGAAGCTATTTCAGCACAATGGGCATGTCTCGCAAGAACTACATTGAGAAAGCTGAGATGGAGTACCCCGTTTTTCACACTTTTGGAGCTGAATATCTGCTGTTATACCGAAAAAAATTGATCCTGTGTACCTGAAAGTGGGTACTGGGAATGCTTGCGCTTGGCAAAGCAGAGCGAAACGAGTACCAGCAGTATGGGACAAAGACGTGGAAGTGGTCGAAGACGGAAAACGCGGAGAGACACCTCCGGTGGGTTCTGCAAATCATGGGAAAAAACGAAAAAAGGGTACAGTGACTTAAGTGACTAATTACCTGAAGGTAGGGACGGGGTACCCTTGTGCCTGACACAACAAAACCCCAGCTACTCCAGATACTTTTTCTATACTGCCACTTTTGAGTTCGCTTGAAAACCTAGGGCGAGTACTGCTCACGGGTTCTGGAGAACAGATAGAAAATAAAAAAGAAAATTTGCTTGAAAATTTGGCCGCGGACCCATGTAACAAGAACAAGGCAGTACCTGAATGTAGGTTTCGGGTATCCCTGAGCTTGGCAGAGTAACGCAAGAGAAGCCAAGGCTGTGCGCTTCATGGAAGAAGTTTCGCTATCGGGTGGAAATCGTGGCGCTGCGCTACCCACAGGTTCTGTAACCATCCAAAGCACGGAAAAGTACTACAAGAATCTTATCCTTCGGAGGATCAGTAAAGCTAGAGAGGCATTGCAAGACCACTGCCTCACCTGAATGTCGGTTTGGGGTACCCTTGCGCCACGCAAAGTAATGCGAAACTGGCGCGAGCCGTTTTTTCCAAGGTAGTACTCTTTACATCGTTCGGAAGTCGAGGACCTGCACTACCAACCGGTTCTACAAAAAGAGAAATCCCATAACTCCATCAGCTAACTGCTTGAAAGCTCACGTGAATGCTTCGAGGGTACCCCATCACTGGCCAAGTATTGCAAGTATTGACTTTTATATATTTACTGACAGCAGTTTTGCAGACCAAGACCAAGAAATATGGTATGGTATGGTCCCTCTCAAGAAACGGAAACTTAGAATGCCGGCACCTCTTACCTGAAAGTAGGCAGAGGGTAGCCTTGGCCTTCGCACAGTAGCGACAAGGACCTGCCGATTGGTTTTTCATGGACGTAAAACTTGGCTGAGGGAGCCACTCTGGGAGCGCCTCCACTTACGGGTTCTGAAATTAAGGTAAACAGCCGTTGGAAACAAAATTTTCACGGAAAAGAATCTAACTTTGACTGAAAGCGCTGGGACGGGGTAGAGCCCTGTACTGGATCCGTGATTTGAAATGCAACCCTTCATGATTCTACTGGGTTGTGATTTTACTGTTCAGGATGCGGGATTTTGTAAACGAGAACCTTCTCTCACCTGAACGAAGGCAACGGGAAGCCTTGTCCCTCACACAGGAGCGACACAGAACGGCCACTAATCTTCTCCGCAAAATACACCTTGGTAGCGACCTTGGGGCTGCCGCTACTCAGTGGTTCTGCGTATCAGAAAGTGAAAAGCAAGGGAAGAAACCATTCAAGATGGTGAAGCTAGTAACTTGAAGGTTGCGAAGGGTTTCGCCCTGCCTGCACTGGACTATCGATACCTGACCACGACCACTAAACCCTGAGCTGAAATGGATATCACTCCGGGGGTGGTACACAAGGAGCGGCCTTCTTACCTGAACGTAGGTAACGGGTAGGCTTGACCCTCGCACAAAAAAGCTACGGAGTGGGACTTGGATTTATGAAGATTGTAGACATTGTTCGCCACTCGGGGCGCAGCGCTGCTTAAAGGGTCTGCGAAACACACGTTAATCCAGCGAGCGGGGTATTAACTTGTAGTAATTTTTAGGTACCGGAGTATTTTGGAAATATTTCTTTGCGTTACAAAAAAGGGCCAGCAGTAAGAGTTAGAGGAATTTTTCTCTCAGACAACCGGCAGAGACCCACTTACCTGAAGGCTGGTACGGGGTATCCCTGAGCTTCGCACAGTAATGCGAAGCTGTCTCTGGCTTGACGCTCAATTACATACGTCTTGGTTAAAGTGGGAATGCGAGGGGCTCCGCTGCTGATCGGTTCTGATATTGGGGTTTGGGAGAGGGGGAACGCGAGGGACAAACAAGAGGGGAAAAAACAAACAAATATAGCCCGCATATCAGGAAAGAAATATGCGTCTTTGACTCATCTCTGGTTTGAATCTTTTTTTCTTTGTTTTTAAATGTAATTAGTAGTTTAAAACTGGGACTCCGCGGTGCAGCAGGGGTACCCTATCCCAACATTCAGGCCACCAACACACAACACATATAGCATACACTTAATGTCGCATGCATAATTTCAAAATCAAGATTTTTTAATTTAATTTTTTTGAAAAACGCGAGTTCAAACACTTTTCGTGAAAAACATTTTAGTTTTGAATTAAGTTTAAATTTTCAAAAAATGCGAAAAATTACAAAATAAATTAATGAAGCTTGAAAACACTTACCGGTGATGACCAAACGACCAGCAGTAGCACTCAGACGGGTTTCGCCAGTGAGACGATGCTTGGTGCGGCAACGGTAAGATTTGTAACCGTCTTCGGGTCCCACATCGCGAATGTGGAGTTCCCCAGAAGGCAATACCAAATACTTGCCATCTAATGACATAGAAAAGACACCATTAGCATCTCATCGAACGCAGGAGGGAGAAAATAAATACGTATAGGGTCCCTAGCTACCCTAACCAATAAGCTACCACATGCCGAGGAAGAAAAACAAGTAATCAATCAATTAACATTTCAACAGTGTTTCCCTATCTAGGCTATACTGAAATCGTTATAGCAATCCTAAGCTTTCTCCATGCACCATAAAATGACGTTTAATACAACGTATTCAATTAGTTCGGTACTCCGGGGAATCTGAAAGAAACACTATCAAGCAACATCACTGAAGAAACCGGTCCATATTTCTGAAAGCAAATGTTCAAAAAAGCCATAATTAATACTCCTGTAGGGAGAAAATCATTAGTTCACATGGTCCGGCGAGGAAGACTTCCTGAAAATGCCAAGTTTAAAAGAATCAAATTTGCCCTACTATACTAAATAATAACTCGAACTATGCAACGGAGAAGAGACTGAAGGGGCTGTGTGTACCGAAGGCGGTTGAAGGCACGATTTCTCGGAAATCGTCTTCAATCCAGGCCATGACTACCGCAAAATCGCTCACAAAACTGGGAATGTGACATTTGATGATGGCCGTATTCCCTCGCAGCACGTACTCATCCATTACATTCACTTCGTATTTCTGACCGACCACTAAAAGAAAGTAAAACAGCATGGCAAAATAAAAGATCGGGAAATCTATTCAAAGTCTACCCGTCTATACCTTTAAGACTGCGAAAAAAACAAAAATAAAATTCCCCAAAGTATCCAGAAAGTGTCCGTTGCCGTTGCTCATTCTCTTATATCTGTCTCTCAGTTGTCAAATAACATAGAAAAATTTTGAAGGAAAGTTGCCTTAATAGTGTCATAGTAATTTGATATCCTTCTCTGTCTACCCTTTCTATGAGCGGATTGCTTGCTGGTAGCCAATCAGCAGATCGTTAATCCGCTTCGCCAGTACGTAGTGCGTTAATTACCGAATTCCATTGAGCTCTGGTAAACGTCTCCCGTGTTCGCGATCCAGGCTTCCACATACACTACATCCGCCACGAAACTGGGCAGCAAGCATTTCAAAAGGGCTGGGTTACCGCGTAATACAAATTCGTCATTCACGCGCGCTTCATATGACTGATGGACCACTGCAAGTTTCAATAGAGAATCGTTCAAAAGAAAAAGGCCATCCTAATGATTTAGCTTTATTTCCCGGATATCCTCTTTTCATAGTGTTGTCTCAGGAAAACGAGGGAGGGGAAGAGTATCTAAGAAAAAAACCCTAACTGAACAGACCTACGATAGCAAACAGCCCCTTGTCTACAAGTTTGTATACGTGTGTGGGTATGTGTGGGAGTATGTCAACTGCTGGTTCTTTTGTTGTTGTTATCTTTACCCGTCTTTTCTATGTCGGGTAAGACGGCGCTTCCTAAGTCGTCAAGCCAGGAATCAACAGCCAGAAAATCGGCAACAAAACTGGGAATGAGGCATTTCAAGGTAGCGCTGTTGCCCCGAAGTACAATTTCATCGATGACCCGCACCAAATAGGCTTGACTGACCACTGAAAAAAGGAGAGGCAATGCAAACAACATTTACCCTCATTAGTGTCACCCGGCATAAACGTGGTTCCATCCGAATCGATCCAAGCTTCGGCATACACGAAATCCGCCACGAAACTGGGTATTTCGCATTTCATTAACGCACTATTCCCCCGGATCACGTACTCGTTGTCTGCTTCGGCCTCGTATGACTGCGCCACCACTAAAATTCGTGCCCCAGCAATTTACCCCACAATGAATACGACATTTTCTCACAACACTTTGTTAGCAGTGGTCCCCCATAAGAAAAATACGTCAAAAGAACAACCCTCACAGTTGGAAACCCTAGCTACCTTTGAAAAAATTCCCGCCTCGAAATAATAAAACTTTTTTTTTCGTTTACCCCAATCGTTCGAGGGGATTATCATGTCCCCTGAGTCGGAGAGCCAAGCTTCCACTTGTACAAAGTCCGAAACAAAGGCCGGGATGGAACATTTGAGTATCGCGCTATTGCCCCGAATGACGTATTCCGTGAGTACTTCGGCGGCGTACAACTGCGCGACCACTAGTATATCAGTTATGGTTATTGTTATTACAGCGCTTAATCACTCCGTACGTGCTGCGTAAGGGTGACTTTGTAGTCACAATTGTGTCATAAAAAAGAAGTATATTTATGTACTAGTTTTCGTCAGCCCCTTCACGACCTTCTCTCCGTTTTCCCCATTCTTGTTTCCTCACAAAAATCTCCTTGCTCATTCAGTTTTGTAAGAGCGAGTTGGGGATTTTGGTTGGGGGCGGTCGTTTTCGTTTACCCTGCGTCGATGACTGCATCAAAGGGAATTCCTCGGTTACATCGCCGCTGAATTCGGCACTTTGGCTCAGCCAGGATGTGACGCTCACGAAATCCGCCACGAAACTCGGGATGGAGCACTTGAGCAGCGCTGCGTTCCCTCGGATCACGTGCTCGTTGTTGACCTCCGTCTGGTAGTTCTGCTGCACGACTGCAATGGCGTTCGTGGGTCTTTTAATTAACTAGTTTACATAAACTCTCGCCAATTGACGCCTAATGTTATCGCACCATAAATCCCAAACGCCCTTTTCGCTTTCTTACATTCAAGTCCTACGAGATGACCTAAGAGATGCTCTACGCATTCTGAAGTGTGTGTCTTATGTGTGTGGGGAGGGCAACTTTTGGCCCGGACGTTGGGATTAATTACCGTAATCATTAGACGGTAGGAAAGCTTGGCCATCGTCCATATGCCAGGATTCCACGGTAACGAAATCCGCCACGAAACTGGGAATGGAGCATTTGACTAAAGCGCTATTGCCCCGGATCACATATTCCAGCATCACATCCGTCTGGTACATTTGCTGAACGACTGCAGAAATGGCGTTAGCGCCCGATATATAAATATAAAGACACCAACCTCACAGGCAAAAAAAAACGAAAAAAAACATGTCAAGGATGTCTGTCTCCTCCCCAATGAAGGGTGAGTATCCACGGCTAGACGTCAGAAGGGGGAAAAACCTATATCGCTTTAAAAATATCTCTTTTTCGTGTCTAGGAGGCCTGAGCTGTGTGCGTATATCCTTGCTGACTCTTTGAACACTTTCTGCTACGAGTCTTGAATCATTTATATACGGTGTCCTTCGGGCAATTGTCTCATTACCGTAATGGGTAGTTGGATCAAAAACATCGCCTTGGTCCGTGTACCAAGCGTCGATTAGAAAAAAGTCCGCCACGAAAGACGGAATTTGGCATTTGAAGAGCGCAGCGTTGCCTCGAATCACTTGTTCCTTGTTCACATCAACTTCGTAGGATTGACTCACCACTGTAAAAAGGAAGTTTGTCAAATGTCAATTCTGTAGGAACTTTTTTGTTTTGCAATAGTTGTTCTCCCCTGCCTTGCGCCGTCCTGGAAAGAAATTCCGTTACAAACTTTAAACCTAAGCTGCTACGCCTAAGCTTGTTCCTAGGCAAGATTCCGCATAGGGGACTTTGGGAGAGACACGTGTAGGGTGTTTTTTGTTCTTAATTACCATCAGAAAAGTGTGTTGGGGGCAGGAGTAGGTCTTCTCCATGGAACCAGGCGTCTACGGTCACAAAGTCGGCCACGTAGGATGGAATGTGACACTTGATGAGGGCTGCGTTACCGCGAATAACGTATTCCTCGTAGACGTGTGCAGTGTACGCTTGGCTCACCACTAATATGCGTAAAATGCCTCAGTTCTATTCTTTTCTTGTTGTTTTCCTTTTAATTTGTTTCGAAACTTTGGATTGAATTATACGGTTGAAGCTCGTTTGAGATAAAGCAAGAACGGATGCTGCCCATTAAGATTAGAGCCCTATGTCGCCTACTATTGGCTATGGCATTTATCGTGCGTCGTTTGAGATGAGTCTCCGGAGAGAGGCGTGTTTTCGTGTCCCTCAATTTCAAATGACCCCCCCCCCCCTCCCTTCGTGGTGTTGATTGAGATGGAACCCCTCCCATCATTAATTAGTGAAGAGTAGGCTAGGCTACCTTACATTTTTGGATCCTCTTAATGAAATTTCCACTCGGTATAGTATATCCAATCAAAAATTAAAAGAGATCAAATTCAGTGATGTATACAAACTTACAAATATAAGAATCGTGACTGAATTCAATAAAAAATCTTTTAATATTCAATTAAAGAAACTATGAATTTTTTTAAAGAAAAAGTAAAAAAAAAAAAAAAACACTTACAAATAAAAAAATCAAAATTATTTCTGAATTTGATAAAAAAAAATCTTCTAATATTCAATAAAAGAAACTATGAAATTTAGGTTTAAGTGTCAGGTTAGGGAATACAAGGCTTAAATACATTTTGAATTGCTAATTTTAGAATTTCCATTTTTGTTAAGCGCATTTTCAAAAAATGTAAGGTAACCGTGTCCTTTTTTAAATAATTGAATCAGGAATGATAAAAAAGGAAGGCTAATTTACCTGCACGCACGTGGACGTCGCGAGACAAGATGGTACCAGCCGAGTTTTTAGCCATACAACGATACACTTGGGCGTGAACTTCTTGACGATAATCTTCAGCACGGAAGGGCGGGAATACCAAACTTCCTGACGTTTGAATCTAAACCCAACACAACAACCACCATGATTAATTCAACTATAGCTCATTACCAAGTTAACTTTCTCGCAAGCTCTACTCTTTTAATTCTTCTTTATTTATGGCGTCCGTCCACACTGGAAGTTTTAGCGCAAGTTCCTCCCCGGTTGAAATTCCAATGTGTAAGCGCTGTCAGAATCGGGCAAAAACGCTCCCTCTGGAGCTTCCTCGAAGACAAAAATATTGTATCTTTTGATTGGAAGTTTTTAGTCCGCTGGGGCAAGGTCCCACCAACTTCCGATGTATAAGCGTAACTTTCTCATCTACTAGCAAGTTTTCCAAATCGCCAGCCAATCAGAATCGACTTTCACTTTTAGCGCGTTCTGTTCAAAAGTAAAATGGGTTCTAGAAGCGCTCCTTTGACTGGGGGATTAGGGTTTCAGACGCACAAATGCCTAAACGCTTATACATTGGACTTTCAATCGGGAAGGAAATTGCGTTAAAACTTCCAATGTGGACGAACGCCTTTAAGGAAAAACTTCTTTCCAACTCTAACTTTAAAAACACCCCCCCCCCCCCCCCCCCCCAGTAAAAAAAAAAAACAAAAAAAACAAGACAACAACAAGAACTCGCATTTCAAGAATTGATTAATCTTTCAAGAAACGAAAAAAAAACGAAAAAACCATTATAGTCCATCAAGCTTTTCACATCGTTAAGAAAAAGAAGGCGAGGCCCAACCCTCTGCTTTTTATAGATGCTTCTTCTGATGTTCCTCTCAGCACTTGCTCTTCCATACATCACCCAACCTGTCCTTCCGAGAATGCGAATGACTCAAAGAAGCTTTCGCGCTTTTGTCTTTTCATTAACTTCTTTTTTTTGAAAAAAGAAAAAAAAAAACTGTCATACAAATTTGTACCCAATTACCTGTCGCAAGCCTGGAACATCCGTGACGGGGCTGCCGTCCAATCGTACCCAAATTACTTCCGGTCGGGGATTCCCTGTAGCTGCGCATTCAATGACGGTGCCGGTCGTATTGGAGAAATCAAAGCGATTTGGAGGTTCGCGCAAAAATACTGGACCGGAAAGCGATTCATCAGCCCAATTACCTAAGTGCCAAACGGAAATAGAAAAACATACAAATTAGCACCAGACGGTCTTCTTACTGAGTTTTGAGTTTTGGTTGGCTTTTGCCACTCATACCACAATTCTCTTTTACAATTACAAACACAAGCTTAATGATGTTTGAATGTATATGTACAGGGCGTGTTTCCGCTCCTTACGTCCTTCTGTTCATATTGATAGCGCCTCATCCCCAAGCGACCTCTGCCAAATAGTCAAAACCTTCGCTCTCTTGTCCTTCGACCCAAATCTTTTCGGTTGGGTTTAACTAAGCTTTTCTAACCCGCATCTTTGACCATATCTTGGACCCTAAACGACAGAAACACACCTGGTTGGACTATTTTCCCTCGAACGCACCTGCCCTCTGAGAATGTGGATAAGTAACAACAAGCAAAAAGGTAGTTGAAAAAGCCAGCAGCTGCCTCAGCCCCCTAAACCGGTTTCGAGATTTCAGCTAAAGCAGCTGCTCGGGAGCGTTGCGGTTATCTTGCAACGAACCGTTCATTACTAGAGTGCTACAAAGTCAACGGGGAACGCTACGGACCTCGATCAGTAGCCCTCAGTCGAACTCTTTACATTTGTTACTCCGGCTTGGCAACGCGACACAGGGACGAGTAGAGACAAGGATGACTCGACACAAGGGCGACTCGACACAAGGGCGACTCGACACAAGGGCGACTCGACACAAGGGCGACTCGACACAAGAGCGACTCAACACAAGGACGACACGACATAAGGGCGACTGGACACCAGGACGACTCGACATAAGGGCGACTGGACACCAGGACGACTCGACAAAAGGACTAGGTTAGGTTAGGGGGTTGTAGTCCTTAAGTCGGGTGCACTGTAGTCCTTCTGTCGAGTCATCCTTGTGTCGACGTGTCCTCAGACTTCTACGGCCTGTCCTGTGTAGCCGTTCTACAGCCTTGGGTTTTGTCTTAACTCTCGAGCTCAATAACACTCCTACAAACAACCTCACATCATCAGCGTAGAACAAGAAACCTCACAAAAGAAACTTCTTGGACGCTGGCCATATAGTATTTTGTCTTACTCGTAATGCTCTTTGGCTACAATAACACGACTGGGACTGCATGTGGGGTCAGCCGAGCCAAACAGCCAATTGTTTCATCATACAAAGAGGAGTATATTTCCCACGTGAGTCTTTCACGGAAACTTTAAAAAGCCCTCATAGCTTTCCGCACTGTAAATTTGTTAACTGCCCGACGCTCTCTATAATTTCAACAAGGTGCAGTTTACAGGGTGCCAAAATAGGTGTAAATGCATATTTCTCACGCCCTTTTCGTTCGTATACTTTAACTTTCCCACTTCGCCTCTCTTCTTCTTGTCTCGTGTTTCGTTCGGCCCGACAACTAAAAATCCCAGGAAAAATAGAAATCTCAAACAGGCCCCCTCCAGCAGACTTTAGAAGTCCCCAAAGAACACGTATCCTTATAAATCTCACACATAAACAACCCAGGGACCCACTTTTGCTTAAAAAAGCGTAGCCAAGCCGTTAACACAACCCTGGCCACCGGCAATAATGAGCCTTTTTTGTTAAGATTTCCTTTATTTAAGTGTAGGAATATAACTACTGCGGTGGGTGGCTGAGGAAGCACTAAAAAAAGCCAAACCACCGGAAATACGCAGTTTCAACAGCTTATAGCAATTCTACCAAGGCTATCCTGGCACTTTTCATACTAAATTAGTGTTACGGTAGAACGAGTATAGCGAGTGGCACATCTATGGGTTCCAATCCAACACGCATAAGTCATGGAAGATTCTACTTCTCTGGGATTTCGCTTACAGAATACAGATGACATAATACCGCAGCGTAGATAATAAAGAAGAAGAACAGGCGAAAGTGTTCCTTTCTCTTCTTTTCTATACGCATCAGCTGTCATGTTGTCAACATGTCGGACAGAATCCGTTACGTACACACACAGAAGTTGATAACAGCAAAAAGGCCCTAAGCCCGTTCTCCACACATGCAACATCTCAACTTCCATATACATATGCGTTCATAAGCTACGCATCTCCATCTGTCAAGTTCCTTCAAGGTCTTTTTCGGTTGTAAAAGGGCGTTACAGTTTCAAACACATGGTTTGTTGCCAACGGTCAAAATTTTAAATCTTGGGCAGCCCTCCAAGAAAGTACAGTAGATGACGCTTATTGTGATCACGTTTGTCAATTGAATATTGATTATATTAAACGAAGATTCTAATTACCGAAAATCGGTTACTGGCTTGCTTAAACCAAAGAAAGAAAGCATCGTCTACTTTCTGACACTTTCCCACACGTTTCCTTTTCCTAGATTCACTACCCACTTTTGTTTATTTCGTAATGATTTTTCAATAATTTTGATAGAGATGATTGAGGAATTCCTAAAGTTAACCGCCGTTTCCCTGTCGCAAATCTTTTAAATGTAACTTGTCATAAGTTTCAATGAACCGCAACTTCTCTTTTACATTTAAATTAAATATTTTCTTCTTCGTCGCCATTTATATATAACCTAACGTCTAAAATACAACTAACTGCGCCTTTGAAGCCTATTCCAACGCTTAGATAGGGCTCTCACCACGATACCCCTTCCAATTTACCCAGTCAATTAAAAGAACTCGCCATTCAATTGAATTAGCCAGTTCATTTAATTAACTGGGAGTTCAGAAAGAATTTCCCTTAAGCGTAGAAGTAGGTTGGAAATGATAGTCGGTCAAAACGACGTAAAAGCAATGTGCGAAGTGGTCAATATGGTGCAATAATGTGCAATGTGGTCAATATGCGAAGTCCATGTAGCAATCACTACTGTAGTTTCGTTACTGTGCATGTGAAGATTCGTTAGAAATTGATTCTAATAACCGATTAAAATTGACCAATTCTAATAACCAATCAAAAAGGACCAATTAAAAATTGACTCCATAAAGCGGGTGATTGTAATAACCAGTGATCGTAATAAGCGGCATCTACTGTAATTACGATTCCTTAAACCGAGACTTTTCTGAAAGCTGCACTGCAATGAATGTCAATAGAGGCGCCCTTGCCCTGGCTTTTATCCCAATGTAATGTGTGCTTGCAATTGCTATATGCTCTGATCGATCGCCCTGCGTATGCGGCGTTGTTCGGGGTACATACAGAGAGAGACAGAGAGAGGGGCAGAGCAATAGACAGAGAAAAGGGGGTAACAACAATGAATGAAATGAATCACGAGTCGTCCTACCTACGGGAGAGGTAATATAAGAAGAAAAAAATCTTAGTGTAAAACAAACCATATGCATAAGTGGGTAACTTCCTGTACGTGGCCGCAAAACTTACAACAATTCATCGTTAGCCTTTTACCTCTTAAAAAATGTCTTGCGGTCATATTGTTAACTAAAAAGACTCACTGGAAAAACGTATGGGAACTTTCCCATGTTTGAAACTGTATGCCAAACCTCGTCAGGTTCTCTGAGACACTACCACACTAACGACACTTACATGAACCGTCGAGTCGATGGGAAGTTTTCAATCTTAATGAATTGTTACAAGCCAGTACAACTAAAAGAACAGCACCTGACAAATGATCTTCAGCGAAAATCTTCCCCGTTAATTTAATGATCCCGTTCGAGCTCCTTTTGGCCTGTATACAGCATTTCACCTGAGCAAAGAACGTTAGCAAATTACTTTCTTGGCAAACGGCAATCAATCCTATTCCGAAAATGAGAAGAATCCAAAGAAATTCAAGAAACAAACAAACAAAAAGCACAAAGAGCTTCAAGGAGTTCATTAGCTCAACTCTTAGCGCGTTGCCGACTTCTAACGGTTCTAAGCCCATTACATGTGTCGCCGAAAAACGAAAAACTCTTTTAAACGTCTTATGGGCAGCCAAGAGGCCTAGTACTTGACACTACAAAAGAAACGTGAAGGATCTCGGCGCCTTTTGTTAACAGAAAAAAGGAACCTTTTTCTTTTTACAATCTATATCCTACATTCTTGAATATTCTTGAAGGCTCTTTCCTCTTCGCTGACCAGCTGACAGATTCAACCCCTCGATGCACACCAAGATCGTAGTCCGGAGGGTGAACTTGCCCTCACCCTGACTTTGGCCCTTATAGGAGATGACCGGAAATCACGAATATTCCTCTTGGAGGGGGCGCCCAGTCATCAAAGGCCTTGTTCCGTGCGTACAAATGATGACAAGGCTTGATCTAAGACGCCAAAACTTGGAAGGAAACTTTTGCACGCTTTTGCATCCAACTCGTCATACTGGTTATTCTTAACTTTGCAGACAAAATAGATAAAATTAGACTGATTGATTGTGATCCACGCTCCGCGACATGTGTGTCTAAGGGGGCGAAAAAGTCTCAACTTGAACCGAATGTAGGGGGAAACTGAAGCATACTGGAGGCGGCATTTCCCTTATGAGTTGAGCGACCATCTGGTTTGGAAACGATTCTAATAAGCCGAGAAGGGAGCTAGAAGCTTAGGACTTGAAAAAGCGCAGGAAGCGTTTCATCAACACGATTTCTAGCAGCGAAACTGGACCTGTTGCGATAATCATAAACGTAACGAATTATCTTGGCTACATTTGCACGGTGTCGCGGTTGAACAAGTTTCTTAACTTGGCGAACAGGATCCATGTTGTGATTCAACACCGAACGACGTCTATTTAATGACCATTTTGCGGTTTTTCGCGGGGGCTGGACTTGGAAAATCGGAAAAACCAAGCCCAGACACGAATATTCTGAAGAATTGAGCAAGGTCGCTTTGGGTAATTGAGCTACTTAAGTGTAGAGACCGGCAGGATATAAGCCATAATAAAAAATATCGAGCAAAATGGTTTTTCACATTTTATTGGAAGAAAAGGGATTTGGAACGGTGGCAGACAAACATAATGACGATAACTATACATTACCTTGGATGGTTAGAAAGAAGACGGTAACCGCAAGAACAGCATGAATGCCGCCACGTGCAAATATATTGGCGGAGTATCCACGTAATCCAGGGGATGTGTAAGATGACGCCATTGTGGCGGCCGCACCACCCATGTGCAACTGGGATGCAAAAGATAAAGAGATGCTGGGCTTCTCTTTTTCCAACACGGTCTCGATTTCTTTTTTTTCTCTCTTTTTTTAACAACACACGGTCACAGACACAAAGAAAATATACGGGGTCCCGGAAACCGGTTCCGTGGATGATCAAAGACAAGGGTCTTGGATTTTAACACGACACTGGTGGGTTAGAGCGCTAAAAACAATTGCAATTGCAGAGCTCACTGCACTGAATCAAAGTTCCACCCTCTGGAAACCAAACCTACAATGAAAGCACGGGATTATCAATGTGTTTTCGCCGATTTACCAAACTCATGCTCCGAAAACGCTAGTTGTGGCCTCCAGTGATTCACTAACCAATCATAAAAAACAACACATTTTTCCTGCAGCGTTATTTCGGTGGATAAAAAACATCAACAACGACGAAAGGTCCAAAGACGCTTATTTATAAAAGACCCATATACTTGTGAATGTGGTTTCCGAAACACAAATAAGCCTGAGATTAATTTAAACATTAAGCTTAAGTACCTCGGAATTGAAGGGTATCCTTTAAATCCGCGATTCAATACTGTCACTAGCCAAAGTTAATACCACAAGCCAAAGGTCCGTACGGAGTAGAAACCGTCCTCAGACTGGAAGCGTGTATGGAAAACTGCAGCAGGCATGGCGGACGACGCCAGGGCGCTGCTAGGGCGGCGATACGCTTAAGCTTCGGCTGGAAGCGCGGGCAATTGAAACGGAAATAGGGGTTTTACGTTAACAAAGCTGATTCGAGACAAGGGTGGCAAATGGTGGAAGACTTCGAAGGCAAGAAATGCTCGGCATCTCATCTTTTACTCTACCTTTTCACTCCCCTACCTATAATAGGGGAGAGAGAAAAGCTAGACGTGGCAAAAACAGCTAGGACTACCATGAAAATGATCAGACGCTGACATGGAGCGTGTCTAAGAGATCGAAACCCCCTCACCGGACTTCAACCCTTTTCTACTTTCCATTGTCTAACGCTCCCTTTTACATCGAGGAAGGCTGGCTGTACTGTAGGGCTGTTGCTAAATCCGCTTTTTGCTACATCATTTAGGTAGATATTGATCGTTCAAAGTTAGAAGCACACCCTCTTCTTTCTCTCTTTCTAATATATTAAGCACGTTTCAGCAACAGTTGCACCTTTTCTCTCTGCTTCGCAACCCTATTTTTGGCTACTGCCGTCTCCTCTGCCTACCAAGCTTCGCAGCGACTGTTCTGTTTGGGTAGCTCTGGCATTTGCCAAAATAAATGCTCTCAGTACTCGACAGTCTTTCTTGTGCTTTGTCGGGTTACAATTTACAAACAAACAGTTTCGAGTTAGACGGCATAGGCCTAGATAAGAAGGCTGGGAAATAGACACCCCTTCTTCCGTGCATGGCTTAAAACCCGCAGCATGCATCATGTTCTTTCCTGTTCGCTCTAGTATTGCACCACTCTTCGTTTTTCTTGAACCGTTGGTGGGAAAGTGGGAAGAACTATTGATTCGGCCAGTAAGTCCGCTTTTGTCGGCGTCGCGGGCGTCGCGCGTTCGCCCGGGCGCACGATACTAACTTTACACGTGACGCCATGAGCCTACAGGGCCTTGCCATACCCTAGCCGTTTTAACTGTACCGCACTAACGGACCAAAGACAGAACGAGAAGCAGTGGGAGAAGGAAAATACCGATAAAACTAGAGGCAAAGCAAGAGTCGGAATTCTCGTTAAGAACCTTCTATGGATCCCCTTTGCCTTTTATTTACTCTTACCACACTTCTATCCTTTCACTCTATACCCCCTATATGCAAATGGGATGCATGACATACCATTCTAAGCCGAAAGTTATTAGTCTACTGACTATGCCTCTGACAAGTTATGGAGGTAATGAGGTACCTACGACAACGCGTAAAATTACCCAAAAGGGGCTGGTACATAGTAGGTGATAGAGTACGCATGGAACTATGCAGGAAACCAATAATCTTTAAAAGACTGTGGGCTTGCAAAGGAACTCGGTATTCCCTATAATAACAAAAAAAGACGTCTTGAAGGAAGGTCTCGACGCGGGCGATGCCGATCGATGATATACACAAGCACGTAAGATTGAACACATGAACAAGTCCAAGACCGCCCACACCCAGTGGAAAGCTGGAGGGACTGAGATCGAATAAAAAAGGAGCAAAACAGGAGGAAATTGACTCCGCTAACCTAATAAGAAAACGCATGAGAAGTATTATCGTTGTCGAAGAACCAGGTACATAGTTGCTTTATATCCGTTGATGTAAGCGAAGCATACGTTTTGTTTGTGTTACTTCAACCCAGTGACGAGGTTCATTCCTATTTGCATCATATCCTACTTCAACCCCTCATAAGGTCTCGCAATTTTCCGTTCGGAGCTTCCGCATCCTTCGCGTAGCTAATGGGAAGGGAAATTTGTCATCAGGTGACTCAACAAATCGATATGCGACCTACTACGAATGAAACTATAATGTTTACAGAAGAAAAGAACCGTCCGCTTTATCGTTTAATCTACCATGTATGGAGCCGTATGAAAGTCACAATGTTTACACTTGACCGTGCGTAAACTTTGTACATGCACTTGAATAAAGTTTGCAAGATTTCCGGTCGCTTTGTTCGAAATTGCGCCGAAAGAACTCGAACAACTTTCATAGTACAACAGTGATGACACCTAGACGAGTTCTCCCGCATTGAAAGAGTTGACTTTTTAAATTCGGCTGTGATACTCCTAGTAATCTAATGTCATTAAGCTCCATAAGATTTCAACCTTTAGACTTTTAAATCACGTGGATGGAAACGATAATTTTTCAACGAGTCCAAACTTCAGATAGAGATAAGGGACTCTGGCCTGTTCCTTCACTTAATCCGGCGATGTTATTCGTTAGTGATACTCTTTTTTTCTTTTTTTCCTGATGATAGTCATAATCCAGTTTTGTCCAGTCAAGTAGGGCAGTTGCTAAGCAGTCGTGCTCTCATCCCCTGCAACTACGTGATACCTCCAAGTAGGTTTCATAATATATTGTAAGCTGCTTGCATCCTTTTGTGTCAATCCTACACTTAGTAAATACTAAATACATTATATTGCACCACACCGTAGGCTTAGATAATTTTCATTTCAGGTTTTTCATTTATCAGCAACAAGTATGCAATGACGACTAGATAAGAAGTTACTCTTAACACTGATCTCGTTTTTTCTTTATTTTTTATCTAGGCTTTTAGGTTACTGATCTTGGGAATTGTATACTACATGGCAAAAGAAGATGCAACATTACAATGCATTTTCCGACAATTTGTACTGCCCCTTACATTGGTCCTTACATTGTACTATTTAAAGAAGAAGTACTGGCGTGCTCTGCAAAACATGTAACTTTGTAATCGTACATTAGAGCTGGAGTAATGAAAAACATTATGATAAGAATATTTGCAACGATATGGGCTCGTCTGATGGGTGGGTATCACTCCGCCGTCCACAGTTTGAAGAAAAGTTATTTCGCGTCGTTAGACGACGTCAAATCACACGATAGAGATTTGCGGAATAAAGGGCTCGTTCGCATCTTGGAGATTGGTGCTGGTCCAGGTGAACAAGCCACGTTGACCTCGAAAATACTACCTTAAACGTTAAATTGCACTCTCCTCAGGAAACAACTTTGAGTTCTATCCTGCGAATTGCCAACTAAGTGTTTTGGAACCCAATGTCAATTTCGAGCCACTATTTTACAAACAAATTAAGAAATACCCGAACATAAACTTCAAAAAGTTTTACGTAGCGACTGCTGAGGACATGGCTGAAATTGAAGACAATAGTTTTGACATCGTCGTTTCCTTTTTGGTACTTTGTTCCGTTAACGACATCAAGCAGTCTACAGAAGAAGTTCGTCGCGTTTTGGCACCGGTAAGGAGTTCCAGTTCGAACTACAACCCAAAAGAAACAAAGCAGACGCGTCTCAAGATTTGAAAAACTTTTTGTCGTTATTCAGGGTGGCAAATTCTATTTTTGGGAACACGTCCATGATAAACCTGGTACATGGCTTCATTGTTTGCAAAACGTGCTTAGTTGGACAGTCTGGCCCGCATTTCTGGGTAACTGCCATCTCAACCGAAACATCGATCACATTATTGAAAAAGTGGGATTCTCTAAAATTGAGCATAAACGCATGGACATTCCGGTCATGCCTATTGTGCGAGTTCATACCATGGGCATCGCTACGAAATAAATCAGTGCATGCACATAAAATATCGCTATAAAATGGTATTCCCCATGTATTCGAATTTTTGGCACCGAAGAAAAACTACACTTAATTACAATTCTACCAGCCATAATGTGTTTGCACCTCTCGAGCCTTTGAGAAAGCGCACGTTACTTACAATATATTGTAACAAATGTTTAAGCTACCCATTTTTTCTTAAAGAACCAAAAGTCTTAGCCCAACAAGACTTTACGGATACGATCCTCACGATCCGAGTCTGAGTCTGTTTCACAATACGCTGGTTGCGTAGAGCAGCGAGGTGAACACAGATACTGGAGAAGCGGAATGCGATATTTGCCACAAAAATCGACGAATTTGATATGCTCAACCCGGTTGTCAAAATACACTCCTAAAAGTACCACTGCATATCAAATTTCTTATACTTAATGGGTTGCATACCTCTGCATTTGGGGTTGACGCAATGATGCGCACTTCGTAAATACGACACCAGACTGCCGGGTAATTCACCCATCTCTACAGGCAAGCTTTTCATTTTGATAACTCGAGCAGAGAGTTCGAGCAGCGTGGGAGGATTGTAGGTCATATCACGAACAAATCGAACAACCAACGGATTATCCCTTAGACTCAACTACAGGCAGCAGATATATTAGAAATTCGTGAGGCAATTATAGATTGTATTACCTCCATTAGTCCTTGCAGACTAACAATCTCTGGCGGAAGTGTGGTCAAGTTGTTCTTATGAAGTAGTAACGACCGTAGTCGGTTCAAATTGGCAATGCTCGATGGTAAGTATTCAATCTGGTTCTCGCAAAGCACTAAGGCTTGGAGTGACTTCAAGTACCCAACTTCTGTTGGAATTTCTGTAAGGCGGTTCCCTCCCATGTACAAAACTTGTAGCCTATAGAAGAACAGTATTAATACAGATGGAAAAAGTACATACGCTGCCTTTACTTGGTGAGGCGGATGATATCATTGGGTACCTCTGTGATTCTGTTTCCGCCAATGTAAAGAAATTTCAGGGATGCTATTTCCAAAATTTGCTCAGGAATTCGGCTAAAGTTGTTGCCACTCAAGTTCAGTTCTTTCAAAGCCGCCATTTGTCCGAAATTTTTGGGAAGACTGTCTTCATTAAGCACATTATTTTTAGCGATCAGAGACGTTAAATTTTGCAAATATAGAATCACTGAAGGGATTGTGGTTAGACTATTGGAGCTGACATTGAGTATGCGTAAATTTCTGTACAGGTATACCACATCAGGTAAAAGATTGAGCTGATTATGGCACAAAAGAAGAGTTTCGTACGACTCAGCTGACTGCCCTGATGAACTCTCGCTCCCAGCATCCCTTGGCCTTGGTCCGTCTTCAGAACGGGCCATAACCTGTAAATTGTGTTCCAAAGTGGGCGAGTCTAGCATTAAGTATGATAAGTCTAGACATTTAGATCGTGCGAAATTGTCGCTGTCACTACTATCTGAAGAATAGGCATACAAAGCCATCTTTTGTACGCAAAACCGAGACTACGCACAATGTTATTATGTCACCACTCCACTTCTCCAGCTCCACAAGTGAAGTAAAAAACTGATCTTTGGTGGTTCTGCAATGCAAAATGCGAGCTGCGAAACGAACCACGAAAGAAGAATAATCGGTTGATCCGAACTTCGGAACACAACGAACACGACAAAATGATAAGATTTTCCCCTACCAATTCATTCTGGAGATGGAGATTAGCACTCACTTTAAAAGATACCGTATCTTGAATATGCAACAACCTAATTAAACTCTTTACATGACAAGGACTAAAAAATTCGCTAACTTTTTTTTTTTTTTTTTTTTTTTTTTCCGTGTATTTGAAGCGTGAGCTAATGCTCGTTGCTGACTTAGGGTTTACAGTGACACAAACAACTTGATGGCTTCACATAGTGTACCAGTTGGTCTTCGCACGAATGCCAACTTAAGTTAGGAAGATATTCTTAAGCTAATTGCTCTTTAGGATGTTGAGTGCCTCTGTTGCAAAGATATGAGTCGCGGGGAAAACTGTTGTATTCGTCAGAATATTGTCCGGATTAAAGTGTAGTCTTTTTCTTGAAAGATGTCTGAGCAGCAGTGCTCGTTGTCTGTTGAGTAGTCTGCAGTGGAAAAAAACATGTATAAGGTCTTGTTTTGAAAGTCCGTTGCAGGTGCAGGTCGTCTCGTCGGTCTTTCTTATTCTGTGGAGGTAAGTCTTAGTCGGGAAATGGGCAGTTCTTAATTTTATGAGTGTCGATATTGTCTTTCTGTCTAGTTTGAGTTTACAAATTGGTTTTAAGGTCGGGGTAACATGTAAGTCTCTGAGTGTTGATGATGCGTCAGACCATTTCTTTTGCCATTTTTGAAGAATGATGAGGTTCATCGCAGCCTTTTTGTTCATGGATTTGTCCGATATGGGGTAAGTATTCTTGTAAGATATCATTCTCTGTGAGCAAGTGTTATACCTTCCGTGTTTTGGTTTCGTAATTGGTCCGTCCGGTAGTTTCTGGGCGAATCGTAGGAGCGTTTTCAGCGTGAGAAGATCTAAAGGAGGGATACCCGCTTCTACTTCGAGGGATGCAGTAGGGGTGGTTTTTAGGGCGCCGGTGATGAGTAAGAGCGCTTGCCTGTGTAGCGCTCGCACAGGGAGTAGGTTCTGCAGATTCGCATTCGCCAAGGCAGGTAACCCATATAAAATTCTTGAGTACAGTGTGCTCTTGACTATAGTTGTTAGTTGATCTATTCTTATGGAGGGGATGAATTGCACTAGTTTTCTTAATTTGAAGATGGTGTGGCTGCCCTTGGAAGCGAGAAGACTTGCGTGGGCTGACCAGTCGAGCCTTGAATCATATTGTAGGCCTAGGTACCGTACACTGTTTTTTGCGTGGATAATTTCTTCTCCCCACTCCAGAGGAACGGGGTCTTGGAAACGTTTTCGGGAGAAATGTATAAGCTCTGTTTTGGATTTGGCGAAGTTTAGGCTCAGTCTTTTCCCCCATTTTTCTAGCGATATTAGTGCATTTTGTAATCGGCCAATATTTATATTTTCGGAAGAGCTCGTGGTTGCTAATAGGATATCATCCGCAAAGCCCGTTGATAGGGAGTTCTTGGCTTTAACTAACGAGAGAGCTCCATCGACGTATATAGTGAACAGTACAGGTGAGAGAGGTAATTCGCTAACTTGCATCCCATTTCGCGTTCTCAAATATGCGATTTTTCGTTTGTTCGTACTGTTCGTTCGTATAATTTTATATTGAGTCCATTCCAAACAACAATGTAAACAAGAAATACATACATTTTACATTACACAAACCGCTGGACATCGAAAACTCAGATGCAGATGAGAAAATGGAAGGTGTTGGGTTTCTCCGGCACAATAAGGAATAATTGCTGCATACGCCGAATAAATATTTGATAGAATTCAGAGAAGCGATTCATTAGAAAACTATAAAAAAATGGGGAATACAATCTTTAAAAGCTCAAGCTACAATGTATAGAACCTGTTCGCGCTTTTTACACAAACTGCTTCATTATAAATGCTCTCAATAATTAATACTAGACTCCATGTAAGTTAACCCATAGCAATATCTGTCCGAGATTTTAGTCTCTCAGTGATTTCTAAAAGTGTATCCTGATTAAACAACTTAGTTATGACAGTTTAAGCTGGTCTTGTTTTCTAGCATGAGCCTTTTTACCGTAAGTCCAAAGACCGCTATGACACACAAAGAGATAACTCTCAGATAACTAAACTAGAAAACGCGATTGAAGGTGTGACTCTACAAAGCTATCAGTAATATAATAATATACGAAAAACCTGTTTGCTTCAGTTTTACACAAGGGTTTTGATGGAGTTGGCGGTGCTAATTCGTTCGCTTTGCCTGGGTGCAATACTTCTGTATTGGCACCAAACAGTATGTAGAATGCAACTGACGTGTGTACATTTTTATATTTTATTATTATTATTAGGCAGCTCATGATGTTACGCTATATGAGTACTATGGTTCGCCTACCATTAACTCCGGTCTCGTTCCCAAGCCAGACGGATTCCAGTTAAATGGCCAATCGTTCTGGCTAATGAGCGGTGCAATTCACTATTTCCGGGTTCACCCCTCCTACTGGAGAGATCGACTCCGTAAACTTCGAGCAGCGGGACTCAACACAGTCGAAACGTACACAAACCCTACAAAAAAGGAATACTGTACTGTAAATCGGACATATTTTACTTCCCAGATACGTTCCATTTAATCTGCACGCACCGCAGAAAGGAGTATTCGATTTCGGCCAGGGAAGCAATGATATGTCTGCGTTCTTGGATATAGACCAGTTCATTCGCATTGCCAAAGAGGAAGATTTGTTCGTTATTATCCGCCCAAGTCCCTACATTTGCGCCGAATGGGAATTTGGTGGCCTTCCAAGGTTTTAAGACAAATTCATTTCCCTTAGATTGCTCGTAATATATGCTTTAACTTAAATTTAGCTGGCTACTACGAGATCCAACGATGAAAGTTCGTACGTCCTATCCACGATACATGGAAGCCGTAAAAGAATACTTCGACCAATCTCTGCCCATCTTCGTTCCACATCAATTCCAGAATAACGGTTCCATCATTGCTTTCCAAGTAAACTAAGCGAATTTTAAACCAGCAAGTATCTTTAAAGCTACACAACAGTTTTTGTTAGATTGAAAACGAGTACGGACATTTCGGCTATGATGATCAGCCAAGGGATAAGGAGTACTTGCTTCAGCTGAAGCAAATCATGGAGGAAAACGGTTTAAAAGAAATGTTTTTCACTTCCGATACTCCGAGCCAAACATTTGACTGGGGTTCACTTCCGGGCGTCTTGCAAACCGCCAACTTTGGAAGCGGGACTGACCCTGAAAGCGAATTCCAAGTACTCGACAAATTGCAAGTCGGAATGCCTCGCATGGTAGCAGAATTCTGGACGGGTTGGTTTGATCACTGGTTGGAGCCCGTTCATGAAACCAGAAGTGTTGAAAGTAATTTTCACACACCATATAACCCTTTTCAAAGCTTGAAGTTGCGTAACAGGCTTTGCTAACACGCTGGAGAAAATCTTTCAATACAACGCATCCGTGAACCTCTACATGTTCCACGGAGGAACAAGCTTTGGCTTTCTGAATGGAGCCAACAAACTCCCTGTCTTCCCTGAGTACGTTGCAGACGTCAACAGTTACGGTACATTTACTCAGAGTAGACATTAAAAATGAAATGAGACCCTTTAACGGCTTCTCTGGCTACCTAGATTATGACGCGCCACTAAGTGAAGCCGGCGATTACACGGAAAAATATTTCGCTCTTAAGGACCTCGTTGAGAAATACCAGCCGGTAAAAACGATAACTCCCCCTATGCCTGATGAAACTACCAAAGTGGCGTACGCCGACATAGCGCTTAACCAGTATCTTCTCCTTGATAGCGCGTTAAGCCAAAATGTTGGGCAAACAAACGTGAAGCCGATTCAAAACTAGTCTGATAACTCGATTTTATCTCAGGTCCCTATCATCAAGTCTCAAACGGTTCTAGCTATGGAAGATCTGCCTATCAATGACAACAATGGGCAAAGCTACGGTTATGTGCTTTACCGTAAGGAAGACGTTTCATTGCTTGATTCGTCCAAGCTGACAATCCGAGGTCACGTCCAAGACTTGGCTTTGGTTCGCGTGAACGAAGAGACGGTAACAAAGCCGTTTAACAACGTTCTCCAAATCGAAGGCTTTGGATACTGGATACAAAAGTAATTTAACTAGAAACAAGAAAATGATGCACGAATTATGCTGTTCAATGGCGACGGTTCCAGTGATGCTACACTGCAGATCAAAGGACGAGCCGGTACACAAAGGCTGGACATCATGGTAGAAAACATGGGGAGAAGTAACTTTGGCCAGCCACACTACTTTATCCAAAAGAAAGGTCTCTGGCAAGGACCGGTACTTTTGGATGATCAAGAGCTGGAAAACTGGACTATCTACGCACTGGAACTAAAGAATTCCTGGGTGAAAAAGTAAAGAAAGTCTAAATTACTTTCAAAAGTTGGGACGGTGAACTTTTCCTTCTTTAGTCTGAATGGCTGGGTTTTCGACGGCGAGCCAAAGGCTCCCCTGTTCTTATTAGGAATCTTGCACATCACCGGTACCCCCACTGACACATTTATCAACACCGAAGGTCTAGGCCGCGGAGTTATTTTCGTCAATGGGTTTAACATTGGGCGCTTTTCTTCCGTTGGTCCTACCCAAAGCCTGTACGTTCCAGCTCCTCTCCTACGCAGCGGAGACAACAAGGTATAACCTTAAGTACATAACCTTGTAACGCTTCTTAAGAAAAAATCTTCTTGGTTAACTGATCAGATAGTGGTATTTGACATGTTCCACGTATCCACAACTCTCAAGTTCAGTGACAAACCGTTACTGGGCCCTACTATTGACAGAAACGATACTTCGACGGTCCCTCCAGCCTCTACAGTTTCTACAAGCGCGCAAGTTACACAAACGACAGAAACTTTAACTTCGATAACACAAGAAACCTTATCAACTTCCAGTAGGACCTCGTCTAGTATCGCTACATCCTCCGTTCCCATCACAAGTACTTGGACCGAAAACCCGACAACTGCAACATCTTCTCCTGATTCTTCGACTGAAAACTCGGTGACGACAACTGCAAGTCCAATTCTCACCACTCCTGGCTCGTCCCCTAATCAGAAGGAATTAGCGCAAATTCTTATATTCTTGACTTGGTTTACTGTTCTAGTCAATCTCCGCTATTAATGTAGCAAGTCTATAAAATACCTAGATAACGGTGGAAACGCGGTTTACATTAGGAAAGAATGAAGAACGCAATACATATTTTTTCTGTTTGGGTCAGGGCAACTTGTTAATTTTTCTCTTTACATCTTGTTTTTGTATTTTTACTTAAAACATAAATCTCTGCAGGGAGAGCCTGGGCTAAAACGCGGGACAAACCAAAGAAGTGGACACAAGGAAGGGGCGGACAACAACCTCTACCATTGAATTTTTCTTGAAGTTTTTCTTCATAATAGCAGCACGCCGACATAGACGAGGAAAGTTCAGAGTAAGGGGAAAGGAGAAATGAATTGTGTGTGAGCCGGGCTGCTTCTTAACGGGCGTCTCAAAACAAACCCCGTTAAGTTTCATTAAAGAGCAAGATAAAGGACGCGTGGTCTGTTATGCGTGTTTTTGTCTACTTCGGTCGAGATATACGATTTTCTAGCGCAGAGGGGAAGGAAAATTCAAAAGTAGGGAGTAGTGTAGTACAAGCGAATTAGAGCAGAGTTATACTTCACAATGCAAAAACAAACAAAAAATAGTGCATGGCCCAAATTCAGGTTTGTATCTTTATCTTTACCTCACTAATCGCTTTTTTGTTATTTGCAGAACTGCGTACGCATTACTGTAAATTCTGTGATCTGGGGAACACTTCCAAATCAACATTCACTCTTAGGTTTTCCCCACCCCTCAAAGCCTGTCACTGTAAACTTTC
Source organism: Lepidurus packardi (assembly GCA_023053545.1). Taxonomy (NCBI): domain Eukaryota; kingdom Metazoa; phylum Arthropoda; class Branchiopoda; order Notostraca; family Triopsidae; genus Lepidurus; species Lepidurus packardi. The sequence continues at coordinate 10,023,847 of JAKZAN010000002.1, forward strand.
AATTCTCCCCACTTCACATACGCCCTTGGTTACATCCCGCCATTAGTTAATTGAACCGGATAGGCTAACTGGTCTAAACACTCGCGGTACATACAGAAACATAATATTTCCTCCAGAGGGAAAGAGTTTCGAGGGAGAAACGGGCGGGGATGGATAGTGGATAGGGGGGCGGGGGCAAAAGCTGAGCTTAAATTTTGCCGTGTTTCTTTCAGACAAAAAGAGATGGTTAAAATCGTTCTCAACAACCTCTGTACCCTTGGCAAAAAATTCTTAGGTGTAAACAACAGCATGGGTAGGACTTTTCCCCCCACAAGGCAAAAAAAAGTGGGTTGACAAAAGAGAGGAAAAAAAGGTACCAGCGTTTCGTTTTTTAAATACAGCGACTGTCAATGCCAACTACAATACTACTTCATGAATGCGTAAATCGTTACACCTGCAGTTGGCGCTCTAAGAAAATCTAAACTTCTAATCGTGGAGATGAAGGTTGAAGGGGAGTGAGGGCGGGCAAGTAGGAAGAAAAGGAAGTATCAGCTTCAAGACAACCCTATCATACAATGCACAACGAACGAGCAAAAAACCAATCAGCTGAAAATGAACCGATCAGTCGAATCCAACGCTTACATTTGAATTTCACGCTGCCACCAAGCAACACGGCGGCGTCAAGAGAAAATTAAACAGAACAAAGACAGGGAAAACTGGGAGAGAGAGAGGGAGGGGAAACATAGTTCTGATTGGGTACTATTTAGCATGCAAAGACGTGACTTGTCGTCAGAAATCCGGAGGGGAGGCAGGGAGGAAAGGGGTCAACTATTTACAAAACTCCACGATATTTCTTTTCTCTTCTCTTGTTTTTTTTGTTTTTTTACTTTCTTTCTTACTGTTCCTAAAGTTAACGGTCAACCTTCACCCCCCTAACTCGCTCAACTCGTTTGCAGAGCAAAATTCTACATACTGTCCCATCTAAATTGACATGAGGTTATGACCACGACGCTACAGTGAAGAAAACAAGGTGGGAGGCGTGTTTGGTAGAGCAAAACGGCATTACTTTCCGTAAAGATGATGAAGAAATGCGAAGAAATTGGCTAGCCTGGTAAACTCCGGCAGCATTTTTTTCTTCTCTTGCTCCTTCATTTTGCTCATGCTTCAACTTGACAATGCTCAGCGGCTGGCCGAACATATTTTTTTTTAGTTTTCGTAGCCTCGGGCACTCGTTTTGCAGCACTACAGCGTGAAAACATCTAGCGCATTTACTACTCTTTAACTGGTTCAAATCTGAAGTTGAAATAAAAAGGCAGGCCAAAAAGCTGCTACGGATCAAGTATCTGTACAATCTCTTTCTTTGTCAACACTCCTTGCACGATTTCCCCGGACAGGTTCATTTCGCGCTTTTCTGGCAAATTGTAAACCAGACAATAAAAAGGGGCTCCACGGACACGAGACTTGACAATATCGTTCTCTTTTTTGCCACCAGGTGTTTTCTTGCGAGAACCCAATGCAAAACCAGGAGGCATTTACTTATTTAAGTGTTTTTCTTGTTGGGTTTTCGTTTCTTTTTTGGTAAACAGTGCAAAGAGCAAAGAGCGAGACTATAAGTAAACTTAAGAAAGAAAAATTTTAACTTTTTTTTAACTGATTTTGTTCCGTAATGCGTCTTGTCAAATTTTTTTAGGCTAACAAAGTTATGTTACATTTAAATGTGATTCACGTTGTCACTAACCCGAAGACAATCAACTATCTTGTCCGTGTCCCTGTCGCAACCAAACGCTCCCAAGACTCCAGTTTTCTAACTACGCTTTTTGCTTCTTTTATCGTTAATTTTTTTCAGTAGGTCGCAGCTTCAAATGTCCAATACTAGATACACTGCCTTAGTCTTTCGGTTTCTCAAAGCTTCTTTCTGACGCGGGTTAAACTTCTCGAAATCGAAGCGTGCTTCACGCTGATGCACCCGCCCCAGCTCCAAGTGTTTCTCCGCCTCCTCCAGTGCTTCCTTCACCATCTCCCCCGACGTTGGCCACGCCAACGCTGCTGTTACCACTGCCACTTCCGCTGGCGCCAGAGCCACTAGCAGATGCGCTTCCTTCACCAGGAACAGCACTGGATCCACTGATGGCTCCACCAGCTCGCACATGTGGTGGGATGAGAACCGAATTCAACATTGGCTGGATTTTTGACTCTGCAACAAGAAAATCAATAAATAATTACACAAAATAAATGCATATTATTTTAAGTATAATATATTCCAATCCGAGATTCCAACAACAATGCCCAAGTAGAGTACTTTTTTCCTCCTTATCAGCAGTGTTCTGTATATTTCAAAAAAGTTCTCATCCGATTCGATCATTTGGTCGGATCGGATTGTGATCTTCTCAGATCCGGATCTAAATTTTTATAGTTTTGCAGTATTTGATCGGATCGTCAGAAGTTGACGAATGATCGAAAAATGATCCCGGATCCGAAAAAAAAGATCAGGAACATGCTTACCAGGTAATACTTACTTTGCTAAGCTCTTCAGAGTATTACTGAGTAGTTTGAAGTCGAACATTTTGTACGAACTAACTTACCGGCTTCTGTAAAGTTGAACAATGGAGGTAATTCCCGTCCACCAGGCAGCCGGGTAAGGGGATCCCTTAGTTCGTCAAAGAAGGCATGAGCACAAGCCTCCAGCGGGGAAATACGTGCACTGGGCGTGTACTCCAGGAGACGCGACACCAAGTCAATGGCTTCAAGTGGTGTGCGGGCGCGGAATACCTGAAAACAGCGGAAAACGAGGCTTTTTAACGACTTTGCACTAAAAACTTCCCATGTGTCACAACTGTAATAATAAAAAAATGTTATGCATGCACAGGAATAAAAACGCCCCTACGCTACCCGATAAAGAAGGACAATCAGATGGGGGGAAACTTTCCGGCCACAGTCTAATTGGCAATTGCAAACGTGCGTAGCATGCTCATTGGGTTAGTTGCATGGTATTGAATGCACACGAGGTTTTTCAAAAATAAAAAAGGAGGGACTGGTATGCTTATGCCGTTTCCAAAATTAAAACGCTAAACCTTCCTGTTAGTACAGAGAGAGAAGAAGGGTCAATAACACGCCTCTTTCCTCTATGCACTTACATGAATTTGCTGGTGCCCTTTTCCCACTGTAATTTTTTCGAGCATTTGCTGCAAGAAAGTGCCCAAGTTGTGTCGAATTCGTACGCAATTGCGGTAAATGCAACAAGAGTTTCGTTTTACGTTCATTCGATCAAAGCAACAAAAAACAGGGAATAGAAAAGAAAAGAAAAGGAGAGAAAACAACATCAAATTCAATTATTCTTTGAACCCTGGCTCAATAACAAAATACCATCCAAGTGACCCCAAAACTTGGCCCCTTTCCTACGTTACAAGCAAAAAAAAAAGACTCTCCGAACTGCAAGAACAAAACGAAAAGATAAAAAAGAAAAAAATGGCCCAAAGCCTAGAGGATTGGTTATGAACGGCTTTACCTTTTGCCAAGGGTGAGCCTTAATTTGAGGAAATTTGAATTCGGTATAATTGGGATTCATTTCCCGTATCTGTTCCCGGGTGGGCGTGCCCAATACTTTGATAATCTCCACCAGTTGGTCAACACCGGAATCGCCTGGAAAGATGGGCTGGCCCAACAAAAGTTCGGCCAAAACACAACCAGCACTCCATACATCTAGACACAGCAGATCGAAAGGTCAAAGTGAGTCAAAAACTTCAATTTCCCGTATGTGTACCTATATTTGTGGTGTAATCGGTGGCTCCGAAAATGAGTTCAGGTGCCCGGTAGTACCTCGAGCAGATATATGACACGTTGGGCTCGCCTTGTATCAAATGCTTGGCGCTCCCAAAGTCGCACAGCTTTAAAACACCAGATTCAGGGTCCAAGAGTAAGTTTTGAGGTTTGATATCTCGATGACAAATGCCTAACGAGTGAATGTAGGCCAGACTGCGAAACAACTGGTACATGTACAACTGCAAGACAGAAACCATAAACATGTTTAACAATGACTACGCACCACTAATCGAATTTAATTAAATAACATTTTCTAAATAAAAGATTCACTAAATAACATTTTCTTGTAAGTCTTTCAATTCGACGTTTGGATCTTACCTTGATGAAACTAATGGGGATCGTTTGTTTGGATTTGCTGTAATGCCTGGCCACTTTGTACACAGTTTCGGGGATATACTCAAGGACCAAGTTGAGAAAGACTTCATCCTTCTGTTTAACAAAGAATGTATAAAAATATATATAAAAAATAAAGCAAAGTAACGTTGTACACAATGTAACGTGAAAAAAGTTCCTAGAAGCGGAAAAAATGCCCCTCAAGTATACGAATTTGGGGTGCACGCCCAACTTACTTTTTCTCCGCTTGAATAAAAGAAGTATTTGAGTTTAACAATATTGCAATGCTCCAATCGTCGCATAATTTGAAGTTCACGATTCTTGAAGCGTTTGTCTTGCAGTACTTTCTTAATGGCCACCAACTCGCCAGTATCGCATAGCTTGGCTTGGTACACAACACCAAAACTGCCATTGCCAATCACCTTAGCGTCCATATATGACACTTCCTGAGGTCGGTCCGGGCCGGGGCCAGGAGTCGCCACGACCGTCGTAATCTTGTTACCATCTTTACCTAAATAATTGCAAAAACATGCAAAAATTATTGCATCACTGTCTTAACTCGACATTCCGTGACGTAAATACGATCCGAACCAAGATTTCCCAGTCTTTCAACGTTCTCAAAGTCAGTCTGAAAAAGCCAATTGCACCCAATACTCGTTACCCAGACAACCACTCTCAAGTCTTTCAATTTTAGCGTTCTATGCTTGCTTAATTCCAACTTTTTTCTTGTACTATTCTTGGGGGATATAAAGTACGTTTTAAAACCCCCTCGCTTGCTAATCTGCTTCATTGCTAGGCATAACTTGTCTTCTTCTTACTTTCCATGCTCTTTAGTTTCCAAGCCTAAGCCAATGCCATGGTTGCCATAAAAGCACGTTTTTTACTTTATTTTTTAGGGCACAAAACTGTCCTATTATTCACTAACCTTGGCCATCGATTTCGCCAGAATGACATAATCTCTTCCCTCAATACATCCCAGTTCCAAGGAACTCTGGACTAGATTATCTCGCTTAACCTTTTCAATCTCTCTGTGTCGTTCTGTGTTTTCGTCTCCAGGACTTTGCTGGCAGAAGCCAGCGCAGCGCCTGTGGTTTGTGCCAGTGCAGCTATCTTGACCATGAACCTAAATTTAGGCTGCGAGAGCGATCATTTCCACTGCCATCTTCTTGGCACCCTGAAACCGCGCTTTTCTACGTTCCTCGTTCCCACAAACACCCCGTCAACGGGTTGGTAAATCTCAAAAGGGATATAAACAAAGCCCAGCTCCCACGCTACCTATGCAAATTGTTTACACTTCACTGAATGAACTGAATAAACGAGATTCAAGGTAAAGACCTCAGGGGACGCGAAAAGCTTACAGAGATGGTGTTTGAACTGCTGGTAAATGCGCTTAATTTTGTCGAATCCGTACACGTATTCCAAAGAAGGATCCCGAAGACGGTCTTTGGCACATATGGGCAGTAATTGTTCGGTGGGGACGATAAAATCCTTGGTCGTAACACAATCACCCGGTTCACACGCTGCAAGGACAACTGGTGCAGCAGTGAGCGGCTGCTCTGGGATGACAAGGAATCGTTGGGAGGGTCGGCACGACACGTGGGCGTTGCGGACTCTACGCCTCAGCTCAGATTCAGAGTAACTGTTATACCTCTCGCGTTCATAGCCCAGCAATTCGGTGGCTGTTGCTACTGCTCTCACCGATGCTGTGGAAACAACAGCACCAGGCGATTCCTGCACTCCGGAAGACGTCGATTTGGACTTGCTCGCTTGCAGCTCTGGTACCGTTAACACAGTCACAACGGCTCGCGCCAGTGGGCGGGGTTCAGCAAGGGCGACTGGGACTTTCAAAACCGTCTTCTCCGATTCGTAGGCCTTCAAATGAGCTTTGATCCGAGCGATCTTCTTGCTCACCCGACATTTAGGAAGCCAAGTAACTTTGCCATTGCTCTTGGGTGCTTGTGTGGATGTTTCCAACTCGGGTCGATGCGAGTCGATGGCCATTATTTTGATACACTTAATTGCCTACCATTTTAAAACCCAGATCCATATATTGTCCGCATAAGTAGAGCAAAAATACAACAAAAACAAATTGGGAGACGAGCTTGTTTTTGACTTTTTGTTTCTAATTATTAGTTTGGCAACAGTATTGCTCACAAATAAAAAAAAAACAAGTTGGGGGCCCTGAGCACGTAGAATCACACTTTAGAAGAGGCAGAAATTCCGAGCTCCGGACTCTCCCTCACTCCAAAGCCAACTGAAACTCGAGACAGAAACCCCCCATTCTTCTCCTTTCTTCTTCAAGCCGCATCCTCTCGACCTCGTATACTTGAAACCTCATTTGCATGACACGTATTATCACCTCGGTGCCCAAGTTGCCACCCACACACAAAAAAATATTTTAAAAATTATTCCGTGTTTACTCCAGCGCGAGTATTTTCCCGCATTTATTCCGGGATTAGTTCTCCCATCCGTTTTCGTCCCTCGCCGAACTGAAAACTTCCAAGTGTTGACTCCCTTTTGTTTCACGTGATCATGCAGTGCTTTCTGGCTGGGACCGCCACCGAAAACGAGGCCAAATGACGACGTCAACGACGTCCCCACGAAACCTTTACCTCCAAAGATGTCCTACCCATAAAACCCCGCCTTTTTTCGCTGACGTAATCGGTCTTAACGCAAAACAGCCACAGACTTGGCCAAAGAGTTCTTCCTCAGTTCAAAAGTTCGCAACGCTAAAAAAACAAGACAAAAAGTTACTTCTGCCAGCGCCGCCAACTTCGTTTGCCATTTGCTTCCAAAAGCAACTCTATGGGGGGCGTGAGGCGTGGCAAAGACACAAAAGAAGCATGAAAAAGCTTCGTCGGCGACCGAGATGGAGTTAAATAACTTCGTTGCTGGCTGCAACACGTGTCCATCAACGTTTACTAATCTCGCTGTACTCTTGGCAGATATGAGCCACCTTAGACACGTCGTGCAACGGTAGCGAGGTTGGGCTGCTTTTTCCACTTTTCTAACTATGCAAACGACCTTTTAAATTTCCCTAGGGAACCCATGGCTATGTTCGCTCTAATGAATGTGATGCTGCCAAGATCACCCCAGAATATTAAACAACTATAGCCATAAAAAAGCTTTACACCCTAAACAACGTAACAGAATTAAAAAATGGGGATGAAGGTAAACGTCGAGAAAGGGAAGTGCCGAATATACTTCAAAAGCCTAATTATAGCCCAGCAGGCCATGGGCCATTTGCCATGTAGGCCATACGATTTCATTAAGACAACCGAAGGAAATGAAAAACAAAATGTAACTGAAGGGCAAGAAAAATTCCAAAGTTTTCCGTCAACAAAACGATGATGCATTTAGTGCCTAATCCTCCAAAACGTAGGTATTTTCTCTATTCTCTGTAGAACACCTGCTGCCACTTACACGCACTCTGTTGCTCAAGGGATGCACTTGACTAAAAGATCCGATCTGGTTCTTTTGCACTGCATTGCAGAGCTTTTCCCTTCCATGGCATGTAAACCATCATAACAAAAAGGAACAAAAACAGGAAAAAGAGCAATATAATCTTGTCACACCTAATGCTTCTGAAATTACTGTCATTTCTCAACAGCAGCCATGCTAAAAATATACCATGAACTCTCCAAACGCAACAAATAACGCAGACCGACGAGTTCAAGTTGATGCCACTGCATAGCAAATTGCCATCCATCACATTTACCGAAAGCCCTCCAGCCTATCACGCCAACCCAAAAGACTTCAAAAACCAAATTTGCGCTGCAAATGACAACGATTTGGAAACGCACCCTGGCTTCCATTAATTTTCTTTTTTTATTCGCCCCACCTCCCGAATGGAGAAAACTGACAACGAATGGCATCTAAATTCAGAACTGAACATGCGTATGTTCAATTCTGAACTTAGATGCCATTACAAAGCGAGTCCTATCCCATTTTAAATTGAAATGTCGAATTTGATTTGATTAGGCCAAGTTGGGCGCAATCAAAGAGACAAATCTGGGACCTAGACCGGGCAAAAGTTTGTTCCTTGTTCGCGAAGATATAACCTTTGTGCTCAGGTGTGGCATCTGAACCCGAACCCTCGACCTGCCCCTTTTTCGGTCGAACCCTCTTTCGCCTCAGTCCCGCGCCGTCCCCAATCAATAATCGATCCAGGTACAGCATACAAAGAACAAAGCATGCAACCGGCAATCAGCCAGAAACCTGCGGAAAATAACGCATGGAAACCTGGACAAGTCCTTTTTTGTTTCCCCGAGATGAGCAATGTTTAGTACACATTAGTATGGCCCTAACAACTGCATAGGGCCCCCCAGCAAAAGAGAAAAATCAATGCAACCTTCAATCGCTGGCCGCCCACAAATAATTAGGATGTTTCGCAAGCCTTAAGGGCAACAATACCAAACGAAAGGGAAGCCTTGCCAGAGCCAACATATGTTTTGATACCCAATCGAAAATAAGGTGCCGTATAAGGCACCAGTGCAAGCTATTTTAGGAATCTTAGCCTGAAAAACACTCGACTTGAGAACTCGCGTTCCTGGCTCTGTTACCTTGCGTACATGCATGAGGTCTTTGGGGATAATAGATTTTTCTTTTTGGTCCTTTAGTTGCGTTAGTAACCACATCTTTAATAAAAACCTGAGCTCCCTCCCACCCCTTACAACAAAAAACACGGAATACGGAAGAAAATAAGCCCGGATGAAGAGCAACCACTCAACGGGTTACCTTGCTTACTTCAGTACGTTATTTTCCAGACGAGTCGAAGCAAGTTCAGTCGTCACCGCATGATTTAGTAGGAAAACGTCCGTAGCTATTCCCCGGACCTAGCAGTACTTGTTAAATTAGATTTGTCCGGTTTGGGAAAGGCGATATTCCTTGTTGCTTTTAACGACTGGACTTGTCGGGGGAGTGTCTTTTTCCTCCTGATAAGAATACTTGAAAAGGCACCACCAAACAGTGCAAGACAGTGAAAGCCAAAACGCCACAAAGCTCTTCCTTTTGCGAAAGATCGATATCTTTATGTATAATCAAACACGGCGAACCTGCTCTAGGAGAACCAGCCGAGTGAATAGAATCCTGAGGATGATGTGTTGGAAGGATTTTTTTAATGGCCTACATTTCTAACTTTTCTAAAGGACTCGCGCTTCCTTTTACAACATCAATTTCTTTGCTTGGGGATAAAATGGGTACATTAAAAAAACTGAGATTAAACGAGAATTCTTTCTCATTAAATTAGTTTGGAGGAAGATGTAGCTTTGGGACCCGAAGTCGTGAAGTATTATAGCCCTCTTGAGAAATATCAATCAATGAAAGCAGATAATAACAGCTGTTGCTTCTAATTACATGAAGTCCTTTGCTGGAGTAGGGTAATTAATCGAGCATCCAATCCACAAGGGGTTTCCCCCAAGGTGACCATCGCTGGCTAAAGAAAACTGGAAATAGGAACCGTCCGTAGTTTTCCGCACAAAAAAAAAATGAATAAAACATAAAATAAAAAACTATATAAAAAGTTATTTCAAATTTGGGGAAATGACATTAAATCTACTTGGTTGGCAGTAAAGAGGCAATGGGAAGATCAATAATTTTGGAAGCAATACAAGCTCATTTGGGCAGGTCGTGCCTAAACGTCATGACGTCATCAAAGCGCTCAATACACCTGACCTGAGGAAGAGAACCTGATGGGCGAGTTTGTGAGGGTTTCCGGAATGATGTTGAATGGCAACGTGCTCTGCTTCCATAAGGTAGTCATACTAATCTGCACGGAATAGCTCAATGCTGTAAACTAACGCTGGCAGAGAAAAACTTGAACAGTATCTGATGAATGTATCTGATGAAAGGACTTTCCTTTTCTTGCTGCTGCAAAAGGCTTTTTCAGCTTGAGTTTTAAAGTTCAGAGACTGGAACATAGACAAACATTAGATGAACATCACAAATCACTTTCATTTGGAAGAATGGAGGTTAGTTAAGTCGCCAAAAGCCCAGCTTGCAATATATACTTCAACCAAGAGTAAGTTTACTCGTATCCATGTTCCTTTTTTCCTTCTTTGGGAGAAGACATAAAGCACTCTCGACGGTAACAAAGACAACCTACTGCATATCCACAAACTGGAACCAATGTAACTGGTAAGAAAAACTTCCGAGAATAGCTTGAACCTTTACAATCAAGACTAAGTGGGTCCTGTTTCCTCAGACGCTTTAGGTCTGTGGTAGACCATGTGAACTCAAGGTGCTCGGTTCCAAATTTACTTGGAATTATGTATTCCTTGGTTCAAGCTTGTAATATGCAGTAGGCAATAGCAACATCTATGCTGCGTGGAACATGGATACGACAGATTCTTCTTGGTTGCTATGGTGGTTACTAGGTCAAAAGACACGGATTACTAATAAGGCTTTACATGAGTTTTTAAAGCCTTTTCTTTTTATCTCATTTCAAAGGGAGCTTTAGGTTTTCACAAACTTACTACTAATCTTCATTCCTCCAAAAGGCGGATTCAAAGCCGTTTTGGCACCTTCAGCAAACGAGGTTGTCCTAGGTCTTCCGCTCATCTTTTATGAAAACTAATAAGTAGATCAGTTTTTGCAAAGGAGGACCACTATGGCATTGTAATTTGGTCCTTTCCGTTGACAGGCTCATGAGCGTAGGCTAAATGAAGAGAACACGGTCAAACACTGGAGTGAATTAGACAAAGCAAATTATCTAGCCACAAATCCACATCCCAAGATCTAAGCTGTGATTATTATATTTCGATAAGGAAAAGAAGTCAGAATTGCCACGCACGTCTCAGACTCCTGTCCTGTCACACTTTTCTATCAGTTTTTAGGCCTGGGCGAACCTAGACCTACCCCTCCTAACCAATTTGGTTTGACTAGCACCACTTATTCACTCATTTCACTATGAATGTCATACGTCACTATGCTTCTCCATTCCAATTTCACCCCAGTAAACTCACGGAAAAGTATATAAATTTCGCTGTACAGCCTACCTTAGTTCACACTTGCAACGCTAGCTACGGCCTCCTGTCCTGGACACTTGACTTGCAGTTTAGCCAGAGCGTAGTCGATTCAACCAATACCAGACGGGCTTACAAAGGGACCATGGCTTCCTTATGACGATATTGACGTTATACTTGTGTCTCAATATCCTTAACAGATGGCAGGAGTAGCCCGAACTTAAGAGAAAATCAAGACCACGTGACTTAACCCCGGAGGGAAATAAAAACTTCTCCCAAATATGCGTTGCAGCAGAGCAGTTTCCATGTGTTGTATTTGTAAAGTCAAAAGTTGAGTATCGTCATACACATTTGTGCCGAAGTTAAGCAAATAAGTCCGATAGTCGCTTTCTGAATTGAAAGTCTTCGGCGAAATTAACAACATTCAGCTCGATTGAAGTGAGGCGTGAGGCCCAAAACTTGTAATTTGACAACACTGTCAAAATATTACCATATATGATTACATTAGAATGTAAGATTTTGACAATTCAGCAGAAATGTCGCATCCAGACTCCAAGGTCCGCTTTGGCAACTGGCTTTACAGGCAATTTTACAATTAGAGTACCTATGTGCCCTCGAATCTTTTGCGGTTAGCAGAGATGTTAAAACTAACGGGAAATACCGCGTGACGAGACGAGAAGAGACGTGGAAATAAATACGAGTAATTTTTGTATTTGCAGTCCAAAAACACCTGCTCCATCAACGCAGTAGGTGACTTCGCTTTGCAGGAGGCTAACATAAGAGACGTCACAACGATTAGGAAAGAGCCGCACGCAGTACAGAAACGCACGATATTTGAAACTACAAATCTAGCTGTGCATCACCAGATCTGCGGTGAAAGTAGACGTGCTAGTAAGTTAGTTATCATTTTTATCTAGCAGTTATCTCACGCAAACAGAACTACATTATCTGACAGGGATACTGTATCAGTGGTTTTTTGGAGGGTCACACTATTACTGATTTTGCTCTCGCAACTTTATTTACTGTCTGAGTGGTCACGCCAGACCAGTTAACTTAGTTCAGACGTGTTACCGTTTTTACTCGTTTGGTTCAATAAAATCACAATGCGTTTACTTGCCAATTTAATGTTCTTCTGTTTCCCTGCTTTGATATGGGTGGGCTTTTAGTCCTTACTATAGCTTATTAGTAATGTTATATCTCAGGTTAAAGACTGTAGTCGTGGCTTGTTAATTCTTTTTAGGTTGCCCTTTACAAGGTAAACTTTAAAAGTAGACAAAAATGGGTCTTTTGTCATCTGCTCAGCTAAAACCTGGATTCCGGTTCATCTGTGGGTCTACTTATCGTTCATGTATATTTGGGATTCTTTTAGTCTTGATTCAAGTGATACTTTACAGAAAGATCACAGCTGCACCACAAGCTCCGCGCTTTCAATCGCTGCTAAAGGTAAAACAAAAAACGCTTCAACCTGGACTTGTTAGCCACTGCACGGGTAAATTTCGGTTCTTCGGTGAGATTGGGTATTGCACGGGACTCATAATAACACTTCTGAAACAGCTGTCGTTATCGATGCGTTACTTTCATCGCAATAATTAGAAAGATAATTTTGCCACTTGAACTCATTTATGATGAATCTTTTCCCAGGGCATGGAGCAAGGAGAAGCACCTACGTGGTACGAGTATTACACTGGCGCTGGTATCAAATCTGGATTGGTTCCTACCGATCAAGTATATATTACGTTTATTTTAACCAACGTATCCTTAACGATACTCGTAATTAGGGCTTTATGCTTAACGGTAAACCGATCTGGATTATGAGCGGAACTCTTCATTACTTTCGAGTACACCCGGATTACTGGAGGGACCGCCTCCTTCGATTACGCGCCGCAGGCCTGAATGCTGTAGAAACGTATGCATATTGGAGTCTAATGAAACTTCGTTGTGTACGGAGTAATGCTAACTTTCATTTTCAGGTACGTTCCCTGGAACTTGCATAACCCCCAGCCAGACATATTTGATTTCGGTGAGGGAGGGAACGATATGTCGCCGTTTCTGGACGTAGTAAACTTTCTAAAAGCGGCACGCGAGCTGGATCTCTTTGTGATTTTCAGACCTGGTCCTTTCATTTGCGCCGAGTGGGAATTTGGTGGCTTACCCAGGTAACATTCATAGCGAACTATCCGGAAAATCAAGGAATCATGACAACTTTTGGTGCAAATTAGTTGGCTGCTACGAGACCACAGCATGCAAGTAAGGACGTCATACGCCCCCTACCTGGCACACGTCCGAGCCTTTTTTGAAAAGCTTATGCCGTTAGTCAAGGATTACCAGTTTGACCAGACTGGCGGCCCCGTTATTGCAGTGCAGGTATAGTTTGCCTGACTCTTATCGCGCGTTCCACTGGCTGCACTGGTGCAATATTTTTGGCACTCAGTGTGTAAAGATATACATGTTTGACACACTGAGTGCCAAAAATGTTGCACCGTGCAGCCAGTAGAATGTGCGTAAGTGTGTATAGGGGGTTCCACTGGCTGCACGGGTGCAATATATTTGGCACTGAGTGTGTCAGTCATGTATATTTTTACACACTGTGCTCACATACTAATTGCGAAAAATATTGCACCAGTGTAGCCAGTGGAACGTGGTATTACACTCGTATAAAAGTACTGAAATGGGCAGGAAGAGGAAATGGAAAAATTGCAAAGTTGCTAATTATGGATTTGTCTAGATTGAAAACGAATACGGTGCCTTTGGATACGATGACGCACCACGTGATAAAGCGTACCTACAGTGGCTCATGGATCTGCACAAGGAACTGGGCATCACGAGTATGTTCTTTACGTCAGATTCCCCAACCAGTACCAAGGACTGGGGCGCCATTCCTGGAGGTAAGCTATAAATAAAACGCCTCAATAAGTGGAAAAGTCACCTGATTTTTTTACCCGCTCGCGTAGCCCTCCAGACAGCCAACTTTCAAAACAATGCCTACAAAGAACTAGACGCCTTACGTCAGCTGCAGCCCAACATGCCTCTAATGGTGACAGAGTACTGGACAGGCTGGTTCGATCACTGGACTGAGGCGCATCACACTACAACTGTGCTAGGTATGACAAATTAGTTGGCAAATTTGCTCTGATCTAAATTGACAAAGCATGACAAATTACTTGTCCTGGTTAGACTTACAATTCTAACGTTTGTTTTCATAATTTGGACAGATTTCAGTTCGGTATTAACAGACATCTTAAACCACAATTCCTCCGTTAATTTTTACATGTTCCATGGTGGAACAACCTTCGGTTTCATGAACGGAGCCAACGTAGCCAACTCCGATAACAATAATTATCAGCCAGACGTCAACAGCTATGGTAAACAAAACAAAACAAAATACAAAAATATTTACGACGTAGCAAAGTTTCGGTCCATTTGATCGTGGTTTGCATTATTATTAGATTATGATGCGCCACTAACGGAATGGGGTGATTACAACACAAAGTATGATACCTTGAAAAAAATTTTGGCTACATACCAGCCAGTTCTGACTAACACACCAGAACCACCCGCATCGCCAGCAAGAAAGGCTTACGGAACGGTCGCGTTAACCGCAGCTCTAAGTTATGTGGATCTCATTAATCAAGTCGTAAGTGCAAAGCCCTATTTATAATAGGCATGCTCTAATTATACCGCACGCTTCCGTTCCCTCTCTTTTTTATTTATCTATATAATTAAAGCCAAGCGAGTTTCGAGAGATATCGAGTACCGTCAAAGCTATGGAAGACTTGGACGTAAATAACGGGAGTGGACAAAGCTATGGATTTGTCATCTACCGAACGACTCAAGATCTTAGTCCAGAGAACTATTTACTTGTCAGAGGTCACATTCGTGATCTCGCGACGGTTTTAGTCAATGGAAACCGACTTACCCCTAGAGTGGGCAGTTCGGCAGAATTGGATCTTTTTGGATCCTGGAGGAAGAGGTAAGTTTATTGGACGGCTTAAAACCTACCCTTCTCCTGACAGACACTAATGGCTGATTGTGTTCGTGGTCAATGGTTCAGGGATTCTATTTTCAACTTTACGGGATTAGCGGAAACACAGCCGAGAGCTTTGTTAGACATCATGGTTGAAAACTTGGGGCGAAATAATTT
The DNA here is from genome assembly GCA_023053545.1 of Lepidurus packardi. Taxonomy (NCBI): domain Eukaryota; kingdom Metazoa; phylum Arthropoda; class Branchiopoda; order Notostraca; family Triopsidae; genus Lepidurus; species Lepidurus packardi. Next base: position 10,039,081 of record JAKZAN010000002.1, read on the forward strand.
CGGTAAGCCGCACAACCTAATCCAACGTAAAGGGCTGTGGGAAGGACCCGTTCTGTTGGGCTCGGCAGTGACAAGAAAAACTCTGGTCGGACACGAACTGAGCGACTGGGAAATCATAGCTTTGGAACTGAAAGGTCCCTTTGTGCGAAAGTACGACATTCCTACATGCAGTTCTTCTGATTATTAACGGATCTTTTTTTGCTGTTCGCTAGTTTGCAGGGATGGAAGTCATTACCGAGCGATTTGAGGGGGCCTATCATGGTGAAAGGCACTTTTAACGTTGAAGGAGCTCCTGTAGACACTTTTTTGCTCATGGAAGGCTGGGGCAAGGGTGTAGTCTTTCTGAACGGCTTCAATTTAGGGCGGTATTGGTCTGCGGGACCAACAAAAACACTCTACATTCCTGCGCCTTTACTCCTACAAGGAGAAAACACGGTAATTTGATTACTTCTTGTAAAATAAGGGCTTCTTCGAACTCCATAACGTTTGCATGTTTCATTCTAGGTTGTTATATTCGAACTCTACCAAGCGAAAGCTGATATATCCTTGGTAGATGCAGCCCAGCTGGACTAAAATGTCTTTCCGGAATGTTTGGAGATCAGAAAAACATGCCAACTGTGTTATGCAGTTTGCATTTATTGTTGCGTGCATTTATTTGGTCCCTTGATCGTGTGATTCTTGATTAATTTTGTATTGCTAGTGAAATTTAAATGAGTGACAATATTGACTACTGTATTCTATAAGTAATTGTTGCTTAACTGATAGCCATAAGGTACGGGTTATATAAGCCTTGGAAGTTTACTAAGTGGGTTGCTTCCCTGAGGAATTTATGTAGTTTTTGACATATTGAGACATACAGTTTTGAAACGACAAGATCTTTCCTTATCTCTCCAAAACGAGCGTTATGGAGAGATAATATATGGAAGGACAGAGTCCATAAGTGTGGCTTTGCTCGGGATAACCAAGAGTTTTCCCCCTATGTTGGGCCTAAGATAGCCTAAGTTAATGTGTGTGTAAAGCCCTTCTGATGTGATCTACGGGGTTACGTAAACTGTCACGCAGGGGTAAGGATTAAAGGTCCTTCAAACCGAGGAGGGACACCTTTTCATTTGACGAGTCATTTTCCTTCTTCTTGAAAACAGCCAGCTTTCGTCAAACCCTAAAATCAATATTAGCTATCGAAAAAAAGCCCTACACAAACTTTTAAACGTCCGCGGCCTCGTTCTCTCAACAACTGTATCATTTGCATAACACAGGACACGCCTAAAGACGCTGGGGAAAAAAACGTGAGCTCTTTCCGAAACATGAAAACTGAGCGAAGAGCTATTGTGAGTTAGGCCAAGTTCCAATATCCGCTTAGGACCTACGGGCGTGCAAAGGAAAGGTGAAAATGGCCAGTAAAGGTATTCAACACACCCTTTGGGACCTATGGAAGATATTGAGACCTCATAACACGTCTGCTTCAGAAAGTAAATGGATTGCTTAGGGGATAACAGTAAGTAGTACAACAGTACCTGCAATTGCGTTTTATTTCCCCCACTCGTGTTCATCGTCAACACGTAGGCTTTAAAGTCTATTATCCAGCTGCCAGTTATGTGTCCAGTTGAGCTACAACTCGAGATTGAGGACCTCGATTATCTCTCGTCTTCACCCGTGCATAGCTTTAAAAGCGAGAGGTCGAGTGTTATCGGATAAACTCGAGCTTGTACTCGGCAACAGACAGCGGCTTTCGAAGAAAGAAAACAAAAGTTGTCAAGTTTTTGCCAAACCAATTAAACCTCTTTCTGGAATGATGTGCACTTCACTTCAAACCATTCGTCTTATTTCGCCAGATGTATTTCCAGTCCATGTAGCTTCTAACTTGTCTGTTGCAAACAAGTCACATTGAATATTCGCGAAATATTCACGTTGAGCTATTCGTGAAATGTTTCACCTTAGCTTGCCAAAGCTTTTAGCTAATTTGAAAACGCCATGTCACTCATCCATAAATCCCTACCTCGAAAAAATAATGTTCTGAAGTACTTTTTTCCCTTGAGATGCTAACAAAGGTGAACATCTCGGCAAGCTTGACAAGAAAAGGGAAACTTTTTGTTCCCCTGACATGCGTTATTCCGTCTCCCAAGACATAAGAAACTTACAATATCATAAGATCTCTTAGTCTCCAGAAGCCTGTAATCGGAGAAAAAAATTACACGGATCGCACTCGGCATCATTCAGCGCCGAAATGACAGGGTATGCCGAAATGACAGGTGACAAGAGCCTAAAGCGATAGTTTGATCGTTTGATAGCAATGAACTTTATATCTCGACTATAAGCGACTCGAATTCAGCGGGTCAAAGCCAAGCCTCGGTTGACTATAAGAAGTCGAACCCATGCACAGAAGTCACGCAACTCTCGAATTTCAGCAAATTTGATATGTGGTATCCTCTCCTGGGGGTTATACGTCATTTACGCAGCTTCTATACGCTTCTCCGACCTTGAAATAACATATCCATTGTCGTTTTAAATTACGAGATTAAATCTGTCTTTTCATGACGCATAATTTTCTTAGTAGGGTTTGCCAGCCCACGCGTTTAACAATAAATCATGACTCAAAAGGCCAAACTAAACTAAAGGAAAGGAAACAGGCTTCTTGTCTTGCTATTCCAACTGAACCCAAGCATATCTACAAGGCGCATTTGAAAGGAACTAGAGCTTCAATGGACTAAATTCCGTTTGGCTATAGGCGGGCTCCACTACGACCATGACATTCAATTCGGGGATATAACAAAGCGCCAAAAAGGAAGTCATCGCGGGACCACAGACAACAAGCTAAGTAAGAGGTTTTTGGTTGATAAATTGCAACCAGCCGTAAAGTCTAATGGCGGTGTCTTTCAGCGTATCAAAATCTTCCAATCTTTACTCTTCCTCTATGCTTCCTTACACCATAGTGCAAAAAATAAAAAAAATGAACATCTGTCGACAGCTCAAGAAAAAGACGTAAATGACCAGTTACACAAAAAGTACGAGACGGGGACACAACGATTTTGCAAAACAAACTGTTTACAAGGCATTTCACGTATACTTATACCACACACACCAGACGTGTCGTAAATTTTACAAACACATTAACCCTACAAGTGAACGTCTCGAATTCTATTTTGCTTTCCCTTCGCAGCCTTAAGGAATAAGAAATACAAAAAAGAAGACGAAAAAATAGCCTAAAATATCTGAACCGGTTTCTTGGGGGGGAGGGGGTGCAAAGCACCAGCACGCGGTTAAAAACTTAACAAACTTGAAGCATCCTATTTCGCACTTTTATCTTGGAACAAGCTGAGGAAATCCTTCGCCAACAAACACGTTAACGATTATCTGTTTCTCATGTTTCTTACGGAGAAGACATCCCGCTGGTGAAAGCATCGTTTAAGGGGGCGGCGGCCCTAGTATTACCCGTAGTTTGAACTGTCGGCCAAAATCGACTATTTTTATGAGAAAGACAAGCCTGCCACAAGGCTCTTCTGGACTTCTTTCGTTAGCATAATTGCCAAATTTGGTGCAAGGGAAACTGGCCATTGACGGAAGTGGAAAAAGATTCATAGTCCTAGTGTGTGGTCGTATACGGACTTGCATGTGACTCCTTAACTTCCTGAGCTAGGCAATTACCATTTCAGCAAGACTACAGCTATACAAAAGCCATGACTATGGACCCCCCACTCCACCACCAAGATCTTGTGCAAGAGCATACGTGCCACATATAAAAAAATTGAAGAACTCCGGAAGAACTAGGTTAAGGTTCCATGCTGGTGAATGCACAGCATCGCTGCTGGATTTATATAGGGAAGGGTGAATAAATCATCAACCGTCGTCACATAACCAAATGTTTTCTTAAGGGTTTTTGTCAATACCACCATAGGAGACTTTAAAGGAAGCAATAAGATTACAATGGAAAAATCCGTTACGAATTTTTTGCTCGGAGTTTGATGCCAGAGACTGATACGGCAAGTTGTTACAAGTTTGCAAAGATTTGCTTTTGGTTGCATATATCTATCTATATCGACACCCGAAAAGGGGACAAAGGAAAGAGTAAAAGAGCTAAGCAAAAAGAGAAAAAGTTAAGTAAAAAACGGAGCAATAAAAGACGGAGTCTGATGGTTCTTCTGATGGTTTTTGGCCCTTTGAACAAACGTCCGAGTGTCATTTTTCAAGAAAGAAAGATAGCCAGAGTCTTATTGCAGGGTGTGCGGATATTTGTTACAAGGCGTTGGTTGACTCAACCTAAATTTACAGTCACAGATCAGAATAACACACCAATTACTCTTCATTTTAAGCTTCCATAGCTCAAACGAGCTTGATTGTTCCTAACAGTGCCACATTGATTTCAACTTTTTTTTTCTTTCTTCTTTTTTTAACAAAACTATTAACTCTCTGTTACACATAGTTTAGCTTTTTTCATGTTAAAACGCCTAAGGAGAAGTGCACAGTTTATAGGAGACCATGTCAGCCTTTTTTTCTTAACACTTTTCGTTTTCTTTAACACTTTTAAAACCCCGAACCCAAGCCCCCAATAGACCGTGATGGGTCAACCAGATATAGCCCTTGACGTGCCTACGATATCTAAAAAAAAATAGAAAAAAAATCGGCTTTTAGTTTTAATAACGAGCCGCGGTTTAGGCGATATTCCTGTATTGAATATCACGTATTTTTTTCTTGATTAGCTCATAGCTTTCGTAAGGAATATGAAAAACGATAATAGGAAGGCTTTCAAAAATAATTGGTGGGTCTAAGTAGAGGTGCTGACTTCATTTACGTTGCACAGTACAGAAGCCCGGGCCTATCGACGCTTTTAGAACCGACCGTTTGCCCATATATATCTTGTGAGCATAAAGGCTACGAACTATATATGGTCAAACGGATGCCAGCTACAACTACAACGCTTTCACATTTCCCGGCATGACATCCCTCCGAATTTTTTACTTTATTTTTTAGCGGCCACTTCTCCCAACTCGCATAAAAACAGAGTTATTCTCAACGTCCAAAGAGAGGCTTTATCACTTGTCGTACTGCCAACATGGCCATCCACCATTTTCAAGAAAAAAAACCTGCGCGTCACGTTCATTTGCTCTAAGAAATATTCTATTCTGTCCTGTTGGAAACCAATATATTCTTTAAAAAAAAAACTAAGAAAAGGGGAAAAAATGTTGAGCTTTGCTAAGTTTTGCCCCTTTTTCAAAGTCAGGCTGGTCAGAACGCTAATAAAGGCGTGGCAAGTTTATTCTACTTAGTCAACATGATCATGATTCAGCAAAGTGAGTTTTGCTGGGTGCGTTTTTGTTGAACTTTTTTTGAATGGTTTTGTTGAACTTTTTTTTTTACTTTTGGTCCCAAGGAGTTGGAGAATTCACGTGGGAAAAACCGGATGATCCAAGCTTGGGTTAAACGGAATTTAATACCAACACCCCTGTCCATAGTCCAGTCAATGATTCACACAAAAGAAATTACACAGTAACACACATAAGAAGTATGCAACCAAGTCCAATTCGGCGTGGGTGACAAATAATGTATGCCCATAATAACCTGACGTCATGGCTTTTCGTACGAACTCGAGAGAAACACGTTACAACGTATAGTGTCAGCCGGTATTTTTAGTGAAAGACGTCGAGAGAGTGAGACAAGGGAATGGGGGGGGGGGGGGAGGTTTCATAAATGCGTGGAGCACATGTTTAGTAAAATTAGTCGTCATGCCGGCTGACAAACATAACCAGCACGAGAGGCGGAGTCTACAATTTTTCCTTGGGATTGTTTGTATCTAAATCCGCCTGTGCGATAGTCGCAAAACTTGATTCATCAATACAAATAAAACGCCTAAAATTAGCTCCGTTCCGAAGCTCCGTTTATACATGCAAAAATATTTGCGCGGGAGGCCGTGTATGCGTTAAAAAAGGCGGCGCCTGCGCAATCCCGGCGAGACTAAAAAGCAAACTCTTTTGTTGGCCAAAGCCGGAAAACGGAAAGTTTTGGTTTGCATAGGACGGTGTCGTGATGGCAATCCAGCCAGTTTCTCTCTGCTCAAGGTATACGGAGTATACCAATTGCCGGTTAAGCAAAGAGGGGCGTATTTAGGTGCTTGGGTATATAATGCGTACTACCATCTGGTGCTAAGGCTTAGTCTGTCGAAACGAAAAGCCCGGCAAGCTCTGGCTTACGGACCCAGTGCCAGTCTCCACCTAACTCAGCAAGTTCGAAGTGGCCTGGTCTGTTCCCTCCTCTATGCACAAAGTGAGTGTGTGCATGTGTGTGTGGCTGTGTCCGGTGCACCCCTCATTAGCGCTGTTGGGCTAACAACACAGAAAATTGTGAATGCAAAGACCCGCTTTCAGATATCTCGGCTGTCAGTCTCGTGGCTGTGTTTTAAATCCGAGACCTTTGCAAGACCCGGTCATTGGCCAACAACACGGTTGAGGACCGCTACTTTTTCTTACGTAAAGGTGTTTACCGACCATAACGCAATAACGATGTTGTTGTCGGAAATGTCCTAGTAACCTTAACAGTGTTCACGTTCGTTATACCCGTACTTTTTCCTTCCCAAAGAGCTCCCAGCAAAGTGTTTTCTCCAAGGAACGCCGGAATAAAAAAAAAAGGAAAAACGGGACTTGGCCTAAGAAAAAATTGGCGCTTGGCTCCAAACCAAACAATTAATTCCGTGGCCGCGCAACACTGTTGGAAACCTGCAAAAGCCAAGGATTTTTGGCACTGCTTACACATACAACACACTCACACGCATACAACTTACAAGATCCTGCTGCTCCGAACAGTTTATTCTAGGCGAAGTATACGCGACACGCGGATTACAAAACTGTGGATTATTGGCTACCGGTGTTTATAGTTTAGTATTTACAGGTAAGCTAGAAAAACAGCCAATATTGCAGTATGCAAACTAGCAAGCTGGTCTGTGTCTTTGTGAATGATTCAACGTCAGAGTTTTCTATACGTAAGCTTTAGGGGGCTGGCAACCTGCCGGAGTTCAACTTATGAGAGACGAGATTTACCATATCCCGTCACTTGAGGCAAACCGATTTATTAGAACTTGAGTGTGCTAAAGAGTCTAAGAACGCCTATTTTGGATTTCTTTTTTTTATCTTATTCCCCCCCCCCATTTCTTGGTATTTTTAAGAGCTAATTTTAAGCTCACAAGGTTCTCAAAAACGTGACTAACTGCCCAATCCGGCAAACTGACCTCAAAATATTTTGACGCTTTGGAATCCACGAGGTGGCGGCGCTTGGAGTTCAAGCGTCCCTTACGAAATAACCGTGAAGATAATAGACAACTTTGCGCACGCTTCTCGAATTTCTATCCTTAAGCCAGCGTGTTTAATGATAGGTCAATCCGATCTTCTCTCTTTTTTTCACGAAGTCTTCTTCTGTCTGTCAAACTGGCTCCTATTCGTTGTTGCGTCTTGTGTCCTATGCATCTAGAATTCCGTAGAATCCATACGCACGCACAAATAAGGTACGAAAAAGAAACTCCACTACTTGAGACACTGAACGACAAGACGCCAACCCAGTCTATATGTGCTTCAAATCCTTCTTTATTAGATGAAGCGATCCAAACGTGCGCCTGGCCGCCTTAGAAATCCGTTCCATTTCGAAAATAAAGAGCTGAAGAATTTTCTTTGTTGAACGATGGATCTAGTTCATCCTGTCTGTCTAGCAAAATTGTATCCTGCATACATTCGAAACATAAACACTTAACAAGGAAAAGTGTTGAACTAAGCAATGTCGGCGCTATTCAAGTTTCACGAACGTGAATCCATGTCAAAAGTCGAGACACGTTCATGTTGGCATGGTTCAAACGCAACTTCCGTTTTGCTGCTTTTGTTTCAACCAACAACGTCAATCCACGCCCTTCTCACTAGAGATGCTGAGTCAGGCTAATGAAAAGTTGGCGTGGGAAAACAATTAATAGCTTTTCTATCAGGAACTAAAACTATCAACCTCCATTGCCCGCACCGCAGCTCATCACAAAAGGGAATGGACACCAGAAAGGTTTTTTTTCTCCCTTTCTCTCTAAAGGTTTGCACGCTTTCAGCTGCTTGCAAAGATGCAGGCTATTCATCCCAAAGCTTAGACACCATGCACCTGGCACTTTTTTCTTTTTTACATAGTTCTAACCCATACCGCCGAGCCTTATTAGTTCTTATAGGCAAGCAAAGGTCGTGACTTCCTTGCTGGGCGCGCTGAAAAGCTTGGGAAGAGAGAAAACCGTTCTGCGCCAACTCCTCTTGTTGTTCTATATGCGCTTAGAAAAGACCTCACAGAGACACATAAAAAACTTAATCCCTTTTACTGAAAAATAAATTAGAAAATAGGACTCTGCGCAAGAAAAGCTTTTTACCTGCTCTAACTATATTTCGTTCTGTTCCCCGCCCTAATTATTTAATTTATTTCCACATAATTATGCGGGTTTCTTTACATGACAATCTGAATTCTTGTTTCGTGCCGTCGCGGTAAGCGTTTTACTTCCCTAATCTTCAAATTACTTGACAAATCTAATATTCGCCGATGCCCATGACGGCGGCTGCATCGAAAGAAACTGATAGCGTGCGGAGACTTGTTTGGTTCGTTCGGACTCTCAGGTTCTCGATAAAAAAGCATAGTTTTATCTCTTTGGAGGTTTCGAATGGCTTCTTTCCTGTTCTGTGACGGGAGTTATGTTTTCATATCGATCCGGGGACCATAAAACTTGGGCGATTAGCGTCAATAAGTCGACAGGGTTGGGTTTACGATCTGCAATATATAATCCAACCAACGTATAATATCTAGCACTCGCAATCTCGGCCAGCGGAGCACGAAAGCTTTTACTATTGCTGTCTTCTGGAGGATTGCTAGGATCGCACGGACAATAGACCGAGAACTAAAACATGCAAAACAAGCATTGGAAGTGAAAGTCCGAAACTCGGGTAGTATTCAAGTTCGGTTGTTACAGCCTGAATGTGAATTCGATCAATCAGACTGTATCAACGAACTATTGTGGTTCCACCAGCTATAAAGCAATCGTGTTATTGTATGACTGGACACTAAGGGGAAAGGGAAACCCAGCAGCTGCATTGCAAGGACCATTATTACCCCAATACTGAAGTCTTACTATTACTATGTTCCGAAAAACGTAGTACGAAGTTATAGACTGATGTTGTCCATAAATCTAACAACACAATAGAGTCTTTCTGACGAGCGTTAAGGAGCCACTCGAACACGATATCTATGCGAGCTCTTGGACAAGTTAAGAAAGGCAACAACAACGTTAGTATTATATCGTTTTTTAGGGGTACTTTGGTAGCCACGAAAAACGGACATCATCTATCTTCTAACCCCGTTCCATACATAATAGTATCACGACTCTTATTTCCCTGAGCCAAGTATTGATCCTGGCAAGCTACACATACACTCTATTTTCCAACTCCGACAGCGTCCCACTGCAACAAACACTGTGGTCCTTCGCATGACAACTCGCAGCGACTTTTTTTGTCTTTTAACTCTAAGTGAAAGAGCATTTTAATCTTTTTACTATTTCCAAGCATGCCTTACTCTAATTTTACGGCCAGACATGAACAGCTCTACCAGGCAGCTCGGCAAGCCTTCCGGCAAACAATGAGCAAGAAGCTAAACTGTGCCACGCAAATATTACATCCGTACGTTAGTAACATGAGAGAGAGAAAGCAAAATCGTAGCTAATTTGAATGTAGACGTGATAGGATCTCAACCTGGAACGCCACAGGTGTGTCTGACGGATACACACCTTCGTTTTTTTCTTTTTCCCGTTGTAGAATATTCGCATACTTTCCTGGGACATGATCAAACCTTTTTTCTTTCATTCATTTTTTTGAAAGAGAAACAGATAGTCCATAAGACAGGTACTAAGTGCGCATTCCCTAGGTAGGAAATCAGTCGAAGAATTGACAAGTGAACCTTGAAAAAGTTTTAAAACGTAATCTGTGGAAATGGTGGCCAGCCTTTAACTGAACGGGCGTAAATGGAAGGGCTTTAGCTTAGTGGTCAATCCAGCCTTAGTTGTGTTAACGACTGTCTGGTCTAGGAAGTAAACAACGAGATCATGTTTACACTACCAAATTACTCTCAACATTTTTATAAGCCTCCCAAAAAGCGAGCTGTACCAGCATCCTGAGTCTTGCCAGTCCCACGCTTTGGCATTCTTGGCTAAACATCCCAACTTTATTTCCTTTCGACTTCCAGATTTAACCATCACTATATACCCCATGAGCTTTATAAAACGGCATGTTTCATTACCGCACACGTCAAAAGACAGGTTGGGCGGCTGTCAAAAGTTCTAAGGTTACACTCTTCTGCACAAAAATGCGATTTGCATAAAATGAATTCACTTTACAGCAAGCCTTCTTTGTGTGTGTGCTTTACAGCATGCTAAGCAGATTCAACCAGTATAAGCCGTAACAGTTGCAAATTTCATTCTAATGTGTCGACGCTTTATTTTTTTATTTCCTCCTATAGATAGCGGTGACCTCGTCGCCAAGGGGAACGAAATCATGCTGAAGAATCGGCATAGTTGTCTGCTCGTTGCCCTGCTTTTAATAGCCGCTGCTGGGTTTCAGCAAACAAATGCCAACAACCAAGTTGCCGGAAAAAAGCTACGATCGGTCTACGAATACCAGCAACGACGACCGTCCGTTATGGTCCACGACCAAGAGTCGGAGCCCGAGTTGATTGCGGGAAATTTGCAAAATTTCGAGAATGTGTGCGACGTACAAAATCCCGTAACTATGTACTGCTACTGCGACAGTTTGGAGCCTAAAGATGCCATCACTGCCACTTGCTGGCTGTTTAGCGAGACCCGGGTGGAAGATGTGCTCTGGGAAAGTTTTCGTTCACAACCGCATTTAACTGAACTGCACATTGGATTGCGAGAGCATGGTCATCTCGAGTTCATTCCAACTAAAGCGCTGGCGCACCTTCCCAAATTAGAGACCGCGGACGTGAAATATGCCAACATTAGCGTGGTGGGCGCGTTCGCCTTTGCCAATTTGAGCAAGCTACAGGATCTTAGCCTCATTCATAACCAGATTCTAACGTTAGAACCTCAAGCCTTTGCTGACCTCGTCATGCTGAAGGTTCTTACCTTGTCGTGGAATAACATTAGCGAGATTAACCGCCAAGTGTTCGTCAATCTTCCGCGCTTGAACGAACTCCATTTGGACGAAAACAAGATTACTATATTGCATGATGGTGCCTTCCGTGACTTGGAAGAGCTCGAAGAACTTTATATGTACAATAACCAAATTGGGGTCATTACGGGCGATACGTTCATTGGACTGAAGAGTTTGCGAAAACTAGACTTGCATAACAACCTCATTCAGATATTGGGCGATTTCACTTTCGTTGAAGTCCCTGAACTCGTCGAGATAGACCTGCAAGGAAATCGCATTCAATACGTCAGAGATAATGCCTTATTTGGCTTGGAAAAACTGGAAACCATTCATTTGCAAAAAAACAACCTGGTTCAGTTGGGCGAAATGATTTTTGAATCCACTCGGAATTTACGCTACATTGACTTGCGAAACAACCGGCTGGATACCTTGGCTGAAGAAACATGGACCCCGCTGTGGAAAAACCTGTCTGCCTTTGTACAAATTGGACTTGAAAGTAAGTTAGCAAACAAAGCTTTAGGTTAAGAAAATAACTGGTCCATAAATAATCGAGCTTGTCATACGATGCCGAAAACGCCTTGCATATTATTGTTTAGGTTAGGCATCGCTTGGAAATTTTAAGATCCACTAAGCAGTATTTAAGACTATAAATGACGGCTTTCAACTTACATTGCGCGACTTCACCGCTATGTTGACTATGCTGTTAGAGCTTGTTGTTGTTGGCATGAGCATGAGATTGAGGCAGGATAAAAGTGGCTCAAGATACATTGCAAAAAACCCAGCTGCTCGGTAATTTGCACATTGCAGATGCTGCAAAATTTCTAGTTTGGCATTGCAGCGTAACTTCACTTCTCAATTTAGCTTAGCAGTTTCCCCGGATATGCACGTTTTGTAAACTCCGTTTGCATGCACGTAAAATGATTTAACCGGATTCTCATTTCTTCTGAAAAGGCGCGCCACCTAATGGGTTATTGTTAAAGCGCTTTGTGCTAAGAGCCATCTAGGGCAACGAAACATAGCTAAACTGGCGGCCAGACCGGATTCCTTAAAAAAAGTTAAATGATGTAGGCTTTCGCCTATTGTCGTGTCTTGTATTCTTTGGTTCTCTATTCATTCATATCATTTAGTTTAGAACAGAACGGCGGGAATGGTGAGGATTGCAATGAGGGGGGGGGGGGGGGGGGCGATGTTAAGGGTTACGGACTCCTTTTTGTCCTTATATTTTTTGTCATTTTATCCTAATGGCTAAAACATACAATATGGAAAGGAGGGGAAATAGATGCCCCTCCATTTCTTTATATTCAGTTCATAATGTGATACCAATAATGCATAATTATTTCATAATGTGAAGTACGCCTGTCATTCTGTTAGTATCACTATACCTCAGGAATAATAAATCATTCCGTATTGACCGCCAATACTGAATTAGTATTCCTATATCCCGCAGCATTTACGTCACATAATATCTTCCAATCATAAAAGCTTATTTGGTGGCGCTACATTTGCTTGACTTGAATTACAACCACGATTTACGTTGTGAATACTAATGTTGTGAAATACCTTGCAAAACAATCCACAGTAATATTTTTTAACAATTCGCAGACAACAACTTCTTCTGTGACTGCCGTGTTTATTGGATGGTTCGCCTGTACAATGAGACCACGAACAATATTTTGAAACATGCGCTCGGAAGTTTAACCTGCGATGACAGTAGCAATTTTATCGAAGCAGTATCCAATCTTTCATCTGCGTGTCTGCCAAAGCCTTCCTCTACCGAAGTTCCTACGCATGCTGAACTGCCAACTACTACTAGTACTGGTAAACCTCGTAAATTTATCCGAACAAGAACCCCACCCATGTCGAAAGCCACCACAGAAGCTCCTTTAGTCTTGACGCGCATTGTTGAAGAAGATGTAATCAAGGCAAGTAAGAGTCAACATGAGAACCACATCAACCCAGAACAACATGACCAACACGTAACAAAAAACGATCCTACCGAAAAATCGCATAGCATTCTTCCTACCAAGAATTCTGTTCCTGTCTGGGAACAAATAGCACCACGTAATCGGAGTTCCTGCCCAGTACAACCAGCCTGGTTACTCCTCGCTATGATGTTCTTCCCATGGATGCTGCTGCATTTACACTTAAAGCGCACGTTGTAAATAATTCGATCTCACTAGTCGTGCCTTTCGCATTTGATGGGTATTCGGTGGATTTTGCTGTGATGTTACGTCGCAACCAGGAGTTTTTTGGGTCAAGCTTCGACCTCGACGCTGTAATATAGTCAATTCCAAGAAACATAACTGCTATGTCAGTTAACGCTTTTTTCTTTCTCTGTCTCTTGTGACTTCCAATCCAAAACACTTAGTAAAACATATTTATGACCTTCAATTTGTCCCGAAGAAAATAAAATTTTCGGTCTCAAGTTTCTTCTGTTTATTAATATAATGTAGACTTTTAGCAAGTGTTCAACGTCCTTATTTACATGTACATATGATAATAATAATAACATGGTAATGAGTCATTTCGCAACTTCTTGATGCATATTCACGACAAGCCTCCGAATGCGTAATCACGTGCTTGTCCCTGCTTTCCGTACCTCTTACTAAATATGTCTCGCATGAAACCAGCTAAGCAAAGCATGAGGACCGTGCTATGCTTGGAAATATATAACACTATATTAGCCATTAATTGGACATAGGACAAAAGTTAGTATGAAAACTCGAAAAAACTGCGTAATAAGTGGAAGGAAAAATCTCTGGTTTAACCAATCAGAGCTTGACGAATTGATGTCGATTCAAGCTCGATCACTTTGAATGAGAACGGTCATCGATTTAACGTAATACGTTTTTAATGATAGATCGCTGACTTTCATGTCACTCTTCTAGCCACTTTCCTGGTTAAGCTGGCGAGCCTCCCACTCCGCCCATGTTCATCCTACACCTCATTAGCTTGGGCTCAAGGAGGTCAAACTAACCAGACTGTTAGCTAAAAAAATAGCCACGTAGTATAGACTCGGAGTCCCTATACCTATGTACGAAAAACAAAATCTTATTTTCTTGTGAGCAGTGGCTAGTCAATAGCATGTAATAATAAACCCAGATTCTTATCAGCAAATCCTGAATCCTTAATATATATGCTCACCCTGAGTCAAGGATATTAAAGGTGTAAACAACATAAAAAGCTAGAAAGGGGAGAAGTCTTCGTCACAACTGCTCTTGCATACTTAAACATTTGATTTTGCTTTCCTTTGGTTACTAATGAGTAAAGGTTGCGGTATCTCTTAATAAGCGAAAAAGGTAAACAACAGGGTTCAGGTATATACATAAACTGTTCACCATATCCTTGTTCACCATTGCGCTATAGTCATTATTGTTGCGTTCGAAGCATACTTTATTAATTTCACTCTAGCAACCCCAACACCGTGTCACTTCGTATCGCAGTATAAAGGTTTACAAAACCTTTGTAAACTAAAATCGAAGCTTTTACTTCATACTTTATTAATTTAATTCTCGTAACCCCAACACCATGTCACTTTGTATCACAGTATAAAGGTTTACAAAACCTTAATAAACCTTTATAATCTGCTTCGTATTGCCAGCGTCGGGGGTCCCCCAGCATTACTCCTCGATTAAAGCAATACCGAGGTGCTAATAGTTTCCAGAAGTTGCCGGGTCTAAGCTTGGCTTATATACCAAAGCAGCTACTACGTAAAAGTAAAACGCCACATTATACAAGGCGACTTTATAGTGACAAAACTGAAGCTTGATTTGCATAGCAAAACAAGTTCTAACCGGGAAACTCGTATCGTGTCTTCCGTACGAGCACTCTTCGCGAGTACATGTCGTACTACGTCTTGTCATACGTTCAAGGTAAGGGTGAACAGATTTAGGCCCATTTTGTGACTTTTTACTTTAGAACCATGATCGAGCTCAGCGACAGGCCCCCTTAATGATGTAAGCAATAGTCCTTTTTTATATTCATCGTGTACGATGCATGTAGGTGACAGAATAGTACCGGCCTCTTATTTTCCACCCGCCCCGCACGCACCTCTCCATTCACACCTCGGATTGGTCAATCTCCTGCCAAATTTCGTGGGCTTGGCGCCAGTATCCACATTTGTCATTCTACAGAGGCAACGGTAAGTGACTAGCAACTTTATATATAAAGGTGGGCTTGCCCACTAGTGGGGTCAGAAAGTCACAAAAAACTGAACGAAGTAGTGCTTACTTATGTACCAAAAAAATACACAGTAAGTAAAGACAAGCTCGTAACGTTTTTCTTAGTCTAATTTTACCGATCATTGGTGCGCATAGGTTGCAGCAATGGGTTTGATGGAAGATGGTAAACATGTCCCTGTCCTGATTGGGCTTCAAATCGCTTTCATCATAATCTTTGGCATATTTGCGGATTACGACGAAGTCGCAGATAGCGGTGCAGCAGCTGGAAAACACGACAAAAACGAGAATAATGACATTCAGCACTATTACCCAAGTAAGTTCACCAGATAACCCTTCGGAGGTCTTCTTGTAAAGAATGGTAATACTACTGGCTTGGGTTGATAGCACAAGGAGAACTAGCTCTAATCGTATATGGGCATCTCAGATTTTTCCCCCCTTAGCGGTGCAGTATCAGCATTCCAAGGCTAATCGTAGGAGAGTTTGTTTAAAACTATATGAGAGTCTGTTTCGGTGTGAAAGTTTGCAAGCTATGCACGTTCCCTGGCTCAGGTAGCACGCATGGAAGCGGTCATTTGTCTCAAGAAAGGGTATATCTTTGTATGTCATCTAACAAGTCAAACCTAAAATCTTGAATGTCATCTAAAATTTGCTTTTCTACTTTTACTTATGACTGCAATGAGATAACCTCGCACGCTATTCTTTAGCGTACTGACAATGAAAGATCAGAGATTGTATGTCTGAAAACTTATATAATTCTAGTTTGAAACCGCAGTAACAGTAAAAAACCAACAACAAAAACTAACCAACTATGTAGATACTTACATGATCAGTACAACAGTCAGCACTTGCTGCCCGACTTGTGCACTTCGCTTCAGAGAACTGTGATCCGAGAAAAGGGCAGTTAACATTCTGTGTGTTAATACTGTGTACTAGCAGTATGTACTCGGAAGGTGTGAAAACTGCGGCCGCGTTGATTTTGCTTGAAATGGCGTTAGCTTGTTTGTTTGCAGGTTTCGTAGACTATGACGACCAAGCTAACGCATCTAACGTAAAGAATAGTGTAGAACCCGTTCTGGGTGGTTTTAGTCCTGAGGAGCGAATCTTGAAGCGTGTCTACCCTAGTGAGTATAGCAGAGCAATAAAAATCTGGCAGACTTTCCGTGAAATAGCTTCTCATTTGGACCTTTAAGAATCCTAATCTTTCCCATTCGAATCTCTTATAGTGTTCCAGGACGTTCACGTTATGATGTTCATCGGCTTCGGTTTTCTCATGACATTCTTGAAACGCTACAGTTACAGTGCCGTGGCCCTCAACTTTCTGATTGCTGCAATAGTCCTGCAGTGGGCCACCATCTGTCAGGGATTTTTCCATAGTTTCAAGACAGGCACGCTCCTCATTAACATAGAAAAGTAATTCAGCCTACCACATACTCGCTAAAATATGCAAATTTGTTTTGGGTCTATAGTTTATTGAATGCAGATTTTGCCTCAGCCACCATTCTCATTTCTTTCGGGGCAGTATTGGGTGTGACAACACCATTGCAGCTAATTACTATGGCCCTAATCGAAACTGCGCTCTTCGCTACCAACGAGTGGATCGGTCTAGATTTATTCGAGGTAATATATAACTGATCGCCAAGCACATTACCATTCCTTTTTTTCTTGACCCTATCAATTATAAATTATACAAACATGGTTGCGTTTCTAACCCGGTGTGGTTATGGTGTTATGCAAATTGCAGGCTGTGGATGTCGGAGGTTCCATGTTTGTTCACGTATTCGGTGCGTACTTCGGGCTCATGGTGAGCATGGGTCTGAAACGAGACGTCAGCTCAACCAAGGAAGGACCAGTCTATCATTCCGATGTCTTCGCCATGATCGGTAAGAACCTTTTGAATAGCAAAAAAGATATTTAAAAAAAACGCAAGAGAGAAAAGATTCTCTTATAAAAGCAAAAAACATTAATGTTTCGCCTCGTTTACCTTACGGCGCAGGTACCATCTTTTTATGGTTGTTCTGGCCCAGTTTCAATGCAGGCTTGGCGGAAGGTGACGCTCAGCATAGGGCCGTAATTAACACATATTATTCCTTGGCTGCCTGTTGCGTTACTGCCTTCGCCTTCTCCTCCCTTCTGAGCAAAGAGAATAAATTTGATATGGTAGCTTTTTCCCGGAAAATCTTTACCACAAACATATTTTTTAACGACGTTCCAATTTCCTTTAGGTCCATATCCAAAATTCCACTTTAGCTGGAGGTGTGGCAATTGGTACAGCAGCTGATATGATGATCCACCCTTTCGGAGCCATGATCGTGGGAAGTGTAGCGGGAACTATTTCAGTCCTAGGATACCGATTCCTCACTGTAAATCATACAAAATTATTAGCCAAATAGCAACAAATTAATTATGTTTAACTTTTATTTAGCCTTTGTTGAACAAAAAGCTCGGACTCCATGACACATGCGGTGTACATAATTTGCACGGAATGCCGGGATTCCTGGCAGCTATTGTTGGGGGTATTGTTGCGGCGTGTGCTACACAGGAGGACTACAGCTACAGGTATACATGAAACGACTTAATTGAAACAAAACTCTAAGTAAGTGGCTTAATTACTCATAGTTTGTACCGTCAATTCCCGGCGCGTGCTCCACATGCTAATACTTCCGAGTTTTTTGAGATCATTTCTCATAATACGGGCATCAAACCCGGTCACGACAGATCAGCTATGGAGCAAGGCTCCTATCAGATAGCTGCTTTAGCTGTGACACTGGCAATTGCCATGACAGGGGGACTTGTCACAGGTAAGCAAGGAATGAGAAATGAAGGTTCCGTGATTGGTGTTGGTCTTCTACCCTGATTGATCTATAGGCTTGATTCTCCGATTGCCCATTTTTGGAAAAGTCTCTCGTGAGCACTTGTTCGACGACGAACATTCGTGGGAAGTTCCTGAACCTGAAGAAACTCACGGTAATGGCCTTTCCAACAATTCTCATGCTAGTGGTTCCCTCACGGCTGTTGGTCATCGCCAGAATTCATATAACATGCACCAAAAAGACAGCAAAATATAAAGATAGTCACAACTTGATTCCGATATAGCCATGTTTTTGTCTGTGAAGTCTTTATTGATGACTAAACTAGTTATCGGGTCCTTTGCTTTGCGTTTTAAAGATTGATTGATGGACTGGTCTGGACATGAACGAGTAAATACAATGCCCAATTTGCTTTTATCTTCTAGTTCCCAAATCAAGAGAAGAAGAAAGCCTTATGTCTTCATTCACTACGGCTTCACGTACTGGCGGAAAGCGACCTTCTTAAACCGTAGATGTAAAAGTTGGATACGGAAATTGTTCACGATCTAACTGCAAATTTGACCAGTTGTTATACAAACGGCACCGAGCTACGATATAAAACATTTTGAGTTTTTCAGTTTTTTCTGGTGAATAAATATTTGAAAGAAAAAGAATAGCTTAATGTAGGTGCGGAAAACGGGACACGTCCATAAACTGTGTCTTATTGGCATTTCCCCCTTGCCCATTCAAATAGACCAGGTAGATAACTCCACGTCTTCGCTGCAATGCTGCTTGTGTCTATAACACTTAGAAAATCCGTAAGTCATGGTGGCAGAAGTCCCGCTGTTTCCTTCTGCTGGCGTTCCGGAGGTGCTGTACCTTCAAATGTGTCTCTCTGGCTTGCCCTGTCAACTCCCAAAGACCTTTTTACCTAATTTATGCACGCGCTTAACTCGTTGCCAACCCTTTGGAAGGGGGAGAGAGAATTTCGGAATCCAACAAATTTCCTGCGTTTTGTAAAATAAACGGCCTAATGAGTACCACTATAATAGCCTAATCAAGGTTCCAAAGCCTTTTTGCCTTAACAGCATGACCGAAAGAACGTAATGCAACCACTCTAGTCTTTAGTTACGAAAGCTTAGAGAAGTCTTGTGGAAGAAAAGTAGACTGGTTTTCCGTTGCCCGTTTGGCGAGCGAAGAAAGAGGCTGCGCACGAAGGGTACAGTAAGATGGTGGCACCGGTTTGTAGTAGTAGTTCGCGTGACGCAGAGCTTCGTGACAGTCGTATATTCCTTAATCGTACTCGATTGGTGGTAGGAAAGTTGAACTTGAAGAGTGTCGCGTGTACCACAGTTATTTCTGCACACGATGTTATTTTAAGCTCGAACGGTCTAACAGAAACAATAACAATAAAGGAATTCCAGCAGCTAGAAGTGACCATGTACGTTCGAATCCTGGTTTTTGCAAAGTGACCCACATACCCGTGCGTTTTGCTGAATACACAATGGCCTTTCCAGTTATGCAAGTAGCGCTCTTGACTTTGCAATTAATGCTAGTGTTACTCTTTGCCCTGTTCGTAAAATTCGAAGACAACGAAGCCAGGAATGGAACGCAGCGCAAATCACACATAACAAGGGGTATCCAAGCCGGATTTGCACCGGAACCCGAGCTTCGTAATGCCAGTTCATTCGGTGGGCTTGAGCAACCTGATCCCGATTATCCCGCTTTTGCACAGGGAGGATTTACTGGCGACAACGACTCCACAAGCAGGCACCGTCATGAGCTGCATCAAGAGGAGCAAAGTTCGAGTCCAGTGGACCAAGACAACGAATATTACGACTTGGAGATGGATTTCCCTGGCAGCGTCCAGAAGCGCTCCACCGAAGCTTTCCCAGAACCCAATAAGCTGTCCGAGATGCGAAAACCGTCTCGCTCAAATATTCAAGTATTCGTCCTACGTGATGGAGCGCCCTTAACATCTTCTTCAAGTACGTATCGCCGCGAAGGGCTCCAAAGTTAATTAGAGTCCTTCCTTCCTTGTATACCTGCTTCTGGCGAATATCATTAGGGGCTTTCGGTATAGAGATGACCCTTTCCATGCATTTTGTTATCGATTAGACCATCACCTCGTTGGAACGAAACCTCTCTATTTTCCTTGGGAAAAGTGGAAAGATCACAAACAACTAACCAAAGAACTAAACCTCCCAATTTGTCGGCATGATTACAAGTCCGTCGTCGGTCCGTCCTTTTAGAATGAACTTATCTTATGATAGCAGTCGTAAACCATTTAAGTCGTCACGCAATGCAAAAGCACTGAGAAAGTGAACGTCGCTGAAGAAACGCTAGAGAGAAAGGAATTTAGCTTGAAAATGACTGCAATTTCCGTCCCTGTATATCCCTATCAGAGAGTCCATGTACCAAATAGCTCCCAATTATACTCGGCAATAGCAAAGTTGTTAGCAAAAAGGACCATAGTAAGCAAGAAGGAGAACTACAAGAAACAAAAAATACTTTGACCTCAACCGGTTCGTTAAGCATGTTGCTTGCTACATTTGGTTTTATTGCCCGTCCACGTAGACGGAATGTGATTAGATGCCTTCATCGACGCTAACATTCTCAAAAGACACACACATACCTTGAACCCTCGTAGAAGACACCCCACACGCTCGACGCAGCGGGAAACCAGAACGTGAAAAAACAAAGACAAAGAAAAAAGAAGGGACGCCGGTCCTGAAAACGTTTTCGACATCAAATTCGTCTCTACAGTCAGCTCATTTGCATAGCATTAGCATGCATCCCTACACATATACCTATATGTTGGTCTCGGATGTTCATCGTATAGTTTGGAACTTGTTTGTCCGAGATTCGTTTCTAATAAGGTGTTCAGTCCTACCTGTTTAATTGCTGGTAATAACACACTCGCATCCTTATATTCCGGTGTCTAATTTAGGGCACCTTTTTTTCTCTTACCAGTTAATTGTCTTGGTCTTAACATGTTTATAACATTACCTTGGATGAATAGGTTTCTTGTTTGGCGACCAATTTATCATGAGCTTCATGGGCCTGGGTTTTCTCCTGACGCTGATCTACCGGAGTAATTATGCAGCAAGTGCCTTCAACTTCCTCATCGTTGCTGTCGTTCTGCAATGGGCCACCATATGCCATGGCTTATTGCACAGTCTGCAAGGCGGTACAATTCAACTCAACTTTTCCAAGTAATTTCCCTCACACTATACGGCTCTCCTACATGCAAACAGCAATTAAAAGCTAAGAGCCGTTGCTTGCTTTGACAACGCCAGCGTTTTATAACAAACAAGCAAAAAAAAAAGTAACGGAAAGCAACTGAGACAGGGACCAAGAGGTTAACTAGGATACACAAGGAGCAGCATCTAGCTTATAAAACCCTCTCCTTCGAAAGACAAGACGAAAATTCGACTTGGCTATATGACTTAAGAAGCGAAGGCATTGAAACAGGCGTCCTCTATGATTTACGCAAAGTTCTTTTTTTTACTTAACAGTTGGCTCCAGGCTGTGTTTGCGGCGGCGGCTGTTTTGGTTTCATATGGACCTGTACAAAGTGTCGCCACACCTTTTCAGTTACTCCTCTCAGCTCTAACAGTAGCCACATTGTTCAATGTTAATGAATGGATTGGCACTACTATCTTCCACGTAATAACACCCTCTCGGACCTAGAATATTTTTTTGGGGGGTGAGGGGGGGGGAGGGGGGGGGGGCACCGAACATGATAATTATAACTTAATATGATCTGTTTTTCAGGCCAAAGATTCGGGTGGATCTCTTTTCGTACATGCTTTTGGCGCTTACTTCGGGCTTGCCATGAGTTTTACATTCCGTGGGCACAAAGTACGCTTGTCGATTGAGCCGCTTGAAAGTGCTGTTGTATCGCTAAGTAAGCGCAAAATCCGAACCCCTTCTTTATGAAACTCTGACAGAACTATGGAACATCAATCATTGCATTTTTTACAGGTATGGGCTTTTTATGGCTGTTCTGGCCGTGCTTCAACGCAGGTCTTGCAATGGGGAACGCCCATCGCGTTCTCACCAACACGTATTTGACTTTGGCAACATGCTGTAGTACCGCTTTTGCATTAGCATCTCTCCTCCGGGCCGAGTACAAGGTCACAATGGTAATCCCTTATCAACGTGTCCAATCTGGCGCAAAGCTTTCAGACTTGACGGAGCAGAATAATATTTTATCTTTTTTTCGGGGATGAATCCAGAAAGACGTCCAGAACTGGACTATGGCAGGCGGCGTAGCCATCGCTTCAGCAGCCGATCTTATAATTAACCCGTTCGGAGCTATGATAATAGGCTGTATAACTGGCACGATGACAGTCTTAGGCCAAGCATTTCTTATGGTAAGATTTAAAAAAATATCTCACTCTCTTTCCGCGGAGTTAGTTTTGGGCATATACATGGCCA
This sequence comes from Lepidurus packardi, assembly GCA_023053545.1. Classification (NCBI taxonomy): domain Eukaryota; kingdom Metazoa; phylum Arthropoda; class Branchiopoda; order Notostraca; family Triopsidae; genus Lepidurus; species Lepidurus packardi. The sequence continues at coordinate 10,061,644 of JAKZAN010000002.1, forward strand.
TTAAAACTGTCTTACGAACAATTTCTGAAACGATTTTACAGCCCCTTTTACGCCGTTCCTTAAGAATGTCAGACACATATGACGTCCATAATTTGCACGGTCTTCCTGGGCTACTAGCTGCGACGACAGTAGTCGTTCTCTCGTCTTTAACTACTGAAAAAGACCTCGGCTACCAGTAAGTTTCGGCTTGGAAAAGCACCCTCTTTAAAGCTCCTTAAAAGCTAAAAAGTGCGATAACTATTTGGGGATCCTTTCACTTGGCTGCGCAGTTTATACCGACGCTTCCCTGCAAGGGTTCCGTACGCAAATACCACCGAGTATGAAAGAATTTTAACCCAGTGGGAAATCGTACCGGGAGGACTTAACCGGACTGGTATGGAACAGGCATACTTTCAACTGGCAGCCCTCGTAACGACTCTCGCCATTGCCATAATTGGAGGCCTCGGCACAGGTACGTGCTCCAAGTTATGTCGGCAAAATTATCACATGTAAAAACTTGTTATAATCCTGGACAGGTGTCTTAATGCGCTTCCCCATCTTCGTCAAAGGGAAACGCTCGGGTTACAGTCCTAACACAGGGCTAGAATGCACAAGATTACAGCCTATTCTAGAAGGAATCCCACAAGCAGTCGGCAGACAAGAACAAGAACATGAAAACGGGATCCAAAGTGCCTAAAATGAAGTATATAGCTCTACGGACGTGCAGTGCCGTTTCTCTGTATCCAAAAATGCTCATCTGAGGCCCACCAAAATCTTTATCTCCTGTACGCCTGAACCACGTACGATTTGTTTAAGTGTTTTATTAGACGCTTTATAACGAACTTGAAGGAATATATTTCTTAAAATAAGCCGAATTAACTGAGAAACGAGTTTAGGTCAAAGACATGAAACGCAATGAAATTTGAAACTGTATGGATAAGTTTGAAATGAACTTTGAAATGAAGAAGTGAAGAAATTTGAAATGAAGCTTGGAACAATTGAGTTTCATTCGCAATAGCAACGCTCAATACGCAATATTCTACAATCAACTTGCCAATATTTACACTTTAAACCAACTGAAAGAATTGCAATATGTATTTACCGTCAGACTTCAATGTTCTAACCAACCGTGTTTTTTGTTTACGAAACCAGGAGCCAATAAAGTACTTGCAAATGTTTGGGGCGACTGACCAGACCCCTTTTGCGCAGCCGAACCATATCCTCTTACAAATCCGTACTATTTCACCGTCATACAAGTTGTAAAGTGCAGAACCTTTAATAAAAAGGAACACATTTTATGACTGTAATCTTTGCCCAATGTTTTTTTTAAGTATCAGAGTACGAATAAGGATATTTAAAAGTTTGCTATGTCATTCTCGTGGGCTTTGATGATCGCATATTTGCAGCTTGCTAACTTCACTATATTTTTGGCCGATGTTGGTTTGAGAGGGATTAATAGAAGATCCTCTTCAACCTTTGCCCCAAATTGGCGGGATTCTCATATAGAGAAACAAAACCTACAGAACCAATCTTCCAGCCCGGCAAATTTTCTTACTTCAGTCTTAATCAGCCTGGTGATCTTCGTCTTAGCGGGGTCAGTTCCCAGTGGTTGAAATTGCAAGAAAAAGCTGAGTTTCCCACGTTCAGGCACGCTTATCAGAACAAAGTAAAACAGAGCCTCACTTGCAAACATGCTCAGCCGATTCGCTTATCTTGAACTGTACAAAGTTCGCGGTAAGATGTGCAGAACTTGCAATGTTTATCTTTATTGTTGCAAGGTTGTCTTTGGCTTCACTTGAATTTTGTGTGTTTCACGAAGATTCCAGCAAGTTTAAGTCGGTTTGATCCACAAAAGTGACCATAATTTTTATACAACTTTGCCACGATCGAGATGTCTTCCCTTCCAACCGGATTATGTCTCGATTTCTCTCTTGTACATGCCCTCGAAACCCAAGCGGGTACTTCCGGCCTTCTTCATATAGTCAATCCTCTTGTTTTTGTCGGCTTTAGCAGTTTTGACTTTCAAAATTTTCTGGATGAACCCCGACGTTTCTTTTGGGAGCTTTGCCGGTCGAATTCTTTTTTAAAAAAAGATACGGTGTGATTTAAATACCCCCCTAAAAAAAGATAATGGTTGAGCATATTTTGAAGAACTTCAATATAGGCAGGGAAGTAGATCTTATGAATGACAATATTTATGGGATTGATAAAAAGCTTTTCGGAGAGTGTGAAGTACAAAAAGCAATTTGAAATGCTAAGGAAAATTTATTTGTTTATAAGTTTTCTGCAAGGGCATCTTTCCTGGTAAAAAATGAAAGAATGCTTGGTAACAAATGAAATTTACCGAATGAAAGTCATTTGAAGCCTACTTCTAAACTTATCTCAACACGATATCCAGTCTAAATTTCCTAGTCAATTAAAACAGCAGGTAAATCAATTAAATAACCTGCTCATTTAATTGATTGTGGAGTTTAGAAGAAATTCCCCTATTTAAGCATAGCAGTTGGCTAGAGACGACAGGATTGGTCGAAACAACGGAAAGCAACGTGATTCGTCCATTTGCAAAGTCTATGTAGCGATCAATAAGTTCATTACTGTACCTGTACCAGACTATTCAGTATTTAACGTTATCGGGAAATCCAGTCATTTCTAGTATTTTCAGAAACGAGAAATAAAGGAAAAAAGTAAATAAATAAAATAAATAAAGGAATAAAGAAATGAATGAATTCTCTTTGCATCTAAACGATGAATAACAAATAAGGATAAACAGTGTGACTCAATCGAGCCAAAACAGTTGTCACGCAAGACATATAGGTAAAATAAAGCGAACAGTGAATACCGTACGAAGGCCGTAACTACTCTAGGCTTCGTCATACGTCATCTACGTAAAATCTTTACGTTACTCCTACCGGGGACTATGAAGTGTTAGATTCTAGACCTTCCATAGGCCATATTACATGAAAATACAATGAACAATTGAAAATTACTCTAGCATGAGAAGAAAAATCTATATCAATATGACCCCATTAATTAAAAACCGTAGTCGAACCAAGTGTATATTTTTCAAAGTCTTTTGTTATTTATATTATTTTTTTATATTAGTTATTTATATTTGTAGCAAGTGTTTGCAAGCGTTATGAAGACTAACGTAATTATACAAAATAATGAATACTAGAATACAAATTTAACGCAATGGGTAATATTAGTCATCGATTGATAAGTGGAAATACTAATACAAAGTTTATTTGAAGGAATATGAGAGGACAACCTCCAGCTCATGATTTCAGAGGTTAGCCCAGCGGCCAGCCCTTGGACGAATCGTATCGGTATTGTTGAAAGAATATATAACGATATAATTCTTTTTTTCGAGTTATATCTATGTGTGACCGGATAATTGTGTGTACCGTTAATGCAAAATGTGTTGTAAGTATAAAAGACTTAATATATGGGTACATAAGAATTATGTGTCCGTCAGCTACGTGTTCATAATTTCTATCCCAGTTTTGAGACAGACTAGAATAAGATTAGGCTTAGTGGTTGCCGTGTTCTGCCATATCTATCTGCAGTCTTGTCAAATCATATTATCTACACTGATACCCTTTTTCTAATCAGTAGCAAGTTATTGCCATAGACTTCCTTACTGATAAGATTTGAGTACCTTAAGATAACACCTGACTCTTGGACATTTGAAAATGTGACATACTGTCTCTCTTTTATTGCAGGCAGCATCATGGTCTACCTTGTCTGAACTGTGCCGTACAGAGATAGTAGACGCTATATCTCTACTATATTTCATCTTACCTTGATTCCATAAAGTCTAAGCGTTCTGGATATCTTTTGTATATATTTACTTCGTAATCTGTAATTACATCGAGCATCCGACAACATGGACAATGTAACCGATCTTGAAAAAAGCAAGTCTTCACGGTAATGAATTAATTTTTCTTCAGACTTCTGGATATTTTAAATAGTTATTTTCACCATCTAGTTGGGCCATGTACGTCAAATCTGCTTTAAGAATCACATTTGTAATGTTGAACAATTTGTATTGCATTCCAACCCACTGCTTATGGATGTTGATTCTCTGGCCCTTCAAATTTGTTGCTCCCCAAGTGTGGTATTCCTTGGAGAAAGTGGGCTTTCAATGGTTGCTGTCCATGGTTTCGTTTTGGAGCTATTCTGCCGGTTATCGAAGTAATTACAATTAATGCTTAATGTTCTCTAGAAATAAAATGACACTAATGGTTTTCACGATAGTCATTGAGATGGGCGATGATGTCAGTCAGTGCGAAGACCAGGAGACTTTAGTACTAGTTAATCACCAGTCCACCTCTGATGTACCTCTCATAATGGCAGCCTTTGATGCACATTGGGGACGATCGTCCAATGTCATGTGGATTATGGACCGCATGTTTAAAAGGACAAATTTCGGCTTAGTCTCCATATTGCACAAAGACTTCTTTATTTCTTCTGTACGTATGTTACAACGTATAACACACGTTGTTCTATCTTACGCATTTCTAACAGCTCTAAACAAAACAGGGTAAAGAACATAGAGAAACTTCATTGTTAATGCTCCGGCAGCATATGTCTGATGTGTATATTCCGTTGCGGAGAAAATGGATAGTTCTATTTCCAGAAGGCGGTTTTTTACACAAGAGAAGGGAAATTAGCCAAAAGTATATAAATGAGCTTGCCAGAACTCCTCATGTAGTAACATTAATTTCTGTCTGGTAGGTTTGCAATGAAAAATGGGTTACCCACTTTGCAAGTCGTTACACTGCCTAGGGTTGGAGCTATTCAGACAATTTTTGACACCATTGGACCCAAAGCAGTCATTCCGGACGGAAACCTCAACAGTACTCAAGGTATAGTAATATCTTACTTATCGCTATAACGCCAGCCAATAATGTGCGTATTATAGATTCGTCGCGATGTTCTTTGAAATGGGTCATTGATTTGACTGTGGCGTACCCAAATGGAAAGCCTTTAGATCTATTAGCTATCCTATCGGGTCATAAACCGCCTTGCCACATTATATTTCACTACAGAAAATACCCTGCGAACGAGGTTTTAATTGCGAAAAGCACTTTTTTCTTTGGTTTCCTAAGATTTTTTTTGTAGGTACCGTCGGACTCTGAGAATCTCACGAAGTGGACTTACGAGCGATATTTCGAAAAAGAGAAGATACTAGAAACCTATTATAATACTAACAAATTTCCCAACGTCACCTTAGAGAATGATGCTCCCAAACAAACGACACCCATCAAGCAGGATATATTCCGTACAATTCTGTTGCACATGCTCTACTTGACTTCAACCTATTTTCATGTCACAGTCCTCACCTCGTGTGTAACTTGGATGTTTTGAATTTGCAACAAAAAGCTCATCAGTGCATGTGTATGATTCTAGTCAGGTGCAAAAGTTTTGTTAGGATTTCTGTGTCTATGAAGGGGGCCTATAGGTAGTAGTATTATGGCACCAGTGACTTTTTTGAGATTGACAAGGTAACTTTTTTTGCAAAAAGGACAGGAAAAGAAGTCAGGTCTAATTTTTGTTTGTTTGTTTGTTTAACGTGTAGGTCAGTTGAAACCTGAAGAACAAATGTTACGAGGTCTGGTATTTCTTTATGATGGGTCTTAGCGAAGTAGTATACAGAGAAAACAGGTATCAGGGTGTGCATGAATGATATGGAAATTTGTCTCTGTTTTAGTTCCGTTTCCATGTCAGGGTGGTTTGGTGATCTCCTCGCATGACTTTCTTTCTCGGTCGGTTTTCATTTGTCTCGAATTTGTTACGTCATTGTTACTTACATGGGCATCTGGGAACGCATACATTACTGCAGACAAACGAAGACAGATCTTTGATTAAAGGCACACGTATATTTACTGCCGACAGACAGAAAACTCTTAAATTAGATATTCAAGACTTTTAAACCGTTGGTTTGGCGGGGAAACGTAGTGACGTCAGAAGGTCATTATCCCGAAATTTCCAAAAAAGGCTAGTTGACGTCATCCTGCACCCAGCGGAAGTTGGCGGAGCCTAATGTAAAACTCCCTTCTCCACATCAAAACCGACCGTGGTTGCCACCCACATACCATTCCTTTCGTGTAAGCAGGCTTATTGGTGGGAAGGGCTTTCCCCTCTTTTTCGTCTGCTAACCACACCATAGCCCGCCTTCCTTTTCCTAAGCGCAAACGTACTACACTTATAGCGATGAGTCATGCAGTAAAAGTGGCAAGTCTAGAGAAGCTTGGATAAGTAAGAAAATTCCTCTGTTTGTCATCATTGTTGACTCATTCGCACGTTGCTGAAGTCACTCTGAAACAGAGGTATCCCTTGTTGTATTCTAATCAAGTGATATTAGCTCATCAGTAGTGCAGGTGTTCTCTTTTTTCATCACTACAATAAGCGTTGTACGTGTACTATAAACTAAACCATTTTGTGTCAATGCCCGCGTTTCCACAAGGAAAGTGAATCGAATTCAAAAACAGCTTTAACCTTTGTATGCGTTATATAGGTATGTATTTCTCATATTGTAAAAAGAAATGGAAACACCATTAGCCATATTCTCTCATTACAGGTTTAAGCTTTCAAGATGTATACCACACCTGCTACTTCGGAAAGCCAGGACAATTCTCGAATGACGGTAGCTGATATTTTGTCCAGTATGGCTACAGCCACTGGCACAGACGCTATGACACCTACAACTGTAATTTAGATATAAAACACACATGCTTGATTTTATTTATTCACTGTTTTCTACTAGTTCTCTATATTGGATGGACTTTCTGGCGTACCTACCAGAACGACGCCCACTTTGACACCCACCACTCTAAGGAACATAGAGCAAACTTTCCTTGATCTTGCGGCTGCCACTAGCCATGTTCCTCATCAGCATGAAGCTGGATTTGTCCCACCTTTGGTTGGCCTTCCGCCGTCAACCATGTATTCAATGCCTCACGTTGTTATTACTGCCCCTGATTCTGCTGTTGCTTCTGTCGCCGTATCAGTCTCCTCTTCAACCCACGGTATACTAAAAAAATTCTTGATATATGGTTAATTGCTTATGTTTGTAGTTTCGTACTCAAGGCCAGAGAAGTGGAATAGTGGGCGTACATCGCAAGCTTCTATTTCATCAGATTTAAGCTTAACCCGTTCCACCCGGACACGCAGTTCAACTTCATCTAGATCTTCTTCTGCGTCTATGTCGCCTCCTATTTCAGCCCCTAGACGTGGAGGCGGAAGAAGACCAAACAAAGATGAATACGAATTAGAAGTGAGATAAAAATTGTGCAGACGGGAGAATTAAATGTTGTTTCGATACAGGAAGCTTATGGTCCGGAAGAGGCTGAGCGACGTAAGGTTCGCCGTGAACGAAATAAAATGGCAGCCGCGCGCTGCAGGAAACGAAGGCTGGACCACACTAATTTGCTGCAAGACGTAATTTTCATCCGATGTACTAGTTTATAGTATATTACGCTGTATGTCTCTAGGAAACCGATTGTTTGGAAGAGAAAAAGCGAGGAATGCAGCACGAAATTCAGCTTTTGCAGCGTAAAAAGGAAGAATTGGAGTTTCTTTTAGACACTCACAAAGCGCATTGCAAGTTAAGAAGAAACGAAGTCAGCAAGCCTGTTTCAAACGTGCATATCAAGAGAGAAATAGAAGACGATCAAGGCTTTGTTCCTCCTATGGCTAAGCAAGCAAAGCTCAGTTCCTATCATAAAGAAAACCTCAACCACCAAAGCCTCAAAACAGCTCGCCCTAGACCAACATCATTGCCAGTTTCATCGCACTTTGTGCCTTCTGCGCCAAAAACCACAACGACCAGCGTCACGGAAATCGCTGGTGTGTCTATTACAACTCCTTCAACTGGATTGGGCTTCAATTTCGATTCTTTGATGGAAGGAGGCACTGGCTTGACTCCTGTAGCCAGCTCAGTTCAATTAGTAGCTCCATCACCCTCGCCTTCCTATAACATAACGAAAAACTCCATGGCTGATTTGGGAAGTCCAGAATCCATCCCTCCAAAATTAGTATCCCTATAAGAGGGTTTTGTCCTTTCATTTAATCGTGCTTAATTTTAAACTAGCCTAGATATTCCGCTATGTTGGGTATACGTGAGGCTGAAACGTTTTGCAATTTGCAAATCTGTACGTTTTTAAAAGACAAAAAAAAATAAGGCTTGATCATTGGGACGGTCGTAACGAAAAACTATGCAAACTGTTGCCTTTAGCCGTAAAATTTCTCCTTGACACTGCTAAGGCTTGACTTGGCTTGCTTTGTCTGTATTTATTGTGCGTCTTTGCAATACCCAAGTTTGCTAGTCCAGGAATGAACGTTTCTCCGTTCATTTCAGTGTCGTTTGCAACAGTTTTATTCAGTACAAGATAGGTAAAAGTTGTCATGACTTGACGTATTGATTATTTTTGTGAATTACATTAATTAATTCTATCGTTGAATTTATTGATCTCTGATTTGAAAGGTAAAGGGAATAAACAGGTAGTTGTAGTGCCCGCCTCTTTGCCAGGTCATCAGAAAGTTACTGTGGTTCACACTGGTGGCGCCCATGAATTTCGTTTTCGTTTTTGCTTTGCGAGTTGTTTTTAGAAAAGCTACGAACAGATTTGTGCTTGTAAAGATAATTTGATGAATTCATGGCCATTTGAACCATAAAGAAATATTAGTAGTGTTGTAATACAACGTGAGACAGGAGTTTTTTTCCAGCAATGAAGTGTTCTAGTGGACAAATCTTGCTTCTAGCTTTATGCTGTCTTTTTGCCAGTTCTGCTGGGCTTATGTTCCATCTCCAGCCCAATGGTAGAAAATGCCTTCGCGAAGAAGTACACAAAGGTGTAGTAGTAACAGGGGAATATGAAATATCTGAAGCTCCAGGCCAAAGGACTGACTTAATTGTAAGTTGTACCTTTTACCTTCCTTTTCTCGCTAAACGTCTTATTCGTATTTTAGGTAACCGATAGCAAAGGCCATATTTTAGTAAGCCAAGAAGACAAATTGAAGGGTAAATTCGCTTTTACAACCGATGACTATGACGTTTACGAAGTCTGTGTGGTTTCCAAGGTTCCTCCCAGTAAGTTATTTACTTATTTAATAAAACTTATTTAATCAAACAACTTTGTCTTTATTTTATAGCTGTTCGAGGAATTAACCAGGAGGTATCTCTGGTTGTGAAACATGGCTTGGAAGCGAAAAACTATGAATCTGTGAGTATTCTTTTTTTATTTTTGGCAATATTTTCCCCAAGTACTTAAATACTACAATACTTGACACTCCCAAAACCTATTTCTCTACGTGCGTTTTTGGGTTTCTTCCAATTCGGGTGGACGGGATTATACAGGCGGTAATTATCTTAAGTATGGTGTTCTTGTATTGTCTGGTTTGATCCCTCCACTTTTAACCAGTTCCCGTTGGTTAGCTAAAATCGTGTATTCTGTAAAGCACAATCCGTGGATATACTGAAAATGTGTGTTATAATTTTGTGCGTTTTTTTTTTAGTTGGGTGAAGCAGCCAAATTGAAGCCTTTGGAAGTGGAGTTGAAAAAGTTGGAAGATCTGTCGGAGAACATCGTCCAAGACTTTGCTTATATGCGTCAGCGAGAAGAGGAGATGAGAGATACCAACGGTAATAAGCAAACTTTCGTTTATTGTAACTTAGTAAAGCAATCTTTTGTTATCATTTGATTTAGAATCCACCAATTCTCGAGTTTTGTACTTCAGTATATTCAGCATGTGCTGCTTACTTGGTCTTGCGACTTGGCAGGTTCTCTATCTTCGCCGGTTCTTCAAAGCCAAAAAACTCATCGAATAATCATTATACTTCGTGTTCCACAAGAATAGTCGTGTGCTGGACTAGTGGTACTTTTCTGCCAGAATGCGAGGTCGGGAGTGAATGATAGACAATTATTTCACTTTTCTCTGCTACATTTTTTCACGGTGGTTTGGTGGTTTTGACGTGGAGGGTTGATTGACAAAAGAAATTAGTAAATTTACGCAGTTGAATCGGCACTTTACTCCGGAGAAGGCAGTGCTCTTAATGTAATAAATTCACGTCCTTGAATATTGTTGTGCACTATTTTTAATATGCATGGAGCATTGCTATATAGTGCGTCCGTTTATAACTCCAGTATTAAGTTAGGCATCAATTGCTGCTCTATAGTTAAGGTCCTGGAGCCAACCTTCTCCCATGAGTTCCAAGAGATCCAAATATATACGAGTACCTCTCGTGTCACTTACGCTTGGATATAAGGTTCTTTAATGGTGACCGTGTTGCTGTAAACTTCCTGTACCTCCAAACTGATTTCGTGCAATTCGGGTATAGGTACTCGGATCGTCATGATTCTCTGAAAATTCTGATCGATGCAAGGATAAATTCTTTAAGAAAATGCGCCTCAGTGTAACCTGCAGTTTCCAAGTCAAGTCCTAATTTGCAAAACAAATCGCGAAAATGTTTGAAGTAGAACGGAGCAGCTCATTCCAGTGATCACACAAGTGATCTTGCTATACTAGTCGTGAAGAAAAAGGCCACGTCTCAAGCTGGGTGTGAATTATGCAAGCTAAAATCCCAATATCTTCTTCTGGCTCTCGGGCAATTTCGTGCGCAATATTATTTTCAATCAGTACTAGTTTTTTGGCAAGAATTGGGTAGCTCAATTGTTCCGCGGCATCTTTAGATGTTTGGATGGCCGACTCATACCAATATATGGCGGACATTTCTGGCGCTTCCTTACTTAACATTTCTAAATAACCCAAACTTTCGCATTTCGTCTTTGCTTTTCGTAGAAATGTAATGGACAGAGCGTGAAAGTAAGCTATTGAACGTAACGCAATTTTAGCGTGGTTCAAATCGCAACCTTGACTTTTATCTATCATACGGAATCCTTGGAGGCATAGGTCTTCCTATGCAAGAATCGTTTTACTCGTGGGTATCCCACTCTCGTCGAGGCCCATGTTGGCGTAGTAGAGTTGTGGTACCGGCAAATATTCCGAACTGTTTATGTCGGCTTCTTATCAGATGGCTGCGCATATCAAGAAATATGTGCGAGTACATCACAAATTCTCGCTGATGGAACTCCATACTTTGAGCTACTTTTCGTGTAGCCGGATCTTGTGGAAGTACCTGTATGGGTTTTGTAGAGTTAGTGGAAACCTTTCCATGCTACTAGTTTGTACCTTGACGAAGCATTGGTAGTCAGAGTCGGCCACCGTAGCGTGAAGGCGAAATACTTGACTCATGAAGTTTTCGCCGTCGGGTATTGCTCGCCTAATTTCTACGCGAATTTTGTTGTCAAGTAACAAAGCTGGGTTGTTTTTATCTGGATCATTTGAGAACATTTTTGTAATTTTCGGCCATGAAGTGCACTGGTCGCTAAAGCTAGCTTCAAGTTTATCTGCCAATCCGAACTCTTATAGTATCTATTGCCAAATTTCACGTTCAGTTAACTGAGGCTCCATTTCAGCCTTGTTTTTCTGCTTGTGTAACTATGTCTCCTGAACTTTTCCATGAATCTCCCATTGTTTGCCAAATTTGGAGTTCGTGCTGATAAATGTGATATTCCTATAAATGCTGGGTTCAGATTTACCTTTGTAGATTTTCAAGGTAACGCAAGTATAAACTTTATGATTTGATTAATTCAATCGGTCTACAACGCATTTTCTATGAGGATATATTCTTACAGGCTATCTTGTATTCAGTTCCTTACACTTACATAAAAATTGTTGTTCTGTGTTCAGTATATATGAGTTTACCCTACATTAGCACTGTTGCTAACTATATAGTTTTGGTTTACAAAGTTAATTGCTTAACTCTTAGAACCATCCCCTTCCAACCAGCTCCAGGAGCAGATCAGAATACCCATCGCGGCATGTACGATTTGCCAGAAGTTTCTCCGTGGTAATGGCGTTACTGAAATTATTTTGAGCTTCTTCAGAGATTTCGATCGAGTCAGTTAGGTTTTCATCATGCTCTTCATCAAAATCTTGCTTCCTACTTTCATTTCTTTGGATTTCAGTGCCAATATCTTCGCTAAGGAGAAGTGGGAGAGCAAAAATCGCCTTTGGCAAGGCTCTCCGAATTCGAGCTGCGAATTCATTCATGAAACGAGATTCAGTGTACCCAGATGCTCCCAGGTCAAGCCCTAGTTGACACAGTAAAGAGCGAAGGTGTTCGAAATACACTAGTAAGAGTTCATTCCAATGATTACGCCAAACCGAATTGCGTGTACTAGTCATGAAAAAGTAACCGATGTCTTTAGCTGGATGTCCCACAGCGGCAAGCTGCCAATCGACCATTGCTGCAACTGTTGGCAAACCAGATTGCTCGTCGTACTGGAACAACATATTGTTACTCCAGTAGTCGCCATGAATTAAGCAAGCTAAAATTCCAGCCTCCTCTTCCATTTCACGGGCATTGTGTTGCTCTGCGTTGTCGCCAAATATGGCTAACTTCTCGACAATAACTGGATAGCCCAGCTGCTCCATAGCTTCTCGTACTGATTGTATACACGACTTCAACAAAGCCAGTGCTGCGGGCGATATTTCTGGCGCGTCGGGCTTGGTGAAAATGTCTAAATAATTGAGGTTTTCGCGATGGTTCTTCGTTTTACGTAGCATCGTATTAGAGAGGGCATGGAAATAAGCTAGTGAACGCAGAGCACATTTGGCGTGATTTAAATCACAGCCTTGCTTTTTGTTTACCATACGAAAACCTCGGATGCACAAATCTTCAGTGGCGAAGATGGTCTTACTAGTTGGCAATCCATTGTTGTTGAGACCCAAGTTAGCGTGGTGTAAATTTGGTACCATCAAATAATCTGCAGGGTTTAACTCAATTTGGGTCAAGAGATTGCGCAAATAAGGGAATACATCGGAAAACATGATGATCTCGCGCTGATAGAGTTCAAATTTGCGTGCTAAATCCCGCAGTGCCGGTTTTTGCGGAAGTACCTATAAATAGTTAAATGAGTTCTAGAATTTTATTTGTAACAAGTTTTTACCTTAACAAAGCAGTGATAGGTGATACCGTCCGCGGTTGCCTGAAGTCGAAAGACTTGGCTCATGAAGTTTTCGCAATCTAATACTGCTCGAGAAACATCTAAACGAATCGTGCCTCCAAGCAGTACAGTTGATTTTGTTTTCTCAGGGTCTACTGAAGGAATTCTTGCTATCTTGGCCCACGAAATGCAGGGGTCCCTGACAATTGCTTCAAATTTGTCTTCCAAACCATATTCTTGTATAGTTTGCTTCCAAAACTCACTTTCAGTTAAAAGAGGATCCATCTGAGACAGCTTTATGCTTGTGTTGTAGCTGCGTCTCGACTGTGGCAAACAAAGAGGAAACCTAGATGTTCTTGGAACGCTCAACAGAATTACACTTACTTTGCTGGATAACAGTTCGTGACGATTCATTCGATCTCCCTCAATACTTTGCGAATCCCGTTTTGTAAATCCTTAATTATTTCAGCTAAAAGTCTGAAACATGTTTGTATCTCTAAAGATGACTCACTTTTTGCTGTCCTTGCATGTGGGACCAAAAATGGAACAACACCAACATTATGCTGATATAAAAACCTGTCCAATTCTCTCAAAATTTGTTTAACATTTTACGATATTGCATTGTTCGATACATTGCATTATTCGTTAACTTCCTCGCTATTCTATTCATGCAACTGCACTTAGCTAAATGTTAATGTGAAACTTTACTATTAATATATGCTTTTATTAGCAGACATAATAATAGACTTTGATATTCATATGAATTTAAAGTATTAATGCCATAAGAAGTTGACTATTATACATTTTTAAGAAGTAACCAGAGGCCGGTCACATTTTTAGTTAAGTTTTATATGTTTCATCGTTGAAGAATCGCAACTCAAGCCGACGTAACGCTACAAGTTCGGCCCTGGTCGGCTTTTACACATTCAGTCCGTACAACTCGGAACATCTACTGTATTCATTCGGTATTATACTCAATGGGCTATTCGTTTAGAATCTAGTCACTTGAACCAACCCCTGCCCATTAATTCGAGCAATAGGTCCGTCACGTAATAAGTGATTTGATCAAATTTGTTCCGCCGATGCCGCATTGCCGTAGTTATTTCGCGCTTCCAGTGTGACTTGACTGGACTCCGGTAGGAGTGCGTTGTTTTCCTCGTGAAACTCACGTTTGTCGCCTTGACCTCTCTGGAGTTCTGACTCATCGTAGATGATAGGAAGTACTAAAAGGAATAGTGGCATTGCCTTCAGAATCTGGACTGCAAACTCATTTAGGAAATGTGTTTCCGTGTAGCCTAACTTCCCCAGGTCTACTCCTAATATATATATAGCAACCAAAATGATGTTTAAAATAGTCATGTAGAAGCTCGTTTCAACTTGTTCCAACATACGTATTGCTATACATGTACTGTTAAAGCGTCTTTAGTTAGACTTGTTTTTGTTGAATGTTTTGTATACCGAACTCTTTTTCTAATTTGGCTTAGATGCGTATGATCGGGATTACAAGACAGAATTAAAGTAAACCGTCCTCGTAAGCTTCCAGAAGTAAATCAACAACTCGTTTACTGAGTACCGTATTACTGGCGAGTAAATTCGCTTTAGTTGGCTCTTTGAATGTATTTTGAGCCTCTTCAGTCAACTGACCTTCACCGTCGATGTAAGTCATATCTTGAGAACTACCAGTCGGTCTGCTCATACGTTCAGCCAAGTCTCGATCCAATATAAAAGGCAATATCATACATGCAATTATAATCAAACGTATAAGTCGTTGCTGGAATTCTTCACGGAACGTTTCCTCCGAGTATCCTTCTTGACTCAACAGTATTCCAAATTTTTCCAGCATAGTGCTGAGTTGCTCGAAGTATTCACCTACAAGGTGACCCATATGTGCTTTTCTGACTGCGGAAGCGGTGCTATTGGTCAGAATGTACTGGATATCATAGCTGGGATGTGCTACACGGGAGATTTGAAAGTCAAGCATTTTCGTATTGACCGGAAGTCCCTCTTCGTTATAAAGAAACAACATGTTGTTGACCCAGAAGTCTCCGTGTGTAACGCAAAATACGGTTTGTCCAGGAACAAATGGCTCTCGTTCCAAAACCGTTTCAAGATTAGGTATCCAAGGTACGCCAAGAAGACAAATTGAAGGGTAAATTCGCTTTTACAACCGATGACTATGACGTTTACGAAGTCTGTGTGGTTTCCAAGGTTCCTCCCAGTAAGTTATTTACTTATTTAATAAAACTAGACTTTGGATCAATTTCAAACAACTTTGTCTTTATTTTATAGCCGTTTGAGGAATTAACCAGGAGGTATCTCTGGTTGTGAAACATGGCTTGGAAGCGAAAAACTATGAATCTGTGAGTATTCTTTTTTTATTTTTGGCAATATTTTCCCCAAGTACTTAAATACTACAATACTTGACACTCCCAAAACCTATTTCTCTACGTGCGTTTTTGGGTTTCTTCCAATTCGGGTGGACGGGATTATATAGGCGGTAATTATCTTAAGTTTGGCGTTCTTGTATTGTCTGGTTTGATCCCTCCACTTTTAACCAGTCCCCGTTGGTTAGCTAAAATCGTGTATTCTGTAAAGTACAATCCGTGGATATACTGAAAATGTGTGTTATAATTTTGTGCGTTTTTTTTTAGTTGGGTGAAGCAGCCAAATTGAAGCCTTTGGAAGTGGAGTTGAAAAAGTTGGAAGATCTGTCGGAGAACATCGTCCAAGACTTTGCTTATATGCGTCAGCGAGAAGAGGAGATGAGAGATACCAACGGCAATAAGCAAACTTCCGTTTATTGTAACTTAGTAAAGCAATCTTTTGTTATCATTTGCTTTAGAATCCACCAATTCTCGAGTTTTGTACTTCAGTATATTCAGCATGTGCTGCTTACTTGGTCTTGCGACTTGGCAGGTTCTCTATCTTCGCCGGTTCTTCAAAGCCAAAAAACTCATCGAATAATCATTATACTTCGTGTTCCACAAGAATAGTCGTGTGCTGGACTAGTGGCACTTTTCTGCCAGAATGCGAGGTCGGGAGTGAATGATAGACAATTATTTCACTATTCTCTGCTACATTTTTTCACGGTGGTTTGGTGGTTTTGACGTGGAGGGTTGATTGACAAAAGAAATTAGTAAATTTACGCAGTTGAATCGGCACTTTACTCCGGAGAAGGCAGTGCTCTTAATGTAATAAATTCACGTCCTTGAATATTGTTGTGCACTTTGTTTAATATGCATGGAGTATTGCTAGATAGAGCGTCCGTTTATAACTTCAGTATTAAATTAGGCGTCAATTGCTGCTCTATAGTTAAGGTCCTGGAGCCAACCTTCTCCCATGAGTTCCAAGAGATCCAAATATATACGAGTACCTCTCGTGTCACTTACGCTTGGATATAAGGTTCTTTAATGGTGACCGTGTTGCTGTAAACTTCCTGTACCTCCAAACTGATTTCGTGCAATTCGGGTATAGGTACTCGGATCGTCATGATTCTCTGAAAATTCTGATCGATGCAAGGATAAATTCTTTAAGAAAATGCGCCTCAGTGTAACCTGCAGTTTCCAAGTCAAGTCCTAATTTGCAAAACAAATCGCGAAGATGTTTGAAGTAGAACGGAGCAGCTCATTCCAGTGATCACACAAGTGATCTTGCTATACTAGTCGTGAAGAAAAAGGCCACGTCTCAAGCTGGGTGTGAATTATGCAAGCTAAAATCCCAATATCTTCTTCTGGCTCTCGGGCAATTTCGTGCGCAATATTATTTTCAATCAGTACTAGTTTTTTGGCAAGAATTGGGTAGCTCAATTGTTCCGCGGCATCTTTAGATGTTTGGATGGCCGACTCATACCAATATATGGCGGACATTTCTGGCGCTTCCTTACTTAACATTTCTAAATAACCCAAACTTTCGCATTTCGTCTTTGCTTTTCGTAGAAATGTAATGGACAGAGCGTGAAAGTAAGCTATTGAACGTAACGCAATTTTAGCGTGGTTCAAATCGCAACCTTGACTTTTATCTATCATACGGAATCCTTGGAGGCATAGGTCTTCCTATGCAAGAATCGTTTTACTCGTGGGTATCCCACTCTCGTCGAGGCCCATGTTGGCGTAGTAGAGTTGTGGTACCGGCAAATATTCCGAACTGTTTATGTCGGCTTCTTATCAGATGGCTGCGCATATCAAGAAATATGTGCGAGTACATCACAAATTCTCGCTGATGGAACTCCATACTTTGAGCTACTTTTCGTGTAGCCGGATCTTGTGGAAGTACCTGTATGGGTTTTGTAGAGTTAGTGGAAACCTTTCCATGCTACTAGTTTGTACCTTGACGAAGCATTGGTAGTCAGAGTCGGCCACCGTAGCGTGAAGGCGAAATACTTGACTCATGAAGTTTTCGCCGTCGGGTATTGCTCGCCTAATTTCTACGCGAATTTTGTTGTCAAGTAACAAAGCTGGGTTGTTTTTATCTGGATCATTTGAGAACATTTTTGTAATTTTCGGCCATGAAGTGCACTGGTCGCTAAAGCTAGCTTCAAGTTTATCTGCCAATCCGAACTCTTATAGTATCTATTGCCAAATTTCACGTTCAGTTAACTGAGGCTCCATTTCAGCCTTGTTTTTCTGCTTGTGTAACTATGTCTCCTGAACTTTTCCATGAATCTCCCATTGTTTGCCAAATTTGGAGTTCGTGCTGATAAATGTGATATTCCTATAAATGCTGGGTTCAGATTTACCTTTGTAGATTTTCAAGGTAACGCAAGTATAAACTTTATGATTTGATTAATTCAATCGGTCTACAACGCATTTTCTATGAGGATATATTCTTACAGGCTATCTTGTATTCAGTTCCTTACACTTACATAAAAATTGTTGTTCTGTGTTCAGTATATATGAGTTTACCCTACATTAGCACTGTTGCTAACTATATAGTTTTGGTTTACAAAGTTAATTGCTTAACTCTTAGAACCATCCCCTTCCAACCAGCTCCAGGAGCAGATCAGAATACCCATCGCGGCATGTACGATTTGCCAGAAGTTTCTCCGTGGTAATGGCGTTACTGAAATTATTTTGAGCTTCTTCAGAGATTTCGATCGAGTCAGTTAGGTTTTCATCATGCTCTTCATCAAAATCTTGCTTCCTACTTTCATTTCTTTGGATTTCAGTGCCAATATCTTCGCTAAGGAGAAGTGGGAGAGCAAAAATCGCCTTTGGCAAGGCTCTCCGAATTCGAGCTGCGAATTCATTCATGAAACGAGATTCAGTGTACCCAGATGCTCCCAGGTCAAGCCCTAGTTGACACAGTAAAGAGCGAAGGTGTTCGAAATACACTAGTAAGAGTTCATTCCAATGATTACGCCAAACCGAATTGCGTGTACTAGTCATGAAAAAGTAACCGATGTCTTTAGCTGGATGTCCCACAGCGGCAAGCTGCCAATCGACCATTGCTGCAACTGTTGGCAAACCAGATTGCTCGTCGTACTGGAACAACATATTGTTACTCCAGTAGTCGCCATGAATTAAGCAAGCTAAAATTCCAGCCTCCTCTTCCATTTCACGGGCATTGTGTTGCTCTGCGTTGTCGCCAAATATGGCTAACTTCTCGACAATAACTGGATAGCCCAGCTGCTCCATAGCTTCTCGTACTGATTGTATACACGACTTCAACAAAGCCAGTGCTGCGGGCGATATTTCTGGCGCGTCGGGCTTGGTGAAAATGTCTAAATAATTGAGGTTTTCGCGATGGTTCTTCGTTTTACGTAGCATCGTATTAGAGAGGGCATGGAAATAAGCTAGTGAACGCAGAGCACATTTGGCGTGATTTAAATCACAGCCTTGCTTTTTGTTTACCATACGAAAACCTCGGATGCACAAATCTTCAGTGGCGAAGATGGTCTTACTAGTTGGCAATCCATTGTTGTTGAGACCCAAGTTAGCGTGGTGTAAATTTGGTACCATCAAATAATCTGCAGGGTTTAACTCAATTTGGGTCAAGAGATTGCGCAAATAAGGGAATACATCGGAAAACATGATGATCTCGCGCTGATAGAGTTCAAATTTGCGTGCTAAATCCCGCAGTGCCGGTTTTTGCGGAAGTACCTATAAATAGTTAAATGAGTTCTAGAATTTTATTTGTAACAAGTTTTTACCTTAACAAAGCAGTGATAGGTGATACCGTCCGCGGTTGCCTGAAGTCGAAAGACTTGGCTCATGAAGTTTTCGCAATCTAATACTGCTCGAGAAACATCTAAACGAATCGTGCCTCCAAGCAGTACAGTTGATTTTGTTTTCTCAGGGTCTACTGAAGGAATTCTTGCTATCTTGGCCCACGAAATGCAGGGGTCCCTGACAATTGCTTCAAATTTGTCTTCCAAACCATATTCTTGTATAGTTTGCTTCCAAAACTCACTTTCAGTTAAAAGAGGATCCATCTGAGACAGCTTTATGCTTGTGTTGTAGCTGCGTCTCGACTGTGGCAAACAAAGAGGAAACCTAGATGTTCTTGGAACGCTCAACAGAATTACACTTACTTTGCTGGATAACAGTTCGTGACGATTCATTCGATCTCCCTCAATACTTTGCGAATCCCGTTTTGTAAATCCTTAATTATTTCAGCTAAAAGTCTGAAACATGTTTGTATCTCTAAAGATGACTCACTTTTTGCTGTCCTTGCATGTGGGACCAAAAATGGAACAACACCAACATTATGCTGATATAAAAACCTGTCCAATTCTCTCAAAATTTGTTTAACATTTTACGATATTGCATTGTTCGATACATTGCATTATTCGTTAACTTCCTCGCTATTCTATTCATGCAACTGCACTTAGCTAAATGTTAATGTGAAACTTTACTATTAATATATGCTTTTATTAGCAGACATAATAATAGACTTTGATATTCATATGAATTTAAAGTATTAATGCCATAAGAAGTTGACTATTATACATTTTTAAGAAGTAACCAGAGGCCGGTCACATTTTTAGTTAAGTTTTATATGTTTCATCGTTGAAGAATCGCAACTCAAGCCGACGTAACGCTACAAGTTCGGCCCTGGTCGGCTTTTACACATTCAGTCCGTACAACTCGGAACATCTACTGTATTCATTCGGTATTATACTCAATGGGCTATTCGTTTAGAATCTAGTCACTTGAACCAACCCCTGCCCATTAATTCGAGCAATAGGTCCGTCACGTAATAAGTGATTTGATCAAATTTGTTCCGCCGATGCCGCATTGCCGTAGTTATTTCGCGCTTCCAGTGTGACTTGACTGGACTCCGGTAGGAGTGCGTTGTTTTCCTCGTGAAACTCACGTTTGTCGCCTTGACCTCTCTGGAGTTCTGACTCATCGTAGATGATAGGAAGTACTAAAAGGAATAGTGGCATTGCCTTCAGAATCTGGACTGCAAACTCATTTAGGAAATGTGTTTCCGTGTAGCCTAACTTCCCCAGGTCTACTCCTAATATATATATAGCAACCAAAATGATGTTTAAAATAGTCATGTAGAAGCTCGTTTCAACTTGTTCCAACATACGTATTGCTATACATGTACTGTTAAAGCGTCTTTAGTTAGACTTGTTTTTGTTGAATGTTTTGTATACCGAACTCTTTTTCTAATTTGGCTTAGATGCGTATGATCGGGATTACAAGACAGAATTAAAGTAAACCGTCCTCGTAAGCTTCCAGAAGTAAATCAACAACTCGTTTACTGAGTACCGTATTACTGGCGAGTAAATTCGCTTTAGTTGGCTCTTTGAATGTATTTTGAGCCTCTTCAGTCAACTGACCTTCACCGTCGATGTAAGTCATATCTTGAGAACTACCAGTCGGTCTGCTCATACGTTCAGCCAAGTCTCGATCCAATATAAAAGGCAATATCATACATGCAATTATAATCAAACGTATAAGTCGTTGCTGGAATTCTTCACGGAACGTTTCCTCCGAGTATCCTTCTTGACTCAACAGTATTCCAAATTTTTCCAGCATAGTGCTGAGTTGCTCGAAGTATTCACCTACAAGGTGACCCATATGTGCTTTTCTGACTGCGGAAGCGGTGCTATTGGTCAGAATGTACTGGATATCATAGCTGGGATGTGCTACACGGGAGATTTGAAAGTCAAGCATTTTCGTATTGACCGGAAGTCCCTCTTCGTTATAAAGAAACAACATGTTGTTGACCCAGAAGTCTCCGTGTGTAACGCAAAATACGGTTTGTCCAGGAACAAATGGCTCTCGTTCCAAAACCGTTTCAAGATTAGGTATCCAAGGTACGCCAAGAAGACAAATTGAAGGGTAAATTCGCTTTTACAACCGATGACTATGACGTTTACGAAGTCTGTGTGGTTTCCAAGGTTCCTCCCAGTAAGTTATTTACTTATTTAATAAAACTAGACTTTGGATCAATTTCAAACAACTTTGTCTTTATTTTATAGCCGTTTGAGGAATTAACCAGGAGGTATCTCTGGTTGTGAAACATGGCTTGGAAGCGAAAAACTATGAATCTGTGAGTATTCTTTTTTTATTTTTGGCAATATTTTCCCCAAGTACTTAAATACTACAATACTTGACACTCCCAAAACCTATTTCTCTACGTGCGTTTTTGGGTTTCTTCCAATTCGGGTGGACGGGATTATATAGGCGGTAATTATCTTAAGTTTGGCGTTCTTGTATTGTCTGGTTTGATCCCTCCACTTTTAACCAGTCCCCGTTGGTTAGCTAAAATCGTGTATTCTGTAAAGTACAATCCGTGGATATACTGAAAATGTGTGTTATAATTTTGTGCGTTTTTTTTTAGTTGGGTGAAGCAGCCAAATTGAAGCCTTTGGAAGTGGAGTTGAAAAAGTTGGAAGATCTGTCGGAGAACATCGTCCAAGACTTTGCTTATATGCGTCAGCGAGAAGAGGAGATGAGAGATACCAACGGCAATAAGCAAACTTCCGTTTATTGTAACTTAGTAAAGCAATCTTTTGTTATCATTTGCTTTAGAATCCACCAATTCTCGAGTTTTGTACTTCAGTATATTCAGCATGTGCTGCTTACTTGGTCTTGCGACTTGGCAGGTTCTCTATCTTCGCCGGTTCTTCAAAGCCAAAAAACTCATCGAATAATCATTATACTTCGTGTTCCACAAGAATAGTCGTGTGCTGGACTAGTGGCACTTTTCTGCCAGAATGCGAGGTCGGGAGTGAATGATAGACAATTATTTCACTATTCTCTGCTACATTTTTTCACGGTGGTTTGGTGGTTTTGACGTGGAGGGTTGATTGACAAAAGAAATTAGTAAATTTACGCAGTTGAATCGGCACTTTACTCCGGAGAAGGCAGTGCTCTTAATGTAATAAATTCACGTCCTTGAATATTGTTGTGCACTTTGTTTAATATGCATGGAGTATTGCTAGATAGAGCGTCCGTTTATAACTTCAGTATTAAATTAGGCGTCAATTGCTGCTCTATAGTTAAGGTCCTGGAGCCAACCTTCTCCCATGAGTTCCAAGAGATCCAAATATATACGAGTACCTCTCGTGTCACTTACGCTTGGATATAAGGTTCTTTAATGGTGACCGTGTTGCTGTAAACTTCCTGTACCTCCAAACTGATTTCGTGCAATTCGGGTATAGGTACTCGGATCGTCATGATTCTCTGAAAATTCTGATCGATGCAAGGATAAATTCTTTAAGAAAATGCGCCTCAGTGTAACCTGCAGTTTCCAAGTCAAGTCCTAATTTGCAAAACAAATCGCGAAGATGTTTGAAGTAGAACGGAGCAGCTCATTCCAGTGATCACACAAGTGATCTTGCTATACTAGTCGTGAAGAAAAAGGCCACGTCTCAAGCTGGGTGTGAATTATGCAAGCTAAAATCCCAATATCTTCTTCTGGCTCTCGGGCAATTTCGTGCGCAATATTATTTTCAATCAGTACTAGTTTTTTGGCAAGAATTGGGTAGCTCAATTGTTCCGCGGCATCTTTAGATGTTTGGATGGCCGACTCATACCAATATATGGCGGACATTTCTGGCGCTTCCTTACTTAACATTTCTAAATAACCCAAACTTTCGCATTTCGTCTTTGCTTTTCGTAGAAATGTAATGGACAGAGCGTGAAAGTAAGCTATTGAACGTAACGCAATTTTAGCGTGGTTCAAATCGCAACCTTGACTTTTATCTATCATACGGAATCCTTGGAGGCATAGGTCTTCCTATGCAAGAATCGTTTTACTCGTGGGTATCCCACTCTCGTCGAGGCCCATGTTGGCGTAGTAGAGTTGTGGTACCGGCAAATATTCCGAACTGTTTATGTCGGCTTCTTATCAGATGGCTGCGCATATCAAGAAATATGTGCGAGTACATCACAAATTCTCGCTGATGGAACTCCATACTTTGAGCTACTTTTCGTGTAGCCGGATCTTGTGGAAGTACCTGTATGGGTTTTGTAGAGTTAGTGGAAACCTTTCCATGCTACTAGTTTGTACCTTGACGAAGCATTGGTAGTCAGAGTCGGCCACCGTAGCGTGAAGGCGAAATACTTGACTCATGAAGTTTTCGCCGTCGGGTATTGCTCGCCTAATTTCTACGCGAATTTTGTTGTCAAGTAACAAAGCTGGGTTGTTTTTATCTGGATCATTTGAGAACATTTTTGTAATTTTCGGCCATGAAGTGCACTGGTCGCTAAAGCTAGCTTCAAGTTTATCTGCCAATCCGAACTCTTATAGTATCTATTGCCAAATTTCACGTTCAGTTAACTGAGGCTCCATTTCAGCCTTGTTTTTCTGCTTGTGTAACTATGTCTCCTGAACTTTTCCATGAATCTCCCATTGTTTGCCAAATTTGGAGTTCGTGCTGATAAATGTGATATTCCTATAAATGCTGGGTTCAGATTTACCTTTGTAGATTTTCAAGGTAACGCAAGTATAAACTTTATGATTTGATTAATTCAATCGGTCTACAACGTATTTTCTATGAGTAAATATTCTTACAGGCTGTCTTGTATTCAGTTCCTTACACTTACATAATAATTGTTGTTCTGTGTTCAGTGTATAGGAGTTTGTCCTAAATTAGCACTGTTGCTAACTATATAGTTTTGGATTACAAAGTTAATTGCTTAACTCTTAGAACCATCCCCTTCCAACCAGCTCCAGGAGCAGATCAGAATACCCATCGCGGCATGTACGATTTGCCAGAAGTTTCTCCGTGGTAATGGCGTTACTGAAATTATTTTGAGCTTCTTCAGAGATTTCGATCGAGTCAGTTAGGTTTTCATCATGCTCTTCATCAAAATCTTGCTTCCTACTTTCATTTCTTTGGATTTCAGTTCCAATATCTTCGCTAAGGAGAAGTGAGAGAGCAAGAATCGCCTGTGGCAAGGCTCTCGGAATTCGAGCTGCGAATTCATTCATGAAACGAGATTCAGTGTACCCAGATGCTTCCAGGTCAAGCCCTAGTTGACACAGTAAAGAGCGAAGGTGTTCGAAATACACTAGTAAGAGTTCATTCCAATGATTACGCCAAATAGAATTGCGTGTACTAGTCATGAAAAAGTAACCGATGTCTCTAGCTGGATGTCCCACAGCGGCAATCTGCCAATCGACCATAGCTGCAACTGTTGGCAAACCAGATTGCTCGTCGTACTGGAACAACATATTGTTACTCCAGTAGTCGCCATGAATTAAGCAAGCTAAAATTCCAGCCTCCTCTTCCATTTCACGAGCATTGTGTTGCTCTGCGTTGTCGCCAAATATGGCTAACTTCTCGACAATAACTGGATAGCCCAGCTGCTCTATAGCTTCTCGTACTGATTGTATACACGACTTGAACAAAGCCAGTGCTGCGGGCGAATTTTCTGGCGCGTCGGGCTTGGTGAAAAAGTCTAAATAATTGAGGTTTTCGCGATGGTTCTTCGTTTTACGTAGCATCGTATTAGAGAGGGCATGGAAATAAGCTAGTGAACGCAGAGCACATTTGGCGTGATTTAAATCACAGCCTTGCTTTTTGTTTACCATACGAAAACCTCGGATGCACAAATCTTCAGTGGCGAAGATGGTCTTACTAGTTGGCAATCCATTGTTGTTGAGACCCAAGTTAGCGTGGTGTAAATTTGGTACCATCAAATAATCTGCAGGGTTTAACTCAATTTGGGTCAAGAGATTGCGCAAATAAGGGAATACATCGGAAAACATGATGATCTCGCGCTGATAGAGTTCACATTTGCGTGCTAAATCCCGCAGTGCCGGTTTTTGCGGAAGTACCTATAAATAGTTAAATGAGTTCTAGAATTTTATTTGTAACAAGTTTTTACCTTAACAAAGCAGTGATAGGTGATACCGCCCGCGGTTGCCTGAAGTCGAAAGACTTGGCTCATGAAGTTTTCGCAATCTAATACTGCTCGAGAAACATTTAAACGAATCGTGCCTCCAAGCAAGACAGTTGATTTTGTTTTCTCAGGGTCTACTGAAGGAATTCTTGCTATCTTGGCCCACGAAATGCAGGGGTCCCTGACAATTGCTTCAAATTTGTCTTCCAATCCATATTCTTCTATAGTTTGCTTCCAAAACTCACTTTCAGTTAAAAGAGGATCCATCTGAGACAGCTTTATGCTTGTGTTGTAGCTGCGTCTCGACTGTGGCAAACAAAGAGGAAACCTAGATGTTCTTGGAACGCTCAACAGAATTACACTTACTTTGCTGGATAACAGTTCGTGACGATTCATTCGATCTCCCTCAATACTTTGCGAATCCCGTTTTGTAAATCCTTAATTATTTCAGCTAAAAGTCTGAAACATGTTTGTATCTCTAAAGATGACTCACTTTTTGCTGTCCTTGCATGTGGGACCAAAAATGGAACAACACCCACATTATGCTGATATAAAAACCTATTTAATTCTCTCAATATTTGTTTAACATTTTACGATATTGCATTGTTTGTTACATTGCATTGTTCGTTAACTTCCTCGTATTCTATTCATGCAACTGCACTTAGCTAAATGTTAATGTGAAACTGCGAACTCATTTAGGAAATGTGTTTCCGTGTAGCCTAACTTCCCCAGGTGTACTCCTAATATATTGTAGCGAATGACCCTTTTGGAAACGTTGGTCTTGGTTAATTTGCACTTTTGGGAGTAAGTGGCGGATTCTTGGAGAAGGGCAAGGTCTGGTCAATGAAGGACCAACGTTGAAAGAAGCATGTTCGCTAAGAAAGGGGTCGCCAAGTGGTATAAAAAGAGAAGGAAATGTAAAGGAAAGGGAATCCAGTTCTGGACAGTGAAGGAAATACAGCGTTTGGAAAAGGCGAACCGCGACAATATATAGCAACTAAAATGATGTTTAAAATAGTCATGTAGAAGCTCGTTTCAACTCGTTCCAACATACGTATTGCTATACATGTACTGTTAAAGCGTCTTTTAGTTAGACTTGTTTTTGTTACATGTTTTGTATACCGAACTCTTTTTCTAATTTGGCTTAGATGCGTATGATCGGGATTACAAGACAGAATTAAAGTAAACCGTCCTCGTAAGCTTCCACAAGTAAATCAACAACTCGTTTACTGAGTACCGTATTACTGGCGAGTAAATCCGCTTTAGTTGGCTCTTTGAATGAATTTTGAGCCTCTTCAGTCAACTGACCTTCACCGTCGATGTAACTCATATCTTGTGAACTACCAGTCGGTCTGCTCATACGTTCAGCCAAGTCTCGATCCAATATAAAAGGCAATATCATACATGCAATTATAATCAAACGTATAAGTCGTTGCTGGAATTCTTCACGGAACGTTTCCTCCGAGTATCCTTCTTGACTCAATAGTATTCCAAATTTTTCCAGCATGGTGCTGAGTTGCTCGAAGTATTCACCTACAAGGTGACCCATATGTGCTTTTCTGACTGCCGAAGCGGTGCTATTGGTCAGAATGTACTGGATATCATAGCTGGGATGTGCTACACGGGAGATTTGAAAGTCAAGCATTTTCGTATTGACCGGAAGTCCCTCTTCGTTATAAAGAAACAACATGTTGTTGACCCAGAAGTCTCCGTGTGTAACGCAAAATACGCTTTGTCCAGGAACAAATGGCTCTCGTTCCAAAACCGTCTCAAGATTAGGTATCCGTTGCTCCAACCTGTCAGCCACTTCAGGGTGATCCATTATGCGAAGCAAATCCGTTAAATTTAGAAGGTGCGTTCGTAACGCCTCGTTGGCACCCTTTTCAATGGCCATGGTCTCTTGCAGAAAGTCAATCATCCCACTAGGGTCTGATTTCTCCAAACGCCGTATGTAGGCAATACTAGCAGCATGATAGTTGGCCAAACTTTTCAAAGCACAGCGCAGATGAGCCAGATCACAACCAACGTATTTGTCAGCCATTTTGTAGCCTTCCAATTGAAAATTTTCCAAAACTAGGATAAGCTTATTGTCCTCGTCTGAATAGTGGTAAAGTTCCGGCACTTGCAAGTATTGCTTGGGATCCAGTCCAGCCTCTTCGTAGAGATTTCGCAGGGCCGGAAATAATTCCTTGTATATTCGCATCTCGCGTTGGTGAACACCGCACGATAGTGCGATGTCCCGCATCAGTGGAGCGGTGGGCAAAACCTGTTAGAAGAGAGAACTCTTTGAAGTCGAGATACTCTTATGCTGTACATTATTTGGTACTATTAAATACGCGCTTATAATATATATAAAAAAATACCTTCACAAACGCATCAAAAGTGTCGCTGTAGTTTGTGGCCTTGACGAAATACACTTCACTCATAAAGTTATCGCCTACGGAAGTTGCTTGTTTGACTTGCACAGAGATGTTTTCTAAATCAAGTGGTAGTTGTATAGTGCCAAAACCATTTTCTTCATCTTGTTTCACTACTTCAGCCAACTGGGAAGCTAAATCCGTGCGTTGGAACAATTGTTGCCAAAATGCTTTTTGAACAAGTAGTTCGTTTGCCATGACTATCTAGTTTGATCTGCTGAAACGGTAAACAGTGTGTATGAGGCTCGCCAAACTCTTTCCTTATCTTATCGTCTTGCCTAGCTCAATAAAGACAGGTCATGCAAAAGCTCAACCACTCTGTTTACCACTCTTGACTCGCAAAAGCCGTTCATACCGATACTCAATTATGCACTAAATTTATTCCCAATCACAGTAAAAAAAAATAACGCAAAAGGACACCAGTTCAGATGTACACTATTCAATGCACGCTATACAAATTGACATCCAAAGGCGAAGTTTTATCAAGCAAGAATACAGCACGACACTTGAGAGTCTTCTCTTAAAAACCAAGACCGCGAAAGCAAATACAGTCGACTTGATGGCACCCAAGTATGGGAAAGGGTCTTGTAATGAGTGAAAGGGAGGAGCTCTTTTAATATACGACATTATTTGAACAGTACCCAAGCCTTGACCTCAATACAATTTTCCCGTTTTTATGCAATAGAAAAGGACCAAATACCCAGAGTATACTAAATTGCTTTTTCGTAACTTTACAATACCCCTCGATTTACCATTTCTAGAATTAATTCTGAGACGCGTTGCCTCAAAATCGGGATTCTGTACAGGTTCTGCGCGGAATAAGCTACGGTAATCGTTTTGTCTCTTGATTTGGTGAATGCTTCTTCGTCAATCTCTGTAACAGATGGGGCTTCTACGATATCTCCATTAGGACTGGTTACAGTTTCCGCAAAACCTTGGTTCAAAACAAATGGTAAGACCAAGCAACCCGTAATGGTTCCTTTCAATAATCGTTTTTCGAAATCCACCCGAAAATCTGCTTCGCAATAACCTTCCTCTGGTAATCGTATCTGTAACTTGCGTAGAGCCTCTTGTAGAGTAGAATAGTAGGTTTTAAGTATATAGTCGAGGTTTTCTTGTCGCAGCTTGAATGTTGTGCTAACCAAGAGGAAATAGACGATATCCCAAGCCGGATGCCCTAATCGAGAAATTTGCCAATCCACTAGAGCAACTTGCTTAGGACGTCCGTCGGGGCCGTACTGAAAGAGCATGTTATTAACCCAAAAATCTCCGTGAATAATGCAGCCCAATGGTCCACAAGATTGGAATTCTTCATGCGCGAAAATTTGTGTGGCCTTGGGGATTAACTGTTGAATTTTTTGGGCTGCCTCTGAGTGGCCTAGATGCTGCATGAAGTCAACGTCGTTTCGCAAAATCTCAGGCAAAAGCTGGTCATCCATGATCTCGCCTTCCGCCAAGCGGTCAATGAAAGCTTGCTTAGATGAGCTTAATTGGCGGCGCGTGTAAGCAATGGAGACGGCATGAAAATGTGCTAAACTACATAGTGCCAGTATGACGTGGTCAAGGTCACAGCCCTTGATCTTATCTGCCATTCTATAGCCTTGAAGACGCATGTCTTGCAAGACTAATACAATATCAGATTTATCATTCTTGGTCGGATTAGTAAGCTGACAAAAATACAAGTCTGGGACTTGGACATATTCATTTGGATTGAGGTTGTTTTCTACGAGTAGCCTGCGTAACGCTGGGAATGTTTCGCTGTACATGTAATTCTCACGATTATGAACCCCCGATTTCGTAGCCACGTCTCTTAGGAATGTATTCACCGGAACTACCTATAAGGAGTAGAGAGTTTTTTATTTTTTTTTATTGGAACTGATAATATGATCAAGACTTTTACCTTTGCAAATGCATTATAAGTCTGTTGGTCTGGAGTAACAAGCTTAAGGTTGTATACAACACTCATATAATTGTCACCCACAGCTGAGGCTTTGGATACTTGCAAGCCGAGTTGCTGCTGACGCCATGGAATCTTCACTTGGACGAGCCCAGTTTCGGTATCACCTGAAGGAGCTTGTGTTTGGACGAAAGGGTCGTCCGCGGAAATAGTGCCTTCCACTATTGCGTACAATTTCGAAGCTAGAGAAGCTTCTTGGAACAAATATTTCCATAACTTAGTGCACAGATCAGTCATACTCACTTCTTAGGAACGGTTAAGTGACTAACCTAGACTGCTTTTGTGTTTCAAATGATAAGAAATACGTCTTGCTTGAGATAGTGCATTGACAGTGCGGGTTATTTTTGGCATGTAATCACGCTACTTTCCGATTAAACCCGACTCTCCCCTCAAGACGAATTGACGTTTGAAGTTGAGCCATAAAATAAAGATCCATACAAGTTTTCCTTGTAACTTATTCGTGGACACGCCTGTTAAAAGTCGAGTTTGGAGAAGGGGGAGCCAAAACAATTGCTCAAATTAAAAGATGCTGAATCAGCGCACATAATGACTGGCTGGTAATTATTCCATTGTGCAGTCGTAGTGATCGTGACTTCTTTGAATTTAGCTTCGCCTTCTGAAAACATCAAGGAGCATTCCAGAAGAGCAAAGTACACAGTAAAGTGATTTTATGGTATGGAACCAGCAAAACTTTGGAACAGAATTCAGGGCCTCTTTGTATTAAGGCACATGTGCAGATTTTGCACAACAAAGAACTACAACGGTAAAATAGCCACGTCTGCACAATTTCGGAACGTTTCTTGTGCACCGCATCCGATACCTTGTGTCCCATTTTCGCAAATTCCCCAACTATTGCCTGTATATTCATATGCAAATTGCTCTGAGATTACTTTCACACCGAACACACAACTTTGTTACTGACCTGCCGTATACTGCCACTGCAAAACGCAATTATCACAAGTCACTCCTTTGGGCAGTTGGATTACTGGGTAGTATAGTCCGACGTCAAAGGTCGGAATAGGGAACCGGGTTCCTGACCCGTCCGCTAATTCCAGGAGTTGTTTATCTAGACACGACTGCTGAACCAGTTCATCTGCGGAAGATTTTGGACAAAGGCGGAATTCAAAGAAGCCCATGTGACTAGAGGTCAAATCCACGTCAATTTTGACTACCTATATAAGATAATTGCTCATTTAGAAACCTACGAAAACTATCTGAAATTCTTACCTGGCCTTCAGTGTAGGTCGCAGAAAGTATACCCAAACCGTATTTCCCGCCTTCTTCATTGTCCCGTGGACGGGGTAAAGCCCAATCGTCACCACATTCTCCACATAGGCCTTTGTTTTGTTCCCATTGTACCTAATAATATTTTAAAGACGTACAATAATTGACTAGCAAGTTAAGCTTTGTGTGATTCAAGTTACCGCGTAGCCTCCGCAGAACAGTTGATTGTCGTTGTAGTTTTGAGGTGACTCGTATCCGAACCTCCATAACGAAGATCGAGAAGGTGGATTCAGCATCATGCCGTGGCCCTGTACTCCATGTTCCCAGTAGCTCGCGATTACTACGATGAAAATGCAGTATAATTTGATCATTTCATAACAGAAATAGTACAGAAAATTTTTCCAGGAGAATAAGGACCGGATTGAAGTATTTTATCGAGTTGTTTCGCCGTTTTATACGAATTTATAGAGTTCATTTTCTAGCCTCACTATATCCTAGATAAAAATCTACAGTTTTAGCAGACGCTGTAATTCATATGAGAAGCCATCGCTTTCTGATAACCAAAACTAGAGATTACTAACCAACTTTCGGAAGTTTCAAAGGTATGGTAACATGGGGAATCAACACTGCATTACATACGTCTTTACTAAGCTAAGCTATTACAGGCTTTCAAAGCAAAGTTACGTCAGAAAGATTATGACGACAACTTAGCTTCAGTAAACAATTTAGCTTTGGCTTATTTCTTTGCTTTAACACTACACATAGGGTAATGTTATCTTTGGTGGATCACCCTTGGTTATCGCTATGCTGCGATTAGAATATCTGCCATTAAGGTTGTCTTTTGTAAGTCAGGGTGACAGTTAATGGATGTTTCTGGAGATTTCCCGTTCTTTGTGTCATGAAATGAAGACTTTGCGGCTAAATTCGGTCTTCTCACCATGACTTGCGCTTATCGTTCCCGCTCGGATGAGCTCCTGCTCCCGTATAAAGTGCAGTTGTGTCGTAAACGTGAGAAAGACAAAGTCTTGTATCACCAGTGTTAGCTAAAGCCCCTTCTGATTTCAGCGATGGGATTCAAGGATCACGTTGAGTTTTATAATGGCCAGAAAATGCCGGTTATAGGTTTAGGTACATGGCAGGTAAGCTTTATTTCATTGATGTGCGTACTACGCATATCGTAATCATTTCTATTTGGACTAGTCGTCGCCCGACGAAATCAAGAAAGCAGTAAATGCAGCTTTGCAAGCAGGATACCGTCACTTTGACACGGCTTACAATTATCTTAACGAGCCGGCCATCGGGGAAGTGTTGCAAGAATGGGTTCAAAGTGGCAAGATTAAGCGTGAGGAGTTATATATTGTTACAAAGGTACTATCAGCGCCAAATTATCTCATGCATTTTTTCATATTCTTGTTGCTAAGAAGGCTAATT
This sequence comes from Lepidurus packardi, assembly GCA_023053545.1. Classification (NCBI taxonomy): domain Eukaryota; kingdom Metazoa; phylum Arthropoda; class Branchiopoda; order Notostraca; family Triopsidae; genus Lepidurus; species Lepidurus packardi. Next base: position 10,093,973 of record JAKZAN010000002.1, read on the forward strand.
CTCCTTATATAGCTGCCTATGATTGGAAACCGAGCTTCCGACGTGGAAAAGTTCATGAAACTTTCCTTGAAGCAATTGCGTTTAGATTACGTTGATCTATACCTAGTCCATTTCCCATGTGGCCTCCTTCCCGGCAAAGATGACAACGACGTTTTCCCCATGAAAGATGGCAAGCTGAGCATAGACATGTCAACAAACATCGTTGAAGTTTGGAAGGTATTATCATTGTTCTTTGGACGCACATACCCTAGCTAAAGCAAGAGGCTTGTTTGATTACGATTAAATTAACAAAACACGATATCCATGGAACGATAGGCGATGGAGGCCCAAGTAGACGCTGGAAGGACAAAGTCCATCGGGCTGTCGAACTTTAGCGTAAAACAAATAGAGCGTATTGTTCAAGCTGCCAGGATTCGCCCTGCCAATCTCCAGGTAGAACTACACGCTTACTTCCAACAGCATACTCTGCGAGAAGCCTGCAAAAAACATAACATAACAATCTGCGCGTACGCCCCACTGGGGTCACCGGGACGCGGTGCATTTTACGCCAAATTGGGTAGACCGTAAGGAGATTTTTTGCCGCTTCCGGAAGGGTGCCGATAACTTTTGTTTTTATTGTTCAAGTGCTCCTACCATTCCCGATGTTCTGAACCATCCCAATGTCACAGACATTGCTAAGAAACACAACCGGACCACTGCTCAAGTACTGCTTAGATGTTTAGCCCAGCAGGGTATTGTTGTTATTCCCAAGAGCACAAGTCCTGACCGAATTGCATCAAATTTTAAGGTAATTTTTAAGAAGTAGCCGTTTGAGGTTGAAGTGACGTATTGGTATTTCGATGTTAAGATATTCGATTTCACCCTGGATGCGTTTGATATGCAACGATTGTCTGCGCTAGACCAAGGCGATGAAGGCCGAACATTTGATATGCAAATGGTTGGGTAAGTTAAAGATATTTACATTTACTTGCTTCTTTTTCTAAGCACTTTATTTCCCTTTCTTAGTTTGGATGTTCACCCGGAATACCCTTTGAAGCATTAACCTGGCTGGGACAAGTTTTATTCATTACAGTATATCGCGTTATGTATCGCTGAATACATGCTAAGCGGATTGAGTTCCAAAGATAAAAGTTTAAGTTGCAAGCCGATAGTGAAAAGTTTATGCAAAGAGTTATGCAGATATGGTATCTAGTCTATAATATCCGATGTGTGTTGTTGGCCTGACCATATGGATATATCCATACTTGAATGCCTAAGAAAGGATTCTTTGAATCAAGGTCAGCTGCAGTTGTGGTTCAAACCGGATGGATGGAATACCTGCTTTAGCTGGGGCGAGTTTCTAAAGATACGTCGATCATTTGAAGCTTGACGGGGATCCGTAGTTGGTGTGTTGTTTTCTTTCGGTTCGAGTTCCATTGGCGATGTTCATTCTGTTCATTCATGGATTTCAAGGATCACATAGTCTTGCCAAATGGTGATAAAATGCCAATAATTGGGCTTGGTACCTGGCAGGTATATTATCAAGCTTTACTGTTCTCTAGATTCGTAACCCTGACGTTGTAGGCAACCAGACCCGAAGAAGTGAAGGTGGCAATTGAAGCGGCATTGAAAGCCGGGTACCGTCATATAGATACCGCGTATATTTACCAGAATGAGGAATCTATTGGCAAAGTTTTGGAGGATTGGATCCGAAGTGGGAGAGTCACAAGAGAAGAGCTTTTTATCGTTACAAAGGTTACCCTGTTGCTTAATAGCGCTATGTAGGAACAAAATAGCTCATATATATTCTTGTCTTCACGATTGCAGCTTCCTATGATAGGAAACCGGGCTTCGGATGTAGAAAAATTTTTAAAATTGTCGTTGGAGAAGTTACGCTTGATCTATGTTGATCTTTACTTGATACATTTGCCAATTGGACTGGGTCCAACAGACGACCTAAATAATCTCATCCCTAAAACGGAGGACGGGAAGCTGATTTTGGATAGAAAAACAGATCTTGTAGCAATATGGAAGGTATGACTTTGTTAACTATTAAATAACTAGCAATAATATTTAACGTGATGCTTTGCAGGCAATGGAAGATCAAGTGGATGCTGGTCGAGCGAAAGCGATTGGACTATCGAATTTCAATAGTTTACAAATTGAACGCATCATTAAAAATTATCGAATAAAACCTGCAAGCCTACAAGTCGAGTTACATGCCTATTTTCAGCAAAGAGAATTGCGGAAAGTGTGCGAAAAACATGGCATAACTGTGTGCGCGTATGGACCCTTGGGCTCTCCTGGACGGGTTAAATATTACGCCGAACATCATATACAGTAAATTTGCGTTTTGTATAATCCGAGAGTATTAATTCCTGTCAGCAGGAGTGTTCCTGAGATTCCAAATATTATGGAACACCCTGTTGTTGTAGACATAGCTAAAAAGTATGGGAAAACGCCTGCCCAAGTGCTCCTTCGACATTTGACTCAGCATCGCATTGTCGTTATTCCGAAAAGTTCCAACCCGGAAAGGATAACGTCCAACTTGCAGGTTTGTTTTTCTCAAGGTGATCGAAAAGCACTCATTGTTATTTGCTTCTGTATGTGCAGGTATTCGACTTTAACCTGAACAGCGAGGACATGGCACGCTTAGATGAGCTGGATCGAGGGCCTGAGGCACGATCATTCGCATTTGATACTTTTATGGGGTAATTAAAGTTTCCTTGGAACTACTTTGACGTTTACTCTAATTGTGTTATCTTTTTAGTTGGGAAAAGCATCCTGAATTTCCCTATCACATACCTTATTAGGAAAGCCTAAATAGAGTATCCGGAGAACGCTATTAAAAATTTTGGCGCAAAGAACTTTGCAAGCCAAGTCGGTAGTAACTTGTTAATCAAAGATATACATGTGTGATGCAAGGACTCATTGGTCAGTTATAGTATAGTAGTTTATGTATGCGATACTGTGCAAATTGTTTGAATTATATTTGCTCGAGTTGTATTTAAGAAGTTTCAAGTCTTTCACAACCTAACCCGTTATCTTGCGCAGATGGAAAAGCACACAAAAGTGAACCCTCTCAATTTGCCATTACATGGATTGGACATCTGGAAGGCATATTGTCCGACGTTGAAAAAGCTTCTAACGTGAATCTCTCGGGAGTAAAAGTACAGACAGTTGAATGCACTGTCTTGTCATTCAACTTGTGCCACGCATACAAAATGAATACGACTTCGTACTCAAAATTGTGTAACAATTGAAATATTTAACCATTGAAATACTTCTTCGACTTCGACTCCGATTCTTTGATGTGTTATAAACGGATTGGTCGTCTCAAGAAAATATCTCCCATTAACTAAATTCTGTATTAGTTTTAATTCGAATGAAAATCCCTCTATACTTTGTGCGCTTTATAAAGCTTCTTATGAACTGTGTTTGAGAATTATTTCCGATTTCGACCACGTGATAAAAACTTTGGGTTGTGCTCCTGCTCCAGGGTGTGAGGGGGCGGGGCTCTGTTTTGTTGTGTTTAGTGCCGCCGAGTTTTCCGGATTCTAAAAATCGTGTCTGCAAGGTCCAGCAAGTACAAGCAGAGATGTCTCGAGATACTTTAAAAATGTAAGTTACATAAAGCTGTAAACAAAAGTCCTGTAGTCTGGTCATTTAGTTGTATAATGTATTATTTCACCCAGTTTAGTGGTAGGAGACGTCAAGGGGAATTATGGAAAGCTTTTTAGTCGTGTCAAGTCAATAAATGATAAAAATGGACCTTTTGACATGCTGCTGTGCGTTGGGGAATTTTTCGGAAGCTCAGAAGGTGACTGGGAGCCATATAAATCAGGCCTAAAGACACGTATGTGGATTAATTATTTTGTATATAAACTATACGAAACAGAATGGTTGCTTTTATAGTTCCGGTACCGACATATATTTTGGGTCCCTGCAAATCCGAGACTCAGATTTTTTACCCTGACCTGAAAGGCTGTGAAATCGCTCCCAATATCACTTATTTGGGGGACAGAGGCATATACACGGGCAGTAATGGTCTGAAAATAGCTTACCTGAGTGGGAAAGAAGGGCAGAAATCAGATGTTACCACTTTTTCTCATGACGCTATTAAGGCGATTGAAATCCCAGCCATGAACGAGCCTAATTTTAAAGGCATTGATATCCTCTTAACTTCACAATGGCCCAAAGATGTCTGCAAATTTACAACCCCACCAGTAATACGGTTCGTTCTTTCACTTCAAATTAAAGCCTTAAATTTTTTTACTCAAAAGGCTGGTATCGATGCCGAGACTTGCGGCTCAAGCTTAGTCTCTGCTTTGGCGAAAACCCTCAAGCCACGCTACCATTTTGCAGGCTTGGAAGGTGTTTTCTTCCAGCGACGAGCCTATAGGTGACATATAAAACCATTGCTATCAATACAAAATGCTGGTCTTGTCTCTGTAGGAACCATCGGTTGCTACAAGAAAGCGCCAGCCATGTTTCATGGTTTGTAGGTATGGCCGAAGTTGGGAATCCTGCTAAGGAACAAAAATGGATCTATGCGTTCAATATAACTCCGTTGAAAAAAGAAGATCCGGTTAAACTCTGTTTGCAACCCACTGGAGTCACAGATTGTCCGTATTATCATTCAGTAGCATCCAGTGAAGAAGTGCGACAGGTAAAATTTTCTAGTTTTATTTTGACGCGTATAAAATCCTCCTGTGATATATATTCTGCTGCTTTCTTTCAGGAAGCTCTGCAAAATCAATTTTTTTACGATACAAAAGCACAAAATGGGCAGGATAACCCACGCAAAAGAAGGCACCAAAATCAAGATCAAGCGCCCCGCCCACCACCTAAACCTATGGGTAAAATTGGATCCCTTTTCTTCCTTATCTTTGAAACTTGTCACTTATGAACCTTATTATTAAGCTAATTGATAAACGGCTCAAGTTCCGAATCAATCTTCATCTTGTCTTCGCCGTATAGGTCCGTGTTGGTTTTGCCTGTCCAGTCCTGAGGTGGAAAAACATTTGGTGATCAGTGTAGGGGACCAGGTAATGGAGTGAAAGCTTTTGTTTTTAGTAATACGGTGTTCTATATTTTAGTGTTATTTGGCGTTGGCGAAAGGCCATTTGACGCCAGATCACGTCCTGATATTACCTATTGGTCATTACCAAAAAACGGTCGGTTTGCCGAAAGAAGTGTTGGATGAAATCAACAAATATCCTTTTATATAACAAATTTTGCATGGTGTCTGTAAAATTCAATACTGTTGTTTCCTTAATCGTCGAATTTCTTTGCTAGCACGTTTAAAGCAGCTTTACGGGAGTGTTTTAAGAAACAAAATCAGGGGGTGGTGTTCTTTGAACGGAATTATAAGTCACCGCATTTGCAAATCCAAGCCATTCCGGTTCAATTATCGTTAGTGCGTAGACTAGATGACAATTTGAACTTTGAAGAAATTTTCATAGTGAGTTCTCACGCGTTTACTGTTTGAGCTACACATATTTTAGTAACGATTTTATGATGTTTAGGACGGCAGTAGAGCAGTAAACGTGAACCTGAAGGAGCTTCCCAAGGACTCTGATGTGCAAGAAGTCGTAAAACCGAATGCTCCGTATTTTTATATGGAGCTTCCACAAGGACAGCAACTTCTGTCTTACATTGAAAGGGGAGTTCAGTTTCCCTTGGAGTTTGGCCGGTAAAGTTGTCTGGATTTATTTGGAGTTCTTTGATATTGACCCTCTTTTAATTCTAGTGAGATTATGGCCTGTAGCAAAGTATTGAATTTGCCAGATCGCATTCACTGGAGAGACTGTGTTGTCTCTAAAGCAGAAGAAACAAAACTTGTGGCAGATTTCAGAGAAAAGTTTAAACCTTTCGAACTTACAGACGATTGACGAAGAAATGCACTGCTTTGTTTCTTACGTTTAGGTTTGCCTCCGTTTTTAAATTAAATAAATGGTCTTAAAGCCAAAAGTTGCTTATCGTTTACTACGTGTTATTGCTTAATATTGACCATGCTAAAAGTTATAAAAGCTTTTTGTTGGAGTTTTATAATATAGTGGATTAACGTTCAACATAATCCTGTTCTCCTAATTGTATCACTATCAGGAATTAAAAAACAGGTTTGAATTATTTTCGCCAGATGTCAGATGCGGTATGTTATTCAAAGCTCTCTGGGAACGTGTATGCAATAAATAAATTCTCATCGTATTGTTTCTGCCTTACCATGCAATTAACACAGTTTTTGCTTAAGAAAGTCAAATCCAAGTAAGAACCCAAATTTTCCCTCATGCCAGCTAATTTCATGTTTAGGGATGTAATGGTATTGATGGAAAGTGTAGTTTCCGGCCACAAATATTTCAGAATACGACCAAGGCTTGGGGATAAATTAGAATATATTCGCTTTGACCCACGAAGTAATACTCTTTAGCCAAGGTTTGTTATATGTAATAATTTTTTTGTCTTTTGTAGTTCAAACCGAATGTGTCTACAAAGAAAAGAAAAAGATTCGCAGTATGTGATGCGGTATGAACGCTTTTATTTTGTAGTCAATCAAGAAATACACTGAAAAATCCAGAACAAATCAAGCAGTGGAGTATTACAACGTTCATAGAAAAACGAACATCAACACCTCTTCTTTAGTTAGTACCATGTTCTCGCCGCTCACCGCCGCCTCCTCGTCCGCCACGCCCCCATCCTCCACGACCGCCCCTAGGTTGTCGATTCCATTCCGAACGCTGTCCTGCCTGCTGATTCCAATCCTGATTACCTGCGTTCCAACCACCTTGAACACGCCCTCCACGTGCGGAATCACCACTGCCACGAGCTCCTGTAAAGAGCAGTGTTCTATCAGAACGAATCATTTTTGTTAGGGTATATTCGTACCTCCATGTCCAGACTGCCGTTTCTGCCAACTAGGCATTTCAGGAGGAGGTGGTTTTTGTTCATAAGGTCGTCCACCACGATCTGGTACCTGAACCAAGAAGCGAAACTTACATTCTTTCTTGTCAAAACGGAATGGTAATACTTGTCCAATGATGACTTTAGTGACGGAACTTTGGGTGTTCTTCCTCAATTTGGCGCTGGAAGTTTTTTCCAGAACAGCCAAATCCTCGCGAGCTGCAAGCATATCAGATATCTGAACTGCAGGAGTAGCGACCAAACCTTGTCGAATGGGCTGAAACGCAGCGGCGACTTTATCTTCTTGCCCTTTAAGGCGATCAGACCACTAGAGAACTGACGTTACTTTCAAGAAGAATTTAACTTTATACAGCTTACTGTGAAAGACTGAATCGTAACGTCTAAGCGCTTCAATAACATTTCGCGTCGTAGTTGATATTCTTTCATCATTTCCTGGTATAACTTATGCAGGTCCCACCATTGCTTTTCGGTTAAGGTCAAAGTCAGCAAAGGTTTTCCTACTAATTGAGGCGATGCTTTGCTCACCAGTTCTTTTAACTACAAATCAGACAAGGTTTAAGTCCATCTTTGATAGAATGATGTTACTTTAGGCTCTAATTTTGAAAATAGCTGCAAAGGGGTAATGTTGGGTGGTGGTTTCGACATGTTTAGCATTTGTAGCAGCTGTCTCAGATTCCCGGCTGTACTACTTTCGCTCTGCGTACAAATTCTGTTAAACTGCGTAAATACTGCGAAATGCCAATCTTCCCTTACCATGTTAACTTCGGTATCTTTCTTGGGTTTATTCACAGCAATCATCACACTAGCTTCCGCTTCTGAAGTCAGGAACCGTAGTAAGGTGTTCCTGGCATCTGCATCTGGTAAACGACCCGACAAAGGCCCTTCCATTAAGGAAATATGTGGACAGGCTAAAAGTGATATCGGTGATTAAACCAACTTTTCGACTGGAAATCGTATTAACGACATTACCCAGGTCTCTAAGGAGACCGGCGAGTTCCATGCAAAAAGAATCAGCATCTTCGGGAACAACAGTAGGGTGGACGTGTTCGTCTAAATTATTTAAAGTTCTAAGTTTTTCAGACAACCAGGAAACTAAAGCAGTGAATTCCACACAAGTAGGGCCTCCGTCAACCGCTTTTTGGAGTTCTTCCAAATTTGCCAAGGGCCCATCATACCTTTCAAATCAAAGTATTACTAAAAATTGTGCAGAAATAGGATATTAAGTACCTGAGCACATCCAAGGACTCGAGAATGTCTTCCATTACTAAAATTCGTAATTTTTTAGTAGCAGATACTAGAGATACAGCAAGTGTGCAGTAATTTGTTATTAGTCAAAAGGGTATAGATGGCAGCTTTTTCTGCAGCACGTGGGCAAAGTATCAATAACAAACAAAAATAGCATTTGCTTTCAGAACATACAATTCGTTTATTACAGGTTTCATATTTTGTCATATTCCCTCATTAAATTTATTCATTTAACGTTGTTTTAAACTTCGTAAGATATACATGAATTTTCTACCGAAAAATTCGCACCCCGCCTTCCTGCGCAGTTAGTAAATTTCCCATGTCTGCTACTAGAGGCGTAAGTATCTTGCTTGTCATTTTCCATGTTTCTGTCTTTCCTTACCCTTCCTTTCCACCTCCCATTCATTCCCAAGGGAGAAAAGAGGGCGAATGGGCTTGAAAGTGGTGAGGAGGGGAATGCTCCACGCCCAAGGCATAGACATCGCTAGCCACGCCAGGCAGGGGTCGTTGGAGTCCGTCTTGTGTGTTGTGTCTGGGTGTTTTGCAGCTCTATGTTTTCTCGCATATTTGGAGAATAAAAAGTGAGAAAACTCGAGTTCCGAAATTTCACATCAACTTAACGAAGTCTATTTGGTATATGTGATACCAAATAGTAGACTTGACTAGCCCCGTGTCTGTAACAAGTGCGTTCTTAGCCTGCACGAGTTGTTGGATTTTAGTAGTGCGACGCGACGGCCGCCATGCTGCTTTACCCGCCAGCTTCGGCCGTTGGACTTGGGTGACCATGGAAGTGAGGCAAACATAACAAGAACACCCAACATGAGGCATTGCTTACTTGTTATTCACGAAAAACATTGAGCTTTCCTTAGTATTTCAAGTAAAGCAACTCAGCTTGCCCTCCCATAATTTCGTGTTAAGCAAAACTGTTCGTATATTCTTTTTAAATTGAAGAAACCAGCGGAAGTTAGTAACAAACGCATTAGCGAGTTTAGACCCAGATTTGTGACTGTGCATCGACGCTTACTCAAGAAACAACACACTCAGAGCCAAGGATTAACCTACACTAGTGGAAGAAAGAAAAAAGGTAGAAAGCGCCAAAATTTTTGAAATTATTGGCACTTGAATTGGGGCTTGGCAAAAGGCTCAGAAACCGGATTTGGAAGGGTTGAAGCAGTTCCAGGAATTATGATTAATTTTATCTAAAGCAGAAAACTTGGGCTTTAGTGCCTTGATAAAAGTTACGTCATTTGATTCACGTCCGGTTACCTTCTTAATGCTTAATACGAAAATTAATTATGTCTATTGTTTTTGCTTAGCTATTAAGATTGTATTCTAGCACTATTGAAGCATTCTGCGAACGCACTACGCAGTGCTATTGCCCACCTTTTTGGGGTGAAGGCGTCAAGGCAGTCATTCATTGTCAGGGCTGTAATATTCGGTTACCATTCATCTCTTGTTTCCCGGGACTAATTGTTTCCATTTTTCCAATACAGGGAGAACAGTTGGACCACCAAGGATTTAATTTGTTCCACTTCCGGTGCTGAATTTCTATAAAAACACTCCAAGTGTGGCAATTGGACCCGCCTCCATGTGACTGAATTGCTTTCCCATTTACGTTCATGGTCTTGAGCCGCCCAAGCCAAACGCTTCTTGAATTCTCAAACATATTCTCTTGCATCATAAGCGAGAAGCATAAATTTATACTCCTACGCAGTTTGCCCCCCAAAATTCCAGCAAGTGGCGTTCATTTTTCTTTAAAAACGAAGAAAAGATCATAAAAAATCGGCAGCACTTGGGCTAACTGCGCATATTTCTTGACGATTCCAGAGGAGCGCGGGGGAGACAAGAAGGGGAGGCTTCCATGCAGGGTCCCTTGGTGTGGCTGAACTCTGTGGTAACTGCATTTGACCTTTCACCTGTTACCAGTTCGGGAGCCAACGCGGATTATAATTATTGGCACCTTGCAAGTTGTTCTGCTCCGAGGAGTACCGCACTGGCCCCGGGAAGCAGATCCCACCACTTCGCCATGGAAAGTTCCGTCCTCGTGCAAGCAAAACGCCCAGATTGGCATAAGCATGAGCAAATGATGCACCGCACTAAAAGTGAGTCATCATGCTTGCCTTTTATAGTCCTAAGAAAAGGTAAAAAAGGGAGCTCGTTTGACTAGTGGTGCCGAGTTTTTTCCCGCCCTTTTAACTGATGGAGACGTGATTCCTTGCGTGATCCACGCGTTTCCAAGCTTAGTCTACATCAACACAACAATGAAACTTCAACCTTTTCCATGCCACTCGCACCGTTTTCATTGTTGAGTAAGGCCGAATAGAGGGCTCGGACTTACGCAACATGAAAATGAACGACAAAGTGCAAAAAAAGTAGTTCTCACTTAAATTAAAAAAATAACTCCAATTACTTAAATAAATTGGAATTACTCTTTTTTATTTATTTAATTATTATTTATTTAAGCAATTGAAGTTTTATTATTATTATAGTTATTAATAAATAGAAAATAAAACTAAATCAATAAAAAATAATCATTCCAATTACTTAAATTTATTGCAATTATTATTATTATTTATTTTATTAATTGTTTAAGGAATTTTAGTATTATTAGAAGTAATTTTATAAGGGCAAGAAGTTTTAGGATAATTAGGATACTGGTGCCTAACGTTATTTTAATTTGTTTTTATTTTTCGCGGTTGTGATTTTTGGGCTGGGATGAAATTAAAATTGCATGTCATTCGCAAGGCTAAATTACGTTGTCCGATGAGCAGCTCACGGAAATGGGGGGAAGTGCACCTACATTCGTGTTAGCCATATGGCGAAACAAGGGGTAGGCGGGGGTGCGAGGTTTGGGTGGGGAAAACTCGACTCGGTACCCCCCTTGTCGCTAATCAATACGCCGCGAAAGTCCAGGTGACAACCCAAAAGAAGCCCAGTTTGCCTTGTTTGGATTCCCATAGTACTTGTCCTTTTTTACTCACCTTTTTTTCCCTCAAGTCATGCGTTTGGTGTTTGTTTTCATTTATGGAGTACTCGCTTGTCTTGCCCTGGTTCGTAAACTCTCCTACCAAGGATTTTTGCATCAAAAAGAGACCAAAGAAAATCTTGTGTTGTTACCTGGGATACTTTACCTGGAAAAGGGAGCTGAAAATAGTCACAAATCACGTGGTGTTTATGTGCGTTTCCCGGAACCACGCCGTTTTTGTTACCTATTGTAAAGTAAGACATGACTTTGAGGTTTTAGTACGTTTACTTGCACTATTTTACAAATTTTGACTTTAAAATTGTGTATTTTAAATTGGTAAAGCTCAAGATAACCGCATTCAGAGGTTTGAAACACCTAGTTTGGAGATAACTTCGTAGACATTCTTAACGGAGCCGAATCAACAGATTCGACCAAGATGTTTTGTAAAAAGAAAAAAAAACAGGGGAATATTTTAAATACGGATAACTTAGAAGAGACTGAAATACTACAGGCAAACTGAAGTACGTGCTGGAGCTGTACTTGCTTTATTCTTTTTAAGAGGATAACAGTCGTAGTTAGAAAAGGGGAAAAAAGAAGACGAGCCGAATAGAGGAAGTAAAGGCTTGTTGTAGGCTATTTTAGTGGTCTTGACGAAGTCGCAAAGTCGACGTCTGGGCGTCCCGGCGCCCTCCCCTGTAAATAACACTCCAGGGTTTTAGGTTTCCTTATTTCCTTTACTACCAAACGCCTCCGATGAAAACTTTTGATGTGTTATTCTGAGGATTTATCGTCGGCTCTGCACAGACGAGCTATGTAAATTTACCCAACTATTTGTTCTTCGTTTCTTTCTTTGCTGTTATCAAGGCGGGATAAGGTTTCGGTGTATAGGCTGTGATTTGTTGGCGGAAGTCTGGTCAAAAAGGTGGTAGGACTAATTACTTAATTCGTAGGGTTTGAGGAGGGACGTAGAGAGTGACGTAAGAGTGCAGACACACCGCACCCTGCGCCAAGCTTGTTTTCTTCAGCTTGCTAGCTCTAGAAGCCCCCGTTACATACATATCCATAGAGCAGGGCCAAGACCCGGCTTTAAATTGTCCTTCTCGAAAAGCTCCTCAACAAGCAACCCCCCTCCCCAAATGCTGGAATGGGCGGTATGTCAAGGCGGCGCCGCGTGGCGTCCAGACAGATGACGGATGACTTGGACAAGGGAAGAAAAACCGATGTTCCCATAGCAATAGAGGAAGTATATACGTACCGTGTACGGCTACATAGGCAAGCTACCTAGAAATCGTTTGTAGGGGGGAAGTATGACAAACTTTGCTAAAAAAGCAAACCTAAGGAAAGTGGACAAGAAGATAGGCGAAAATAAAAATACAGAGATGGGAAGTGAAGAAAAGCAAATGCGAAAAGGTGAAAGAGAGGGAATCATGAACTAGACGAAAAAGGAAGAGGGTCCCTTGTTCCTTTGAAGTTTTACCTATGGGTAAAGGTCCCTATACATACACCTCATTGCCATCTCACCTGGAGCTTTGGAATGATAGCTAACTCTCTCCCTTTACTCTTCGGTATTATAATGACTGGCTTGGCCAGATTCCCGAAGCTCATGAATCTGTATAGAACCCTAGTCTATGTGCATAATTTCGAAGTAACCCCATTTGTTGTAGTCTAGCAAGTAAAAACAACACCAATAAGCATTTAATTGGTTCCGTGACTACATCGGTGTGAGCAAAACATATTAGTTCTAGGAGATAGCTTAGGAGAACGTTTGTATGATATAACCACGATATAAGCTAACTACGCTTGGATTTATGTTTTATAGGGTTATGTTTGAACGGTTAAAGTAGCAACTTCCTCATTCAGCGCAATAGTTATTGAAATGCAGAAGATGCCGCTTATTGTGGTCGCTGGTTATGAGAATCGCTTTATGGAATCAAATTTAAAGGACCGATTCAAAATGATACAATTCGTCATTTTAATCGGTTATTAGAATCACTCTTTCGGATATGAGAATAAGTTTCAAAATGATCTTCACATACACAGTAACGAAACTACAGTAGTGATTGCTACATGGACTTTGCATATTGACCAATGACATTGCTTTTACGTTGTTTTGACCAATCCTGTGATTTAAAGGCTATTACTACGCGTAGGTGGAAATCCCATCTAAACTCCCCAATCAATTAAATGAGCAGGTTATTCAATTGAATGACCAGTTGAATGTTAGTTGTATTTTAGACGTGTGGTTATATTGAAATGGCGGTGAACAAGAAAAGGGTTCATTTAAATGTAAAAGAGAAGTAGCGACTCATTGAAACTAATGACAAGTTACATTTAAAAGACTTGCCACAAAGGGAAGCGGCCGTTAAGTTAGGCATTCCTCAATCATCTATCAAAATTATCGAAAAATTATTATAAAGTAAACAATACTGAGTATAGTAGAATCTAGAAAAATAAAACGTTTGGGAAAGTGTCAAAAAGTAGATGATGCTTTGTTTCCTTGGTTTAAACAAGGCAAGGTTTATTGAAAATTTGTTTTCACTTGTTTTTTAAATGTGTGATTTTTACAAGATAAAGTTCGTGTTATATAATTCGCATGTCTGTAGATAAGAACTGCTTATTTATATGTATTAGAATGTATAAAAACGGAGCGTATCACTGGAAGAGAATGGCCTAGTCTAAGAATGTGCTACTTTTATGCGTTATCGTGGACCTTTGGCCAATTGGGTCCTCATTCGTGTGATTGATGAGGTTGTTTGGGTGCTGTAGTTCTTACAACGGAACTGGGCTACTTTAGCCACGCATTGAGCATTTTTGGGATGAGAAGTTGCGAGTCCTCGTGCCCTCATATTAAGCATTGGGTGACGGCATTCATTCATAACTAGCTCGGAAATGAGTTGGGTTGAGAAAGATGACGAGAAAGGACGTGTGAAAATGAAGGGTAATGATATCCTTTGAGTGTTTTTTTTTTTCATTTTTATCTCACGAAAAAGAGGAATGTTGGCTTTCAATGGCAATGTCATGAGATGCAGTGAAAGACGAGCTCCCAAATGGCCGTATAAAGCTAACTAAAGGTTTAGTATGATTATGTCAAGGGGAAACGAGCTATGATCACGCCATGGCTCTTCTTATTTAACCATAGCACCTGCCAGACCTGGAAAGCTCCTCATCTGGGAATTTTATTTTTTGCTTGTTTTTATTTGGGTTGCGTTTTTTTCTCGAATAATTGGCGTCCTTTCTGTGTCTATGAGGAGGAAACAACAGTGAAACGACGAATGTCTTTCCTTTCAGCTGTCGTTCACTAAGCACCAAGAAGTTCCCAAAGTTTTGCATTTTATCGTGTACGAAATTTGACGTCATGGAAGTTTGGGCTGGGTGGGAGGAAAGAGGGTGAAGAGGGGGGTAGGAACGAGGGTTTGACGTCATAACAGGTCGTGGAAGCTTGAGCTTGAAGTGTTATAATTGTAGGAGCTTGGGCAAAGAGAGCAAAAGCTTCTGACGGCCCTTTTTAATGAGTCCAAGGATGAGGTCGCGAGCTCCACTTCCGGTGGGAGTGTTAGAGAAGACGAGCATTCCGGCCCCTCCCCCCAGCTTCTTCGCTTTTGCTTGTTGATTTCCTAAGGAGATTACCTCAGAGCGAGAGATGCCAGGATGCTGTCTGGCCATCGTGACTTGTTTTTTTTTTCTCCGTCCAAGTCGCTTTCTATCCGTGTGAGAGCTATTTATATATTCCGTGTACAAGAGTAATACTATACACATGGGAATGTTTTCCCTTCTAACATGCCACTGTCATGAGTGAGAATGCGGATGCTCAGCTTTGAGGCATATAAGTCTGTGGGATACAGTTATAGATTTGGATTATGCGTCAGCGGGAACGAAGAGGCCTGTTTTTTTGTATCTTTAAAGATTTACTTCTCTTATCAATTATTCGCCGATGGGACTCGGGGTTTTCGTCTTAAAAAACCAGCGTTAATGTTCCTGGCTGAGCTTTAGACCTAAACCTGCAGATCTTCTTGTTTTCTCCGCCTTTTCCCTACTTTTTTAGGGGGAAAAGTCTGGACTATCAAAAGAACAGGCAAATTAGGTACTCCAAAAGAAGTGTGTGGGCTTTAGAAGACTTTTTTTTCTTGTAAGGTATTTCTTTATGATACTTGAATGCTCAAGTATGTGCTCCGCAATCCTTTGCGTGACTGAAATGCTTGTTTTGGGGCTTACCACGCACCTTTTTGCTCAAGAATACATGTATATATAATTTTTCTTCCAAATTTCACTTAATTAATCTGCAGTATTTTTTCCGAAAAATATTTTGTTTTCTTCCAAGATATTCTTATAAGAGGTGACTGTATCATTATGTTAAAAAAAAGATCAGTGAATAATGCTTGGTAATTTATTTATTTTATTTGTTTATTTCGTAGGTGGTGATATCTCGCTGCCGTTGCCGATGAGTACAAGTGTGTCTGGGAGTGGCCCTATCAATTCCGTGCCCACCTCTTCACGCTCCGCCCATAGCACGGCCGTCTATGGACGTCTGGTACCGGAAGAACAGCTCTCAGTTTTGGGCCACAACTTAGGTGTGGGTGCCCTGGGAGGCGTGTCCAGCTCAGCGGTCATCCCCAGCTCCGCCCCTATGGGCAATTCCACCGGACCGCACAGTCTCGGCCCATCCTCGGATCTCCAAACCATGCAATCTCGAATACCGCATCATTTCAGGGATCCCGCCACGGCACCTTTACGCAAACTGTCTGTGGACTTGATTAAGACTTACAAGCACATCAACGAGGTATGTTGATGGCCACAGTAGATCATTTGTCATCTACAGGTCAGACTGGCGGTCACGAACCTTGTGAAGAAGGCAGGATGCTGTGCCAGCAAGATTCGTTCGCGTGTTGGCTGCATTTCTGCGTCAGTTAACTTAATCTATCTAGAGAAAAGGGGAACTGATTCTGACTCTGAAACAAATGAAGTTGGAGGTTCAGGAAACGTTTTTTTTTTTTTTTTATTCTTTAATTTTGTATCGAATACTTTCCACAATTTTTTATCAGCTAAGAGTCGTGCTAAAAAGGCGTGCGAAGAATTGGGGTTAATAACTCCGTAATTCCCTAACAGAAATAGAGGGCGGGGTCTGAAGCTAGCACTCTAGCAGTGAAGAAATAAGGGAAAAAATAGTTTGTTTGGGGCATGAAAGTACTACGGCAAGTACTATTACAGCATTTGACTAATTAGTGCTGCGACGAGTTCTGGAAGTCTTTTGTGTGTGTGAAGGGGGGGGGGGGGGAGCAGCGCAGCTGAGCGGAAAAAGGAAGTCGAGGATTCTTATAGCCCGGAGGCGCATTTTTGGCAAAAGGGCAGAGGCAAGTTTGACGTCAGGACTTTTGCTCGACTGCGGGACTCAGCTGCCTTTTCAGCCCACTCATTGCCATGCTTGTGACGCCGCTCCAGACGTCTGCGACGCCATCGACGCCTTCCCTCCTTCGCTTTCTTTTTTCGTTGGTATTTTGGTTCCCAAACTTTTTTCTTTTTCCTTCTTGTTAGGGTATTGTCAATTTATTACTTTTTTTTCCCGTGCTTGCCTTCGAAAGGAAGCTTCCTGTATTTTTTTTTCTTACCCAAGCTTGTATTGCTGCTCCGAGTTTTGGTATGGGAAAGAGACTGTGTTATATATATATGAAAAAGGGGGGAAAGGTCGCGTGCTGCTAGTTCTGTCGGCTTTGAGTCATTACTGCCTCCTTTAATATCATACGTAGTTAGTGTCACAGCGGTTTCGATTGACTTACAAAAGGAAAGGCAAACGCTATGTGCATTGACTGCCTGTAAAAGTGGGGCTCAAAACATCCTTAAGGTCAATTTCGAGACTCTTTTTCGGAGGTTTCACGACTGTTTGCAAGCCGTGACTTGTCTCCAGCAGCAAAGTGCAGCCTCCTCGCATCTCGTTTCAAAATAATGCGTTATTGGCTCAGCTGCGAACTTGGCGGATCGTTTTTCGCGATAATTATAGGAAACGCATAACTTTGTAAAGGAAAGGCTATGCAAAGGAAGGTTCTTTTAGACATTTTGGGGGTCTTAAGCATACAGAACGAAACGGATGCGAAAGCCGTGGCATGGCAGGTGCTTGGGAACGATACAAGTCCAGGTTTCTCAAGCAAGTCCACAAACCACAAAGGTTCATGGGATATTTGTCTTTTTGTTTTTTCCAATCTATTAGGTTTCGATTCTGATTTGAGGCAAAAAGACGAGAGTTTTTGTAAAGCTAAACGACGTTGTTTGCTTCCCGAATTCGCTTGTGGGGGAAATGTATTACAGATTTAGAGAAGGGGGCGTTTTCCGTAAGCTTTAGAGCAAGGTAGAGCCTTTTTTTGGCGGGTAATTCAGATTTGCGTTTTTTGTTACGGCATAGTAATCCTGCCTTAAGTCTGCAAGCGAGTCCCCAGCTGCTCGCTTCTTCGGGGGCCATCAAAATGCTAAGGATTAAGAATCGGGCTCATTTTCTTGCGGCTGGAGAATAGAGGAGGCAAGCTTTAATGCGATTTTTTTAAATTTTATTTTAGCTATTAATATTTGTGGGGGAAGAAAGAAGGTAGGTGGGCAATTTTCGTCTTCTCTTTTTCTTTGGGGGGGGGGGGGGGGGGGTAAGTTGTGTGAACGTGGCTTAAATTTGGATTGGATCCGAACAGAAGAGGATGACGATACTGGAGCTTTTTTTATTCTTTGGGAAGAAGTAAAAAGAGAAAAATCTGCAGCCCTGAAGTCTTTTGTAGAGGAGCACAAGGGGGATCAGGGACAGAGGCTCTCTTATGCCTGACAATAAGGTTAGGAGCTGTTTGGTCTTGAGGCCGATCGTAATGAAGTGCAACATTTTCATTAACCTAGGCACAAGGAGACGACCTTTTACAGCCCCTCTGTGGTTTCTTTTCTTTCCTTTTTTTGCTTGATTGTACTACCTAGTTAGGCCCTAGTTGAAAAAGTAGAGAAAAGGTGACAGGAATAGGTTACCTCTCAACCCTCAAGTCATCGTAGGTGGAGTAAAAAAGCAAATAAGTGTTGGTCGCGGCAGGGGGCTGCCGTTTTTGATCATTGTTTCGCAAATTAGTGGAAAAATGTTGTTACATGACGTTTACAGCGAGGATTTGCCCTCTGACTTTTCAGCTTGGCGTGTGAAAATTGTTTTTGTTGAGTAACTGAGAGTGACTAAAATGATTCACGTGTGTTTTGGTTTCTTTCGTTAGGTTTACTACGCGAAGAAAAAACGCCGAGCACAACAGAGTCAAGGCGAAGATGCTCAGTTGAATAAGAAAGAGCGGAAACTGTACAATGATGGTTACGACGACGACAACCATGATTATATTGTCAAGCATGGAGAAAAGTTCCTGGACCGATACGAAATTGACTCGCTGATTGGAAAAGGCTCGTTTGGACAAGTACGTATCCAAAAACCTAACCTAATTCTCTTTTTTCCGTTTTTTCTATATTTTTTTTTTTTTGCTTAAATAAATGAAGGTGCTGTAATTATTAAGGTTGGAAAATAGTTTTCTGGATTATCTCCAAATTTCCAAATATGTATCCCTTATAGCGCGTTCCACTGACTGCACTGGTGGAATATTTTTGGCACTCGGTGTGACAAACATGTATACGCTTACACACTGTGTACACGCACCGAGTGCCGAAAATATTACACCAGTGCACCCAGTGGAACACGCTATTAAGTAAGCTAAAGGACGTGCGAATGCGAGTTGTATAAAAAAAAAATTACCTTACATTGTGAAACGAGAATTTTGGTCCATTCTCCATACCGAGCAGACTTAGTTTTGGGATTGCAGTAATGATTTATTAGACCTGGGAGGGGTTAAGGACTGAAAAACAGTCAGTGCAAGCGTATAAACGGACTGTTGACATGACGAAACGATGGGAGATGGGATATAGACATGCTACATGGTGGGTAACGAATGGACTCGTTATGAATGCCGAGGCGTTTAACTCCTAGCTGGGTGGGGGGTGGGTGTTAGGCATGGGGGTTACCCTGTTTGAATATTTGAACGGTCAGAGAGCAGGCACGGGCTACGAAGCTTTGAATGGCGGCAAGGGAAATCAAGTGCTTCTGGTTTCCGTTACACCGTCTGTCTTTTTCACCGAGCTCATTTTTTTCGCTTTGGAGATAAATATTCGCATTAATATTCGCATATCGTGGCTGCCGATTGACGTTTGTGTCAACCAGAAACAAAAACAAGCTAGGCACTAAAATAAGGTAAATAGATGTTTAAGCTATTTTCGTTTTAAGGGGTATTTTTTTTTCTCTGATTATTCTGTTGCATAGAAAGTAAACCGATGACCTCCCCAGTAAACTGCGTAGTTCTTGTAGTGCGGCGGCCTAAGGTCTTTTTGTCTCCTTCTTTCTTTCTTGTTTTTGTGGGTGCTCCCTTTTCCGCTTTCTGCCGGAGCAGAAAGCAAGCAACCCTCCCCAGACTTTCGAGGGGAGTCACGTGACTTGACCAACGTCATAGCGGAGGGAGTTTCGTATTGATCGCCAGGGGTAGCGAAAGGGGTTAGGTTAGGTAGGCGGGCGAAAGAAACGGAAGACTCCCGCCTACTTTTGCCATGTTGGCGGCTAGACGAGACGTAGCTGCAAACTTGAGGCTCAAAATGCGACTCCAGAAACTTATCTAAACGCTTTCCTTCTACTAAAACTTGAGTGCGAGAAAATTTGATGGCTGTTTTATATTGCAGCGGGGGAGGGAAGGGGTACATGGTGCAACCTTATAGCTTGCAAATGGGGAAGAAGGAGGGGGAAACTTGTTGAGTTGACTTGGCGTTTGTGTGATGCGACTAATTCATGTTTTTTTTCGTTATTTGCCGTTGACAGGTAGTGAAAGCGTATGACCACGAAGAGCAATGCCACGTGGCGATAAAAATCATCAAAAACAAGAAGCCTTTCCTCAACCAAGCCCAGATCGAAGTCAAATTATTGGAAATGATGAACAAAGCTGATGCGGAAAACAAATACTACATTGGTAATTTCAGCTTTTCCTGTTCCAACATGTGTTAGCATTTGTAGTAGCTCTGGCATATAAATCCTATTCCGTGCTTTTTTCGTCTCTTATATTCTGTGAGAAGAAAGAAGAGAGAGAAAATTTAATGGGGTTGATGTTTTTGTTTTGTTGTATTTTACAGTGAAACTGAAGAGACATTTCATGTGGCGAAACCACCTGTGCCTCGTCTTTGAGCTGTTATCCTACAACTTATACGACTTGTTAAGAAACACTAATTTCCGGGGCGTTTCTCTCAACTTGACGCGGAAGTTCGCCCAGCAGTTATGCACAGCCCTGCTCTTCCTTTCCACTCCCGAGTTATCGATCATCCATTGCGATTTGAAACCCGAGAATATCTTGCTCTGCAATCCTAAACGCTCGGCCATCAAAATTGTCGACTTCGGGTCATCCTGCCAACTCGGACAACGGATTTACCAGTACATCCAATCTCGGTTTTATCGGTCTCCGGAAGTCCTCTTGGGCATCCCCTACGATCTGGCCATCGACATGTGGTCACTGGGCTGTATACTGGTCGAGATGCACACAGGTGAGCCCTTATTCTCCGGGGCCAATGAAGTGGATCAGATGAATAAAATCGTGGAAGTTTTGGGGATGCCGCCCAAACATCTCTTGGACCAAGCTCACAAGACTCGCAAGTACTTTGACAAGCTGCCCGATGGTTCGTACATACTCAAAAAGTCCAAAGATGGCAAAAAGTATAAAGGTTCGGGCACCCGGAAACTCCACGATATCATTGGCGTCGAAACCGGGGGCCCAGGCGGCCGGCGCTTGGGCGAACCGGGTCATTCCGTCTCGGATTACCTCAAATTTAAGGACCTCATCACGCGGATGTTGGACTATGATCCCAAACATCGTATCACGCCCTACTATGCCCTCCAGCACAACTTTTTTAAACGAACTGCCGACGAAGGCACCAACACTACCAATTCCACCTCCACCTCGCCCGCCATGGACCAGAGTCATGTTGTGGGCCACGCCCACAGTCCAGCTAGTAGCCACAGCCAAGCCGTAGCGAGCCTTGTGCCGGGACTCGTAGGCGGGGCAAGCGGTTCCGGTCGGGCGCGCTCCGACCCCACCCAATCGCATTTCCACGCCGTTTTACCTGCCGCGTCCACCGCGCCTGTGCATTCTTCGTTCACCCAAACGTCGCAAGCCATGGACTGCGAAAGTCCTCGGACCACCAACATAGCGACGCATAGTATCGCCGCGGGTTTGGGTGGCCACGCCCATGCTTCTCGAACACTAGCGCTGGACCATGGCCACGCCCAGAGATCACGGTACTCGCATCCTCGCATGTTGGCGCCGGATCCCCCGCCGGTTAACATGGTGAACGTCAATCCCGTCTACTTGCCCTCAGCGTTGGACTGCACTCAAAGCGGCAGTCTGAACATGCAGTTACCAGGGTACCCGTCACCGGGCTCTGCCTATACCGCCACGTACGTCAACCTGGCCGGTATGGGAAACCTTCCAGCACCCGGATCCATCGCTTTGAGCAACCACAGTTCGTATTTTGCCAACGCCCCTTTCCCGTTCAGTAGTGGGACGTCCTTTAGTAACTTTGTAGGGGTTGGTGTGGGGAGCGGACACACAGTGACAGGATCGGGGCCGGGTCCTGGATTAAACGCTGGACCTATCAGTGTAGGCGCATTGAATGCCACCATAGAACCTACGGCGGCCAATAGTAGTAGCAGTAGTAGTAGTAGTGGGGGCAAGGCGGGTAGTCGAAGTGCGGAACGATCCGAAAGTCCCATGGTGGGAGTTTGTGTCCAACAAAGTCCAGTAGCGAGTCATTGATCAATTTGGCTTGTTATGATTTAGCTTTTTTACAAAATTAAAGAAAAAATGGTTTAAAAACATGCGTGGAAGGGCTTTCTCTCAGTGTCTAACGCTACCACACCCATGGTGATTATGTAAGATAGCAAAATTAACATAAGTTTGAACACGAAAGTGACCTAAGCAGCAAAAAGAAAAGACAGGTCGTGAAGGCTTTGCGAAGGGTTTGTGACGAAATACGAAGGATTTTGCTCAAGCGTTGTGTATGGATTCGGGAGATATTCATTTGTGTGTGTTTTTGTCCGTGCTGATATAATATTATTAATATTAAGATTCCCCCCGTTTTTTGCCCCTCTGAAAACATGGATTTTAATTGTTCACACTTTGGGTTGATGTTACGACAGTTTCTATAGGTTTCCAAGCAGTAGGGGAGGGGGAAGAGGTCGTTTTTTTGCACGTAAATCGTAATGTGAACATAAAAACAAAAGTAAGACTTTACTACAACAATAGGATCATGCGTGTTTTCCGGAATTTTCTTTTCTCTATGGTAAAACGAAGATAGGCTACAAACTATTTTGGACGCATTTTTCAGTAGCGTGCGTTGGATCCGATTTCATGAGTTATTTCAAACATTTTGTCTCATATGCAATTGTAACAAAAAATCGGATACAAATGACACGCTTTCAGCTCGCAAGTACAACTACTTACTATAGTAGTTGCAGCTCTGCGACGTTTTGGTTTGTTTTTTAAAAACCTAACAGAGCGATCCAAGTCAGTGTCTGATGTATCACAACTTATATCTGAATGTATGGCAAAAAAAAGAGCAGCTATAATGTAAAACATACCTCCATAGACACGTACATTTTTTTTGCAGCTGTCAACCAAGGCAGTCTGCAGAGAAAAAAGCCCGGCCTCCGTGATCATGCTTTTTCGGCTATAAAAAAAATCAGTAATAAATATCATCTACGCAGTTTCTGATAACCAACTTGGCTTTTTCGAGAATTCGTATGCAAACGTAAGCGTCACAAATTTCACACCGTCTCTACAGAGAAATCTTGCTAAACGGAAGTGATTCTGTGAGTAAGAAAAAAAAAGGTGTTTGTATTGACTTGTATAGAAGTCGCTCCTTGCCCAGCTGGCCTTTTTAACAACTTCCAACTTTTTTACGTCGTTCAGCTCTTAGGTTTTTAATAATAACAAACAAAAAAATGCTAGACTCTTTGGTAGGGATGAATCGACGTAACCCCCAAATTTTTTTTCTTTTTTTTAAAGAAAACAATTATTAAATAGCACAGAGGTTTAGAACCTCTGATATTGCAATACGGAGAACGAGTTCCTACGCCACTCCCTCTTAGAAGACCTCTCTCTCCCCTTTTGCGTACAAGAAATTTTTTTAGAGCCCTTTCCCTTTGCCCATTAATATTATAATTATTTATTTTTTCTTTTGCTTTGGTAATGATTATTCATGTTGATCTATTGATAATGTACCTCTACTCCATCGTATCTTCAATCAACTTGAAATCCAATGTACTGTATTACGACGTCAAAAGACAATAATTCCATTCGCAAAAGGACAAATTTATTTATTTGTGGACAAGACATTGTCGATTGACCCCTTTTCATTAGAAAATGCAATACGTAACCGTTGACTGTGCTTTGCGGTTTACTATCTTTCTCCCTTACCTTTTTGGTATTGCCTCTGCATAAACTGTGTTATTCCCAAAAAATAACAAATATTGTTTTCAAGGCCTTGAAACCATGCTGTTCGACTGGTTTATTTCTTCGATAAAAACAACATAAAAGTAACAGTAAAAGTAAAAGTAAGTAGATAAAAAGGTCACGGACAGTGTGTGCCAGTAAGGCTGCGCAAAACAGAAAAGAAAGGTCAAGGAACGAGATTTAGCTTAAGGCAGCTAATCCTTCTTCTGCAAGGTGTCGCGGCTATCACGGATTTTAAGAAGCGCCTTGGAGCCTTGTTTACTCATAATTCTGGGTAAAGTTAATATTAGTTATGAAAACGTTGTTTAAATCGTTTAAATTCCATACAGCTTAGTGATGCCTTGAAAATATTGCCAACCGTACATGCCTACCAAGACTGGGTTTTGAGCGATCCAGGCTTCATGCAACTCGTTGATTATTGCCACTGCACTCAAATGTGCGCAACGTTGTGTGCTCATCCTTCTGTCATCAGCTTGCATGGATTTGCCGAAAAGCTACGCAAATACAAACTTAGACTATACTACACCAAGAGAATTAATGATAATCATACTTGGCCAGACTTTTCGGTGAAACAATTCTGCAAGAGGTTAGAAAAAACAGGGCCTGGTACCAGCAAAGTTATCTTAATACCATCCGAGAACTTTTCTGCGCGTAAACATTCGAAGTAACCCTAGCAAGTAGAACCGTTTTAATTATGTTATACTTTTTGCTGAAAGGAGGTTTTACATGAAGAGCGTGTTTTGAAGCGGTATAGCTGGCCGAAAATGGCACCCCTAATTTTCCTGCCACGCTAGAATTAACGACTATTTGGCCGGATTTCTGTTCAATGAAATATGGTAACACTACGCGTGTCAAGGCTACAAGACTGAAAACGTTCAGTTCAAAAAGCTCCTTGTCGACTTTAATGTCAATGGATTCCCAAGCAGCCCGTTGCGAACGTCCGGCATTGTTGACCAGAATATCGAGCTGTGTAACATATGGAAAGCAACTTTGGATATTACAAGTCCTAGAGTAATGAACAGGTGTGTGTACTTTTCCGAAGTGATCCAGTACATTCTGGAAACATTTTTGGTGGTTTTCCAATTGGGTAACGTCCATTGGCACTACGAGAACATCTTCGGATTTCAACCCAGCTTCCTTTCCAAGTTCTGAGTTCAAAAAACAGTCACGACCTCAAGTAAATTTTATCCCAGAATCCTCAATTTCAAATTACCCAGACATTTTTCTCGCACTCGCTGTAATTCCGTTTCGCGACGTGCGGATAAGGCTAGTTTGCCACCGTTTTCGGCAATGCTATAGGCAAGGTTCTCGCCAATGCCACTCGATGCTCCTGTGATCCACACCACTTTCCCTGCGTAGTTACCTGCGAATAAAGCCCTAATTAGAAACGAAACGAGCAATAAATGTAGAAACTTACGTAAGCTCTTGCCGAAGCGTTCATACAATTTGAGCGTGCAGTCACAATCCAGGTAGGAAATAAGAATGAAAAATAGTACAAAAAGCAGAACCTGGATTACGCACATAAGTGCGATAAGCTCAAGAAAACTCATGACGGGACTAGCAAAAAGACGCTCCAACACCGTAAAGAGAAACAGCAAGACTAAACAAGATGAAAGAGTTTTACCATACCACGTACCTCATTTACCTGGAATCCAGTTTCAAGGTGCTCAAGGTGTTCCCAAAGGCGTGTGTGATTTGAAAGAGGTAGTCTAACGCATAGGACTTCATGAAAAGGTAGCCTATTTGCGTAGTATAGTCAAACCAAGCCTAAACGACTGAAGTCCATCAGTGGTAGGCGGGGCTTTCCATTTTATTTATCAATTTGTTTACAAACTACAACATTCGAGCACGCGGGAATTAGAGTCATAGGAATTACTAAAAAACTGCTGCTTTAAATTTGATTTATTCCTTGCAGTTGAACATCAACAGACTTTGTAGTCTTTTCGCTTTTGGCAGTAAATATGGCAGCCAATATTGGTATGGGTATGGGAAACCCTGGCATGATGATGCAGCAGCCTGGGACTCCTCAACAACAACAGCAAATGCATCAGTTACAGCAGCAATTGCAGATGCAGCAACAACAACAACAACAGCAACACATGGGTGGACCACCTCAGCAAATGCTTCAGCAAGCTCATCCAAATCCTGGCATGACCCATAGCAATCCCCCGGCCCAGATGATGGATCAAAATAAACTGGATCATGTCTCGAAAGTGAAAACTCTGGTCTGGCCCTTGAAGGAAAGCTTAGGCGTGAGTCTTACCATTAAAACCTGTATGCCATACAGCTGACTTTTTTCTGTAGGCCGCAATGAAGAGCGCATCTCAGAACTTTAGCCAAAATAGCGCTATAGACGTAGGTAATCTGAAAAGCGGGGATATTACCATTCCTAGATTTGATAAGCATTTGGAAGAATTTTACGCCATCTGCGACCAGATGGAATTGAATTTGGTACATATTTCCGTTGAACTTAAAATAGCGTTTGAACGGTAGACCATTTCTATTTTAGCGGGCGGCTATAGAATGTGCTTCTGTGAGTAGTAACAGCTCACGGTATGTGCCAACACCTTTGAATCTGGTCAAATCCGATCCTGCCCAGGTGTCAGGACCCATGCCGGATAATTTGTCATACCCTCAGTATTTATCTGTTGCTCGGATGCAAGTTACCCATGCGACAGAGATTCGCGATGCGCTACTCCAGGCAGCGTCGAATTATTCTAATGAATCCTAATTTCCATGAATCAATCTATAATTTTAATGAATTTGAAATACATTCGCGTAAATGAAACCGGTATTGCTTTATAATTGCTGTCCCCCAATGTTATAAGGATAGGAAAATTTGAAATTTGGCGGAAAGGGGCGGAGCTCGAACTGCTTAAATAATTAATTACTCGGTTAATATGCTTAGTCGACATAGGAATTCTTCAGCTAAAACATGTGATTTGATATCTTCTGTAACACATATTTTTTCATTTTGAATCCTTACTCCCCCTCTAAACATTAAAGGGTTCATTCGTCCCGCGCGACGCCCTATCGTAACCGCTGAACGGAAGTGTCGCTGCTGCTTGTAGCTCGGCGGGAAAAAATCGGCCGCGTCTCGGTGGGTGACAGTGGGTAAGAACAAAGACAGTCGACTTGGCATTTCTCGTGGCATTTCTGGTAAGCATTGTTTGCAGGATTTTATACTATTAAATACTAATGTCGTGAGTGCTTCATCGAGTGAACTGTTGTAAGTTTTGCAAAGCAATAGGTGTGCTTATTTGTTCCCAACTTGCTTGTGTATAAACTGTATGTGCAAAAGGGCAACACAACGAATAAAAGATAATTTTCGGGGTCTGTCAAGTTTAGCATAAAATCACAGATGGTTTCCAAGTCAAGCAACAATGTGCTGGCACACTTTTAAAAGCAAATGGTCATGTTACTTTTGTTTTCTATTTACAGAAATCTCAGAATGGATCCAAATGTGACGCCCATAACAAGACGGCGAGGAAGAGGAGCCCTGGCAGAATTATCCCGCCAATTTGCTCGCGGAGTTGTGGTTAATCCAACCACCCCACCAGCAGCCACTACTACCATAATTGAAACCGAGATACATCATACTACACCAATAACTGTAACCAACATGCCAAGCTCCTTGGTGTCGCCTGCTCCCTCTCCAGATGAAATGGTTATACGTCTGAGAGGAAGAAAGAAAACTCCATTGACATGGAGTCCAGAGTCGGATGCAGGCATCCATCGCTTGACTAGGCAAGAAGCTACTCCTACAAAGAACAGTACTCCTATAAGAGTCGTTCTGGGTTTGCGAACTAGTCCCAGAAAGCGTCTGCAACTTTCTGAAACTAAGGATGGTTCCCAAATTACACCCAAAAAAGTAACATCCCATGGACTATTTTATAAATATACATTTTATACGTATTCTAAATATGCACTTGTCTAGGTCTCTCCAAATAACAAGCGTCAAAAGCTAGAACTCAAGTTGCCCATCAATTCCGCCCCTTTGGATACGGTACTGAAAGGGCTTTCCCACGCGCAACTTGTTAACGTTATTCAAAGACTTGTTGTCCAGCACCCAAACCTGAAAGACGTAAGCTCTTATCTTTAAATTGAAAGCAAGTTTTTAAACAAAGGTTTTTGCAAAAGGAGATCTATGAAAACATGCCGCAACCTGATTTGATATCCGTGGAAGAAGAGCTGAATTACTTGAAAAAGAACATCTTCAAGTCCCTGCCTACTAATAGGCTGACATCCAAAACGGATTCCCCGGCTTACAGCCGAGCTGCCACGCATTTACTCACGTTTAAAGTATAAGGCTTCTAAATTTTCTGGAATTAATAGACGAATTTGAACCACTTTTTTGTCTAGAGAGCGGTCGTCGAAAATGGTAAACGCTTGCTGGACAGTCAGCATTGGGAAACTGCTTTGCAGTATGTGGTTTTGGCGTGGTGTTATGTGAGAGCAACTCCTGTATGGGATAATGCACCACATAACAGCGTTCGCAAACAGTGCTTTAAAGCACTAGCGTCTTATGCTATACAGGCATTGAGAAAGGCATCACTCGAAATGGAATATCGGAAGGAGCTGAAAGAAAAGTAAACGGATAATTCTCATTTTTACACGTGACTTAAGTGAACCAATTCTTGTACATTTCTTGTACAGATTTGAAGACTTTGCCATCGATAGCGATGATATGCAAGCTTGCTTAAAACTCCTGCGTTCGCAAGGTGCGCCAGTCGTGCTGTGAACCCTATTTTTGGTTTTAGGTTAATTATGTTTATTTTTTTCCCATGGAAGAATGAACTGACTATTGAACAATTGTTGCGAAGTTGAAAATATGGGAAAATGAAGAAAAAATAACCATTTTGCATGGATTGACCCTTTTCTTTTTAAAATTATGGACACTGCCAATGTGATGGGGGTATTATCATGTTTTAAAATGTTGGAACTTAAAAAGAAAAACAGGTTTATTTTTTCGAGGATAATAGAAGAGTGAAACTTGTATTTCGTTTTTTACAAGCTATTTATGCAATTACTTTCGTTTCCCTTGCTTCTTGTCTTTCTTTACATGAGCCAGCTTCGGTGGCTCTGCCAACGGTATGTCGAGTACTGCATGGTGTTCACCCTTATCTTTATCTATTGAGCAAAAACCGCCTACGACTTTAACCAAAAGAACCATCCTAAATACGGCGTTTTATACCAAAAATACTAA
Source organism: Lepidurus packardi (assembly GCA_023053545.1). NCBI lineage: Eukaryota > Metazoa > Arthropoda > Branchiopoda > Notostraca > Triopsidae > Lepidurus > Lepidurus packardi. The sequence goes on from JAKZAN010000002.1 coordinate 10,122,819, forward strand.
AGGAAGTTCTATTTGTAATTACTTTTTCAAGTCGCAGGCTATACTTTTGCATAATAGCTGCAGATCCAGAATGTAGTTGCTAATGATTAGGCCTAAGACAATTACGTAGCAAATTAGCTTCTCTCGATCAATCTTGCTCATCATCCTAGAAAAAATAAGTAATTAATTGAAAAGTAATATATTGAATATTAATTTTTTTAATTAACTGGGAGATTTAAAATATGTGAAACCTTTTGCCCCCTTGGGAAGTAGTGAACAAGTTTAGAGCTTTTTCTCGGACTGGTTGTGGATACTCTCTGGGCAAGATATCGGGCTTCCTGAAGTCTTGCTCGCGCTTGAACGATAGAGTGATTAAGCATTCTATAAAGAGGAGCAACTCGCAGTGAAAGAGCTTTTCGTCCTCGTCCAAACCGGAAAGGTTGCGCAGTGCTTTAAATGTTTGTTTGAAGAATGGGGAGTAGCCATTTCGACCTTCTACAAGGTTATCGATATCTTCGTCGGTTGCTTGCCAGTAGTAATTTGCCAAGGCTTCTAGACTCTTTAACTCAGTTTCGGATATAATATCGTGAACCCTGTAAACTTCCGATGCTTTGTTGGCAGCACGATTCATAGGCGGCGTTAAGTAATCCAAGTTTGAAAGTTCCTCCGGCAAAGTAAGGTCTTCCAAATTGATCATAGACTTGTCAGCAGCGTTCTGAAGGTTAGCTTCGACGTTTTCTGTTTTAACAGTCCATTTTTCTGCCTGGTCGTACAGTCGCTGACCTTTAAGCATGCCAAAGTTATGCACAAAGTTTTTGGAGAGTTCTTGGCGGCGAGCTCGCTTTGCTGAAGGCAAATTGTCTTCTTCTGCATGACAATCATCCACGAGCAGAGGGTTAGTGGACGCTGGTGGTGTTACTCTAGGCGCCAAACACACAGAACTTAGTTCAACCAGCTGTATCTTCTTGCTGCGCTTGTTACGAATAGCCAGAAAGCTATTGTCGTACTTTGAAATGGGTTGAATGTGGCCCATATAACATTGTTGATGCTGCCCATTGGACACTTTGCAGACAACCACTCTTTTTTGCTGGTCCTTCGCACCTGTTCCTTCCTCTAAAGACGGAGAAAACAAGCTTACTTGTAGATTTGGGGAAGCATCCAAGTTTAATGAAGCGTGTTGAAAACCAACTACATTTAAAGAAACACGAAAATAATAGTTAATACAACTCTTTAAAATAATGTAAGTGATTACTTAAGACAGGTTCCAGTTTATTTTTGGTCTCATCTTTGGTTTTCACATCATCAACCAGGCTTGTCTGCTGCTTTGTACCCATTTTTATACTTTTTGGGTTTGCTAAACAAAGTAACCCACGTGGGTTACACCTTTATGAACACCGATTACACTTTTTGTTTGCGATAGATGGCGGAACAAGGATATTTCCTTGATTTTAGAGTTGACCAAGAGAGTGCATCGCTGTGCTGAAATATGATTTTAAACGATTTAACCGTGAACAATCAAGTCGCATTGAGAGTCGCAAGTCGCAATTGAGAGATAAAAAAAATAAGCGGTTTAGAATGTACGGTAAGTTCTCTAAGCGATAGTAAGGGCTATAACTGCATTCCATGCTAAGCTAAAATCGAAACTATCTCGTACGATTGATAAGAAATACCACAGTATATAGGTTTACACAACAGGGCTATCTTCCAATGTTAAGGTTTTCTGACGACCGTCTCGGTCCCCAGAGTAATATTCAGCTAAAAGGCCAGAAGACGAAAGGGTACATTCGCAAACCTCCCAGTGCAGTTCAAAAAAGGTCACGACGGTTTACAAAGCGCGTAATTTAAATCTATTGCTTTAAACTATGTGAGCTTAAAATAAAAGATGAATTAACTAGGTCAAAGCACAACACGTATACACATTATAGACTATTTCGCGTTACCCAGGTTGCACCACGAGGAGGCAGTCTATTTTGCAACCCATACATAGGTGTTTTATAGTATACAGGTTTAACTCCATATACTATAAAATACCTATGTATATTAATGTCTATATGTGTTGTTATGACTATTTATGTCTATATACGAGTTATCCATTACATTGGTATTTTGCAACTGTTCCTAAATGTTACTAACTTTTGCAAGTTTAGTATTTTTCTTAACACTTTCAAATGCGCGCGTTGCCGGTAGGACCCTACGGCAGCCCAAAACTCCCGAGAGTGCCCGAGAGAAAGGTCACCAGTCCCCCGTTTTCTGAATGTTTTCTTCTCTTCTCGAACCCTTTTTCTAGTAGATTAGGAATGCCTACATGGGGGTACATGGCACAGTCTGGGAATCCATCCCCCATATAAGCCTTCGTACCCTCACATCCTCTTGGGACCGAGAGATTTGTGAGAAAACCTTAACATTGGAAAGATACCCCTGTTACCATACTGTGTAAACCTCTATACTGTGAGAAATACTAGCATGAAAAGGCGATATAAAGACTGAGAAATACTGTAGTACCCTGTTTTATGGTTATAAGCTACTAGCTTAGTAAACGATTTTTAAACCAAAACGTTTTACATTATCTTTACCATTATCCATTACATTATCATTATTCTCTACCCTCTATCAGCTACCTACCACTCAAAACAAGATGGATAGTTTTGTTTATTTAGTCTCTCAACATTAGACTAATTATTCTCTTGAGCATATGGGAAATTTGGATGAAAACTTGTGAGAAAATTGTGAAAAAATTTTGCTAGGAAGACAGAGATTAAATTATGTAGGATTTTTTTTTTCACTAAGCAAGTATTTTTACTAAGCTTCTACTTTTTACTAATCGACTTTTGGCCCGAAAAATTTACTTTTAAACTCTACTAAAAGCTACTAGCTTATAACCATAAAACAGGGAATGCAACGAAATCCTATGTAAAGACATGGAAATACTATACAAGTAGATTAGTTAGAGGTTACAAACTTTAGTTGTCTGTTCACGTATGAAAAGGTTTGCGACGATATTTGCAGACATAATATTATTTTCGTTGAATAGAATTAGTAGCCAAATTTATGTTACATACTTTCCCTTTACAATTTCTGTACGTGCAAGTAGAACATGAGATTGAGCACTTAATAACTTGCCACATCCGCATGACTTAGTTTATCCTCACCTGGGATCGTTTTTAAACTGGAATATATCAAAGCTTTGTATTCATATGCTACAATTAATCGCTGGCTCCGTAGTTAAACGTAATACGCAAGCCACATATGACTTGGCAGAGTTTTTTGTTTTATTCAAAACAGATGAAAAAGAACATTGATAATTTGCGGTTGTTGTTATCACTTCTCCGTCACAGCCAGAATTCCGAGCTGCCAAATTATCTTTGCTATATCCGCTTTTGATTAATAAATGGAAGCAACGTCCTTATCGGTTTCGATTATAGTGTGTAACGCGGAAGTCGTTGTGAGCCAAAATATATTTTCGGAGTATTTCTCAATCGTCAATTTCCTGTTCGAGCTCATTATATTTAAAAGAACGTTCTCAAAAAAGAAAGTATTGATTATGTTCGTTGTTCCTAAAAAAAAGTTCTGCAATTGCACGAGAAAAATATCCCATAGTCTTAGAAGACGCTGTGGGTACTTCACTTTACTTATTTCGCCAAAAACCCTATCTTGAGGTCAAATCAAGTTCTATTGCCCCGGAATATCCAGGTCTCGCGTGGGAATACCTCAGGATAACTGAACTGATCACTATAGTCCAAGCTCTTAATAACGCCCCAGGCATTGTTTTCTTTTTCGACAAAGTTATTGTGTTCAGCACACCCTTTGTGGTCTTGGCGGGCCGCCAATACTTTGGATAGGTCGGTATCGGTTGTTACCTTAGTAGTTAACGACAGTATATTTGGTTGTATATCCCTGTTGTGCTTTAACCCCAAAGGTGTCCTCGGGACAGTCATAGATTACCTCGATCGATTGATGACCACTTTCGTTACCAAAACATGCTTTTCAGTTTAATTGAATCCAACCTGATTCCAACATTGATATTTTATCCTAAACCGCCCCGCAAAAGACCAAAGATCTTGCTATAATATGGAGCTATTAGAAGCTTAGGTTTGTACAACTTTGCTCCAGTGCTAATAATTCTTAACAAGGGCTTTGTAGATAGCTTTGTTAATTAAGATGTTTACGTATGTTTGATTTTAAGTTAGGCGAATCATTCCAATGGATTATTTTGACCGTTGTAAGGAAATTATACTTTAGTCTTTTACTGGTTTTGTATCACAAGTTACACTCCCATAACAAAACATAGTCTATGTCTTTAGTCACACATTCAGAATTGGTAGGATTTCGAATTGGCCGTGTGATTTTTCACTCATAATTGAACACGTATAAGTAATGAGTGTATAGTGTGCATCACAAAATTCTTACTATGCTAGTTGGTTCATTGAGTAGAAGTAGTGCGTCATACATCAAACATCTGGCTTATTTCCCTAATCGAATTTGTGTGTTAATTGGACGCATTTTTTAATTTGCTGCTTAAATTAATTATAGTAAAGCAAAAGTAATTTAAACCTATCCAATACCCAAGTGCTCGATTTGTTCTTTGTAGACAGAACGTGCCATGTAGCCAAAAGTCATATTGTATGTTAAAATGTTATTTTCATCGAAATGAGCGATATTTTTGTAGTCTGGGTCTAGATAGGATCTGTGGTTAATTAGGAGATGAATAGTATCTTGGTCTACCCATTCGGGCCAGTAAGAGCGAAACAAGCTATGCATCAGCATATGGACTCCGAATTTCAGTTTGACTCGGTGCACGAGATTAGGATTCTTCCAGAGTACTTCCTGGGTGGGTTTTTCGCCAGCATTATAGTACCAGAGGTCGGAGCGATACTGTCGATACGTGTCAAGCCATCTTTTCAGAAACCGAGCATCTTTATGAGCGATGATAACTTGGCTACCCAAGTATTGATTCTCATCCCAGCCGACCACTATTTCAAATTTGCGGTATTTGTCTAGGTTGCGGACGACAAACATGTCGTTATCCAAGTAAATTCCGCCGTATTTCATCATGAGTCCGATTCGCGTCACATCAGAGCCATGGTGCAAACGCCATCCTTCACTCAATTTTTGTCCAAACACTTCCGAGGGCACTTCGGCCGGAACAATGCGTACGCGAGTCCAAAGGTCTTCTTCGTGTTGTATCATACCCCAGAATTTGCCACTGAACTCTTGTACGTTCGTATGGAAGAAGAAGTAGTCCGGCTTATGATTCAGGTAGGCTGAACGCACACAAACGTAGTCGACGAAGCTGAATTCGGTTTTGTTGAAAAATACATAGTGGATGATATTAGGGACGATGAAATAATTCACTCCAGTCTCGTTGTCGAAACCTTGGAAGTTAATATCTTCTGAGGGAGCTAAATCGCTCAGCAGCGTTTTCCGTGGAATTGTGCTTATATAGAAGGCGAAAGGGATCAACAGTCCAATGCTACTAATGCACAAGACGATTTTGAGCCTAGGCGTCAAGTGTCTTCTCATTGCTTAAGAAAAAAGTCGTCTTTTAGTAATTAGATTTTTTATCTTGAAGGGAATCGATATATTTACTTGGAAACAAACGTTGAATAATCATCACTAGTTAGTCTACTTCACATTAGGGTACCAGTGTTGTAAGTTTCACGAAATAATGTTACTCCAGCAACAGGAAGGATGTTGCTTTTCGCTTTCGCCGCGTCCCTTACTATACGCATCTGATCGAAGCCGAGCTCGATGCTAACTGGGGCGCCATGCGCATTGAGGGGGATTCGGTGGGCCCCTCGTAATCTATAAGAACAACCATTGTCCACGTTCACCCCCCACCTTCCCCCCTTGTACCCCAAACAATTGCGTTTCACCCTAACGAGTACAGCAAAAAATTATTAATGCGTGTACACTTTCTGCGTGTAAACCTGTGCGATGCCTAGGTAATCGAGTCGTTCCTTGTATAGAAAACGTGCTATGTAGTCAAAAGTCTTCTTATGTGTCTGCCTTGGTTAGGTGATTTTCAAGTCTCTTTCCGTTCGAGCTCGTTAGCTTTTTTCTGACTGATAAGATTTCGTGGCGTTGATGATTTTAGCTCAAACCTTCCACTAAAAAATCCACTCCATGAGTGTACACATGGAGTGTACACATTTAGGGGATCTCACCGACGCATTATGATGCGTCTGTGAGATATTAATTAATTTTTTTTTTATAATTTGGATTAGATAATTTCAATCCATTACAATTTCGATTAAATTGGGGAACAATACGCCAGGTGCTAAATGGAAGGATTTAAAGTGGGAACCTGTTTTATTCATCAGTATGCTACACTACGTGCTTTTATTTTTATTCTATTTCTTGCGATACAACAATACACTTACGGAATAAATAAAAGGAATTAAAAGATATATTTACCTGAAAGTTGTAATATTGGCATACATTCTTTACTTGGAAGAGGCAGTAGCATACAGGTTACACTGCCGTATGCAAGTCCCCAGAGGCGGACAGAGTTGGATCTCTAGTTCAGGGCTGTCCAACTTCTGACCCACTAAGGGCCACGATACTACGCGAGTTTCTGGGGGGGCATCATATACTTTTGATAGAATAACATGTAAGCTTTCGACTTTTCACATTTTCTGTGATTACGCGAACGTATTGTATTCTTCGCTACACCCCTGGCAAAAGTATAGACCTAATACATGTGACGCTGTAAATTTCCAAATATATTTGTCGAAGTGGTCGGGGTCCGAATCAAAGCCTCTCAGGCCTCGGGTAAAAGCCTCGCGGGCCGGATCCGGCCCGCCGGTTGGACAGCCCTGCTCTAGTTTATTGAGTCTTAAGTTACGCGGAATTGTAGCTGTATCGTTTTGTCAAAGGGGATACTTAACAGTAGAACTATATTTTGATGCGCCAAAGAGAACCTCAAATCAAAGCGTATATACCTAACGTGAGAGATACGAAAAAAATGCCTGCGTAATAGTTACCCTGCAATGTTGTACGGTATGGTACCGAACCCGAATGGGAAAGCCCCGACGGGAGAGCCTCATTTGAGTAGACCGAAAAGTGGTTTTGACATTGTATTGACTGAAAAAGTTATTGCAACTCGTCTTTCGACATTAAGCGTTTCACGGCTTTCCGATAAAAGTCAAAAATAGTTTTACTGGCTTCACGACATGATTTTATGCATTCAAGTAATTGGTTATCGGAGAGTTTTCCAACTGTATGCGTCATTATTAGGTCGTAATCGACACTGTCAAAGGCAAACGTAGCTATTGTTTTATAACCATCCTATAAAATGGAAAGCAAATTAAATAAGTAAGAACTAATATCGCTTTACTGTAAATCTTACGTCTATCTGAGACTGCTCGGGATCGATAATGATCTTTTCATTGTTGGAAACAATGCACGTTACAGCAGCAACCAGGAAATCCATGGGAATGCTTGCATTCATCAGAGCTAAGCAACTGGCGTTTATAACCGTAGAAAGGAGCTGCGAAAGAAACTCATTTAGCCTTAACACATTGTAAAGACGACGCTGTCTTACCCCTCCGTCGTCCTGGATTTCTTGAATGATTAATGAAATGGCAGTCCTTGGGTGAAACGCTTTTAAAATGGCAACTTCACAGGCGTTTTTAATGACATGCTCCGCGACCCGTTCCTGAGTTCCTTGATAAATAAATGCATACAATGTGACTCAAGTTTACTCCAATTTTAGGATTAATTTAAAACCTGGGAGACCGATTCTTGGCTTGTAGATAACTTCCAAATATGCTTTGTCCGGCTGCTCTTTCTGATGCCTTGCTTCAGAAGGTCCATATACAGCAGCCATGGCCACAGTACGTCCTATAAGTACGATGATATGTATTAACTTAATTCAAAACAAGTATCAAGTCAAGGGGGAAAAAACTTGACCCCGGAGAATGGATTATTTAAATTGTACCTTGTGTAAATGCTGCGGACCCATCAGGTTTTGTTAAAACACTGAGCTCACAGGTCATTGGACGAAGCTTTTTGTCCATAATGTCGCAGTTTATGCAAACGAAATATATAAATGTTTGGCAAATGCACGAATAAAATGCACACGCGCTCAGCCTTGTTTTGTAGACGATGGCGCTGCGGTCGCAATTCATGCGCGCGAGGTGATCAGCAGCCGGGACTCCTCCTACAGCTCCGGTTTGTTGTTTACCAAGTCACCGTCAGTTGGCGTCGACACGGAAGAGAGTTCGCAAGTTGGTGGTTGGTTATGGTGGTGTTAACTTTAAAACAAACACCGTTCAGTGGAACTCCCTCGAACTTAATTGTTTTGGTTCGTCCTAGATGCTAGGGTAAGCATCAGTCCGTTAATCTTTATTGCTAAGTGGTAAATGACAACAGAATTAAACTGGAAGCTTGCTTTGGTGTAGCTACAGGTTGGGTTGGGCTTGCCTGCGGGGTATCTGACTATTTCGTTTTGGATGTGCTAGACTGAATAAGCTAGAACAACCTCTATAAATCCCAATTTGTTGGGAAGAGCCCTGATTGGTGTGCAATCTGCCAGTCTTGCATTTCAGAGTCACGCAAACGCTGCATTGAATATATCTGTAAATGTTGAACGTGCTTCCTTGCATGCCATTAAAACCACTTCTAGCCTTGGGCTATTAACTGTAGTAACCCGATAATCCTTTGCTGTTCTGTTTTGCCCTTCTTTAAAACTCTTCAATATTCTTTCTCTTTTTAATTTTTAGATTGATTATGGAAGAAGGCAGTAGTGACGTGACATTTCTCTTCCAAATTGGACTCGTTCGAGACTATGTTACAGCAGATGCCTCCCAGCTTACCTTACGGACTCTGAAGGATCTTGCATGCGACTTCATCACAAGAAAGGTATGATAGGCTTATAAATACCGTTAACCAATGTGGACTGACGCTTCCAAGTTTTTTTTTTTTATTGTTTTTATTTCCCAAGCTCATTATATTCTGAATTAGCTGTTGGCCAAAGCTCTGTTCAGTTCATTAGGTTTTAAAGTGAAGGTCCCTGAGTCATTAAGTTTGAAGACACTATCCGTGAAGGCTGGCTAAAGCGTTGGTAGTTGAGTCTTCCGATATCCCATAACCAAGTCAGCACACATAAGCACTCCTTTATTAGATTGAACACATTCTCTAAATGCGGGTGTGTTCCGTCACAATTTTGAAACACTGGATTGGAACCACCAAGCGTGTTCAAAACTATTTTATCCTGCGGTTCCCACCTGGTATTCAAAATAGCATAACCTAGTTTTTTGCTTGCGTTATTGGCCGAGTCAAGGCACATGATGAAGGAGCGTCCATGCGTCGTAAAAGAAATAGAAAAAAGCCACCTGTCGGGCAACTTAAAAGATTGTGGCTAGGTCAGGTTCTTCCTATAGCCCGAGGAACTATTAAGAGCCAATACAGCAAAAACTAGTCAGAAGATTAACAGTCTCCCTAAGTTTCGACAGGTTTGGGGCTAAAACTCTGTTAAGAACCATTCGTTCGTGTGTTGAGGGCTTATTTCATGGATGGAAGGCAGATTCTTAAATGCTCCAAGACACGCAAACAAACGCGTATCACTGTTTACTTTAGGCTGTTTTCTTACAAGGTAATAAAATTGTCCTATTGTATCCTGTAGGAAAGCGTCTGTTAAGCGAAGGGGTTTAATTTTTTTTTGTAAAGTAGCAACGATTGCGGTTTTTTAGTCCGAGTCATTCAACTTCCTCTGCATTTGATGGGATTTGATGGTCTAGTCAAGACTTTGAACGTGACTTGACAATAGAGCACTCATGCTTGTGGTCTTCGTTAGGAAAGGTCATAGATAATCTGCTATTCCGTCTTGTGTCGAAGTTTGGACTGATTGCGTTTAGACTAAAGTTTTTTTAGTTTTTTTTTTTTTTTTAACTTTTGGGCTTAAATTCCCTGGTGGGAACGACGTAGACGTCACTAGGGGTATGGGGAATGTGTGTGCTTTTGAACTCTGGCATTGTTTCAAGCAAGATGTTGCGTCTAGGAGACCGAGAATACATGATTCAGGGATGTTCTCAATCATAAGCCAGCTGATGCCACCATTTTACACTCGACATTGCTTTTTTTTTATTAAAGCTATATTTCTTTGCTTGGAAAAAGCGAGGGCGTCTCTGAAGTCATAGGGGAAGTACCGGACCTTCAGTTTCATGGTCAGACTACCGGCATACCCCACATGTTCATTCAATTGTGACAGCATAATATGTGAGCTTTTCCGTTTAACCTGATTCTGGTTATGTACTATATCAAAGAATCTTATTTTTGTGATAAGATAAGAAGGGGGCTTTCTGTGACAGAAAAAGAGGATTCATCTAGATTCTTTCTCGGGAATTTAGATGAGATGGATTTCAATCCACTCTGGGCTACCGATTTTGTCAAGCAGTGAGTACAATATTGTCAAACATCAGATTTCTTGTCACCAACTGTCTCTTCGTAATAAATTCAAGCAACGTGGTGTACGTGGAACCTTGCCAAGTTGTCAGTTTTTCTTTTTTTGGTTGAATCTGGACGAAGTTCTCCAGAGCCTGTGGTAAATGATTCGTGGAATCTTGCTTTTTTTGTACTTTCGTAAACGTTACTTCGGATCAAGTTTTGGCATTTTAGGAAGTATTATTTTTGCGTTTTTCGTACCCGGAGTTCATCAGCAACTTATAAGGAAACTTTTTTGGTTCATCTTTAAGCCATGCTTTGGCATTGGCACATTTTGAGCGGACCAGAGAAAGCCTTTGAAGAACCATCCAATCTATGGATGTAAATGGAGCTTTGCTTCTTTGGGTTTTACTGGCTCGCTATGCATAGTTCTACTTTTAGGTTTTTATTTTGGATTGCTGGTAGTTGTTTCGTAAAGAAAGATGTTCTCGATGAACAAGTTTTTCGGCAAGAAAGATTGGCCTAGTAACCCGTCATTTTTAAAAAAAAAATTTATTCTCCCAGATCTGTAGCATATAGTTAGATCACAACTGTCAGGTAATATTGGACATCTAATATAGGACCTTTCCGGGTCAATTTGCACGCTCGCATGCTTCGGGTGAAAAACTTCGTTGTTGTGGTAGCTTTTCCTACTACATCTGATATGTGAGAACCCGTGCTGTAACTGACACGTTCATGAGACGAAACCCTTCGTGTAGGATAACAGCTATTGTCGATACCTTCGTGAGTTGGGACCATCCCTTTTTTAGGCTTGGAGAGGGCTTTCAGCGCGAGCTTTGAGAAGATTCGACCTGTCTTTTGCTGCCATTGAATATTGACACGCAATTTGGAGAGGTAACAACCCCTGTCAAATGGCCCAACAAAATTGACGCGCTTTCCGGTGTGTGCTTGTGTGTTCTTAGCTTTAAAAACAGGAAAGATTAATTCAGCAAAACAGCAACTCATAGTGAATTACAGAAAAGTGGATGAAATGGGTAAAAGGACAACTATTGGTAAAAGGACTTACGTTGGACTTGCCCCCTACATCAGCCCCCTAGTCAGTCGCTTTGGAAACGTCACCAGCACGAACGGTTCAGAAGACTTAATTGCTAAAAGAGCTGAGCGAGAGAAGGGAGGTGGGGTCAACGAAAAGCAACATCAACTATTGGACTCGAATAGCCCTTTCCTGTGTGTCGCTTTTTTCTTTCCTTTTTTTATAGCAACGTATCGATTTCTAGTTGGCGGAGTCCGACATATATAGTTGGTGTCAACGTGAGCGAGAAATTATAATGTTTACGATAATGTATGCATCAACTTTTCGACGGCCGAGTGATTTATAGCATTAGTCTGTCAGCTTGAGAATTTATCATGGGAACTGTACTGCATTTTACTGGTCAATTGTCTTCTTTGTGCCCCTTTGGGCTATGTAGTTCTGGTGGGTCATTTTTGCTTGGCTTTAAAGGATAATTGCATCTAGATATCTCAGTTCCTACTAGTGAGCAATGTAATCCCTTTTGAGGTAGAAACTGTAGTGGATACAGGTCTAGTCACTTTTTAGGGAGAGGGTTGGGGAGGCGACAGGTGAGAATTTATGCTCTTTGCATTAGTGTGAGTATGTTTTGTTTTCCGAAAATCGGTTAGGTTTTCCTGCACACACGCTTTTGGTTTATGGATGCATCGTCCAAATTGTGTTCCAGATCTCTTTTTGTCGGATCTTGGATCATGTCCGATCATTCGTCAACTTCTGTAGATCCGGTCAAATGCTACAAAATGTCAAAAAAAGTTGGATAATTTGGATAACAATAATTAAAATAAACTTCGAATAAAAATAATAAAATAAAAATTGAAGTGTGGCCACTAGATGTCCTGATTGATCAATAAATTTCTCGATGAATTCGATCCGATCCCTGGCACTTTACGATGCAGCGCTGATCCCGATCGTTTATAGCCAAAAGCCAACACGTCCTAACCACAGCGTTGCCAGATGTTGTCAAATTTAGTCGAGGTCTATGGGGAAAGCGGTGAAATTAAAAACTTAAGCATTTAAATTAAAATGCTGTTTGCTAGCAGTTGGTAACGCTGGATGGACTTTCTCCATTATATTTTCCCTATCCTGGTTAGGACGTTGGCTATATGCGGTCCGATCAGATTCGATCGTTTGATCGGAACTGATCGATCGGTTCCGGTTTTCTGTGAAAGATCCAGAACACTTGTCCAAAACCTTGAGTAGGTTGGTCTGGCTTAGACGTCACTGATTTTACGTCAACAACACCCGTAACCGGATTAAGAATCATCTGTAGACGTTTCGGGTTAGGTAGTTTATTCTTGTTTGATATTGAGACATTCAGATAGGTTTAAGGATATGAAAATGATTTCGCCACAGTGAACTGTTTACTACAAAATTATGACGTCTGTCTTTGCGGATCTTGGGAGGAAGATAACCGGAATGGGCAGACTAAAGGACGTAAGGAGTAAAAGGACGTTGAAAGCCGGTTTTCTTTTCGGTGTAGCCCCTGACATGAGATACAGAGTGATACAGAGCTTCTCTTTCCGTGTAGGCAGGTGCATCATACTATGACGTCTTTAAGACCCTTGACATTGATGTAGCCTGTGTGTATACGAAAAGGGAAAGAATGTGCACTGCTTAGACCAGCCAAGCAAGTCTTGGAGAGGAACCTCAGCTGGCAGAATACATTTTTCTCATTTTTGTTCCGTTTCTACCCTCTTTGATTCTGGCTATGACAGCTAACGAAGATAAAGACAAAAGCGGTGAAGATGCCCAGGGATTTTCCGGGGTAACGAGATTGTTTTTAAAAGGTTCACTGTTGGAATTTTGCTTCAGGTTCTCTAGGAGAGAAAAAGGATAGTGGTCTTTCTTTTTTAGTTTCTTCTTTTCTTAAGCAATTGAAAGCCGAAAAGAAAAGAAACATTTAGTGTCTTATCTTCTCTCGTCCGTCTTTCGTTTGGATGCGTTTGCTTTAACATGTGCAAGGTTTTTGCTTCAGAAATTTCCACATTGAGTTTTTTGTGTGTGTGTGCTTATTTTCTCCTTACTCTAGTTCCCTGATCACAACCTGCCACGACTGCACGAGTGTGTGCATCTCTTTCGTCATGATTATTCCACGCCCAATATTCTGCAACTCATAAATGCCGCCTCAGAAATTACAGACGAGACATTGGTAGAAATTGTGTTGTCTGGTAAGTTGTTGTCTTCCTTACAGTAATCTGGAATAAAAGAAGTAGAGGAATAAGAAGAAAATAAGACCTTTCAAGGAGATGGTGTATTGATTCGTGTTTTCAAATATTCTTTTGTCTTTTCGCAGCCAATATCCCTCAAGATGAATCATGTATTCAAATCCGACCGCATCAGCTACATGTGCACTCCTACAAATCCCCTGCCTTCTGTGACTTTTGTGGAGAGATGCTATTTGGACTTGTACGACAAGGACTTAAGTGTGATTGTAAGTAAAAGAGAATAACTTATTTTCGTAAAAAAAAAAATCCCAAAAACTGGGAACTTGCATTGATATATTTTAGCATAATTTGTTGGCTTCATGGGGTAATTCTTGTCTGTTTTTATTTTAGGGTGTAGTTTGAATTTCCACAAGCGATGCGTTTACAAAATCCCCAATAACTGCTCGTATTCGCGAAGTAGGCGCTCTTCATCATGTCTGGCTCCACCGCTTATAATTTTGCCCAGGAGCTCGTCAGACGCCTCGCCGTTAGGGCATGGTCTTTCCCATTCAGATGAATCTCTTTTAACAGTGGGCAGGGTATAAAAGCACTTGGTCTTTTTGGTTTTAGGTCTAATTTGTACTCATCCTTATTTTTCTTATTATTTTTGTGGGATGACCTTGTTGTGATTGGCTTCATAGACGCTTTCAAGTTCGGTTTCAACCGGTAGCGGTAGCACAAGTCCGAGTTTACAGAAACCTGGACGTGACGTGTCAATTGGCCGTCCGCTATGGGTGGAACGTGAAATGGCCAGTCGCATTAGAATTCCTCACACGCTGATGCTTCACTCGTACACGAAGCCCACCGTTTGCCACTACTGTAAAAAACTTCTGAAAGGTCTCTTCAAGCAAGGTCTCCAGTGCAAAGACTGCAAATTCAACGTGCACCGCAAGTGTGCGGATAAAACCCCCAAGGATTGCACTGGGGAAGCACCGAAAGAACCAGGAGGTTATTATCTTATTTGCAAATCTCCTTGGTTAGAAAGCTTTTAATGACTGGCTTTTGGGGGTTTGGATTTTATATAGAAGCCACGTCAGATAGTGTGGAAAGCTCGGAGAATGAACATGCGTCCATGGAAGGAGTCGATGACGAAAGCGATGGTGAAGATGCTATAGAACACAAACACAAGGTATTAGGGAACGTTTGAAGCTATGAAGGTTTTAAAGATCGTTTATTTATTTATTGGAAAATTGTCTTATTCGCACAGCACCGCCACGCCGGCGAGGGAAGCCTGGAAGAGATTCAAGAGGACGAGACTGTCAAAGTGCGACCCAGCAGGTACAGCTTTTATGCCATTATACGTGCTTGAGAGCATGTAAAAGAGGGTTGGCACTCGACCAAACTCTGTTTGGGCTGTTTGTTTCCGTCTTTTTTTCTCTCTCTTCGCCTTTTGTAATTGGGTATTGATTCTGGTTTAGTCCAACCATGAGCAACAATATCCCGCTCATGAGGATTGTTCAGTCCGTCAAACATACCAAGCGACGAGGCTCCAATGTACTCAAAGAAGGCTGGATGGTGCATTTTACCAATAAGGATGCTATAGTAAGAATTTTTTTTATATATATATTAAGTTTTTTTAACTTACTAGAAATATATTTCGATTTTTTCGAAATTTTTCGATTTTTTTTTTGAAATTTTGTGTAGTGTATGCTGTTACATGCAATACACATACAAAGATGGATGGGTCGTGATATAAAAGATAGCTTAGATATTTGTCAATCGGTTGTGCTTAGACAACTATTTCTACGTGCTCACCCTTCTTTACTTTCCGTTTCCGCCCTCTACGGAGTGTTCTCAACATTACATTACGTTTTTTTAATTTTTCGAAATTTCAGAATTTTTCAAAATTTTTAGAATTTTTCGAAATTTTCACAAATTCCCGAAATTTTTTTAAGTAAACTTGTTTTCAGAAGTTTTCGAAATTTTTCAATAGCCCTTTTCCTCAGCCCTTTGCGAATTTCTTCTAATTGTGTCCATTTTTAGCGTCGGAGGCATTTTTGGCGTCTGGATACGAAGTCGATTACATTGTACCAAAACGAAACTGGGAAACACTTTTATCGGGAGATTTCATTGTCTGAAATTTTAGCCGTAGAAACGGCGAAACAACCTCACCCGACAGCCGGTAACTTGCAAATTTGATGTTCAAAGAAAGGCAGGAAGTTAATAATTTGGCCCATTTCGCTCTTTTTGGGTCAGGTCGTATGCATTGCTTTGAGTTCAGGACAGCCAATGTGGATTACTACGTGGGTGAAGATCCCACTGCTCTCTGTCAGAATGGTGATGCTGCTGCAAATGGCACTCCCCAGCCTTTGGATACAGGCTTGGGCCTCCATTTGGCCAAGGCGTGGGAAACGGCCATTCGGCAAGCGCTTATGCCCGTTACCCAGAACCAAACGTCATCACAGCCATCCCGGCCTACCAGCGATGAAGCGGCTGGTCTGAGCGCCATTGACAAGGAAGAACACTTGGCCGATATTGGACAATTGTACCAAATCTTCCCGGATGAAGTCTTGGGTTCGGGACAATTTGGGATTGTTTATGGAGGTTGGCTTTACACAAATTATACCTGTTGATTGTAACAGAAAGTTGTAACGGAAACGTTTGCTTTCTTTTTAAGGAACACACCGAAAATCGGGAAGAGCAGTAGCAATCAAAGTGATTGATAAAATGCGTTTCCCTACCAAGCAAGCTGACCAGTTGAAAAACGAAGTGTCCATCTTGCAAAATTTATCCCATCCGGGCGTAGTTAACCTGGAACGGATGTTTGAGACAACGGAGCGCATATTTGTTGTGATGGAGAAGCTGAAAGGTGATATGCTTGAAATGATTTTGTCCAGCGAGAAAGGAAGACTGTCCGAACGCATCACAAAGTTTTTAATCACACAGGTAAATGTCAATATACAGTAGATGCGGCTGATTGTGATCACGTTTGTCAAGTGTATATTGATTCTATTAAGCAGAGATTCTAAAAACCGAAAATCGGAATTGTGCAATAGAACGTTACGGTTATTCGGCACGTGAAACGAACTGGCTTGTTTGAACCAAACAAACAAAGCGTCGTCTACTTTTAGACACTTTCTCACAAGTTTCCTTTTCCTGTAGATTCACTACACCTAATATTGTTTATTTCGTAACGATTTTCCAACAACTTTTAAAAAGATGATTGAGGAATTCCTAACTTAACGACCACTTCCCTTTGTGTCAAATCGGTTAAATTTAACTTGTCATAAGTTTCAATGAGCCGCAACTTCTCTTTTACATATAAGTCAACTCTTTTCTAGTTCGTCGCCATTTTTGTATAACCACACGTTCCGAAACACAACTATCGCTGCGCCTTCGAAGCCTATTCCTACGCTTAAGTATAGTTCTCAACACGATATCCGTTCTAATTTTCTCAGTCAATTAATGGAACTGGTCATTCAGTTGAATAACCTGCTCATGTAATTGACTGCGGAGTTTAGAAGGGATTTCCCCTAAACGTAGAAGTAGGCTGGAAGTAACAGGATTGGTCAAAACGACGTAAAAGCAACGTCATTGGTCAATATGTAAAATCGATGTAGCAGTCATTACTTTAGTTTCCTTATTGTGTATGTGAAGATTCTTTTGAAATTGATTATAGTTTCCGAAAGTGTGATTCTAATAACCGATTAAAATGCTATGAATTTTATCATTTTGAATCGGTCCTTTAAAATTTGATTCCATAAAGCGGCTGATTCTAATAACCAATGATCACAATAAGCGGCATCTACTGTAAAAGCATGAGATGTTATGAGATGTTTTTTTACTAGTCGTTTCGTTAATCCTGCGTTGTTTGGATTAGATTTTGGTAGCGTTGAAACATTTACATAGCAAGAATATTGTCCACTGTGATTTGAAGCCTGAGAATGTGTTACTATCCTCCAATGCCGAGTTTCCTCAAGTGAAGCTCTGCGATTTCGGCTTTGCTCGTATCATTGGCGAAAAGTCGTTCAGAAGATCGGTTGTGGGCACGCCGGCCTATTTGGGTAAACTAAGCCCTTTATGCCCAGCTTAACGTTATGGTTCGAAGTTCTATGTTACAAGACATCTTTCTCTTTTGTAGCTCCGGAAGTGTTGCGGAACAAAGGCTATAATAGGTCCCTCGATATGTGGAGCGTGGGGGTGATTATTTACGTGAGCCTGAGTGGAACCTTTCCGTTTAACGAGGATGAAGACATAAACGATCAAATCCAAAACGCTGCTTTCATGTACCCTCCCAATCCCTGGAAAGAAATCTCGTCTGAAGGTAAAGCTGGTCATTTTTGGATTTATTTTTCATACATTTTCTGTTACTGTAGCTATTGATTTAATCACAAACTTGCTGCAAGTGAAGCAAAGGAAACGGTACACGGTTGATAAGTCCTTGTCGCATATTTGGCTCCAAGTAAGTATCTTTTACATGAAAAGATTAGTGTTCTTGATCTTTTAAAAAAAACCCGATTATTTGATCGGATCGGCGGCGTTGCACCGTAAAGTGGTAGGGATCCGATCGATTTTTTAGTGAAATTTATCGATCAAATCAGGCCATTTAGTGGCCCCAGTTCTATTTTTTGTTGCTTTTTTATTGTAAGTTTATTTTTATTATAGTTTACATAAAATGATCGGATCGGGATCAATTGAAGTTTCTGATCGGATCGGATCGACAGAAGTTTACAATAGGTCGAAATGATCCAAAATCCGACAAAAAAAGATCCGAAACACTGGAAAAGATAAAAGAAATGTGTGGTCATTGCTCTGTAAACTAATTTTCATTTAATTTGTCAGGACTATCAAACATGGTGTGACCTGAGAGAGCTGGAAAAGCACATTGGCGTTCGGTATGCAACTCACGAGTCAGACGATGCTCGCTGGGAAGCTTACAGACGAGAGCACGTTTTAGACAATGGTCTATTCAATGATAACGTGTTGGGTGCATATGGCAAGCTACGTCTGTAGTCGTCGGTGCTTTTCTCTTTTTCGACACATTTTAAACGCAACATTGTGAGAACATGATTCAACCGTCATGGGCCTTATTGCTAAAGTAAGAAAAAGGATGAAACTTGCCTTGCTATCCAAGGACGATGACACTGGGTGAATCTTTTCATATGTTAGTTTATTTCCTGATGGCCTTTTAGGCGCCTTTTGTATTTTTGAAGGGGTTCACGTTTGAAATGGTAGGTAAAATCGTGTTTAAGGGCGTCAAAAAGTTAGCTATCCTACCGTCCATCAGATTTTCTAGCGGTTTACGTTACAATTGGATGATCTAGGATAATGTAAGGTTTTTTTCTGTGGTTCTTTATTTTTAGCAAGTTTGTGTGCCTCTTCTGGCAAATCTGGTGGGGAAAAAGGACAATCTCAACACATTCCCGCGTGAGCAATATATAGCTGCCAGCTTTTTTTTTTAGTTTTTTTCCCCCGGGTTACATCAGTGATGCAGGATGAATATTATGAATAACAGAGAATGGAGTGTAGTTAAAAAAGGCACCGTAGCTTGCCATCTTCAGTTTAGTTATTGTTTTAGTTAGCCTTTATATGGGTGCTGGGTTTTATCAGATTTATACAAGTTTTCATAACGTTTAAAGTTATACATCTGAGCGTAATACAAAATAAGAACGAAAAAAGCGCAAAATAGTAATCTTGCTATGACTGATAATAAGTCTGCTTTGATTGTTTTATGTATAGTATAACTAGTATTTTTTATGTGTTTTAGCGATGCACACTAAGTCAAAGTTCACAAAACGGATAAAGTACGGCAACACGATTAAGAAGCTATAAATTTGGAGCTCGTAGAGCATTTTGTGACCTCTGCCACAGGGTTCGCAATTCGCTTATAACTTCGCACATCTTGACGATTCGGTTGAAATTTGTATGCGTACGAAAACGTTACACGTATAACTTCATATATAACTGTATAACTGAACACTATAACTATAACATCGTACACCAAAGAACCGACTTATGAACCTCTTGACCCCTGCTTTGGGTAAAGTGAAATGGGTAAAGTTGTTCTGAAATTCTCGGGCGCCTCCCAATCGTCCACCGTGGCCAACATGGGTGAGTTGACATCCTTTTCGCTGTATTTGCATACGGCCTAGATACTGTCCCAAGTGTATGATTCCTCGAGAGTCTCAAACCCAATGAACAGTGGGAATTGACTTAGCAAGTGAATATAATTTGGGAATTGACCGCACAGGAATTGACCGCATTCCATTATTCGCCTCCAGTTTACATGGGTGGGCCCATTCGCTATTTCACGGGCGGCAGACTCATTTTGTTAGCTTTAGATCAGTTTTGCAATTCTTTTCATTCGGAGAAATATTGCAAATAGGTCATTTCCTGTGCACGACACAATTTGGTGACGTTCATCTGAGGCTGTTTGTGAACCTCAGAACACCATTACACTTCACATTTGCAAAATAATTCCAAGGCTGTTAAGCAGCCATCTGTGAAGATCGAATTCTGTGAAATGCATGCTGCTGACGGCTTCTAGAGCGAATTAATTCGCTTTATATACGCTCTGTGTAATTAATATGCCAAGAAAGGATTGTAAAAGAAAGAAGTTTGACTTATGTTAATAGTATGGTAAGTAGTGACTGTTAACCTTAGGGAAGTGACATGAAATCGGCTTCACTGCTAAAAGGCTCTACGGAAATTATCCAGTTGAAAGTAAACATAAGTTCCTAGCAGTTATGATTAGCTATACTTGTTACGTTATGATTATTTGCTCAACTTAAAAGTTTTGACTAAGCAAAAAGTAGTGAGGCCCAAATGAAATGTATTCTTTATTATCAGACATAAATCATTCCTTTAATAATAATAATACCATTAGTTTCGAAATCGAACGAGAATGTTTTCTCTCTATAATACGGCATTTAACGTAACACTGACTGCCTAAAGTAACTCTTTGTTTACCAGTGGTTCTCAAGACGATGCCCAAGTAGCACAAGTTGGTCGATAAATGGTTGAAATGACGTCACCGACGTCTGAAATTGACGTCACTTTGTGACGTTAAGACGGACTGCAAATTGTATGTCACCTTTACGTTGTATAATCGTCAAATTTAGACGTCCAAGGTATCGTCCGTTTTAGGTCGAAACAACGTTGCTCAGAGTCAAGTATATAGTCCTACGGGGATTTTTCTTTCCCCAACGATTAAAAGATTACCAAAGATTGCAAATTGTATGTCTTTGCAACGTTGAAATAACGTCACTTTTTGACGTTAAAGGTCAGAAACAGACGTTCCTTCGACCAACTTGTGCTACTTGGGTGGAAGCTTATGAAATACATTAAGTAACATGTAAATTTATTCCTAACATTCTTTTCATTTTTGGTACTAATAGCGTAATTATAGATACGTACCATTCAACGGCAGCTCTGTAGGCGACGCGAGTTAACGTTAGATCGAATATCACCGTTTATACTATATCGGTTTAGTATTAAAGAAAAAATTCTCTCTTTCTTGGAAAATCTTACGAATAGAATGGCTGAGATGTAGTCAACCTTTTCCAGCAGTATTCATATGTTTTACGGTACCAGTTATGTGTATCTGTATAGTTTAACTTACCGTGAGAACCTTATCGAATAACTGTAACGTAACAACCAAGTCTTTCCCTTCTTATGTGGCGTCGTAGACACAACGAGATCCATCGTAGCATGACAGCGCACGTTTGCTTGCATTTATCCGTTTCTTTCTGATGAAGTCATAGCTTTTGTACATTGTCAATGATGACCGCATAAGGCTTTCTTCACTTCATTAGCAGATCTTGTTACAGGGAACGCTTAGGCATCGTTGAAAAGAATTACGTTGCCACACCATGGGTTTTCAGGTTACTCTCACCTGTCTCCTCAGAAGCAAACTATATATATATTTAAAAAAAAAAACTAAAAAAAAAAGATGTAGACGTTTTACTCCTTTCCCCAGTTTAGTACCAGTGCAACTACTTATTTCAAAATAATGCATTCTTTTTTTGGTATGAAACTCATATTTCACGGAAAGCATATTTCCTTCTCTCTCGCCCTCTTTAAATTTCTCTCCCTATTAAATAAAGCACCACCATTTAAAAAGACTTATTTTAGCTAATACGACTTTTAAAAATGTAATAGAATAATAAAAAAATCATAAAAAATCTATTAATAAAAATTCAGCTTTACCTTTGATGTAGCCAGGTGTGTGGTGAAGCTTGCTTTGAATAATACTGATAACATTGGGCACGACGCCCAGTGTTATCAGTCCATCGGGCATGTCTTTCCATGTACGGCAGCCACAACTCCCGGGTGGGTTAATCGGTGCTATGAAAGCCATACCGGTTTTCATTCATGAAATATCCGAAAAGAAACACAGGTGGCTTGATCAATGGACTATGAAAGAATATCGTCCGCAGCACTTTTTCATTACGCCAAGCCCGTCTTTGCACACTTTTGTATGTAAAAAGTCTCGAAAAAGATTCTATGAGAGACAAATATTCCACTATGACAGCAAAGTTGAGTTGCTGACGTCAACTACTGACTGAATTTACGTTCCTTGTCACAGAACATAGCTCACAAGATTCAATCCAAGAAACTAGAATGCATCTGCCATGTCAGAGGATGCAAATAACTTGTGTAAGCCCGGCCAACCCAAATCCTGCCCTGTATCTAACTTTGAACTCTCATAAAATAGTAACTACTTTCTAACACAGATTTAGAGAGACAGTGTTATAAATACGTAGTCTTCGTATTTATAACTACGGGGTGACAGATTCTTGTTAATTTGCCGATAATGACAGAAATAAATGCAGGGTGAATGTCGGAATGCAGAACATCTTGGCGACGCAGCTTTCTCATCACGGGAGTCAGTGTTCTTTTTGTCAAATTTCTTTTTTGGTGGTCCATCCGCGCTTCAAATAGCTCCAGAAGAAAATAGGCTTAAAGATGCAAGAATTGGTTCCTCATAACTCCTCAGCTTGACACGTAAAAAAAGAAGAAAATGAAAGGAAAAAACGGGAGTAGTTTGGCTTCCGCAAATCGAAATCTACGAGCAACCCTGAAGTGAGTCAGAGCCACTTGAACTTCCATTAGGAATGGTTCCAATATACACAAAACTTTACGGGGATAGAAATATAACAAACTTACCCCGACCATTTACGTCCTCGTCGAAGTCCCCTGAGTCGGTCCAGTTCCCAACCTTCAAGACGCAACATGGCAAGTACAAAGGCTTTGATTGTACTCCCTTTTCTTAGAACTCTTAAGACCAAAAGTATGAAGTTTACTGCATGGTCTAAAAGTAGCCAAATTCTATCATGAGTCAACAATTTATCTTACAGAAAACTTGAAAAAGCACAGTGTACATTATTCCTGTGAGCACACTTTTCGCACATTAGGGCAAGAAGGCGTATTAAAAGGGAGGTTTACAATGGTATAGGCTTACTGGATAGCTGATTTCCGCTATGATGTCATGCGCAGGTGATCAAGACGAATATCCAAATCTTCGTTTGTTCGCCTATAAGAATGAATCGCAAAGAGTTTCGTTGAATTTGGCTCCTGCAGGCTTCCACGGTGTTCATATTGCACTGTACTACACGGTACCGTGCGACGCATACGCAATCCCTGCCTCCTTGCCAGCCTCCTTGGAGAGCTTGAAGACAATGATTCGGTAGCCTTATGGACAGCTTGAGGGGCATGTTGTTTTTCCCTCCTCTTGGCATGTGGGATGCGTAAAGGGTCATTAAAGGCAAGCCCGCCATCACCATTCGCTCCAGTGCTTGACAGAACACCGTGCAACTCACCTGGAAAACAACGAAAAACATTATTACCATTAGGTCAAGTTATCCACTCACCACTTGCATTTTCCTGTGAATAAGCCGTCTGCGTATACTTTAGGAAATAATTCAACTCAATCCCGCTCTAATACACACAAAGATGCGGTCGAATCTCGCTTTCCTACTGGTGTTCTTTTGCGCAACCACAAAAGGTAAATGCTTAACTCATAAAATATCCTATCAAAACCGAATAAAGGATTTTGGTTTTACTATTCTCCTTTGCAGCTTTGTCAATATCCCCCATCCGAAGTTTGAAAAATAGGTATGATTTTCCTCGAGATACCAAAGAAGATGCGGCCGCTCTGGAGAATCGTTGCTGTGCACGACAAGCGAAACAGCAGCAAATCGGTTACGGTAAAATTTCCAACCATGTATCCTGGCAATGGATACGTGAATTGCAATGGGTTAAAACCTTTCATTGTGAATTAGGCATTGACGGGGAAGCTTTATACGTCGACGTGGGCCAGTGTCGCAAAACATGCTCTAAAAAGACTAAAATCCATCGGAAAGAGTTTGAATCAATTTTGAAAGCCAACAGTTCGGTAGATCCCATCGAAGTAAAACTGAATTTTGCTTAACGCTTCATAAGTGAGCTAATTGGTATACAATTATAATAGTTATTCTTGGCTATGCAACGCGATATGGCCCCTTCCTCATGCGGCGAAGAGACAACGTGTGAAGGCACCCGTACACGCATGGAACGACATATGACACTGTCCGGACTGCAGCAAGTGGCCGTGCTGGAAGATTGTCTCTGCACTGCACAGCCTTCGGCCTGTCAAAGGACCCCCAACCTGGTCGTCTATTTTCCCGGCACACCTTTCGAAAAGACCATTGACATGGGAGCCTGTCACGGAGCTTGTTCGTCAGGTAACATGAAATCTTAATAATACTGCTTTAGGATTACGATTTTCTTGAATGAAAGACCTGTGGGGACTTCTGCAAGTCTTAGCTACTGGAGGCGAAAAGCTAGGCGCGGTGATTTATGTGTTACTGTCACATTGACATGTAAATCACACTGATTGATTGGCAATAGAACTCCAATGCAGGTGCCACTTTTGGGCACCATGCCCAGTGACATGAACCACACCTTGCTTTTCAAAGTCCTTTCCAATTCAAGTCCACTTCTGTAGTAAGCCGATTACCAAAGAGACAACAAGGGGTACATATTAACGAGAAATGAAGTATCCTCTCTTCTCAAAAAGAAGCGGCCTTGTCCCATTAACCTATAACAAAAAAGCTTTAAATGTATTTATTATATTTTTAAGGATTTTTCTTTTTGTTCTCCTTTTTTTATAGATTTGGGATGTCGCCCAGTTCGTAATCGGACGGTGGCCATTCCTGGTCCCAATGGCGATGAGTGCGTGCCGATAATTGAAGAGTGCAACTGCCAAGGCTCTTGTTATCGTATGACTCAACTAGAACACATCTACGACTACTCCAATGTCCAAGCTGGGGAAGATGAGGATGAGGAAGACAAAGAGCCACTGCTCAAAGTCGTCGATGTTGGACACTGCATTGGGATTTGCGATGGAGTACATCGTAAACATCAGTGCGTCATCAGGTAAGAAATATATACACACATACGTGCAACAAAATTAAATGTAAAATAGCAAGGATTTGCAATCTTAACTTACCTACAACCACAAAAAGGGAATGTAATGGGAAAGACGATTTTCTAGCATTGAAATGTACTTTGTTTTTAAAGAGATTCGGAGGATCAAACCCGATGTCTGATGTCCCTAGCTAGGCAGGAGAATAATTGCGGACCAGTTGCCTTCGAACTTCAACGTTACAAAGCCGAAAACGGCGACGAGAAAAATCTGATGGCCATAACGGAGTGCGGCTGCCAGTGATACCCACACACTTCCATTTCCAAGTTTGTCCCGAGGTTTTCAAACCCATTTTACCCATGCCAAGCTTTTGCCATTGCCCGTCGCTAATTGTATACCCAGAACTTGCTTTAGGTTCTCTCTTTTCTCTCCTCTTTCTCTTTTTCTTCCCTCCCTGCTGTAAATATACTTCCCCACAACTAGAAACAACTTGATTTACCTAAGAAAAAGACAACAAGGGGAGGAAAATGGATATGAATTATTGTAGAAACCCAGAGAGATGACCTGATATTTGTTTCAAAGACATTCATGGAGGCTCAGTGCTTATACTATTAAGCTTTTGGAGAAATTGCAAATACATTTTCTAAAATCAAAAATTCCAAGAAAGTCTCATGGTGAGAGCATATGTTTTCAAAGCGACTCAATGCATTTTTGGATGCTAAAAACGGACGGCGCCTGGGATCAGCAGGGAAGCTTTACGTTGACATGTTGGCCATGCTTTCACAGCTCATTATATCTGTCGTAACCTCAACAGGGTTTTGAATCAGAGGGCTATTTCACAGAATGTGCGCTTGAAAATCGATGACTGTGACTGGAATGCATACCCAATAAGGCGCGTCTCTCCGCAGGCATGTCCTCTCCATGGCAGAAATGCTTGCAAAACGTCACCAAGAATCCATTTTCTCTCCATATAGCTCGTAACCGTTCGGTTCGTAGAACCCTAAGCCTGATACCAAAAATGTCCTTCCCAAAATTAGCGTCCTGCAAGAGAATGCTATTTTTCTTGTGCAATTTATGGTCTATAATGTTCAGCTATTCTAGTCATCTGGTATGCAAAGATAGAAAGGCAATACGAGACAAATGAGTCAAAGCCGAGTCCAAAAGCGTCCCATCATCTCGTCCATGAGGTTATGCGTGTGATAAGTAAGCGCGGGATGAAGGGAATTCTCGGCGACACCAGGCGTTTATGGAATTTGGCATCCAATATTAAAAGCTCACCTTTTTTTATCCATATGAGTGTGTGCATCGCTCTTTTTCCCCCCCTTTCTTGGCCCCTGTGGAAGTAAGGTATTGGTCGGTGATTGGCCCGCAGAGGAATGTCTCCGCAGCATGTGTCCACCGCCCCTCGCTGATTTAAAGTGGCCAAAGCGACGTATGCCATCCCAGTAATCAGTGGCTGATCCAACGCTTCACGTGCGACAATCCTAGCCGATTCTTCCTTCAGACGCAAACCATGAAGAGTCTCCTAGTGCTTTGTACCCTGCTCGCAGGTCTGCTAAACCAGTGTTCAAGTATGGCAGTGGATAAAACTGAATCCATGGACAAAGACGCTGCTTACAAAAAATTATTACAGGTAAAACAAACTTCCATCATTTCTCTACCGAAAATCCTCATTGTTTTATTTTTTGGGGTGCGGTACATTTGAAGGTGTTTGGCGTGGAAGACCCTGCAGCTCCCAAGAACCCTCAACCCCCACCGCAATACATGTTGAACTTGTATAAGAGCATTGCTGATCGAGACGGCATCACACGTGCGCCCAATCCTTACAACGCCAAAGTCATTCGGAGCTTTGTGGAAAAGGGTAGGACTGCTTAAAATTTGAATTTTTACCTTCATAAAACTTATCCGTGACTCTTGGAAAAACAACTTTCAGAATGGGAAACGTCTTCTCATCCTCACCTCGCTTTTAACATCACCGGTTTGGGTGCGTCTGAGCATCTTCTCGAAGCTGAGTTACATGTGTACCGCCTCAAAAGCCAAGGCCTTCAGCCCCATAAAGTACATAATTACATAAATCTTACCAACACTGCCATACTAAAGAAAAAAATCCTTTTAGGTGAGCGTATACGAAGTATTGGACCCTAAATGGTTAAACGAGCCCGAGAAGAATCGCCTAGTGGATTGGCATTATGTTAGCAGTCCTACACCTGGCTGGGAAGTTTTCCGCATCCGCTCAGCCATTAAAGACTGGTTCTATAGTACGCAAACTAATTACGGCTTTCTCGTGGTCGCCACGACCGCTTCTGGTAAAAAGGTTGATGTTAAGTTTTCCCGGCGAGCTGATGGCCACCGCAATCGTCAACCTATCTTGGTCCTTTTCAACGATGAACCTTCTAAGCAACGGGTTAATACAGGTATGCGTAACTTTGGGGGGAAAAATGGAGCCTATAGTTCAGATTATCATGTATATATTTCAAATTATAAATATTCAAATGACTCTTCACAGGCACTGAAGAATACAGTAGCTTGGAAGAAGAAAACGAAGTTACTTGGCGAGTCAAGCGTTCAACACGTGGCACACGGAATGTCATAAAGCTGAACTGTATGTGGATTTTGAGCGAATTGGCTGGTCATCTTGGATCATATCTCCTAAGGGCTACAATGCTTATCACTGTACTGGCCAGTGCACATTTCCATTAGGGCAAAGCCAGCGTCCAACGAACCACGCTACCGTCCAGAGTATCGTCCATGACTTAGGCTTGGCTGTCGGAGTCGACAAGCCTTGTTGCGTCCCGAGTCGTTTGCTGTCCCTCAGTCTTTTGTATTATGACGACAATGAGAATGTGGTTCTTAAGCAGTACGACGAAATGGTCGCAGACAGCTGTGGATGTCATTAAATTGTTAAAAGCTGATAATTTAACCATCACCGGAACGTTTTCTAAAGAAATTAATTAAGCTAGCAAATTGAAAACCATATCAAAAACACCTATAATAGCGCTTTCGTTCCAATCAGCTTGACGCCTTTTTTCTTAAGGATGGGCAGTGCATATTCTAAAGCATCAAACCAGACATTCCTGGACATAAGCTAAAAAAATGCTTGGGATATACTGCCTTTTATTCAAACATGTTAAACGAAAAATGGCTTGCTTAGTTACCCATGTCATGTCCCACAAATAAGCGCGCCAAACTAATTTCTCCTCGCTCGAACTTGAAGCATATAATAATCATGCATATATAAAAGGCCACTTCAGTTTCATTTATAAATAAAAGACATGTGAGTCAAACTTGAATATCAATTACCTATCTTGTTCCTCGCACATCGAGAGGATCTTATTCAATTGTTTCCGGAAATGGACTCTCCTTGTTGTTTTAAAACGTTAATCCTGACTTTATCTTAAGGTAAAATCATTAAACTGGCAGTTTATAGCCTTTCCGCACCTTGAACCCACCTCATCTTTGCAGCGTTATTAGAAAGAGGAGGTCCTGGACAGAACTATACCCATAAAGGGTGCAGTTCGTAAACAAATTTTCTTTATCTAATTTTTTAACAGAGATTCCAATTCCCCTTTCCTATTTCTTAAAAAAGCAAAGCAGGTCCTACCCAAAGGTGAGAAACAGCAAATGTTAGCAACGACCTTATGCAAGGTTTACATCAATTTTACGCGTAGTTTATGTCTGTCCTGCTACTCTGATAATATTGTCCTTGGCGGGTTTCCAAATGCGTATACAACTCTAGAAACGACAGCATGTGAAATCGGAAGACCTTTTCAAGGAGTCATTGGGAGAAGTGTCAGCTTCCCAAGTATGCCGCTTAGAATCCCAAAATAGCTGTCTCGGCTTTTAAATGGTCACGATGAATCAGTCTAACAGGTATGTCCCCATGTAAAAATACCGGCCTCGCGCAGACCAAGGTTTCCCATACCGGCAAGAAACGTAACATAACATAACGCTATCCAAAGAACGGAATTTAACTTCAATAGTTTTGCCCCACATTCCGAGCTTTAATGTTTGAAGGTCTCTTGGTCGAATTACTATATTAGCAGTGTTCCATATTGAAGTTCTAACTATAATGAATAAGAGTCTTTCTCAGAGTTATGCTTATTTTGATGCACACGATGAAAATTTAGAAAGTACAGCATGAGTGCGTAACAATAATGCAGACTAGCAAAGAGCAGATGCTCACGCTGGTTTAATATTTAAAGAAAAATCAAAAATGTAGAATGATATCACGGGTTATCTCTTCTTGAATATCATTGTACTTCTTGGTTAGTTTGACGTCAATGGGTATAGGTCCATCGTTAATAATATCGACAAGTGGGTTTTAAGCAGTAACGATGATAGTATATTCCAATATTGCAACCAATGACACTTCATCTAACAAAGAGCTGATTCAGTGTGTTTAGGATTGACTAGCTAGGCATTTTGAAATGCAAAGTTAGAAATAATTATAAACTAATTAACGGGATAGAAAGGGTTAAGTGTTACACAGATATTATAAAGAATAAAACGCAATTCACAATCGCAAAGAAGCGCAAAACATTATAGTTTGGGTTACCGGACATGCAATTATAATACAGTATTGAAAGAAAAAAAATCTGACGCAACGCATCATGACAATCACGATCTTCTCTGACGTCAACAAGGAATGACAATTTGTTATGTCTTCGGTCATCCTTTATTTGCATCTTATCACCGCAGTGATAAAAAAATATATTTTTAAAAAAGCTTCTTTTTGTGGGTGCAAGACTCATTTCGAAGAAATAAATAATCTCGGTTAAGCAGCTGGGTCACATTTTAATATTGCTCAACCCTTTGTCCACAGCAAAAAATCATTGTATCAGCAATGCCATCAACGGAGTCGATACCGAAGGCATAATAAAAAGCCACGCCATCCTCGGAGTTATTAGGTGATATCTTTCTCCACACTTGAGTACTGTCTTTCACATATTATTTAAATTGATAACATGAGGATATTTTGATGTCTTGTATGTGTGAGCTTTTCAATAAAATTACTTTAAAGCAAACACATTAAAGTTTTACTAAGTCAAACTTTTAGAGAGCACGAGGTACGGCTGTAGGTGAAATCGTTTTTATAAATTGAACAAAAGATGGATACTACCCCACGGATATGATAATACCTTATGACGAATGTACCTTTAAGTTTGCTTTTAACCAAGTCTGCGATGGTAACTACCCATCTGGAGGCTTCTGCAGCATAATATATCTTTCCGCTACGTTCTTCTGTGAGTATTGCCTGCAGTAAAGTTTTCACAGCTTGGGAACGAAACCTGTGATAAAATAAAATCAAACAGAAAAGACATGAATAAAAGGCGGACTCCTAATAAGATGGACCTTTTCGCAGGATTGGGTCGAATCTGATATGTATACTCCTGTTCCTTGGCCTTTCGCATTTTTCAGAAATTCTTCTCAATTCTCCGGTTTGCTGTTGATTTTCTTATGCGTGGTTACCAAAGCAACAAAAATTGGCTCCACGAACTTCCGCCATTTATATTGCGCGTAAGAAGCGTCAATTTTTAGACTGAGTTGTTTTTTGCTGTTTTGCATATTGTGTTAGTCTTCTACCCATTCATGCTTACGTCACTACTTTTAATAAGTACGTAGTAGTTTATAAATTTAATTAGAGAGCTGACATACACTTTGGTTTTGAAAAGTAAAGGAAAACAAGTAAATCTGCTCCTTTGTCATAATCCAGATTCCGTTGTCTAATAGTTCAAGTTAGTCTTCCTACATATTTCATGTACAGTATCTATACTCTGTGTTTGTATTTCAATGAGAACTTGCCAGCTTATTGTTTCTTCGAACGGCCACCTGATGGTGTGACGCACGCTTCTCCCGCCCGTAATGCTGGCGAAATAAAAGTAGGCGAATATCGAGTAACTAAATGGTAAAAATAGCGTACAAGACGTGAATTACTTAATAGTAATGTGCACAAGAAAATGCAGTATGTGTTTATGCAGGTTTCCGGCATTTCAATGTGGACTCCAATTGTTTTCTAGGAACTTCGTCTATTCTTTGTAGGGTGTCACTTATAATTTAAGCTCTACTATTTTAGTTTGACCAAAACAAGGGTTATTTATCGCTTCTCGGCCTTTTGGCTAAGATCAAAGTGTAGTATCTGTTCTTATCAGCTTAATATCTGATACGATTCCCATGTGGAATCCAGTATATTAAACTGATTTTTGGAAACTGGCGGAGTGCTGGGGCTTGCTCCACCTCCGCCGCGGGTTGGCCTGGAATTGCAGTACCTCCGGGATCGGCCCATTCCCTCCGGGGGAATAAACTATTAAAATTAATTTCTTTTACGATTTAATACATTTGCTTTCTTAGTTTCTCCTTGTGTATCTAAAATGCTATAGCCTAACTGTATACAGCAGTGTGTGTTGATCAGTTATTTTTTATCCATTTGCAAAGATGAAAAATTATCGCCTTGCCTTCGGTTTCAAAACTAAAAAAGATATGTTACAGAACAAACCAATTCATGTATTCTTACTCCTATGTTAATTATTCATACTAACTGCGCGGCTAATTATTTCGCGGAATAGGCCTAGCCCCTTCCTGCTAAATTTCCCCAGACAACTAGTCGGCGAGCTAGCGCGTTTACTTACAAGCGCATCAAAAATCGACCCAGGGAATCATAGTAACGGTACATTTATCTTTTACTAATCTGTAAATCATTTATCATAGGAACGGTACATTAATGCTTAAGAAAGTCTTACATGCTTAGGTTAATTTAAAAACTCGATCATACAATAGTGAGTTTTGGGTTTTTAAAAATAAAAGGTTGGGCGAGTCACACCAAAAGACAGGCAAATTGCAGAACAAGCACTATGAGACGGCGTTCTAACCAAGTATTTCAATTACCCTACCTTTTTTGTCAGTTGGCGTCGCTTTGCCAAAATCCGTATGGCTGCTTAAACTCATGACGACTTATTTTCGTCTCACTCAAAGTGATTATGCAAAAATTATAAAAAAAATATAAGTGATATAAGTCCAGACCATAATACAAGTCGTATTTTTATAAATCGAACAAATATGTTTCACTACCTACAGAGTTACACTTTGCACCACATCCGTCGTATTTATAGAAGTTTCAAAGCGTAATTTTTGTAGAATATGACCAAGTCGGTATGGCGCAAGTTGGGGGAACGAGAGGTCCCAGGTTCGATTCCTCGTCGATGCATTTTATTTCGTCAAAAAAATAATTAAAATTGGCTCCCTTTCTCTGTACCATAAACCTTCCCGGCAAAATTCCTATACCAATATTCAATATTGCGAAGTTTCGGCATCACGAGCTCGAATATCGGGGATAGGAAACCGAGCAGGGGAGTTGGGAACAGGGAAGGGGCGCGGCTCTCAATTTTTCACGATTTTTGAAGGGGACCCCCTTGATACAGCATTATTCCTTATGGAGAAAAGCCCTGAAAACCCTTTTCCAGCTCGAAAAGGAGCCGCGCCCCCTTTTTGGCCCAATCCACCAATAGGATTCCTCCTTTCTGTTGAGGGCGAACCCCTTTTAGCGCATTTTTTAAAAAGTCACCCAAACTTCCAACATTTTCACTTTTATTAAAAATTACAAATCTTACAACAAAAAGGATATTTTTGGAAACTAGAATATAAGGGGAACGTTTTGAGTACAACAAATAAGCAAATAGGGAATTTGATTACGATTGAAAAATCAAGCAAAAATTCCCAAAATTTTCGCTTTAATTTCAAAAATTAGGAATCATACAACAAAAAGACATTTTTGAAAACTAGATTTTATGGAGAAAATTTTGTGTTCTTCAAAAAAGCAAATCAGGCAAACGAAGTGTGGGTGCGGGGCAAACATCTCATTTGAATTATGTTGGAATCCAACTTTTGGAGATAACAAGTCACATATGAAACAGATTTGGAAAGCCAAGCACTAGAGCAATGTTTGGGAGGAATACATTGTACAATAAAAGCAAAAAGAATGTGAAAACAAGCTTTACACAAAACAATTCTACTTAATTCTACATAATTTTACAATAATACAAAAAGTCGAACCCAAAAGCTGCAATGTTAAACATCATGATCCTTCTAATGTGTAAATTTTATGTTAAAGTACAACAGCCGAAGTTGGATGGATAATAATTGATTATTCACAGCCAGTAGATCCATTGGTACGTGAAATCAGCAAGGAATCTTATGTAGGTCGTTCAACAGTCTGCTCCTTCTTCTGTATAGCCAAACCAGAAAGCTGTTAAAATACACCTACAATAAATAAATTAGGTTTGAAATTCATATAAACACATGGCAGATTATATAGTACCAATGGGTTCGGCGCAGTTACGGATTTGGTCCTTCTTTTAAAGTTCTTGCCAGCGTTAAAACAGCACAATCCAGCATAATCTTGATCACCATTCAAGTTTGGCCGTAGACACAAGGACAAGACGACACAAGAACGACATGTGTCTAACCCTCTCAGGAGCTAATGCGATACCGAGTTGATTAAGTTTCGGCTCCCTGGCTAACCACACAGAGATTCAAACATTTCTAAGCCGTATTGATAATTACGTCATAAAGACGGTCAAGCACGACGGTTCTATTATATTCTATTAAACTATTAAATATATTTTAAACAATCTTTCCTTGATCCCATACATACCTGTTCCACGTGGTACGCCACGTTTTCACTCAGCTTCATTTGCGTAACAGCAAACATGATGTCTTTCCTAAAAAAACTAAAAATTGCGAAGTGAACCAGGCAAAAGATAAAAAAGCATAATCCTAGCGGCATCTTGTTTGGACTCGTCCAGCCTAAATTTAACAAACAAGCCTGTTTTAGACGTAATAAAACTTCTACTCGCCCAAACGTTTGAATGAAATACTGCACAGAAAACACGCCCAAACTATACAAATGAAGCTAAATTAGTGACTATGAATCACAGGAATGTTGTGCGCGTTTGTAAACTGAGTAAGTTATTAAAATTGTCTTAAAAACCACCAACTGTTCCTAAAACTGGATCGTGACAACAGAACTCACCCTTCACATGCAGCTTATTCGGCTGTTCGAGCGCGACTAAAGCAAGGCGAGTATGCAAGCTAGTAACAGCGCCACTTGCGGACATTTCACTTGCGCGCGAAATTCAATCAAATGGAACTCTCAAATAGAACCTCTCAAAGGGCCCGTGACGTCCCAGTACTACTGCAATATATAGGTCAGACCGTATGCCACATGCTGGAAAGTCGGGTCTTGGGTTTGGGGTCCTCATGTCCGAAACGTCGTATGACCCCGGTGTTCTTGGAATATTAGAAATAAGGTCTTCCAGCAAGATTCGTGAAAAGATCGTATCTCGAGTGAACACTTCGACGAACTACGTTCGTCGAGGCAGGTCAGGGTGCATATGTCAATTGACAACCTCGTCTTTTCCTCATTCTGCCAGTACCGGCCTAGCACTTAAGTGAAGATTTTTAGTTTTTATTTTAAAGAGAAACGCAAGTTTGGTGAATATTGAGAACGTTTTCATCGAAAAGTGGAAACGATGCCACAAAACGAGCTGTTTAACCAAGACTGGGAAGAAGTAATGTATCCCTCCAATAAGTTGTGGACTGGCTTTGATAGGTTTTACAGGTAAGCACGTGCTGGTTTAACCGTATTTTTTTATGTGAACGAAATTGTGATTTTTAGGCATAAGCCGACCAATGTCCATGCCATTCCAGGGCTGGCAGATCCATTTATAGTTGATCGTCTACAGCACGAATTTCAACCACGGCCTGCTGACGTGCACGTTATTACCTATCCAAAAGCAGGTAAGAGATGAATTTGTGAAGATCGTGGAATTCATTACTAATTATCCAGTCCCATAAAAGGGACAACTTGGATGCAAGAATTAGCTTTTCTAGTTGACACCGAGTTGGATATGGCAACAGCCCGTTCAATTCCGTTAGAAGTTCGTTTCCCATTCGCGGAAGTCAATCTGCCACCATTAGTAGTTGGATTGGATGCAATTAACAAGTTTCCGCCGGCTCCAGCACCTCGCTATATCAAATGGCATAATGCGATGCCATTTTTGCCGCAACAAATATTTAGCACTTCTAAGGTATTGCTTTCTTAAAAGAAAGGTTGATATTTAATGTTGGATATCTCATTTTTAGTCAATCTATGTGGCGAGAAATCCCAAGGATTTATGCGTTTCCATGTATCATTTTGCCAGAATGAATCGGCAATGGGGTTTCGTTGGAAGTTTTCAGCAATTTCTCGAATGTTTCCTCGAAGGAACAGGTAAACACCACTGGAACAATTACGGAAAAATTATAAAATTACTGGAACCATTATTCGTAAAATTTTTTGCTAACGAGAAGCTAATTTTATAGTGCCATTTGGACCATATTGGTTCAACGTGTTGTCGTACTGGAAGAATAGAGATAATCCTAATCTTCTATTTGTTAAGTATGAAGATTTGCATGGAGATACCTTGGCTGTTATAAAGAGAGTCGCAGATTTTCTAGACAGAAGTCTAAATCAGGTACTAGCAAGAATCCTGTTGAAAATACAAATACCTACACATTGTATGTATGTATTTTTAGATGCAAATTCGTACGGTGGCTGAGAATATCAGTTTCGACGCCATGAAAGAAAACCCTATGGTAAATCATTCCCATTGGGATCGACTTGGGGTCAGAAAAGAGGGAGAATCGCAATTTTTCCGGTCCGGCAAAGTTGGAGATTGGAAAAAACACTTCACCTTAGAACAAAGCGACGTCATGGATGAATGGATTAAGGATAATTCGGCTATGTCAGGCTTATCCTTCGAATATTATACAAAAAACCGACACATTGATTAATGAGCACTTCAGTGTGTCCTAAAGGAAACGATTGCATTGTATATACAAAGGATAACCGGTTTCAAAGTTCCGAAGAAGATACGAAAAGGTATCGGTTTCCTATCTGACTGAACGTTGAGTGTTAAATATTGTTTCACGAATGTTTTAAGCCTCTCTTTTCGTAGTAAACGCGCTAAGTAAACCCAATATTGATGTTAAATATATGTGGTTTAGATTATTTTGCTCGCGTTTAGAGTCGGAATAAGTCGTAAAAGCTAAAATTGAACTGGGTCCGGCGTGAATCTCCTTTCTTACGTTACTTTACTTACGTTACAACTGACTCGTCAAACATAAAAGCTACCGACGTTTCATATACGGTCAGGCGTGAACTACTAGCTTTAGTTTCGGCAACCGTTACTAATGGTACTACAATGACCTACAATGAAAACTAAAAAACCTGTCAACCACAAAAATCGGATTTCCCCTTGCCACCATCACATAACCGGTCATTCTACTGTTTTTGGAAAGAAATACAGTTGTAGGAATATTGGACAATGGTAAAAGGGACAGCCTACATACATCAAAATGCAAAGTCAACTTAATAAATTATAACAATTTATAAAGTGTACCATAACCCAGAGATAAACAGATAATGTAAAAGTGTACGGACAAATGGGTGCGGATGTGATAATCTTGCACTCAAGTCAGGGTGAAACGGGGTTCCCTATGGGATTTAAGAGTGGGTGGAGTAACCACCAAGGGGCGGTGAAGATGATGTGCAGAAACATACAAGTTTTAATGCGTTAGGAAAAAGAAAAAGACAATTACGTTTTTTTCGACGATTTCTGTTTTTAAAAAAATTAGGAGCACGATTGTAATTGAGTTGTTATATATGGAATTCTGCTAAGAAAGCGAGTTTTGTACCGGTGCATTCCCAAATCTTCTTTAAGAGGCGTTACACATCCATCATCCGTTACACGGTAATGATGACTAAATCCGTATTTGGTGTTGACAGCGAATGATTTTTGTCCTACCCCTTGGCGATAATTGAAATGGCAGCCATTTTCTATTATTCTCCTTGGTCGTACAATTAACTTGGATCGAAAAGCAAATGGATGGTAATGAACTCTGCGTAAAGTTTTTGTGAACGTATAGTATGGCTGCAATTCAGATTCTAGGGCCGGAGTCTGCTTTCCGTCTTCGCATTGAAGAGCGAAGAAATTATTTTTGAATATGAAAGTAGCAGTGGTCATAGGATCTGCAATTGTGTTCAACGTGGAGATCAGATCAGCTAAAGTGTCTTGATATTCCGGTACGATGAACTCATCCACGTCAATAATGAGTAAATAATCGTGCTGGAAACGAAGACGATAGATGCAATCATTAAAACCGGCATACAAGGAAGCGCCAACGATTTCTCTTCCAAATTTCAAGTCATTATGAAATGGAAAGACCGACACGATCCCTTCTTGAAGGTATTTTTCTAGTAAGCATTCTGCGTCTGGGCTTATTGAATTGGCATAAAATGTGAAATGATCAACACCTAGCATTCGGTTTAGTTCAATGAATTCAATTAATCTGTGTGTATAACTCCAGTTTCCGTATAAAGGAGCTACACATACTCCAATTGATGCTTTATGGGGGTCGATTTCTTCATGGTCTTTAACAGATTTATTAGCATTAGCCACTACGAGCAGGTTCCCGGAAGGAATGGCGTGCAAGATCTTCACAGGGTCGTTCAACTTTGGCAAAGTATCTTTGTCGAAAGAGCTGCCCACGGAGACGTAAAGCAGGCACGGGTAAGCCTTCCAGAGGACACAAAACATACAAAGCACTGTAAGGCCGATCAGTCTTGTATCCGATTAGCTGAACAACTGCTGGTACAATTATCCATTCCATTTCACGAAAAGAGTTCCTGGTGGTGTTTCGATAGGCAAATGCACAAAATAATACATGTTGAAATGATTTCTTGCCTACTGCAATAACTAGAATCTTTCGTTGGTTTTCTGAGTCATCATAGTAAGCTGAATACACGTAAAAACGATCGGGTACAAGTTGTACCTTTTGAAAGTCACACTCAAATCTTTCAAAACAGCGCTGGAAATCCTGAGATAAATTTCGTTCCCATTGCGTTGAAATCTGCTCTTCGATCAAGTTTCCTGGTTTCTTAGTCTGCGATCTTGTCAAAGGATTCCATGTCCAAAAAACAAGAATACCAAAAACTGAAGCAAGAGCCACTCTCTTAGTCGAATGACGCATTTTCTTCGACTGTATGTAGGCTACTACCAGATTGAGACCAAAATACACTCGACATTTTATATACTCGACTTAAGTTTTAAGGAGCTTTTTTTATTTAACAGACAACTGTTTATATAATACACCAATAGCGACAATTTCAGTTCAGGTTTTAGGAAATGAAACAATAAACTATTCTTTCAAAGACACAAGTGGGGCAAACACGCGACTTATTTAACGGACATACATATTGCGAAAAAACACTTGCTTGAGAATGGGTTTTCCTTATTGTTTCAGGAAAACTGTTCCAAAGTTGATATTCGTCAACGCGAAAAGGTGTTCACAAGTTTTCTTGCTAATGTATTTGTCAAAAGAAAGGAAGTAAGAAAATTATACACGTAGGCTATACCAAGGGCGCCACACTTGTTAAGCATTACGAACTGCACGCCTTCAACTATTCGAGTATCTATATTTAAATATGTTCCCATTAGATGGCACAGTTTTGACTAAAAACTGTACTTAAACTGTGTGCCATGCAGTACCGAAAATTGCCGCCCGGTTTTAGGAATGACACAACAAATTAGCATTCAAAGACACAGGTGGGGCGAAAACAGGAGGCAGTAAACGATAAATCGGCTCCGACCAAAGTTCCGGCTTATTGTTTATTTCTGTTGTCGAATAACACATTTCTTCGACTGTATGTACTACCAGATTGAGACCAAAATATACTCGACCTTTTATATACTCGACTTAAGTTTTAAGGAGCTTTGTAATGAAGTACTAAGAGTTACCTTAGTGATAAGAGTCCTGCGTTGTGTTTGATTGTTTTACTATAGGATGGCTACCAGTTTAAGAGAAAGTAAGAAACGCAACACAGAAATTACTATTAAATGTAATCTTATTGTTCAGAAGCAACTTGCACTTCACTGTGTTAACACGTAAGAAAGAAAGAAAGATCAGGAGTCTCACTGTATTAGAATTTAGGTTGTCCTCGTAACTGTGTCTGAGTTGAGACTGATTTGTCAGCACTAAGTAATGTCCGAGAACAGTTCGGTTTTCTACTATAGTTTACAGAGAGGGGGCAGAAGGTTTAAAGAGACTCGCCTAAAGGGGGTGAGTATGTATTACAGATGGACAGTTATTTAGATAGATTATTCCCTCAGTTTGTGGGAAACAGACTGAGGCCCGTTCGCTAGTAGTAATACGAGAGGTGGGGTAACATGAATGTCAATGGAAGGAAACCAGGCCTACGGATTCAAGGGAAACGTCTTCAAGTTACGAGGTAACTTGCTAAGGAAATTAGGCTAGGGTTAAAAGACACATAACAGCTTTAGGTATAGAGTGGCCAGTACAACTATTGAATCCCATCTACGAATTAGGAGTTCAGATCTTCATAGCAAGCTTTGTTTATTTAACAGACAAATGTTTATATAATATACCAGACAATACCCAAAATTTCAGTCCGGTTTTAGGATATGAAACAATAAACTATTCTTTCAAAGACACAAGTAGGGCAAACACGCGCCTTTTTAACCGACATATTTTTGTATTGCGGAAGGAAAACACTTGCTTGAGAATGGGTTTTCCTTATTGTTTCAGGAAAACTATTCCAAAATTGATGTTCCCCAACGCGAAAAGATGTACACTAGTTTTCTTGCTAATATATTTGTCAAAAGAAAGGAAGTAAGAAAATTATACAAGTATACCAAGGGCGCCACACTTGTTAACCATTACGAACTGCACGCCTTCAACTATTGGAGTATCTATATTTAAACTGTACGAGCAAGACGGCATTTTATGATCCTAAAATCTAATTTTTTAGGAAAACGTATTGATTTGATCATTTTCAACTGAAACATGGCATTCACACAAAAGTCGTTTTGCATCAGTTTGAAACTAATTACTCAGTTAAAATAGAAAAATATACGTAGGGGTTCAGCGACAACATACAAGTTTTCATGCTTAGTTATAAACTCAATCTTATTTTTTACCTTATGATTTTATTCCCTTTAAATTGATCGCTTATATATTTAATAGGTCGTTTGATGTATATATGTAGTGAGCCTATCATAAAACTAAAGATTTATATCCGTAAATTCAGAAAATACGAAAAGGTTACATAAAAAAGAGTTTATACCTATAATTTTTAAGTAAACTGGCTTTTAAGTCTATCTAATTGGCATGATAACTATCCCATAAAGTTTTCACCTGCCTTTTTTACTGCATTATAATGCAGTCTGTAGATATATCTACATATTCACCATAGAGCATTTAGGTAAACCAACTAAAATACGTTTCCTGTTTAATTCCTCTACTGTCCAGAAATGGGCGTATAGAGAGCATCACAGTCTATCCACGGAAAAGGACATTACAATATTTCCTTACGTTTTCACCCTATGTCCGCAAAGTCAGGACGACGTCAAAAGGCAACGGACTTAAAATGAACGAAGCACGCGGGATCAACGACGGTTTGGGTTGGCCGGCTGGCAATCCAAACTTAAATTGTTGTAGCAGGGCCGTAGCGAAAAGGAACAATTCAATTTTTGCCAAGCTTTCTCCTATGCATACTCTTTTCCCTGAGGGGTGAAAATGAACTAAAACATTATTTTCGGAGAAATATAGACTGTTTACCAATAGCGAACGGAATGAATTGGTCCACGTGTTTAACCCTTCCGTCGTTGGTTAGGAAATGTTCCGGGTAAAACTCATCTGGTTTTTCCCAAGTTTTTGGATCGTGCAAGACTTGGTACAAGTTGGGTACAATCATTGTATCTTTCGGAATGTTATACCCCTTAAACTCTATCAATTCGTTAGACAATTGAGCTACCGAAGTTTCGCTCTATAAGACAGTTTACTTGTTTCGTCTGTGGAGTAGTGAAAAGCGCCTAAAGGTACCAAGGAAGCAAATCTTTGACATTCCATTAATACAGCTTCTGTATACGGCAAACTGTTAAAAAAAACTTTGAGTCTTAGCAAAATTACACAAGTGATAGTTTACTTCGCTTTGTCGTCCATTGAAGGAAGTCTTTCCTTACCGACGAAGGTATCCAACTCTTTTTGGACTTGTTCTTGAATATTAGGATGAGTGGCTAACAGCAAGAAAACCCATAGCAAAGTGGTGGATGTCGTTTCTGAGCCAGCAGCGAACAAATCCAAAGTGCTGACGACCAGATTAGCCACTGTTAAGACCCACAATTAAAACACGTCCTTTCTCTATATCTTACTAAGCATAATAATATCTTACTTCCGTCTTCGCCGGTAAAAGGCGTGGGCTTTCCTGTTTTTTCATCTTGCAGGACTTTATCCAAGAACACGTGCATAAAATCACTAGCGTCTCCTTCTCGGTGGGCTTCTATGTGCTCGTTAATAATTTCCTGGTACAAGAAAACTATTATTTCATCCCACAACATAGTTTGGTACTATTCTTACCCTAAACATAGATTTGTTGTTGTTAATGAAGTTAATAAATTTTTTAGGAAGGCCGTTCACCAGGCTTAAAATTGGAATAAGTTGCGTTAATTGAGTACCTGCTCCCTCACCAATAAACCTTCACCAATAGTAAGCAGCAATAAGAATACTAACAGAAAAAATTCCTACATATCTTTTACTTGTTCAACTGCTCTATTCTATGTGTTGCTACTGGATCTTCTAGCTCAAACCGTTGTCCGGTTGTGATAGTCCACAGCGCGTTGACTACGGCCAGATTGAAAGTGTTATGCAATTTAATAGGTTTTCCAATGCTTCGCCTAAAATCAATCAGTTTCAAGATTATTATTATTTAGTCGTACAGTTAGAATAACTCACTTGAAAGATTCCGCTAATTCCCGAATTTCTTCTTGGATAACTCTTTCAAGACTGGACTTGCCAAACCCAAGGTCTCGCAAATGTCTCAGCGTGAAACGTCGAACCTCGTTCCAATTATGACCATCAGAAAACAATATGCCTATTGACAAAAAGTTGAACCAAACCATACACAAGAAGTTTAAAACCTATCAACCTTTGTTATTTGAACGGAACTTAAAAAATGGGAAAGGCGGACGCCCTGTGAATGTTTCTTCCTTAAAGGCATCTCTGATAAGTTCGTAAGAACTTAGGACGACTGCTCGATAGCCACCCATGTTGATACTGAAGATGTCTCCGTAGTTCTCAGACAAGTCACGTAAGGTGAGATACGGCCGTTTACCCAGAAACGGCAAGTAGCCGACAACAGGCAAGTTCCATGGTCCTTTTATTTACATATTACTAATATTTATGAATTTGATTTAGTGATTAACCTACCAGGAGGATAATTAGATGGCCGAGCCGTTAACTTGTACAGCAGGTAGCCAAGAATCAAAGCTATCGTAACCGGCAGCCACATGGTGTCGAATTTAAAACTTTCGTGGCCTGCGCTTGTTCGTGACAAAGGTTAGAACCGTTTTGTCGGACTGAACGAATGGGGCAATCACATTTATTGAGGGCGTTTTATGGTTGTACAACTCTATAATAAATTGCAAGTCATGGTGATTTTGAGCTTTTTTAAACTAATTCTTTACGACATATGAGACTTCGACATATAGATTAAAAGAGGACGTCATTTTTGTTCAGGTCTAATCTAGTGCCTTTTTGAAAAATTTTGAAAAATCTAATGCTAAGAAACAAATAAAATTCCATAATAATTCCCATCACAGGGAAAGCTATATGTTAATGAATTATATGCGTTAAAAAGTTTCGTGACATATAGTTCCATAATTGATCAAGAATAATTTTTCTAATTTTTTATTACATGGCATCATTGAACAATGGCAAGAGAATAACACAATAATGAAAAAAAAATCAGTAACCAACGCACCTCGATGCTTATAGCATTGGTAATATTTATCCAACGAAGTTTTTTGTCCGTCTACTTCGTATACAGCTTCTTTTGTGTGGGTGCCTGAGGGGCACTAAAATGTTTGTTTTTTAAAAAAATTTATATTGGCGTATAGGCATAAGCCCGTTGCCAAAGTTTATTATTAAAAACGTACATTTAAAACCGGGTAGGGGAAAGGGATATAACAAAACGCTATCACATTGGGCGTCCTTTGTAAACTGGCAAGCCCTTCACCGTATGTTTCCATCTATGTTAGAGAAGGTTTACTGCTAGGGAAAAACCTTTACGTTTTTGGGATTCTATTGCAGACAAAGAGTTAAAGCTCGAAACTTCAGGAGGGGAAAACGCTATAAATTAAAACTTGGACACAATCACACAAATTAAAACTTGGACACAACTTGAAAATAATATTCGCCTATTTATAACCAGGCTTTTGCTTCGTTGAATATCTTTTTGGCAGTGCTTAGAAAGATGTGGGTTATTAAAATATAATTGCCATACATTTATATTAAC
Source organism: Lepidurus packardi (assembly GCA_023053545.1). Lineage (NCBI taxonomy): Eukaryota > Metazoa > Arthropoda > Branchiopoda > Notostraca > Triopsidae > Lepidurus > Lepidurus packardi. Next base: position 10,166,207 of record JAKZAN010000002.1, read on the forward strand.
TTAAAAAACATATTTGGACAATTAGCTTAGAATTCAAGTTTCATGATTATTCCATGTTTAGGAAGCTAAATTTCGGACAAAGCGCATTCATCAAATGTTCTAGTCTTAAAAAGAAAACGAATTTCTTTAATTTTTCTAGAAGATTCCTAAGTAAAAGGTAGTTGGTTGTGTTCGTATAAGAAGATATCGTTCTTAAGTAACGTAGTTGCCGTTGGGAATCCGTACGTTGTATGGATTTTAGATTTTTTTTTGTTTGTGATTCTAAAATGTTGAATGTATGTGGCTTATATAACTTAACGATATGAAGTCACACGAAGCTATGTTGAACAGCGAAGAGAACAATAATTTGATAACACTGCTGAAACACTTGTATCGCAGACCGTGCTTGTAAGTAATGGAAAGTAGTAGACGGGTTGGAATGAACTAATTTGTATTCTTTAGAAAACACGACATTCAAATTACTTCTAAAGCCATCTCCACGAATCTGTCCACGAATGTTTAGAAACCCTAATGTATAGTATGGAACAAAGAACCCATTAATTTTCATTCTGGATTTTTAATGAGTTTTTTTTTTATGAGAATTTTTTGTATAAGTGTGTTTATATTTCTGAAAAGAAATACTGTTTACATTTATAATTAACTTATACATTATTCATAGCATATTACAAAATGAGAAAAAAATTAATACGTTTATTTTTCAAATTGTGCATGATACAAGTTTATTTGATATGTACGGAATTCTGCTAAGAAAACGAGGTTTGTATCGGTGCATTCTCAGATCTTCTTTAAGAGGCGTTACACATCCATCATCAGTTACACGGTAATGATGACTAAATCCGTATTTGGTGTTGACAGCGAATGATTTTTGTCCTACCCCTTGGCGATAATTGAAATGGCAGCCATTTTCTATTATTCTCCTTGGTCGTACAATTAACTTGGATCGAACAGCAAATGGATGGTAATGAACTCTGCGTAAAGTTTTTGTGAACGTATAGTATGGCTGCAATTCAGATTCTAGGGCCGGAGTCTGCTTTCCGTCTTCGCATTGAAGAGCGAAGAAATTATTTTTGAATATGAAAGCAGCAGTGGTCATAGGATCTGCAATTGTGTTCAACGTGGAGATCAGATCAGCTAAAGTGTCTTGATATTCCGGTACGATGAACTCATCCACGTCAATAATAAGTAAATAATCGTGTCGGAAACGAAGACGATAGATGCAATCATTTAAACTGGCATATAAGGACATGCCAATGATTTCTCTTCCAAATTTCAAGCCATTATGAAATGGAAAGACCGACACGATCCCTTCTTGAATGTATTTTTCTAGTAAGCATTCTGCGTCTGGGCTTATTGAAGTGTCATAAAATGTGAAATGATCAACACCTAGCATTCGGTTTAGTTCAATGAATTCAATTAATCTGTGTGTATAACTCCAGTTCCCATATAAAGGAGCTACACATACTCCAATTGATGCTTTATGGGGGTCGATTTCTTCATGGTCTTTAACAGATTTATTAGCATTAGCCACAGGGAGCAGGTTCCCGGAAGGAATGGAGTGAAAGATCTTCACAGGGTCGTTCAACGTTGGCAAAGTAGCTTTGTCGAAAGAGCTGCCCACAGAGACGTAAGCAGGCACGGGTAAGCTTTCCAGAGGACACAAAACATACAAAGCACTGTAAGGCCGATCAGTCTTGTATCCGATTATCTGAACAACTGCTGGGACAATTATCCATTCCATTTCATGAAAAGAGTTCCTGGTGGTGTTTCGATAGGCAAATGCACAAAATAATACGTGTTGAATTAATTTCTTGCCTACTGCAATAATTAGAATCTTTCGTTGGTTTTCTGAGTCATCATAGTAAGCTGAATACACGTAAAAACGATCGGGTACAAGTTGTACCTTTTGAAAGTCACACTCAAATCTTTCAAAACAGCGCTGGAAATCCTGAGATAACTTTCGTTCCCATTGCGTTGAAATCTGCTCTTCGATCAAGTTTCCTGGTTTCTTAGTCTGCGATCTTGTCAAAGTATTCCATGTCCAAAAAACAAAAATACCCAAAACTGAAGCAAGAGCTATTCTCTTAGTCGAATGACGCATTTTCTTCGACTGTATGTACTACCACATTGAGACCAAAATATACTCGACCTTTTATATACGCGAGTTAAGTTTTAAGGAGCTTTGTTTATTTAACAGACAACTGTTTATATAATACACCAATACCGACAATTTCAGTTCCGGTTTATTAAATGAAACAATAATCTATTCTTTCAGAGGCACAAGTGGGACAAATACACAGTGCCGACAATTTCAGTTCCGGGTTTAGAAAATGAGGGGCAAACACGCCACACAAACACGACTCAGTATAAAACAAACCTTTATACTGTGATACTATAATATATAATGATAATGATATATAATACGTAATGATATGAGTCATTGCAAATGTAAGACAAAAATTAATTAACAAAAAAAAAATCCTTTTCTAGGCCCCCGTCCGGACCTGTTAGTGAGGTTATATTTACGGAATTCGCTCAAGAGTAAAGTGCAAGAAGCCAGCAAATAGTGTCTCAAACTATTGAAAACACTTTCGCAAGTTCTAGGCACAGTATAAAGGTTTTCACAGTATGGTAACTGGAGGTATCTTCCAATGTTAGGGATTAAGACGACTTTCTCGGTCTAAAGAGGATGTGGGGGTAACAAGGAACATAGGAAGGATGGATTCATAGACTTGTCCATCCTATCCCAGAATTCCAAATCTACTACAAAAAGGGTTCGAAAAGAGAACAAAACATTTTCAAAACGGGGGACTGGTGACCTTTCTCTCTAAGGAGTTTGGGGCTGACGTAAGATTCGACTAGCATTGCGCGAATTCGAAAGTTTTTCTCCCAGAAATGATTATGCTGGATCTTGGTATTAAAGTCTTACGGTAATCTCTTTCACGTTCACATTGCTTGCTAATCCGTAAAGAAAGGCACGCACTTTCTACGTTCTACTGTTTTTAATTTCACATAAATAACGTCGTCTCATCAACTCATCAGCAATTGCTATTGCGCGTCAGTGCAGTTTTTAGCAAATTTTACAGAGCTCACTCGCAATTTCTTTCAAAGCAGATTTTTACCGTTTCATTAACACGACTCTGTAATTTCTCTTTTTTCAAGACGAATTACGGTTTAATTAAATTAAACTTTTTCATTAAGTTTTCATTTCGGTAATATAAGTTTTAGCAAAGTGTAATATAAGTGTGTTTATAAGTGAGTTTTAGCTAAGTGTAATATTAGTGTAAAATTATAGTTAAGCTAGTTAATTAAACATGCCTAGCGTACTTTGTTGAGTTTCTTTTTGTAAGAACGCATCCTATAGAAAACCAGCAGGAACAAAGTTTTTTCGTATTCCGAATGACAATTGTTCAGAATTATGGTTAAAGGTTATTAGTAAAGAGAGATTAGTTTTACCAAAAAACGGTTTACGTATATGCTCAGAGCATTTTCGAAGTTGTAAGCCATCTTCTTGCTATCGACATCCATTTATACCTCTTTGTGAACCACCCGAAGGTCGTTTTACAGCCCAGTTAGCTTCGACATCCATTTCTGCTGAGCACAACTACACGCAAAAACAGAGTTCTAAAGAAACGTCTCTTTCCCCAGTTAACCCAGAAATTCATAGTATTCCGGACATTCACCCCGCTAAAGAAACGCCTGTTACCCCAGCTTCACCAGAAATTAGTAGTACAGTATTCGGGACATTCACCCCGAGACTATCGAGCTTGACGGTTTTCATGCCTCTTTAGATGGTTTGGAATTGGATAGTGAATTTGAATATGGTAACTTTTCTACTTCCAATATCCCAACCTTAGCCCAGGCATCTTGTTTGCTTGCCGATTGTGCTGCTGTTTCCAAAAAACTTGCGCATGCCGAAAAATTAGTATCAATGTTAAGAGTACAGTTAAAGAAAACCCGTTCTGCTTCAAGATTAGTTAAACACAATTTAAAATACGAGCAAAGGAAAGTCAAAGCCCTTAAAACCAAGTTAGCAAACGAAGTGGAGAAAAATGTAGAATTAGAACAGAAGATCTCTGCCCCTTTATCCATTAATTGTGAGTCCGTTTTTCAGGAAACTTATCAGGAATCCTTTTGTGAGCCAGGGATAGTTAGTGTTATTGTTGCTAAACTTAAACTGCTTTGTTTGTCTGAATTGACATGCGAAGCTTTTCCAGTTGATTATTTTTTTTTAATTTGTTCGTTCGAGTTAGAATTTACTATACACTTAAAGAAGAAAATGTAGCTGTAGCAGGAAGAGCCGTTGTTAAACGTGTTAAGAAAAATACTAAACTTGCAAAAGTTAGTAACATTTAGGAATAGTTGTAAAGTACCAATGTAATGGATAACTCGTATATAGACAAATAGTCACAACAGCACATAGACATTAATATACAGGGGTATTTTATAGGATATGGGGTTAAACCTGTATACTATACAACACCTATGTATGGGTTGCAAAATAGACTGCCTCCTCTTTGTTCAACCTGGGTAACGCGAAATAGTCTATAATGTGTATACATGGTAACGTGGTACCGAAAATTGCTCTCCGATTCTCAAGAGTGAAACTATTAACTAATTTTCAAAAACATAAGTGGGGCTGAACTAAAACACGAAGCAATTAAACAATAAGTCGGTTCCGACCAAGGGGTGCAAAACTCAGTTCCCGGGAACGAAGGTTATAAAAAATTTTTTAACCCTGAGCATTTTAATTAACATTGAATGTTTAAATTAAATTTAAGGTTAATTATTTATTCTTCTCTGTTAATCAGTAAGTTAAATTAACAGGCGTCATTATAGCGACTAGTCTTTTGTCAGAAAAACTAATGGATTAATTTTGAAACAATTTTGACGCGTTCTGTTTTGCTTTTTTAAAGAAATTATTATCACCCATTTTCTATCAGTTTTCGCATCCTAATAGCTCTCCAGACGAGAAAAAAATATCATCTTCGACTCTTTCACTTCAGGCTACTGGAATCGTAGTTTAACGTCCAAAAAAAGTACGCAGGAAACCAACTTGACCCAGGCCGGATTTGTTGCCTTACTCCAGCATTACTCGCCGCGTTACCAAATCATGGAAAAGAAAGAAGCATGAGTTAAACATGAGAAATCGGCTAAATACTTAGTAAAATCACCTGCTATTGAAGTTTTAGAAAATTCCTACATCACCTATTCGAATTTGGTTTCAGACATCAACTAGAAAAAAAAGGCCATTCCTCTCCAGGCTACTGGAATCGTAGTTTAACGTCCAAAAAAAGTACGCAGGAAAAGTACGCTATAATGACGCCTGGTAATTTAACTTACTGATTAACAGAGAAGTGGCTGGGCGTCCATTAGGAATGCCGGAACAGTGCTAAGAAACCCGGGCAGACACCACTTGCTTCGCTCGGTTCACGATTTTGCATCGTTCGGTCGTGTCGTGCGTGGGTTGTGGAACCGGTCCTGGTCGTGGAACCGGTTGTGTTCGTGAGCTTACATCCACGGAGTTCGCTCAATGTCAAGTGCAAGAGCCCAGCCGTAGTGTCTAAAACCAGTTTTGCGAGTTCTGAGGAGGTAAATGGCCTCAGAAGGTAACACACAGAAGTTCCACAGATATTCGTTATAGTGAACTCATAGTGGTAACTATGTTTAATACAAGAAGGTGAAAAAAGAAGTTTTGCGACAGCAAGTCCGAGTTTATTTTATTTATTTAAAAAATAACATTGCTATAAAATGGCGCCTTATAAATCATACGTGAGCGTGTTTTCACTTGTTTTGTTTTATGGACTTTATTCGTACACTACGTCTGTGATTGAAACAATTCCAAACCCAACAGACAAAATTTCAGTACTTAAAAGTCCAGCGACGGAGACACCTGATGGACGGCCACCAGAAGAGATCCCCTGCTCAAAAATTCAGCGGGGTTCAGCTGTTGATTTAAAATACCTAGAAAAGTTCACAGTGTTTCCATGGACAGAAACCTCGGATTCCCAATGTCGACACTTCAACATATCATTTGACAAAACGCATTCCCTTTCCATTATGGCTCTGGTTTCTTATCCAGGAAGTGGTAATACGTGGATTCGTCAACTTATAGAAAGATCCACAGGTTATTTCACAGGCAGCATATACAACGATAATACCATTTGTGCTGAAGGTATTTCTGGAACGTTACTATAAATATTTAAAATATTTGACCGTATTTTTTTCTTCCAGGTGGATATGGAGAAATAGCTCCAAGCAAATGCAAATGTACAATCGTTCAAAAGACGCACGATTTCTCCACCGGCATACAAGACGTACATAGCAATAAACGTACCCAATTAAAAGACTTCGAATACAGAGGAATCCTGATTTTGCGAAATCCACTCAAAGCTATTGTAGCGTATCGAAATTTGATATCAGCTGGTCACACGGGATTGGCACCGGAAGAAGTTTTCCAGGATAGGAACCACAGTAGTCCTAACCTTACATCTCTAAGTAGGCCTACAGTCTTTATAAAAACCGGGTTTTCTACCACCACATCTTAGATTGGCAAGGAACCCTACAGAAGTCTCTAATTACTTGGAAAGAACTCGCAGTAACATGGATTAGTAATATGAAGAAGGGCGGAGTAATATTTTACGAAAACGTGGTTCATGAACCCGAGAAAGAGTTGCGCCGGTTGATAGAACTTATTGGAGTTCCACTTAACGAAGAGAGACTCAAATGTACACTGAAACATGGTTCAGAGAAATTCCACCGCCCACCCAAAACATATTCGAGGTAAACTAGTGCTAAGTTCACAGTCACTAAAAATAATATGGGAATGATTAGGGATCTAGTCAGTAAAAACACGCTTATGTTGACCAAAATGGCCATTAATTCCGTCCAAAAGGCACTGGAAAACAGGGGATGGCCAAAAATCCCACTTCGATATTACGAATACTTGAACGAACAAATGCCCATAGCGTCAATCATACAGGGCCAAGAGGACTAGCCAATAAGATCCTCCTGAGTGAAACTAAAATACGATTGTGAAATGCATTGCATTGCAATATGCTCGGCTCGAAATTTTAAGACACAATGATATATGCAAGGAGAGTGTTTTTGCAGTAAAATAGATATTGTTATTACCAATTGAAAAGAAAATGCCATTATAAAGCAGAAAATTTTCTGACAAGGGTCAATACACGGAGCTACATCAACGTCCATAAGAAAGACTATTCGGACTGTGGCATATACGTTGATACTGACGCATGCAACACTTCTGGTTTCCAGGACAATCGCCGTCCCTAGTACACGCAGCTATAACTCCGCCAGATGAACCACCACCTCCGTAGCCAAATTCAGTTTTGCCATAATACACGCGTTTTACCGGGGCGCCTCGGTAATACACATCATTCGGGCCCACAACGGTGCTGTAATCAGATGGACAAGTACCAGGTTTGTCATGACTGGTGGTGATGTAACCTTCAAAAATTAACACAGGGTTAATTTCATTGGTTTAGATTAATATGACATAACTTTACCACTAGAATGGGGACGGGCGCAGATGAAGCTACAACCAAAAGCACAACACTTGTAGTCTCCCGAACAATCTGTATCGTAGGTGCACTGCCGAGAGCAGGTTTGCGAAGAATAAGGCGAAGCAAATGGACAAGTACCAGCTCTAGCATATCCGACAGGGCTTGTACCAGCTGTGCCATAATTACTGTAGGTGCCCTGGCCATTTGCGTTGTACCCACTGCTAACATAGCCATTGCTACCGTAACCATTGCTGCCATAGCCATTGCTACCGTAGCCATTGCTACCGTAGCCAGTACTACCGTAGCCTGTACTACCGTAGTAGCCTGTACTACTGTAGCCATTATTACCGTAGCCAGTACTTCCGTAGCCATAACTCTGGCCATAGCCGTAAGGGTTACTGTACCCATAACCATAGTTCACGCTAGGCGAAGTCCAAGCGTAGCTTCCAGAACTTGCTCCAGCTCCAGAGTAAGGGGAAACTTAAAACAAAGCAAAGAATTGTACGTGATACGAAATAACGTAAAACCAATTTAGCGTGCGTACTTCTTTTGCACACACATACGTACCCCCATTAAAACAGCAACCTGTAAAACCCTGAGTACAACACGCAGTAGCTTGCTGGGTAAAGACCGGGGTGCAAGACGAGCAAGCGCTTAATTGGCTTTGAGTTAGAAACAATCTCCCCATGCTTTCCCATATCCCAGGCGTCAAGAACCGCGTTTGCAGGTCTGCATCGGTAGCTTTATGCTCTATTGGTGCCACTGAAAAGTTTAAATGCGTCACGGGTTGTCCATTAGCCAAAGCTTGAAAAGAATGTGCCTCTACATCTGACACAGGTTCTACTTGCACACTGCTCGACGCCAAATCATCTGCAAATTGAGCGAGGCTTGACCCCACACACAAGCATACGAAAATCCATAGAATTAACATCCTTATGTGATAGGCACTTTTAGAAAACTGTCTAAATCCAGCGAGATGGTGCTAAAGTTTCCCGACTGATGACTGTCAAACCGCGTAGTCGTATTTAAAGGCTAGAAAGTTGACAAGAAAAGCCCGGCCCTTAATCTCCGTAGCGTATTGACATGTGGTATGTTGTCGTCGACTTCCTCTACCGAAGTTTATCCTTCAAACGCATACAATTGCTTCCCGGCAAGCGTTAACAGACAAAAATGGGTCTTTGTGACCCTGGGCTTAACTTAGAAAGTAATTTATTACTTCACAAATTCATAAACTTGGCGGAAACGGGTATTAATTTGAGTATGTTGACACATGAGGAATCATGTCTTCAGATTAACACCGTGACATTCGGAATGCGTTGTCCACTTAACTGAGCTACAAATTCGGCACGTTTCCTTGAAACGACTGCCCAAGACCCCGTTTTAGCTATGCAATTTCATCGAGCGTCAGTACCAAGTGAAAGTGTTTTCCAAACTTACTTAAAGGACAGGAAATGCAACGAAATGCCAGTCATTTGTCTTAACACATTTTTAACTCTACGACGCCCTTCCTTCCTCTCAAGTAAGTTTACCGACACGTAGTGTATACCTTAACCTTGGGGTTAGTAACTTTTTCGTAATTAAGACACGCACACTTTCCTTCTCGTAACCTCGTTTTCCGTACGCAACAGATCATCAAAAAGCAGATTCCATGGGTTATTTCGCATTATTTTACAGACATTTGAGTCAGAGAAGCAAAATACCATCAACGAACTACACTGAATCGAAAGTAAACGAAGTAAGAGCAGAGCTATTACCCCAGTTCTTTCAGTAACGGATGACATGATACTTCAAAAGCCGCTGATAGTAAACGACGGAAGTTTTACTCTCTTGGAGGCCCGCCATAATAGCGACCGTGGGGTGGTTGGCTACTAGAATTTGACGACGAAAGTTGGCTTTGAGTATAAACCATGCGTTGAGACTGTGATGTCAAGTACGCAGTCTTTGAAAAAGCAGTAAAATAAATAAACGAACTTTTTTAAAAACGGAAGAGACTTGTTAAGCTACTTACCATAGGAGCGGTAGTAGAATATGCAGCAATGGATCCAGGTGGTAATTGACCTCGTACAGGATGGCCTGATGTAATGCTTCCTCCTTTGCCCTACAAAAACAAGTCATCGCTATTACTGTCACGGCAACACGCATGTGACAAATCCATATACGAAAAAAACAAAAACTGTACTTGGCCGGATTGAATAGGTAACCCAGACTGATGCATCGAAGATCCGGATGAGTGTGAATGAACTTGGATAGGTCGAGAATGTGATGCACTCGAGACTGGCATTGCGTTCAAATGACCGTGACTTGATCCTGGTAAGTGCGAAGCTAGGTAATGCTCGCCTGGTCGGGACAAAACATGTTCTGGTATCCCATGTAAAGATCCGACATACCCTAATAGCCGAGTATTAAATCTACCCCGAAAGATAAGAGCAAGATTCAATTTTACCTCGACCAGGTTGGGGCTGTGGTTGCGGAGCATAAAGCGGACTATGCTTTGGTTCTTCTTTAGTTCCGTAGCTGCTACTACGCGTAGAAGAACTGCCTGCGCTCGAGTAGCTGATCTGTGATGGAGGGACAGGTCCATATGACAGATTCATGCTGGAAGGATTGGACCCAGGATGAGGCGCATGGTGCGAATAGTACGATCCGTATACAACAGTCGGCGCAGAAGTTGCAACTGATGTGATATAATAAGAAGCACAAATACTACTTTATATCAAAGAAAATAACAGAATCTTACCTGGGTAAGGGGATGACACTGGTATTCCTTTGTAATAACTAGGGTGATAAAGCTGGGGAGGTGGGGAGGGTGTACGTGTTCTTTTCTGAGGTAACTAAATCAAAGATAAATATTTATAATTTTGTTAAGACGTTATGAATGCTTTTACTTGTTGGGCAACAGAAGTGGGATGAGACGGCTGTTGCGGCGGAGGAGGACCCACTTTATACATGGGTCTTGGTGCTATAGTCACACCAGGAGCTTGCGTGTATAACTGGGGCGGGTGTGAGCCAGGCAAACCGATTGAATTGTTACCATACCCATGCATAGCCATCATTTCACTAGAATACAATATTAATCAGTCGATATGTACGGTTAGCAATTTTTGGTACTACTTCGATTCCTTAATCCTTCTTCTCGTTTCATCTTCATTGAGGACTTTCTTCAGCTGAATAAAAAGCTGATGCTTGTCTTCTTTTAGTTGAGCTAATCGAGTTTCAAGTTCTGACAATTGTTCTTTTGTTTCTTCCAGAGTCATTTTGTGCTCCTTTTGCTGATCTTCCCTCTCTCGCCTTTGTCGTTCTACTTCTGCATCCGCTTCTTGTTCTAAGGAAATACACCATATTCAGAGCGCTTTGTTTTTATGATATAACCTACGAAAAATACCTTGTTTTTTCTTCTGACGTTCTCGTGTAACGTGAACTTTTAAGGAATCGTAGACTTGCCTACTTATCTTTTGTCTTTCCAAAACAACAGCAGGCATTTTAGAACTAGATGTTTCGCTTTCCAGACGCTAATCTTAGATATTTGATTGCAGTTCCAGCAAAACCTTTGCAACAACCAGATTTTCTTGACCAACGTGCAGTAGAAGCTAACTAAATATAATTGAGTAATTATTTTTATTAGGTATAAATCTGGCTTCCTCAAGTTGTCTCACACCTACACATTTGACGGTGTCATAATCGAACGTTATGATGGTCTAAAGATTGAATGACGAATCGTGGCTGAACATTTCTCGTAACGTCCGTCTCCCTAGGGTACTACGATTAAGAAACAAATTTCAAACTAAAATATGTCACGTTCGATGTACTTCTTAATACAGGAAGACAATACAGAAGAATTCTTCTTGATTAAGGCTCCCATATACCTTAGCTTGGAATAAGGGCTTTAAATGCGAAATCGAATTCGGAACAAGATTTCTCGGGAACCTATTTTTCTTATTTAAAAGAAACTCATGCTGCCCATTTTATTTCTTCAGTAAAACCACTGTCCATTTTTTCAGCTTTATCTCATGTAATCGCAATTGATTTTTATTGATTACAACTTAAGTTGCATACTACTAATCTATTAGGAACGGATTAAGGACTCATGGACTTTGTTCACTAGCGCAGTATTCTAAACAATTTTAATGTCGGAGATTTTTATCGTAATATATACCTGGTTACACAAATAGTATTTTGAATTTCTCCAAGGTAACCCCTTATACGTAGGTACGGTATACGGAACTCGCATAAATAATAAAACAGGCAACACAAAATAGAGCACTGGAACGAGGAGTTACAAATATGATTGGGAAGTTTTCAAATAGCTTAACTTTAATGTCAGCGATTTGCTCAGCACTTTGTGAGAAAAAAAATACCAATACTTTTAACGTTTTAACTGGTTTTGAAAACGTACTTAGGGATCATGGCGGACCTTAAAAACAAAACCGCAAGTGAGATTAACCTCATTACCACAAAAGAAACCAAGTCCCTAGTTTCAGATTTATTGGCAAATCTTGTAATCTCTCTTACTGAGTTCGACATTTTTTAGTGTCGGTATACAAGACTCCTTATATAATAAGCCTATGTAATAACCTAGTTTATCGTAACATTTATCTGTAAACAGAGCCCTACGCCATACGGTTCGAAAAGCGCCAATATGTTACACTACTTAAACTTAAATCGTTATAGCTCCAGATTCGCTACAATCCTTTGACAAAATCCTCATTATATAAGCTTATAAGCAGGAATCAATATCTATGAAAGCTGTGTTTTTAGTTAGTAGTTTTTTTGGGTAAAAAAAAAAACACATTGGTCCATCTGGAAGCAAGACGTGATTGTAACGACGTGGATATTTTGTTGTCAATTTCGCACTTGGCAACAACAAAAGTTTAAATGATAAGTTGCGTTGCAGCTAGCGTCGTGCTGTGGAGAGAAAGAGTACCAGTAGACCAGGAACAGATTTGAAAAACCCGTCTACAATGAATTTTTGTAAGCGTCTCGGCCAACAATGAAAAGAAGAAAGAATGAAATTAGTAGCCAGACGTCGCAGTTAGTCGACAGATAGCCGTTAATCCTTACAAATGGCAAATTTTGAGCAATCAGCCCTAGCAAAGTTACAGCGCGGAAGTCCCGCTAAAATTTGGCCCTTTCTCCGATGCGAGATCGGAAAAATGGTTACGGGGGATCAACTTGTGCCGGTGCCCGATTTAACCCAAACGGAACACTATGATTTGTTCTGTATCTTCGTCAAATCAAACAAGGTAAATTCATTATTGGCAAGTGGTATTGTACGCATTTTCTTGCAGAACGTCCTGGTCAAAATCAAGAAACCTAATGAGCTTTACCGAATGGTAGGCCACTTGGCAGACCTGTGTGACAAAGACAAGTCCAACATTGACCTTATTTTGCATGCGGGGAAGCCTACCGAGGAGCAGCTTAAGTTCCCCCCTATATTTGAAGTAAGAGACGAAACTAAAGTAGAGAAAAAGTTTTAAAAAGCGAGGTGTCTAATTGCAAGAATCAAACATCTCTAGTGGACTGCGGGATCCGAGAAGGTTGGGAAGCAAATTAAACTCAAGATTACTGGCTTACGAAAGACCGTGGTGCCTTTCACGCTGGCTATGGGCGATTTGGTTCTGGACATGCAAAATCGCTGTAAGAATTCACATGCTAGTATTTAAATAGGAAAGTAAATCCCACTCCTCTTTGTAGACCTTAGAGATGCCAAGTCCGTGTACATTATCAGCGATGTGTTGTACGCCGACAGCTTGGAACTTAAGCAACTTGTTGACAACCACGTTAATGACTTGGGCATAAAAGGACCACTATCGCTTGGATTTGCTTATCGCAAGTTTGCTCTGCAACCGGACGGAACAGTGGGACCCCAAGTAAGTCGCAAAACTTGTGCGAAAGTTAATATATGTACGATCTAACATAGCATTGCTAGTTGAATACGAAGATCCATTTACATTCCAACTGGGACACTATGCCCGAAGCCACAAAAATGTCCAAGAAAGCTGCCGCTGTGGCATCCAATGCATAAAGATCTCGTCCCAATCCCTGTCCCTTTGAATTCGATACCACGTTAGTGAGAAAATTCTCTTCAAATTGTATTGGCAGCCTGACTCGTTTTTTATACCCACGTAACTTTGACTGTTAAAATTTTATGATAAGTAACAGGAAAAAAATTATGTGTAACTCCGTTGGATTTATTTTAATGAATAAATTCGGAGCTTATTAAAAACAATTAAAAAATACAAAATAACATTAAGCGGGTCAGGAATGTATTCAGCAGGCACCACGCGCAGGCCCGATATGCAATTTGGTTGACATAGTAACATGCGGTACATTCTCACAACAAATACGATTCCCACACTGAAACGTGAGTGTAAACTCGGGTAGTTTCTACCATGGACGCGCAAGATTTCGAAGAGGATGAGTTAGTTCAAAAGGTAGGATAGTATTCTGAATAAAGAAATAAGATAAAAATGTATAAAAAGTCATTTCGATTTGCCTATAGTCTTTCGACGGAGTCAAACAGAACGTTCAGGAATGGAGCGACGATGAAGAACAAGAACACCAACCAGTACACATACAAATAACCCTTCATTGCTGATCATGACTAATTATTACAAATGAAAGGTTTCCCCTACTGCTAAGCCTTCCACTGCTGGATCACGGAACACGCAGCTAAGTGACAATCGAACCATACTACCCGAACTAAACAATCAAACGGTTAATGAAGGAGAGGACGATGTGGACGACGAAGAGGATTCACAAAGTGATAGAACTTTGGATATTGAAGGGTATATAAATCAAATCGAACTCCGTCATTATTAAGTGTGTAATTCTACAAAGGCTCTACGATCCAGCAGAATATGCCGCACTGCCGGTTTCAGCCGAGATTAAGGAACTCTTCCAATATATCACCCAGTAAATGATCTCTTCACAGACAAGTCGAAATCATTCCTATCGTCTTCTTAGATACAATCCGCAAACTATCGAATTAGAACCTAAACTGAGGCCATTCATACCGGACTATTTACCAGCTGTGGGCGACATTGATGCTTTTTTAAAGGCCGTAAGACCTGACGGACAGCCCGAAGGACTTGGTTTGACGGTTCTTGACGAGCCTTCTATACAACAAAGCGACCCGTCCGTACTAGAACTTCAATTACGGGCTATATCTAAGCAAAGCTCAGCTAAAGCGTTGGTAAACAAGTTGTATAGCCCCTATGCCTGCCGTTTTAAAACTTATTCTTCGTAGGTCGTAAAAAAATTAGACGAACTGTCCAAAAACGGAAAAGCAATCGACAAGTGGATCAAGGATATAAGTGAACTACACAGAGCTAAACCCCCACCAACCTTAACATACAATAAGTAACGACTACTTTACTAATTTGCTCCTCGCAGACTTAACATACTTTGTTGACTAGACCTATGCCAGACATTGACAGTCTCATCCAACAGTGGCCACCTGAAGTAGAAGACAAGATACAAGAGAAGGGTTTACCTCCACCAGATCTCGATTGCGATTTGACTGAATATGTTGACATCGTATGTGGTGAGAATAAACAAAAATAATGATAGATAATTAAAAAAAATGTGCCATGCATATAATAATTTTATAATGTAGGGCTGTTAGATATACCCGTACACAAGTCGAAAATCCAATCTCTGCACCTGCTCTTCACGTTGTACATTGATATCCAAAAGTTGCGGCAGCAAGGGAAATCTGTCATGAAGTTCGACAACTAAAAGGATAGATATATGGATGGAAGAGTATATTGTCTATAAACTACAACGCATCCTGTAAAAGGGGTAAAGAGGGTCATAAAGTGCCTCTTTCCCTAAATAGCTCTATCTGCATCTGATAAAACGTTACCCCCCCCCCAGCTCGCTTACTAAATTTCGGTGATACCCTAAACGTTTTGAAAATATGTTCGTCAATTTGACCCGTTTGACCCACAATAAAGATAAAAGAAATGACCCCAAATTTCTCACATGGTTTCTATACACCCCCTGAAGTGCTGGAAAGGGACCAGAAGGGTCTTCCCTCTTTCGTCTCCTTTTCAACTTTTCGTCGTCAGTCAGTCGCTAATGAGCCAGGCTTTTTTGACAACTCCACCTCAGCCAAAGGTAAAGGTATGATTTCAATGACACCACTTTCACGCTATGACGTAAAGCACCCAAGGTGTCACTTCCTTTTGTCTGTACTGGATCCTTCAAGCTATGACTGAGAAAAATGTCCCTTGACACCTCCATTTCATTCAAAATCTTGCAGACTGCTTTAAGTTTTCGGGCCCACCCTCTTCGGACCATCACGCAAAATGCACACCATCACCACTCATGGGAGTCTATGAAGTTTTAGGGTCTGAGAAGGGCAAGCAACAGAAATGCAGATCCAACAGTTCTTGAAACCTTTTCGAACCATTGTGTGACAAACCGGTTCCCATAGTGCAGTCTATCTTGCAAGTTCGTCTGTCCATGACAAATGACACATGTAAATAATCTACTCAAAAAATGATTAGCGCTGAGACGTGAAATCAAATACAACTTTTTTTTTCTGTTTTTCCCTATGCTCTGCCCAAAACCACCGTGGCGAAATTTTAAGCCCACCCCTCGAAAAAACGGTACTCTTTGTTGAGTGAGAATCTTAGGTTTTAGTTAAGCGCGTATCAGCACGCTCCAAAATCCTGTGCTTTGATCTCACAAATCGGTTACGGCCACAACTTTTTCACCGCACGTGAATCTCTAGGAAGAGATACTGTGAGAGTTGGGCTATAGTGCGACGTGAAGGACATTGGCAGCCCAGCGACTTCGGACGTCGCCGACGTCCTTCTCTGCCCTCCTTTCTGCACCATGGCAACCCAGACCGGGGGGAATCGTGACAAGAAGTTACCCTCCCAAAAGCAAATTTCCATATCACAGGGTCTCTTTTGCCTTTATCTCTGTCGAGAATCCTGCCAATGGATGTCGAGATCCAGTGTTGGTAACAGCACGGCACGACATTCGATTGGCAGAGTTGGTAAACCGGCAAGCTCCCCAAGCCTTTTCCAGCAGCGAAGTTAGGCGTGGTTTAAGGTACGGGGAGGTCTGAAAGAGGCGTTTCATGTCACTCAAGTCTGCAAGTCAAGCCAAGCACGGCACTATCGGTGATTGTCATCAGGGCGCAGTGCACACACGTGACGAGAGAACTTGCTTACTCTCGGACTCTTCGTGCAGTACGTTTACGCGTCCTCATCGCCATAGCAAGCAGCGAGGGTGTCCCGAGTGTTTGGTTTTCCCATTAGGGCCAACCTGGGCCAAGGCTTGGCTAACTTTACTTGCTTGCCAGCTGCAGCGGTGTTCCATTGTGGACTTTACCGACGAACGTACATAAAACCCATCTTGTTAGCTAAAGCGGGAGTGTGAACGCAAGGAGTACACTAATTCGGAAAAACAGCGACTCCTCCTCTTCCTTTTCCGCCTCCCTTTTTGACTGTGTAAGTAGCTTTGTTAAGCTAAACTTGGCTCAGTGTCGTTCTGTTCCAATTTACCAATTCAAAAGAATTCTTTGCGCTTTGGACATCCCTCTTAAAGTGACAAATGCGTGGACAAACCAAAAACAGCCAACTTCAAAATATTGGCTATTTCCTTCGCTGTATCGGGGAGAAATATATATCAAAGAACACCCCCCAAAACTTCTTCCGTGTGGATTGACTCGAGCATTTGCCAATTATTATTTCCTCATCGTGCAGCGAGGTAGCAAAAACAAATCAAGACGATCGAAAAGCTCCACAAATCGCAACAGGTCTCGAATCCAGAATTGACCTTGCCATGTGTAGTATTTGTTTCCAAGCGTAAAAAGGTGGGAGGCTCGCATGGGTGGTGTATTATGTGCGGTTTCAAGATAACATCCTTGTTATACTAGCCAAACGAAGTAGATAAAAGTGCTGGACCTTACACGATTGATATGTCGTCTTATACTCCTGCGTAGCCCCGCTTATCAGTACCAACAACAATTGAGTGCTTCGACGCTTGTGTTTTTAGCAGCGTTCTCAAACACAGAGCGTTTATCCGTGTTTCAGTTCAACTAAATTTGGCACTCATTGACTGAACTAGCACAAGTTTGTCTAGAAAAAACAGTAATGCTTTCGGATACCCTTTCGGGTACTATGCTACCCCAGAAACTGTACGCGGAATCGGGTTCCATCTCCAGTCCCATGAGCATGGTCTCATCTTCGGCGGCGGCAGCAATCATGAACTCCACGAGTAGTGCCATTGCCTCCATGTCCATGCCAGTGTCTGCAGCAGGCTACTCTAGTATGAACGGTATGAACATGAGTTGCATGAATGTAGGTCTAGGAGGCACAGGCGGGACTTGTTCTTCGTCGAGTCAAGTCAGTTCTTCAGCGGCTGCAGCAGCCGGAGTCTTCGGAATGACGTCGGGGTTCAGCGCGATGGCGGCGGCTGGCATGAATGCCTCTTGTATGTCACCTTCTATGAGTGGCATGAGCTCTTACCACAGCATGGGAGGCCCGGCTGGAGCAATGAATTCCATCGGAATGGGACAATGCATGGGCTCCTCTTTAGGATCCGTAGGTTCCATGACTAGCGCTTTGGCTCCCGTTTCCATGAACCGGACATCAGCCGGGACGGATTTGTCTTCCGATCCCAACAGCTTACGGGTCCGCAATGACAAGGCATACCGTCGCAGTTACACACACGCCAAACCCCCCTACTCGTATATCTCACTGATTACCATGGCTATTCAGAACGCGCCCAGCAAGATGCTGACGTTGAGCGAAATCTATCAGTTCATCATGGATCTCTTCCCCTTTTACCGTCAGAATCAGCAACGCTGGCAGAACTCAATTCGCCATTCTTTATCCTTCAATGATTGCTTCATCAAAGTGCCCCGTACTCCCGACAAGCCCGGTAAAGGCTCGTTCTGGTCTTTGCACCCTGACTCCGGGAATATGTTCGAGAACGGCTGTTACTTGCGCCGTCAGAAGCGCTTCAAGTGCGATAAAAGAGAGGCTGTCCGTCAAGTTCACAAGCACATCAACGATGGCACACCTGGCGGTGATTTGCATCGCAAAATGTCCGAATCTCAATCGCACAGTGATGATGGAAGCAGTAATCTGGGATCAGAAGACGTCGTTTCAAAACTTCACCATCATTCCGTGCGCTCCGTCAACCCGCAACACAATTCCGCTAACTTGCATGCTAGTAGCCATAAGAACTCCGCCCTACACGACAAACTAGCAAATTCCGGCAGTAATAACAACGGCTCGGTTCTGCCAAGCATGCTAACCAGCGACGATCCCCTGGAAAATATGAGTCCCGAAGCCGTGGCCGCGTCAATTCCCACGTCCGTGGTTCAGCACGAGCAATTGGTCTGTCACGACGACCGTTTCATCGAAAAGTTTAAGTACGAGAAATACGAAAAGTATGAAAAATACGAAAAATACGAGAAATATGACAAATGCGACCAAGCCATGGATTTGGGCAACTTGTCACAACGTTATGATCCCATGGCAATCCAAGCAAACCATCAATTGTTCGGGGGCCATTTGGGCCTGCATACTGGTTTCAAAGACGCGCCTTATTTGACGCCCCATCCATTCTCAATCCAAAGACTCTTACCGGGCGCTTCAGATGCCAAAAACGACATCAAAATGTTTGATATGTCTCCATACGGAGGCTATGCCACCACACTTGGCCAGGCTGGCGTGGGGGGGATGGGGCAACCGAGTCTGCATGATAACAGCAGCTATTATCAAAACTTCTATCACCAAGGGATGCATCACGGTCATTCTAATCCCCATGTCCATCATAATCCATCTGCTTCCACCACCTCTTTATGACATGAGTTGTAAAAGACCTGTCTGTCGAACGTTTCGCGGCCCCCGCAACTTGTTCGCGGCCAGGTTTTTTCCTTGTTATAACCGACTCCCCCGCCTCCCCGTTTAAAGAGACCTTGTGCAAACACGATACAAGTTTGAGTAACCACAGGGTAAAAAAGTAAATCCAATAAGTTCCCGGGGGTGGATTGTAATTGTAAGTAAACAACGTAGCGTAATAGAAAACAAAATGGGGATCCAAGAGAGAAAGTCTAATTTTTATGTTCAATGATCTGGCTTTGCTGATTTTTGGTGTGCAATATAGAGTTTTAAATATAGACATATTGTATAGGCTTAGGTATTTTGCTAGAGCAAATGGCTTAGTGTCATGCAACAATACGTGGAGGGTTTGAATATCGTGTTATTAGTGGATGCGTGTTTGCAGTCAGTGCAATGTGTCTGCTGTTTGAAGCGAACGAAGAGGACTTCTGTGGGGGCAAGAGTGTTTTCGGGTACGTTTTCGCGTGCACACATTCCAACTCTTTTCTTCTCGAAAGTTTACATAACAGAGAAGCTACAAACCTGAACAGCAATCCGTGTCGTTTTTCCGTCATTATTGTGATATGCATAAGAATCCCCCAAGTGGGTTATTACAGGTTACGGTTGAACTACAAGGAAGCGTACTACACATGTATATACTATGTCTTGTCTTCTCTTCAACTTCTAAACCCCTGTTTTTGTAAAAAAGTTAAAAAGAAAAAAGAAAGAGAATGCGAAGAGGCTCGTATTGATGGGCCTTCGCGCAGCCAAGTAATGTTCCTACTGAAAATAAAACGCCCACACTCTCCTGTTGTCCTTGAGAAGCTAAATGAAATCCATTGTCAGTTTTCTGTGCCCCCTTCCCCTCACCATATTTTGATTTGATATATCCCTTGTTTCTATATTCTTACGTTTACCTATAACTTTTCCTTCAGATTTTTCTTTGGTCTAAAAACTAACCAGATATTGAAACTATTTTTACCTTTTCTCGGTTCAGGCAATTATCATCGCCAGGAAGCCAGTTTTTATGTTCACGTGCAGTGCATTCCACAAGTGTAAATGTTTATTCAATAAACTTTATGCGAACTGTAAAACGTATTCATTTATATTTAGTTTCCTTGGCAAGTGCTCTGATGCGTCTTAGACTGGGTTTATAACATGTTTCAAGAAAGCCAATAAAGCTATATGCTAAATTTATGTCAAGTAGACTCAAGATTGGAGCTAGGCAAACACAGCGAGGTGTTAACTCATTCATAATGGCTTAAACTTGTGTTTTTTAGTCCAAAGCCTATGTCAACTTCACTTATCTTGCTAGCATTATCAAAAACATCTTACAATAACACCAAGCAACTTGCTTCTCTTGTCTTTTTCTAGCCGTGAATGAAAACAGCGACTCGCCTCCTTTTATATCTTGTCTCCTTAAGAAAATGGCATAACTCCGACACGTTTCAGCTCGGGATTCTTTCGCAAGGTAAACAGTGGCCTAATTTTTTATCATATCCTTCGAACTTGAAAGGTAACGTTTTAAAAATGTAATCCATTGCAGAACGTTGGATAATGCATGTAACCAGCAAAAAGGGTCAACGGCGGGTAATGCCCTGTTAAATTGCATAAACAGGCCGCCCTCCCTCAACTAAAGCATCAGCGCCCCCCTCTGTACCCTAATGTATTATGCCCACGATCTTTTGTTGAAGGATTATCCTCGTCGTTCGCTTTTCGGGACCGGGAGTCTGCACACATTACGACATCCAGGTCTAAGCAACTTGCTCCAGTAATATCAACGCTTTTCTATTGACAGGCCTTTTGAACAACAGAAAACGAAAGCACAAACTGCAACAGGGGTCACAATTGTGATTCTTGCTCCGACAGACGTGTGATCCCTGATCCCGGTAGGCGAGGGCATAATAAAGTAGCAACACTAAGTCCGGGGACCTCTAACAATATTTAAGCTGACAAATGATGCATCAAACTGGTGGGAGGCTCGCATAGGGCGTTCCAGTGAATATTTAATACGCTTGCAAATAACTATAGGGCTTCCCCACACATCAATAAGCTCGTCTTAGCCATAAATGATCTTCCATTGCCATACTTCATTTGACTCAACCCATACACCAACGAATGTATCTACTTACCCTATATATTTCGACAGACCTGGAGCCTGGTCAGCAATCATAACGCCAGAAACGTTCACTTCGAGTTTCCCTGGAAGTGAACTTTGCTCAGCATGTATAGGAGTCGCGGGATTTCAATTTTTGTAAACATACAAGGGTTTCCGAGAGGGGCCTATCATGTACATGATAAGGAATATATGAGTCTGCTGTTTCGTGTGCTCTGTACCTTTTTTGCGCCTCCAACGTACACACACATGGAGCCAAGGAGAAGGATAAATGAGTTATCTTATTTTATCTCCTTAGCACCATGATTAACCTTATCAGCCCCCAACGGTTCCCAAGCAGCCCACTCCGGCACCACACAGCGCCCCTCTGACCGGGCACCCTCCCAACACGTGAAAATGCAGAAATGTCCAGATTGTGCGGACTTTGGGACAACCCAAACGGACAATGATACCTTTAAACTACTGCTTGTTGCCTCTATGGTGGGTCTTATCGAGTGCAGCTCTAATGAAAACAAAGGAACGTTTTCAAGAACGGTTCAATGGCAAACAGATTGACATTTGTCAAAATAGCAAGATTCGGACTTATCATTTATTACTGGTTGCTACTAGTTGTTTCATGCACGTGTGGGCGATTAGCAACAATACAAAAATTGATATAGACTTAGACTTGTCTCGTAAAAGGCTGGAATCGATAAAGTTATCACGTTAAGTGGACTCACCTCCCTCTCTTCTCTCTCTTTCACTCTTTCTATCTTGCTACCTCTTGT
The DNA here is from genome assembly GCA_023053545.1 of Lepidurus packardi. Taxonomy (NCBI): domain Eukaryota; kingdom Metazoa; phylum Arthropoda; class Branchiopoda; order Notostraca; family Triopsidae; genus Lepidurus; species Lepidurus packardi. The sequence goes on from JAKZAN010000002.1 coordinate 10,188,459, forward strand.
CACAGTCGGAAAACCGGTAAAACTTATTTCTTTCTCCCTCTATTCAAAGCCTAGTGCCCAATGCACTCCACGGCAAGAAATGCAGACAAAAAGTAAGGCTTGCTCGTTTTTTCTTTACTGTACGCCAAATCCTACTATTCTTTCCAAAGTCCCTCAAGTTGTCTCTCTCCACTCTACCTTTCACCAGCCCACGTGACGTGTAGACGTACCTAGAGTACGTCCGCTGCGCTAAGGCTAAAGCGTATGCACTTCCAGCAGACCTTCCCCGACGTTGTCGACGTTCCGGACGCTTTTTTCTGATAAAGGTTCCAGAGCCCTTTCGAGTGTTTGCTCGCTTTTCCACTTGGTACAGGAAAATGCATTCGGGATACGACGTGCACCCAGCGCACCGTGAGATATAGAAAATGCCTGTCTTTTCATTCCTTTTCTTTCCATGATTATTTCCCTTTGCCACTGTCATATTCCCGCATCCTAGCTTTTTGCTCTCCATGTGTATTTACACATAGAAGCGCGTATTGCACCCCGTCAAAATGTAACTTTTCCCCTTCCTATTTTCTCGGAAAGATGCGACGTATTATTCGAAAATGTCATTAAACAATTCAGAGAATACGAGAATATCAATACATATATTGTCTCTGCGTTCGCTTACAGGAACCGGAAAGTAAAACTAAGTTCAAGTCGTCCGGTAAAGCAAATCAATAGCTCAAGAGCGTTGCATGCCAAGTTTCTAACGTGCTTGAGACAATTGAAATGTAGAGCACCCCTCGAAGGAAGCAAGTTTGAATAAATACGCCACCATTACTCTGTGTTACCTTTATCGAAAAGGCCAATATAACCAAAAAACAAGTTCATATTTAAGGGCGCAGAGTTGCGGGAGGCAGGACGGTAAACCCATAAATGCCTGATGCTCCCCTGCACCATATAGATTATATTGAACCACTTGGCTCATGATCTTGCTCCCGGCCTGCACGCGTGAAATAATCTATATTAAAAAAAAAACTCGCAAGTCCCCTACACCACAATTCCTTCGTTTCGCTCTGTCGCCTATGTGGAAGGGGGCTTTTCCAATTTTCGTGCAGGACTTGGCTCTCTTAACTCAAGTAGGATTTTATTTCCCACATATAACTTGAGTCTTTAATGGACAAGTAGGTGGTTACGTTAGGAAGGTCGGGTCCCTCCCCGGTCTCGTCCTCGCTGTCTTTTTTCCCTCGAAAAACTGCTTGAAAACGCAGCAGGGGTGGACACGTGACCGGTATTGCGGTGAAGCCTGCATTACTAAGTGCTTTCTACTATACAAGTTGAGGTTTTGTGGCCGGATCCTCTCTAAGAGCCATTCAAATCCATCACAAGGAGGTGTATATTTGAATCGACAGTTTAAAGCGTCGTCTCCTTCGGCAACTCATGTAGTCACCATTTCAATATCCCCATCTGTCTCTGCTGGATTCAGACGGCAAGCTATACAAATCCGGCAATTGCGTATTCATAACTGGGTTCCGAAGTGGTACCATACAACTATGGGATGCCCGAACGACACGTGCTTAGAGGCACGGCATGCTAAAAGTACTTCTCAAAACTTATACAAAAACCCATTGCCCTTATGTACATGCTGTCAGTACACTTTCATTTCTTGCTGCCAGACACAATCATGTCGGCCAGTCTTAACCCTACATTCGACAGCACAGCGGTCATAATGTAAGCTCGATTGCGCATGTCGTACTTTTGGATCGTACTATGGGATGGGAACGTAGCATGGTAGCATTGATTGGCGCCCTGCAAATGCGTTGTTGCAGCTTCTCTGTTTGCGTACACTGTCACGAACTGTAAGTTAGGTAAGCATGCTGCAAGCGTTCCTAAAGCAAAGTTTATGATCCGTAATGTCAAATATGTCAATATGCTAAATCGTATATAGAACACAAAAGAAGGAAAAGAAAGAGCTTCGGATTCCGCCGTAATCTTAGCAAAGATACTTCGACAGGCTTATTATAGTATTGGGTAATAAAGGTTCAAAAGACGGAGTTTTAAGGGCCGTTGTCAAGTCAAGTACTGTTTAAGATGCATAATCCGACCTGCAAACAAAAATGCCTCGGCTACTTTTTTAGTCTCTGTACCAGTTCAAAAGCTTTTCATGCTCAACTTGGAAAGCCCACAGACCTGTAGAGTATGGTAAGCTACATGGCGTATCAGGAGAACTTCTCTTGTCCCTTGAAAGCGTTCCCGACCTGTGCTAAAAATAAATACAATTATATAGCATTGAAAATATATCTAACACAAGATATATCTAATAATGCATCCCGCGTATTCCGCTTGGACGCACGCTCGATGTCGCTGCCGTGAGGCTTGTGCTCGTGTACAAAAGCCTTGGACTGTTTGTTCAAGAGATCAGCTCCCTTTCGCTTGGAACCATGTTCTGTATCCAAAGCTCGAGCAGGAACCAAATCAAAAGACCACCCTTCGAAATCGAGAAACTTTTTCTTTATAGTCAAAGCTTGGCTGGCTTTTCGATAGAAAGAAGCGTCCCTACTCGTCTCCAATTTAGCGCTTTTCATTAAACTGTCCTAATTCATCTTTTTTTGCCTATCGAAATCCCATTTCGTATAGACGATGCCGAAAAAACATGAGCGAACACTGCGGCTTGCTAATGGTGATAAGGGAATGACGAGAAGCTTGCATACCCAAAGAGGAACATGGTTAGCGTGTAACCGAAATCGACTGCCGACGACCTCCCATATCGTTCGAGTAATACAGACGCTGTCGACGCTTCGCCTGTCAAACAGACGCTTTTTGGAGGGTGATTGAATGGCAGGTGTCCCCCTGGGAAAAGTGCGCCCAGAACACCACAGACCACATCAATACATTTAACGCCTGGGACCTAACCGTTCTCGTGATCGTTACAACTGATAGACATACACAATAGATCAATTTAGAGGGCTATCCCATCTCTTTTGACGTCATAGCTGCTGTTGCTGTTACTGCTGGCAAAACGGAAGGAGGACGGCCATCTGGACGACCCGGCCTAACACACAAACCTCCCATAAGATGTGGTCTTGCGAACATGCGAAGAGTTAAAATTGGAGGCCTAAACAACTTACCACATGCGCTTAATTTTGGCCAAGCGTGTTGAGGTAAACGACGTAATACGTAATCCTTTTTGAAAGGAGACGCTCAAATTAGATCACAACTTTAAAGCTGGCAGATAAGCTGGTTAGTCTCGGTGCGACCCCCTATACACATCCAATACACGAGGGCTTAGTCCCTCACCCCGTTTTAAATTTGATATCCAAACATACAGCGTCTCTAACCTTCCCTCTTCGTCTTCAGTTGCGAGTTGCCGTATACGCGCATGATTCGAGCGCTTAGGGAGCATTGGTTATGGTTGGAAGTTACCCCGAACAAGTTCGATTGTTAATGGGCTACGGATTAGGAAACAACTTAAAAATTGCTAGTCGTTGAGCCATCCTCTGAACTCACGTTTCAAATGTATAGCTCTGGACCCCCTCCAGCGTAACCAAAAAAATAAAATAAAAATAAAGTAACAATTGAATTGCCATCGGTTTTTACGGTGATGAGAATTGTCAACAATGTACGGTAAATGAATTGGTATACGACGCACACAACAGCAGTATCAACATGCTGGATATGGGAAGCGAGAACCGATTTCGCCCCCCTTCAGGGTGAAATGCACTGTATTCTCCGTACACTGTATTTCACCATTTTAGTGTCCCACCACCTCATTAACAGGACCATATCCTCTTCGTCAACAGTAGCTGGGGGATGATCTCCCTGGAGAATTGATAGAGGTATAAAGGAGCATTTGAGTGCTCTGAACAAAGATTCTCCCCAAACTAGGTTTCTCGTATCATCACGTCGCCAAGCTCGGTCAGCGAGTACAAGTCAATTTCAGGTTTCAACCGTTTGAACTTCGGGATCCTCTTCCCAAACTTTGTACACGAATAGCCCACGAAAGCTCCTAGAAGCAACCCCCTTGCAATTAGAGTTGTCCAGCTATCGGACACAAAGGCGTCAAAGCGACCCCCCGTCACTTTTCTATTTGTTGACGTTTAAAAACCCTTTCTCTGTGCTGATGAGGGATCAAACGCAAAAACCGCAGCTACTGAACTAGATAGGAACCCCCTTGCTGGCATGCCTGATCTTTAGGGTGTTTCAAGACTTAAAAGGGATGCCAGAAGTTTCCCTAAAAGATTTCACACCAGGAAGGGAGTTTTGGAGTTCTAAATACGCTCAAATCTCCCCAAAAATCTTGCAAGCGCAAATGACGCAGGTGCGAATTTTCCCACTCATAAGCGGAATTGGCACTTTTTGCTGACTGTTGTACCAACTCATCCTCTTAAACCGACAACGCTGAACCGGAAAGCTTGGTTCTGTTTTATCAGATCCCTTTCTTTCCACAAAAACAACCGATCCTCCGTCACCATTACCTCCCCAACAACTCTATCCTCGGCTGGGTAATCTATTTAATGATGCTCAAAGCTAATATTTAGACTGTCAACATTGCGCTAAAAGATGTAACCCCCTCCCTTCCTCACGAAAAAGGCGAATACACATCCCGCTTAGTTTTTCCCATTTGCTTCGGATTTTCCTCCAAGAGGACTTTTGGATTCCGGAGTAATGGCAACTGCAAACAGAAACTCAATATAAACCACTAGAACCTTTTGGCATAGTGATTTCAACAGTGAATATCCCTGGCGCATTTTCGAGAGGAAAAATATTCAGCGTCAACGATGGAACTAGAAGATAATTTTTTAGAGCAGCCTTAAATTATTTTTTTAAAACTTGTGAATGGAAATAAAGAGTTGGTAAAACGGTAAGTACAGGTCGAAAAGGCGAGTCAGCCGTGATTCAGCGCATTCAAAAAGTACATACCAAAGCGAACTGTCATATACACGCTACCCATTAGTAAAGCACCATTACTTGCGCACTGTCTGTTTGTGGAACTTTTCCTGTAACAACTTCAAGTAAGGGAAAAAAATATCCAGGTTATACACTTTCCTTGTCAGTAAAATCCCAGGTATGGTAACGCCATTTGCACTGTTTGAAAACAGTAACGCTTTATGCATCAATGTACTATATGTACATAAAAAAAATCTTCGAAAGATTCTACAAACAATCTACGAAAAATTATCCACAGAATCTAAAGTGAAGGCTGCTGCCAGTGAAAGAAAGGTTTTGGCTCTAACGTTTGACAGCTACTATATACATTGTTATATCCCCCCCCCCCCCCTTACTTATAAATGATACGACATCGAAGGCTGGCTGCTACTGTTGGTATTCAATAAGTCTCACGCCTATTGTACCAATGAACCTTTTTTGTGGTGTCACCTTCTTTTAGAATCTTTCCTAGGGGTTATATATGACAATTTTTCCAATCTACACCTTCCCGGTACCGATTGTGGTAAAGCTATTGAGGTAAAAGAAGTCTCGGTTTTCTAAAACCTCGGAACCCGACCCTTGTACAGAATACGGGATTGCGGAATGTCTCCCTGGCATGCCAACAATTACACAACCCCCTAAACCAAACGTATCATCAATAGGTCCCATAATAGGTCATATAACTTCCTCTAATGTCTATACACAAACCCCAAGCCCGGTCTCAAGTCATATATTCCAGCCCACTACTCACCTCCGGATTGACGAGGTTGGGTTGGCTCTATTGTCCCACTAAACGCACCCCAGGATTGTATGTGCTTTTTTTCCTTTTCATGGCTTGAAAGGCGAGGAAATTTGGAGCAAATGGCCACCAACAAAAGCCAACAGCTTCCTGGCCAATTTCACGTTTCACTAGCTATCTTTTGAAAAGTCCATTTATTTTTCAAACACGTGCTAAACCTACCACTTGCTCTCATTTGTCGTGACCCTATGGACAACAATACCCATCAACCTCCACCTGATGGTCAAGCCAACCATTTACCAGCTCAAACCCCCACCCTTCTCCATAAAGGTCATTCTTGTTGCTCCTAGGAGTTTCTGAACGCCTTTTGCAACAAAGACGAAACAGAGTCGCAACAAAAACGTAACATACCTGTACAAATTTGGGAGCGCGTGCCATTGAACGAAAACTCATAGTGCGTTGGAGACTATCCAGATCCCTCGGCTGAATGGATTCAAGTTTATAGAGCCAATACATTCGCCACCATGAAAACCTCAGGTTGACGTGCCAGAAGCCCATTTCCAACGGAAGAGGCTCTATATAGAAACGACGAACAATCTGTACGGCGCAACAGGGCGTCCGCTTTTTGTAGTACGCCTCCAGTCCATATTGCACATAACACAAAAGCTTATGAGCTATCGTAATAAGTACGGGCTAACATAGATTTATGTGGTATAGGAGCACTTTTATTCTTTTCCAAGTGTCAACCCCCACCCCCTAAAATGTGGGTATCAAAGCCATCGTAAAAAGACAAAAAAAAAGAGGAAAAAAATTCTCCTAGTCTGTGTCGAGCACCGTGAGCACGTGCCTTTTGCTACGGTGCTACATTGTATACCTTGCACGAGCAATTTGTAGGACAAATGGGAATCATTTGGGAAATCTCAACTAGCGCGCTTTCAGGTACCGGAAGTTGCATGTTCCAATGCTCTTAATGATCATTAGCCCCTCTTGCATGGTCTGACCCATGTGGAGTGCTATATATGACCCTACACCTACGCTCAGGGCGCCATAATGACGCACCTTATCTTTCGCTCTCTACATCGACTGCACGCAAACCTTACACATTTCCCTTGACCTAACTAGCGAAAGGTGACACAAGCAATACGTAATGTTAATGGAGCCGAATACGTGAATGTTAATGTAGTGCAGCCTTAATAACCATGTAGAGCCAACAACCAACAGCCAAAACCTTATCTGACTTCTATAAACCCCTCCAGTCGTCATCCTGTCCGACTTTTTCCTATTTTCTTACACCTATTTTTTAGGCAAAGAAAAAGAAAAAGTGAAAAGGGTTAGCAATGAATTAATAAATGAGGTAAAACCTTCCACTTCCTCCACCCATTCCACTTTCCCTTATCCTATGGCACGCTATACACTAGACTCATCGCCTAATGCAACAATACATCCACCAGGCAAAAAGTCCATTATCGTGTCACGGTGGATGAGTGGTCAGGAAAAGGTGAGTGTGATGTGAGGGTGCATGTTATGCATGCCACGTTAGCAAGCGTCAAAAGGGGGTGGGGGGGGGGCTTTAGTGGTGTTGGCTGCTCAGATAAGAGTGAAAGAAATGCTTGTGGCTTGTGGCAAAGCCAGCAACAAAAGAAGAGCTACGTCCTTAACTCGCCCTCCCAGGTATGGCACCGCATTTTCATAACTGCATAACGCACCTTTATGCACGTCTTTTTAAAATTGCACGGACATAGTGGTGAATCATTCCTTTGCCGTACTTTCTATATGGTCGCCATCCTTGCTGGGCTTATAAAGTTAATAGCTTCCCTAGTGTAATTTCCCATTATTAGGATACGATAGCTGTACTCTCTTCGCTCTTGTTTTGACTACCGAAATAAACCTTGGTTAGCCGAACCAATACACACTATACAGCTATGATTAGACGTTTGCTAGTGTTATAAAAAAGACAGGGGCAGAAGAGAGCTGTAATTAATGACAAACGACAGCTAAAAATCTAAGTAAATACGATACAAATGCGAGGAATCGTTTCACATGCATATTCAGGTGCATGTCAAGCCTTATAAGTCAGAAAGAATCTCAGGTTCGCACAGGTGCAGCTCGAGAATTTCTGCATCCTTTATGCTTTTCTTTTTGGGCTCGGATGGCATTCAAAAGTCATCTCACTAATTTCCAAGAAATGTGATGCGCCCGGCGTTGAATACGGGAGGACAATGAAGTACTACCCACAGCATCCCTGTCTACGCCTGCTAAGTGTTCGATTTGCGAGGCAGGCCCCCATCTGTGACAGACGTTTGATGGATCACCTTGGGTTGCCTTTATATAGAACTTGCCGTAAAGAAAACAAACCTTTTCTGTTTCAATAAAAAGAGTATAGGGACGCTATCGACGCGGTGCAGTTGGGTACGCTTCTACGTGTTGAAGCATAGAGACGCTGGCTTTACTCTGAATTTAGCGTGCGACTCACCCGATGCCCTTGTAAGGATGAGTTCGATCTTTTATCCTCTACATGCAGCTTGACGGAAATTCAAGAATAATGTGCTAGGCCTCCCCCTAACACTAGAGATTATTCAAATACCGAACTTTGTATTTTTTGTCGAAATAAAATAAAACAAATTTGACGTTGCCCAACAAATGGCTGTATACATTATAATCATAGCTATAACGGATAAGCCAGCAGATTTTGGCAAAATTTTACTATTCAAGTAGAAAACTTTCGACTTGTCTTTAAAACGAATGGTATTTTTTCGTCTTCTTTCATTCTCGAGTACAGCTGAATAAAGGTGAGAGAGTCTCTGGAACGTCATAGTCCACGTTGAAGCTGTTGCTCGAATCATTTTTCTCAAGTGGAATACTTACAGGCTGGCCAGATGAAGATGATGAGGGCAAATGATGATGAAAACTTGCTCGGCAGTGAGAATACTGTCCATGATGCAGTGAGAATATGGCAGAAAGAAAAGGGAAACGAAGCGCTAAAAAGGTGCCCATTAAAGAATCAAAAGAAGTCGAGAAGTGATGAGCATTTCATTGTGCATGTGCAGTACCAGCTGCTGACACAAACACTTGCGTATAGTGGGCGCGAGAGTAAGGGGGGAAAAAGACACAACCCGCAGCAAGAGAACTTGTCAAGAGGAACTTGTGCCTTCTTTTTGACAAATGAGCCACAACCCAGGTGGTCTTCCATAGTCACAATGTCCCCCCAAAACCCCCCAATATTTAAATATACACATCGTTTGAGAAGTGGACGAAAGGACCACAAAAGTCTTGAGTTCAAAGATTTCTCAACAGGTGCGGCAAAAGGGGTCCTCCTTCTCCATCATCTTCTTTTTCCTAATAGATAATTTACCGACTGAACCAAAAAGGGCGGGCAACTTGTCACAATTCCGAGTCCCAACACGTGTCTGTCCTTTTAGCGAAAAGGATTCAAGATGGTCGCACATGTAAGTCACGAATTCAGAGAGCACTCATTTTTGTATTATTTGAAAACAAAATCCTAGCAAAGTAAAGACTATGGAAAATTTCCAATATTTCACAACCGGTAAACGTTTGTGATCCTTGTGGGGCGTTCCTGTACGTGTCGTAACCGTCCAGGAAAATGACACGGTCAAAAACACCGGTCCATTAGCTAAGTCCACATGAGCAAATTTTCCCAAATCTTTCCGTAAGATTTTAAGTTTGGGTTTTTGGTCTCTACGTCTCTTGGTCAATGAAAGGTATAATATATCCGGCATCCGACTATTTCTAAGTTTGCGCTAAGACGTGAAATAAACGCTTGCTTCACTTCCACACAGAACTGCCTAAATTCAACAACAAGACGTATTAGAGTAGGAAAAGTAGTTGATTACTGCACGAGGCAGCTCGAGCTACATGGGTATAAGTTGTAAGATTATGTCTCTGAAAGCTGAATAGCACAATATGGAAGAGACACTGAGGTGTATAATCCGACAAAGAAAAAGCGGGGGAAGGTCGGTGCCAACGTAAGAGTGTCAATATTTGGTCTTGTATGAATCTGGTTGTTCATAATGCAAGTGCTTTTGGGGATTCCAAAAAGGCGCCTGAGTCGCAATGTCGGCCCCGTTTAGATCTTGTGCAGGAATTGAAGGCGTAGATGACAAAACTGTCCCTTTTAGTCCAACTATACAAGTTGTCGTAACACAGAAACCAGAGAGCAGAATAGAATATTATATATATAGTCCATCGAAGGACCAAAAAAGGCTGCTGCCTTAGGTTTTGAGAGTTTATTATCACTTAAAATTAGGTAAAAAAAGGGCTGGGCTCTTCCGCTTGTAGCTCCTCGAGCTTTGTTGGCAGAGACAACAATTCCTTCTTCTATAGAACTCCTCCCCACGCAACACGGAAAATAACAAGGACCTAACTTTTTAACTAGCCTCTTTGAACACTATTGTCCAGGAAGACCTCTCATTCATCCTGTTGGTGGCTTTAACAGCTCGCGTCCCCCATGTCTTGCATATGAAACATACATATCCTTCAAAGCCGAGTGATTCCTTAGCAAATATACTCGTGCTGTTGGAAGAAGATTTGCTTCGTTTTCTTGTCCCATGCCACAATAGAGAACCACGCTGCCTAAGAATAACCCATGGTTTTCGAATGCAGAAATCTTTCGGCCAAGTCAAGTCTCGTAAGAACGGCTCCTGAATGTATGGCAATTAGACGGGTTTCTTAACGTAATTCTTATAACGTTACTCGTAATTTCGCCCTGCTGCTTTCTAACACATTTTCCAGCTTAATCCAGCACCTAATTTTACAAACATTGGATTTGAAGCTACATCAATCTCTTACTTTTAAAAAAATCACTGAAAATGTCAAAATGATAATCATACTACCTGTATAGTCTCCAACATCAACACGCATACCGTATGACTTTGTGTGTACCGTACGGTATTGTACTGAGCAAGCGGCACATCTTCATTTGTGTTTTTAGTTTTCTTATTAGGTCACTTTTACAACAAACTAATCGCAAACTTAAGGAAAGTTAAGTAAAATGGCGGCTTATGATTACGGCAAAACTGACCTCTGCTGGGTTAAAATGTCCGATCACATCCGGTATCTCCTCTGGCGGCGGCCCTGTAAAAGTACACGTTTGAAAGTTGAAAGAAATACCGAAATGTTTAGAACGTTTAGCACAGCAAGGGTCGAAATCTCGTGCTTTCAATGGCACTGTATTTAAGTATACAACGAAAAAGCGGAGGTTATTTTATCTATGACATTCATTCCGTGCATACAGTTCAAAATTGTTCACGGTGTTTTTGTATTATAGCTGCAAAAGTTTTTTAAAACAAAGCCTTCATCGACTAGAGTCGAGGTTAATAACAACCACGCAATGCTAATAGGTAAGGGAGACAAGATTAAACGTTAAATTATAATAATACGATTACGGGTTATGGCTTTTTGTATCGTTCGCCCAACTTTACTGCCTTGAAATCGGTTTGTCAATGGCTTGATTAAATGATTGAGGATATTACGGGAGGGCGTGAAACGAATACTTGTTCGGCAACCCTATAATCAGAAAAAGACTAGTCCAAGACCGTCTAAACCAAAAACAAACGCATCTCTTTACGTCGTCGCTTACTACAATTCCGTGACAGGGCCCAATATACGGACATAGGATGGTAGGGATTTCGGACCTGACAAAGACGGGGAAGAAGGTTCTTGCGGATGCGTCGAGGCAATCGACGAGGTTGAGTTCATTTTCTTGGGTCTATTTAAGCGTACGCTTCCATTCCTTGAATCTGTAATGTCTTCTCGGGTTGGACTGTCCGTAACTGCCGAGGCGAAGAAATGAGGGACGGCTTCAGAGGGTTGACTTTGCTTGGGATTACCCTCGTAGCTGGCTAAAGTCACATTGGCAGGGTTCGGACTGGTAAGAGCGCTAGCGCTGCTATTGCTACCGCCATCAATACTGTGCTCAATTGAAGCTTCACTCAAGGAACCAGGTTTTTGCTGTGTCAATTTCTTCTTCAATACTCCCACCAATCGCTCCAACCTATTTCCAAAGTTTGTCGTATAATCCGTGGCGTTATTTGCTCAAGCTACTTCAAATCGTGAAAGCATGCATGCTCATACTAATCGAAATCCGACGAGAGCTAAGCCGACGCGTGGCTATAAACCGTAATTTTAGTGCGTGCAAGCATGCCAAACGTCGGCCGCACGGCTATTATTAACTATCAAGATGCAACCAAGCAATAGCCCAATAACAGCGATTGCTCTAGCGAACAATAGAAAGCACACAAAACTCCAGAGAATGAGGGCGGACTGAACAACATCGTCCCCAGCTTTATTAAAAGCTGGAGGCAACGGAGGCAACTTAAAAGAAGGGGGGGGGGGGGGGGGATGTATCTCACAGACGAGATGTTGAGATGCTGCTGCAAAAAGGATGATTCTTTTTCTCTACGGGATATCAAGGGTGCTGCTACCTTGTTTGAACAAGGAGGATATTACGCCGCTAAAGCCTTTAGATACAAGGATGGATGTTCCCTTTTGCCAAGGGGATTGAAAGCTTCCGCGGATGCGGTATGTGTGTGTGCACGAGTGAGGAAGAGGGTTACGAAAGATGAAGCAAGGAAGACGGAGCTAGCACTGAGTCCTATATAGAGAGGTTCATATTAGAAACACTATAAAGCAGGTTGCAATGCAAAGCAATACGAAAATCTAGTTCGTAACAGGCAAAGACACGACATCAACGATCAGAACGTCAAACAATTTTCTCGGAGATTCTGAACGTCAACACGGTCAACTCTTCTATAACTTTGGCATTCCGCGATTGACATTGCGCAAGCACTAAAACAGCGCATTCGCGACCTCATCATGCATAGCGGAAAGATTAAGCGTGTTTCAAGCCATCTACGTGGAAAGAGCGTGAAGGCAGTGAGTCGCATTTCTGCCGACAAAAATTGAAATATCTTAACTCACCGTACGACGCGTTCTTCCGATTCTCGACGTCCGGCTAAAGTTGCCTGTAGGTCCTGGTCCAGCTGCGTGCGATCCTTTTCGAGGAGCGCAATTTGCGCCTCCAATTCTGTCCGCGTCATGGTGCTCTCCTCCGCCGTCCATTGGACGGAATCGAGGAGTCTTGTTGTTGCTCTCAGGTCGCATCGTGTTTCCACTGGGCTGGCGCGGTGACGCTGGGGCTGAGCGACTCCGTTCGCCATTCGCGGTCTGTTCGTAACTACGATTACATCAACATACCAACATTTATCAATGTCAACAATCACTCATAACTGAAACCATACAGTATACCCCTGTACACGTAAATATAAAAAAGCGGCAACAAAGGATAAACACAAAACGTCCAACTTCGTTATAGCTTACCCTCAGCAGCAGCAGCGTTAACAAGCCCAACATGAGGCGGTAGTTGGCTAAGCCCGTCGCTACGAATGTTGTCAAGCCGAGGCTCGGACAATCTGGTCAATCGAGGAGTCCAGTGTAAGGCAGAATATACGGCATTAGGTAGCAAATTGTCTTCTTCTTGAGAGCCGGATAAAACCGTTAAATCGACGGGCAGAGACTGGGCTCGATTAGATATGAAATCAGCTGCTGCTGCAGTTCGATGTCCGTCAAAAGAGTTTACAGAGGGAGTACAATCTTTAGCTACAGGACGCAATCCGGGACTGCAGGAACGAAAAACATGTACGGGGTGAAAAAAAAAGAAACACAAAAAGCTAAATTAATTAAGAATAAAAGCAAGAGACCCAAGAGCCACAGCAAACAAACGCGACAGCCACGTATAATCACGAATAACTAGTCCCCTTATCGGGACATTCCGTGCTCATGCTGCGTACGACAAATCCTAATACATAAACTTGGTCTGTTCTGTGATGTGTTATGTTTCCCTAATACATTATGCAATATCCCTCGTCACTTCGCTGTCGCCCGAGCTAACCCTCGCTTTTATCCCTCTAGCGAAAGTGTCAAGCCAATCCATTACATTACCAGCAGTTCAAACTTGGGTCTTTTTATCAGTCGCTCTTTTCTACGCATATGGGCGTGCTAAGGGGATCTCTTCTTATACACTTATTGTTCCTTATATAGGGAAAATATGGTACGTAGGGATGCGGTGGACGGGGGGATATTGTTCGCGATAACAACACGTCAACCCCTCCCCCCCCCCCCCTTTTTTTTTAAATGATCACGTTAATGCGAAGCTCATGCATGTTTGACAGACCGCTTGTGGTGAAGTAGAAAGGAGGACAGGAAACTATTGTAAGCCCGGAATGGTCAACCCGGACGAAGAATATGCTACAACGTTTGTCTGACCCCTCCACGATTGTAATTAGTCGAGCTTTTACTCTTCCGTTAGACTTAGATTACTGAACAACCAAAATCGGTAGAAAATATCCTTTAAGGCTCCCGTATACCTTAGCTTATTGATGCGAAACAGTCACAGATGGCACTGATGTTTCTTATTGTTTTGCGAAAGCCTTGCGGAAGAAAGTTAGGAAAAGAAATAGATAGCTAATTATTATGCAAAGAAAAAAACTATGTCTGAGTTGTGCATTAGCGTTTATTATGCTAAACTTTACTGTTACTGCATCACGGGTTTTCTCAAAAAGTTGTTCCGAAATTCCCCATGCTAACCGCCTTTACCGAGCTAAGGTATACGGGAGCTTAATGCTGCAATGTAAGTCATACGAGGCTAAATACGTATTACAAAAATGAAGTAAAATTATATGGTAGCAACGAATTCAGTTTTCCATTAGACAGGCTATAGAAAAGGGTTAGCGTCCCACTTGTATCAATAACAGTTAACACGAAGACGGATACTTCCCACCTGTGTCAATGACGGAAGGTTTACGTAGGGTTACGGTCAGCCGGCCACATTTCCGTTCCAAGTCGGCAAATTTTATGGGACACAGGCCTAAAAGTGAACCTTGCCCTTTTGTACTCGTAACTGAATGGGAAAGGCTCGTGTACCTTGACCTGTTATGGTCTTATAGTACGTATTGTTGCCCATCTATCTACTTCCTGAAACCTTTTACATACAATTTGTAGCCCGCACTAGATCCCTTATCGCCTTGTAAAAACGACGCCAACTCGTCTAGTGCAGTATTACGGCCGACGCTGGCAGACTCACGACTATACTGCAAAGTTAAGGTGACGAGGGATGTCGATAACGTATGTTTGCTTGGCTCTATTCTAACTAGCGCTCTTTGCCGACTCAACTTGTTCCTCTTATTGGGAGAAGGAAGGCGGTGTTCGCCTGTCAAAGAAATTGTATAATTCGGCAAGCTGATCTGTATAGTTCCAAAAAAGCTTACAAGGAACGAATAAATGACTAAAAACGTAGTTGTACGCACACGACTAGCTCTTTAAGGGCAACAGCCACAGCTTTGTTTTATAAATAGAACAAAACTTATTTTAACACATTTCTTTATACCATATGTGAAGTAGAAATTAAGCTAAAACTATTAACGACTTTGTAAAGAAACAAGACGTCACAGACGTATCAGTATCCATGACACCTGAGAGCTTTGCTTAATATGATAACCATGAAATAAATAATCACAATAACAGTAGTAAGTTACATTATGCTACGTCTCTGACGTCATGATGAAAGTTTGCTCGCCAGTAACTAGTGAAATGCTATTTAAAAAAAAAGTCGAAACGAAATTCACAGTTCTTAAAACTATATAAACTTTAAAGATCCAACTAAAGTCTCATCATGTGAATTTTGGTGACTGACTGCCCTGTAAACAACACACTAATACAAGAAAAGGCACGGAGCATAATTGACATCAAATTATCACAATCAAATATTGAGCTGTTCGATTCGAACACACATACCTGGAGGATGGCCGGAAGGAATTGGAGTTTCGAATATTTTGTGATATTCGTCTATTCGAGTCCATGTAGTCTTCGTGCCATGAGGAAAACTGCAATATAACAAAGAAAGAATGAAATGTACATTTTGTTGGAAGATCTGAAACAAGTGGAGAGTGCTGTGACATTGCTAATAAGAGAACGTTATTAGCCTCAACCTCAGAACGAGATGCGTTATTAGCGAGATGACAAGGGAAGCCGGGTAAAGGTGAAATGGATGCTGTATGTTTGCATTGTCCTTGGTGTGTTTTGTTCTGTTGGTTCGCCCAACTATTCTCTTGCTCTTGTCCCGTTGTGCCGTGCTCGTGACACCCACAGCATTTATACTGCGACAATACTCGGGCTTATGCACGGCGACAGGAGAATCAGGGGAAAAGGTAAAGTAAACAGAGCAGCCAAATTGAGCTAATGGAGTCCGAGCCCATACAGAACAAGAGACCCACTTCATACACCCAAGGAATGGTTAGATCGCATATACCTTTCCTTATTCCCTAGTCAAAAGCTCTACTACCTATTCCACAATAAACGTTGGAAGCGAGTTCTTCTCTATTCTTCTCTCGCTAAAATCATCAAACAAGAGAAACTCACGTACCTCCGTTGGAAACCTAAAATTTCTTTAAATCAACAAACTCTCTTACATTTCCATCTATCAACAAATTTTAAACCTTAAAATACGGTTTGAAGCTTTTCACTTTTCAGTTTCATGTCCAAGTTTGAGCCACTTAAAAGCTTCAACTGATAAAACTAAGTTAATTAGCTTAAAAGCGAGCTCAGCAGTCGCAATGTTAGCAATACCTGTTTGTTTACCGACAAAACTCGGGAACCCTGAGAAAAAACTAGGTCCTCAAGTGCTACGGAGTTATTCAGCTGCCTCATTTTCGCTAAGTGCCGAGTAGTTCATCTCATTTAGGCTCAGATGAGAGGACAAAAGCGAAATGTGATATCGCAGGCGTTCGGTGTGTGTGCGTTCCAGGCTCCCCAGCAATATTACCACGCCCCTTGGGCTTCAAGTTACTTCAAACTCCCCAAGTCTGCCTGCCAGGCCACGGCTACGGCCTCTGTCATCGGCCCGAGCTAATATTGACTGGACGGAATGGAAAGGCCCCAACCTGAGTACACAAAGTACACATACAAATATACCCGAAAAGACAGAGATGGAGAAAGACACACACATCTTCCATATATTTTCATATCGGGAAGTTACTTAGCTTTTCTACTATCGGAGTAAAATTTTGTCAACGCCTACCCATTCTCTACTCCCAAAATTTCCCCAAAAATATTGTGTTCGACTGTAGAAACTTTTTACCTGGGGCCCTTGATTGCTTTACAAACAAATCGGAACCAGGCACTTTTACCTTTGTTCACTAAATCTTTTGAAATAAGGAGCATGGGAAGTTGAACCAACGGAGCGAAAAATTTGCCTGTACTACACTTAACTCCCAAATGAGATTGAATATTTGAAGAAGTTCCTTGGCAAACGTGTTGACAAAAGCTCAATTTTAAGGATAAGGAATAAATATGTACCCAGAAAGCAAAAAAAGAGGGAAAAAATAACTCTTGGTGTGATTTAAGCCTATAGACAAGCAATTGTGGAAGCTCTTTTTCCTCCGGGAAATGGTGTCGTGATTGAATTGCTTTGGTCACAGACCAAGCAGGCGCCCCCGACCCTCCCACGTATATATACCGCAAGCAAATTTGACTACTTTACAATGATCCTACCCACTCGGATAGTTTGTCGTAATGCCCACATGTTTTCACAAAGACTATAACCACAGATACACACTTGTAAAGCCATATAGGCAGAGAATACACACAAACACATGCCAACACTCCATGAGGAGCCGAATAAACTTGCACAAACCCCTTTTTCGGGACTTGTGCTGTGTGTAACGCTGTTAAATAAGGAAGCCTATCAATTGGCAAACCGACCTAATATTGAGACAACGAGACCACACTTGAATGAAAAGAACAAACCCAAACATTGACTTACGCAAGCTAATATGTTTAGGTGCTTTAGGCAGGATAGTATATGGTTTGCGATTTGTCGTCTTTACTTAACCAGGCCATGAATAGACGCGGCTATTTATACCTATCTGCTTTGCTGATTAACCTGGTACTAGGTTACCTGGCCACAGCCCTAGATTAACGCCTTTTTATTAAGCATCGCAAGTTAATCCCCTCCAGGTAAGGCAGGTGGTCTTTCGGATACTCCTGCTCGACCCCAATGTGACTTGCGCTGCATTCAATAGTTCTGACCTCATCACCTCTGTCTGGTTTGGTAAGCGAAGCACGTGGTACTAGATTTCACTTACTTCTCTTTCCTTTCCATCCAAGTCGAGTTGCTTGATTTGCTTTTCTGTTTGCTGCAAACGAAACATAAGCGCATCTCTTTGCAAACTGAGTTGATCAGCGTTTGGCGTCGAGGGCATCTTATGCCCATTGCTGATACTATCAGCGAGAAAACTTTGACTGAGACTGCTATGCCACGGTTTGGCGGCGTGGCTGTTGCTTATGGCTTCTTCTCGGAGTCTTTGAGCAGTGTATATCTGGTGAACTAAACCTAGCGAAGTGGAAGAACGTAAATTGGGGCTGTTTTGCTATTCGAGATGGAAGCGAATCACTTGAAATGTATCCTGGCTGGTACGACGCTCCCATGAGACCTTTGGGTTCACTGCGAGCAGCTTCAAGTTCCAATCGAGTTTGATGGAGCTCCAACCAAAGTTGCCTGTTTAATTGCCTCGCGGATCGTAACTCGTCCATTAAGGTAGTTACAAGGCGACTCAAATGATGTTCCCCTGTAAGAGATTCAAGGAAGTTACATTATAACTAAAAAAAATGCATAAAAATGGTTTGAATACCTATTGACTCCGACGATCCTTCTGATATATCCCCGTCCTCTTCGCTACGCTGGAATACTGGAGGTTCTTTTTTTGACATAGTCTCTCGATGAGGTTCTTTGGTGTCATGGCTTTCGGCTTCACGAATGTTCACTGGAAGTTTGTACAATTCTGAATCACTAAAACGACGTCTTATGCCATTCAAAGCTGTAGATTCAGCACAT
This sequence comes from Lepidurus packardi, assembly GCA_023053545.1. Lineage (NCBI taxonomy): Eukaryota > Metazoa > Arthropoda > Branchiopoda > Notostraca > Triopsidae > Lepidurus > Lepidurus packardi. The sequence continues at coordinate 10,206,989 of JAKZAN010000002.1, forward strand.
TCTGGATTGTGGTTTAAAAAAGGCAAAGAATATTCTTCTGCAGCGGTTCTTTCAGGCACTGTCTTATTGTCACCAGTTCGGTTTTTCTGAGCGAGTTTCTTAGGTTTAGTTTTCTTAGGCAGGTCAGGCACACTATTATAATTCACAGATCCTGTACGAAACGGTGCTTGTAGCTGCATTGGATATATATAAGGCTTTGGGCTAGGGTGTGAGAAAACCCAGGGATATGCTACCGAGGAGTTTTGTTCTTTTCCACCACTAAATGTCATGGTGGACACTGGGAAACCATGGACGGAGTTTCTGAACGAGCTCATGTTGCGACAGTGAGCTTGTGGTTTGAATAAGCTTTGCTTATGGACGTGGTTACTGCCTGACAAAGAGTCCGGGCCTGTGGTTTCTGTCTCATCCGAATCTTCTTCTTTGGAGCAGCTCTCAGTGGAGGACAAATAAGTACTTTTCATTCGTCTCATGTGTGATGCATTTTCTCTTACGCTTTCCCAGCCTGAAGAAAGCATTTCTAGTGCGTAAAGTAATGTTGGAGGTCATAGGCTGTTCACTGGAATGTGTAGGATGCGATAGCAGCAAATGATACGACAAATAGTGATGCGGGCATCGTGCAGATTGTTATAACGAGCGTCCTGTCTTCATACAGCCTATAAGTGAAATACATAAAACATAATTAATATTAAGCGAAAAAAATCAGCTCGCTGCTGGTATGATAAACGAAAGGCGTGTGATACGCTTGCTTGGCTTTGGTTTTGCCTCCCAGGATGAAAATTAAAAAGGGTTAGGGGGAAACCTGGACGCAAATTCAAAGAATATGGGAGAAAGTATTTCCCATACAAAACAACTTTACCCAAAAATAACTAAGGAAATTAAATTAAGGAAATTTTATTTTAAAATCAAATCTTACGTGCTATTATTATGTTGTTTTGGATCCATACATAAAGGTCACAAAAACACTTGCATTGCCATAGGCTTAGCCGCCATGTTAAAAAGTAGCGGGTTCTAGTTTCAGTTTCGGTTTGCGGACTCAAGATTCAAGATTGCGGACTCAAGATCCGTTCTTCCGGATTGTGTGTGGATGGAGATAGAACGACAGAAGTCAGCTGACACTTGTCTTGAGGTGGTCTCTTGCAGTCTGTGAAATTCTAATTTGTTATTTTTACGCAGTCAACAATAATGTCTGGAAAAGACAGGATACCCATTTTTCCGTCTCGAGGGTGGACTTATTTAAAATCGTTTTATTCAAGGAACATTGTTCTAATTACCTTTTTTTTCTTTATCAGAGCCCAGTCTATGATGAAAGCCAGGCTGAAGGGGGCACAAACAGGCCATAGCCTGTTGAAAAAGAAAGCGGATGCTTTGCAAATGAGATTTCGTTTAATTCTAAAAAAGATCATCCAGGTAGATACTTAAATTTCTTAATACTCAACTTTTAATCGGTTTTTGTTTGTTGTTTTGCATTATAGACTAAGGTAACGATGGGAGAAGTTATGAAAGAAGCTTCATTTTCGTTGGCTGAAGCTAAATTCGCGACTGGAGACTTTAATCAAGTGATCTTGCAAAACGTTACTAAAGCGCAAATTAAAGTTCGCTCTAAAAAAGACAACGTAGCAGGTTAGCATGGAAAACCCTTTGGTTTTCTTAATCCACCGTTGTATTTAACTATAGGCGTGACTTTGCCTGTTTTCGAAAGCTATCAAGATGGCTCTGACACTTACGAATTAGCTGGGCTAGCTCGTGGTGGTCAGCAACTTTCTCGTTTGAAAAAGAACTACCAAAAAGCGTTAACTCTTTTGGTTGAGCTTGCATCATTGCAGACTTCCTTCGTAACATTGGACGAAGTCATCAAAATTACTAACCGCCGTGTAAATGCTATTGAGCATGGTAAACTAGGCTACTTACTTTATTATTCTGTTTTGAGTAAACCCATTTATGATTTAACTAGTTATCATTCCGCGTATTGAGCGCACACTCGCTTACATTATTTCCGAGTTAGATGAGTTAGAGCGCGAAGAGTTTTACAGGTAAACCGGACTAAAGAAGCTTAACTTGGTTTTGATACAGTTTTATGTAGGTTAAAGAAAATTCAAGACAAGAAGCGCATCGCAAGGAAGAAAGACGAGGCACGTAAAGCTGAATTAAAAGCTATAAGCGATGCAGCTGATGCTGCTGAGGATGCTGCAATGTTCAAAGAACCACCTAACATGTTAGGCGTGGAAGAAGATGCTGATCTTCTGTTTTGAAACAAAAGATTCCATACCCCAGCCAATCCTAAACCCAGGTGTTGCTGCTCTTTCTGTAATAGTGAAGCTTTCCATTCGAATTGCGTTTGTTTATCTTGGTATCGCCATGGCCAAACAAAGGAAAATGGCTCCCGTCTTTGTGTTGTACAGTGAAAGCAATTAATAAAGTATCCCCCATCCTGTTAAATTTGTATCGATTTATTATTTCAGTCCATAGCGTTTTTATGGGACTCTAGTGATTAATATCCGATGTATTCGAAATCCACAAGAAACTTCACGCACACAGTCATGCCACCTTGTTCGTTTAAAAATTTCCATACCAAATCATAAACGCCCTATACAATATAAGTCATACCTAGAGTGTGAAAAGCTATGTAAGAGCCAATTGAGCCTTACCCGTTTGTAGGTTTCCAGCATGGGGACGACTACAGAATAAGTGGTAAATTCACCTCCACCCAAAGGACAATCGCCTTGGGACAAAGCATTGCAAACGTTCTTTTCGACTCCTTCTAAATCTGTTTCTTCTCCATCCACAGTTAAGATACTTTCAAGCGAATTAACGGGTGTTTCTTAAAGAAGATGAATTAAGAACATTTAACATCTTTTCTAACTAAAGCAACTCACCGTTAACGAACTCAAGAGCCACGGAAACATTTGTACCCCGAACTACGTCGCACACACTAAATGAGCAATCGTCAATACGAATAGAGAGCACGACACCCAATGAGCCTACAAATTAGCATGTTAATGTCTTCCAATGCTTTGAAAGTGCGGAAGAGATTTACCGCAATCTTGGAACTGCACGTTGGCTGAAGCAGTCGCCATCAAAGCTGCAAGAAAGACGGAACGCCACATGGTTCTTTTTGTGTTAAATAAAAAGGATAATTGACTCGTAGCTGCAACGCTTTTTATATTATTTCTACCATATCTTGGAGGGTTATCAGCATATTCGGGGGGTGGCATTTAACAAGGGCAGGTGCCACGTGTACATGCATGTGAAAGTGGGACTAGCGAGAAATTATTTCCCAGAAGACATTGAACTAATGGTCGTGGGAAATACGTCAGTGTGAGGTACATCACATCACGCTGGTTGACACAATCAGTCTTACATAATGTATTTCCCTTCCCAAATATATTGCAATTTATTTACAGCTTCAAAGCGTTATATTGTTTGCTGGAGGCCGTGGTTATATGGATGAAAGTCCTGCTGCGAATTGTGACAGAATAATTGTATACGTAATTACAATGCTGATAACCTAAATAAAAGTTGTAAAAACTATTTGAAACACAAAAGAAAAACTTTCAATTACTGTTAATAATAGGGGTTTGCCAATGGCGTAAAATCCGGCCGCAGTCAAAGTCGGTTGCAGCAACTGTACCTGGAATAAAAAGGCGGTCGATTCTGCGAGTGTTTGCTTGCAATACACTTGGGTACATGCAATTGCTTCCCCCACTTCAGCAGCCTAGAATGAACGAGTGAAACATCAGATTTGATAACTTTTTTTCTCTTTTCTTGCTCACCGATCGCTTAAGATTATCAGCTGTGATACACATGCAAGCTAGACGAGTGATATTTTCTACAACGTCCAGCAACCGAGTTAATTCTAGCTTCCATGTTAGATGTACTTGCTGTCCACCAGTTTCGTTGCGGAATGAATCATATAAGGGGGATACCGTTAGCATGTAGGTTCGTAGGCATGTAATTAGTGAGGATGAAGCTATGACAACTAAAACTAAGATGCTGAATGCCGATTGCATGCTCTGAACTACACGGATTAGCTCGACATAGCGTTTTTGGGCCTCAGCCAGGTTTATCGAAGGCAGCCGAACACTTTGCGCTACTAATTGGAATTGGTAGCCAATTGCGACCGCACAAATGCAGAAATTATAGCCTGTAAGGATGGTGTAAACGTAAGACGCTGAATACAGGGATATACAGAAGATGTTGAACGCAAAGGGAGTCCCAAGGAGGCAACCACTGATCGGTTGGTCGTAGAAAATACTGAATGCCAAAATGGTTCGTGTACATACCTAAAAAAAACATGGCTTTATAATTACACTTTCCGAAATATTAACTAGCAATACCGAGAAAACCACCCATATCAAGCAAAACAATGACAGGCGTTGGATTTTGGAAAAAACATTCCGGTCTAATTCCAACGTTTCGTCCAGCTTGTTCATCAGTCTGCCGATTTTGGCAGAATTGAAGAAGAGTAAGACGTGGATTCCGAACGTGGATACGTCGTAGGCGCTGATTTCAATAGATAAGCTATAGGCAACCGCTTTCTTCGAAGTCAAGCTGTTTTGTTCATAGATCTTACAAAGATACAGCGAAAATGTGGCGACGAATCCCGCGAGTCCGTTCAAAGAAAGAGCAACGATTTGCCACAATTTGGACCACCAAATCTTCTGAGAGCATAAGGGAAAAGCAACCAGCTGACACAAGACATTCCACGACTTGATGGATAAGCTAAAGGACCCAACTTCATTTTCGACTTTACGGACTTCCGGAAAGGCTTCTGTACGCTTCATGGTTCTAGTGTGACTACCACATTACTTCACGTGGACGCTACAACAAAAAGTCGCGTGCGATGATATCCAACAACGTCTCTCGTTATTTGACTGTCAACATTTCAAGTGACATATGAGCTTTTTACCTCGAAGACAAAAAATGAGGCGTGGTTCCTGAAGTTGCATGCGTTCGATTTCGTACAGGAACGTGAATGCGGCATGTAAAATAAATACCATCGATAGTATATTTTGAAGGAGTATAACGATAAATGCCGCTATAACGAATCTTAAAGTCACATTCTTGGAATGAAGGCTCTCGCTAAGAAGATTTGAATACATGCATGTTTGGAAAAGAGGAACGGCAACCAATAGCGACTTCTTTACTAGGATTGGCACAGAATAAGGGTATACGTGGCAACGAGCCCAATGACCTACGAAATGCTGTCTTTAAGAAACTTCTTCATACAATATGCATTATTTGCCCTAAGGAGAAGAGGCCTGTCCACACTGAAATATCCGCCTCCAGAAAAGGTCGTTTGCAGGGCTGTCATTCGCCACAACACCTGGTTTGCTTCTGCCATCAAACTGTCAGAAGTAATTTTCGCCACGGTCTTGTAGAAACTACGCGACTAAAGGTATAATGACTCAGAATGTAGATTTAACATTTTAAAATAAAGCATATGTACTTGCTGGTGAACAAAATAGGCTGCTAAACATATGCATGCCAACGGAATGAAGTGAAGTAAGCTATACAAGCTGTACCACATGATCAGCCGAGGGTTCAAGCTGTCGTCTCCAACGTAATCAGTAACGTGGAATACGGACAGACTCACATTAACTATTATTCCAGTCACAAGAATAAGTATTATCTCCAAAAACTAATTTTGCACGTCATCGGCTAAACCAAACAATTCTAAGCTCCGACTTCGCAGTAACAATAAAACGAACCGATAATTCCTTAAACTTTTGGTCAATTGCTGGAAAGCATAGCCGAGGGCCAGACAAAAAACGAGAAAATGCCATGATCAACATAGGAAATATGGTAGCAAACTCGGAGTAGTAATTAAAAAACTGAATAAACCAATTGGGAAATGGAACAGGATAATCTCGGTGTGATCGGTCTCATCTGTTTCCCACATTGTAAGCATCAACGAAACCTGCGGTGTGGATACAACAATTTGGCGTTGTCGACTATAAGATAGGATTTATTAACTGTGAAGATAATGCGCACGATGAAGGTGTACGAAATCCTTTCAAGCCGTCTGACAGCCAGTACCACCAGGACTAGCCTTCGCTCCATTGTTGATGCTAATTTTTTGAAACGGGAAAGTGAGCAGCAACACCATACATGGGCATCACTGATTAATGCACAATACGACAGATAATCTAAAGTGTCTCCTGCAATAGCGAAAACAGTAGCACTTTACTTGGGACAGTAGAAAAGCAAGCCATAAAATATAGCCATGCAATCTATATCTACCACAAGACATACGTATGCATATAACTTAACACACCGTGTCAAAGGACGAGAAAAAGGAAATCCCACAACGTGACAAAGAACCACCAAGCTTTCAAAGTTTTCAAATCTCCCATTGTGGCTTTATTTCCTTCCAAAAGTTGGTCTCTCTCTACTTTATTACACGCTCGATTGTATTAGCGAAAATATTATGTCCCAAAGAAGCTACACACATTGTACTCTCACACTCCATTACTATTACTCAAGCATGTACATAGCGTTGCTAGTACAACTGAACAGAGACAATACAGTATTTTGTACGTACTCATAATTGTGTACACTTTCAACCAACTGCTCCGAACTTGTACGCATTTGCAAAGCGACTAGAATTGGTAGAGAATGAAAACGTACGTCAAAACGATGCTAATGACCTATACACGAAGAATAATTCATTAATATACGGAAAACCTTTACAGAACATAACTAGTAAGAAAACTAACGAAACGTACCCTTAGCAGTAAAGGCTTGCCGATAGTGAAAAACCCATGTCCCGATAGAACAGGTTGTAACGTCTGGAACTGCAACAAAACGTACGTAATTTGCTGTGGGCTTTTCAAAACATTCTCAGACGGAATTTCAGCCAACGTTCTGACTATCTTTGCTGCCTATAACAACCATTTCCAATTAGAGAGTTATCCTTTAGCCCTTGGATTCGACGGAAAAAGTACCGCATCGCTGAGGAAATCGGAAGCAATACACACGCAAGCCATACGAATTAAATGCTCGGATGTATATAAAACAATTACTCCCACAGTTTGACCGTTCGTCGTGTCGGTCGCCGACGCTATTCGCAATGTATGGAAAACTCCCATGCATAATGTCAAACAGGAGGCTAAGATAAGCAAAAAGTTCAGCGAGGAAAACCTCATTTGTAGCTGGTTGAATAATTTGATGACTCGCAGGTAACGATTGCGATGGGTCTCTAAACCCACACAATGGATGTCCCCTTGGATTGCACGTAAAATCGAATCTAGCTGGAATCCGAGGCTTACGACAAGGAAGCAAAATGTATAGCTGACAAGCATGGGATAAAGGCAGGTCAAATTGATCAAAACACTTAATATGCTGCGATAAAGCGGTGGATATTCTAATTGGCAACCTGGATGCCCCTTCGATGTCAGCGCATTTAAAACTGCCACACTACAGACCTTAAGAGACATCCGTTAGTTATCAAAAGACTTGATTGGAAAAGAGAATTACCGTCAACACCATGTAAACAAGGCATATCCTAGATGCCTTCCTAGTGAACTGTTTAGCCTTGCCAGCAAAAATTGACTCGTCGTCAAATTTACGGAATAGACGGTTGAACTTTTTGATGTTCCAAAGTACGTAAATATGAATTCCACAGGTGGTGGCAAAAAATATTGTATAGTCTAACAGATCACCTACGACGGATACGAAAGTGCCAGATCCAGCGAAGTTACAGTAATAGAAACTCAATGCGTAAGCTATAGTCGCAACAGAATCAACCACGAGGCAAAAGATGCAATGGACATTGAACAGGCTTGTTCGGTTGCAGTTCAGAGGAAAGCCCATCAAGTAGCAAAAACATAGCCACCATTTAAGAGAACTTTGCAACATATTCGGGAAAGTTGTTGCTGGTTGAGACGAGAGCGACGGATTAAGGTTATAAAGCTTATCGTCACCAATGGTGTGTACACGAGACATGCTTGGAGCGAAACCACGGTACGACTACGGATAAACCAGCTTCAGATTGACCCCGAAAGAGCAGTACAAGGATGTCTTTTGTCAGAGACGAAACCGCATCTAACTTTTGACAAGGTAGACGACACCCACTGTTTTGGTCGCCTCTTTGCCTTGTCGTCCGATAGGGTGTGTAAAGAGATTGGGTAGTAAAAAGTCAACTCGCTAGCATTTTAATGATGTGTGTCAAGTCGAAACTTCCGAAACACACCTGAAGAGGAAAACAAGCACTGGGTGAGGTAAACTTAGGTATTCAAGATAATTACGTTATTTTTGTACGAATTTTTATTCCAACTGAAGCTACACTACAGTTTGGAAAAACAAGAAGATGATAGTTACAGAATGCATTGGTTTTATAACGTTTACTACTAAAAGCATAAAACGTTCGACAGTAACATTCTTTTTTATGGGTGGAGGATGGCTCGTTTCGTGCATATAGTGACCAGCCTGTCTTCTCCGAATATCACGAAACACAGCTAAGTCAGGAGGAACATAACATTCCCGTGCTCCTTATGCGATAGGGAAGAATCCAGGGAGAAGATGTTCATAGAGGTCCACATCCACATCCAAAAAGACGCAGAAAATAACGTTTTTCACCTTCAATTATAGTTTAGCTTAGCTATTTTTTCAGCATTTCATTGAGAAGCACAAGACATGATAATATTACGTTCTTGGGATGTGATCGCAGAAAGTCACGAACGGTTGATATGGCGACAGGGGCTGCTTCGGCATTGGGATATCCTACAGAAACTCAATAAATTAGTATAATAAGCTTAGGGGTTGCATGCTGCACTGTAACCAAGCGAGGGTTAATGCCATTTACCGTAGATTCCAGTCGAGATACAAGGAAAGGCCTATAAAGAAATTTGTAATTTCCCCTTGTTTATATAGGAATGACTCTTTCAAATATACGTACGATTGAACTAAAGCCCTGCTTATCAGCGAGCTCAAGTGAATTGCTATAGCAAGAAGCTAGCAATTCCGGTTGTTTGCCAACTGGCCCAACGGTATGGATGATATCTAAAAAGATAGAACAAGTGATTACACATTCATCTGAGCAATTAAACTTAATTACGTTTCGCTGGCAGCCTATATCCTCCGGTGACCTTGGCTTCTCCAACATGACAACCATCCAAGCCCCTGCACTCATTTTGCAGCTCTGGACCTGCTGCTCTATGAATAGCTCCGTCAACTAAATAGAAGAATCTTTTGTTAATTAGTTCAATAACAATAAGTAACTGTAAAAAAAGGCATTACATACCTCCTCCTCCTTTAACAAGGCTTTGGTTGGCAGCATTGACAATAGCATCAACTTCCAGACAGGTCAAATCTCCCTTCCAAAGTGAGATATGTTTAGCAAGCTTAGCGTCTTCTGCAGTCGCAGATAAGTCTTTCTGCGACGCATTGGAGACCTTTTCGTATATATGTTTTGTTTTGGCATATTCCGGCCAATTTGGGACGTGGTCCAAGGTGACATAACGACTTCCACATAAATAGTTGCGTCGTTTTTCTTCCAGGCTCATAGACATAAATTTCTCTAGTAGAATTAAAGACAAACGCAGGCAATCAGTATCAGACAGGATAGTTTCAACCTAAAGTAGTCATACCTTTGGGCCCTTTGTTCTCCTCGTGATGTCCAGCAACCGTTGACATTTTGGGTGGATTAAACGACAGGTTTGAGGTCAGTGTGACATCAAGGGAGTAAGTAAACAAAGGACGGATCTCGGTAAAATACGTTCGCGTCAAAGCAATCGCTGGGAGATCGCGTTTTACTAATTTACCAAGTACTTGTCGTGCACAAGTTGCCACTTGCAAAATTGACTGTGGTTTTACACACACCATAGCTACAATTTTAAATTTCTTTGCTGCCTACAAAACCGGCAACCTCTTTCTACGGTTCAGGCCAGACACGACGACGGTCACGTCCTTCAGTTCGCACTGTCTATTCCAGTCACGTACACAAAGCAAAGTCAGCCCCAGGCGGCTGGCTAATGCGAATTGGAACCCGGTTAAATCGTGTATAGCGATACACTCCCCAAACGACTTTGCATATAGTATTATAAGCGGGTAGTCATACAAATCGTCCACAAGCCAATTGAAACGAATAGCAAATGTTTATTTTTGTTTATAACGAACATTTCTTTGCCTTAGTTCAAATAAATTCAATCAGAACCCGAGGTGCATTTGATAAAAATCGCCAATATATTCTAACAAAATTAATGGACCATTAAGCTATTTGTACCTCCGCGTCGAGTCATGACGCTACTGTTCCCCTCCAAAGTGCAACGAAAAATTGCTTCTCAGAAAATCCCTGAACCAAATCTAACCTACCGTAAGCTACCCTAACTTAGGACTAGAAAACCATGAAGTTGCACTTGAACGGGGAACAGCAGCGCCATGAACTACCATATATATACTTATCAACAGATTTTGCAACATTCTGATGCCGTGCACTTTATACGTACCAAAGCTAACGAAATTGCACCCGCATTCAAAGTAACTGAGAGCAAGAATGTCAACTTCGGAACATCTGAGGGTTGACCAAAGCTGCAAAGCACTATGAGAATACAAAAGTAGTTCTTTACTCTCCTACAGTCGTCCAGGATAATCATGAATAATTTGTGCACTTTTGTCAGTATAGCACGTTCACTAGCAGATCTTCTGCACAAGCGAATTTTGTCGAATCATTAGCCAACTTTTCCTGAAAGCTGAACCAGCACGACATTAAAAACAGTTAATGTACGAAAAATGTAAATTAAGTGAGAATTATACAAGTACCAACTACTTCAGTTATTCATTCGTCAGTCCGTACATTACTTTTCCATGTTTCCATGTACAAGAAATGTACGGTGTATTTGAGAGTACCGACAGTTGTATGTACACAGGAATGAATCAAAAGCCCCAAAACGAAATTAAACAAAAGTAAATAATATAAAAATGGTACATCTTTCCTAAATAGACACTTTTTGTTCTACCTCATCTCTTGAAGCCAATCCCCAAATAAATAAATTTTAAAAAAATCGCACTCTTTTTTCTTTTCACGCTTCTTAATTCCTCGTCTTCTTGGTATTTTTTGTCATTTTTTTTACTAGGTGGGATTCGGGATTTCAGTTTTAACGGAGACTACATAGTCATTTCGTTTTTTCCAAGACCAATCTCTAGCAAGTGCTGTGAATTGGTGAAAAAAAAAAGTGCATGGTCTCTTTTTTTCTACGGTAATCTTTCATCTATCCATCACATTCTTTTTTAAAGAGGACCAAGTCCAGCGCAATAAACAGAAAGAGGATTACAGCACAAATAAAGCACTAAGGCAAGGGGGTTGTTAGAATGAATAAACCAACCAAAAACTTTCTTGGCGAGTGTGAAATGGATGGATTTAACCAAAAAAAACAAAAAAAAAACTGGGCTTTCACAGCATATTTTGTTTCGTGCCAAATCAAGACGTCCGTCTAAAGGGGCCACAAATTCTATAACAGAATTATGTCAATCCGGACTCTCTCCTTTCCGGTTGGGAGAGAAACATGGGTAGAACAAAAATAGAGAAGGGCTATCTACAGCAACACCACTGCGTTCAGTACAGGTAATAATAATAATGATAATAAATGGATAATAGGCAGCCATGTAGAGTGGGTAATCAGCGAACTTCGAAATCCTGGCAACCCTTCTCTTTTTTTTCGAAGCATTTTTTTCTTTTTTTTTCGCAATATTCCTGTCTCTAGGAATACACATCTTCAAGAAAATTACAATCTAAATTGCAACCTGTCTAGGCTATACTTCACAAGGACAATTTGGCTTCTCAACAAACAAAAAACACATTTGCCTTGCTGTTCCTTTTGTTCTGTCTTGTATAGTCTTCCCCTAACGGCTCTCGTGACATGCAAACCACACAATTGCCTAAACGTTCGTTTTTGGGCTAATTTTGTTTTGTTTTTCTATTTCACAAATCTTCTTTCCCCTTTCGCGCCATTTTCTCTTCCTTCGAGGTTGCGCAAAATCTTAGGAAAAAGCATATTGTCTTCTTTACCTACCCATATAAACCACTTTCTGTCCTTTGAATCATCTTGCACACGAGGAAATATAACCAGCACCCAAAAGGATTTCATTCAGCTCCAGCGGTACAGTTAGTTCAACTTTTGTTCCCTCTTAAATTCTTTCACTCTGCCAGGGAAGAGGTCGTCATAAGATACTACACAAACACTCCTCATCTTGCATCTTAATTTCGTTTTCACTCGTAAGTCCACTCCAGATTTCCAAAAACAACCAAAAAATTTCTTTAAAAAAAAACGATAATTTCTTTTACGAACTCGAAACCTTTTCTTTCTGTTTTAGTCCCGTACAGGAATGGCTGGTAGCTTCCTGCCGGTACTTTTCCTCATGACACTAACGGGAAGCGTCGTTTGCTGTTTCGTGGATTGTTGTTGATGTTGCAGGCGGTGTCGAGTCGCTAAACGATTTAATGCGGCTTCCCACTCGATATGCGACGGCGACGTCTCGTCTTCCAGTGAAGAATCATCGTCGTCGTCACACTCAGCAAAGTCAAAGTCGACCTCCCCGGTGCCATGGATCACGGGTAGTCAGAGTTTGAGTTCGTTGGCAATCTTGGAGGCGATGTTTTTGAAGCCGATGGAGGTTCCCGAGATCCGCTTGAAGCGAACCCCGTTGAGAGAGAGCCTCGGCAATTTGCACACTTCGATCTCCCACTGAACCAAGGAGTCGGTGTTGGGGTCCCCGTGGACGCACAGGAGCAAAAACCTTTCCCGTTGCTCGTAGTCGCAGTTGTTGGCGTCAAGAACCTAGAGCAAACAGCACTTTAATTAGCACCCTTTTTCTTTGCCCCAATTTGCTAAGGCTCCAGTGAACAAAATGGACATGAAGAGACTGATTATAAAAAGACGGGGCCTTCATGAAATAACACAGTAATAAATACACAAAAGCAAGCCTCATGCAAGCTCCACTACTACAACATCAAGCCAGCCACTGTTATGAAGAAATCATGACAGAAATGTACTTTCTTAGAAGAGGAAAGCAGAAACGGTGCAGACATGCTTGTTGTGTTACAAATCACAAGAAATCCAAATCATTCGGAAAGTTTTGAAGACATGCAGAGCACTCCAAACAGTTAATTTTGACCTACTAAATGAGGCACACAACCAGCTACTTCAGCCCTTTGCTATGGGACTTTCGGAGAGACTATGATGGAAACCTGCCCGGCATTTTGTTGAAATGACAAATTTCCTTGACAAAACCTCACTTCTAAGGCTAAAAAAAAAGGGGGGGGGGAGGGCGACTCCGCGTACTCGGTTTTGAGTACTACAAGGAACAAACAAAACTACAACAGTGGTGACGAAAAAAATCGTTGCCCATGAGCCGGAAGGTTAGTCCCTACAGTCCCACAACAAAGGGAGGGGGCGGGGCGTCAAACTATAACAACGCAAGGTTGAAGGAAAGCAAACATCGGGAGGGATCACATGTTACAGAGATTAGTAAAAGGTAAAGATAGCAGGTTTCTCGTTTTTTCGAATGTCCCATCACCGCCAAGCTTTTCTACAGTCCCTCTATCTTTTGTTTGCAGATAATGATAGAAAAAGAGCAATAAAAAACCGTAAGCAAAGCCGTTTGTTTACAAGCCAAGAAAAAAATTCACAATGGCCCGAGTCTCAAGTTTTTTGCTATAATGCTTTAACTTTCTTCAGTTTTACGTGAATAAGTGTAGTTTTTATAGCGTGGTGCTTGGGTTTTTCTTAAGAATCGGCTACCTTGCGGATTTCCATCATAATTTCATTGGGATCTCTGGAGGAGGTGGTCTTCATGCTCCATGTGAAGCGGAGGGAGCGGGGCTTCACCTGGTCGTCATTTACATTACTACTGAAAAAACCGGGAAGAAGAACAAAAAAGTCCACCACACGGCTCAAACGTTTGATTCAAACAGCGTTACAATGCGTAATAATGTTCCCTAACACCCTTACTTCCCTTTCTAAAAACCTTAACACGGCCCTACTCTTTTGGTCTAATTTTGGTTCAAAAACACCCCAACATATCACCTTTAAACTTGCGTTAACCTTATTTCCACGATCAAAGGTCAAATAAGTTTCTGTAAACAAAAAATAGAAAAAATTTGGGTTCATGCACACAAAAATGACTACAAGACTGTTTCGGTACTGGACTTTTGAACTCCTTCGTCAAACAGTGCACGATTACAACAGCCCTTTTTCTGTAGGTTTCAAAATCCCCTCACCTTTAACATCATACACATAAGGAAAAAAAATACTGGGTTAATAAATTGACGTAAATCCGTACCCAAATCCCCAAGCCAAATAAGCTCAAAAAGCTTAAACCGAACAAGGAATAAGGACACTTACCGCTTCGAAAACCGTGTGTGTAGTTTTTGAAAAAAGGAGGTTCGACCGGGCAAGCCCAGCGCGGAAGCATCTCCGCTAACGCCACCCACTGGCGCCATTGCTCCGCCGCCATACGTTGCAGCTTGGTTGCGAGTTCGATTTTGGCCCGAGTGGAAAGTAGAACGACTTGGCACATTACGTGGGAACGGACCCGATACCACCGAACGACCGCCCACTCCACCTGACGATACTGTACTGCCTGGTACAGGACTGGGAGTCAAAGCGCCACGACCACTACAGAAAAATAAAGAAACACGCAAATTAAATCAAGCAAAAATAAAGATAATTAACCACAGCACAGATCCCCTCCACTATAACGAAATAAACCTTCCCGTCAACACAACGCTAACTTTTAGTACATAACCTCCAGTGAGCGAGGAGCAATGGAGAGAGGAAATATTTACACCTAATTCCAAAGCCAAAGTGTCATGCACAATCGTTGGAATTCTAAGAGATACCCATGTTGGACATTTGTCTTTTCCCCCTTAAATGTTTGGCGACGTGGTGATCTTTTGAGACGCGGGGTAAAGGGACAAGATTGGTTTGTTAGTTTGGTTAAAGTATACCTGGACCGAAGATTTTCAAGAGAAGTTTCCTTTGTGGAACCTATGTTCGAATCATGTTTGGCGCTGCTATTCGAAGCCCCAGAGCTGGTTGACATGGAGGCAGATTTGACGTGTCCTTTGAGTGGGCGTGGCAGCAAAGACCCCACTGTGGGTGTAGAGGAATCCGCCGAGGCGCTAAGCAGCCGCACAGCAAAATGACACACGGCAAGGGGGTATTAGAGAGCTAGGGTTAGTACAAGAGAATGCTTTTTTTTCGAGGACGCCACACGCAAGTCCAAAAGTCATAGCGGGACAAGACGACAGAATACATTACAACACCCGATCCAAAGCGCTTATCACAACATCACTATACCAACATTCCCAAACTAGCAGAACCCAAATAAACAGCACCAACACATTAGTTGAGCTCTTAGAAACTGCTTCAACAAAAAACAAACAAAAAAGAAGCGGAAATGCGGAAAAGCTTATGGGATTATGTTCGTTGGTGACGTATTTTTTTTTACCTTTCGAGTTCACGAACCCTTTTAAACCTTGAGCCATAACTCAAACGTGCACTGCATAAAACATGCCCATCGAGTAATGCGGGTAGAGAATAAAAAGCCTTACGAGACTAAGTAAAGATCGGAAACAGTCTTACCTAGCAGCGTCGGATCCTCCAGCCAAGGCGTTCGTTTTCTCGTTGGAACCTGCCTTAGCTTCATAGGCAATGGTTGAGCGACGTCCCACGGACCCGCCTGTTCCTACACGGTTAGCAGCCATGGTATTGGATTTGGTGAGTGTACGCGGTTTGCTTAATACTGAACTAGGACTAGCACTTGGCGCACCGGCAGCACCTGAAAAAAAAATAGATTGGTTAAAGCTAATTCGCATTTAAAAACAATCATATATTTCGGTTTTCATCAAGTACTCATTGAAAAAAAAATACAGTAGATGCCCCTTGTTGTGATCATGTTTGTCAAGTGAATATTGATTGTATTAAGCGGAGATTCTAATAATAGAAAATCGGAAATATGCTTGTTCAAACCAAAGAAACAAAGCATCGTCTACTTGTTGACACTTTCCCACACGTTTCCTTTTTCCAGATTCACTACACCCACTATGGTATAATTTGTAACGCTTTTTCAACAATACGGCCGCTTCCTGTGTGGCAAATCTTTTAAATTTAACTTGTCATAAGTGTCCATGAGCCGCAACTTCTCTTTTACATTTATATCAACTCTTTTCTTGTTCGTCGCCATTTTTCTATAACCATATCTCTAAAACACAGCTAACACTGCGTGTTTGAACCCTACTCCTACGCTTAGGTAGGGTTCCCAACACGTATTCCTTCTAATTTTCCCAGTCAATAAAAGGAACTGGCCATTCAATTGAATAACCTGCAAATTTAATTGACTGGTGAGTTTAGAAGGAATTTCCAGCTAAGCCTAGTTGCTGTAAATAGTAGTAGTAGTAGTAGTGGGCTGGAAATGACAGGATTGGTCAAAACGACGTAAAAGCAATGTCATTGATCAGTGCGCAAAGTCCACGTAGCAATCACTACTGTAGTTTCGTTTCTGTATATGTGAAGATTCTTTTGGAATTGATTCTAATATCCAAAAGTGTGATTATAATGTGATTACAACGATTCAAATGCTACGAAATTTATCTTTTTGAAACGGCCCTTTAAATTTGATTCCATAAATCATCTGATTCTAATAACTAGTTATCAAATTAAGCGGCATCTAATGTATATATTTTCATGAAGTACTCATTAAAAAAAAAAAAAGTAAAAATTCAATCTAGAAGTATGATACACGACTTACCCACGCCTTCCGAGTTGGCATTTGTAGCATTCTTTACGGCAGCCGGAGAAGACAACCCTCGCTGGGCAGCCTGACCAGCTAATCTAGGCGAGTTTTCTTTGATCGTTGCCGGGTCCAAAGTGTGTTGTCTGCGGAAAATGGCAGTGCCTGCTGCCGGTGCTGCAGCATGGTTGGTTCCTGCGGCCGGCGATGCAGTCGCATTGGTTCCTTTAAGAAGGAAAATGTATAAATAAAAAGATCCCAAAATGAAAGTAAGCTCTCCATTGTAACAAACTAATGAATGCAAGGGATAACCGTAACGAAGGTTTGTTTCTTATATAAAAAATAATAATAAAAAAAGTGATTCAACGCCACACGATGTGCGGGTGATATACTGATGCCGTCCAAGAAAGATGGAAACAGGCGCACTAGTCAGTGTGTTGTGTAGCAGCTGGGGTGGGCGGGGCACAAGAGGGCAAACGAGATTTGACAAACACAAGGTTTTCTTTCTTCTTCTTTTTTGCAAAGCTCACATGCAAAATAACCGGTGAGAGCAGGAAAGATTTAAAAGGACTGATGAAAAATGTTTTATGGAGGAATGTCAACCAGAAAGAACAAAAATAAAATAAAAATAAAAGGTGAAACAGAGTCAAAGCAGCCCGTATCCGCACCCCCTGGCTTCTCCACAGCAGATGGAGTAGAAGTCGCACCAGTAGCTGCATCATTGGACTCACGAGTGGCAGCCGTGCTGTTAACTGCAGCATCTCGCGTTTCGCCGCCAGAAGAGGCCCTTCGACCGGGTTTGGCAGAGGAGGCTGATATGGAACGCGTTACACGTGAATGCGACGAGGAAGAGGCATTCGTACCGGGCGTGGAAGTAGCATTCGGAGCACCAGCATGTGATCCAATATTGGCCAGCGCATCCACCCGTGGTTGGGGCAAATTCCGCAGGGACAAAGAGCTGCCGGATCGCGATCCGTCACTTTCCAACTGCAAAATAAGATCATCCGAAAAGTATTAACACTGGATTCCCACAAGTCCATGCCATATATCTATCTTTCGATAAAAAAAAAAATCTGGCGCAACTTACATCCGTCGAGCGTCTGCCCAGCAATAAGTATGTGGCAAAGGCGTCGTCGTATTTCATGGACTTGAGGCTCTCTTCAATGTCCGCACGATTATAGCCCATCCCCACGAGGATATCTATTCGTTTTGGATCCGAGTAATCCACCTCGGGTTCGATATACGGCTTCAATTCCTCTTCTTCATGACCCATGTTCATCCATCGGTCTTTCATAATGGTCTAACAAGACAGAAAACAAAAGCCAAAGGTTAGCTCTTGGCAACAACGGAACAGGGAACGTCAAAAGAAAAGACACAAAGGGAAAGGGGGGTGTGGAGAATGGAAACAAGACTTACTTCTAAGGATGCCCGTTTAGCCGGGTTGAGCACAAGGAATTTCTTCAATAAGTTTTCACAGTCTGTAGACATATAAAAGGGAATTCGGTATTTGCCCCGTAATACTCTCTCCCTTAATTCTCGTAACGTGGAGCCGTCAAAAGGTAAGGATCCACTGACAAGCGTATACAAGATCACGCCCAGGGACCAGACATCGACTTCTGGGCCGTCGTACTTCTTTCCTGTAACCATAATTTGGTTATTTCCTGAGATTCTTATTCTTATTTGAAATTAATATTATTCTAACTTAAGTTTCCATGCTATAATGCATTATCTTGTAGCGCGTTTCACTGGCTGCACTGGTGCAATACTTGTTACAGCGTGTAAAGATATGCATGTTTGACACACCGAGTGCAAAAAGTTTTGCACTAGTGCAGTCAGTGGAACGCGCTATAACGCGACTTTTTTTTTAAATACCTTGGAATAATTCGGGGGCTGCATAAGGTGGGCTACCACAGAAAGTGTCTAGTTTATTGCCAGGAGTAAATTCGTTGCTAAAACCAAAATCTGCAATCTTTATATTCATTTCACTATCCAGTAATAGATTTTCCGCCTAAAAAGAAACAAATGTATCAACGTTAGAAAAAAAAAAAGATACTAAGCTTCCGCCCCAATTTCTTACTTTCAAATCTCGATGAATGATTTTCTTTTGATGGCAGTACTGAACAGCGGAGACTATTTGCCGAAACTTGGCTCGTGCTTCCTTCTCCTTCATCCTTCCGTGCAGCACCAAATAATCAAAGACTTCGCCTCCACTGGCGTACTCCATGACCAGGTACAGCGTTTTCTCCGTCTCGATAACTTGGAACAATTTGACTATGTTGGGATGGTCTAGGATCTTCATGATCCTAACTTCGCGAAACAACTTTTGCAGGCTTCCTTGGTTTAGCTGAGTCTTGTCGATAATTTTGATAGCCACCTATTGCCAAGAAACATAAATTCACCCTATTAGCAAACTCCACAAAAATAACAAAAAAATTTCGCAAAGTGCGTTAAGGATATCGCAGCTGAACAAAATACTGATAGCCCTTCCAGTGCCAACGTCAGAAGAAAAGCTAATCGGTGCGAGGAAACCTTAAAAAAAAAACGCAATCAACTTTGTTTAGGTTACAATATCTCATTTTGCGTTACACAAAAGGCTATTGCACCTTTTGTTTAGAAGTGAACGTAAAACAGTGGAAAACACACAAAAATACAAAAAAGAACTAACAAACCTCTTTTCCTGTGGGGATATGTTTGGCAAGCTTGACTTTTGCAAAGTTTCCTTTGCCAATAGTCTTGAGGAGCCGATATTTGCCAATATGTGGTTCTTCGGAGGTTCGGCGCGATGAGCCTCTGCCCGACGAAGTTCCTCCTCCACCTTCAGACCCCTAGAAATTAAAACAACCAAAAAACCCGTCACTTAATAAACATATACAAACTTTTCTCGGTATCGCCACGCTTATCAGAAGCAATTATTCATTATCATGAACCGTCTTACGGTTTTTCCACCCAGACAGGACTTGCTCCTGATCAGTTTCAACACTCGCATGTATACCTCTCATTATTTAACGAACTTGAATTCTCGGCACTTCTATTAATCGAGGTAAACCTATGCAGCATCCGAGGATCCTTGCCAAGTCCGCTTTTTTTTACACGTCACTGTGCCAAAGGGCCATATACATTCCACAGACGGCCTTGGAAAGGGCACCTGAGACTACTCCTTTCCACTACATATATGGTTACCCCCTCAAGGCATAAACATTCTAGGGTTCCCAATGTTCGGACCACTGCCAGCATCCCTATTTGCCTTATCAAGCCTATCCAACCCAGTACTGTATTTTCCTCACTAGCAAGGTCAAAATGTTAGTTTCTGTTAAAAATTGTCTACAAAATAAAAATTGGTTCGCCTTTTTTGGTGAGGTTTCAATCTTTTGCAATAGAAAAAAGGTTTCCAGATCTTTCAGGGACTATAAATGCCGTCAACAGATGCATAAAGACGAAAAATCCCATCTAAAACTTACTGAAAAATATTTACACTAATTACACAAAAAAGAAATTAACTTTCATTAAACTGTTAAATGTTCCGCTAGCTTTTACTTCAGGGAAGGCTACACAACACAATGGGAGCCATGCCATACGTGAAGATTATTTTATTATGTTTTCTAATACTATTTTTGTTTAAATGGCACATTGCCTACTACGCTTTGAGCTTTTCTTAATACATTCCTAATTTGATTGACTTTCTGACGCAACCAATCAAGCAAAATCAACTTTCATGATTATCGCCCAGATTTAGGTCAGCAACACGATCCATTCTCACGAGCCAGTGAGCAGAATCGTGTTGGGGTATTGTTTCTAATAGCCTAGTACCAACTCTGCGTTCATGTACATTACGTTATCATCCTACCACGTGGACTGGACTCATTTACAACTGGTAAGTAGCCACACCTCACAGATCAATACACGCCAACCATCCCTTGATGCTTCCCAGAAAAAGACGAAAAATTCAGCGACCCTTTCTTGGAACAGGACCCAAACCATCCCCAAGAAAAGAAAAATAGTGCCATAAAAATTTTAGGGAAAAGCAAACAGACAAAGATACTCGACGACGCGTTAGATTTTTTTTTTACTACGTTTACTTAACGGGAGTCGACTAAAGTGGCACGAGAGTCGTTAGATTATACTTTTCTAACATACTGCCGCCTACCTCCTCCCCCCCCCCCCCCCCCTCCTCCTGCTTGCAATTCCTTTAGGATTCAATTTTTTTTCAAATTCTCGTTTTTACCCCCTAGGAGAAACAAAAACATCTCGTTTTCGGACCGTTTCTACCTTCATCTTCCAAAGTGTGCTAGAAGACTTTAGTACGAGGCTCTGCAAGCAAACGCAAAGAGCTACGGAAATCAATACAGGGAATAGAGAGAGAGGAAAAGCTCGTCCTACCCAGCGAACATTCACCCTTTCGCTCCTACCATTCATGAACCTTATCCATCTTGGGAGCAATCATTCTGGAGTAAAAGTAATCGGTAAAAATCTCTCATGCTCTCATGGCATTCCCGTATTTGGCCTTGGCAAAAACGACAACGTAATTAGGAAGCCAAATAGACACTAACGAATTCTGCTAACGATCATCATTTGCGTCAGTTGAATCCTTCTGAGACATCAACCTTCAGTACACAAGTTTAAATCCTCATCCCCACCAAAAACAAAAAATGCTTGCAACTGTTAAAACCCCAAACATGGGCTTGGCCGACCTTCTTTCTACAGGTACACATACACACGACATTCGCCATATAAGCTCACGTCACTCTCTACACGGTCTCTCCGTGTGTTCCTGTTTTGTAAACCCCCAAACTAGCCTAACCCACATTCCTATGCACAAATCACTTGCTATATATGAGATGCAATTCCCTAGAATTTCACCACACACCAAGGAATACCCCAACAAATATTTTGATTTGAAGAAAAAATAAATTTCCAAATACTTACAGGTCGGAGTGGCGTCTTGACTGGGGTCGTTTTGGCCTGCAAGATAGGAATGGTGAAAACGAATTAAAGTCATGTTTCTTTTGAATCTTTGAACATATTTTTGACTGTCTTTGTAGGGCATAAACAATATAAACATAGAACGTAAATACGATCAGAAGAGCGTAATATTCGGAGGATTTGCAAAGATGTTGAGGAACTATACCTGCCCTGCACGATTCCCCATTCTGACAATAGCACCAGCTTGTGAAAAACGTCGATCATGTCACCCAGCCCAATTTTCACCTTCGTTTCCTCAGTTTTCGCGAAAGGATTTAGAACCAGCGTGGCTAAACTCTATCTTATCTGAATGCGTTTCTCCCAAACAGGGAGAAGTTGGGAACGTCAGTCATGGCTTTCGCTTTACAAGTGTGTTGCTCGTCAGGTCGTCACATCACATGGAAAACTGTCGGAGCGAAACAGACACTATCATGAGCGTAAACTCTCGCCTGCTGAGCTCTGTGCCTGCGTACAAACGAACGGGAACCTGCAATCTTGCTAGCGAACGTTTGCTATTCAACCATATCCAACCTGGGGTCTCTCTTTACCATAATTACACATACTCACACACACATAACATATATAAAAAAAGGTTTGGGAATTGAAGTGACAACGACTGGATTGAATGCGGTTTCCGCCGTCGAACTTGTCGACATGCAATGCAATCGACGTCTACCTCAGCAATCGCGGTTCATTGTCCTCGTCCCGAGTTTAAATTCCTACCCCCACCCCAAAAATATCAAAACACCACAAACTTTCTCTTCTTGGGCAACTTTGATCGTAATCGAAGCTACTTGGGAAACCCATTGTCAAAAACATTTCACAATCCTCACCAGATAAGCAATTCCATTCCAAATACAACAATATCGATTATACTTCCATTTCTACATAGCTTATCCCCCATTTTCTCCAACCACGACCAATTTTACTAATCCAATTATAAGCTCTACCTACCAGGTTCTTGTTACAGAATCTTTTTGCACAAAAAATAAAGCACCGACTCCGTCACGCACCATTCCCCCCTCTTGTGTTGTATAAACTATTTTTTAACCCTCTTCCATAATGACCACGAGCATGAATACTCGAGTTGCACCGTCATGCATATGCATGGCACGTATCCTCATTGTCGCACGCATATCCACAAGCCGCACCCGCTGACAATGTTACCAGGATATGGGCCATGCCTGCTCATTATTGTATTACCTATACAGTTAGAAGTACTCAATGGCAGCCTCGTGAGGTTCGAGCTAAGGTAGGGGACCTTTTCATACGACTTTTTTCTATGATTATTTTTCGTGGGGTTTACTTGAAGAGTTGTAACATACAAACTTGGGTGGATTTTCCAAGTTGAAAAGCTCTGGTTCTCACGATCGTTCTACCTTTGCTATCTCTTATTATGCTGTCGGTTTTATATGCATCCAACGGCAGAGTCCCGTTGTCTTATTACACAAGCGACAAATTCAAGTTCATATGCCCCCAGCCATGGATCCATACCTATACGCGTTGGCGAGACCACACGTTAAAGTTCCTTTCCCTAATTTTGACACTGATATAATTAATTGCAAAATAGCTTAAAACCGTTTTTCCTTTTTTGAATACTGGAAAATGAGGAAAACTTTTTTTTCCTTTCGCTCGGATTCGCATGAATGGGTATCAAATCCCATACGGTTAATGGAGTGACAAAACACACAATAAAAAAGCGATAGTTTGACGTCGTTTCAGTCCAGGAAATTTGGAACCCACTAAAAGAAAGAAAGGGACTCGCCCACTGCCTGGACTTGCCCAAACTGACCAAGAACGACAGCTTGTTTTTACCTTTAAAAAAAAAAAAAAAAAAAAAAAAACACATTATTAAACAAAAAGGATTGCGGGCAGGACGAAGTGAAGTTACTGGCTGTAGTACGATAGTTTCATTACACCAAGTGTGTTTTGTCGAGGGAGGATACTTTTGCAATTACAGTATTCGTTCCGGACTTCTGGAGTTCGGTTGGGAACCCAACCCAGTTGACATTGACAGGTGCTCGACGAATGGAAACTTTTTAAGGCCATCGATCTTATAAAAATCCTAGCTCTCATGCCAAGCTTTACGAATCATTGACCGGTTAGGCCTTTTTGTCTAGGTTCCCTGAAACAATTTAAAACTCCACGGGGGGGACTAGGCTTTTCCTATTGTTAGCCTAGCTAGCGAGCTTTCTCTAGCCAGCTACTATCTTGTTTACGTAAACAAAACTGTCATGGAAAATTGGAAGATTCTTATTTGCCTAAATGTAAGGCCACGGTTCTAAACCACAGTAAAGAGCTATAAAGCCATATACTGTATTCAGAACCTTGTTCTGGAAAGAAAAGAAAATAGCCCGGCCATCTTCTGGGAAGTCTTGTGAAGCTTGTTCGTATGTAGGAGGCTAAAAGATATGACAGAACCAGCACAGAATTAATAATTGGCTTTTGCCAACGTGAGCTGCAAGTTTCCCTCATCAGTAAGCTAGACCAACGAACCAAGATCTCGAAATAACGTTTGCATTACCGCGACTAGCTATAAAACATAAGACAGATGGGGGAGAAATAGAAGTTTGATCAGATTTTTGTTTTTACCTTAGGATTGGAGACATGGTCAGCCGGTAACGACTCGGGCACTGTTTGAAGGGTGGTACGCATGCTAGCGGACATCGTCCCACCCAACTACAAGCACCCACTGGGCGCTAAATTAGATATCCAAGAAATTTAAATGCAGTTCGGCTCATAAATCAATTCACGGATTGGCAACGAAGCCCAAGAATGAAATTCGGCCATCCACAATCCAGATTATCCCAGGGTTGACGATGGAACACTTAAACTCCACAGAGAGCAGTAAAAACTGGATGTGAAACTGGGGAAAAGAACTGGCACACGATTGGTTTACCAAGCACTTCCCACATAGCCTGGAATAGAAGGAAAAACATAGTTGATTGGCCTTTTGTACATGTCATATAGGCCTTAAGTTTTCACTCAATTCCAAAATACGGTTATATACTAAACATCATAAAACACGTCCAAATTTAGTTTACCAGACAAGTGGAAAGCAAACAAACAAGTCCAGAACCGACAAGAAGGAAGAAAACCAGCCGCTGGGAGTTACGAGACCGTTTGCAACTAATGACGAAAGATGATTCACGTATTTTCTGGAATATATTTCCACTTGAGCTTTGATTCAATCCCAGTCCTTTCTGTTCGCAGAGTAACACAACAAAGGCGCCCAGGTGCAACCAAGGCAGCTAGCAAAAGAGGCAGGGTCGGTGTCGATGCCCGTACAAAACTTGGTTAAGGAATATAAAACCCACCCCAATCAATGCTTTCAAATATCTCAAGTGAGCTCGCAGCGGCTGAAATTATAGTACAAATATAGCAAGGTAATATGAACGCATACTAATTCAATGTTTTATACCTCTAATTCAGCGTATCCTAACCGTAAGGAAGCTTCAACAATCGCACCAGGTATTCACAGCTTTCCCACCCATGTCAAGATGGCCGACTCGCAGGGTCGGGGAGAAGTCAAACTGCCTGGTGCCGGTTCGGCTTGGATCCGAATTCTGGTTAGACCGTGTGTTACACAAGTAAACCCCGCCTCACTCGGCTCCGATGGCAAGCAACAAGAAGTACCCAGCGAAGTCAGCAGCGCGCGCCGTTTGTAATGAGCCCCGCCAGGATTCCGATTGCTAACGGAAAAACTGTCCTGAGTCCGACCTTTCCTTGCTGTTTCTCACCTGACTAATTCGCCCTCGGCAACAGGCTTTGAACTCAAGAATGAAGCCAACAAGCGGGCACAGGAGCGTCGGGATGGGTTGGCGTTGATTTGTATAAAGCTAAATCAAAGGACATAAAGCCATTTGTTGTTCAAGCTGCTATCTGAAAACGAGTTTTATTGAATCCATTGTACTAAAATGCCTAATTTTTTAATGCAATATATAAGCTGAGTTAAGTAATCATAACGTACTCCATCTCGTAAGTTTTGCTACCAAGTTAGGGAATGTTTTCCTCTCGCGATTTCAAAAGATTCCTGTCGACGGTCAAGTCTATCACAATTCTGGCTGGTACTTCTGCAATCATATTTCTTTCATACATATGTGCTCATAGTAAACAGTTTTACTATTGTAAATCGTGCTGTTCAATTGCACTGATTCGATTTTTCGAAATCAGTCCACTAACAAGTTCACGTACAGCTGTATCATAAATATTGCAATAATTTTACATTTTACACTTTCCAAAAGGACGGAATCCGTGGCTCAAAAGTGAACGCAAACGGTACCAGGCTTTTCTACTGCGATTCTTGACAGGTCTTTGAATCGAAACTTTAGCAGCGCTTTGCCTCTCAAATCGGAATCCGCTTCTAATACCATATAAATTATCGTCTGAATTGAGCGGCTTTCCTGCGAAAAAGGACTAACGGGTTGTGTGTGAAAATTAAACTTACTTTTGCCCATAGATCCGGTATAACGGGCCTATGAAATAGACGGGTTCAATGGAGTGAAGTACGTAAAAGTTGCGCAAAATGCTGCTAATGTGCTACCGAAAGTTCTCGCGCTAACGGAGTAGGCCACAAAAGTGTGGCTTGCCCTTTGGGCATAACGCCAACCGAAAAAGGAATCACTCTTTGCACAGCAGTGAGATGATTCCCTATAAAATTATTGTTTTATATATGGCTTTAAAAATCAAGGTCCGAGGAAGGGAATATCGTTTAATACCGAAGGCTAAACAATCATTACAGAGAATTTGCATTTGTCATCCTTCCCTTCGCTGAACCATCTTCTTTAATAAAAATGAAATTATTATGAATGCATTAGAAAGTAAAAAGACTATAAAAAAGGTCATGGTCCCTCGGCTTAATTTTAAACCATGAGAAAAATCGTGCTCATAAAGCTGCCGGCTTTACACTTTGCTCGACTTTTAAATTAGCAACTTTTCACGAACGGAAATGAGGTCGGAAATAGGAATAGGTTGCAAGGTGCGATGCCAGACCCACAAACCTTGAAATGCTTTGCAGTGTTCGACTGCTTTACGCCAACGCCTTCCTCAGAAAGATAAATTAGTCGGAAAACGAGTTACACAATCATTTTTTGAAACAAATAGCAATCCCCATCTTGTCAATAAAGACCTGCATGCAGGGAAAGGAAGCAAGGAAAGTAATCTATAATTTTTTAGCTCCTTTCTTCATTTAAAAATCAAATAAAAAATAAGATACGGAACGGAAGCCCATCCTGCTTTTTTCCCTCTATTCCTAGACTTTACCCTTATTCTATCAAGAGAAACAGTGGTTCGCTTCAAAGCCTGACTCCGTTTTTCTCACGTCGTCGGTGGAGGAGTGGCATAATTATGAGCTTATTCATCAATCGAAAAATAGGCCAAGCGTGTTCATTGAAAACTCCAATATGCCCTTGTATCACTTACCTGTACACAGGTAAAACGGAGGGGGGATATCCTCATGGGCAGCGAAAGGTGACACGGCTGCCTAACCATTCCATGACTCACTTGTATAATGGGTACAGCGGGCAACGGCTATTCAGCGTGAATCCGCTCTTGCGCTCTCCCACTCGCTCCTACGTATACAGTTAACAACCGTAAACTACGCCAGGCGGTTTGCCGTACAATAGCAGAGCCCAAACTTGTTTGTGCTGTGTCATAAAGCCCCACTTTCAGGCTCCCATAAATGCCATAATACAGAAAAATCCATAAGAAGCTGACAAACTTCGCGAAAGTTTTTCGACTTTGTACTCGTCTGACTAAAGAAACCAACATCTCGGAACCGCACACAACTGGGACGGATTTTTTTTTAAAGAATGCGAGGTTCGCGAAAAGAAAATTAAAGAAATGCACAACTGGGTCTGGGACGGAATATGGTTTCATTCAATATACATGATTTATGGTCTACTAACATTATGCACTTTTATTGGGATGCAGTTTGCCTCTTTTGTTGTGCGGCAGCAGCCAGCCATTCATTAATTTTTTTCTTTGGTCCTAAGAAAGCTTAATTTCCTCTCAACGAAATCCCTTTCTTCTTTCTATATCTTTCACTTTACTACGGTCTTAATGTCCCTTGAGACATTATTAAAGGCGACAGCATTAGATAAATCCATCCTAAATGTAAACGTTTCTATGAAAAACGTTCAATTAACGTTCAGGTTTAATTGACTGCGGCTTTGTTGCAGCCACTGCTTAATTGCTTGGGTCCGTTCGGCTAAGCTGCGCGAATCCGAAGTCCCTTTTGAGAGTCCAGAGTCAATTGAGGAATGATTCAAGGTGCTTTCCCCCGGTAAAAAAACGGTGGGTGAAGAGTTTGGATAAGCCAATCTGAAAGGAGCTGTTAAAGTCGCTAAGATAAGTGTTACTATATCTCGATACCAAAAAACAAGCATAAAAAATGAACAAAGCTGCAGTACCAGTTGCAGGGCGCCCAATCACAGGTTCATGACGATAGCCCAATGCGGTCCAAACGTCTTGGATATTGGAATTGATTTTCTGGATGGAGTGCAGAACCGTCTGCCACTCTTGTCCTAAAGTAAAACCCATTCCGTTACGTTCCCATTTGCTATGCCCAAGGGAAACTGATGAATCCCATTTTACCATTGTCAGGAACTCCACTGCACACAGAACTGCTTACGCCAGACGTGGCCGTATCGGACAAGTCCCCAATATCGTCAAAGTTTAATTTAGACTTGGAACGTTTCGCCTAAAAAGAATGTTCCCAATATTAATGAATTGTCGAGCGCCTTTTAAGAGTTGCGGGAAGGACGTAATTACCGTCCGCTTGAGATAACTTCTCAAGTCGGTTCGACTCATTTGGCCTAAAGTTGAGCAAAGTCCTCTTTGACGTCGCAGAAACGCTTCCGCCCTTAGCACCGGATCTGGATAATGGCATCGATCCCCATCACGGACGTGACCTATTGGAAGAGAACCGGCGAATCAGCATAAGAATTTCAGATAACTCAATCATTTTCCTCATTTCCATGAAATAACAGTCGCGTAATAAAAATTTTCAGTCCCGTCTACCTTAGCTTAATGATGGGAAAGAATCACAGATGGTATCGAAGTTTGATATTGTTTTGCCGACGCCTTGCGTAAGAAAGTAAAAAAGGAATAGATAGCTAATGGCCCGCAAATTTTCTACGTTTGTTTTGCTTCTGGAAAACATAATTTGTCACCACAGTTTGCTGCAGCAGCACAATTTCCTAAATCAAGTCGTCAAACTTTCGATTGTTGAAAAGATTTATCGAAAACTTCTTGTCAGATTTGAAAGAAATTTAAAACAGAAGTTTTCTTTTCTTAGCAGCTAATGCATAACCAAAAGAAGATTTTTAAGGCACGTATTTCTCATAGTTGCAAACTTGATTTGCATATTGCTAATTCATTGCTCACTGGAAAACATTGTGCTTTGGTTGTACACTACCTGTTAACAAGCCCAGGGGTTACTGTCAACGACTTTCTTCATGAAATGTACTGGTTTTCTCAAAAACTTGTTCCAAAATTCCCCCCGCTAACTGCCGCTACCAAGCTAAGGTATAAGGGAGCCTTAATAACTCACTTGTATGAATCTTGGATGATGACGCACGTGGTGGCGAGGCCTTGCGATAAGCATGTGAACGACTGTAATCGTTGGTGCGTAAGCTAGACACGGACCGACTACGCGTCCTGGCTCTCTGAACTCGAGCTTGCTCAGGATACTCCAATATCTCACTGCAAGATTCGTCCGAAGACGACGAAAAAGAAGCCGAAGGCGGAGAATGGGAAGGAGAAGGACTCGACGCTTGTTGCTGACGTACAACGTTGGTTATTTTCAGATCCTTTGTACGATTGTTATGTGTATTTTTCTCTCCACGCCTAAATTTACTCATTCCCGGCTCGGCGGCGGACGAATCTGACAACCCTTCATTCACGAAAAGTCCTTTGTCTTGCTTCTGTGTCTGCGTGGTCCGTATCACTCTCTTCAAGCGTCCGTACTTTTCTCTCAGCTTGTCGTAGTTGTTACGCTCGGCTTTCAGCGTTCCATTCTTGAGTGAAGCCAACTGCGCTTCCAAAACTTCCATCTTACCTCGGAAGCTGTCGCACTGGCAATTAGGTTTCTGAGTCTGGCTACCTTCTTCAGGCAACCGGCCGTCACTCTTATCAGGCGACGGTCTACATTCCACGTTCCTAACCGCATTCGTGTCGCGTTCTTTCAGCATTTGAACCTCTTCCACATTGGCGCTCGCTAATTCTTCGCGTTGCAGCTTTAATCTATCCGAAAACTCGCCCCTGAGCTTGTCTAATTCGTTTTGTACAGTTTGGCCTTGTAGAATTTCCTCCGCCTGCAGTTTTTCTTGGATTTGGCGTTGCCAAGACTCTCTGGCCTGCGTAAGTTGTTCTTCCGCGGTTTTCCGCACGACTGCGATTTCCGCATCCAACCAATTTTGCCACTTGGCTTGTTCCAGTTTCAACTGATCTTCCACGACCTTCTTTTCGTCCGCCAGAGCTGTTTCTAGCCATGATTGCAGATGGCTCCTTTTATCTCGCAACGTCTTTTCAGTATCTTGCTCTAGTTGCTTCAGTTCGCCCGCCAAGGTCTCTATCTGCTTTCGCTTTTCTTCTTGGACACGTTGCTCCGTCTGGGCTTCAATGGACCGAATTTCTCGCTCCAGGCACGTGCGAGCGTCTTCTGCTTTGGCTGCTAGGGAGCTTTCCATAGCTTCAAATCTGGGGCGAAATTCGTCTTCTAACGATTTGCGTGACGTTTTTAGCTGGTCCTCTGCATCTTTCTTCAGTTTCGCCGTCTCTTCCGCAAGCCAAGTTTGCAGCTGCAGTTTTTCTCTCGCCAGTTCTTCTTCAGCCTTCTGCTTCATCACTGCTGCCGATTCATCGCACTTTTTATCCACACTCGCCAGGGTTAAACCCGTTTCAGTCATAGTACTCGAACCAACGGGCCCATACAGACTAGACAGCTCAATAATCGGAGCTGGGGAAATAGGTTTCACGTCAGGACCGTTTTGACTCGGTTTTAGGACGCTAGCATCACCCAGGAAACCTGAATGGGAATGAGATACGCTCAGTAAGATTATACAGTATGTACTAACGTATCAGATTAGATCGCTTACCAAGTAGATCGTCGTCTGCGTAACCAGAGCTGTGGGGCTGAGATTCCGATTCTGAGAGCGAAATTTCTTCTTCAAAGTCATCTTCTAATTCCCGGACCAATGTGCTCAGTTCTGGCCTTCCTTTCGCCTGGAAATCAAGGCTAAACTGTACTCGCTTCCCAGAACTACCATCTCCTAGTCTTTGCACCCCTACAATGTTCCAAAATTGATTTTTTTTTATTGGACATAAAAGTCAATATCCAGACCTGAATTTAAATCTCGCAGAATTCCTTGTTTCGCTTCAAGGTTATTGGAAACGGATTTCGGTTCCGTGTCATTTCTTCCCTCTAGTATATCGCCTGTATTACACAAGAGTAATTTTGCTTAAAAGTTAATTAATTTAACCCCCAAAAATCTTTAAAAAAAAAATCATCTTAAGGCCACGGTGTTGTGCAAGTAGTTTATCTTTTTTGTCAAAAGATGGCACTGATTTAGATGTGTGATGTATTTAAACGTATTCAAGTTAAGAAAATTTTAAATAAATAAAATATTTAAAAAGCTTTTTACTAATATACATATATCTAAATATCTTAAGATATTTAAAAAATCAGTTATATCTTTAAATTTATATTTCAAGTTGCATAATTCTCATGATATAGGGGGTATGATATCAGTCCTATCTTTTGATTAAAAACATCAACTACTTGCACTACACTCGCTTAATACTTTTGCTAAACGTAGTTTTTATGGTTGTGGCACGTTTGGCAGCAAGTCTGTCAGTGAAACTAAGTGTGTTCCCGTTTGGATTAGCTTTGGAGAGATCCCTGTTTAGTGGACTCAGGGCCGGTACTTTTCCAAGTGATAACGGACTCAATGAGCTTGGCAAGGGTAGCCCATTACTTAAATTAGGACTTGCCAAGGACTCCGTGTCCAACTTGGGCACTCTGCGAAGTGGTGCCTACACAGAGAAAATTAGGCATTAATGACTTCCCCCGTCCTCGGAAGTGATAATCAAGCGAGAGAATCGAATAAATATACTAAAGTTTTCGGCGGATTCGTTTTGCTGGCTCCACCAAGGGGCGTCAAGGAACTTGGTAGCATGGTAACGCTACATACACTGTCTGTCGTCTCCGCAGATTCACCTTCAGGAGCTTCTCGTTCGAATCCGGTCCCGTCTCTCACTATGGCTGGAGTTGGCAAACGCCATACATAACAAAAACCCACACAGAATACAGACATAGTGAAATCAATCAAACATGGGACACGCTACACACGTAATTTCCCTTTCCTCTCTGGCCAAAACGTATACCTTTGGTGACGAAGTTCAGCTTGCTGAATATCTCGCGATGGACTTGGTTTAAAGGATGCTCCCAAGTTGATTCTTGCGTTTCCAAGTTGTGATAAAACCAGGCTTGTTGCAACTCGCTCCAGCTAGATGATCCAATTGAAAACCCAGAAACCAGAAACAAGACACTTCCCATTTATATACCCCATCACTTAAACTAACGGAGCCGTGCCATGCAATCAAGAGCCCATCCTTCATGCCACTGTGACCAAAATCAAACACAGGACGACACATTAATATCCATATTTGACATTGCTTACCAAGGCTTCCAGTTGGGCGGCAAGGGCTCCAGTAACCAGCTGCGTGCCAATGGTAACACGTGCGCTTCTTTGGTAGGATCAATGCCCAAAAGGGTTGCGTATTCAATCACCTCTGCAGAAATAGGAGATAAATAATATTGAATCCAATCTCGACTTTCTGTTTTGAAAAAGAACGCAAGAAACAGCTACATTATCGCCTAAATCGCCATCTCCCCATAGGGTGAGATAAAAAGAAACGGTTCTAGCCTAATAGTAGTCTACAAAGCACGCTTATGAGCTACCACGGTTACATTTTAGAACAGTAGCAATGTTTCTTACTACATTAAAACACTACCGTCTTTAGACCGGCAAACTTGTCTGATGAAGCCTATAGTGAACCAGCTGGTGGTACTTGTGAATTACTATACTGTTGTGAACCAAAGTAATGCACATATAATTAATTAATAATTAGCCATACGGAACTATATAGTGTCTGCAAAAACAACAGTTTGCTTAAATAGAAAAGGGCAGCAACGTCCTTAAGCAGCCACCCCTCAACTTCGGGACCTTTATGATTGATACAGGGCTTGATTGTTTCCTAACGACCTGCACCACCCCACGACCCAAAGCTTCATTATCGAAACTGTCCACATGTTTTCCTCGACTGTCGTTTTCATACCTCCTTGAAACAATCAACTTATAACAAAATTGGATTTCCCGAATGCGGTCATTTTGGTTGATTTAAACGCGTTCGCCGAGTTGAGCTGTCAAACGCATGTCATGCATCGAAGACCACGCAACCTATTTGACACAGAAATCAGCTTAAGGGATCTTGAAAGCTTTTTTCCTCATTTCCTTTTTTCTCTGTTGACTTGCCTAAGAGTCTAGACGGGAAAATAAGGGGGGAAAGAATGAACAAACTGCGAAAGTTGCCAGGATATGAAAGCTATTGTGGAATATCCGTTCGTTGTCAGGCTGAAATGACAAGCCCATTAACGAATAAAAATAGTTCCCTCGCTTGTGCGGTTTGGATTAAGAACTCTTAACGGGTACAGCCACACCGGGCAAGGTCAGACTAAGGCATGCAATATTAGTGTGAACATTTTGTTTGACGGTATACAGTAACGAAATTTGTTATGCGATTCATAATACGACTCCCCAGAGGTACAGTTCGGGAATCTGATGAGACGGCTGGCCTGTAACTATGGAAACCCTGAAAAATCTATTCATTTTTATTGCCTGTTGCCAACGTTAGACAACCAATCCATAATCAGGCAAATACTGTACTGTACGCCCTAATTCTTAACCCCTGGCAACTCCGCCAAACAGGCGTGAGTCTTGTCAAACACCCACCCCGCAAGCCCCAAACGAATGTTTTTCTTTGTCAGGAGTTGTAACTGTTAAACCACGTAAAGACGGATCGAGAAAAACTAGAAACTAATTGGCAAAAAATTTTGGTTTTCTGTCTGTAGCTATGGTGACTAGAAGCAAAACTCAACACAAACTCTTCCAAGAAGCCAAAGTTCGAAACCTTAAAAAATTAATTCAATCAATGCCTAAACGTTAGAAAATAATGGAACCGAACTCTTCCTTGTCAAAGGAACCATGCAAAACCTCACTATATATGCAAATAATTCACTTCTGAAACAAAACATCAGGAAAGCTCAATTGATTGCTCTGTGAATACTATAGTTAGACTTTTGTCTTTTTTTAGAGAATAGATGTTATGGTAACGTAAAGTTGCATGTTTTTTGCATTCCCACAGACTGATCACGCGAGTTCTTCTGGCTCAAATGATAATACAACTTTTTGGCGGTTGGGGGAATAGAAAAACAGCTTATAACTGTCGAGAACAATATCCGCGGTATTTCTATACGAATGGTTCGTGGCTCCGGGCATTTTGCCGTTTTCATCTTTTATTGGATTCTCGCCCAAGCTCTTCAAGTGTCGTTCAAAGCGATGGGGTTGAGCCACGTGCCATCCTCACGCTCAAAACTCATCAGGGTCGAAGGCCTATCATGGTTTTAACCTCCCTTGGAGCGACGCCTAACAGCAACTGCGAACTATCACATTCAAATGAGTACGAGTGATTCACACGCAACATAGGAGGGGTCAACTGAGCACATACACACACACGGTTTATTCAAATGAGGAGGTTACCTGAGTGTTTGCGCTGATGAGTTCTTAACCCCTTTATTTGTAACATTAACGTTTGCTTTTGACGACTTTGGGGTTACTACCGTGAACGAAATGCGGAGGGAAGGGGTTAAACAACTCATTTGAGAGCAGAACATACGATTAAAGTTAAAAAGCTAGAACGGAAAGTCGTAGGGACCGACCAAACACTCAATATATGGGTACGTAAATTTGGTCTACCACGCGAATAGCTCACGTGTAACGTATGGAACCTATTCATATGCAAACACGCAAGGTCTTAAAATCCTAATCTGAGATTCCCTTTTTAACGGAAATGAACGCCAATTTAAGAAGGTGTTTAAAAAACAAGCGTATGCACGCAAGAGGGAGGTCCAAACCTACAAATATAGTAGTGAGGATTTTTTTTTTCCTTTTTTCCCGTGTTACACAATTAAGAGTTACGCACTTCTTTCATGAACCCCACGCTCGGAATGACTAATGCGGGTTAATTACTAGTTAGTCCTTCCAATCTATCATGATCACAGGGACAGAGCCACACACGTGATCGGATGTTAGGTAGATTCTGACTTGATGAGTTCAGTCAAACACGCTAAAAGCGCATCACCAACAAGAAACGAATCCCCTCTCTTGACAACGATAGCTGTTGTCTATTACTAACATAAAAACTGTGAAAGTGACCATACATAAGAAGTACGTTACATATAACTTGCATTTTTACGAATTACTAAGCTAGTAACTTTCTGGCTTTGCGATTCATTTGACAATACAGTAAAAAAAAGATAAAATTAAGAAACTTATTCTGCTTACCTTCTTCAGTTATGTAATAATTTGCATCCACGACTTCATCATGGATTACTGCTTCAATTTGCAGACCTTGAGAGGAGTTGCTCATGATTGTACACGATTACTTTTGCCAGTCCCATTGCCAGAAATCCAGTGACGATACAAAATTCACTTTTGCGTTTTCTTACAAGGCTATGAGATGCTGTTTCAAATACTGTCAAGTAATTAAAATGCATATAAATTAATCTAGAATCATGTAAAAATTTAACATAACTTACTCTCATGCATGGGCATACCTACTATGCCTAATTGTTTAGTTTTTCAATGCATTTTTATTTTTCTTTCTATAGGTACGCGGTTTTTATGTTTGCGTTCTTTTGACAATGTTAAACCCGCGTACCCACAGGTTATACAAAACAAAACTCACGTAAAAACTGTACTGAACGATTAATACCGAGAACATGATTATATAATGTGTAATGAAATCAAGTACGAAAAGTTAATTACCTGTGTATTGTGCTTAATTTCCTAATTACTACGCTCACTTCCGAGTTCGATAAAAACTGAAACTGGTCTAGATCCATGTCTAAACAAAACAAATGTCAACCAATTCCGTTGTCGCTGATCAGCGCTGTGGGGCGCAAACAAACTTGTAGTTCCTAGTTGCCGAACAAGCCAAGCTAAGGCGGTTTTAAGAGCAAAAACGCCCACATTGCAAGCTTTTTGTTTGCATTTTAGGGACGTTTGGTAGCGTGCTGAGGAACTTTAAGGAAAGAGAGTGGTAGCCTTTTCCTTTTCCGTAACTACGGTTTGCGGTGTGCTAAATATTTACAAAAAGTAAATATTCTATTATTTTCTAAGCTTATTTAGCTTCCATTCCACTTTTTGTTAACTAAGTCTGATGTGCGAAATGTTATTCCGTTAAACGAGCTACCCAAAGAGCTCTTAGACTCTATTGCCAACGTTTATTCGAAAACCTACTCCCTTGTTGGGATATGCGAAATTTATATTCAAAAGTTAACTTGAAGGAAATTAATAAGAATGTTTTTCGTGTTTCCTGTATTTTAGATGGTTTCCACATCCGTAAAGGACGTTGATCAGCACAAATTTGTGAAGGCTTTGGCTGCCTTTTTGAAAAAGTAATATGTTCACTAGCACGCCTCGTGGCTGAGTCATTTGCGTGTCTTTTGCTTTTAATGGACCATGCTAACGAAATTTTTGTTATTAGGTCGGGCAAAGTTAAAATCCCTGAATGGGCTGATTTGGTTAAAACCGCCATCTTCAAGGAATATGCTCCTTTTGATGAAGATTGGTACTACACCCGCTTGGCTTCCATGGCCCGACACATCTACATGCGATCACCTTTGGGTGTCAAGCAAATCAAGAGGATCTATGGAGGTAACTACATTTGCTGTGTTTAGTATTGCAGTCATTCATTAAAACTTTAATCTAGGTCGCAAGAACAATGGTGTTAGCCCCTCTCACTTCGCCCAGAGCTCAGGATCCGTTGCCCGCAAAGCTTTGCAGTCACTGGAACTGTTGAAACTAGTGGAGAAAGATGCTGCTGGAGGTCGCCGTTTGACTTCTCAAGGTTTTAGGGACTTGGATCGCATTGCATCGCAAATCAGGCAAAAGAAATCCGCCTAAATATGTGAAATGTACTGAGTATCGCTAATAAAACCTGGCCGATGCAACATTTTTCGTAATTCATTCCTGGTGTAGGCCGTAACAATGTCAGAACTTGCATTTAACTCCATTGGGTTACCCACAGATCTCTTGCATTTCATTTCTCTCCCATTTTTCCCAAACCTGGAAGCTGACAAGCACCAGAAACAGAGCAGCTGCGTTGTTTTATTGATGGTGTTGTCTACAGTTTGAGTTGCGATCATTTGGTTAGGCTGACAGGTGATTTGTTCATTTTCACCGTTGGTTAGAACAAACAAATGCAACAGCTTTTCGGACTGCCTAATACGGACTTTGTGGGCTGAAACCCGGATTGAGCTTGGATTTCATAAGACCTTATCAGGCTTATTCTCTCTCCCCCAATCCGTGACCCAATCTTTCAGTTTCAATCCAGCCGAGCCCGTTTCGTTCCCTTTGCGTACGATTCAGATCACATTGATACATAATTATAATTTTACACGCTCCGTTCTGTGCCATTCACATCCAACTGGTGTTACATACAGCGTTTGGGTTTTCAGTTCTTACTATTTATTCTGAACAATGTTGGCCTCATTTGCGGCCAAGTGTCCCGCTCAAATCGAACCACTTTTGGTAGTAATAAAGCGCCCGCAATTCCATTCTCGTGACCGGCCTGTCACAATGTCACAGCTCGAGTGAGGATTATTCATTAAGTGGCTCGCGCAGAGGCGGAACTCGCTAACTTAGTTGACAACGCTATTAATCACAAGAGCCATGACTTCAACATTCGAGTCTCTACAATGACACTCAACCTCTCTCTTTTTCTCCTTTTTTTCCCCGCTGGCTAGCCTTGAAAACCAACTCGGTTTGGGGCTATGGGGTTGGGTGAGGATAATATGGGAGCTATATTTTCCGTTCTGCTTTTATAGCTCTTCTATATCTATAACGATAATAAAGTTTCTTAGGTATGACAGATCGCATTGAAGGGACGAGGCATTGACTATAGGGAGTTTGTATCTATAACTCAATAGAGATGTTTGATGCGGACTAAGCAGGGGGTGTGGGAAGGGTGAGATGGTAAGATGATTACCGGTGATGGGGGGTGAGATGCTGTGTCTAGGGAAGGAAAACACCCTTGAATCCGGACTTTATTCTTTTTCTTTTTGTTCCTCCTGACGCTGATAGAAAAGACGGCAGCTCTACGAAACTCGGTGTTGGTAAGAGGGGTTGTTCTTACAATATGCTTAACAAGGGCAAGGGAAGTCGACTGCTGTGATGCTCCTACCGTCATTTATATTGCCCTTTTCTTGTTTCGCAGTTACCCGACCCACAAATTCATCGCGCTTTTTCTTTTCCATATATATCCAGCAGCAGCAGCTTCTGATGATGGCCAGCAAAGCGAGCAGTGAAAGCCACAAAGCAAAAAATCGGGGAAAAAATCCAAGAAGTACTCCGTAGAGCTTGCACAATGAAAGTGGACGACAATAGGAACCCTACTAGCAAAAGGAAGAGCTGCTGAAGCAGAGCCAGAAGAGGGTTAACTCAAGCAAGCTCACTCCCAGATAAAAATAACAAACGACGATGAAGCAGTGAAGGATATAAAAATAAATTGGGGGCGTGGACACCCTCCAAAGCAACGAGCGAAAAAAGGAAATAGTGGGAGCTTTACGTTCTCAATGAGCCCGGAATCGTGTTTTTTGGCCTTCGCACTCTTCGAAGCAACGAGTTTGATCTTTGACTTTTTCCTGGGGTTCATCCATATAGACGAATATAGTCGTGACAACTTTATTAGGATAGGCTCTGTGCAATGCAGGACGCGAGTCTTCGCATGTTTTCTAAACGTCGAACTTGGGGTTCGAGCCATGGACACAAGTTCCCCCTCCCAAAGAAAAAGACAAAAGGGCAACTTTTAGGGAAATGGTTTTTAATGAAGCAGTTTCCTTAACGGGGGATGTCTGTATAGCATGCGGGATTTTTAATGAAGCAAAGGGCGACGGGTAGTATATAGAGATTGAAAACGCATGTAGCTCGGCAACCACGCGCTCCATTAGCCTTCGCGTTCATCATTTCGGGGCTATACAAGAGGCGTGCAGTTTGTTGACTGGTATGATAAACCTATGAATGCCAAGTTTGGTCCATCGGTCAACTGAAGGATACCCAGACTCGTGTCCGGCTTCGTTTCGTACCCCGGGAAAAAAATCGTGCTTCTACCTTTTCCCCATCCAGACATAGACATCCCCACAGATAAGAAGACAATGGGCGACAATGGGTGTCAGCACGGGTGTCAACACGTAGCACTCTACCTTCAATATTTAAAATCGGCTTCGGTCCACCTTTGCCGTTTTGTCCTGGGACCTGGACCTGGACCTCAAATCTCAAACTTAAGCTGCGTGAAGAATTTCAACTTGCATCGTCAGACTTAGAAATGCTTTTCGTTTCCACGCAAATGTTTAAGTATGTTTTTTCCTTTCCTTCTTCTTCTTCTTTCTCAAGCGTAGAGGAAGCTACTTTTTAAACTAGAGAATTATGACGCTGGAAGTCTTGGCACTTGACCTCGGAAGTACTTCCCATAGCGGAACTAAAAACTGTTTGCTGGACGCATTTTTTGTACGATGCGAAGGGTGAATGCACATGCCTTTCATAAGAATGA
The DNA here is from genome assembly GCA_023053545.1 of Lepidurus packardi. Classification (NCBI taxonomy): domain Eukaryota; kingdom Metazoa; phylum Arthropoda; class Branchiopoda; order Notostraca; family Triopsidae; genus Lepidurus; species Lepidurus packardi. The sequence continues at coordinate 10,246,568 of JAKZAN010000002.1, forward strand.
TGGGGCTCTTCACTCATTAGGCCTCACAACTTAAGCTAATTTTAAATACTTGAAAGGATGAAGAGACCTTCTCACGGGACGTACTTTCTAGTATGATCATCCCCGAGGGGGACCTAAAGACAGCTTGAACTAGTTGAACTTTTTTGCTTAACTATTTGAGCGTCACCTCGACTAAGTCTTCTAAGAGCTAAAGAGACGCACAAACTTACTTTTTCAGGGAGCCAAAGAAAGCTTTCATTAGATTCGGTTGAAATACTTTTAAAAAATACTAAAAAAGAATATCAGCAAGACTATCAAATCTGTTATAAGGACACATGAATATCCACGGGTTATAAATTTCCTTTGAAGAACCTATGCATAATCACAACCATACATGCGAATAATCCGGTTATCCTAAAAGATCAGCACCCCTCGGCTTAATCCTATAATGAGGGCCTCAGCATACAATAGAAAATCCACCACTGTATCCACGGTCGGTCTCACACAACACACTCCAACTTTTCCACGGTATTCAATGAGATTAGGTCTCTCTACGTAGGAACACAACCCCAAAAGCTTCCATAAAGGGGTAAACTGGCATTCTACAGCATATTTATCAATGGAGAATCATCAACCACTTTTAGTGATTCTAAAAGAGAAATAACAATTAGCTTTCTTATTGTATAATTACGCAGATCACCGCTTCAATTACTGCTTCACCTCATTGAATTCGGCCATGACAAGAAAACCATCCGGCTGTATTATAATATGTACACATAACCTAATGATTTATTTGCAAGGTTAACGGTGTGGAGGAAGATTAAAGATGAAATCAGGGGAAAGGACATCAGACGCCTGGAGATTCAATGCTCATGGCAGAGAGTGGAGGAATTATGACTGCAAAAATCACCGTACAAAGCTCCCGTAACCGCACATAATTGTCACAGAACAGGATTTCCAAGAGAAAGCTGGAGTAAACCGAGCCTATTGCCCTTATTAGCCTTTTAGGTTTGCATTTCTTCTCGACATTACACCAAAATTCCTGACTTGAGAAACCACGTACGCTAAAAACCTCTAAAACGATCAATAACTGAGACTTGAGTATGAACACGAATGTACAGCGGACAGATGAAATCGGGCAAGAGTTTTTTTTCACGATATTAGATTTGTGTGTTGCAACAACCGCAAATATTGCGTTTTCTTTAAACGTAGAGTAGGTAAACAACAAGAAAAACGATCAAAGTTAACCGCTTTTCTTTTCTTTGATGTCATAAACCCCATAACCTCTATCTTTGTTAAAACTAATCACAGGGGGCAAGAATAAAAACACAGGCTTTTCCTCCTATTCTTTTCGACTCTTCGTCGTCGGGACACACAAGAAGTCTTTCAGCCACATTTTTTTTTTTGTAAGCGAAACGGCACAACGGCCAAGATTAAGTGAACGTTGTCATCCGAGTTTACAACCCGGTCATTTGCTGGTTGTCGCCTTGGAATTTCTTGATGCAAAAGAAGGAATGGCTTGGACTTCCTTTGAGTAGCCCACTATCACAAGCTATGGTAATCGGACAACAAACTATGGGTTAGGTCATGGGAAGAATTTAGGGAGGCCGCCGCCGCTGCAGCAGCCGCCGTAGCTAAATGTAACTGGTGTGACGAATAAGCAGCTTTCAGATCCGCATGGTACAACTCCACCGTCGCGTGCTCCTGGAAAACCCAAAAGATTCATTTGATTATTATAGAATACGGTTCGCCAATGAAGGTCTTTCTTTAAGTTTTTACTTGAGAGGAGGCTGTCATTGCCGCGTTCGGTAAAGCACCCATCATAGAAGGCGGAGGTGTGGGCGTATCAGGAGCCACGCGAGGTCCCGAGTCTCCATCAAGCGATTCTGATCCGGAATCCAAAGCTGAGGCAGTGTTTCCATCGTCCTTACCTGCCGAGCCTGGACCTCTGGAAAATAAAATATACAAACATCTTGAGTAAAATGTCGTGTCCATCGTAGAAAGGCTACGGCAATGACCATCAATGTCAATAAACATAAATACTATGTTAACATTTCCACCGCATGCTTGAACATCCCTTGGTCTCATAATCCCTTAATTTTCTGCTCTACTGAACCTCCTATTCAATCCTCCCTTTCTCCGAAACGGAATCAAAAGCGATAACCCAGTCTTGATTAAAACCTTCGATAGGCTGCCCATTTCTGGTACATCTTGTGTTGAAAAGGGGGGATTGCTGGGGGACTTGGGACCCGCTTGGCTCCGGCGCCGTTGCTTTAGCTGCTGGAAGCAGCAGCAGACGCAAAGGAGCAGCAGGAAGACCCCAAGATCAAGTTTCTTCCATCTCAGCCTTGGAGCTCTCCAAGAAAGCAAAAAAAAAAAAGAAAAAAGGGCGCGACCTACGGACATGGACATCACTAGCCAACCCTGCACCCATCACTCAAAAGCAAGTTCATTAAAAGAGTCAGAGGTGAAGCTCGAAAGATCAATTCTGGACAAGAACACCTAAAAGCTCTAGAAACCGAGCTACAAATCTTATTCCGACGCAACTAGGTAAATCGCAACAGTTTTTTTTTTCGTTGTCGCCTTTTCGGTGGCTAAACGAAGCGGCATAGAAAGGGTGCGGGTGAAGCCGTGAAGGCCATTTTTATTTTGTTGTTGGTTTTTGTTAATCAGATCCTCGTTGACAGTTTGCTTGGTTAAGCTGGCAAGGAAAAGGAGAGGCGCGGAAACATCTGCTCAGCGATGCTATCAAACGAATAACATAGGCGAGTCGCGCAGTCCTGGAGAGAAGCCTTATATTCCGTCCATATCCCAAGATTTTCCTAACAACAAGCTCTCCAAATTGCGAGTTTTCTTAGTAGTTTTCCGGCTCAATGATGTGCGTCTGCTGATCCTCTCGTTCACTACGGGCAAATTAAGCTCTTCACAAAATTAGCTACCTATAATATCTGCAACCTGATGAGTACCTTGTTGCTGCCTATTTCCGGCCTGTCATTTCAATGTGGCCAAGAAAATCATCTTCTTCCAAGACAAGCATCTTCTTCCACAGTATTTCAAGTGTGCGATAAGATAAAAGATGATAACCACAACAAGAAGTTGGCCATGCTGGTATGATGAAGCCCTACGCCAACAACAATATAACTGGGACATTTTTGACGACTAAACCACTCTTGGGGGTTTTGGAAGCTATTCTTGATGGAAGACTGAGTGTTCTTGGCGTTTTAACTGCTCCTTCTTTTGTCCCACTAGCTTTTTGTTTTCTTTCTTTAAGGCAAGAAAAAGAAGAAAAAACGACGCGACAAACAGAGAAGTCCGTTGTTTTATGTACGGACATTAAGAAGACGGGACTCCCGAGTTCCTTTCCAACTCCCGAACTCCCGGTTTGCTTTCTCAAATAAAGAGGTGCTTCATTCAAAAAGCAGAAGAACTTTGGGGTCTTCACATTCTGTACCGGCCCCGTTTGCTGCGAGCTGTATGCACGCTGCTCATAATGGCCTTTTGCAAGCGCCTCTTTTCTATAACCAAATGTGTCGGCCTGATTAACCTACCGCAAGCAGTCCCTGCTGTGCCACTTCACTTGGAGACCTCCTACAGACTCTGTGAGTTGTGTACTTTATTTTGTTTTGTATTTTTTTCTCTGTGTTTTCAGATTCGAACAAGAGAGGGTAACAAATTTTTCAAGTGTTCCTTCGTAAATAAGATTTCGCCCAGAAATCTTAACAACTCAAAGAAGATAATGTAAGCAATTTAACCCCCTAAGCTTCATGCCCCTCGTAATTGCTGCAACTAATCTAGCCTCTTTCTCTCTCTCTGTGACTTTTTCCAGCGAAAATGAAAACTCAGCGGTACTATATATGCTTGGAAAACAAGAGCTGCCCAGCAAGTATACAACGTGCTTTTTCTAGGAAAATGAGTTCGTTGCTTTCAGTTCCAGTTCGTCTAGCGTATACTTTCGCGGGCGCGGGGGCATGTCTTCTGTCCATCCTCGGGTCTGAGGCAATATTTGACCAGCGTCGCTCGTGTTGACAGACCTGAAAGCCTAGAACTTTTAGCCGCAGCAGCACATTCACGAAGGCTTCTACCGTGCGCTTTTTCTTTTGTCATTCCTTCGGCATCCAAAACCTCCACTCTCATTTGTAACCCCCCAGAATAACTCTTTTCTCGAGACATTCGGACGCATTTAAACTTTACGGACGCGGTGCTGTCTAAGTTGGCAAGTTCTAAAACAGCTTCTACTTATAACTCACGAAAGTTTATCCTTTTTACCCGCGTGATTTTCAGCCAAAATAATTATACTCTTTTTTCTTTTTTTTTTTAACCGAATCCAAGAAGCGAGCGTGGTGGTAGCAAATGTCTTATTCGCTTTCCGCTCTGTGGCTCTTTCTCTCACTTTGGTCTCATCTCTTGTATTTTCCCTATGCGCTGCTTGTATATGGCACTCTAAATTTAGCATTTCCCAGAGTGACTTTTGTGGGGAGGGCAAAATCTTTCTCCAAAGGTCTGTTACGGCTACGGCCAAGACGCCCCCAAAGTGTACCAGCAACAGCACATTTGCCTCTTGCCTCTTTAGATAACCGCGTAAATGGAGCAGCGTTCACGCCCGTGTCAGAAATGTCTAGCGCTCCACTCCAGATATAAAAAAGAATATCAAAAGGTCAATTTAGTCTTCCCTTGCGCAGATGCTTTTTGTTGCGTCTTCTTTCAATTGCTATCAATTTGGCAAAGGATGGACTCACCGTGTACAAAAAGGGGCAAAAAAGGCTCCTTTCGATGCTGGGACTCTTAATAGAGTACTTAAGCGCTTAGTTGAGAAGTATAACAACGAGCGATTACTAGGAACAGAAGCGAAGCGCTTCACCTTATGGGGTAAGCGAAGGTTTTTACAGCGCTTAATAAATACAAAGAAAAGGGAATCGTATAGCGCGGCTCTATGTACTTGGTTCTTTGTTTTGTTTTAAAAAGAAAATACAAAAAGATAATGCGGGAATATAGAAGACAGGAGGTTACACCCAACCAAAAGGTGTCTTAATGAAGGTATTGTCTCCGTAGGAACTGGTGCTTTGGTTTGTACCTGTCTTTATGTTCGGCTGCCCGGTCCCTTTGACGACGGTTTTTGAACCAATTGGACACCTGGGTCGTTGTTAAACCTGTGGCTTCGGCTAATTCACGCTTCTCACGTGGCGACGGATATGGATTATGCGTGTACCATTCGCGTAAAACCGACCGGGATTTCTCTTTGAAGCAATAGCTCGTTTCCTCGCCGTCCCAGATCGTTCGCGGAAGCGGGAATTTCCGTCGAACGCGATATTTGCCCACTGCACCCAAGGGCCGTCCGCGGAGTTTCTCCGCTTCCACGTAATGTGCTTTGAGCCACAAGGCTTGCAATTTGGGGTGATTATGGGGTGAGAATTGGTGGCTTTCGAGGATCTTGTAGAGTTCCTTGAAATTGCCTCGATGGAAGGATACCACTGCTTTGGCTTTCAAAACGCTCTCGTTCTTGTGCAACTGTTCGCAAGCGGGCAACGACCATAGAAAGCGTCCTAATCGTTCGATGTTGCCACTTTGCTGGAGGACTTCGCATACGCAAGCCACTTGTTCTTGCGTAAAGCCGAAGGAAGGGAGCATAGGGCTGGTGGAATGATTCTGACTACTCTGTGCGGAAGACGTCGCGGCTGCCATCATCCCGGCGTTCATACTCGCCGTGCTTACCATGGACCCAAACATCCCGCCGACGCTACCGACGCCGAGGCTGGACATGTGCGGAGGCAAGTCCGCCATGGAGCCAGCCATTAGCATCGAAGCCGCAGCATCGGAATAACACGGCTCAAAGTACGACGCCAGTTTTGTAATTGATTTTCCACGACTTGTAGAAACTTTCTTCTCTTAAGCCCCAGTCAAACTCAATCGTGAGTTCGTGGATTAACACATTCGCTAATCTCAAATTCCTTGTTCGAAATTGTTTACTTTCACAGCACCACGACTCAAATATTTGTTTCGTTGCTTTTAGACACCCAAGTTTGAAAACTCCGGAGATGTTGTTTTCCGTGTAAGGTCCAAAACTCAGATCAAACCGGTAGGTTCTTCCATTTCGCTTCCGATTTCACCCCGCGACTCCGCTGGAAAGTTGATTCCCTTCTTGCCAGGATTGAAATGGCTCCAAAAGGCGTTATAGGATCTGTTGACACTAGAGAGGATCACAACAATGAATACGACGAGGGGGCTGGGCAAAAATAAGAAGCGAGGATATACACAAACGACGAACCACGGCACCAGGCAGACGAATAAGTCAGGCAACGTGACTGAAGTGTGTTCGAGCCTTTTTCGTACTGAGACTGCGTTAGCTCTTAGTTCTTCGGTTAGCCTGTTGGCTCTGGGTGTGGGATGGAAGGAACAACACAACGGAGTACCCGTCCTAGCTGTGGGTCAGGATAGCCCGGAGTCTAAAGCACAAGGGGAGAACCCCGGCTTACAATGACGGCAGGAGCTTGTGTATATTGGCCGAGTGGAGTTGCCTCGTAACCAATAGTTCTTGCAGCTGGCGGTACTTACCAAAGGTTGCCATGGGAACATCGTGAGCGAGGTGATGCAGGAAGTAGGTGGTCCTAGACCCCCCACTCATGTGTGAGTCAAGTGGTACTCCCGAACGACTCCCGCGGAGCACGTCAAGTTCCGCCCGCTATGCATCGCTAGACAAGCGCGAGAAGCGTCGCTCTTTCTGCCATTTCTGTCCCGTTTCCGAGCATGAGCACCCAACAGCTCAGAACGTTAACGTTAAGGCAGAGAGACCCACATACAAAGATGTACCCAAGAGTAGTCAGCGTGTCGTCGGGAACCCATAAGCTTAAGATAAACGAGTTGCCAACTCCTCCGTCAATGGATGGCTCATTCAACATGGACCCGCTATTATTCATCTCAGAAAGCTGCCGGAAAAGCCCTTTTTTTTCTTCTGAACCGCCAAAAACCAGCTCAACAATCTGCAACAATGTTGTTGACAGGTACTGGGTGTGTTATGACTGTAAAAGTGTATACAAAGAAAGGAAAGTCCTAAAGGAAATGTACTATAGAAGTTTATATGTTGCTCGTTATCGCATGCAGAAAGAGGATAGAAGGAGAGATCATTACTCGCTGCCAAACGGTAAAAGTAATTTGATCGCCTTGATCCATCGCCATATCGTAAGGGATGTCAGGAAGATGGTGTATATAGTACGTAGATATCTATATACACACACATACACCGAGAGTCAGTTCATCTCAAACAACCAGTCTAATGTTTCAATGTTTCAGATCACCCGAGCCTTTGCCATAGACGCAAGGCAACTGAAGAGCTTCTTTTTTTTTCTCGAAGACGGTCGCCTTGGCGACACATGTCGCCCAGAAAAACAAGAGTTCCTTCTACGGAAAAAAAGTTAAATCATTAGTTCAGGACAATACGTAATAAACGTCAGGGCTCTTTAAAGCTTTTACGCTTCTTCTGGAAGAGACAGAAACCAGAACACCCCTTGATCTTTATTTTCCTTTTTGTTTTTTAAAAGGGGAGAAAGTGTGTATTTAAGTACAGATTTGGAAGAGAGGGTTACAGATGTGATGGTCAATCCTAGCAATCTTAGGGAGTGTCAAGGCGGGGCTCCCAAAAACTGTACAGACTTTTAAATGTGTATATGGTCACCCGATGGGGCAAAAAACGCAGAAGAAGTCTCTAGAACCCGAGAAAAAGGAAGTCAATTAAGAGTGATTAATGGATTGGCTGAGGTACAAAGAGACTGGACAAGACTTTGGATTGGCTGTAATGGCTTCATTAGCATAGTCTTGGCCTGAGACAATATGCCTCGGCTAAAAAGCGTGCCGACGATGTGGCAGTTTACGTTTGCCTACTTGGAATAGTCGGCATTGCTGCAGTATATTCGAAGCCATGGTAAAAGGTACGGGGAATCTGCCGTAGTAAGACATAAGGGAAACAACGACGAAAGAACATAAACACATGGGAGATGCTACACATACTTTGTCGTATTCTTCTAGCGCCGGAATGGTAGAAGATGGACAGCTACAAATGGCATGGCAATTGGCCACTGAACTCGAGAAACTCGATCTTGGTCGCTGAGGACCGCGACCCTAATGCAGCATCCCAGCGACCCCCCTCTTATACACTTTTATCCAAACAAGATCTTGAAGTTTTCCTTCTTGTCCCCAGACTTTTATTTTTCTTGCCTCCTCAATGTTCATCTTGCAAAAACCGTTATCAACACTTGCTAAAAGGATAATAGTAGCTGGGGCTTCGGAGAGGATTCTGAAAATGGTTGGTACACAGATTGGCATGCTCGGCACAACACTATAAATGAATCTTGCGACGCAAAGAAATCTTGGAAAAATGACCTCAATTTAGAGAAACGACGCTGAAGAAAAAAGGGGAGCCCAAGCATGGGTTACATCTTGGGTGCGAGAAATCCCTTGACATGACAGGGAGAAGGAGGGTTGTGTGGAAAAGCGAAAGCCAAGGGGCTGCTCAGGTGACGGGAGCCGTCATTCACTCTGGCCCGTCGTTATCCGAGCCTGATGGATGGTCGACCACGCGGTTCTCGGCAAGTAAGGCATGCCTCTTCACATCAACTCCAAACAGAAGCCCTCGGAAAAACTTGCACTGCCAACCTGAGCTAATCCGTCAGTTCCATACTGCCTAATCAGCACGACAAGCCTTGTGTGCTCCCCAAAACGATAGCGAAAGGCCGTCCTATGTTGGAAATAACCGAATAGCAATTCACACATACTTGCCGCTAATGAAGAGTGGTGAGCCGGAGCCCCAACCACTCTACATACCAGCACCACACGTTCAAATCAATCAACTTGTTGCCAACCCATGTTCTATGAAAATACTTCTAAAAATTCCAAGCAGGGATTCTGAAACGTCCTTAGCTAGAAGGCAGCGTCTCGTGGATACTTTTGGATACGGTGTGTCTGTTTCTTTACTTTTTTAATATAAAATATAGCACAATCTTGGCCAATTCAATCTCGGGTCTTCAGACATTGCGCTCTCATAGGGAGCGGATGTTTTATTTCCCACACCGACCCCTGCATCGCGTCTTTTTTGCTTTTATTTTGCACCCGCAGCCTGAGGAATATCAAGTTTCCTTGGCGGCCATTTTGAATGGCGTCACAAACTAGGGTGCGCCATCCAGCTCTTTGCTTTGGCTCAGGGCCCATCAGCACAGAACAAGTACGGCCGGGGTACAAGAGCGCTATACCGACACTCGGTCCAAAACGTCTCCGCTTCTTCCCTGAGACGCTCTAAATCGACCCTTTTTCGTTACTGTTAGCTGTAGGCAAACAGCCAAACTCATTATTACTATACTATACACTTGAACGGGGAAAACTGCAGTCGTTTTCGTTCACACCAGTTTTGCCAACAGCATTCTCTGAATGCAGAATGTGGGAACAAAACTGATTGACTGAAAACCCTACATGTTCAACGAGCCGCTAAAAATGCCGTAAAAGTACAAACCCAAACACGCTCAATGAACGGAAAGCTCGCCTACAAGGCATTCCAATACATGTATAGCTGTCGTCTTCCCTCTCAGTATTTTTTCCTCTCTTCTTAACACTTGTGCGTAAGTCATTTGTCTCTACACAAGTACCCGCGAAGAAAGAGCCCTTTCATGAAGAAAAAAAGCTCAATAATCTCAGAAATCCCAAGTATGAGTTTCCGTTCAGAAGACAATCTATAAATTGAAACAAGTTGTAAGAATTTAGTGCCGCTTTGGGTGGTAGTATAATTTTCTAATAATCCGTCTAATCCCAATAAGCTCCTAGCTGTCGCCTTTTTTTCTCTCTTTTCCCAGTACGGTATATAATTTTTGCTCAGTACTTGTGCACAAGTCAAGTCGTTTGTCTTTTTGCAAGGGTCCCGTGAAGAAAGAAAGCATGAATAAGCATGTCTTTTGGGGTTGGACAAGCAGAAACGGTTCCGTGTGTCCGTGTTCGGAATGCTGAGGTAACACAAACCTCTTCAAGTGTATAAGCAAGCTCTCTTCTCTCTAAAACCACACCAGGTCTACCGAAAGTGCCACGGCGAAGGTGTGCAAGCCTGGCTCATAAATATCGGCGCGCGACTGTAGTACAAGACCTGAGAGCTCCAAAGGTGTCGAGAACGAGCTATCCCGCCAGTTCGCTCTCTCCTGGGTGATTTACGGAACACTGGTCACTGGAGCTTCTTTCCCGAGCTTGCGAAGGGGGATGGTCTCTACTAGTATGACTTTCCGAACAGCAGTCATGCATAAAACACATGAGGTGCAGCAGTCCCGAGCTTTGATTCTCACAGCATTACAGCATCTTGATACACGACACATGGCCGCGATGCCGGGTGTCTTCTCCCTTTAACTTAAACAATCATAAAAAGCATGAAATGTAGGGGGGAGGCAGTTTATGCGTTTTATCGAAAAGGAGTAGCTTTCTTTAGTGTCCAGGGGATGAAGTCATCGACAGTTGGTTTCCGTGTATGATCCGCACGGGAATAAAAAAAAAAGCGGAAAATGGTAAGAAAAAGAAGATGGACACAGACACGAGCAATAAGAAAAACATGCCAAGGTGTAACTTTATAATGGGTATAATAAAAGATGAGGCAGCCCCAGCTCACATAACTCCATGACTATTATGAGTAAGGCACTTGCGGAATGGGAAACTATATGGGCCACAAAGAGGTATGTAAGGTTGCCAGAAATCGCAGCAGGAGATTGGAAGCTAAGAGTTATGGGCGCTCCAGTGTCATGCATTTTATTTTTCTTGGTCTTTTGCAGCCTCTTCTGGACCGCAAAAGGATGAACTGCTTAACGTCCATGTTAGGAATGTAAAAGGATGGACGTTAATAATGTCCCTATGGGACGCTGCTTGTAGCCTCTTTGTTAACGTGCGGGTAGTATACCTTCAAAAAATGTTCCTTTACCTTCGAGCAAGGGGGAAACAAAAAGAAAAGAAAAATCACTTAAGATTCCCCACTCACTGCATATAGTCGTGAAAAGTTAAGGAAGGAAAAAAACATTCCAAAAACGTACTCAATCGCATAGTTCTCCGTCTCGAAAACATGATTCACCTGCCATAACAAGCTGTTGAGCCTTTTGGAAAGTTGTTATCCCTGATGTTCCCTGTTGCGATTGCATGGCGGAGCTCATTAAACTACGGATAGTATTACCAAAGCTTGGCACAACACAACACGGCGTCTATCGGAAGGCATAACGTGGGTTTGTATGTTTTCGCCAGTGCAAGTTCACAGGCCTGTAACCTTGTGACTGGGTAAAAGTGTGTGTAGGAAAAGGTGTAACTTATACCCCGGCTAGCGTTTCCCACAAGGTGGGCCACAAATAGCTCGAATTTCTTCATCCAGGCTCCTAATCAGTTCCGCGAGAGCCCTTTTTCTGCCTTTTGCTAACGTGTCTAACCCAAACAAGAATTGTAGGAAGAAAAGCCTCAGCACAGAATAACGAATTCGTAGAGGGGAACTTGGAAGGGGCGTGTGCGGGGTTTCGAGGGACTATACAAAGCTCTCTTAGTGTACATAGTATTATATAACAAAAATTTCTGCGTGGTTAATAATGGCTCCAACAAGACGGAAGGAAGGATTCTTTTCCTTTTTCTTCTTTTTAGTTTATTTTTGGTGGAGCGTATGGACCCCCCTTTTTGGAGTTCATCATTTTCGAGGCTCTTTTTCTGTTCTTTGTCCCGTTTCAACAGGGCATTACATGGGCCCCCAAGAAAGGGAGGGCGAGACTGTGTATGGATTCAACAGTGGGCTGTTCATTTGGCTGGAAAACGAAGCATGAAGAGGCGGATGACACGGCTGCTAAAAGGGGGGACCCCGCACTCCATGGCTATTGAAAAAGGCAACGTTATAAGAGGACTAGCTTGAATACACAATATGCCAACAATGTGTCAACAATGGATCGCCCTTTTTCGTCCATTAGCCCTATTGTTAGCGGTGGATGACCAGCACGGTAGAAATAGGAAGCTGTGGCCCGTGCTCCGCGACAAACCTTAAATTGGATCTGTCGCCAAGACCCCAAAAGCCAAGACGACAGGAGAAAGCCTCAACTAAACTACTCCATTTTTCCCTTGGAATGCTATCCAATTTCGGTACAAAAGAAGACTATCGCAACTACAAATACCTTCTTTTTTTACTTTAAGTATTCCTGGACGCATTCTTGTAAAGGAAGAATAAAAGGTTACTCGACTAGGAAAAAGAGAATGTGCTTAAAGAGCAGAGGACAGTTGTTTTTTTCATGAGGGAAATAGAAACGGGATCAAGTAAAAATACGCCTAAGGAATTTTTAGTGGCTTTAAAGAAATATAATCATGCAGCCAAGCGAATTAAGAAAAGAAATAATAATAAAGATATCGAACCGGGATCTCGCTGTCTGGGATGAAAGACCGCCACACGCTAAGCGACCGGACAGTGACAAATCTACAACTCGTAAAGCATAACCGAGTTCTAATTCGAGCCCTGGGTTTTCTATTCAGAGTCTTGGAACCTGACGCGCTAAGGCGGTGCAGAGTAGATACCCCGCTTATAAATATACTCGTGGTCAAAATGGCCAGAAAATAGGTCCTTCTCCCTTTTCTTTCTTTTCGCCTTTTCAAGTGGAGGAGATTATCCAACGGGCGTCGTAATGACCCCCCAGGCGGAATGTCAGCATCCCTCCTGCGTGACACATAGGCCATCCAGGGGGGCCTTATAGCAATGACTGAACGACTGCAAACCGCACTCACGAACAGAAACCGAAACGCGCATATTCTTAACCAATGTAGAAACTCGAACGCCATTATTAAGCACAGATGTTTGGACCACCAATTGGCCTTAAATGCTGCCCAAGCATAGGCGCAGAATAGAGTGACCGCCGAAACAATACCCAAAAATAAACTAAAATAAAAAATCAAATTAATTAACTAATTAGAATAGAAGTACAAATAATAATAATAATAATAAAGGTTAATCTCTACGTTTCTCAGACAAATCTAATCTGGACTCAAACAGTTGGGAACCGGGTGGAAGCTTCGATCTATGCTCTCGCGGAAAGTTTTCATGACCAATTTGGCAAATGAAGACTTTGACGAGTCTGACATGTTTCGGACATGTGACTCACATCTCAGAAAGGTCGAATATTTGGAGGCGGGGTAACTGTCAGTGCCACGTCGTTATAGTGGCTATGAGGACGCTGACTGGAGATCGAATTACTGCGCCATATGTCCCGCCCAATAAAGTGACACTTGATAGCGCCGTCTCAATGAAAAGAAAACAAAGTGCAAAGGCTTTTACGCACGGCCACTCGCCTGTTTCCCTACCTTAACAACAGTTCAAGGAATAATTTGTTTAGAGAAGAGGCCAAAGGATGACATCCCCCAATACTCTCACGCTCATACAAGTTGAGAACCCCGAAAATAAACCTTTTTGCATACGTGCTTGGTGGTTACACCTTCTTTCGTTCTCTTTCGCTGTCTTCTATCGAGTTCACTTTTACTCTTTGGACCCCAAGTCTGAAACGTCAAGTACTGAGAGGACGCAGGAAGTCGACGGTCGAAGCGACCGAATACCCCCACACGTCTCAAACCTATCAAGTTAAAATGGAAAACCCGGATTTTAATTATATCTGACAGGCTTCCTCGTGAGTTCCTTAGTTTCTCAAATCTACAGGCTCCCTGTCCACCTTTAGCTTTCCTTGGCAGAATTTAAAATTAAAAGCGAAAACTATACAATACACCCAACGGTGGGCGTCTAACTCCGCCATCTCTAAGCGAGTCGTCGTTTTCCTCCAGCGTCCTTGCTTCCAGGATGAAAGGGGGGGGGGGGGGTCTTATAGAGGCTAGAAGCTCAAGTTTCTGGAATCTCCTCGAGTTTCACAACAAGAATAGCCGTGCTGATCATCGATACCACTGACTCCCTCGGATGTGTTGTAATAACCCGTCACCACCAATCTGTCGAAACCTAACGAAATTCCCATCCCCACCGATGTGCTGCTGTGCCAAAGTTTCGTGCTCAGGGGCAGGGACAAAACAAAGGCCAGAGCTGCTTCTTTTCAAGGAGAAGACCAATAAGCTGCAGAATAGTGCAACAACTTCTTGGGTCGAAAAATCGTGGTTGCTGATGGATTTGGCGCTGATAAAGACGACATCAATGGACTCGAGGAATGCTTCGAATCCCCGTCGTCCGCGTGCTGCCTGACAGGATCCTTCATAAAACAGCATACAAAAGGCCAGCCAAGCGAAAACACAACCATTTTGCTTAGGTTTTTGTGGACGCGAGGGGAAGAACGCAAAGAATACATAAGGGTGCCGTGCTGCTGGATGGACAATCGAGCAGCAATGACCCACAGCTACCACAAGAAAGTCTCGTAGTACATTTCTGAACCAAGAAGATGTTCCTATACGCAGCAGGGAATTTTTTAGGGAGTAGGAAGATACTATTTTTTTGAAAAAAAGTTAGCGGCTGCTGCTCCAACTTATCCTCCAACTGCTCTGGGCTGGCACCAGATTCCTTTATTCTTTATATGGCGCCACGCTGCGCTTTGTCAACCAGAAAACACCCCCATGCCACAGAGCGTTCAATATAGAGAAAGGCTAGACATAACTTATTATAGCATGATGTTCAACAAAATACTACGGCGGAGGAGAAAAGGTCACGTCGTAAACAATTATGGTTGGGGGGGGGGGGGGGGGCTGAGGCAGAAATAAATGATAGGACGTCATTTGGCCGGGATTGTGATAGAAACTTATGTGGCGCAAGGAAATATAGCTAACTGGAAAAGGCCCATGTTCTTCAAACCGACACACTTCATCACACCGTTGGCTAATGCTTTAGCATGCCCCAGCGAGAAAAACACGCTATATAGGAGGCAAACAACATGCCAATCTATTTTCATCCACGCTTTTAACGATGACAAACGATGGTTCAGTCAATTTTCAAAGCGGACGCTAGACACAGCATTAAAAAGAAGCTGGATTTCCTGGAGAATTAGCTAGTTGACGTTGTGAATCTTCATAAACACCGCCCTCGATAGGGCCCCAAAAGAGTCGAGCTTGTTGACACTCGGTACATGGTACAAGCTAACCCAACTCGACCACCACCTTTACATTTTTTTAATTATTGTATCTAAAAGAGCGGATCGATTCGAGGACGCTTATTTCGAGGGATCCAGAGTGGTAACGGAAAAAAACCTACAAACAAAACAAAAAAACCTAGTGTCTCTGGCAGCTGCCCGAGTTTTCAACGTCAACAGGACTTTAGTCCAAACCAAGTCGACAGGTATATACTGTGTAAGAATAAAACAACGAAAAGCTTTGGCTGCGGGTCTTACGGCTGCGGTCTGATTCAAGTCAAACAATGAACGAAAAAGGGTCCCTCTTTGTTCCATTCCGAAGCTGGTGGACAACTAGACAAGAGAGCAACCTCCCTTTACCATTACCATCAAGTTGTATCGGCACCCTCGACGAGCCAAAGGAGTCCAGTTTGTAGTACCATGCTACCCTATAAGGGCAGCTGTCTTGTGTGTGTTGTATGTTGGTTATGGCAGTCAAGTGTTTGTATGTGCCAAATGTGCGGTCTATACCTATAGAGAGTTAAGGTAGTTGACGTGTAACCCGCCCCGCAATAAGTTCCCATCCCGAAAAAAGCTAGGGGTGATGTCAGTCCCTCTGTTGTCAGACCATTTATACAGCAGGAACATATATCTACAACAAGAGAAGGCCGCCAATAGGAATAATCAAGGTCTCGACAGTTCATTAATCAGTCGACTTAATCGGAAACCGGGAAAGAAACTGGCAAAGGTCTGGCGCCATTGGAAGAACGCGCAAGAGAAACCTCTCTCCTCATTTATGTGACAACGATCGTTAGGGCAGCCAAAAGGCGCAAGCGCTGCCAATGATCTCTCGTCACGCAACCACAGAAAAACTGTTAACTCAGGTAGCCATGTTATCACCCTCAAACGTCAACTTGCAAACATTCAATAACCTTTCAGAATGTTCCATGTTTCCACTTCCCCGGACATCGTTAGGCCTAAAAGAACTCTTCAGAAACATTCACACATTCTCAGGTCTGCTCCCAGAGAAAAGACACCGTTCCGCTCTAACACACTTCAAGTATTGCGTAAAGCTCTCTTTATATATAGCTCACTTTGTCTCACCATTTGCAGCAAGTTAACTGTTCCTATCGTAGTCTTTTGAGTACTGGTATTGCGGGTAAGTGTATTAGACGGAATACCAGTATGTATGCAGATTGCAGAAGTACGTACTCGCGTAAACGGTTCACGGTTCTACAAACTCAGGAAAGAAATATACAACGCTACAAAGATTGGGCCAAGTTAAGGCAAACACCAAATCATCAGCCAGAGCCCGAATCCTCCAAGTTGGGGGCCATTAAACTAATTAAACAAAGGTGCGTGGGCGACATTGGGCAACGTCGCAGATTGGGGAATGTTGAGCGTTGGCCCATTAGGGCACGGCACACGACCAACGTTAAAGAGGGAGGGGAAAACATACAAAAAAGAACTCTCATCCCATGTGATCCTATAGACGCTGACGAACGCACTCCCACCTTATCACCTTATACAACGGTGTTGCTAGGGCACCTGAGGTCATCTTTGGCTAAGATCTCATCTCATGCGGATATCCACCCCTGTTATACCTCGTTAATGACCCTGCCCGGACAACATTATATCTTTATAGCGCGGTTAAATTCAATTTCCATCATTTTTTTATGACCCATAGTTAGAGCTATTTAACGAGAAGAATATTAGGGACTTTTTGGCGTTTCACTGCAGCCAGCAACATATTACACTTTAATACATGGCAGCACATCCTTCATCCGCTTAATAGCAACTCATTTGCCCAGGATGGTAAACAATGTTCTACGGTGTAAAAGCTCCAAAGAAAGAAGAAGGCTATAACTCGCACCGTCGCACGTTATAGTAGAAACAAAGAAGGGGGCAGGCGTTAGATTCAAGAGTCCTATTATAAAGTTGGAATTATAAACCTGCAATGGCTTCGGGCGCTTCAATAGAGCATACATTTTGAAAACAGAACGTTGAGTGCGGCAAATTGGAATTTTTTGGAAGAGCTAATCAGCTTTTATATATCTCTGCATGTAATGTGACTGCGCATCGTAATAACGTTGCCAAGTTTATATATATGTACGTATTACTACTTCCCATTTTTTTAAGGATAGGGTTGACAAACGAGACTTGCCCATGTTAACTGCCGGTTTACGGGTTTCCTGTCATCACGATTTTCTTCTAGCGAGACAATAGGCAGAGCTGAGGTAATTCCACCACAGTAACAAGGGGAATGCACCGAGGGAAAAAAGGAATTCGAAGTCGAACCAAGAATAATCAAGTTACCAGCTAGGAAAAAAAATGAACATTTACATGAAAAATCTAGCTTAATTATAGGTTGGGAAAGAGTTTCTTTTTTATGGAAACAGCAAATGAACAAGGTAAAGATGCTTATCTTAGCCTTATCTCGAAAAAGATCCTCATCTCCTCCCGAGTTCCCTTCGTTGGTGCCTCTCTCTGGCCCTTTCGCCGGTCTATGTCATAAAAACAGGTGAAAATTAATCAAGTTCCAGCTTCTTTGCGTGCTACTGCTCATTAAACTGATACCCATTAGGGCATCAACGTGTTGGTTTTATAGACCTGCAGCTTCTTACGCTTAGGATTTCATCTTTTAATCCGTAGAAAACCCTCGGCATTCTTAATTTTTGAAAGCTCTCCCATACGCTTTTCTGTGTTTTTATTTATATAAAAAAAACACTATCGTGGTGGGTTTTTGGACAAATCGAGGGTAAAACGATCATAATTTCTGTATGCAATATCCTGGGCGTGAGATAGGGCACTTATAAAGAAGCGTGAGCAGATGTTAATGAGATTGGTGCGCCGAGGCGAGAAAAGCGTCCTTGTCTTCCCGCCCTTACGTTGCCTTAATGAGCGGTTTCCGTACAAGCTGCGGATTTACGGGATATGCGACGCCCTAATTACACGCATCTAGACGATCATAAACGGGCTCCATTTGTGCACAAACAACGCTTCCTTGAAATTTTACCTTCGGAGTTTTTTGTATAATAAATACTAACGGAAAAAAGTTTTTATAAAACTCCACCAGCTATGTAGCGCTCTCCAAAAGCAATATACTTTGTTCTTAAACGGGAGTTGGGTTGATACCTGGAGTCCCAAAAGGGGCACTTAACTGGTGACACCCATAACCAATGGATTGGCCATGCTAACAAACCAACGCATTTCACACCAGTTTGGGGGACGGTCCCCACGTGGAATTACAAAAGCGCTCCGAACTTGGGCTTTACTTTAGTGTCGCCACTTGACAATGCAAAGCCACAAGAATGTTATTTCATCCCAACCAATTTATGCTAATTAAGCTTCCTTTTTTTACTTCTTTTTCTTTAAAAGGGAGCGTAGGGACGATATCGGTACCCGGGTTATTCTCAGCGTGGTTATATATTGAACAGCTAAGAAGGCCAAGTCATGCAAACTTCCCGTGTCTTCCGTTTGGTGTGTAGCAAGTAGAGGTGATAGCACTTGTATGGCTGGAAAATAGCTAACTTGGAGCGCCTCTCGGATTACGTTTTCAACAGGTGACTAGCACAGCCACCATAGCAAGCACCTGCTCTTTACTCGTACTAGCTTCCTTTCAGCATATTGCCTCTCCCTTGTTGTGAAACTTTTTATCGGAAGCAATTTCCCCTCTAAAGAACTTTTTTTAAAAAAAGATAATTTTCATTAACTTGCTAAACAAAACACCGAACGTATGAGTCGTAATATCAGAGGCCCCCCAAAAAGAAAAAAAAGTGAGAGAAAAAAACGCTTGCTGCTTAATATTAACCCAAAAGGAGCAGCTGCACGCGGTATGGGAGAAATAAGAAGCGAAGGTAAAAGGTGCGCTGGATAGATCCTGGCCTGTAAATGAGGATTCTGTTTTATGGCTGACATAACTACCTCTTAATGATATTGGTCTTGCAACCCTTTCGCATCCCATCTTCGTGCACGGTGGAAACATTTTCCAACGGGGTTCACAGAAGAAGAGCTGCCGATGAACCGTGTTGTGTTCGCTGAACAAGCTACACAGACACGCTATGAAAGCAGAGTTAATTAATGGCTGTATACTCAAAAGTCCCTCTTATACCGAAGCTCCCTTGGAAGGGATGTTATACTCCCTGATGACCACTTCTCAATGTCTGAAGGAATTCCCGCGTCCCTAAACCATTGTTGGTTCATTTGGTTTTGCAAACTAACGAATCTTTCATTAAAAAATGGCGTGTGTATAACAAAGCTCTGCGCGGTTTTAGATGCATTAATGAAAGAGTCACTCACTCACTTTCCATACATGTAAAACGAAAGGCGAATAAAATAAGTGATTAATATGAAAAAAAAAGAAAAGATGTATAAAATGGCAAAAGAAAAAGGCTGACAAAAGGTAATTAAAAGCTTGCCAAGCAAGCGATTTAGGAATGGGAAAAGGGCTTCAGCACGATACGTTCATGAAAGCTCACACTCCTACTGTAGACTCAGGACTAGTAGTCTTTTTTATATTATTCCTCGTGAAGTTCTCTGAAAGAATAAAGAGCGAAAATCATAGCCACCTTCTCATTTACATAAATTATAATGCATTCCCCTTTCCGAGGCGTAAAAGAATGCTGCTTCTTGATAAGCTTTTCGATAGAGCTGAGCCCCTTTTCGGTCTCCCGAATGAGGCATAATAGCAGCAGGGGTGTGAAGTAATTTGTGCAAATTACGAGTTGCCGGCACGGCTCATATATAACAATCTAGTCAGACAGGGACCCCCGCGTCCGATCTCGTGAGGATGCTCACTTTCAATTAAGCAACCAACGGCTTGAAACCCTGGCCTTTTACAAAGGTATATATCCCTTTCGATGGCTAACCTTACAAAAAGAAAACTAATTTTTCACTTAAAAATCCCGAAAATACTATGCTAATTCCATTCTAATTTCCAACCCTTTTTTTTCTCCTCTCCAGTAGTCGTCTTTTTTTTC
Source organism: Lepidurus packardi (assembly GCA_023053545.1). Taxonomy (NCBI): domain Eukaryota; kingdom Metazoa; phylum Arthropoda; class Branchiopoda; order Notostraca; family Triopsidae; genus Lepidurus; species Lepidurus packardi. Next base: position 10,266,576 of record JAKZAN010000002.1, read on the forward strand.
ATAGAAAGAAAAACGTCCTAACGAGTAGAGCTTAGAATCCCGTTTAAAACGTAAATTGTTTACTACGGTATAATTTCAAGCCTTTTACACCTTTTCATTTAATATCAAGTCCCCCGAAAAGCTGACGGTTTAACGGCGGCATTCAGGTGCCACTTGCCAACGTGATTTAAAGGATCCACCAAGCGCCATGAGAGACAATAATAGAGAGAGTATGTGAGGTTATCAAAGATTAGGTGCAGTAATAGGCTGCAATACGTAAAAAAAGTTTAAGAATCCCTTTCCTACTCATTAAAGGAACTGAACCCTTAACCGCTAACAGCCACAAGCGTAATTAAACCTCCCATTCGGATTCATCTGTTGCAATTGTGGATAAGGTTACCTGACCGTTCTACACCCTCTGAAAAAAATATACCCTTATTATCTATCAAGATCCGAATTAAGGGGCGGGGGAATGCAAGAATATCTTGTTAACTTTTGTATACATTGGTCCAAGTAAATAGAAAATGCCAAACGCCTCGCAACTTTCTTACTTATAGTTTTCTTATTATGCTTTTACGACTTTTATAATGGTGGAAAAAGTCACATGTGGTTGTGTTCCAGTGTTGCTTCGCGGTTTTCCTAACCCGGAATGTACTTTAGGGGACCGGTAGCCTCACATTGTCACCATTTACGTTGATATAGATCCTCTTAGCCTATTGTTTTCTCCTATAAAAAGCTAACCACAAAATTGAATTCTGTTGCTCGCTTGCATAACAATCTCTTGTATTTTCTTTTATTGAACGAGGCCAGGTAACATTCACATTGCGCTAGATAATTAGCCAACAGACTCGTGAAACAAAAAATTCAAGCCAAAGTTCCCTGAATCATCCTCAACTGCTGCATTAAATAAGGAATTCTCTCATGTTCTACTAATTGTTCCCAGCGATGTAGAGCCACAGGCAGGACTGCATAACCCAGGGATTGTAATGTCTGCGATTCCAGGGCATAAAAGCCACGTAGTTTATCGAGATTGGACGTAAAACAGTGAGCGCGCTGGACTAATACTAGTACTCTATAAAACACACATAAAATAGACCCAACATTACAACTCTAAATAATTGAAAATGTCAAGCCTTTATGTCTTACAATTGCCCATCCTTGGGGACTGCTATACCTTCAACTAACGTAATGTCATGCCTCAAATCCGAAGAAATGGCGACGGGGTACCCACCTTGTCTCAACACAATAGCATGGTCTACATAGTCCAATTCAGCAAGTAAATCAGAAAATAAGACAAGAAAATTCAGTAAAAGGGGAAAGAAACCACACATGTAATTCAGTGTGTACCTGCCAAATGCCCAGCTTGGGTCATCACTTTATGGACGACGTACTGAGACCCTCCCAGACCCACTTCCAACGGTAAAGCTAAAGGCGACTCATTGTAATGAGCGAGTCGGATTTCTTTGGCTTTATCAATCACGGCGACGGGAGGCCGGGCTCCGTTATAATTCGGACTCCGGCTTTCCACGCTTTGTTGCAGGAGTAGCAATTGTAAGAAATCCAAGTGGCTGCCTAAGAAACCCAAAGCCACCAATTTTCCTTTAACTTACTGCAAGACAAACGACATAGCCACTCTTCCTTCCCCAAACCTCAGATCCACAAAAAAAGGTATCCCTATTACCTCGCTTAAAAAAGTCCAGGAGGAAGCCTCGCTGGAATATATGGTCCAGCAAGTGATGAGGATAGCAGCCCAAAACCGCACAATCGACTGCTAAACGGTACCAAGGATGCCGGGTTGATTCCTGGAGTAGAACCCAAAAATTGGCAACGTTTTTTTAAAAGGGGGAATAGGGATTCAAAATGAAAAATAAGTGTTAAAGAAGACACCAAATCAAGTGTTATGACTGAAAAATCCCTGTCAATTATGCATATTAACAGAGTAATTAATTATTTAGCCGAATAAGATCCGCCGCTTTGCTCCAAATTTTCTTATCCTTATTACATTGGGGGTCAGCTGGCCGGAACCTATGAGAGCATCGAAAATCGATTCCTGGACTCATAGGGATATGACCATGACCTTTCTTTCGAAGGCTCAAACATGTCTGTAGGTGCTCTGGTTAATTTAAAAACTCAATCATAAATAGTGACATTTTCTTGGCGCCATAACCCGATCGCCATCTGCCGAGCCGAGACCCGCGTCTCGCGCCTTTGGGCAAGTTTCGGCTTGGCTTCGGATCCGAGAGCCCATCGCCCGGCAATGGGACCGTGCGTGGAGGTTCCGGCAAGGAAAGGAAAATATGAGGATAGGAAAATTTGAAATTTGGAGTAAAGGGGGGGGGGGCTTATTCGGCTAAATAATTCATTACTGGTTATATGCATAATTGACATAGGAGTTCTTCAGACAGAACACTTAATTTCGTCTCTTCTGTAACATATTTTTTTTTTCCATTTTGAAACCTTACTCCACATTTAAAAGCACTTAGGTAACTTACGCTGTTGAGTGTAGGCGATTCGAGCACAACTTCTAACATTTCTTGGTAATTTACCGGTTTATAGTTAGCCATAGAAAAAGCGCTCAATAAATAAAACGGGTAAACGATGGGATCCGTAGCACAATGTTTCTTGCTCACGATCAGTTGAGCAAAGTAATCCAAAAATGGGATGTGTGCGTGAGCCTTAAGAAAGAAAGAAAGAAAAAAAAATTGCTTATCGTATTATACCTCCGGAATGATAGAACTTACAAATTTGCTTAACGCCCGGGAGATTGTAGAAGCTTGAGTAAAGTCCCAAGCTTCTTGAACGACTTTGGATGCGATGGCATCGCACAGCTTTGCGTGGTACCAAAACGATTTTCGTGTCGAAAAAGCTTCGCTCAGGTTAAGGAAACCGAATTCCGCCTCTTTTCTTGAACAGGATTTCACAGCTGAAACATTTGCTTGCAGTACTCTTTGTACGGTTTCCGCGAAAAGTCGTTCGTCGACCGATACTTTAACTTTAACTAAGGACCATAACAAGGTTAAAGAAGTTTTGTCCTCCCAAGGTCCTGGATGTTGATTTACAAGTCGCAAAATCCTGGTTACGCAATTCGCGGAGCACTTCTGTGTCACCGCATAATTGAACACGTTGGCTACGATGGCGATATTCTTGGGGTCCAGCTGGTCAAGGCGGGATTCTAGGAGAATTGGTAACGCGATGTTCAAAGCTTGAGTGATGGAGGAAGGTTGGACTTTCCGGATTAGGTAGTGGAAGAACGGCATATCCTGCACTTCTAAATCGTTAACCTGCTCCTTAATTAGATACAAGAGCGTCTGCATAACGCGACTATCGCCGGGCACGTTGCATAAGACTACACTCTTCAGACAGGTTACCAATTCCGACACGTGACCGAAGTGAGGAGCTTTCTTTCGAAGTTTATGACAGAAGGCTACGAAACCTGGGTGGTTATGGAGTTCCTTGGTCTCTATTTTGCATCTGTGGAATAAACCAACCCTAGAGTAGACCCTTACGAAGGTTTTAGTTATAGTATTTACTCCGGCAACTTTTGAAACGAGACAAGTCGACGAGCTATAGCCAATAAATGATGCGCTTCCATATCCGGATTCACGATCACCAGGCCTAAAATTTCGTCAATGCTGCCGGTCGCCTCCACTCTGTCTCGGAGCTGCTCCTGGGCCAGAGAAGCTGGCGATGGAAACTGATTAAATCTCCTGGATCTGGATAAGGTCACGGATTTGTTTACATCAGCGGCAGAAGTTGATGGGGAGTCAAAACCTTACCACACAAGAAACTTAATTTAAAGCTGATCCCCAGAAGAGATATATTATTTACGAATTTTCACCTCGGTTGTCACTTCTACTTCTATGGTTTCCTAGACAGAAGTGACGCTTCAACTCCCAGTAAGGCCACAAATGGGCCGTGTCACTGACTATCACCCTCAATCGCCCGAAATTTACTTGCAGATGTCTTAACGCCATTACTTAAGCGAGATGTTACTAATAATGTCTTGAACGAACTGCTTTTCACAACGTGATGTGTTTTGTAAACATAGTGTAATTCATCGGGAAATTAGTGTCAACCGCCATCTGTAGTAGAAAATAGTAAACCGATACCGCTAAGGACTTTTGTTCAAAATACGAAAATGGTTAAACGGAAAAAGGCTAAAATCGAAATGATCTGGCGGTAGCACCCCAACGAAGTCGCGCAAAGCGATGCAGTAAATTAGAAGATAGTAATTCGTCAGGAAGGAACACTCTGTTACAGACATCAATAAAATAATATAAGAAATCCAAGCTGAACAGCTAACCTAAGAGTCTATTTTCTTGACTTAGCATAACTTAACAGTAAGATTAAGTAACAATTTACACTGTACTTTATTACGTTAAGTTAAGTTAGGGTTCTGTTAAGTTAATTGGGTGAACTCAATTTTCTCAAACTTGTTTCGCATTTTTGCAAGTCATATTTCGCAGTTTGGTTTCGCGTTTCCCCATCTTATTTTTAATTGTTTACTGCTGTTGAAATTTAGAAAGAGAGTTGATTTCATGTCTTTTCCATAGGCTAAGAAGAATTGATTTACAAAAGCAATTCAAACGGCTTGAATTCAAATAAAATGTCGGAAGCTGGTCCACTAAGTGACGAGGAAATTGCGCTGGCATGTGGAGAGCCAGACCAGTTTACCAAAGTAATCTACTTCGTACTTGTCCCGTGCAAAACGAAAGCTATATCGATGTTTTCTGGAATATTAGGCGGGGACTTGTAGCGTTACTCTGGCCTTCCTTGACCAAGAGCAACGACACAAGAATTAATATTAAACAGTAACAGAAATGAATGTGTTAGTACCGGGACAGTCAGTAACTCCGACTTTCACCGGCTTATTTCACCGTGTAGCTTTTCTTTTGGACGGGATAGAAAATGTATTTTTAATCAAGTTTTAAGGGACTGGCAGGAAACTTAATTAGTTTTACAACGTAATATAATTTTCTTGGTAGGATTTTGTCTTCCAGCAAACCATGTACAGGATCAAAGACCCGAAGAAATCTCTTGACTTTTATACTCGCGTGTTGGGAATGCGTTTGTTAAAGAAGCTTCATTTTCCATCTATGACCTTTTCGCTTTACTTCTTGGGCTTTGAAAACGCAGAGGATATTCCGTCTGATGAAACAGAGCGCACAAGATGGATGTTTTCTCGCAAAGCTACTTTGGAACTTACCCAGTACATTTAGCTTAAAATGCTTAAAAGTAGACAGGTGTTCTGTAAACCCAAACGTTTTATAGCAATTGGGGTACTGAGAGTGACCCCGACGTCGAGTATCACAACGGCAATTCCGAGCCACGTGGATATGGTAGTTTACGATCCTTTTATTCTCTAAGTGAGGACATTGATACGTTGTTTTCATGTAGGCCACATTGGGATTATGGTACCAGACGTAGACGCAGCTTGCGAACGTTTCGAGTCTTTGGGAGTACATTTCGCCAAGAAACCGAATGACGGTAGAACACGATTTTGTTTTGTCAGAGTATTTCAGTCATTTCTGAATTATCATATAGGAAAAATGAAAGGCATCGCCTTCATTAAAGATCCGGATGGCTACATGATCGAGATTCTCAACAATGAGAAAATGGCTACGTTCTAAACACCCGTTCGCTATAGATCGGCTGAACTGAAAAAGTTTCCGTTTGTGTGTGACGTTTTACTGAGCTTGCAGAATAAAAAAAAAAGAAGAAATATGTGTAAGAAAGAAACATTCTTGTTCTAATGTTCGGTAGTTCGAGGGAAACTATAAGAGTGACTTCAATTCGGAAGACTTGAAAGCTCCAATAGTCTAGCTTATTAACATGAAATAATAAAATTAATAACAGGATTTAGTCGCATCAGTTAAAAGTATACATACTGAATAACCCATAACATTGTACTCCTCACTAGATGAACTCCTAGGACTTTCTAGTCCTTAATACAACAAGCCAAAATCTGCGCATATATGTTTACTAAACTAATTGCACGGAAATGTTTCAGCAATATTTTCAAGCTTCCCGCTCAAAGTCCCTGTTCTTCCCAGATTTTGAAACGGCACCCTACAAGGATCACCGTGTCATTGGGATTCGTCGTTTGTAATCGGACGCAAAAAATGGAGAGTAATGAAGTGTTTGTGTTTTATTCCACGGAACTAGAAAGGATAATTAATGCAGAAACTCTTTAAAGAATTGTCTGTAGGCATTGAAATATGAATGAGCTTATGTTTGGCCATTATTTCCGTAAGTTTCCAATCTTGCTGTGGCCAAAAACGCCAGCAGCAGACGAGCAGTGATTGTGGGAAGCTCTTGCGTCTTGGCGTAGTATCTCACGTTGCCTGCTCTGTTATTATTACAAACTTAATACATTCCGTCTTGCATTCGACCTACTCTGTGTTGTAGCTGTGGAAAAGCGTTTACAAATTCCCTTAAGCTTCCCATGCTTATATCGAAAGCACCCTGATTTGCGTAGTTCAACGAATGCCTCCTATTGATGCCTCCATGGAATCAAGTAAATCTCCCATCTGCAATGACGTGGGTTACTATGCGAATATAGGACAATGGGGTATATTTCATCCAGCGGGACAGAAAAGCCGACACCGAACTGGAAGCACGGCCAGGACCACGAGTCCTTCGCCCGCCAGCAGAAGAAGTTCCTCCTTGGGACAACCTAACTCACAACAGCACCCTGGCTCTGCCAGAGCTGTTTCCCCTTCTTCTAGCTGCAACAAAAACTCGAACCCTGCTCCCTCGAGTATGCCAATGTATCCTCCAAGTTCGAGTCAAAACCCCAGTAGAACTAACAGCAGTAGTTCTGGGAGCCATGGACATAGCCGAAGCAGTCGGAAACATCTGTCAGTTTGCACCGCATTGTATGATTACGAAGCCCAGAATGAAGACGAACTCACGCTCCGTAGAGGTGAGGTGGTTGAAATCTTGTCCAAAGATGCCAAAATCTCGGGAGATGAGGGTTGGTGGACGGGCAAAATGGGAGATAAAGTTGGGATTTTCCCTTCAAACTTTGTCACACAGGTATAATCTCTTATCCAACTCCTACTGTTTTACAATTTAGACATAAAATATAGGACTAATAAGTACAAAATATCTTTTGTCGTCCTTTTTGAATACCAAACAGGATGAGGATGTGGCTCTTTTTCATCAAGTGCAAGATTTGGACGATTTTCATCCCACGGAAATCGATTTTAGTGAACTTCAACTGGAAGAAGTGATTGGAGTGGGTGGCTTCGGCAAAGTGTACCGCGGTGTTTGGCATACCGAAGTTGTGGCGGTGAAAGCCGCGCGCCAAGACCCCGATGAAGATATTACCGTAACATTGGAAAATGTCCGTTCTGAAGCGAAAATATTTTGGCTTCTCAATCATGAAAATATCGTTGCTCTGCGAGGAGTCTGCCTTCAAGTGCCCAATATGTGCCTCGTCATGGAGTACGCCCGTGGTGGCTCTTTAAACCGTGTGTTGGCCACCATGGGCCGCCGAATCAAACCTTCCGTTCTGGTGGACTGGGCTATCCAGATTGCCCGTGGAATGAACTACTTGCATACGGTTGCCCCCATCTCTCTTATCCACCGAGACCTCAAATCCTCTAACGGTAAACAACTCTACCTCCTTTGCCCTCACTTTTGTTTTCGGATTCCTCTCCCTTTTCCAAGTCTTAAGTCGTTTTGATAGCTGAAAGCAATTAAAGTGCCGAACTCGTAGTAAAAGAATGCGAAAGCTTATCTAAAGGGCCTTGACTTTCACTTTTCCAGTGCCACAAGCATCCTTCAAGAGAACCTTTGAGTTTGCATATTATCTACAAACAGCGCCGTACTCACTTGTTTCTCTAACTCCTTTACGATATTCGTCCTTATCAGGGTCGTTCCTTAGTCCGGACTTGGTCTAGCATTTTTAGCCAAACAGATTAGACGTCAAAGGAAATGGAATTTTAGCTTTTTTTTTCGTAGTATACAAGGATTACACTAAGGGCTGAGCAATTAGCCGAGTAAAAGTGGCTCTTGTCGTGAATTCGTATAACAATGGCTGTTTAAAGGGGCCCGGATAGGTTTCTGCGTAGGCGTCCTAGGCGTCGGTGAGACGGCCGGAGCAGTAGGAAACCTGTCGGCTACTTTTACTGTTTTTTTAACCTTGTTTTGTTATTTTCTTCTTTTTTTAACACAGAACCAGTCTTTGTGTGTTCACAAAAGAAGCTATTTTGTTTGTCTTTTACATACCCGCCTGTTTAAGTGGCAAAAAAGGACCTTGCAATCAAACTCAACAGATCAGTAGATCAATGTCGACTTGTTTTTACATATTCATGAGGAGTTTCGGTCGCTTTCTGTTTCCTTTTCTTAGTGCTGATCAGCGAATCTATCGAAAATGACGACCTGCAGTTTAAGACGCTCAAAATATCGGACTTCGGACTCGCGCGCCAAGTTTACCATACGACGCGGATGTCTGCCGCAGGTACTTACGCCTGGATGGCCCCGGAAGTCATCAAGCTCTCCACATTTTCGAAAGCGAGCGATGTCTGGAGGTAAACAAATCACAAAAGACGGATAAACTGTATCTCCTAGAGTATCATGAGTTTGAAAACCTTTAGTTATGGCGTCGTTTTATGGGAGTTGCTTACGGGAGAAGTTCCCTATAAAAGTATTGACGCTTTAGCTGTGGCGTATGGCGTCGCTGTCAATAAACTCACCTTGCCTATTCCTTCCACGTGTCCTGTCCCATGGAAAAATACCATGCAAGGTAAAACTCAGCCTAGTAGTTGAATTAGAGTTAGCGTTTATTTGTATCCCTGTATGTTCTAGCGTGTTGGGACCCCGAGCCACATGCGAGACCTTCTTTTGTACAGATTTTAGGGTTCTTGGATGAAATTGCCCGGTCTGCGTTTGCGCAGACGCCCAAAGAAAGCTTTCATACGATGCAGGAGGACTGGAAACGAGAAATTGAGACCAGGTTCGACGATATCCGCACCAAAGAGAAGGTAATTTGTCTCACGGATTGAATGTCAACACTCCTTCTGAACGCTATCAATATTACCCGTCCTTTGCAGGAGTTGCGATGCCGGGAAGAAGAGCTGCGCCAAGCGTTATTGCAACAAAAGATCCAGGAGGAGAACTTGAAGAAGCGAGAACAAGAGCTGGCTGAACGGGAGATAGATTTACTGGAACGAGAGCTGAGCATGATGATGACCCAGCAACGAGCAGCTGCTGCCGCCCCGACCCCTAAAAAGCGAATAGGGAAGTTCAAAAAAAGTCGGCTACGTCTTCTGAAAAAAGATGGTGGGCAAAAGATCTCCGCTCCGACGGGTAAGTCCTCACTCGTGGTTTTAGTAGGGTTTTAAAACTGGGGCAAATAATCAGAATTTACAAGAGTTGACAAGATTTTTTTTTTTTTTTAATTGGCTTAACCCGCGTAGGCTTTCGCCTACGTGGAGAAGAAGTTGAGGAGATTTGACAAGAAACAAGAAGATTTGTATAATGCTTGAAGAAAAATTTCTTTATTCATGTTTTATTTATTTGTTTACTTTTTTTATGTCAATTTATGTTTTTAGCTTGGTGAAATGCCTTTTACTTGTATGGGCTTTGTTTCTACTTTTTGTAGTATGATTTTCCGTTTCAAAATTTTGGGGTTGCTCCGATTTTGTTTAAGCTACACATTTCCGGTTGTTTGTTTTTTCCCTAATTTGGATTTGCTTTTTTTGTTTTTGTTTTTCCATATGCGTTGCTTGATTAGATTTCCGTCATAATATTCGAGTCCAGCTGACTCCGTCGCGCTCGGAAATGAACCGGTTGCACCTGCAACTGGCCAACGGTAATCCACCTGACTCTTCGCACCATCCCCCTTCGCCTTTCCAATGCATTGTTCGGTTCTGATTTATTTTCCTCCATTGACTGACTTTTTTTTACCGCTTCTTGAGCTTCTCTAACCCAGCAAAATAAAATCAAAATCTGAGGTGAAGCTCCTGCTTCATTGATTTGTAGACTCACTAATACAAACCTAATTAGCAATGTTTTATGAGGGGAGAAATGAGATTAGGGTTCTCAAACTTTTATTTAGGAAAATTTTATTTACGAGTATTAATCAAAAGACAAAAGAAGAAATTTTCCCAGCTTTTTGTGACAATTAACCTTTGTTATGTATTTTACTCATCGGCGGGCCCCAGATTTTCGCCATAACATTACGGTGCAGCAAACAGGGCTCTTGGGTGAACGAAGACTTAACATGGAGAGTCCTCTGTCCCACGATCAAGTCCCGGGATCACCTACGATTCCAAGATTAAAAGCTATTGCATGTGAGTAACTCATTTATTCATTAACCATCAGTGTTCCACATCTTTTGGGTTGGCCTAGGAAAAGGAGATCACTGGTTTTTCTTGGTTTTGGGTTTGCGTTAAAAAAATTCCTAGGATCGGATAGGTTTTTACCCTTTTTCCTACATTTTCCACTTTTCTTTTCTTGTGTTGAATTTGCTAAGAAAATATCTGCAGTTTGGATGCTTTCGATTCCTTTTGCTCCCTGTGTGGTGGAGAGGGTGGTTTTGGTGAAGGTATAAAAAAGCCGGTTTTCTTTAGTTGAGTAGTCGGGTTGGACCCAACATCTTTCCCCTTTTATGAATCACATTAGTCCACGTTTGATTGTTGTTTTTGTTCTGCTCTTTTTCTTCATCTCGTCGGCAAACATTCCTCCCCTCCAATGGTTGCGCACGTTTGTTTCTGCGACTTTCTTTTAGTTCCCGCTGATGGAGTCAAGGGGAAAACGTGGGGTCCGAGCACAATGCATCAGAAAGAACGAGGCCATATCCGGGAACGACCGCCTATTGTTGGGGCTGATGGCGAACGGCAAAGACAATGGAGTCGTTCAGCACCCAATTTGGAAAAAGAACGGATGCAACGCTCATTGCTCAGTACAACCACAACTCTCAACGAGATGGGTATTACAACCTTTCCTCCCCGCAGCAAAAGAAAATGACAAAGTTACTCACAAGCATGGTTCCACAGTAGCAGTTCGTTTCTAGCATTTTTTTACCCCGCCTATGCAACTATGGCGTACTCTGTAATAGTCCAATTTGTTTGTATTTTAGTAGTTCTTTTCCTGATTTTTTAGTTTTCAAAGCTTGTGAATGACTCTGTCTTTTAATTTGTTTCATTTCAGTTATTTCTATTCGTTATTATTTTTCTATGAGTTCAAAATGAAATTCAAGGAGAGAATTCAAGGAGACATTTCATTGTTGATAAAAAAAAAACGTTCCATCAGCTCATGTGAACAGAGCTTAGTGTCATTGCCTCCATTTTGTATGTTTAGGTTTCTCCGAAGAGGCTAGTTTTCGGCCACCACTGCCGTATCCGGGGCCCATGGCATTACCTCTGCCGACCTTGTACAGTGGCGGTGGAGGCGGTAATGAAGGAAAACGACCCAAATTGGGATTCATCGACGCTGTCCTGTACGGGTCAGCCGCCATGTTGGCTGGCGTAGGAGCAGGCTACGATGTTAGATTGTCAAATGTTTCTGTTTTACATCCCAAACTTCATCCCAGGAGGTGAAAAAGATTTAAGACGCTTTTAAATCCCCCTAAACTCACAAATAAAATGAAACTTTCTTGAAAACGAGTAGACCCAGTCAAGAGGAAGATGGACGCTTGGGTTGGTACAATCCCGAGAGCCAAGCATCACAGCGACAGACATACTTGACGCCACAGCATCTGGGAGCCAGTCACATTCCAGGGCAACTGGCACCTGTTCCGGGCATTGGAGATTACGAGTTTACTTCGCCTTCTGGCTACGCCCATAATACATACCACGGCCAAACCAGACATTACCGAGCGCCGCTCAATATAGATCCCAAACCGTTGAGATTCACCGAAAACATGCAGCCGCCATTAAACTCTGGTTATCGCCGGAGAACTTCCAATGCTAGTAGCGATGGAGAAGTATAAAGCTCAACTCAACATTCGATTCCCTAATCCATTTTTTTAAAACAAAAACAGGGCTACAACTCCGGGAATTTTGAGACGTCTCCCTATGATTATAACACCGGGTACCAGCATCCCGAGCGGTATCAAGAACCCTATGGCTTTCCACCTAGACATCAGCCCCCGTCAGGCTATTTCCCAAACTCAGACTGGTCTGGCCATGCGTACCCTCCCTCAGTCCATGGTTATGACAATCCGAGCACAACGAGCAGTCGCACGAGGTTAGGCTATGGCCACCGTCGTACGCCATCGAACGTTTCCAGCTCCTCTGCCAATACTAGCCTCAGCAACATTAACCCGAGTTTTAAGCTCGAAGATGAAGGCGATTCCCAGTATAGTACCCCAACTCATGGTTCCGGATCACGAGTGGCGTTTGATCTGGATCCGAGAATAGCCAGTGGAGCGAGTAGCGGTCCTCCTGCGACGCCTGCACGCACTTCACGTCAAAACTCGACGGAAGTGGAGCGACCTGGCACGTTAGGTGGGGAAGGAGGGCAGCGATTACGTTCCAGCCTGCGGAAAACCCATTTTGGAGCCAGTGGTAGTAATGTCAAATGGAGTGGGAACAGTTCCACGGGGAGTAATGGCGGTGCGGGAAGTGTTGGCGGAGGAGGAGGGGGTGGGTCAGGAGGAGGCACGCCCACTATTCCCAATACGACACCTCCAGGTAGTATGACCAGCGAAGATAGCAGCTATGTTTCTGCCAACGCTTCGGCTTTACGAGTACGCTTTTCGCCTTTAACTGCCATGACTGGGGCGAGCACCTTATTGGATTTACCGGCACAAGGACAGATCCAAGACCCTACTGTTCCTCTAAAAGCGCGACAACTAGGCACGGGGTCTCGCCATGGATCTGGAGACAATTTCAGGACGAGATACGGACAAGGATTTGACGATTTTTTGTGATGATAACATGTAAAGCAGCTGGAAATCATCGGTTAAGCCGCTGGCTAGTCCTGATTGTGTGCAATCAGCAGGAAGGAAACTATCAACAGATTTTTCTCCAGTTAGCACATACATAGCATCCACCAGCATGAGATGAGATGAGGCAGGAGAGGAACTTTTTTTTGTGATGTGTCTACATTCCGGGCTGATACCAAATGATAGTCGAAAGATAAAAAGCCAAGCAAAAAAAAAAACGTATGAAAACTTTTCCACCCTTTTCTTAGGCATTGAAACGAATCCATTGTGCGAACATGCAATATTAGTTTACCGTCCCATTTTCCCGATTTATCTTTTATGGGTTTTTAAAAGATGTAATTTTCGGTGTTTCCTTTTTTATTTTATTTTTACTCAGCTCATTTTTGGATTTGTTCATATAGCTTTCGACACTTTAACAGTTTTATTGTAGTATCATTATTTAATATTCTAGTCTAACCAGGTCAAACAAATGCTTTTAACCTGAAAACCGCCTCTTACTTATAAGATTCAAAATTTCTGTTCTCATTTTTTTCGTTTCGTTTCATTTCGCAGGTATCTCAGGAAGTGACTTTAGTGTTCACGATTTAAATGTATTTTTATTATATTTTCCCCTCAAAGTATGGCCATTAGTTGAGCGTATTTTCATTTTGGTTATAATCGAAAATCTTCGGTTGCAATAATCTATAAGTGGGAGGGTGGGGAAAGTGTTAACTTTGTTTCCTGTATTCATCATGGTTTCTTCTAATTCGGCAGTGTACTTAGAAAACAATTACTTTGATCACATTATTGATTCGCGAATGAAGGGAAGAATTGCTGGCACATTCCAAGCGAGACTTGCCAAGACAACTGTGAGGGTAGAACATGTATTTTAAACAAAAAGCAAAAACAAACATTGTTACAATTGCTAGGCAGCTGCATATTTCCCCTCAGCCTGAGAGATGACATGTACATTTCCCAATTTGTAGTATTATTTATTGTATTTCATTATTACCATTATTTTTATTTCCCGCTTTTCGATAAAAGGTAACCATAGCCGGATGTCTACCAAAGTTTACCAGTGACTTTCAGAAAAACAACGATGCATTCCGGATAATTATCGAAAACTGAGCAACTTCTGTCAATTTGAGACACTTTTTTTCCAATACCGAGCTGATTTGTTGCTGGCTGTCATATAGTGCTGTGTAGAAAAACCTGCTAAAATGGAAATGCGAATGATGTTCATCTTTATAACCGAAGTCTTGTATTGCTTTCGTGAATGTTTATTGAAGTTAACTTGAAAGGGAAAAAGAGTTTAGGGTTTGAAGAGCGCGCTTTTTAGGGTCTCGATCGATTGTGTAGCTACGGTATCATTCTAACATCGATTGATCGAATCCTTCCGTTTTCCACATCCTACTTCTGCTGATAACACCACAGTGAGACTTTGAAGATATATCATGAATGCTCTCCAGGTAAAATTTATGTACTAGAAAATGAGTATAACATAATTATCACTGTATTTGATAGGGTCTTTCACGTTTGGTCCGCAGCAGCCGTTATGTGAGGAACGCTGGAACAGCCACAAACTGCAGGACCAATGATGCCGCTTACAAGAAGTTCTTGGAGAAGCAGAAATTAATGCAGGTGTGTTCCTAGCAAGTGAAGTTAAGACCAAGTCTAATGTCTCTGTTGCAGTTGGAAGACGGAGAACTTATCCACTTGAAGGGAGGGTCGGTCGACAAGGCCCTTTTCATGACTACCAGTGCTTTGACTGCCCTTGGAGTGTTCTTGTCATTCAAATTCTACTACACCATGTCTTTCCCCAGGAAAGAATAAACCCTGAGAAAGATGTATAAAATAGTGCATTCTACTGTGTGTAGTCCATAATACACCATGTCGTATTATTGTCCTCAACGTAACTTGGATTATCCCCCAAGTTTGCAATTTGTTTTAAAGAATCAATAGTTATAGTTTAAAACGTCAAGCAAGTCAAAGGTATCTTTATGACCATAAGCATAGACAAACCTAGACTTTCATGTCATGACCTGCAATTACAATTAATTAAGTCGAATTTCTCTGGCATTTTCTCTCTACTATCAGATTCGAGTTTGCTACCAAGTTTTTCATGAATCTGAGAATGCAAAAAAAAATCCTACAAAACTTCATCTTTCTTCATATTATTTTTTTTAATTAATTGAAAATTCCTTTTATCTAACCATGTTTAAATAAAAAAAAAAAAAAAATTATACATGTTTAGTGTGCTAGCAAAACGTGAACTGCGACATCTACAAACTCGGACATCGGAAGAGTTTGAACACGTGCGTTCTTGTGTTGTAAACTATGCAGTGTTCCAAAAGATTTTACACAATATATAAGTTAACTAGTTAAAGTTATGGGTATTCCGTATGTTCAATTTGAAGATGAGCTGGTTGACGGTCTACTGCCTTTACGTCTCCATCCCGTGGCTAACAAAGGTAACCAAATAGCAAAAATGTCTTATTTTCGTTGTCTCATATTATTTGCTGTTGTCTCATAGGTTCCACAAACGATGACCAATGTTTGAACCTTTTAAGAAGCTGTAGCTACGTGTCTTGTGTTAAAAACGTAGCTCAAGGTCTATGTCTAAAAGAAACCTCGATCGTAGATGGTAGCAATTTGGTAGCGACGATTACCGACCAGATACTCAAATTTCTGAAGACGGGCAATGACAAAACGAGCAGGTATGATACTGAAAGGGTTGCGTTCTTAGCTAATGAGGAGCATTCTAGGCAATTTGAGATATTTTCACTGGGCATAGCCAGTCTTCAGTTATTTGTTCAAGCGAATTGGTTCGGTAAAGAAATGTCAGAAATCGAAGAAGTCTTCGCCTCGTTTTCGAATTCTGATGTCATAGAGGCTTTGCTTCTGGACGGAGAGAACGTATATCCATTGGTGCACCAGCCGATTCTCTTACTCTTCTCCCGAATCTGTTTTGTTAATTTCGAAAGTTATATGGCGAGTTTTAAGGTATGTTTCATTAAAATAATTGTTCTCTATCAAAGTTTTCTATATTCCTTTTCGAATAGACGAGTTCCTGGTGGACCTTACGATACCTAAGCATTCACCAGAAAGTCTTGGAGGAACCGTCTGTGCTAATCCACGAATCAGGCTATGCCTTGATAGCCTCGTTGTTGATTGAGTCATTCAGCCCGAAATTACAGCTTCAACTCCTTATAGAGATTGCGTATTTCCACCTTCTTTATCACGAAGTGCCAAAGGCACAAGACGCACTTAAAAAAGCAGAGCATCTAGCACAGATGGACATTGTTGTAACAGGTAATATCGCGTTGATAAAAAACTTGAAATTCGTATTTCTTATAAATCTTAGGTGCGCTTGGAAAACGAACCAAATTTCAACAAAAAAACGTGGCACAATTGACGGTTAAATGTGCGGATCTACAAATCGACATCGAGAAAGATTCCGCTTTACGGGAACTAGACTTACCTCGCGTAATATTAATCATAGGAAACGTTTTAGAGGAACTCTTTCTAACCAATTACGTACAGGACGTCGGTCTCGATGATGAAGTTCGATTGAACCGCGTTGCGTTTGTCAAACCGGAAGACCAACCAGTAACTGACTTGGCACCTTTGCAGCAAGTTATTTTCTTGGCCCTAGCGTAAGCCCTTCCCTGTGAAGCTTGCATTTTATAATATTTTTTGTTTATTTTATTTGGGTAGGTCTCGCATCCAAAAGTCCCATCCTTCGGATTCGTTAGTTTCGGAAGAAATCCTACCCTTTCTGAACTCCGTACTGAGTCAGCCTAAAGTTTGGGTTATCCAAGCCTCGGCGTTGCTTACTCGGTCTAGATTGGAAAGTTCTCATGGTAGAACCGTCGAAAGATCCCTGATGCAAGTACAAGTAAGTTCCTAAATACTTCTGTGGCTGTGGTGGCTTGTATGGAGATAGCCAAGTAATAGTAAAGTTACTATTGGATGAGTTTAGGAAGTGTTGGACGTTACCAAGCGCCATAGTGGTAACACAGAAACGAGATTAGCGTATTTTTATGCATCCAGTTTACCGCCCTTATGGGAAATTGAGGTATAATCCCTAACTTGTTTGTTGTAAGGCTGCTACTTTAAACATCCTTGTCATTTAGACCCAATTGGCTGATTTGCTGTCCAGTTTAGGACTTACCAAAGAAGCCCTTGACACTTTTTTACGGTTGCAGCAATGGGAGAAAGTGATTGCCTGCTACCAGTTGCTGCAGTTAAGACACAGAGTCAGTGAATCTTTTGGTACAAATGGGAAAATAATCAGAAATTATTTAGGCAGAAGAAATCGTGCGACAAGAATTGGAAAAAAATGAAACGCCCAAGTTGTGGTGTTTGTTGGGCGATTGCACGGATGACACGACGTACTATGAAAAAGCCTGGGAGCTTTCTAAACATCGAAGTGCGCGTGCTCAGAGAGATTGGGGCTTCCTCTATTACCGTAAAAAAAAGGTATAATAAGAGTATTTACACAACCGTTTTATTTAATTGAGTTGGGTGCGTAGTACGAGGAATGTATTCCTCTTTTCCAGAAGTCTTTAGAGGTTAATCACTTGCAAGAAGGAGTATGGCTAAGGCTGGCTTATTCCGCATTAGAGCTCGAGAGATGGGAATTGGCTGCGAATGCATACAGAAAGTATTGCAGTCTTGAAAGCGAAGTAAGGTGGATCATTTTGCTACAGAATGAAAAGTAAAGTGCAAATATCTTTAGAATTCTGATGCGTGGAACAATGTTGCCAAATGCTATATCAAGCTAGGTCACAAAAACCGAGCATGGAAGGCCTTGACAGAAGCTGTGAAGTGTAACTACGACAGCTGGAGAATATGGGATAATCTAATGGCAGTCAGCGCTGATTGCGGCGAGTTTGAAGAAGTACTCCCTAAACTTTAATCGCTTTTTCTAAACATTATTTAGGTAATTCGTTGTTACCACCGGTTGCTTGACTTGAAAGAGAAATTCGTGGATGTAGAAGTACTCAAAATTCTTGTCGAAGCTATCGATTCAGAAACGTTGGACAGTGAAGGCAGAAATGCCATCAGACTTCGCGATGCGGCTCTCAAACTATTCGGCCGCCTGACAGCTATGGCAAGTTCTTTTCTCTTCCAATCCTGTTCAACCTCTGTTCATTCTCCTGTAAAACAGGTGCCGAACAATGCCCAGGTTTGGAAGAGTTACGCGATACTAACTGCATCAGCAGATTCCGATACAACAGCTGAAGTTTACTTCAAAGCAGCCCAACACTGGCAGAAAGCGTATAGAAGCGCAGTCCAAGACACACATTGGGAAAAGGAAGTAGATTCTTCTGGCGAAGTACTAGATATTGCGAAAAACTTGGCTGCAGGTAACAATTAATTGTGCAGTTATGCAGTAACTCCAGTAATTTCATAAAATGTCTTGGTAGCTTGTGTACGATGCGGAGAAAAACCCACAACAAATACCGAAGCCATACAACTTTTGGGATCTTGCAAACTCTCCTTGAAATCAGTCGTGACCAAGCTCAAAGTACTTTGCAAAATTGCTGGATTCTTTTGTAACTCAATTTTTCTTTGTTAGAATTATGAGAGGACGCTAATATCTGGAAGCCTACCAGAGGACGTTAGATGTGGTTTAAGCGAGTTAGAAGTGATGCTGGAAAAGGTTATTTTATGCCAGCAACACTTGCAAGGTTCTTAGCTTTGAAAAGTTTAATAGCTTACGGTTTATCTTGTAACAAACCAAAACCTTTTGTATTATTCCACATCCAGAGCAAATAAAGGGAAAATAGAATGCTTCTTTCAAGAAGATTCAGGAGAACCGTTGCATTGTTTTATTGAGTGGCTTTAGCTTTTGACTTCGGTTTTTTTAGCTTCTTTAATCCATCCATATTCCCTTTCAGTAAACTAGAATAGGACTGGTAGAACTTGGGTAGATCTAGATTACTGACCTAATAAAATAGAAGTTATTTAACCGCTAATTAAGTTTTCTATAGTAATTGTAGTAGACTTACAACTGTGGATATTTTTTTGCTCCTTACGGTAGCTCTTATGAGACACTTGTGTTCTTCAGGTTCTTTGACTTCTTTAGGGTTTTGGGGGGTTGGTTTATCAATGCCATCATCTTAAGAAAAACAAATCAATAATTAGGTATTTTACGTTTTCTTATTAAATTTCACATATGGATTAATGGAACGTACAGCGTTTTACGGTGATAAGGACAGAGCTGGCATTCCTTGAACTTTGAAACATCCGCGTAAGCGCTGTCAGAAACTACAAAGGAAGAGAGCTTACTAAGTCTCTTATTTAAAAGTTACTTGTTTAATACTTTACCGCTTCATTTTCCAGCAATACCATGTTATATTCTCATTCAAATTTAAGACCCCAAAACTGACAGAAAATGCTAAATATGTTATAGGTTCACAGGTGACGATTCTGAATTGAAGAAAATTGTTACTAGAGGGCGAAAAGTGACAGGCGCGTTCCAACGTTCCAAAGTTATTAAACTCACCTTACGTTTACGAATATTCGCAAAGCTTTTAGTAAACAAAACCGAAATAACAGTTGTTCAAGTTAGTAACAGTATTTAAGTTTAAATACATCTTTCGTACCATTCGAAGTAAGTTTTCGCCTGTTTATACGCTCTTGACCGTTAATGATTACAGACTAGTTAAATCAAAGAATTTCCTTTAAATTATTTCCATTCATTCTTCGCCTCAAACAGGAAAGTGGGGCAGAGCCCGCAGAGGTTACTGCACTTGCATAGCCGGTTGGTGTTGCCCGGCTATACAGGAACACCTGTTGTAATCCCAATTCCCATGTATTTCCTACTGGATTAACTAAAGTAAGATACCGGAGTTAGTCCGTTTATTAGACTGGGATCTGTTAAAAATTTTTTTTATTTCCATGATAATAGAAAATGGAAGAAGAAGCACCTTCCTCCACAGAAGAGGTGGGAGAACGTGCGCCGGTAATTGCTGAGAACGCTGAACAAATCGAATGGATAATACCCGACACGGTAGAGGCAGACCAAATCCAAGACGGTGCTTTAGAGTTAATCTCAGCTAGGAATGTATCCGTGTCGATTGCTGAAGACATCGGGCCTCAGCCATCGTCATCCTTTCTTCCAGCCTCGTCGTACTTCATCCCCGAAAGTCCAAGCTCATCAGGAGCTGTTCTTCACATTGCTTCTTACCCTTCACCCCCAACTTCTGCGCAACAGGCCATTCCGAATGATGCCCCAATGCTCGATTACGAAGCAGCTTCGCCGCAGCCTGGCCCGAGCGGATTACAGCATTTCTCAAATCGCTCCTTCGCCAACGAAGCTGGGTTGGACGCAGAAGACAACAATGATCATGTTATGGAAATCTCCCATATGTTATCCCCGTCCCCATCCTCTCCTTCCAGAATGGTTTTACTGCCTCGTTTAGAACAATTCCCCTTGGAACCCACAGTGACATCTCCTTTACATGCTTCGCTTTTGCCCTGGCGTGGAAGCCCCTTCTTTTCATCCCCGTCTTTGAACCGGCACCATGACTTGGCCACATCTAGTTTGCAGTGGAACTCTTCGCGCGTAGGACATTCTCGTACTGCCTCCCGCTTCATAGATCAAGTGTCATCCTCCACCGGCCCTCGTCACCAATTAAACTCAACAGCTATGAATATAGGACCCGATTCTTTGCTCAGCCTTGCAGAAAGTGAGCGTGAGCAGCAAATATTGGAAAGTACCGTTGATTCAACCTGCGAAGATGAATGCTACGAACCTTCTCCTGCGCAATCTCCTGAACGACACGTAAGCTTTTTTTTCTTCTTCACACCATTAAAATTGAACATCCTTGGTCTCTTTTGTGTAGGGAAGGCCTAATAGCGAAGACGAAGGGATTGTAGAGCCAGATGCTATATCAAGCTCGGAACCTTACCTTGATTTGGAGTTACACCAGGGTTCTTTTAATCCCTCCATGGATCCCTCTATAGACATTGCGGAAAACAATACTCAAGATAGAGAAACACTAGCTTCAGCTTCATTACCCATTATCGAAGAAAATCAACGTATTGCAGCAGGACCCAGCAGTAGCAGCTACAATTTAATGCCAGTTTTGGACGCAGCTGTCAGTGAAAGTCCGTTGGTGGAAGAGCCACCTGTAGTAATGCCGTTTCCAGATGAGCGTGAGCAATCGGCACAGGAATATTTACCAGCACCACATCAAGGTACAGTGAAAACCGTTTAGCACGAAAAACCTGTTAACACAAAATGGTATTCCGGTCCGGACAAAACGCCGTGCAATTCTGTACATTCTGTTTCCTTTTAACACGAAACAAAAACTGCTTAGCGAGAAAAATTTCGCCGCTCGGAGGAACAACAAGGTAGTTTTATTGCGACAGAATATTTTTGGACGACAAAATACTTTTGTCTTCTTAGCATTCGTCTCCCTCTGCCATTGGGAAAGGTTGTAGAGTCTTTGGATCATCCCTGACTTAAGTTCAAATTTTCGTCTTTCTCGCCCCAACAGTCTGTGGGCAGTCAAAGCATTTCATTTTTATTTACAGTCTGTTAAAATGCTTTAAAATGTATTATTTGTGCTTTAGAATGTAAAGACTGTCAATGTATGAGTATAAACTTGAATATTAACTCTTTCAATCATGACTGTTTTTTTTATTAACTAGGTTTTTTGCATATATCTGTTAGCACGAATTCCTTTTAAAACGGAACAATATTCCGGTCCCTTCAGTGTCATGTTAAACGGTTTTCACTGTAGTAGTAGGTTACTGATATAGTTAACGTTTAATTTTCTAATTTTTTTTTGCAGAGAGTTTACCTGACATTCAGTACATGGAAATTGTACGAAATGCCGAAACGGAATCAGCAAGTGTCTCGTCTGAGCAAGAAGAACCAGAAGATCGGACAACGGGAAGTCTAAAGCAACTGGATTGTAGAACTACAGAAACGGAGACTGAGCATGTTCTTCCCTATGCCCAAACGTTCAGTCAGAAGTTTTGTAAGTATTAAAACATCGTCTACGTGGTTATTTTTGCTGTTTTTGTGCTTTAGTACAGTATTGTTTTAATAGGGTGTGCTTTTTGTGGGATAAACTATGAATCGTATTGCCCCGAACATCCTCAGTTGGTCATTCAAGACAGAAAAGTACTGCCGAGGGCACGAGCTTCGTTACCAACTGAGTATTTAATGCTTCGTGAACGCGATACTCCAAACGCATCTTCAAGTAATGTCATGCTTGAGTTTAACTCTGAGCTGATAATGTAAAAACGAATAAAATTGTAGTTTCTGTGGTGACTCGCAAGAATCTTCCACTTGGTGCACAGTTTGGTCCCGTGGAAGGTCTGGTTATGCAACCAAGGGACAATTTTGGTACTGGAATTCGTTTCTTGGTGTCAGATGAACAAGGGAACATTCAACAGTTGAATCTTACGGATGAACGTAAGCCTTGATTCCAGGCTGAATATAGTAATCAAATTTTCTCTTTATAGATACAAGCAATTGGATGAGGTTTGTCGAACCAGCTGCTAATCTGGCTGAGCAGAATATTTGCTTGGTTCAGAAAGGATGTAGTCTGTATTTCCTTACCACGAAAGCCATCACTGCCAAGCAAGAGCTAAAGGTTTGGTACAGTCTACCCTACGCACGCGCACACTGTTTACCTTTACTGATACCTTCCAACCCCGATACCTTTCCATGCTCTGAAAGCGAGCAAGAATTACCCACTGCAGCCGCTTTGCAGAAACGTCTTAAAGCGCACGAGGCCCCCCCAAACACTCACCAAGGAATTCCTGTCGGCGATCTTAACAGAAAACGCACCCGAAAAGGCAATCGGAAGGTAATAAAAAATCTCGGATTTAAGTAATAAATTTTTAATCGATTTGTAACCGTCTAACTTAGGTTCAGAAGTGTCGGTCATTTGCACAGTCATGGAGAAGTGTACGAACTCTTAAAAAACGCGCGCTGAGACGTTGGCAGAAGACTCAGCTAACGTGTGAATTCTGCTCGAAATCCTTTACTAATTCGGCGCTGTTACAAAGGTTTCTTTGTTATTTTTTAAGAGTTTTTTACATTTTTTGTAAACACTTTTTATGAATTTTTAAAATTTTTTATGAAAATTTAGTTAAAAATTATTGAATTTTTTTAAATTTGTATGAATTTTAACATTTTTTATGAATTTTGCTTAATTCGTATGAAAATTTTTTACACTTTTTATGAAAATTTTTAAAATTTTAAAATTACCTTTTTTAATTAAAATATTTTTTTTCATTTTATAATTTTTTTTTATTTTTCATGAAAATTAAAAAAAAATGATTTTTTAAATTTTTTTTTTAATTTTCTTTTCTTAAAATGTTTTAGACATATGAACTCGGAGCATCAGCATTATTCTTCTAGCAGCTTAACCACTGACACAGAAAGGTAAGGGTAGAGTTCGATAAGAATTAGGGGGAAATTTATCAAACAGTTTCAGCAGGGTTTTTGGCGTAACGTATAACGAAAGTTCGCTGTGTTGCCAACATTGTCGATTGACGTTTGATTCGATTACGCTGCTCAACCTCCATGTACTGGCCCACGCTGCTCAAGCTGCTCAGCAACAAGTCGAGGGAACCATCGCTACTGCGCCAAGTTCGTTTTTGGAAGTAAGACAAGTTCCTGGGGATGCAACAGATGGAGTGAAAAATACTGAATCAATTTGTGCAATTGAGAACCAAGACAATCAATGTCCGGCTTGTGCACAAGTACATTGCGCTGAATTCATGTTCTTTTTTATTACCTTACTATTAAATATTTTAAATCATCTTTCCAGGTGTTCAGTAGTCGATCAGAGCTCATCACGCATGCATCAGCGCATGGGCGCAAGCAAAACCCCAGATTGAGTAGAAGCGCCAATGCACGTAGACCATATAAGTGCGATTTGTGTTACGGAAGATATGCCACTGAAGAAAAATTGGCCGTAAGTTTATGATTGTGTTTGAAAAACTGGAATTCTTGAGAATAATCTGCATTTTTTGTTGTCTTATTGTCTTGCAGAAACATATGGTCGTACATTGCGAAGACGACGCTAAGCCCTTAGAATGTTCTATGTGCCCTAAGCGGTTTCTATCCCAATCTGCATTAACGTGTCATCAGAAAGTGCATACAGAAACCAAAAGACTTTTATCCTGTCCCATATGCCGGCAAGAATTTGAGCAAATTTCTGGTCTGAAGCAACACGTCACTTCGCATATGGAAGGTGGAATATTTCGCTGCCCATCGTGTCTCAAAGTAATGCTACTAAAGTGTCCTTTTAATTAAGATTAATTCTTACTTGTGTAAGTAGTTTTTTAAGAAATATGCACAGATTAGGAAACATATACGTTCATTTCACGGCGAAACGAAGGTTTTTTGCACGGTTTGTGGCAAGGATTTTACTGGCAATGATAAGCTCAAGGTGCATATGTTAACGTAAGTATTTTATATTGGTATTTTTTAGCTTATAATAATATTTTGTTTATTTGGTATTTATTTTTTCAGACATTCAGATGTGAAAGAATTTCTGTGTTCGCATTGTGGAAAGCAATTCAAGCGCAGAGACAAATTGAAGGAACACGTACAGCGGATGCATTCAGCGGAGAGCGAGCAAAGGAAACGGTTAAGAGCTATTAAACTTGCCGAGAAGAAAAAATTTGTGCCTAAAGTGAGCTCGGTTGTCTATTCTATGAATTATTGCTTAAAAACTTCGTGTTATATTTGATTCCTAGGCACTTCCTTCGGAATATGATCGATTTATATACAAGTGTCATTTGTGTTTGGTGGGTTTCAAAAGGCGAGGGACATTAGTGAACCATTTAGCTGTTCGACACCCTGAAGTAAGCCCCCAAACGATTCCTGAATTAAATCTACCCATTTTGAAGACAATACGCAACTACTATTGCCAGTATTGCAACAAGGTACATTTCCAAAGCTGGAAAGGCTCTTCTTTAACTTCAGGTGTTATCAAGGTTTATAAGAGCAGTACCAAACGGAAAAATCACATTTTGAAGCATCACCCAGGGCAAGAGTTGCCACTCAGTGGAAGAGTTAAGGTATTTTTTCATTAGTCGCCGTTTTACAAAGATGGAGAGATACAGTCTTGAATTAGGACGATGAAGTTGATCTTCCCTCGAACTCGTATTACAGTCAAACTGTTGGGAGTATTGCTGCACAGCCTCATCCCTGTGCATATTGCCATAAGCAGTACGCGTCTCGTGCAAAACTCTTGCAACACCATCGCTCCAAACATCCGGATCAACCTTCCGAACTGGTGAAGATAACATATACAGTTAACACATAATATAATGTTAATATAGTTAAGATAACATATACAGTAACACATAATATAGTGTTAATATAGTCAAGATATAATATAATGTTTATGTATAATCAAATCTGTTTTTCCTGAAAATAGTCTAATACTATTCCTTCGGATGATGAGTCTTCTGGAGGAGCTTGTAATGAGACACACGACCAAACGGATTCATCTGGTCTAACTTGTGTGGGAGTGCCTTCTCAGTTTCAGTTATCAGGTAAAACGAAGATTGTCATGACAAGTTTTAAGAGATTCAAGGGTTTATTTTCGTCATAGATTTTACTGTGAGTGACTCGGAGCTACAAGCCCAAGAATTGGAGAACCTGGAGAGCATGGTAGATAACCAGCATGGAATGGCAAATAGAGGAAACAAACTTTTTTATAACGAAAGACAATCCCATGTAAGTTTCATATTGTATTCATGAGTTTAATTCAGGTGCTGACTTTTCTTTTGTCGTAGAATGCGGAACAGATTTTAATACAACAGGACCCCGTAGCACAAGCCATGCAGGACTTGCAACGAACATTGGCAAGACCCCATGTGGTTCCCTCATCTCCAACTAGGTCACCCAGTTCACCACACTTTCGTGTGGGGGCTCATTATTACCGCCTGATTCCGCTAAATCCACCTACGTTGGAGACGAGTGAAGAAGAAAACCGTACGTTGAGTTTCATTGAATCGGCGTCAGACCAACCCAGAGCTACGTTATTGGTCACGAATGCAGCTAATATCCGTGTCAGGACAGCAGTTCCCCTTGCACATCACTTGCCAGGAACTTTTAGCAGTTATAAAACCCCCGGCTATCTGGAAGAGAGTCGAGGAAGTCTAGAACCCTCTGAACATGCCCGTTCACAGCTGCAACAACTATTGGCGGTAGCTTCGAGCGAAAATACATTGGCAGAGGTGAATTTAGGGAACAGGAGCTGGGGATCTGTAGCAGAATCGTATCCTGCACGTTAAATAGAAAGTGTGCATATTGTTGTATTGGGTGAATGCTTATCATATTTATTCTGGTTGTGGCCATATGTAAATGTATACATAATTTATATCAAATTTTTCCTTCAAAAGTAAAGATATCCTGGACTTAATTCCCCCGCAAATTTGAATGAGGTTTAAAGAGACGTTCCAACGGATTCTCCAATCAGAATAATAGACCCCACCTATATACGAATTCCAAAGTTTGTCACTAGAGGCGCTACGTTAGCCATAACGGTCACTTGGCGCGGTGAAGTGTTGTTTGAAGACAGAAAAATTTCAATCTGAACTTTCTCCTGCATTTTACCGTAGATTTTAGACAATTTTCTCTACCATGATGAAGCCAACGTAAGTAGTGAAATAAGTTAAGCTTTATCTTTACGAATAATGCTTTAGTTCCTTTGTAAATGCTTTTCGTATTAGTGTTAATTATGCTTATGGTTTATCTTTAACCGAACCCAAACGGATAAAGCATGACGCATGTGCATTTTCTGTGTGTGTTTTTGTAACCGTTATTAATCTTATTTTATTCAAACAAGGCGAGGGAAGCTTCCCACGCGTCCGGCTGTGGGCCAAACGCCTTCAAAGAAAATGAAACCTACAAACATGTCTGGTACTGTCGACCCTGTCGAAGTTTACTGCAGAGTTAGGCCACTTGACAATCCCGGGGAAGAGACCTGCCTTACTATCCTCAATAATGCTTCTGTCCAAATCATAGCTCCTGAAAACTCCCAAGCTTTCCGTAGCAATACTAGCAATACCAAAGCCACCCAATACACTTTTAGAAAGGTTTTCACTGAAAAGGTAAATTGCTCCGTCTAACTTTGACTTGTAGTTATAGCTTTTGCTAATTGTCTCGTTAATAATATTTTACAGGCCTCACAGAAAGAGATCTTTGATACTGTAGCCTATCCTTTAGTGGAAGACTTGGTTCAAGGACGAAATGGTCTTCTTTTCGCCTATGGTGTAACCGGGTCTGGGAAAACACATACCATGACTGGCGAACCTATTGATGGCGGTATCGTGCCCCGTTGCTTGGATGTTCTTTTCAATTCTATGGGCCATCTCCAAACCAGCAAGTACCTCATCAAACCCGACAAAATGAACAACTTTGAAATTCAGTCCGAAGCTGATGCCATGTTGGAAAGGCAGCAGTCCTTGACCAACCTTAGGAATGCCAAAACCCCACGAAAGTACGCTACTAGGAAATGCATTTCTATCATTTGTACGGCGTTTTTATTT
Organism: Lepidurus packardi; assembly: GCA_023053545.1. NCBI lineage: Eukaryota > Metazoa > Arthropoda > Branchiopoda > Notostraca > Triopsidae > Lepidurus > Lepidurus packardi. Next base: position 10,293,976 of record JAKZAN010000002.1, read on the forward strand.
TATTTATTTCTTCTCTAGGCGAGGTATGGAGAATGAAAGCGCACGAGTTATGGATACAAGCAAGATCAGCAAAGTCGATGAAGACTGCCAGTATGCGGTTTACGTCTCTTACGTGGAAGTGTACAACAATATGGTCTTTGATTTGCTTGACGAAACTCCGCTAGACCCTATGAAGCCCAAGTAACAATTCGCTTTAGCTTGACTTTCATTAATCAAATGTTTTCCATTCGTAGGCAATTTCAGACTAGGATTCTACGAGAAGATGCATTACGTCGTATGTATGTTCATGGCGTCAATGAAGTTGAAGTTAAAGGCACTGTCGATGCTCTGGAGTTGCTCAATCGTGGTGCCAAGCGTCGCCGGGTAGCCCATACTGCTCTAAACGCAGAATCATCGCGTTCTCACTCCGTCTACAACGTGCGTTTGGTCTCCGTACCTTTAGATGGCCAAGGTGGTGCAGCGCTTCATGATAAGCAAGCTTTGGTCATCTCCCAGCTTTCTTTGGTCGACTTGGCAGGCAGTGAAAGGACAAATCGCACCAAAAATTCCGGGGAAAGGCTTCGAGAAGCTGGTAAACTATCGTCCAATTTCCCTGCTCTCCTTATTTATGGTAAACTTGTATAGGGAGCATCAATAACACGCTTATGACTTTGCGTACGTGTATGGAAACTCTCCGAGACAACCAACAGAATGGATCCAACAAGATTGTTCCATATCGCGATTCCAAGATCACTCATTTGTTTAAAACGTACTTTGACGGAGACGGTCGCGTTCGAATGGTGGTTTGTGTCAATCCCCGCGCTGACGATTATGATGAGACTATTGTAAATAATGCCATTTCCTATGCTGAGCTATATTTTGAAAATGCGTTGTTTATGTAGTTGGTCATGAAATTTGCCGAAATGACCCAGGAAGTGCAAATCGTACGGGCACCACCCCCTCCAGTCTCAACACCACGATACGACATTGGACTGACACCTGGGCGGAGGAAGGCCAATAGAGTAAAATTCTGATTGTGTAGATCTACTGTCATTTTAATAATTTGAATTTGTAAAGTTACTTACGGAAGCTGGTAAACGACTAGAACAGCAAGGGAAAGATCTGCCTACATCGGAGTTTGACATTGCTCACGTCTTTACGTAAGTCTTAAAATTTTAAATTCTAATATAATATTATAATAAAACCGGATTACCTTATAATTCCCATAATCCGTATACTGTAGGGCGTTGCAAAACCCACCATTCCCGGTGTTAGAGTTGCAGTCGGTGGCAGATGACGTCCTTATTCCTCGGATCATGACCTATCTCGAAACTAGGCTCCATGAACGAAGTTCGCGAGCTAAGGAACTCCACAACAAGCGTAAATCCTTGTAAAACCTCGCTAGCTTAACTTTATATGCTTATAACTGTTGACAGAAACGGCATTTCGAAGTGCCTTAGTAGAAAGTCAAACTGAGCTGACCTTGCTTAGAGAGGAAAACTATAAACTAAAATCTGAAGTGTCTGTTCACCGTAATCGTGTACAAGGCGTGGAAAACAATTTGATTTCGATTGAAGCGGAAAAAACGATGTAAGCATGATGTGAGGGGTTTTTCACGAAAAGATGTATTTATTTATTTTTCGTGCAGGGCTCATAGACGCAATGCGGATTTGGAAAGATACGTAGCAGCCTTGGAAGAAGAGTTGGATGAAAAGGAAGCGCTTTTGAACCAAGGGGAAGTTGAAAAGGAGCGCATGAAGGGTAAAATGAAAACCCGGATCCAACTGGAAAGGGAACGCATTGCTAAAGAAATGCAACAACGTTGGAAAGATCAGAAATTGCAAATGCAGGTATTGAAATAGGTGTATTGAAAAGGTGGCATGCATTTGAAGTTCTATCTTTTTAATTTAGAATGAGCTGGCTTTAAAAGACGACAAGATTCGTGCCGTGAAAGAGTTGCTAGAATGCAGGGAAGTGCCTCGAGGAACATCTAGAGCGTTTGAGGAAGCTGCTTCTGTCCCGGTTACTCCGCGCAAAGTTGGTCCTCCTGTGCCGCCCAAACGAGTAAGATCTTAGAGTTAATGACTTAATTACTATTTATTGTCATCAGTAAGGCTTATGGCCTCTCCAATTTTACATCCATATGTCTCTTCTAAATTCTTTCGGATAAAAAATTTTGGAGCCGTAATATTTGTCAAGACTATTCATAAAGTTTTTAACGAACTTTGCAAAATGCAAATGGAGCGGAATAAAGTTAAATGCACCTATAGGGTCCGGCTGTGTGTAATCCTCGACATCGTCGTTCGCGTTCGGTTGACGAGCATTGGGTAGACCATCGACCTGCGGGAACATTGGCTTTGAATACGGTTTTGCAGCCCACGCTTGGCTCCAGAACACGTTCCGTTACGAAATTGACCGAGAAAGACATTACCCAATCCAAAGCTGCTCATTACATCCTAACGACCCAGGAACAAGACTCGGATGGACAACTGGAAACCAAATTCTATAAGGTAAAGACTACCAATCTTGAGATTTTTGTTAAATTGCTTGTTTAGGGAGATGTACTGCCAACGGTAGGAGGAGGAGCCCAAGTTGTATTGCAAGATGTAGAGATTTTAACACAACGCTCCCCGACTTCGCCGCGTCACTTGCGTTCCTCAAGTGGCTATAAACGTGGAAGCGACGGCAAGCCAAAGAACAGTTCTTTAGGGCGAGACGAAGTGGAGAACAGATGTTCAGTAGCAATAGAAGGACACCCACAAGGCAGACGGCCCAAGAAATCTTGCTTGTAATAAGCAGCCAACGGCATACTTCCAATGGACTAATTGAGGACATGCAAACATGAATTTTCCTCGATACTTTATAATTAACATAACTTTTCAGCGTTTCGTTTAATTCGCGCTATAGTCTGCAGTAATCCATTTAGATGCTTAACATACATCTACTTCTTATTCCCAATTCAACTTGGCTATATCCGTCTTGTATGTTAATTTGAGCGTATTGTTACGCGTTCTCGTAATTGAAAGTTTCGTTTCCGAAATTTATGTATGAAATAATGCAATTATATTAAGCAACAAAATCCACGCATTGGTTCAGTAAAAAAAAGTTTACAGTTGTAAAAGACATTCTTCTTCATCAAACTCTTCATCATACTCTTCATTAGGATTTCTCCCTAACAGAAGTGGACTATTAGTTTTTATGACATAAAATATAGCTGTATGTTTACTTAGGGCTAAGATGAGTTCTTGCTCGTTAACTTGTTCGTTTTCAACCAATTCCATTCGCTCTACACTTCCGGATGCATCGTTCGAAAAGTCAGGACGTCTGGTGGAAGTAGGAGAGTGCAAACTCTTGGTTATGTTGCTGACCATCTGCTCCCTTTGTTTCTCTGTCAGGTTGAGTTCTTCGATCTGGGGATTAAAGTATAAGTAATAAGTTATTATTATATTATTGTTAATTAGTATTATTACTTTAAAGGTCAAAGAACGAAGTTTTTTCTTACTTTAAGCCTATTAAGTTGCTCTTCAAACATTGCAATGGCCGCTTTTAGAGACGTTTCCTCAAGCTTAAGCTTCCGTAATTGGGCGAGCTTCTTTCCCTTGGCGGAAACCTTAGTCGACATGTTTACATGACGCTGATTTTACACACGGGGCTAAATGACGCCTATTCGGTGGAAATTTTCTTCCGACGTGTGGTGCCACCAACTGGTAAATAAAGCGAATATGAAGCTTAGAATTTGCAGGAGTATTAGGATTAGGGTGCGTTTCTTGACGCTTTTTCGGATGACATCCACAACTTGTCTACTTCGGGCATTTAGGTGCTCCTTTTGATGTTTTTTTCGGAGCGAGTTTCCTAACCGACCTAAACGAACCTAACCGAACAGAAGCTAACCTAACAAACATTCATTTTATAACAAAATAACTCAATTATAGACACAGTTTAACAAATCACAGCACTTCAGGTCGTTTTCACACGCCCTGAACTTCAGAAGCCGGTCGCTATTTACGAGGTCGCTATATACAACGTCGTTTTTGACACGGTCGTTTCTGTGCACGGTGGTTTTGAAATGACATGAACGAACCTAACCTAACCATGACGTTAACTTGGTGGACATTAATGTCAGTTAAATTCAATATTCATTAGTTCACCTTCCCAGACAGAAACTGCTCTCTTCATACCCATATCGCGCCACAGAATGGTTAGCGGTCAGATGGGTTAGCTTCTGGCAGGTTCGATCTTCCGAAAATTGTCATATTGTAGCTTCTATTTTACAAGGGCAAGAAGTTTTGCCGGGTTTACCTTTACGATTGGAACTAGATTGAAATTAGCTTGCTTTGTATTGTATCGATGGTACTTTCGCTCCAAAGCTTTCGATTGTGATACTGATAGGTAAACAAGCTTGTATGTGATTCACGGAATCGTAGTTCATATCTGCACGGAGACGATATTTTAGCTTGAATTTTTCGTCTGTTGATGTCAACAGATTAGCATGAAATTGAAGTAAGCTTTAAACTGAAAAATGACAGATAAATTAAAAGACATCTACATCGCGTCTTCCATTGGGGAGTTGAACAAATTGGCCGAAATTGGAGCAACCTGGAGGAACAAGGGTGCTAAAATGTAAGAATAACAATGTCGGATTAATTTTCTGACCATTTGTTTCATGTTTGTCTATCTTCTTGTTGTAGGTTATGCAACACTGCGGGGAAAGTGTTCGATGAAGCCAAGATATCAAAACTAGACGGAGACCAAGAGAGGAGCTACACCCTTTTTATGAAGTTCCTTAACCTATTCTCATACATTAAAAAGTCGGAGGAATACCGAAAGGATAAGGCATATTTTGACAAATTGATTGGATCCAAAAAGCTCGTTCAGGCTATAGAAGAGGCCGAAGAGATTCAAAAGAGTCTAATCAAAAGGCAAGTTTAGTAAATTAAATATGAGCTACGTTGTAAGCTAATCGTTCTTAATTTGTCTTTAAAACAGATATACACTTCGGGAAGAAGAGAGAGAAGCTGTGAAGCTTCTTAAAGACCTTGACTTGAAAAAAATGGTTACTCCTGCGAAAGTTTCCAGTTTTTCTTTCCCAACCACAACAAACGGACTAGATTCCGTTATTAAACCTTCAATTTCGGAACCATTGACCGATTTTATTAGTAGCAATGAACTGTATGTCATGCTACAACAGCGTTCATTAGCTGTATTGATAATGGACGTCAGAAAGCTAGATAACTTCGAAGTGTCTCGCGTTAAGCATGACTGCTGTATAAACATTCCAGCTGAAGTATTGCAGCCTGGGTAAAAACTACTTACATAATACTGATGTGACATCTAAGATTATGTTGTAGACTAACAGCCTCGCAGCTAGAAAAGCTCCTTCCAAGGAGATCTAAAGAATGGTGGCCTCGTCGACTTACTGCTGACAGGATCATATTAGTGGATTGGTTTGGCAAAGCCGAACAGAGTGTATCTATTGAAATTTTAAAAACAGTCATGACGAAAGTAAGAATTATTTATATTTACAGTTACTGGTTTTATTGTTTTTGTTTCGGCTTTTGTCAGTGGGATCCCTTGAAAAGTTACAGAGGACATATCCAAATATTAGAACAAGGTTACGAGGATTGGCTGTTACGATACCCAATGTCAACTACAAACTCCATGGTGGATGTGCCAACTAGGCATATGCATGCGAAAACTAATGTGTTAAACGACATTTCTGGTAAGTTTTTCCTTTTTTATTTGTTTCTGTTATTTATTAATTTCTTTTTGGCATTTTCCCCTCATTAATTGATGTTTTCTTAGTGAACTTCTCTTACCCTAATTTGGACGAGACCTTAGACTATACTGCAATTGAAAACTCCAAGGAGACTGTGATCGATGTAGTAGATTTACCAAGAAATCAGCCTCTTCCTAATCCGACTCTCGTTTCTGTCCGCCCTGCTGTCAATCGCTCAGTAAAACCGACTATGAAATCTTCCAAACTGAATTCAAAGCTTGACGATATGAAAGATGCACCAAGCACTCCTTTCCCTTACAAAAATTCCACACCTGATCCCCCGACGACGGTTTCTCCAAGAGTTTCAAGTAAAAGCGGTTCGAGCTTTTCTTTTATATAAGCTATTTTAACTTACTCGCGCTCTGTAGGCATTCCGGTCATTGACAGACAAGCCAAAGCCCAAGCGTTAGCGCGTTTTAACAGCCAATTAGACAAAGATCTCGAGTATGCTATGCACTAGGTATTTGTGAGCTAACAATGCTTGTGTTTAGGTTGTCACGTAAACAGAGGGACTTGGAACAAGAGTGGGCTAAAGTGCGAGCCAAGCAAACAGCAGAAGCTGAAGAAAGCATGCGAATTATCCTTCAAGAAAGAGAGGAGGCGCTTTTGAAGAAACTGGAAGAGTTTGCGAAACAGGACGAGGAACAGCAACGATTGATCCAGGAGCTACGGCTACAGTTGGAACAACAGCGTATGAAAGAAGTTTCAATTCCTAAACTTGATGATGAACAGAGGTAAACTTAACAGCCCTTAACAGTCTAAATAATACTTCCTGATGATACGCTTACTAGGAAAACAGAAGAAGAGGATAAAATTCTCCGTGAAAAGGAGGAGATAAAGAGAAAACTTGCCGATGAAGTCGACAGACTCCGTACGGAAAGGAAGCGTAAGCAAGAGGAAGCGAAACGCTTGCAAGAACAGCAAGAAGCTGCTAAACCAGTTGTAGAAGCAAAGGAAACTCCGGCTCCTGTGATAGGTAAACCACAGCGCCCGATTTCCTTGGAACGTAAAGGTATACATACAGTAGATATACATACAATAGATACAGTTTATTGTGATCACTGGTTCTTAGAATCAGCCGCTTTATGAAATCGTATTTTAAAGGACTGATTCAAAATGAGAAATTTCATAGCATTTTAATCGGTTATTAGAATCACACTTTCGGATGTTATAATCAATTTCAAACGAATCTTCACACGTACAGTAACGAAACTACAGTAATGATTGCTACGTGGACTTTGTATATTGACCAATGACATTGCTTTTACGTCGTCTTAAACAATCCTGTCATTTCCAGCCAACTACTACGCTTAGGGAGAAATCCCTTCAAAAGTCCCTTGACTGGGAAAATTAGAAGGGATTCGTGTTGAGAACACTACCGAAGCGTGGGTGTAGGCTTCAAAGCGCAGTGTTAGTTGTGTTTTCGACGTGTGGTTATATAAAAAGGGCGACGAACAAGAAAAGAGTTGATTTAAATGTAAAACAGAAATTGGGACTCATTGAAACTTATGTTAAATTTTAAAGATTTGCCACGAAGGGAAGTGGCCGTTAAGTTAGGAATTCCTCAATCATCTCTATCAATATTGTGAAAAACCGTTACGAAATAAACAATAGTGGGCTTAGTGAATCTAGAAAAAGGAAAAACGTGTGGGAAAATGTCAAAAAGTAGACAGAAGCTTTATTTCTTTGGTCTCAACAAGCCAGTTCGTTTTACGCGCCGATTAATTGTAGCATTTTATTGCATATTTCCGTTTATTAGAATCTCCGCTTAACAGAACTAATCTTGACTTGACAAACGTGATCACAATAAGCGGCATCTATTGTAATTATAAATAATTTTCCCAAACTTCTTCGTTAGGGATAAGTCACATCCCTCTGAAAGGTGACGAGACGTCTCCCCTTTCCCCTCCTGGTCGTTTAAATCGTTCGCGTTCCTTCCACAACATCTCTGAAGTAATTACATTCTTACAGTCTACATTCAGCTGTCACTAATATGTGAATGTCCTTTAGCGCTCTGTTGCTAAGAAGCAAGATAGTTCTTCAACACCTGTAGCCCGCGTAAATCGTGGTCTGAAACCAAGGAATGATGTAGTTCGTCCTCAGCCCAAGTTCCGAGAGTTTAATCCAACCTGGGGTAGTGTGGTAAGTGCGTTTTGGGCAAATACGAAGCATTCGTCTAGTAAATTATTGCGTTAATTTAGGAACATGGCCTAACTGGGCTACGGAACCTTGGAAATACTTGCTATATGAACTCAGTCTTGCAATGCCTGAGTCACACGGCCACGTTCTCTGCATATTTCTTGAAAGAACTGCATTTGAACGAAATCAACATTAAAAATAGCACTTGCAAAGGGACCATGGCTGAAGAAATTGCAGCCGTTATAAGCGCCATGTGGGCGGGGCATTATCGTTCGATCGCATGTCGAGATTTCAAGGCTGTAGTAGGCAATTTCAATGAGCCTTTTCGTGGTACGGATCAGCAGGACGCACATGAGTTCCTCACTGTATTACTGGATTGGATTAGCGAAGATTTAAACAAGGTAACTTGTATTCACGAAATTTCTTTCAGAATCCTTGATGTATGGTTCCAAAATGTCTTTCTTTTTTGGTTCCAAAATTTCGTTTCAAATCCTTGATTTTTTCCAATCCAAAATTTTGATTTCAAATTATTGATTTCTTTTCAAATTAATGATGTACAAATACTTAATTTTTTGGTTTGTTGTTTTTAGTCCAGAACGAAGGGACCGTTGCCTCCCTTGCCGGAAGACGTAGATGATGGTGGCAAACTAGCATGGGAGCAGTATAAAATGCTTCATGATTCCATAATCGAACATTTGTTCGTTGGGCAGCAACGGTCCATTTTGGTGTGTAGGGCTTGTGGGAAGGATTCCGTCAGTTATGAGCCCTTTAATTGTCTATCTGTACCTTTGCCACAGAAAGGTTCCAAGTGCACTTTGAATGTATGTTATTATTTTAATTTTTTTTTTTATAAAAATTAGTAAGATTTGGCTTTGATGAACTATTTTCATCTATAGGAATGCTTGCAACTGTATCTTCAAGGGGAAGTTATCAGTGGCTGGACTTGTCCTAAGTGTAAAGGAAAGAAAGAAGCCGTAAAAAAGTTCGATTTATGGAAATTACCTCCTTATCTTATTATCCACCTGAAACGGTATGGTCAAGCTCAATACTAGTAATTTAATTTTCTTCATTCCCTTTTGGAATGTAGGGTAAGGTAACTAGACGTAATAGACAATTTTTCTTTGTATATAGGTTTTATCAAGATACTTTTTTGCGCAATTACGCAAATAAGCGTCAAACGCATGTAGACTTTCCTTTGCATAATTTGGATTTGGAAGACGCGAGCGGGATGCATCGCTATAAGCTATATGCCGTTTCCAATCACTATGGTTCGATGGATTCTGGACATTACACTGCAATGTGTCTGGCAGGACCGCATTCGCAGTGGTATCGGTTTGACGATCAGGAGCTAAGTCAAGTTGATGCTGGTCAAGTTAGGACTCCCGCTGCGTATATTTTGTTTTATCAACGGGTTGAAGGCAAAGTGTAAAATGAAAAGGAAAAATCTTGGTCGCAACTGTCTACCGATATATATTATAACTTTATTTAAATTCACTTGTTTCTGCAGTCCTATTCCTATAAGTGGCAAGCTGAAACTTTCTCTTGTAATTTAAGAATTACTCCTATAAAAGAAAAATTCCAAGTTTACAAGTACCAAGAAGTTTTTATTTCACGCAAGTGTATAAACATGGGTTACAGCGAGAGAAAAAGCTATTCTACAGATCCTGCACTTGAATTGGGGGTTGGTCCTCCAAATCGGCCGTTGTCTTCCCCGGGCGCTGTCTTATTGTTGACTTCTTCTTTTGAGGAAACAAAAACCCTTTTCATGAGCAGTTTTTTGTTAGTTCTCTCTGTTAACTCGAGTGTTTTTGGACTCTGACACCCAAAAATGGAATCAGAAGGTTCTGGAGCTTCTTTTTCCTCGAAGAGTAATGCGGTTCCAGTAACATCTTCGTATTGCCCCGTGAAGACTTGACGCCCAACTTGCAGTAAGGGTTCAGTAGTTTCTAAGCCTAAAAATTGCAAGGCAGTGTGGTTGCTTAGGTTTTCTCCTTCTAGACCCGTCCCTAATATCTCTACTAAAACTGTGGTAGTTTTTTCTTCGAGGACTTCCCATTCTTCTTCTTCTTGCTGTTCAACTTCCATCTCTACTTTTGACTGCACCATTTGCACTTTGTGGTTTGATTCCAAATAGCTTTCCTTCTGCCTTACCTTTTTGCACTGCAAAGCTTTTCGAAAGACAAATGAACGAGGTATGAATTCAGAATACTTGAAAGCACGTAGCTAGTTCTAGTTTTTTGTCTGGTTGTTTTTTTTTCGCTGGGTAAAGGATTGCCTCCACCAAAAAATCAGGCTTGAATTATCAAAAGAACGCCAAGTTCGAAGTTGCTGTAACGGTTCGGGAGACAGGGTTACTGGAAGTTTTGCAGCTCATTCATCTCCTCTTGTAGGTTTAGACAGTACTTTTGATACATGACTCGGATTCCTACAAACGATATGGAATATAAAACATTCGCAACGTTTGGCTCACGCTTATCTTTAACTTTAAGGAAAATTGTATTACCTGAGAAAACGGCGATGCGATGTTTAAGACCGTATTGAAGTTTTAAACCTTTGCCCCTCCGGGATAACCTTCTTACTAGGACCTGCAGGTCGGTGACCTGGTTTTCGAGGTGCAAAATATGTTTTTTGGCTTCCTCCAATTTTCGCTGTCTTTCTTGGATGCTCCGTTCTTGTTCTTCTTCTTCGGGGTAGTAGGACTCAGTTTGCAACGGGTAATTCACGTTAATTGGCAGGAAAACTCGCTCCGCTGTAGCCATGATCAGAAAGAAAACAACTTGGACTTGTAGCGCACTCTTTTGCCGAAACACCGAGCTAACTAGAACATCAATTCAAAAGTCAGTATTGTTCCAAAGTGGCGCCTAATCACCAACGAAGTGGAAGTATTTATGTATGATAATCGTTAAACATCGTTACTTACATCGTGACACGAAGCTGACTCAAATGTCATTGACAGATTTGCATATTCAAATCAATAGTGAGTTTGGTGCTTTAACCTTGTTTTGCGAAATGGCGTAAAGGGACGAAAACTTACCAGAAAATTACAATCAGTGAAATCGACGAGCACTCTTGACCCTGTAAATTTACACACAAAAGTCGTTGGAAGAGGGTCACTCCCAAGCACTACTCGGAGCTGCTGCTGGACTGCAACTAATTTCTCGATGGACAAAATCAACCTGGAAGGGGAAAACTGCAACGTCAAAGTACCGTACGATATTTGTGTCTGTAGCAAAGTTTCTGATCAGCTCCCTACAGCGTGACCATAGTATAATTTCCCTCTAAAGTTGACCTCTTTTCCGTTAGCGGTTCACAACCCAACCCTACACTGTCAGTACGTCGACCCCATTCGACCTTCGTGTTGGACTTCACTTGCGAAGCGTGGAAACCGTTAAACGGGAACATAGTCGCATGATGGTCACGTGATCCACTACGCGTTGCAATAATACTTTCAAAATTTGCAACTTGTTTACACCAAGCGTCAAGGGTGAAGTATGGCCTAGAAATTTCCCTTGTTGGGGGCCTGCTTGGCCTTGAACTAAATGACCAAAGAAATCAGATTAAATGGAACAAACTTTTAGATCAGCGTAATCATGAGAAAATTGCTTTTTACCGTTGAAAAGGATTTACTGAATTTTTCAAACGGAAAAATTGTACAGCCCTTGCAGATCCTTGACTAGTACAGCTTTTTTACAGGTCTGAACGTCACATATTTAAGTATTTCCCTATTCACATTTCCTTCACAAACAACACAAGCATTATTTTTAATAGAAAGGAGCTTTTCTACTGAGGCAAAAAATATATGTATTATTTTTGCCTAAGAAGAGTCATGTTAAACAAACCTGACTAGCTATTTTACTCTTTGGCTTGCAGCTGTGTCGCTGGACATTCCGTTGAACACGGGAAACACCCGTTTAGGTCCAGCAAGGTCATATAATTATAAAATAAAAGGATTGCACTCTCACTTCGATATTACATGGACTTAAACAGTATAGATAAATAGGTTTTTGTACACAACATGGAAAGTCTATATATATGATCGTTAATCCAACCATAGCGAACAGAAGAGCATCGTTTCCTCACCATAGACTTTCTGCGCAACAATTATTTGAAAAGGGAAGTTTCGTAAACATTGGAGGAAGAAAGGAAGAAAGGACGTGTACAAAGTGGTTTATGGAAACAGCCGTATTTTTTGTTGTTTAGATTTAATCTTGGTAAAGGACTGCGACTTGCATTGTACTGTACTGTACCGCTTTTCTTTTTGACTATTTCTTTCCGACTTGAATGCTTTCGTTGGCATGCTCAACATTTCATCACTACAGCCTTTAGCTCCAGTTAATAATTCCTCCGTCGTCCGCACGCCAAGTTTCCTCTGGGGAACATACCGAGCCAATTTGGGGTATGGAAGTTATTCAAGGCCGAATAAATTATTTTCGGGAAAAGTTTGCTTGTAATGTACCTATATGTTCCCTGTCCCAGCTGGCGAATTTCTGGCATGTGTATGTGTGTGTGTGTGTGTGTGGAAAACGAGAGGCAGAACCCTCTTGGGAACTTGACACGAGGAAAGAGAGGGGAAAAAACGCTATTGATTTCTTTGGTTTTGTAAGAAACATTTCTTCTGAAATTCTATCAGAATTTCTGGTAGTATGCGAAGCTTTGAGGCTGAGGATGTTTTAGTGATCATGATGCCGAAGGGAAGCTGGCGAAGCCGGAGTCGGATCGTCCAAGAATAAAGGGTTCTTCACCTCCATCTCGCCCGTCTGTAGTAAAAAACAAGAACAATTGCTTAGTTGTGCTCGTAGCTAGGTATCGGTCGTTAGAAGAACGGGAACGCAAGTTAATACTCTTAAGAAGGAGTGGGGGTTGAGGAAAAGACAGTATTTTCAGGGTATTTGGCCGATTGGAAAAAGTCTTGTCATTTACACGCTTGACGTCAAAAAGCATTTGGCGCTATGTGATTGCAAAAATGTTAAGTGTTTAACTTACTGGAGCTAAGCCGGGGCATTCGTAGACAGTATAGTCGCCTTCTTCGGTTTCTTCTTCGCTCTCGCCCCCAGAAGCCGATCCATGACGACCAGATTGAGCGTGTCTAGAACAACAGATCCATTTGGTTGGGATTATTCGAGGAAATCATACAAGACAAAAGTTGGTACCTCTCCATGGCGATAACTTGCTGTTTTTGGTGCTGATAATGGAACATGTGAGCGGACTGGGCCAATTTGCGGTCGCCCACCGCCTTGGCAACAGCAGACGATGACCCTTTGTGACCTTTTGGCGAGGTCACAGTTGAAACATGCGGTCGGGTCGTGTCAGGAGCTGGCCCTGGCCCGGTGACGCCGTACGCCGGATATTCCACTTCCGCAGCAGCTTTCGCACCTTTCTGGAGTCTGGAGTAACAAAAGCACAGCAAAGAGACAAAAGAACAAGATTTGTATACAGGCTTTAGTCCAACACGAAAGTCGCAAAAAGGTTAACGGACACGCAAATGAGATGCGGACGCAAGTCAATACAATGAGAATGTATCGTGAACCTTTAATCAGTCTGGGATGCTCCGATGCACTCCCAAGATTGTTAGTTTTAATGAATCCACTCACGCCTCCATTCACGTTCGTGTCTAACGCCATTCTTTTCCTTTTATTCTAAAAGATCATGTTATTCCGCAATTCCTTCAAGAAGAGCAGCACGGAATTGTTCAAGTCAAAGAGACCTCGTGATTCCAAAGAGGATAAAGCAAAGCTTTACAGTTCTTCCGAGAAAAAATATTATTCCAAGTTTTGACACGCTTTAGTGTATTTTGTCCTTTCCTTTTTAGCTTCTCCTTTTCACGGAAGTGGAGTTAGGATTGCATTGCCGAGTCAAAACTTTGGCCTACTGTATAGTATTACTAATGAGGGCAGATCGCATGTTGATCCTTAGTATTGGATTTCTTTTCTCGTACATTTTTCGTGGACAAATGCCGTTCCGGAGCTCGAAAACTCGAATGGCTATAATTAAGTAATTTAAAAAAATCGCTAGTTTATTTCTGGAAAACAGAACGGTAGACTTTGTTTAAATTTGTACGTTTTCTAGCGACAATCTTCAATATGATTTAATGCAAAAAGTTCACGCTTTCGGTGCCGAGAGGAAAAGGAGTGCACAAGCTTGTCTATTCACTTCAAGTCCCTTGTTAGCTCGTATTGCTCTTCAGCTTGTGACTCGTGAGTCTCCAAGTTTTCACAAGCTGGAGCTCTTTAACGCTACTTGTCAGTTTTGAAGCACTTAAGGGAATCAAAACTCCTATCTCAGTGGCGTTAAATGCGCACAGCAGAAATGGCAAGGCTTGTCAGCACGTTCAAAGGCTTACAATTCGTCGCGCAAATTCTCGATGCTTCCGCAAACGTTGTCCCAAACTTGGCGTACACTTCCGATTACCACACTAGAAGTGGAAATGGACCTACGAAATTCTGGCCGCTTCACTTGGCTGGATTGGGACTGGGAAGGAATGCAGCCAGTCGAGTCTTCAGTTGAGCCTTCCATATCGTGGAAAACAGATTGAAACTCGTCAATTTTCGATTTGGAGTAAAAAGTTTCCATGGGCTATAGTAACGGCAAGTTATTACAGTACATGGTAAGACAGTTATGACAGAAAGCGATCTCTCTTGGAGTTGGGATTTGGTGAATTTGGAATAAAAGAAGGCACCAATTCTTCGTTGGGATATGTTAAAAGAGTCAGGAGTGATGAAAGTATTTGGGCGGTTTTACATCACTGTACCGAAGTTGGGGAAGAACTCTCCCTGCTTCCAAACTTAACTGCTCGCCGTAAGAGCGATGCCAAGCTGTCTTATCGGAACGAGAACAGGCTTCGAACTCTGATAAAATGGACGTGCGCCGTGCTAGGAACCCCAGAAAGTCGCGCAAGAAGGGGGAAAGAAACGCAACAATGCATGGTTTGGGCTCATATGTCTCTTCGAAGTCCAGCATTCTGGGGAAATAACTTCGGTGCTAGGATCCTGAGCGAGAAAGTCCACGGCGTTCCTTGTCAACAACAAATGGCACGACACGAACCAGTTAAAAATAATGTCCTGCCTTGAAGTATGGTCCACAGTCATGAACGAAGTAACGGCATCGTAAGCAAAACTTTCGAGGATTTGGTATAAAGCACGTGCTACATAAAACGAGATAGAAATTGTGGCTTTTCAGGGAACAAATTGTGCAATTGGCGGGAATCGATGCCGTGCTTGTTGGAATTTGTGCACTTTGTGTGCATTTATGCTTCCTTGTCTCCCGTTTTTTTGGTTTAGTTTTTTTAGATAAGGAAATTCAAACGGAAAATCGATAGGTTACATGAAACAAGGGGAAGATTCACCTGGAAAGATTTCACGTGCATGAACC
The DNA here is from genome assembly GCA_023053545.1 of Lepidurus packardi. Classification (NCBI taxonomy): domain Eukaryota; kingdom Metazoa; phylum Arthropoda; class Branchiopoda; order Notostraca; family Triopsidae; genus Lepidurus; species Lepidurus packardi. The sequence continues at coordinate 10,309,238 of JAKZAN010000002.1, forward strand.
CGTAGAAGTGATAGTAGACAAAAGGGAAGATATGGCTAAGTTATGCGGGGTGCTGTGAAGCAGAAATTTAATGTATGCCCATGAGAACGAAAAAGATAAACTTGAATGCAATCAAGTTCGCGTGCTGGATTTTATCCCTTTGGGGCCTTATTTTCCTTATTTTGTGCCGGAATTCTTCATGAACAGAAGTATTAAGGCTGCGAGTCACGCGGAGAGATATTGGGATATATTGAGTGGACGAGCTGTTTTTTGGGGGTTGGAGGGGTTGTAAGGTATAGAAAGTCAAGTCTTTTATGGTTATAGCTTTTAGACGATTGCGGATTGCGGCACGATTGTAAGCACTAAAAGCGCTGTAAAGTAGAACAAATTTGACCAGCTGCCTGTCAAACTTTCTTATCATTGTATACGTACTGTCACACTTTTTTTGGTGTAAACTCAGAGAGCAAACATACGTACAGTTGGGTACATATATAGAGATATGATAGAATCCTTACCTGTATAAACAGACACCAACGCCGATTATTCCTGCCACGGCCACTGCTGTACAACCTGCTACCAACGCTATACCCAGAAAAGAAAAGTTAGTATTATAGATAAGTAACATAGTATGGTCATAATAAATTAGTACGAAAACTGCAAGACAAATCATAATTCATATTTTGGGTAAATGATTAAGGCTCCCGTATAGCTTGGCTAGTTTCTCCCTAACTCTCACTAGATAGCGTACGTGCTTTGCACAGGTCCTATATGATCGCGCATGGCTTCTGCGCATAATACGGCATTTGTAATAATTAGATAAACATTCACTAAATCTACACAGTTATTTTGAAGAATAAGCAAGGAAGGAAACTTCAGTTTAATAGTGTAAACTTTTGCAATTGTCCTCTAGGTGAGGAGTTATTTTGCATTTTAATTAAAGCGAGACGAAAATCGTACGCTTAGATTTATTGTGACCTACCTTGTGTCAGAATTTTGTACCATTGTCCTATAAATTTTGACGTAAGAATGTTTTCGCATTTCATTTACTATCGCATCACGAGCCTTAATAACATTAGTGTTTAGCCACTCGGATCGGCTCGTGACGAGTTACCTTTGCGCTCTTCTTTGGTCAACTATATAAACTTTATATTTCCAATCAATCCGGAATTTGTATGGAATTGTATATATGTGTTCCAATCCCCTAAGTGATCAACTCACGAGCTCTACCGGCTTTAGCGGCTGACGTGGAAGTATTGAATTTGTGTGATTCGACAACCTACTGGTTTTCCTTTACTTTTTAGTGAAAAAAAAAAGAACTAAATTGTGATATTTTTTTTAAATGTGATAAAATAAAAATAAATAATTACAGTATTAGCTTACTGGCCTTCGTAAAGGTCAAAAAGCAAAGCAACGTCAGAATAGCTTTTTTGTTTGTGGACTGGAAAAGCCAAGTTATATAAAACTGCAACACTGTTTAATTATTGTGGCTGTTTTACCCGTGAAATAGATATCGGCGAGGGAGTTATCTCTGAACTCGCTGCGCAGTGGCTGGAGCCGAGCTTGGGCGACGGGACCGTTGAGGACGTTACGATTGTAGTGATGAACTCTGGCGGCGCCGCTTTCATTGCTTGGTTCCTGGACCGACACACTATCTAGCGGACTGGAAGCTTGGACTGGTAACGTATCGGTATCGGCTTCTGATTTGGCAGCTGCTGTGGTTGGAGCCTGAGCAGTGGCAGTTTCTTTGACAGGAATGGACAGGATGTTGACAAATTCTGGTTGGGTGTCAGCGTCGTTCTCTACGTAGTTCACATTTTCTTTTTGCCCACGGGTGTGAATCGGAAGTCTTTTTTCACTTTGCCCAGCGTCTGGAACTAAAACGGAAAGGAAGTTAGTGAATGACATTTTGCTCCATTCTTGACGATTAGATTGAGCCTATGAGATGTGAGAGTGAACACGGCTAACTTGGTTATATCGTACCTGACGTTCCTTTGAGAACCACTTCTTTTAATAAATTGACATGGGCGTAATCGTGATCGAAGACGGGCGGGGCTTCGCGTCCGTAATAGCGTGGGTCTGACGGCGTAAAGGCAAAGGGAGCCGGATGCCCGTTGGATGGCTTAAGAGCACCGTCAGTGCGGTCAGGACTTAAGTTCAAGTTCTGTGACGGTGGCGAGCGATGAAAGATGGACGCTAACTCGTCTAGCACAAAATCTTCTGGCTCTACATCTGTACAGAAAAGACGGGATAACATAATTATTAGATATCTAGGTCTTTCCGGAGCTGCATGGTTATTGATCATTTTCCCCAGAAGGAGCAAGTGCTAGGACATATTACATTTCCAGGTAGGGGGTTGCGGGTCTTGTGGGAAACAGGGAGGGGGATAGGATTAGGATGTAGGCGTATGTGGGTAGTCGAGTATCGAAAGCAAAAAACTTCGTTAATTAACCAAGTTAAATAGCAAGGAGCGGCTTTGCCTGCTTGTGCAGACTGTTGAGGTCAAATTCTGTCTTCCAGCGAATCGATACGCTAGCTTGAGACGACCTTTAAGTGTGAATTGAGACCATGCTTTCAAAAAGAAAAAAAAAAGTAGATTAGGTGTGTCCTTCCATTTCAATCTAATACAAATAGTAATGTAAATAAATTAATGTAAAAAATAAGAGAAAATCAGAGAGGTTTGCGACAAGGTTTTGAAAAGGTACAGGACAGGTTATGCTTCTTCAGTTCGGTCGATGTAATCCATAAATTAGCAGCGAACGCAAGAAGTATGTTTCGTTCAGTTAAAACCCCCGCTTTGCTATAATCGAAAAGGGAAGGAAAAGGACAGGCTTTTTAGGTTGAAATAGTATGACAAATGTCAGCGGAAGTCTACTCGAGAATAGTTGTGGTCTGGTCGTACCTCGATAGCGTTGACGTACTGCGGAAGAAACGGCCAGCTGCTGACAGATAATGAGGGCGCAGACCAGCACATTTGCCCTGTTCGCTCCAAGCATTACTGTGGCTTTTCCGCTTGGAGAGAAACGGGTTGTCTGTGCAATAAACAAGCCTTGCCACACCACTAGGAATTCGACACAAGTTTTACTGTCTACATGACCACGATTATACCCAATTGGAAATCCAAGGGGAAAACTAGAGAACTCCTAAAGATGTGTTGGTCGTCTTGATACCGGAGCACGATGTCGGGTAGAAAAGATCGCCGGGTTCGATCTTCCAATGAAAACTTTACAACACACCTTTTTGGATTGAGCCACGAGAAAAAGCTGCCCGATTCCCTACGTCTGGGGCTGTGCAACAACAAGGTATGACGGCGAACTGCGTGTGACGCTCCTGGCGCTCCTTCCAATCGATACAAGCTTTAGAACGCACAGACACAGGCGCAAGGGAGCTTTGCCTGTATGCATTTAATTGTTGGATGGGAGTTTCGAGTCGCCGTTTCCTTTGAAAGAATACTTGCTACAAGAGCGACTCCCACGCAATGCGGGGGAACAGGGCGGAGTTTCTGGGGGGGGGGGGGAGACCTCCTCCCATTGCAGTTGACGTTTAAAAAGGCACCGGACGTGGTTCGCGGTATTAGCCGAGTTGAGCTATCAACGAAGCTAAGAAGACACGACAAAGTATACGAAAGGCGAGAATTGGAGAAATAGAAGGGCAGTATATAATGAGTAAGAGGAATGGGAGAGGAAAATGTGATTTATTTGACGTCGAAAAATTCACAGGTGGCAGGCAGGTTGTATAATGTAGCACAACTGTATGACTGAGACGGATATAAATGCGGGTGTAATGCAAACAAGCTCTTTGTTGACTCAGACTTCTGTCGTTTTCCTTAATCGTTTGAATTGAAGCATAAAAAAGGATTATTCATCAAAAAAGAACACGTATTTCCTGGACTCACTTTCATCACATGTATTAAAAAGCCAAGAGAAATGCAGAAATGTTAAGTTTTTATAGACTTTTATTCAAAAAGGAAACTTGTTCAAGCTTTCATGGTAATGCACGAAAAGCAAATTAGAAAACTCGATCTTGATAGGAGCTTTCAGCAGACGATTGAGGTTTAGGGGGCATGCCTGGATGGGGGTGGGGCTGAGCTCGTCCAGCACGTCGGGGCGGGGCCAAGAACTCAAACATGCTTTGGGTATGTTGCGCCAACATTTTGGAGAGTTCACAAGGCATAGGATCGGTCCAGAAAAAGTCGTGATTCAAGGCTGAATCTGCGTCGATCCTTTTCGAAGGATCGAGTGTAAGTAACTTATCCAGTAAGTCGCAGGCATAGGGATCTTTAACGTAAGGCTTCAGACGCTCTTTCACTTTGCGTTTCTGACCTTTGGGCAAATCCATTTTGGTAAACAGATCTAATTTGTCCACCTCGGGCCAAACTTCAGTAGTGATAGAGCCACACAACTGGCAGATCAATGTTAACTGGTGCTGCTCAGTATTGCCCTGGGAAATAAAACGAAATGATTTTTGGGATCACATGTTTCGAGCTTGAAGGGACGAAAGAGAGGAAAGAGAGGCTCTATTTACTTGCATGATGGGGCTTCGGGTCCACATTTCCGCCATTATGCAACCAGCTCCCCACATATCCACAGGAGGACCGTAGTTCCGTTCGCCTAAAAGCAATTCAGGTGGACGGTACCACAATGTGACTACCCTGTTGGTATAACGGTTGGGAGCCCCGTTTTTATTGATGGAAAAAGCTCGAGCTAAGCCAAAATCTGCTAGCTTGAGGACGCCTTGTTTTGTTATGAGGACGTTGGCAGCTTTCATGTCTCTGTGAATTATCTAGAAAGACGAGAAATTGAACCTAATGCTTAAAATAGTAGGCTAAAAGAATTCGTTTACTTTGTTGCTATGAATAAAGTAGAGACCATTGAGAAGCTGCTGCATGACTTTCTTTATCTCTCCCAAGCTGAACTTTACATTAGCGTTTGATAGCAAACCAGCCAAGTCGTGTTCACAAAAGTCAAAAACCAAGTAAAATGTGGACTTAAAACGATTAAATTGACAAGCTAGAAAGACAAGGCAATAAGGACTTATAACCATTGAATTATTTAAATTAAAGAGGCCGAAATTCGAAAGTTTACCTTTGGTTCGGCAGATTTCGATCAAGTTGACCACGTTTTCATGCTTGAGTAGCTGCAGAATCCGGATTTCTCGCAAAGCGGTAATTGGGAACTAGGGGTCAAAAATAAGCAACATTTTGGGTGGCAAGAAAATGTGGCAATATTTACGCCTTCTTTCTCATTTTCCATGAGAACTTTCTTGAGGGCAACTACTTTCTTGTCCTTCTTGTGCCTTGCTTTGAACACCTCCCTACAAGCACACACGAGATGTTTGTATTTTATTGTATTGTTAAAAATAGTTCCATTAAATACATACCCAAAAGTTCCTTGGCCAATCTTTGCAAGTTTCTCATATTTGCCAACTTCATCACAAAAGGGAAACTCCAACTCTTCAAAAAACTTCTCCTTGTCTTTTGGGTTCATGGAGGCATTGGCAGACATGCTTAGAAAGTTCTTAAAGGTAGGTAGTGTCTTTATCTGAATAAGTGAGTTAACATACTGTTGAAATGGTATAGATTATTAATAAATTCAAACGAGAAATGATAACTCTGAGCAAGTTATGCTCTCAAACAGATCACGACAGTGTAAACAAAGTGGACAATCCGCAATACGCGAAGTGAAAACTGCCCATAGATGGCGAAAGCTTAGTTATTTTTTTCCTATAAAATAAAGTCGGAATATATTTAAGTTATTCTGTTCCGGAATTCTTTGGTCTTTTGAATTTGTTTTTCTTATGTCATGTCTGATTACAAATCTTATAAGCTACTTTCTGCTTTTATTAGGTAGTAGTGCTTAATAAATGTGCTTTGTGCTTCAGATACATCTTTATATTTTTTCGGTTTCGTTGAACTATACGTATAATATTATATTGAATATTTTACTTTGTTTTCTCTGCGGTAGTTTTATATGAGTTACTACCGGAGTCACCATGCCACAGAATTACTCTTTGCACATGAAGCTGCGCTGTTGGGCGTGTGCGACAGGGCGGGGTCAACTTGAAGGTTAGGAAGCCCCTCCCACTGACCAGGGAATCGAGCTCCGCTAGATTGATTGCATTGCATGGAAAGGGGAGCCTCTTCATACAATGTTTGTAAAAAGGCACCTCGTAACGGTGTCCACTCGATAGACTTGTACGCAGTCGAGATGATCTGTCCGCTTCCAATGTCTTGACCGTCCCACCTGTAAATTAACACTACGTTTAATTTGGTTCTGCAGGATTCATTCTTACTCTTCAAGATAATGGAAATATTCCGTCAGGGCTTCTTCGCCGATGGAACTTTTACAAACTTCCAGGTTGACTTGAGGGAAATAGTGGATATAATTGATACACATTTCATCCGAAATTGAAAAGCCCCCTAAAGTAACGTTATTATACTTCATAGAGTCAAACCAACATGTTGTCAGAAGTGCATCCCCCTAAGCCAAAAAAGGAAAAGAAAGCGTTCTTTATCATTACTAGTTTTTCTCTCAAACTTCTGTCTTTACCGGCATCACTTGCACAGGTTTTGGCAACAGGCGAATTTCTTGGAAATGCGTGCTGTAGTGGTTGTCACGATTTAGTTCACGCAGTTCTTGCCCGTCTCTGAAATGTCGGGTCACTACTCGAGTTCCGAGTAAATGCGTATGCAGTTGAGAGCCGAACACAGTAATGCCACCTTCAGGAATGCCCTACGAGTTCCAGTATATGTAGGAAGTAAAATAAACCCGGAAGACTTAAAAGACCAGTGAATAGTACCACTGCTGTACACTCTGGAACGCATGAGCCCGTTAAGGTGAATTCAGCTTGTTGAGGGGGAATGGCCATCTTGTCACTATACTCCAAACCGAGCTCCATGACTCCAGCATCAAAGCGTCTCAGCTTAGTAGTGTACCACAATCGAATGCCCGAGCTATCTTCCCAATCTAGTATTTCACAAACATAGAAAACTGCTTTGCTTCGTAAGAATAAGTTTACTGTCTTTCTTGGCTGGGTTGTTGTAGTGTACTTCTAACATAACGTACAAGTTAAACTGAGGTCCTCCAACCGCTAGTGCAGCTTCCTGTCATAGTAAGTTAGCATTTGAGTGATATCGTAATTGTCGGATATACTTCAGGATATGCAAACGGACCCGCGCCGAAGGCCCAAGCCGCTAAAACTTTCTTGCAAACTTGCGTAGCAGCCGGACGATTAGGACCCGTGCAAGGTCCTCGGTACTCAGGAATAAGTTCATTAGCGGGAGCTACACAATGGAACACTTCCATGTGGTGCACTAGTGATTCGTGTCCAGGTTGAATTGCTGCCTCGAACTTCGATCGGCAATATTATTACGCATAATCTTAGGTTAAGTTGTTAGATTCAATAACTACTTGAACGATGTGGTGTTTGCGAGAAAATTCCGGTGGTAGCGCGGTCACGTGACACCAATAAGTTGTTTCGTCAGCTGGAACGTGAACGAATCGGGCGTTAACAAGTAGGGGTTGGGCGTCACTCGATAAAGGCGGTGCTAGAATTTGCAGTAATCGCGTTCGTTGAAATCCGCAATTCTTTTCGTCCGGTTCCACGCCTTCCAAACTATATAATGGACCCTCTCCCCAAGCATAAACAACGTGGGTAGTTCCATCCTAAAGGATTGCTCTTTAAGCCAGCTCAATTCCTTAGAAAACTTCTTCTTTTCATTCTTTCGTTTTCTTACTTCAATCACGTAGTCGTCGTCATCACAAGTGTTCAATTGGCGACGGAACGTGACACTTAAGATCTTATCGTCGCGATGGATGCTCACTTTGCGGCAATTCTGCTCTGCCTGATCCCCATGATCAGCTTGGATCTTGCCGTCTTCATCAACCAAGCCATCCTTTTACCAATAATAACAGTGCACGTTTACAGAGTCAACAGAGAGTTGTTTTCACATGCAAATTTATATAGAGACAGGCAAAAAGTAAAATAACAACTTGTAATACTAATATTAACTATAACTTAAAATTAACTATATTATAACTATATATAACTTAAATATTAATAATAAATTAAAATAATAATTTTTTAATAATAATAATATAATTTTTTTAAGAAAAAGAGGTAAAAAAAATTTAAATTATTTAAACATTTAAAAAAAGAAATAGTATTGCCATTTTACTTGTAAATGGAAGTGACCTCGCCAATCCTCCCATACAACACACACGTCTGCCCCAGTCCAATTACCCCGATCAGAGAATCCCACCGCTACCCATGACCCTGTTGGCAATGTAGCTTCGAGCTGGAACTCAATGCCAGCACTTTCAGTGTCGGTCGCTTCCTTTGGTTCATCTCGTACATCCCACCGTAGTTGTAAGCGACCCTCGCCATCCAAGGGTATAGCGAAGGGATATTTGTTGCGAGTTCCGTTGTCAATTTCTCGTTTAGATCGGCTTCGGTAATTGGAATACGGTACTGAAGCCATGTTCGGTAGCGTAGGGGATGATGAGGGCGAGGTTGATAAGTTGACCGAGCCGGCAGCCATGTATTGCCAAGCGTATGAATCGCCCAGGCTCACCAGAATCACTAGAATCAAACGGTTGAGCTTCATGACAGCAAGCTGCCAAACGAAGTACTGAGGTACCCTTAGAGGTAACCGAGGCGTCTTATATAGCTCACAGAACGGCCCTCCGTTTAAAGGGATCGATGCAGAATTCTGATTAGCTTATGAAGATTTGGAAAACCCCTTCTTCGAGCCTTCTTCGAAGTCATCGCGTTCCACACCATTGTCGTGTCGTATAAGTGTAAGTGCCGATGACTCTGCACCGTATCCAAACACATTCCGTAATATAAATACCATGCTTTGAGCTGCATACGCCCTATCACATCGGAAGTTTAACGTTTGTTTGATTGCAGTCACATTTTATCTGTATTTTCTCTAATGACACTCGTTGTTTCGCTCACATTTCTTTGCCCCAAACATATAATAAAGCTAATGTAACACGTTTAAACGGATTGATTCAGGCTATAGTCCTCCACTTCCCCCCAAAGAATTAATATAAGAATGGAATTAACAATTTATAAGACTTTCCAAGTCAAGCAAGGTTCCATTACCAAGAAACGTGCGTTTTTCTTAATTCTAAGAAGTTTTTACAGGAGCCAAACTTACACGTAAAGTTTTAATTACAAATAAATACACTGAAGACGAGAGACGAATGAGGGTTGCAAAGAGACCGTAGAAGAAGCAGTCACGACAAAGCAACTAGAAAAATTATGACTTTTGGAATGCGCAACGAGTTATAACTTTTTTTTTTCTCGCATAATAAAAACGTACTAGAAATTTTGGGAGGTTTAGTTATTGAGTTCTCGCAGGTCTTTTAAAAATCCTTCAGGTGTCAATATGTGCGTAGATCCTGCAAAAAAAAAAATAACTCAAAATATTAAATCCTCAAGAAAAAAAATATTCTACTATTAGAGCCTTACCGACAAGAACTTCCCAATTCTTTAAAGCCGCAGTGACTTCATAGCAAGCTCGAATTTCGGAAAACGAGACACCTCCCACAATAAATACCATTAAACGAGGCACGTTCTTGATATTCTGCTGCGATTTATCCTTATGCCATTGTCCATAACGAACGCTATTTCCAATTTGTATTATTTTGCATTATTTTATCAATAAACGTGGATTACTTATTTTTTTTACCTAGTGGGAGCTGGCCTGGCTGATGTAGCAGCAGTTCTTCCAGCCAAGAATGGAAAGTGTTTGGTATCCAGCTTGTCTTCAATGGCATCTTCAACTACATCTTTCAAAACCGGAGTCCAGCGCGACATTTGATACGTCTGCTCCGTAATGCGTTCTTTGCGGTTGGGCACGAACACTTTCTTACGGTTGCCCTACAAGAAAATCACACAATTTGTATATGGAATGGTAAACGCACGGGATAGAAGAAGCTCGATGCCTAACTTACATCAACAATAATATTAGGACCCAATAAAGCCATATTGGCAATGATGGAGCGTTCAGTGATTTGGGCGTGTTGGATCAGTTTGGTCAAGTTTTCTTCGGAAATGCCGTTCTTGGATAATACGTACAGCAAGATGATACGAATCTTGTCCATATTGGAAACATTCGCATCCAGTAAGACTGGGACGATATTGCGCATATGGTCTTTGATTTTCTCGCCCTCAGCGTCGGTGCCCATTGCCAAATCCTGCTCCACTTTACACAGCTTATCCACGTAGCCTTGGTAGATTTTCATGCAATCTTCCGCCAAATGGAGAGCAGTCGAATACTTGGACAACTCTTTCTGATGCTGCGGCATTTTCTTAATCATTTGAGACAAATCTCGCATTGAGGCTTTGTCGCCGGCTGGCAGACGCTTCGATTCCACGAATTTTTTCAGATTTTTGGTAACATTTCTAACAAAAGAGTTTAGCTCTCCCACTAAAGGATCTCATATATTTTCATAATTACTGCGAAACTACCGCAATGTGCTGATGCCTTAGTTCCACCCACAAATCGTCGTTTTCATCCAACAATACTTCCTTGTCCGGCGCACCAGCGGAGGCTTCATACCTACAATTTGAAGGGTGAAAGGTGAATGTGTTGGTTAAGGCCACGGTATAGTTCAAATAGGTGATATTTGTATCAAAAGATGGTACTGATGTTATACCCCTGTAACATGAGAATTATTCCACTTTAAACAGAACTTGAAACAGAAAATTAAAAGAAATTTTACGACACAATTTAATTTTTTTTTAAACATCGTAATAAAAGCATCGTAAAACGCTGCGTCAAAAGATCTAGATTTAGGAGTAATTTAAACTTATTCGAGTTATGAAAATTTTAATAAATCATTTATCTATTTTTTTTAACGTAGCGTTGCAAGATATTTAAAAAAAGAATTTTTCAATTGTATCGTTAAATTTCTTTTAAATGTCTGTTTCAAGTGGAATAATTCTCATGTTACAGGTTGCATAATTCTCATCACATAGGGGTATGACATCAGTGCCATCTTTTGACAAAAAAAAACTACACCGTGCCCTTAAGAAAACGCATAAGGATTGGGAAGTCTACTTGTAAACGTCATTCTCGACGGGAAGCAAATCGTACGCCATAGCCTGAAACGTAAGTTCGTGCAACAGAGGAGAGACGCAATCGAACCCACGGTCCAAGATCAAAAGCTGAGAACGGGCTTTCTCGGGCCCTTCACCCATTGTCGGTTCATCGGCTTTATAAGCATCCAACTTCTGCTGAATGAGCTGAGCCAACTCGACATTACGTTCGAAGTCAGTGCGGTAGCGCAAGGCTGGGTACTCGCCCATTGTGGCGCAAAGAGTTGCGATTTGCTCAGCCATACGCTCCATGGCTGCTGCTCTCAAAGAAGCCTTCTGGGGGCTGTAATAAATTTGGAAAGTTTCCACGCTATCCAGAGAAAAGACTTGCGACTCATAAGGTAAAAAAGCGATATTGATTTCCTTGAAGGTGCGAATGCTTTTAGCGGCTGGCGACTTGCAAATGTCATTAAAAAGCTCTTCGGGGCAGGCTTCGGTGAAAAAGACGTGCGCGTTGCGGTACATGATGCGATTAGGCGCGTTGAAGTCTTGCAACAATCCCCGTATCGACTTTTCGCAGGGGCTGATGAGATAAATAACGTCCATAGTGGGTAATGGCTCTCGCTTTTTGTGAATATCTTCCACCACTAGAACGGTCAAGAAGTTCAAAAAAGGGGAACCAAGAAAAATTAATTTTATTTTATTATTGGCTAGTTTGAGTATTTGTTTACGTGTAATGCCTTCTGAGGCAATTTCGTGCATCTTGCAACACGCTGACAGCATTCGCATCGATAGCTGGTCCACGACCAAAACCCGCCATTCCGCTTTATCTTTCTTTTTGGAGCGAATCACCTCATTCATAATCCCTGCGAAAATATAAGGAAAAAGAAACAAAAGGTCAGAATTATTTGGAAAAAATGCCAACCAATCCCAGTATACGGTTGGCTCCAGTCCACGCGATAAAGGGCAGATTTGGCCGACTCGCTAATCAATACTTTACCGCCACGCCCACCGAATGCGTCATTCTTTTTATCTTTTCCTAGATGCTTTCTGTAGCCTACGGAAGTCTGAGCGCTGTAAAGGGCTAAGTTTTTCGTAAGAATGACAGAAATATATCATTCTTAATGGTATGCTTAACAGAAGTTAAACTTGTTAAAGGAAATTTTGGTCAACGCTCGCACGTAATAGGGCACACAGTTCATGGAAATATTTCTACAAGTCATAGAAAAACTGCCAGCTCTACAAGAATGGTCTCAAAACAATAACAAACAAAGTTCCCACGCAAAAGAATGATTTTTCTAAGCAGTAAGTAAGCGTTGTGAGTAAGGAAGGAGAAAAGAATAGCTTACTTTGACCAACGACATTTTTTAGGGCCATTTTGCGAGAGCAGACTCACAACAACTTCTAACACAACCAACCTATGCAACCAACACCGGGAATATTCTTTCATCACCGTAGAAAGCGAACTGGGGGTGTGTCGCACTTCAAATTGAAGCTTCGAGTCGGAAGATCGAAGGCGTTAGTTCAAATTTTTCGCCTTCTCGTAGACGGAAGAATTGTAACTATTCTGGAGCTAACTTAAAGATTTCGCTTGCAGTAGAATGAAGACATATTTTCAAGATTATTAATAATATTACGCTATAAGGAAGCCAAATAAAAACTTATCTTTTCATTATGAAAACTCGTCAGAGACAGGATAATGTGAGTGTAATTTTAGTTTAAATGTTTCCTCGTTCTTCTCTCGTTTTTTTAAAATTAAATATAGGATTTGATTATGCTTGTCCGCTTTACATTCATAATAAGTATATGTACTGTAAGATCCAAAAAATTTAACGAAAGAAGCCTGAATATGTTTCTTGCTGTTGATTTAATAATTCGAAATCACTAACCTAACCTAGTACTTAAGTTGGGGTTTGTAGTCCTTAAGTTGGGTTTCAGTCCTTATGTCGGGGTTCGTAGTCCTTAAGTCGGAGCTTGTGGTCCTTGAGTCGGGTGTACCGTAGTCCTTTTGTCGAAGCATCCTTGTGTCGCGTTGCCAATTATATAATGAAATTAAACTTTGGAAACCAATAAACTTAACGTAAAGATATCCATTGCATACGAATGGATAGCCCTGAACTCGCCCTGAACTTTGACTTTGACTCGACCTGAACTTTGACTCGCCCTGAACTCCAGTAGCCGGTTGTTAGTTGCGCGGTCGTCTCTGACACGGTCGTCGCTGTGGACGGTCGTTTTGCATCAGGTCGTTTTGACCTCAACCCCATACGAAGAGACATTCAGAGAATAATCACGTCTGCTTCTACTTTTTTTCTAGAATGCGTTCGCATCAACGGTTTAAAAGAATCGCATTAAAATTGGGACTAGGAAAGTTTCAACTTCTTCCCGTATGTCCCTGATTTAGTGAAGCTAAAATGAGGATCGCTGGTTTGCATTTAGAAATGCTCGACGCACAAAACATAAACAAAACGGTCTCTTGCTCATTCAGTTTTTCGGTAAATTCTTTTAATTTCATATCCTATCAGTTAACTCTATGGCTTCATCTTTGTAGAAGAGTAGCTGAAGTTGCAATGAAGTTATCATTACAGAAAGCCAAGTGTTGAACTACGTTAGCTGTGATCATAATCATATATAAACTTTTTAGTTTCTGCTTTTCTGACTTCGCTCCGAAGATACCTTCAGACCTTTTATTCAGGAAACAAAAACTACAGGTTCATCATGAACAAGTCTAGAGCACTTTTACGACTGTTTGTTTTGCCACATACCAAGCTCGATTTCTGTGCCCTTTCATGGACATCTTGCAGTCAACTCTCGTCAGTCCAGACGAGGACGGGTAGAGCTCATTACATGTCAACTTTAAGCTCAGGAAAGTCTTCTTCGAAGAAGAGCAGAAACTGGGGCGTGCTAGGCGGTATCCTGGCAGGATTTGCAGGCGCGGTTGGTTACTTTTACTACCAAGAAAACTTTAAAAGAGCCAAGGTTAACATTGCCAACTCCTCTGAAGACACGCAGCAGTTTAACTTGCTGCAAGAGCCACCCCAAATTAGAATCGCCAGGTCGGTCTCGGGTTCTGGGGACGACAAAGAGCCCAAACTGACTTTATACCAATATCAATCATGCCCTTTTTGCTATAAAGTAAGGGCATTTTTGGATTATTCCGGCTTCGCTTACGATGTCGTAGAAGTTAACCCCGTCTACAAGAGAGAGTTGAAATGGTCAAATTACCGCAAAGTTCCGTTTCTCGTTGTAAACATTGAAGAAGAGGGGAAAACTAGACGCCTACAATTAGTGGACTCGACTTTGATAGTTTCGGCACTAGCTTCCTACCAACATGCCAAACACAAGAAAGAGGGACAGTATTTGCCCGAGTTATTACAATACTATCCGTTTGTCAAGTACAACGATGGTGATTCTCAGAAAACCGAGATTATGAACAAGTATTTCCTTATGTACGGCGAAGATACTCCGGCGACCCAATCTAAAGAGCAGCAGGAGTAAGTTTTCTCACATTTCAACTCAATTGCAAGGAGAATAAAACCTGAAATTTCCAGGAAAGAGAGGAAATGGCGTAAATGGGCAGATGATGTGCTCGTGCATACATTATCTCCAAACGTTTATCGCACCTGGGAAGAGGCATTGGAAACCTTTCATATGTTCGCCATCGTAAGCTTACAATTAGGCAAAAGTTCTTAGATTATATCTCAAGTTATTCTAGAAAGGAGATTATGAATCCTTGTTTTCGGCGTGGGAGAAATGGGTGGTTATCCATGTGGGAGCTGCTGCGATGTACATTATAGGAAAACGACTCAAGAAACGGTATTTTTATTTAAGCGCTAAAAATCCTGCTCCGCCCCATTTTTTAAAATAAAGCTTCACAGAGTATAGTGTCAATTTCTAATTTTTCAGTCATGGTATCTTTGGAGATGAGCGACAAGTGCTTTATCAGAGCGTTAATCAGTGGGTCAAAGAGATCCGCGTGCAAAACAATGGGCCATTTATGGGCGGTACCCAACCTGATTTGTCGGACTTGGCTGTATATGGCCTGCTAGCCAGCATTGACGGAACACGTGCTTTCCAGGATCTGGAAGAGAACACGAAAATTAGGACGTGGTATAACAAAGTCAAGGCAGCTGTGGAAGCGCGAAGTGGAGGGAATTACCTCCAAACTAGATAATATTTGTGCCATACGTCAGATTCATGCCGGGACCGAGTCTTTTTCCTGTGCATTTGTGTAGCAAATACATCCTAATGAATTCGAACGTTCTTTTTCGGTTTTATAATCAGAAATTAGTTTGCAATAAAAATTCAGGGGTCAGAACACTACATTTTTTAAGAAAAATGTAATAAATATCACACGTTACAATCTACCTTTGCCTCTTAAGACACAGGACGGGATACAAACATGCGGAAGTCGTGTGACAATCCAACCATGACCAAGGCACCTTCCCGATTTTTTTTTTTTTTTTTTTTTTTTTTTTTTTTTTACAAAAACATCTCTTCGTTTTTTATTAAGGCACATGATTTGGTTCAAGACCAAGTAATATTATTTGGGTTTGCGACCCCCAAGATACACCCTACCGCACAACAATCCGCGAATAAAGCTATCAATTGAAAAACCCCTTTGCTTTTCCCCCAGAAAATCCACACGCAATCTAAACTCTGTACATGGTACAGCCTTTATCTTAAAAGCATCGAACATTTTCAATATTCTGTACAAAAAAAGTAAGCCCCATTACAAACCCCCAATAATTCTGAACCGGTACAAATAGAACTCTTCATAGCGAGCGACGCAGGAGACTAATACACAGTCGCACAATACACTGTCGTATATAATAGTAGTGTGTTCCATTTGAGCAGCACTTTCGCTTAGTTTTGGAATGTTAAGAACGGCTTACAAAACTGTTTTCACGCAAGTATCTTGTGTTTAAAAAAAATATGTAAAAAATCCAGCACTAGATGGAACACTTGGGGCTAGAGCCATACAGCACTTTGAGTTCTTTACTTATTGTGCTCCGGATCAAGGACGATTGCCTGGCAGTTAGCGTATCGCGCGTTTTATCCTTCTTATGAAGTTTAACGCCGGGCTTATGCGTCAAGAATGCGTTATCCAATATCAAGAAGTCATAATCCAAGACACACAAAGCGTAGCCCTAGATACAAACACACGATTAAATTCAGTATGTAAATTAAAGCAATCTTTTCTTTAGTAGCCTTACCTGAGTCATTTTGTCCGACCGTCCTTCCCAGGTTAGCCGTTCGTCGTACAAGGGATCGTTTTGCGTACCAATGTATATAGGTTCCCAGTGATCGTATGGCTTATGGCGTTTAGCTTTGTGGAAAACGTGCAAACCGGGGGTGATGGTCATCGACTTCCAATCGCTAGCGCTAGGTATGCTGTGACATTGAGGACACACGAATTGATGAAAAGGAATCGCTAATTTGCTGGTCAACATGGACAACTGCAACACGAATCATCATAAATCTTTGATTAGTTCACACGAGAATTACACAAACTATTACTATTCAAAGGGAAAGGGTGACGACGAGCTTACCAACTGTTCCTTGGATTCCGGAACGGTTTGATTGCCGTAGACTTCGAAGATTGGTAAGACAAACACCTTGTGCTGCCCATCTGTCACGAGAGATACGTTTTCCCGGAGCATGTCCATAAAAAGCTGAGGCAATTGAGGAGAAGGGTACAACTCTGCATCCGACGCTAAAACGTAATGTGTGGGAGCAGCTTGACGGGCCACGTTACGCAGGACGTTCACTGGGTAAGTCAACTTTTTTTGGTCTTTGTATGTCGGTTTAGGAGGGGTGGACCACGGCGCAGGAGCCGAGCAATTAACAACAGGTAAACCATTATCAGTCCAGGGCAAAGGAAGCACTTTATCGCTAACCGTCGTCGTGGTATCCATGCGTAATACCGCTTTCCCATTTGTCACCTGGAACTAAACCGGAAAAAATCAATTATTTAATAATGTATAAATAATTGTTTTAATAAGTAGTTTTAATAATTTATAAATAATAATAGTTTTATAATGATTTGGGATGAAAAGGCGTAAAAATAAATACAAATCTCTTATTTCAAATACCTGCATGCCTTTGCCCGGTTTGGGGACGTTAGGATTTTGGCTATTACTCGTGTTGAGTTCACTGTTGGATTGCTGGAGCGGGTGAATCTTGCGAATGGATCCAGGAAAGTGTTGCGCATCAAAGACGAAATGGAAAGTGATACGTTCCTTCACGTCCGGTCCGGTGCACTGCCTCAGATAGGCAATACTGTTGACGGCCGTACCATAGTCGGTACCAGGAACGTATACCGCCATGGACAAAGGGCCTGGCCAGCGTTGAGACAAGGGAACTAGATTATCAAGGAAATTGACGTCGCCATGTGTCGTGTAGGTGACGGTTTCAGCACAACCGTAGTTTCGATCCGAGAGGATGTAGTTTTGAAGCACCCAAAAATTGCCTCGTTGTCCGTAGCTGAAGACGCGCTCTTTGTTTTGGCAGGGCAAAGACAATTCCACTACTGGAGTTGTCGCCGCGGCTGATTGAGCCATCGCCGGCGAACTCGGCTCGGGACTGCTTTCTGGAGCGGTGATTTCGTCGGTATTGTACTCGGTGGGTGAAGGAGGAAGCGGAGACAATAAGGGAGGCTGCAAGGCTTCGGGCGTCGAGTCGAACAGCGCTACATTGACATGTCGTATGACTTGCATAGGAGGAGACGTATAGGCAATTTCGCCAGGCGACACTTGCAAAGCGACTGCATTATCTGTGGTATTGGCAGCCTGTAATGCCACGTAGGTTAACACACAAAAGTTGAAAAGTAGACTGGCTCGGATCACGTATTTGCGAGAGCACCACATGGTGTACTGGCTTGCATATACAAATTCTCGGTTTATAGCTTTTGGGTCTTTGGACCAAAAATATCGGCTTAAAAAGGGTTTTCACGGGCGCATGTAAAAGCTATATCTAAGAAATGAAACAAAACAATATTCACTGTTAGGATACAGGACTTGCGGAGGTAACGTACAGTTAACATTAGTTAAAACGAGAAGGTCTAAGGGAATGACAGCCCAAACTGCACTGTTTGGCATGCCGTAATGTACTGCTCGAATCAAACGTGGATAACGCTGACGTCGAATGCCAAAGATGCCTGACGCCTCGCAGGTGTTTCTGGAGTTTGCTCCGTTGCATAGCTACTACAACGCTGAGGCGATCAATACCCCCCCCCCCCTCCCTTCCTGCTCTTATATATCGACCCGCTTCCTTCTTATGGACACGACAGAACGTCACACACGTTGATTATTTTGTAATCAACTTGCATGTTTACAGACTTATCTAAATAAGCTGAGTTATTTAGATTAGCAGGGGGATTTAAAATACTTAAAATGTATAGTTTCCTCTGAGGTTTCAAAGAAAGTTTTTTTTAAAGGAGGGAGCAGCTCTATTTATTTTGTCCGAATTTTTCTGTGTCGACCAACGTCTACCTGTTAGCGGTTAAGGTTAATTAAAGAAACGGGACATGGTGCAAGTAAATTTTGTTGTTGTTTTTGTTTTATTTTTTCCAGGTAACGAAAAATCGGTTACTTGTATAGTACTGTACTTCAAGTTTCTAGTTCACTGGGCTAAGGGATCTCATACCCTTCACTTGAGCCAGATTATAAAGAACAGAGAGAACTCAACGAAGTGCGGGAACAGCTTGAAGAACGTTTTTGGGTACGCTGAGGCAAGCGCTGAGGCCCCCCTTGTTGTGTGCTCAAAGCTTGGCCCATAGGAGTAGATCTCTTGGGTAATTAAAGCGATATTAAAAGTTAAGTTAATTTAAAAAGAGAGATGCGGCAAGGCAAGGGAGAGCGAGGCCATCTTGAAATTGCTACACGTTACGAATGTGGCTTATTCGGGTCAAGAGTCGCTATTACCTAAAGCTTTTCAGCGGTTGTGGTGGACTATTGTAAAAGGAGGGCATAACCTGCTTTCTCATCTTCTCATATCGGTGTAGGATGCTCGTGAAATCAAGTGGAGATTGCGCGTTTTCGATCTGTGCCTTGTCCTGCAACTTTAAACGTCAACGCTTCTTTCTCTTTTTATTTTACTTTACATAGCAAGTCTTTGGTAAAGATGGTTCAGCATTATCAGCAGACATTGCTGTTTAGCTATCCCTTCTAATCATTGCCTTCTTTCGGATTCTTCTCTTTTAGCTTGCTTTTAGGTAAGGAGTCCGTTTATCCAGACAGAGCTAATCAGACGCTTGGGGAAGTAAATCAAATCAAGTGAGGACGAAAACGATTGCAAACGCAACGTCACGCCATCTTTGCCTGTCATGCACAATGCAAAGAAGCCAAGAAAGAAACAATAAGCTGCGCAACTAGCGTATCACGATTTCACAGTCAATAATACGGTGAAGCCAATTTTCTAGAAAATTGACTGTCCATTGCCCAATATTTGAAAAAGGAGGTAAAGGAAGATTCATCCGTAACGTATACTTTAGGTGAGGTAGACTCATCACTTTCCCTTCGGATTTTAAACATAACCCCTCTTTGGGCAATTTTAACCACTATCAAGAAAGAGAGAGGGGAAAAGAGAGATGGGAAGATAAAAGCGGCGCACCTCAAAGAATTCTCCCCAGCCCGACAAAAGTTTCCAAGAGGCAAAAAGCTACACACACAGCCCATCAAGGCTGTGTGCGGTTGCATTCCTAATGAGACAAGGCCTTCGTTATGCATGCGTCTTATTCGTGTTACCATTATTGGAGCCATACGGCTTTACTAATGAAACTGAACCGGTGATGCGAACTGGTTTTCTTGAGGTGATAAGTACCTATAATGCTCATGCAAAACCAACAGCATGGTCAGCGTGAGAATATTACTTGCACTTGGAGTTTTTGTAATAAAAAAAAGCCTTGTAAGTGCCGTAACAGGATGTCGTTACCTTCCACCTCACCCCCTTTTTACTACATTCTACTAGGATGGTTTGCTGTTGGAGAAAATTGAGTCTTTTGTGGAAAACCCAGTCAGAAACAATGCATATTCTGAACCTGGAGCTACAACACCACCACCAACCTGACCTTCACCTTTTAGCCACCAGGCCATGACCGCCACGAACATTAAAAAAGAAGTAGACAAGGTAAGCAGGTATTTTCGTTTTCTCCCCTCTTTTTGTGGCGGGATATACCTTTGAACGATCGCGAAGATATTCGCCCAAGAGGACCCAAAGAAGGAAAAGAAAAGAAAGTATCTCTTGCTTATCTCTGTTTCTATGGTTTGGCTGAAATGGCACCCAGCATGACCAAGCCATAACCGAACTTTGAGATCATCTACCCGAAAAAGCTTTCGGGGGTGTTCAGGGTCAAGCTTATCATAAACGTACCCGCATGCCTGGTCTCTATTTAGCTAACAGAAGAGTTACTCATCCGAATTACACGAAAGAAGAACATACCTTGTCAAAATTGGTATTAAAAAAATTAATGCCAGAATACGGAAAACCAGAAGTACTCATAAGAACGCAATTCTTTCTCCAACGAAGAGCTTGGGAAAAAATTATATTCGCAACGCTTTGTTAGGTGTGCAGAACGAACGTGTTTAATGCACATGACAATAACGTAGCAAAAAACTATTAACGACGCTATAGGATCAGGGTCACACACAGCGACTTCAGTACGTCACAAGGGCGTACATGCAGGGCATGTTTGAAAGTACCAGAGTTCCGGATAGAATTTCCGGAAATTAAGGTAACTTAATCTAAATAAGGTCTTCGTGACATTTCTGTGCTGGCAACTAAACTTCCCATGGTTAGTTCTAAGTTCTTTCTTCTAGTCAGAAAGGAGCTTTTTTTCTACCAATTTTCTATCGTTACGATTTAATATGACGCGATATATACTCGAAAAGACTATACGCAAGGTTAGCATAAGCACAAGCGTGGCGGACGTGTTATGGAAGACAAGCAAATTAGGAAACTGTTCATCTCAATATGATTTCCTGACCTCGGTACAACGTGCTGGTCCCAAAATCCTGTACTCGATGTCATCGAACGTCCTCTTTCAAACAGCTTTTCTTCTTCTTTTCTTGTCGTTTCCCCAAGAGCAAGCCGAAGAGTTAAAAAAGTGGCGAGTTCAATGTTACATGTCGGGGCACTGAACACCTTAAACAGCGGTTTCTCATTCATAAACAAGACTATCTTTGCCGTAACAAATGCTGGAATTTTTGTAAAAGAAATGCACTTTTGATTTACTTGTCGCTTCACCTGACGTTTGTTTTAACGCATTTGTCCACCACCAACTCAAACAGCCAACAAACGAAAGCAACAAGAAAGACTAGCTTTTGTGTGTCGGCCGGGCGGTTCTGTTCTGTTCTCATCTATCGCCCAGGGGCAAATGAATGAAATATCAACTCCGGGGAGTGCCAGTGGTGATTTTGGTGGTTGGCGCCTTCCAGACCATACCAAAGAGGTATGCATGCTACCCCTGCTGCTGGCGCGATGACGAGAGCCCTCTTTTGCGTCGTCGAAGGCCAAAAAAACGAGGAAAAGAATTTTCAATCTTCTCCCACCGCATTGAAATAACCTGTCCTTCTTTCTCCCGCAAATATTTTCTAGCTTAAGCCACACAAATAACCATGCCAATAGAGCAAGCCAGGGAATATTTGTTGAAAACCTCAAGTTATTGCAACTCAAACTACAGCTTCGTGAAAAATAAGAAATTATCCTACTTCATAGTTCAAGCCCCGAAATCGGTTTCAGGTTCCCTCAAGCAAAAGGAAAACGATAAAGGGTCATTTTTATCAGAAATTTTATAGCGCAGACGTGACTTATAGATTTCTTTGTGCTGAGGAAAAGCTTCTTCGGAGTTAAAACGCTTTCCTGAAAAGTTGAAAAGCGAGACGCTTTCTGGAGGTGGGAATTCAAATGAGGAAGAAGGTCTTTAGAAATACTCAGCTTCACAAGGTCTGCCCCACGAATAAGTGGCCTTCGCATTGAAGATTTGGCGCTTGAAATCTGTGCCTGCTAGCCTTTTACGCCAGACCAGAAACCCCTTTCTACCCTGCCTTTAACCCCCGAAAGGTCAAGGTTGTAGTCGGATGGTGCACAATACAATTTAAAAAAAAAAATCACGGCAGACACGACCACAGTAAATAGGTTTCCCATACTGTGGGCACGACAAAGCAAAAGGCAAGGCAGAAAATAATACTAATGAAGCATGCCTTTCGTTGTGATGGCGTGGTCTTTTAGAACGAGGGGAATTCTGCTTCACTTCTTTTTTTCCACTAATATTTTTTTACTGTGTGACATTCGGGAGATTAGGAGGGCCATAAAGTGAGAGCCATTCCGTGCTAGCCTTAGATGAAGTTCTATTCTAATACAACAGTGCAGTTGCTGGGCACAGAAAACTTGACAAGCTTGAGGGAAGTCTCTTTGCTACTGCTATACGGTACTATCTACCCGTAGTATATTACAAGAGTTCACTGGCACCGGACATGGCCAGAGTTAAAGCACAAAATCTAGAAATACGTCTTGAAACTCGTGAAAGAAACCCCCCTTTTCCAGGATCCCTTTTCATAAATCTTGATAAAACTGGAAAACTATTATTATTTTACAAGGACAATAAAACAGAAAAATCAATGAAAGTTTGCAATAGAATTTTTTTAATATTTTTTTTTTTGCCTTGGGAAAGAAAAGTGATAGGTTTATATCGTTACTATACTTTAGTAGGAGAAAGAAATGTAGGAGTATAAAAACAGATTTGGCTTTCCTAGTAAGAAAACGGATATGAAACGTTGCTCGCTCGCAACGTCGGTAAAGTATTAATGGATCTGATGGGTTATTTATGGGTACATGTACATGGCGAGGCGCCAATGTACAAAGCTCAGCCGTTTTTGGTCCCAATCCAAATGGTCTGAACTGTAAAGATGCTCTTAGTACTCGATTAGGTTTTTACTCTCTTTTCCTGCGTCAAACGTCTCGACAGACTATTTGGATTCTGGACTCGAATTGTACTCACTGCGCAAAAAATCTACATACATTTTTAGCGAATTTTTCAGCTCTTCTTTGCGTGAACACCCACTTTCCCAGATTTTCACTCTCACCATTTGCCGGTTTCTCTATAGTAGACAGACTTGCAGCGTAATGCAGCATATCAACATATGGCAGGTTAACTATATATTCCTTGAAAGCTTTATTATGACCAGACGGGACTTGCACTCGGGATACCTTCCTTCGACCTAGGATAATTTCAACGTCACTAAGACGTCACAGACGCAATGAAACAAAAAGGGCAGGGCCACATTGGCGAGGATTGCATTCAAATGTCAACATTCGACTCTGCATATACCCTTCTGATCTAGACTCGTTGATATTCCGCATACTAATTGGAAACAATACTCTTAACTTCAGTCAAACTAACGACGGAACAGAACCCTCTCAAAAGTATTAATTAAACCACACGCCATGGAACTTCGCGGAAGTTCGTGGAAAGGGAGTTCTTGAAAAAGCATGTTTTCAGTAAAGAACGCAAATGGTCAAAATGTTATGCTAAACTCAATTTTTCTTACTTAAATCGCCCAAAATGAACTTCCTAGAATAAACAAACAAACTTAGTATCGTAGTATATTATGTCTATATACTGGGCCAAGTATATCTTTAAAGGATAACATTCCATTTCATTTAGGGGTAGTAGTGTAAAGGGGGTGGATTATCACAATATCAAGTAATTCTTGCCCTTTTGCCCATTTTTACCTTTGCTTGGTTGTTTGGCTATCGAATACCATAGCAAGTAGGTTACAGTGTACTACAACAGTGTAAGGATAAAGTTCCAGCAAAACAGTTAGAACTCCAGTTATGGTAACCTCCGCCCCTCTAAGCAAAGTTTTTTTTCGTTGTTGTCCAAATCCATGCACGAGATGCCAAGTTTTGAGTGGAGGGAATTTGCATACTTCGAACTGGGCTTTCAACAGAAACTAGAATGGTAAAGGTAACACACTGTTATACGTTGCTCCATCGTTTTGCTTTAGCCCAGTAAAGGTGACTAAACATCTAGGGCGGAGTCAGCAAAGGGCAAAACTTTCCCATGTGCATACTATTCAGTCTATAGGCAAGCATGATTTCTCTTTGGGCATTCGTATACCAATTTGTGCGCTCTAAATGCTTCTTCTAAAAACGCTAAATATATTCTCGCTGCCCTCCCCTTGCCATACGTTGCAGAGCAGGAATCTCTAGCTGTTTATGAGGCTATGTAACTCACGTGGGAATAGCGTGTGCAATGTACATGACGGAAACTGGGGCATATATAGAATAGCGAAGAAATGGTTCAAAAGTTTTCTGGCAGGTGTTTACCTTGACCCAGGAATCCACCACAGTTGGAGGGCCTCTAGCGAGGGTATACGGTGTACATAGGGACCTTGGCAGATATAGCTACTAGAGCAGAGCTATTGAGTGTTTTTCCTCCTGGCGGAAATGTTCCTTTTCACCAGCAAACGTTTCAGACGCAACTCGGATTGAAAGTCTAATTTGGAGTCGGTCAATTGCGATAAAACAGGTCCCAGAAACTGACGTAATTTTGGTAAGGATTCCACAGCTGTGTTCTTTATCTAATGATAAAGGTAATATCTCACTCGGTCACTCGTTCTGATAAAAAAAAATATGGAATCAGGTCCATAACTCGGACTTCCTATTCTCTCAAGAGACTGGCAACGACTGACGGAAAGCTGCTGGCTCGATCTATAATAGTTCGCTGGGCTGCGTCTTGTAAGGCTAGCTAGCGGGAAAAACTCCTCATGGACATGTGTGCTGGCAGGCTGCCAAATTCCTCGATTTCGCCTTCCTTCAGCCTCCCTCTCGGTCAGGCCTGGAACTCGCGTGCTACTGGAATTCTATAAATTACTGTTAGAAAAGCCTTGTTAGGAAAGCCGGGATTCTTGGCTCTCTAGGGCTTCTATTTTCTTTTTTCATTACGTGTGGCAAACTTGAATCTTTTAGACCTGTTAGATGTCGTAGTCCACGAATAGAATCTTACGATAATGTGGCCAAGATATGGGATCCGTAGGTACCTTGTACCTCTCTAGCCAATAAAATATATCTAAACGCAAGATCAAAGTGTATTAAAGAATGAAAAGTGTCAGTTTAGAACATAAAACGGTAATTGGAAGCTAACTTCATTGCTGAAATATATAAAATTGCAAATAAAATAAACGCTATTACAGTTATTTATATAGGGTAACAACTACAATTACAATTACTTAACCGTTTGGTTGATAATCGCCAAAAAATCTTTATAATTGGACGTGTTCCTTCAATGTACTTGCTCGGTTTGCGGGGCGGAAGACCCGCTTTGGCCAATACTTAACCATACGACCGCAAACAGCAAGGCAATCGGGCTTAAAACCCCGGAATGCGCTCATTAAACGTAAATTATTTAAGACTTGCTTGTCAGAATTTGTCAACGCTGAGAGGATCTCCGCTCTAGTTCCTTTGGGACAGACGTAGATGGAAGCTGGTGGAAAGTGAGGTTGACAGTCAGAATTGGATTGTTCTGTTCGTTACTCGTAACTCTAATTGGGTCCGCCTGAAAACCTTCAAGCAGTGGGGGTGATTTCACGTTTTAGATTCAATATCCGCCCCCTGATTGCTCGAACTTCTCGGTTTGCAGTCCCTGCGAGTAGCAGTATCGTCGGATATCCGATCTCCCCACCTTCACTTCTCGGGTATAGAAAGCACGCGGCATGGCTCTTGTTTGTAAAAAAGGGAAAGTAGAATAAGTTTAGTGCGAAACTCAGCTGAAATTCCATCCGCATAGCAAATGTGAATCCTCAAACAAGGTTTTGGCGCAAAAGTGCGCAATGCTTCATTAGCCAAAGCTCAGGTGTCAACCTTTCCTTATTCCATTCTTACCTTGATGGTCTTCTCAGTTTTCGCTGCTTCCTACGCAGTTCTATTCCACATACACGTACGTGGGTAAATTCTTGCATGTAAAGACAAAGTGACGCAAGACTCTGGACCGTAGGAAACAAGTCGACATCACGAGTATTTTCCCATAGCCTTGGAACGGCCTTGTCTAAATTATAGGTTCGCTTTTTGTTTTCTGAAGCCGGACTGCGTTGCATTTACCATGGGCAGATGACCAGATCGCTCTTTTTTTTTTTGCATCGGAGGTCTGTACTTCTGCTTACCTCACTCCGGAAGCGACATCGTGTGCCTTCTTGATCTTTGCCAGCGCGTAAAAAAAGATGCCCTGAGCCATTGTGCAACGTCTGGTTCCAGGACTCTTTGAAACTTGCCCAATGGGGTTTCAAAGAAGAATTCACTCACTTTTCCTAGGACGCAATGGGTTTTTGTGGGTCCCTTTTTTACACCTCTAGAGTCAGATGAAAAGATCAATCGGTTCTTGGTACTTTTCATTTTATAAGCTTCCGTTTCATATTTTACTTCCAGTCTTAACGGTTCCTACCAAAAAGGTGGGGATTTAAGCAAAGAAGCCCTATAAGCCGCCACGCTCTTGTGCATTTCTTCAATACACCAGATTATGTCTAAATAAATGATCTAGGAAACGTTTCAAGGACTTGAGTTATAGTGGATAACGAAATAGCTAACGGGAACTCCTATATACACGTTGACTATCCAGTGGACTTTTAACTTTTTTTCCCTTTTATTACAAACGGGCAGTGTCTTTGTTTCCACTTAGTACCCAAAACCAGCCCATAGGGACTTGTGATTTGCATGGTACAGTTGTTCAGGTTCGTTGCCCACTGACCGTGAGACTGTCGTTTTTTTTTTTTTTCAATTCCCAATCCTGCAGTTGAAGAAGCTTCTCGAGAGATTATTGTTGAAGACATCCGCGTGGAATGCATTAAGTGGATTTTCTTTTTTATGAGGTAGCTAATCAAGCGTGGCTAAATCAAGTCAGCTTAATTTCCTTTGGAGGGTCGTTTTCCAAGACTCAACTCTTTAGTAAAGCCTCGTGGCGGAAAATTTTATGGTTAATACATAAAAAAAGAAGGAAGAAAAAAACGGGCAAACGGGCCATTGGCTTGTCTTAGGGCATTTTAATGAAATAGGACTTTTTTCCGGGGTTTCGGGGAGAAGAAGAGTCTATATACCTAGTACAAGGTCGTGATGCTCCTCAATCACGCAGAATGCAGCTGAACAACCTTGCCATGAGCAAATCACGACGCAGTCATCTGAAAAGACCAAAAAATTATGTAGACTCAACCCGAGAATACTTTAGGTTACTTTATACAAAATAATAAAAAATGAAATAAAAAAGGGGAGCCGCTTTTCTTGGGCAGTAAAGTCGCCTTGATGGTAGTAGACGACGTGAAGAAGTGGCCGCTCGGGCGCCGTTTCCCGGGACGGGACGGGGAGACATTGGGTTTCGACCCCTGAAGCCCCAAACAGTTTCGCTGCGAGTGACCGGTCGCTGACCCTTTTGCAAGATGTTTAATAGAGGAGTTGGAATCGCCACAGGAATCACGTATATAAAACTTATTTTTTTAAAAGGAATCTACCGAGGAATATTGAACCTGACATGGGAGTAGGCTTAGGTTCCGGGTGATGAAACCTTTCGAACGACGTAGCAGCAAGATTTTTTTTATTATATTTTTTTTCTTGTAAGGCTTCTGCGTAGTATAGAAAATGTTGTGGAGGCAACTAATTGGAGGATAATAAATGAAGTTTTGCACCATAATCGCTTGATGACTTCATCTTTTTATGTTGTTTTAATTTTTAGTATTTATGTTACGCTTTAGGAGTACTTATAGTTTTCATTTTCGGTTGAATGCGAATACCATAGCATAAAAAATTAGAAGGAATGTTTGCACAGGGATGGTAGAAGTCTTGCTGAGTAAGCGTGCTTCGATTGTAATACATGATGAGATATTTTTGTTCGATCTAATGGGAAGCGCAAAATACTGGTAATATTGCGCCCTGGTAATGTCGAATTCTTTCTTCTTCTTTTCAACTGACAGGTTTGCGAGTCACCTTTCAGAGATTGGCTAATTTGTTAGTTTTTTTATGAAAATGCTCCTGGCTACGGTTGTCACAATTAATTTGTAGGAGACAAAAAAGCGGGAATACGAGGCCACGAACGAGCTGTCCTGGTTGTGAACGCGATGCGACGTTGACATTGCTGATGCTAGATGGAGGATAAGCCGTTCGAAAGGGTTTATTTTCCAGGGTATAATACTGGGGCGGATCGATGCTTCTAGTCAGCAATTCTTAAGGGTACAAGAATTACTGCGTACAGTGCAAAAATGATTTTTTGTGATATATGTTTTTTTACATTTATTTTTAAGAGTTGACGATCTAGTTGAGGGGAGTGTAAGCCTTCTTTATCTTTGTTTAATGTAAGGCTGATTTCTACGTGGGATAGCATATTTTGTAGATCTTGTCGGGTAGGAGTACATAAAACTTTATTAGCTTGACGTATCCGTATACATGGCGCCATCCAGGTTTAATAGATCTTTTGATTCGATCAATGAGCGTCCAGATGTGTGCTAAAAGACGTCGTGCTGAGCCCGGGCCCCTGATCTCAGCAGGGATGCTACCGGAGTGATAGGGCAGGGGTGAAGAACACGAAGAGTCTTATCTGCCACCGACCTAATACTATACAGCACATTATAACCAGGCTTTGTTAATGACCTGGTGACGAATTGACTCCGCCGTCAACATCCTGCTCACATGGATCCCTAAATATATCTGTATAGTACACACATTCGGGGGCTGTCCCAAACAAACTTTTTTTTCATGAGTATAGAGAAGAGTCATCCCATATGCTCAATATCTATGAAACCCGCTTAACATTTTATTTTATGACCAAGACTTTGGTAACTTGGATGCAACGATATTCCGTAATATATCAGCTAAAAGTTATGTTTTGCCCGGTTAAAAGTGTGTCGCTGGGGAAGCCATTGATGACGTCGACATTTGGGTGTTTCTCGCCAATTCCCCATGGAGGTGTACGTCGTCCTAGTGTCGGGACGTGAGGCATATGGCCGCCATTAAAAGTCCTTTTCCTGGCGTTTCTCTCGCTCCTCTGATGGCGGAGGCCATGCATAGCATTGTGGAATCCCTTGGGTAAAAGGGGTAAAAGAGTGTATCTGTTGTGTGTATGCTACCGAGCTGCATGTAGTGTTACTCCAAGCTCACCGCCGGGGACTTTTGAAGAGGGAGGGCTAGAGCCTAGGCACGTGACCAGAACAGAACACTACGACGATGATCAAATTAGGAAAAAGGCACAGGAGCGATTAAGACCCCCTCTTGTATTGTGCAGATCCCTTATGTTCCCTTGAGGCGAGAGCATTTTAAAGCCGATACCCAAATTTTCCTACTGGGGATTAGGAATTGATTATCTCCTACTTATTCGGGTGTGTACTCTTAACTCCCTGCTTTTCTATCTTCCCCAGAAATAACCAGTTCTGTATCAATAACTAAATTCTTCGGTGGTCTATAATATTTCTAAGGTCGAATTTTTTTATGCCAATCTCGAGGTGGCATTACCCAAAATTCTTAGAATTAAACAATAAAGAAATCGTTTGTCTTGAAAAAGAAATTATTGACAAAAATGTAGCTATTATAACTTCGCAAAGATGCTCCCAAAGTAATATTATAATAATATATATAATAATAATAATCTTCTCATAATAAGATAAGTGAGTTTCCAAATATCGGCAACGCAGAATAGAAAGTAATTTCCAAAAACGTATTCTTGTAACTCTAAAGGAATTCTAGGCAATGGTCAAATATTTTATGTAAAAAAATAGTTTGTCAACTTATTTAGGTTAGCATGAAGAAGGCCTGAGTATCATTGATGGGCAGGGGGAGGATCTTTCTCTATGACGGAAAGTCCGTAATGCTTGCAGGTGTTTTTAAGATGGCGGAACAAGGGGAAAAAAGCATTGCGGGGTAAATTGGGGCGTGTCTGTTTAGCCGAGAAAGTCGTAAATGTGTAAAAGCCGCGTTGTGGGTGTTTTGCGCCGTCGCACCCTGGCGTCCGCGTCCGCGTCGCCCGGTCGGGGCGTCGTCAGCAAATCAAGACTGATGTCCACCGCGGAATCCGGACCCCTCCTCCGTCTGCCTCGTCTGTAACACAGTGGCACACGGCAGCACTCTATATGTTGGGCACATAGGCCTGACCAAACCACTTACGCTAATAGACTTTTCTCATCCACACACTTACGTTCATGAGCTATAGTTGGGAGCATTGTTATTGCTAGCTGCTACAAATAGTGGCTTGATTTCCCAAATCCCGTTGCCTCATTCATACATCAGTGGGTATAAAAATACAAACGCTCGGATCTGACTCCTTTTTCCTCCCGACTTACTAAGTAGTGAGAGTGCGACCAGTGTTTACCACGACCACCAGCCCTCAAATTCTTGGCTGGTTAACAAGATTCACAAGGTTCCAGGATTAACAAATTAACTAACCCACAGGGTTTCAGTGCTTAGTTTGAATAACGTGAAGTTCGACACTGTCTGGAACGAATATGGGCAGTCACAATCACAGTACTCATAGTCACAGTCATCCTGGTCCTCCGGCGGCACCATCTTCGTCGACACCTCCTCCGAGCGATGTGATCCTGTCACTTTTAGCTCGTCACAAGGCATTGGAAGGTAAATGTCCAGCTTCCGATCCAGCTTTCTCGCTTTTACTAAGTGTTTGAAGTCAGAGTTCAAGACCCAAAACTTGGTGAAGGTGTACAAGTGGACGTCCGCGAACAGCATGAGCAACTTGGTGGCTGTCTGCGTCGTCTTATAGCTCTGGCCACGGGCCGGCCTAACCCGATTAGACGCACTCTGTTTAATCACTGTTTGGCAGTAGATATATTTCTTTATAAAAAAGATACACATGATATTTCCTCCCCAGCTAGGCTGGCAGAAGCTTACTGCTCACGATGGCCTGCCAAACAATCGCTTGGGCTGCCGAATACTTAGTATTTTCACGAGTCCAGCCAGCGAGCAATTTATAAAGACTTATTGCAGCTATTGGATATGGTCAGTGGAGTTTCGAGTCCGAAGCTCCAGCAGCCAAGCACTTGCTTAAATTGAGATGTGATGGAATTATAGGAATCCCAAGCTCCAAGGGAAAAAAATTAGGGAAAAAAGGTTTCGACCAAACGCACTCCATCAGTACATTTATTTCATTTGTCTCTGTCGCTAGTCAACCTTGAAACGTTATATCTATACTATCTAGAAAAGTGATAGGTTTTACTCCCAACTGTCCCATGCTGTTTTCATCTTATTATGTTCTTTCGACGGTACCCGTCGAAAGAAAAGCGCCCAGAGGGCTCTCAGAGTGAAGTATTGGATCATTGAGTCTCGAGAGTGTTTTGCATAGATAGGAGTCGTTTAGAATTGTCTTGTCAAGAGGACAACATTTTGCCATTCAATTTCCCTGTGAAGAGGAACAAGACTCTCTTTTGTTGCCGCTTGCACATAAAGCCCACTTGAAACATTGCCCTGACTATGGAATGGATCCGAAGCATGGATCCGACTGAACAAACGATGTTACCGGTGATGATTTGCTCTACGTATCTATATAGTCATGCAAAGGGCGGGTGAGCTATGAATAATATTATACATATATATAGATCCTTCTGAACGAACGAAGAAGTTTTGTATAGATTAGATTGCTGCTCTACCGAGACATGGCGGATATAAGAATCTAAAGTCAACACGCTATCGATCTTTCCGCTTCCTTTTTTCCCGTTCGTTCTGTTTTTCGTTTTTATTTGCTAGATTGGAATAAGGAATAACTCGAGTGCACGCTGGGAGGAAAATGTTCACCACAAAGAGTATATTGACGCATGGTGGTGGGACCCAAGTCACCTTATCATTATTTGTTAGTGGATACAGTCAAGGAGAGGTTAGTGGATACGTTCAGGAGTGTTGATGGAGACAGTCAAGTGCTCCGTGGCACGTGGCTGAACGGCGTTCCAACTTGTACACTTCCGGCAGAGGTGTTAACCAACCGGAAACCCGTTGTCACCTTACTTTTCTAGTCAAGCACGTGACTTAAACCAACCCTACTCATTAGCGGACAAAACCTCGCCAAGTTTATGACTTATTAGACTTCAGTCCTGCTCCGCAACTACAGATTCAACGTGCACTTACCTCAGTCAAATCCTAGGTAGAGCTTTAGTTTTAAGTAAATATCGTTATTTATTTTCAGGACAAATATAATTAAGAAATTGATTCAAATCTGTGATTATATGATTCAACTAGAAGTAGTGGGGACATTCGTGACTCTAAAGAACCGAATGGAGAGTTTCGCATCATGGGATATTGTTAAGTCTCCGTCCAGAAAGGATTCAGCACTTGGCATTTTTTAACATGATGTATACCCGCGACCAAACTAAATCCCTCGCGTGTTAAATGCGTATAGAAGGAAATAGATGCAGACCAGAACTCAATCAGGACGTGGGCATGGAAGGGTTAAGCTCTTGGGCCCACCCACTCTTACTGTCGCCAAAAGCTGAGGATGTTTAGATTCCGCTCTGCAATATCATGGAGGGTGAAAATGTTTTCGAAAATGCGTGTGTCCACGCAAAGTGACCCCAGAGGCAGGCCCAATCATCCTTGCCTAATCCCTCGTAAGACTCCCCTTATCATCCGTAAGATGATGGACCGTCTACTCGTTGACGCTACACAGATTATATGGACCAGCAGCGTTTCGGTGGGTTGGATTTTGAGTCAATTCGCGTGTTGCTGCCTTACTTCGCTACTGTTAATATATTGTTATCGGGCCGGATACGAAAGGGTAAGGTGATCTCCGTGGTACACCACTCTGACGCCCGTCCTCCTCAATCTTTGGCACGCGCCAACGCGTGGCCCGCTATGCTCTCTACTTTCCTTTTCACTATATACTACATCTACTTATAATAACATGGGGGTTCTAGGGAACACAATTTTGTACCTCATCATTGTAGCACCAACCACTCCCAAAACCTGCAGCCGCCTTCCTTTTCCTTTTTTTTTTTTTTTTGGGTGGGTTTGTTCTTTAGGAGGGAAAATTTGTATACCGTAATATAATATAGCGAGCATACGCACGTGCCTATTGGGGTCTGGTCTGTTTCTCTCGCTCTGAGGTTTCTCGTTGCGGAAGCCTTACGTAGAATCTCGAATGCTACCTTGCACTATATCAGGAGAAACCCCACAAGTTTGAAACGCCGCTCTTCTATACTTCGGTTTGATCCACGCTTGTTGACATGGCACTTATTGCAGTTAGTAATCTGGATCACTTTCTGGATACGGACTACAGTGCATCCTACCAAGTGCTGATGGTTGAAAAACAGGTGGTCGCTGTTGTCCTTTAACAATGATTTACACGGATTTCATTGTCATATTTTATCAATAAAGCCTGAAACATTGAGACGGGCTTGGAAAGCCGCGATAAAATTGTATTTTCGTGTTCAGCACTGTTTTCAATCAGTAATGTGAGCATTTGATAGTGGGTGTTCTATTCGTCCGTGTTTTGTAAAGCATATCGCTATCACTTAGTAGCTAACTAGTCGTATCAAGAGTGGGACGGTGTGCAAACACTCCAAGAGCTTTACACAAGCTATTATATATAATATAGGCGCCTGCTGACGGTCAGGCTGCTGGAAGGAAAACCAGTAGATTAGGCTAATACGATAATGTTGTGTGTTTTATGCTGCTAATCGATCTTTTTTATTTATGTTTTATTTTTTTGGCAGCTACCATACCTCGGTGTTGCGGTTGTGAAGGTTTAATCTTGGACCGGTTCATCTTAAAAGTCTCCGAACGACCATGGCACGCACATTGCTTGAAATGTGCAGATTGCGGGACGAACATGGCGGACAAATGCTTCATACGGGGGGGAATGGTCTATTGCAAGGAGCATTTCTTCAGGTGAGTTGGATAAATTAAGTTGGCTAATAAGGAATTTTATGGTATAACATCGCTTAGTGTGTGCAGGCGGTTCGGAACCAAGTGTGCAGGTTGCGATACGGGCATTGCACCACAGCAGGTGGTAAGAAGAGCTCAGCAGCATGTTTACCACCTTGAATGCTTCACTTGCCTCATCTGCGGCCGACAACTTGACACTGGTGATGAGTTTTACCTCATGGAAGACAAGAAACTTGTCTGCAAGCCCGATTACGAGACAGCCAAAGCCAAAGGTAACTTTTACATCTTGGTACTGGGTTGCCTTTTTTTTTGCCGGAACTATTGTTAAGATGTATTCCAAGCGCATATTTCTTCAAGTGGATGTGTAATTTTCGCCAATTTTGTTTGTTTGTAGAAGGAGACTGTCCGCCTAAACGACCACGGACTACCATTACTGCCAAGCAATTAGAAACATTGAAGTCCGCATACAATGCCAGTCCCAAACCTGCCAGACATGTTCGAGAACAGTTAAGTCAAGACACCGGCTTGGATATGCGAGTGGTGCAAGTCTGGTTCCAGAACAGGTAAACCAGTTTTATATTATTATTCTTCGACAGTGTATAATATCAAAACTAGACACATGCGAATTTAAGGTTACGACAGAAAATCTTGGATTCCAAGTTAAGAGAAACGAGGTATCAAAACGATTTGAAGTAAAAACTATTTCTGGTATCCCGCTATTTCTTCCAAAGTTAAAACGGAAAGTAAAAGTTAAAACCTGAATCCCCAGTAATGCAACATTAAGGACAAAACAGTCAGGTTTGGGAGGGGGTAGGTGAATAAAAGGAAGCTTTAGGAAAGCTCCAACCAGAAAAGAAGAACAACTCCGCGTAAAGAGGTGCCATGGCAACCATAGTTTTTGGCCTGTACCTCTTTTGATGGAATCTTGGGCTCTTCCCCAACAACACCGTGTGGGTGGGGCTTGTAGACTTCTTGAGAGCTCGATGTTGCTTGGCAACCATCGAACTGTCTTCTGCAGCCGAGAGAGAGAGAGTTCCTCTTTAAAAGCTGTTGGGTCCCAAAAAGAAGTCTTTTGTCCTCTCTCCGTCGTACATACCCCACTCTCCTTCCACCGAATTGCTTTGAATGACCCGGGCTGCAAGCAGGCTCGGGACGCAGCATATTTTGAAGAAAGATCATTTGGTGTCTTTCTCGGAGATGAGTTTCCGTTTATATACCCTAGAATGGTTTCCTATAAAATGAAAGTTTCTCTTATTTGCTCTGTATTCAAGCAAAAAGATCGCTTTTCCTCGGTCCTCGATTCTTTTTATAGTTCTGTGAGTACAAAATGGGGTAGTAAATATGTTTATGTTGTTTTTTTCCTCTTCCCAGACGTGCTAAGGAAAAGAGGTTGAAGAAAGACGCAGGACGGACGCGATGGGGCCATTACTTTCGCGGGAAAGATGGAGGAAGATCGCCCAAGATGTCTGAAGAACTCAGCAAAGATGACTCCATGGGACTCCCTTATTCAGGTTGGTTTTCTCCGGCATTTTGTTTTCCTCCTACGTCTTTTGAGACATTTTCCCCCCTATGGTTGCTAAAAGGCCACAATCAAGAACTCGAGGAACTGAAATTAGCTCCGCCAAGGTCAATGTAGCGGCAAAGTTTTTGTATGTTTTCATCAGACATTACCAAAAAGCGCGCCATATGTGGAAGCCCTTGTATTTTCCAGTTGGACCATTCGCAATGGGGCTCTCGAACACTGACTAGTACACTACATCTGACGGATCAATGACAGGTGTTGTCACCCTCGTGATAGGGATATTTGGGTTGACAACCAGGGGAGTTTACGGAGACCAGACTGGTTGTTGACTCGCCTACACAGCCAAGCACATGGGGTGCAGTCCTTTGACTTTCTAAGCTACCAGATCATAGCATAGGTAAAGGGCAGCAAAGATCTCTCTAATAGGAAGCATTAGCGTATACGAGTTCCAAACTCGACTAATAAAAAGCAAAGCACACGAATTCGAAAAGTGGTGTGGGGGGTTACCATCTGCTCCCGGCACCCTTCATTCCAAATCCACACTACATACATCATCAACTTAAAGCTAGAACCCCCTGTATTTACCCCCTGCCCTAGTGGTGGTGGTTCTTTTAGCCGCTCTTTTCCCCACCGTAATGGGCGTCAATGATATGAAATATTCATGGTTTCAGCCCCACCCTTAATGCATGCACACAGATCTACACACATACATACACGTATGGTCACCTGTTTGGTCTAAAACGTTGCTCGAACCCCCCTAAGTTTTTCACGAAGTCGCGTACGTATAGAGGGTAAAAGATAGGGTTTTGCGATTCGTACCATGCAACTACCCTTAACAATAGAGAGCCATTTCAATCAAGGATATCCCCTTGGCTTTTAGCGAATGAGATCGGAAAAACGGGGGAGGGATTTTCTCCTCTTCAATCTTTTCTTCTCCGAAGACCCTCTTGCATCGACTGGGATTCTTTATACTCAGAGCCCTTCCTTTCATGTAGGGAGAATGTAGAGGTCTTTTACAGGGTTGCTTTCAGGCATTAGGATGGTGTTTGGGATATATATGTTCTCCCCAGCACCCAGAGACTTACTACAGCATTGAGGGTTGGTAGGGGGTTAATCGAGGCAATGGGGGTTGATGGATGGTGGTCGAGCAGCAAATTGCCTTACTGTCAGCTACAAAAGACTGTGACATAACTGCATCGTGTGTTTTAGTTGGTGTCATGTATTGTTTGCTCTTGTATAAATAACTAATGTTGGCATTATAAAAATATTCTAATCCTTTTCTATCGTTTGTCATTTGATCATCAGGTGAATTGGGCGGTGGACCAAACCCATTTTGTCTGGGACAAATGGCAAGTCATGGATTGATGGACCGAGATGGAGAAGTTTCTTTGCCATTGTTGGGCCAGCCCATGAGCGGATTAGTACCTTTCTACGGTCAGCCTTTCTTCAGCAATGGTAATTTAGTTTGATCTTGCCTAGTAAAACTTGATAAAATAACAGATAAAATGAAAAACAAAGTTATATCCAATAAATGTTTAATTATCTTTGAAATATATAGGAATTCCTGGACCTGCTTCTACACCTACGCCACTTAATTCCTTACCATTGTCGAATTCCGGAGCAGTTTCAGACGTGCTCAGTTCGAATAGCAGCGATCGAAGTAGTTGCAGTTCGGTTGGGCATTACCCTGATTTCCCTCCATCGCCGGATTCTTGGCTGGGGGACATGGACTCGGCATCAGCTTCTCAGCCTTTTTAAACTTTTCTTTGTTTAACTTTTGCCTTTTTTGTTGACTTTACTTTCACCTTCAATCTTTTCCGTTGGGAGCAATTATGCAAATCCGAGAAAAATTGTTAAGGAAAAGCGAGATGCCATTGCTATGTTGCATGGTTCCCTTGGTGCACAACATAAAAAGTCTGTCCACATCTCATGTGAAATCCACTAAGATTTTAACTTACTAGTCAAGTTTTTACTTACGAATGTTTCCGGTACGAAAAAAGTTTTATTTTCTGGTTGGTTGTATAAGTTGTTCACCTGCCTTTCGGTTAATCGTCTTGGTAGAAGTTCCTTGGTACTTTATATAGTGTGGGAGTTCTGCACATATCGATATTAAATAAATGCGCTGTTATGAGAGGGTTTGTTTAAAAAAGAAAAGGTAAGAAGTGAGTATTTGCACGAACGAATGATATAGTATATTTTTGAAAACGTGGGCCAGAGATTTATATTCGAAAAAGGCGCAGGTAACATGGTTTACGCTTAAGATACTTGTTTTGCTTAAATATGTGATAGAAAATACGCCAAAAGAAGCTGTAGTGTATTGACGTGATGCCTGTCTTCGTGTCGAATCGTCTTAGGCGAGTGCCGTTTCCACCGAAGTTACGGACCTGTTGTCGCATTCCTTCTTCTTGGGTAGACCTATGTTCCAGCCGAATTCTTCTCGCAAGCATTGTTGAAATTTCGGGTGAGAAAGCGCATAAACTGTGAAGTATAGTTGAGAAAGTCGGTGGTTTTTCCTTTAAAACTCTTTATAGGTCACGTATTTTTACCTATGGGATTGTATACAGCGGATGTCTTCGCCAGAAGAACGGGTAACGAGGATACATATGGGTTGATGATGGATTGGTCATGATGTAAGACGCCCAAGAAAGAGACAACGGTAAACGGAGTCCAAGCCCATAGCCAGAGGCAAACATTGATCAGGGCAATCTAGAACGCCAAAGGTACGTTGTGAGTAAAAAAGTAAACATATAAAAGTGACAACGTGCGTTAAAAATAAGGACTCTTTTCTTTTGTCTTGTTTTACCTTGGCTATACGGAATTCTGCTGATACGTCGTCCTGTTTGCCGCCTGAAGACCGTAAAGAAGCCACGTTCATCTTGGCGGCTTGTTCCTTGAGTTGACGTTCATGATGGAAAACCGCTTGTACGATGTAAGAATAACAGAAGACGATGACCGCCAAGGGCAAGACGTAAGCATGAACGCAGGAGCCGACAATGTAGGCCGTAGTTGGAAGATCTCGTGTGTAGTAGTCGAAAGAACACCTGGAATCATTGGAGTCAAGTAAAGTGATTTGATTTAACAAAAAAATCATAGCGACAGGACTTACGTGTTCAATAATCCATCCACGCACAGATTGCCGAAGCCAAAGAATGGTGACGTAGCCCAGAATATGGACACAATCCACACCATAGCAAGCCAAACGGAAACTTTACAATAGGTCAAAGGTGCGGCTTTTAGTCCTTGGACAATTACATAGTACCGATCCATCGACACAAACATAAGCGTTTGCATCTAGGAGAAGAACGGCAAAATGAAAGCGAGATTTCGGACCTTCGTTTTATGTTGTTACTTGTCCAAAGCCGAATGCTAAACCACACCACGCATGGATCTTACAAGCTACGTCTCCCCACATCCAGGGTCCATTGTTCAGAAAGATGTTGCCAAGTAATTCAGGGTAGAGCCCAACAAAGAGTCCGAGATCGCAGAACGCCAAATTCATGACAAGGATGTTAGTCGGACTTCGCAGGCTTTTATACTTGCCAAATATGTAGAGCACAAGCACGTTGCCCACCGCAGCCATTACGCCTGTCAAAAACGCAACCACGAAGCCAAGGAGTTAACGATTATCCACAAGTTATAGAGCTATTTGGTTATGCAAATGGGGTACGACCACCACACTTACCCATAATTAAATACAATGCCCCTAACGCGGTGTGAACGCGCGGATCAGGTGGAGGGAACTTTTCCCAATGAAGGTGGACCATATAGCGTACATTTTCGGGTGCCATGTCACGGACACTCACGCCGGGAGCAAAATCCCCATAACGAGCAACTTGGGCCGCGTAATGTGGTTCCGTAAAGTTATGCATTATTTGAATGCAGTGATTACAGTTCAAATAGTCCAAAAAGTGGAAAGAAAGGGATAGTTTTAATGTTAGTTCTTGGGATTTTCTTAGGTCTTAAATCTTTTTGGACGGTCTTAGGTGTTAAGGGGTTTCGGTCAAAGCAAGTTTGTTGTGTTTGGTAGGAAAACTTGGTGGCCGACTGACAAATTCTTTGTCGAGCCGACCCACTTTATATACAAGGTAACGTAATAAGCTCAATTCTCGTCCAATTCTTGAGGACGATTGTCGGGTTTCCGTGGTTGATCTTTAAGTTACTAGATTAGGAAAACCTACAATTGTACCGGAATTGGACATGCCTTGGACAACTCTTTCGAAGTATATGTTGCTGCATAAAGTGAAGTAACACTTGCCTCGACAAGAAACAAGATTGTCGTTGTATAATTGGCACATGGCAACAGCGCAAATTTCTTCTCCTCTACGCCTCGAGCCTTTTGATTTGTAGGGCTTCATTATTTCGTTAGCGGCACAAATGTAAGCATATAAGATACAGCTTTATTGTAAGGTGCTATACATAGTAACAGTACATGAACGCGAAGAGTTATGTTACACTTTTTGTACACTACTTTTCTGCAGCTTGTAGCTTTTACAGGAGGGAATTTTTATTTTCTTTCTTCCCTTGGTGCACAAGTTCTTAAAAAAATCCTGGATTAGTGTGCTCGATGATGCATCGTTTGCAAAACTTCTTCACAGCTCGGTAACCTTCTACTGTAACGACACAATCCTGGATATTGAGTTGTTGGAGACCTCGGCAATAGTAAGCGATGGCACGCACCCCTTCGTCTGTCACAAGTTCGCAAGATTTCACGCTCAGTTTCTTCAGATTGGGACAATTTTGCGCCAACAGCCCTAAGCCGTTATCTGTGACGTCACACTTGCCAATGTCTAAGGCTCGCAGTCTTGAACAAGACCGCGCTAGCACTTGCAGTGCATCGTCTGACACTGCTTCACAACCCCGCAAATTTAGATATCGTAACTTGTAACAGTGTCTGCCAATTTGTTTTATGCCAGCATCTGACACCTGATCGCATTTGGCTACTGACAGGTAACGAAGGTTGGCTCCTAGGCGCGCCAGTTCATACATGCCAAAATCTGTCACTTGCACGCAATCAGATAAGGACAGCTCCTTGAGTGAAGGGCAGTAACTGGAGACGTGTTTGACACCAATGTCTGCAAGTAATTCAATAAGAATAATGTTAGAATGGTGGACAACGTAAGGAAAGATAGCG
Source organism: Lepidurus packardi (assembly GCA_023053545.1). Taxonomy (NCBI): domain Eukaryota; kingdom Metazoa; phylum Arthropoda; class Branchiopoda; order Notostraca; family Triopsidae; genus Lepidurus; species Lepidurus packardi. The sequence goes on from JAKZAN010000002.1 coordinate 10,349,767, forward strand.
TTATTTTTATCTTAAAGCACAATAGTTGCTAAAAATAACTTTGTCTCAGAAAGAACATTAAAATACAATAAAGATATTTTTTACTAATACTTTTCTTTCCATCGTGCACAAAATAGTAATTAAGCATTATAGAACTTATTTTAAAAAGATCGTGTGGCTTACTGACGTCATAGACGTACATCAGTGGTACGCGAGCGACTAGTTTACTAATTTAGGCATGGAAATAAACATGAAACCATGGTAACAAGTACCGAATAAGCCACACCATTATGTCCGTGACGTCATGACCAATTGTTTGCACGCCAGTAACTCGTGAACGGCTAATCAAAGCTAACTTGAAACAAAGTTAATTATAATTGAATCATGTAGATCACAATCTTAACATGTGATTTTTTATGACAATTAAATTAGGAAGTCTTTAAATTAGGAAGTCTTTAAATTAGGAAGTCGGTGTTGTTTTGATACGCCCACAAGTTTTTCTCAGAAGAAAACACATACCTGTAACGTTGACACATCTTCGTAGGTATAAGCAAGCTAAATGCGGACAATTCCGCACTACCACTTGCAAGCCCGCGTCCGTCAAGCCTCCACAATCGGTTAGATCCAAGTATTGGAGCTGCAGAAAGAGTTGTGGTCTTGGACACGACATGGATGAAGCCGAACCCATTCCCAAGATGGCACTCATGTTATCGTTTGGTCTGGGCGGCGGCGGTGCGACGTCGATGCAAGTCACTTGACTGCATCCTGTCACATCCAGGTGAATTAATGATACACATTTGGAAACTAAATCCAAAACACCGGTATTGGTCACTTGGGTAGAGGCACGAATCTCTAAATGTCGCAAATCGGGACAACGTCGTGCCAATACTTGCAAACCTCGGTCCGTGAGGCGGGTGCATCCGTTGAGCAAAACGCGTTCCACACCAGGACAAAAAGGCGGAGAAGCACGACAAAGACAGCGCGTGATACTCTGCAAAGGAAATAATCACAGGGTTATAAAAAGGAAAACCAGAATGATTGGGGCGGATAATAGCAGACCCCAAGTTTGGTTCCACCCTCCCTTTTCCGCGGGTAATTATCAACACGCTATCCCCCCCCCTTTAAAAAAAAAAAGTACCTTCTTGTTGCTCCCGTCTGTAGCCAAGAATAGCTTTTTTTGTTATGAATTAAAAAGGAATCCTCGCCTTCTATATCATTATCATTCTTCTATAATTGGACCCGGCTTATAAAAGTTACCAGAATAAAAAGGAACAAAAGGTGAGGATATTTAACTAAAAAAAATAAACGGACATGGAAGATTTCATTAAAATGTGTTTACCTTAAGCGCTTTATCCACAGGTAGATTGTCGCCAGTTAAGTTGATGATTGTCCAGAGAGGCGGCTCCCACACTAAACTATAAAACCTTCGGCAAACCCGAGCACTAGCAGCTAGTTGTTGCGAAGGCAGAAAGGCGAGGATTCGGATGACCAAGTCGTCAGGTAAGCGGGCGAAAGGTGTGTTCTTGCCCCACCGTTTCCCTTTTCCCGATAACAGCACTTCGGTACTACCTTCGGTTATAGTAGGAGGAGCAGGGGGTGTTTTCCGAACGGTAATTTCCGGGGGTGGTTTGGAAGACATGTTGATGTAAGACGGCGAAGACGTCGCAGGTCGCTGTGGCGCTGAATTGGCGGGCGAATACGTCCACGGTCGACTTGCTGGCGACAGTCTGGGGTGATGAGAATGTGTTTCCACTGCTCTCGTAATGAGTGTATGGTAGCCTAGGTCGTGGGGCGAGCTACGACCGTGAGTAGTTGCAGCTATGGTGGATTTCCGGGACGGCGGACCGTTGTTGAGCAAATACGGAGGTGGCGAAGATGACGATGAGTCGTCCGGATTATAATTGGGTGGTGGAGGAGGTGGGGGCATTTCGCGACTCAATGGCAATCGACTGTTATCCAACATGGCTGTTGGAGGCGCTGTCGAGCTCACTTCAGATACATCGGCGTCTCCATCCGGTATTTCTGTAGGGAAACAAAGATTGTTCACTTATTAGGGATACTATACTAGTAGGTACACAGACAGCTAAGTTAAGTGAAGTAATTAGGTTCGGTTTTAATTTGTTTGGGATTTAGTCGGGTGCTTGGAAGATTCGGAAACGGGAACACTTAAATTTGTTATTTGAAAACAAGTACCAAGTCTTGAAAAGGGACTATCTCGAATTCTCAACTTGTGGTCGCACCTTTCTCTTGCTGGCTAGCTTAAGGTCTCTCACTTGCTAGCCATGAGCGCACAGGAGGGGGTTTGGAAGATTACGATACATATGTCTTGGCTGTGGGTCGTGTATATGCTTATGCATTAAGCTGCTATAGCGTTGTATCTGGACATTCGAGTCTCTTTTGTTCTTTCCCGGCAGCAAGGCCAGCAGTGGTTTTGTAAGCCATAGGAAGACAACATTAAAATAGCAACAAGAAGAACTTTAAAGGGGGAAAAAAGACCCAACAGTAGGAGCTGACAGGCCAGAGGGCCAACCTGCTACGCTGCCAGACTTCGCTCCTACGGCGCAGTGAGTCTCAAGTGGGGGGATTCACGTATGCGTAAATATGTACTATGTATATGTATGGTATGGACGATACCTGTTGCGTCCGGGGCCTCTCTCTCTCTCCCTCCCTCCTCTCTCTCTCTGGCCGCGCACGGTTACATAGAAGTGGGTTGGGTTCCCAGTTACAGCGTATATATGCTTCGAACCTACGAGCAGAGGAATGTTCGAAGTTTTCCCCTCGAGGTATGCAAGAACAAGTTATAGGTAGATGAACAATGGAACGTAGGTTGCTTTAGGTTGTATGTACACGAGTGGGAGAGCAATTGAATGTGGTTGAGGTCCTCAAAATCTTTTGGGGAAATATGCAAAAGAGCACCCTACCATCTTCCCTTGGTTCGTTTATAACTATAACGTTACGGACCGTGGAATCTCAAAAGTGTTAAAATGACTGTGGGAAACCAGGGGTTGAGGCCACCAGCAATTGATGCAGATGAGCTTGGTATCTGTTCTGCTTGCAGGGAGTTAGGGTAAGAGTGGGAGAAGGAAGGGCCCTTACCTACACTCCCAAGGAACAGAGCGCATTGTTGACATTCCCAACCAGCCCAGGTCAGAATGAATACCTGGAAAAGGCCTGTCTGTTTCATCAGGGATGTGACTTTTAGGATGAGGATGGAGACTTTGTAACCTACGGACTCGCTTTTGCAAACTGGATCCTTTGGGTCCAGGTGAACCGAAGACGAACATTCCTCGCATTCCCGTCTCTCCATTGACAAGGTCTTCAGAATATTTGGGGTTCGCCTGGCTGGGTGAAGTTCTGAGAGTCTTGCGTGAAGGAATCCGCCCAGCCAAGCCGAACAGATATTATTTTCGTTGTATTTGTAGATACGTAAATAGCAGAGCAGTTAATAAGAGGATCGCCAGCATCTTCCACCGGGACCAGAAACACTTCCAGAAACCCGTATGGCATGACCTGCCAAGTCACGATGCTTACCAAATCAGCTATAAAATTTAACATTTCAAAGATGATTTGTCTCGCTTTGCGGAGCAAAACTCTGAAGAGACCCGGAGAAAAGGGGCTCCGTCAGACAATGTGCCGGCAAACATCAGCAATGCAAGAATGTGTCCGTGTATAAACAACTACTTGGTTGTGCGGTCCATGCTTCTCATTAATACAAGCAGTATATAATATTATGGCTCCAGGAAATAAACGACAAAAAGATAACTACGTAGTGATTAGTACAATTCTCTTGTTTCTTTTTCCTATTTGTGTGGGAGACGTTCGAAGTATTTTTGCTTTAGCTATTCGTACCTTGTGTTTTCAGGTTCCACGTGGTTCGCGGGATCTTGGGCCGTCGAAAGAACAACGGCGTGTAGCACTGCAACATGACGACACACCGTTTTGCTGCACAAAGGGATCTCTTGTACTTTGAGTTGCTAATTGGATGTACACACTTTGTGGTTTGTTACACCGCTCACGGGTTAACTCACTGTTTTTTCTTCTGCTGATTTTCTACCAGAAGTTTAAGCATTGACTTTTCCCGGAATTACGTCTACCACAGAGATGGTGAAGATTTGGAATGCCTTTGCCTCGTTGTTGTTGGAATGGAATACGTGCCTGTCTCCGTGGGCGTGTTGTCTCCGCAATGACAAGGTTCTCTACGTTTCTTCCTCTCTCTTTTTCTACGTCTTACCTGCACAGGTGTGCTCAGCCCTTGCCCACCTTGGCTTTTGGGACGGTCCCTCTGTTGCTTGAGCCACAGCATGGCACTTTCCCTGTTGGGCTGCTTCACAGCCTGGCTCCGCATTCGTTACTCCCAGGCGGAACAATAGTATTCCCAATCTATTCTTGAAATCTAAAACCATTGCGAACAATGCAGCTCGGGAAATGGATCGGAATTCCGTAGACCGATTCCTCTGGAAATTCTGGGTTTACCCTGGGCTTTTTTGGGGATCGGTGGTCGCCACAACTTGGGCCATGGTAGCATGGTAGCAGGACGAACTAAAACCACGCGGTTTTCCGTGGGTCTTTGGACTGCGCGCAAAAGAACTTGGATGTTTGCTCTGGGGGCTAATCTTTCACTTCAGTTTAAGCTTCGACTATTTCAAGTGCTTCCTTAAAATTTACTTTCTTTGGTATCGTGATCAAAACAATCGATAGAACAAACTTTGTGGGAATTTTAACCAGTTTATGTCAGATTTTTCAAACTTCTTTCGGAGAGAGCAAAAGAAAAGTTAATGTCTTTCATGTCATCTTCACCGAATGATTGATGCCCTTTACTGGCCTCCACTCGATGAAAGAGACAACTTTTCCATGAGCGCAGCAGCTCGTCAAACTCCCAAAAGAGGCAACACAGAGCCCAAGCAAAATGCCATAAAACATAGGCAAACTCTGTTTGATATTGTTAAGTATTTTCCCAATCCACCACCTAGAGTTTACTTGCTCATTTTTATTAGACAGCTGACAAGAGTACACTATTCTGTACGTTCCCGCGAACTCGGTTGCTGGCAACAGACACTGTTCAGTACGCATTAAGAGAGCAAGTGCTTTTACGCAACCCTTTTTCTTCTGTTCCCATCGAACCTTGTTGCTTATCAAAGCGTTTGAGCTACCTTCGCACATTCTTACCGAAAGTACACGTAAAGCACAAAAAGGCTCTAGCCAGTGGGCTGTCATGTTTAATCATCAATGAGCTGTCTGATGTTATCAGTATCGACAGACACGACGTCTTATGAGGCGAAAAAGGCTCCTCTCGCTGTTTGGTGGCCTTGTCTGCTTTGGGAATGAGTTTTACCCGGAATTGCCCTCGACACCTTTTGGGATATGAGCACCGGCCGGGCAAAATAAGAGATGCGTGCAAAAATAATAATAACACTAGTATATTATAGACATAGAAAATAAAATAAAAGTTGGAACAGTAGAATTTATATGGCTGAACAGGGATACGAGATGTAACTCTTGGCTTTGTATGGCTGCTCACAAAAGACCTCATGCAGCGAGCTGAATGCAAGTCCCAAAGGGCCAATGCCATGAACGCATATGTGTATATGCCTCTCTATACACACGTCTGTTTCTTGCATGTGGAATGACCCCGGAGTCCGTAGCTTTTGGAGAATCCCAAAAACGCCCTAGCATAATTAGGGTACGTTGTGCTATTTATTACTACATTGAACTTCTCCGAACCGTGGCATTGTCAGAATCGTGAAGCATAACCTCGTTAAAAAATCGTAAAACAAAAAACGGCTGCTGCTGGGCTAAAGCCTATAGTCCTCTTATTTTGGCCAATGATTTTAAAGCAAACGGAATTGAAACGTTGGTAACAAGCAACGCGTCGTCGTATAGGTAATCGGGCTATCCGTCAATTACATTTGGTCAAGTGAACCTGTTGACTTAATCAGTGGTAAACATCCGACTGGGACATTGAGCACCAAAAGTTTTTGCCTACAATGTCCCTCAGCTGATGTGAGTAATTTCACAGTTAAAGCACTGGAAACCGTCTACCTGGTCGCGAAAAACTTGTTTGCTGTGACATGAACGCACCAAATGCGTAAGATGAGCTGCCGTACGCCGACACATCGACTAATTGCGGATGACGGCAGCAAACATTTCTCTACGCAAAACCTTGGGGCTTACCTTCCGATTAAAGGCCGTTAGAAAAGGTAGCAAGCGAGGCCAGTAAGAAGTTGTGAAGGAGAGGTCTATTGGAAAGTGTCAGGTAAGCCATTGACCCACGTCCGCTTTGGCTTGGAAGAAGAGCAAGAACGAGGGAGGGGAAGCAAGCAACATAAGAAGCAAAACAGGAAGATGGCTAGCAAAGGAATACTTCTTCGGCAAGCCTCCATCCTTCTATCCATCGTCTCACCCCCACACCCCTCCCGCATCACAACTACTTTGCTTTCCACCTCCTCGTTTAATTTTTTCGCCTTGCCTCGCCTCGTCTCTGTAAACGGACACCCCTCGTCTTCAGGTAATAGAACGAGAAGGCGGAATACAAACATGTGGTTTAAAAAGAAACTTGGAACGTTTTGATACACTGAAAAACGCATGTACATATGGAGGAGGATAGAGAGAACAAAAAGCAGCCATTCTTACGGCCCGTTACCTTGCAGATGCTCAACATGGATGCAAATGACATTGTTTATTACTCAAGGGAGCTTTTGGAGTTTTTTTTTTTTTTCTTCCCTGTGGTTGCGATATGCGCAAAGCGGAAAACTTAACTTACTGAAGAAGCTCTAGGAGTCTAGACTTGGACAAGTAAATGAGTCAATAGATTTGGACTCAGAGACACTTACGATTAGTTTTAATAGACTTTAAGTGGAAGAAGAGGTTGAGGTCAAAAAGCAACGCGGCAAGAATTTGGATCGGTGCCTTTTATGCAAATGCACCTTTCGGCCTTTTCGGGATGAGCTAATGTAGATTGGAAAAATAAAAAAAGGTGGGCTGTAGGGGTTAGGAGTTTTAAGGTTGGGAGAGCAAAACGGAGAGAAGGAAAAGAGGCAGAGGAAAACTTGGGAGAGGAAAAGAGGTGGAAAAGGAAGAAAGCTCCGACTCACCTGGTATTCCTATGCTGCAGGCTGTCCCTGTGCTTAAACTCACGTCAGAAGAATCGTGGGTAAGAAATCCTGCACGGAAGAAAAAAGTAGCGTACCAAAAATGTGTGAATTGTGTTATTGCCAACGCAGCTAAAATTGGTACTAATCTTCTTACTTTCAGGTTCTGAATAGCGAGCTTGATTGGCTCCCATGGTTTCCTAAAATGACATGCAAATGGCGCACTTGCAGACACGAAAGTATAAAACACAATTTGCAACACTTGACGCAACACCAATGGGTTATTGTATCACAGATAGAGCCTGAACTCAGTTAAGATTATCACACCACTGTGTTGTCTGCTTTACGCAGTCATTGTTGACAACCGATTTCAGTTTCCAAACTGCTTGTGGGCAAAACTATGCGGATTCAAACACATCAAAAGCGGGTTACAAACTTCGGTCACAGGAAGTCAAGTTTTCAAGTATCGTCTGCACCTTTACACTTGTAAATCACACGTAAATTCCGCGAAAAGCGCACACTACGAATGTGTGATGAACTAGTTTCCAAAGAGGTAATAGAAGATAGAAGAAGGCACCGTCATGGCGGCTTTTAGCTTCGTCTGGCAGCAGCTTGGCTTTTCCACTTGACCACCACTGCCATCACGGTGCGTAACGCAACGAACTCTGATGACCGCAGCATCTTTGTTATGGGATCCAGGACTTTGCAACTTCCAATACACCCAATTTTCCCGGGTACAAACGTTTCTTACAATATTTATAGCACAACGTACTTCTATATCCAAATGGCTTTAAAACGTGGTCAACGCTTAATAGTTATCACCGTCAACAGGTGGATGGAAAGGAAACCGGGTTGGAGAAGTTTTTGAGGATTGGGATGCCAGAACCTAGGAAGGTCTGGAAGCTGGCGTTTCCACTGTATGAATTCTCTTAACTGAAGTTGGTGCTGTTCTGCAAGGGACAGTCCCGAGCGTTGCCAGAGCCTTGCAACAAGTTTCGTTTCTCATCATCCAGTACAACTCCTCAGGAGTTCCTTTTCCATGGCCCCTTGTACACCTTGTGGCCTTCGCCTTCGCCATGGTACGAGTCTGGAGGCGGTGGTTTAGCTGTTAGATTCCCTTCGGCTTTTCTTTAGCACGGCAAGTCTGGATGCTAAAGCGCCAGAGGCTCATTTTTACCTGGACTGTTTTTCAGATTATAAAGTTGAGCTTCTTTCTCTCTGGCACAGAGCGTTCTCTCTAAACAGACCAAACGGAGAGGGGGAGCCAAAGCTGCTTTCCTCTTTTCGAAAAGAATTAGTTTTTTTTTTCACGATGTTATATACCCCATCACGTGCTACACGCAATGCTAATGGTTAATTGCTGCTGATAGAAGACCCAGGAGCAGCGGGACATAAGCGAGGTATGTTTTCAAGAAACAAGAATTCCCTGCGGTAGGGTAAAATTTGATGCCCATAAAGCTGATTGACATTTAACTGACATTTGAGAGAGGCTTAGAATCCAATGGGCATGGAGCCGTGCACAAGGGAAAACTGCGTGCCATTGTAAGGATTCGACAATAGTCGGGACGATAGAGTAAGGTTTTGTGTGTCCTAATGCTATTATACCCTTCCAATTGCATTAAGTTTCAACCTTTCTAATTGACTTAAAGTTGCCGCTTGCTCTTGAGCATATATATATCCGTAGTTGACACTGGAGCATGTCAGGGCAATTGCTTCGTCGCTGCTAGATTGGAAAGTCGCGAGACAGGGCACCTTGCCACTCTCGCTTCATTCGTTTTCTTTGCAGTCGATTCAAGTTAATAGAGGTAAAAGACATCCGAATTAAATGATTTCAAACTTAAACCTAAGAAAATTATTAATATTCATAATGCATTTTGAAACAAGTTTTACAGCTTAACCATGTCTTTTGGCGGGCTGAATTCTTCCGATCCGTTGGCTTTGGCACGCGTTGCGGCCGGGTCAAATGCTCATCAGGCAGTTGGGTACAACATCCTCATCAAGACTGATGGCCTGTCGGTGCGTGATGTAGCTCCTTTGGATATGCACCATCTTTTGCATTCGCATTGGGATTCCTTCCCTCCTGCGGATCCCCGAATCCATTACCTTTTGGGGATGCTCTATTTTTTCTTAGGTATTTTATTTCTACGCATTTTTGTAGTCTTTTATCATTCTTTGCATAATAAAATACATGTAATTAATTATTCTTTTTACCCCGTTTTTAAACAGGCATTGCCGCCTGTGTGGGTAACGTGTTGGTGTTACACATCTTTGGGAAGCATAAAAATCTTCGCAGCCCTACCAACGTGATGCTCATGAACCTGGCTTTCTGCGACCTCATGATCTTCATTGGCTTGTATCCGGAAATGTTGGGGAACATTTTCATGAATGACGGCACCTGGATGTGGGGTGATGTTGCGTGCATGATCCATGCCTGGTTTGGTCTAGTGTTTGGTTTCGGACAAGTACGAAATTTCTTTTACAAAAATTAATGCAGGATTTAATAATATCTTGCGGACATTTTGCATCAGATGCAAACGCTGATGTACATGTCCATCGATCGTTACAACGTAATCGTGAGAGGCTTGGCTGCCCCACCATTGACTTACAAAAAGGTCACTCAGTGGTTGGCCCAAGTTTGGGTTGTTTCGCTGTTCTGGGGCACTTCACCTTTCTTTGGATTCGGCAACTTTGCTTTGGACGGCATTCTTAACACGTATACTTTCTTACTCTTTATATTTGCACCTCGAAAGTCTAATTTTGGAATTAATGACTATAGTTGTTCCTATGACTATTTCTCGCGCGACATTTCCTCCATCAGCTACATCGTAGGAGCTTGCGTATGTGCCTACGTGATTCCACTGATTGTCATTGTCTTCTGCTACACGTTCATCGTTCGAGGTAGCTTCTTTAGTGTGCCGCTTTTTCTTTTGGACACTTAATGCAAATTATCCTTTTAAGCCGTTTTTGAGCATGAGGAAACTTTGCGTCAACAAGCTGCAAAGATGAACGTCGCTAGCCTGCGGACATCTTCCAACCCCGAGGACAGTTCAGCTGAATTCCGTATCGCAAAGGTATGAAAGCGAGACCCTAAAATAATACTTAAAATAAAGTGAAATAGGATATGTAATTTTTATTATTCTTTGTCATAATACGTTCCTAGTATATATAATACATGTAATTTTTTTTATCATATTCTTTCAGATTGCGCTGATCAATGTTTGCTTATGGTAAGCACTCTCGCCTTTGAATTTGAATGGTTTTGGAGTCTAACGTGGCATTCTTTTCATAGGCTTTGGGCATGGTCTCCATTCACCATTGTGTCCTTCGTCGGAGTGTTTGGTAACCAATCAATCATTACGCCGTACCTGTCATCTTTACCTGTCATCTTGGCTAAAACGTCGTCAGTATACAACCCAATCGTTTATGCATTGAGTCACCCTAAATACCAAGCGGTACATTGCGAAAATAACAAGTCTAACTTCACTTAATGACCGTTCCGAATTTGTAGGCTTTGAAAGAAGAATTTGCGTGGCTGTGTGTGAAAACCGATTCCGGCAATACCGTAAGTTCTGACACCAAGTCTAGCGTCACAATGGAAACTAGCCAGCCAGCATAACTGGCTTAAATCTGCATCTTCGTGATGTCGTATGATCACAACCTTTGCGAGTTAATGGAGTTAGATTTGGACAATGACTAAGAATAGTGTGTTTACTCCCCTTTGTGTAAATTAGCAAAACCAAGTTTTTATTTATTGTTTCCTTTCGGTGTATTTTTCTGTTTGCCTTGACACGCAGAACTAAAACTATTTCGTTGCGTCGCGTTATAAAGAATTTGCATAATGATAAACAAGTTTTCTTATTATTTACTGAATGGCCAGGGAAAAAAGGTTCTATGTATTTCACAACCGCTTTACAGCCAACTGAACAGTGAAATCTGGATCACAATTAACAAAAATTCGTTTTCCTTGATCAACGTAGTCAATAGGTTTACTTTCAGCCAAGATGTCGAAATACAATTTGCGGGACATGTGTTGGGACACCAAAGACGAAAGGGTGGTCTTGACGAGCTTGAAATGCTTTGCCCTGGCTACTTCTATACTAAAACGCACTAAAGCCGTTCCTATTCCTCTTCCGCCAAAATGCTTACGTACGGTCAAAGCGAAAAGATCAAAGTACTGGTTTTCTTGCTCGAAAAAATTCAGTCCAGATTCTAACGTCTCTAGGTATTTGTACGTGTAAGGTTCGATACGTAGAGGTGCCGTTTGCGTATCAGGAAGCTTATATTGGGGATCTTTGTATCGCACTGCATTAAGTTGAACTCCAATTACTTCACCGGAATTTTGCTCAACCGCGGCTATTGAAACACCTTGCTTGATCAAATCTTGCATATCTAACAGAATTGTCCCCGCTTCACTAATACCTTCAGCTAAGCCGGCAGTCAGCGGATTGCGAGGTAAGAATTCCGTATCTAGGACTTCCAAAGCTTTTTCGGCCAGGTCCGAAGGATACTTAATTACCACGTAGTTGATTCCTTGGCTTGCCATACTGGACGGGAAAATAATGCCGTTTTACTATTCACAACGTTCTCAATTTTCTTTGAAGCTTAAAGCACGCACTCTGTATTCTATGCTTGATAAAGGTACGTTAAGAGTGCCTTCAAAGTGCACAAGGTTTTGTCGTTCACATACGTTTAATGCTGCTTGGAACTATTATCGAAACTGGACGCTTTTCATAACAAACCTTCAAATGATGTGTATTTCATAGTAGGTCAAGGCCATCTACTTCTCCCATCAACAACATGAAGGAATCATAAACATATTTTCTAGCAGTAGAAAAATTAATAGGGGCGGTAGTTGAGGGGAAAATAAACAAGCCCAATTCATCTAATTCCAATTAAAATTTTAAACTCTGAGTTCTTTGGCTGCTTTGAAGTATTTTTTTACGATAGATGTGCTGCATACTGGCAAAGAAAATCGTATCCACTGATAAGAGGCGGATTTAAGTATTTTTTTGTAATTCATATCCATGGATAAGAGGTGAACCCTTAAAAAAATCACGTTGGAATAACTTCAAGGAAGCAGGGATTTCATGTGTCATTTGGGTAGGGTTCCCAACACGATATCCCTTCTAAATTCCCCATTCAATGCAAGGAGCAGGTCATTCAAATATATGCTCCTGCTCATAAATAAATGATTAAATAAACCTACTCATTTAATTGACTGGGAAGTTTAGAAGGAATTTCTCTACCGAAGCGTAGTAGTATAATGGAAACGACAGGATTGGTTTAAACAACGGACAAGCAACGTGATTGGTCAATTTGCAAAATCCATGCATAGCGATCACTAAGTTCGATCACTATAGTGATCGAACTTAGTATACGTTGTAGTTATACGTTGAACTTAGTATACGTTGAACTTAGTACAACGTATACGTTGTTAAGAAAGTCTTATCAGCGGATCTCTGTTTATCAGCAACTAATATTACAGGGCTAAAACGGCTGTCTTGAAAAACAAAACGTGATTGGTTGCTTAGGTCTCCGTCGCTCGTTGTGACTTACGCTGCTAAGCACATTACAAAACTCCAGGAAAGCAGTATTAAAACAACTAATATCAGACTACGTTATTAACACTTTCTGCCGACGCCTTCCGTCTTACTTTACGTATCTTTTTAAAGATAATCGAATGAAAAATCGGTCGTTATTTTATATGTTTATTCATTCTATCTATTCATTTTACAGGCAAGCTCACTAAACCGAAAAACACCTTTATATGATAATCGGGCAGGGTTCAATGCAGAGTTCGCGTCGTAAATCATTCATATCTTGTTCCCAGCGTTTTTCGAAGTAAATATTTAATAAAAATTTAGCTTTGCCCCCTACACGTAGAGCCCATGGCAAGTATACGTTCAGGTACTTCTGCCGTTGCCTACAGAACAGATTTAGCTTTATAGAGTTAAAATAATATTTTTTACGAACTTCGGTCGAAATCTAAGAGGTCCAAACAGCCCTCCAGCTATACACATAGGCAAACCTGTTTGCATACCTTCGACCCACTTGACCGCAACTTCACCTAAATAATTAAGATTATTTTCGGCTTACAACTTATCTAGAATAAACACTTACCTAACATATTTGTTGGCATTCCCAATAGGGTATGGACTAGGTCATGAGCTTCTCGATAGCGCTGCAAGACATATGCCAACTCAGGGTTATTAACAAACTGAACAGGTAAGCGTGTATCCGGACTGACTTGCTAAAAAAACATGATTATAATCTTAATATGTATTTTTTTGAAATAGTACGTTTTTATCAAGGAACTTCATGTATGCTTGAGCTAACGTGTTAGGAGGAAAACTTCTGAGAGCGTCGAGGTCAATAGTTTTACTACTAATACGAGGTTTTTCCCTTTAAAGCAACTCATAAGTTGAAACAAACGTTGTAAGCCTTCGAAAGTTACTCGAGAATCATCCTTCCTTCACTGTCATTCATCATTTTCTGGTGCATATTGTGAATGGCATAGTAGCCTGTGGTTTCGCCGTTTACAGCTATCATATCTACAAAGGAAAATTCTAGAACAAAATAGTGCTCATAATGAGCGGTTTTACCTGCTCTAGTAGGATCCATTAAAGCAATAGTGGCAGAGCCCGCGGCGAGGAGAGCTTTTTGAAAAAAATTAATAGGTTCATGTCCGTCATATAAGGCTCTACTGGCCTGAGGAGCTGCTTTTTGACTTTCTTCAGTCGACTCTGACTCTAAATTTAAGGCTACTTTTCCTTGAAAATCTTGCAATAAGGTAGCTTCACGTTTATAAAACCTTCTTGGTTTCAGAATATCATGACCTGGGAAGAGAAAAAGTAGTATAAAAATCATAGTATCAATACTTATATATATATATATATATATAAAAATTTACTTATTAATTGCCGGAGTTGTCTTATCTTTGGTATCCACATTTTATTTTGCACATTCCCCGATGTGAAACAAACGTTCGACAGGGTTCTTCACGGTATACGCAGCAAAATTTAGGCTTGTCATGATTCTTAGAGCAGCCGCTTGATGGCAAGGCCTGTCTTTTCAAAGGAAAAATTTATATCGCTTGGAAAATGCATTCGTAGATGGCAACGGTTGCCCGCTTTACTGGGGGAAAAAACTACAGCTGTTGACTCGACGGTTGTGTTGTTATGGTGATTACTTTGTATTCTGTGAAGTTTACTTAAAAGACGCTATTTTGGAAGCGTGAGACTACTCATTATTTATGAACGTATGCTCAAGCTTATTATTCAACTATTTTTTAACATCAAAATATGCTCATGTCCTAACCTACAGAGTAAATGAAATATAAGTCGTTGACGTTCTGTCTGATTTCACACGTTTGGCGTTTATTCCTAATAAATATTAAATACATTATTAAGAACAACATTATTGTATTGTTCTGTCCTATTTATGAATGGAACGGTTTGGTTTATATTTGCAGATTGGAACACAACTATCTGGTCCACGTAGAACCCATCGTATTGTGTTAGCCGCTTGTAAGCAAGAGGAAGACGAGAGTTATTTCAACAAAACTTGACGCCCGCAACTACACGTTATGGTAACAAAACCCCTCAGAAATCTCTAGTATTAAAACGTTTCCATAGACTTCAAAGAGATTAACTAGTGTAAGAGAATACAAATTTAGCACAGAGGCGGAGTGGGAGTAGAACTTAGAGAAGAGGAAACGCAAAGAGAACTATCTAAAATCGAGTAGTGTGTCGGCTTACTTTGTTTTTCTTTATCCGCAATCCATCAGCTACTTAGGACCGAAACAAGACAGAGATTACTCATGAGAAAGCCGGCAAAATCTTCTTAGTAATGAGCACATGCGCTCTGGAGATTCCAATTGCCGGCTGCAGCCGCCGTGCTTACGATCAACGACGAGAGCTCCGTGTAGTGCTAGTTGCTTTTTGTCCTCGAAATTTTAGAGTTCTTTCATAAGCTTTGGCCAGGGGGAAGCTGCCGAGCCGTAGTTATTTTCTGTCACGTAAATAAACAGACAGGAAAGACCAGGTGTGACGTTGGCTGGAAAAACTTGCTTCCAATTTTACCTTTTGAAACGATCAAGAGTCTCAATAGTGAACCTTACTGGACGTGAGTGTGGTTATGTGTCCCACTTACTTAAAGAAATTCCACTAAGCTTATCTTTTTACTTGAACATGGTAAGCAATTTATTTATGTATTTAAAGCACTGAATCGAGTTCTTTGGCCTTTGTGAATTTTTCTTGTTTCCGAGGAGCGTACTCGCTTAACTTCCTAAACAATTTCACACGGAACGATTTTCTCTTATACTTTTCTGAAGTGGAAACTTCGTTATTACGTCTATCTGTCCAATCGATAACCAAGTCCGGCTTTTTCTTGTCCTTTTTTGTTGTTAAAACGGAAATTCCCAATAAAAGGTAGTCTTTTTGTCGGTGCAACCGAAAAGAGTTTTCAGTACACGTGTGGGCACCATTTTGAGACTTCACGTTTTTTATCAAGTCAGCAATTCTTATTGTGCAAACTCCGGACATGTGTCTACTCGACTCAAGCCTGTCTTCCTACATTCGTCACTATCCTGCGGGCCAGAAAAATAAATTTCTCGTTGAAATGTTTAGTTTCTTCTCTTGTTATCTTTCTCTTTTCTTTCATTAAAATTGGTCCCATGAGTAGCCACGACACGCATAGGACACGCAGTGGCTTGGCGATACGGGAAAAGGCCTCGATTCTTTTGAAACCCTAAGTGGTCGTTCGAAATGGAGGCACACTCGCTCTGTCTTAATTTAAGTCAGCAACAGTTGTGCCGGAAGTTTATGTCAGGCGGAGTGTAATTTTTCGATGGGTCGTTGATTTAGTTACTTATTCATAACACGACGAAGACTCGACGCATCCGCTTGTATTTAAACCTCTTTGGTTTCGGAATATAGTGATAGGTGATTCGTAACAGTTTGAGCCTGGTTCGGCGTTTTTTTCGC
Source organism: Lepidurus packardi (assembly GCA_023053545.1). Taxonomy (NCBI): domain Eukaryota; kingdom Metazoa; phylum Arthropoda; class Branchiopoda; order Notostraca; family Triopsidae; genus Lepidurus; species Lepidurus packardi. Next base: position 10,365,818 of record JAKZAN010000002.1, read on the forward strand.
TTGCATCGGAAAAGATGATAACGGAGTCCTGCGAATTGGAAGCGCGTTGGAGCGAAGACAGGGGGACAGAGAAGAACGAGAAAACCTCGAGGTGAAAGAGAGAAAAGGTTATAGAAATACAGAATTTCCTTCACGTGCTACGCTGGAAAAGCCTTACTGGAGTGCTGAATAAAAGAAGAAATAAAAGAAGCCCAAGAAGTGTCATTAATCTCCGCGAATACCCCCAACTCCTAAAGAAATCTACAAATAAAATAAAACCCAATTTTCATTCCATATTATTAATCAAACCAAGTTAAGACTCATTGATCTACTCACGAATGGTGGTGTATGATATGGATTTTTCTTAAGTCCTCTAGTCGTGCGTTTTCCCCCTTTTTCATATGTACACAATCCGATGGCGAAATTCCTATCATAATATCAGACAAAAATAACTAAGAAAACAATTGGTGAAACAGACTAGAAACCATAGGAATGGTTTTTATTCGACAAGTTAGGGTGTTTTCATCTTGGAGGAAAAGCAAATGACGAATCGATAAAGCAGACGGGAGCTCGCGTTTAATTTGTTAACAAAATTAATTTTATGCAGCCTTTCTAGAAGGCCGTGCAATTGAATTACGTCGCCGATAAGTTCTGCGCAAATTTGTTTCATTTCGTTTTTTCTAGCTGCCAAGTTATAAAATGGTACTGTACATGTTTATATACATATAATGCGGGTTAGTTTTATATAAGTATGTCTTGGTTTGATTCTGTGTGAATTTAATTTTCTTTCAGGCCGAAGTGGAGAGCAGCACGTGCCTGGAATTGGCACTTGAAGGAGAGCGTTTGTGCAAATCCGGTGATTGTCGTGGTGGCGTCGCCTTCTTTGAAGCAGCTATCCAAGCAGGCACTGATGATCTGCGAACGTTGTCAGCTATCTATTCCCAATTAGGCAATGCCTATTTTTACCTGGGGGAATATGTCAAAGCCATGCAGTACCACAAACACGATCTAACCCTGGCGAGGTAAGAAAGGCACTTTCAATTGCTGCTTTCTTCTATTCTGTAGATACGATGGATGCCGCTTATTGTGATCACGTTTGTCAACTGAATATTGATTCTATTAAGCAGAGATTCTAATAACCAAAAATCGGAAATATGTACCAAAGAAACCAAACATCGTCTACTTTTTGACACTTTCCCGCACGTTTCCTTTTTTAGATTCACGAGACCCACTACTCTTTATTTCGTAACGATTTTCAACAATTTTGAAAGATATGATTGAGGAAGTCCTAACTTAACGGCCGCTTCCCTTTGTGGCAAATCTTTTGAATGTAACTTGTCATAAGTTTCAATGAGCCGCAACTGTGGCCGCAACTTCTCTTTTACATTTAAGTCAACACTTTTCTTGTTCGTCGCCATTTTTTCTAACCACATGTATAAAACACAACTAGCACTACGCCTTTGAAACCTATCTCTACGCTTAGGTAGGGCTCTCAACACGATATCCCTTCTAATTTTCCCATTTAATTAAAGTAACTGGTCATTCAAGTGAATAACCTGTTTATTTAATTGACAGGGGGAGTTTAGAAGGGATTTCCCCCAAAGCGTAGTAGTAGATTTGAAATGACAGGATTGGTCAAAACGACGTCAGGGTCAACGACGCCAATGTCATTGGTCAATATGCGAAGTCCATGTAGCGATCACTACTGTAGTTTCGTTACTTTACATGTGAAGATTCTTTTAAAATTGATTGTAATATCCGAAAGTGTGATTCTAATAACCGATTGAAATGCTACGAATCTTATCATTTCGAATCGGTACTTTAAAATTTGATTCCGTAAAGTGGCTGATTCTAATAACCTCTAAAAGTGATTATAAAAGTGATCACAATAAGCAACATCTACTGTATTTCCCATTGAGTTCGTGTTCCAAATAAGGGGATCAGTTTAATTACGTTTCACGTTGCTTGAACTATGCTAAAGCAGTTTCTGTCTGATGAAATGCTTCGAATAAGTGGCGTCTTTACGTAATATGATATAATCTTAATTGCTCTACGAGAGATATACTGTCCTGAGCACACCTTGTTGCTAAACTGCGTGCTCTCAGCTGGCTGAAAGTGAGACTTGCGAGAGAAACGCTCGGAGAAGTACACCTTACGCTAATGAAGCTCATTGTGGAAGAACGCTGTTGTTATCCCTATGAAAACTACTCTAAAAGCTGAAGAAAACTCTGTACTTGCTGTCCTTCCTTTCACGTGAATAATTGTCTTTTGTTCAAGATAAATGTGTTGTTATGGTAGTTATGAATGTATTGTTTATTGATTGCAGGACAATGGGCGACAGACTCGGTGAAGCCAAAGCGAGTGGCAATCTAGGGAACACTCTGAAAGTAATGGGCCGCTTTGATGAAGCCGTCGTCTGCTGCAAACGTCATTTGGACATCTCCAGAGAGCTGGGCGACAAGGTAAACATGATAGGTTTCACCGGGAGGGCTGCTGTGTCAGTTGCCTTCAATTTAGTGGAGTAGCAAGGGGGCAAACTCGTGTCACTCTCAAAAGTGATAAGTAGACAAGGACACCTCAAAAAGTTGTTTGCCCCTTTACTTCTGCATGAAAGACTCGGAAAAACTTGGCTGACGTACGCCAAACTTGGTAAAGTTTGGTCGCTAGTGAGAAAAAATGGAGAAACTTGACAATCTTTCGGAGATTATTAAAGAAATGGTTTTACAAGTTTGAAATGAGCTGAGAAATTTGGACCGTTAGAGAAGAATTTTTTTATTCGATGTCAAAACTAAAAACTGTGCCTTGTTAACGATAGGTGGGGGAAGGACGTGCCTTGTACAATTTGGGTAATGTATTCCATGCGAAGGGCAAACATATCGGCCGCTTAGGCAATTACGATCCTGGTGAATTCTGCAGCGACGTGCGAGATTGCTTACAGACCGCCGTCACCTACTACGAGTAAGATTTGCACCGAAAATCGTGCAGATGCCGTATTTATCCGATGTAATAAGGTATCATATTGTGTAATGTTCAGGGAAAATTTGGCGTTGATGCGAGAACTTAACGACCGTTCCGGACAGGGCAGATCGTGTGGCAATCTTGGCAACACGCATTACTTGCTGGGCAACTTTTCTCAAGCCATCCGCTACCATGAGGAGGTACTTAATTTCGCGGCTGGCTAACGTTTGCACTAATATGAAAAAAAATTTTACATTTTTTAAAAATATTTTTTTTAAATTTACTTTTGTAGCGACTCGTCATTGCCAAGGAGTTTGGCGATTTGCCTGCGCTAAGAAGAGCTCACAGTAATATGGGAAACGCGCATATTTTCTTAGGAGAATTTGAAACGGCTGCGGATCATTACAAGTATATATTAAATTTGCTTTATTAGTCCCCCATTTTTCTTGTCGAAGGGTTTTCTCATCATGTTTTTCTATGCATAGGAAAACGTTGCTTTTGGCCCAGGAAATTGGGGATCGAGCCGTAGAAGCCCAGGCTTGTTATTCTTTAGGCAATACGTATACTCTGTTACGAGATTATCCGACAGCCATCGACTATCATCTCCGTCATTTACGTATTGCTGAAGAACTCATGGATAAAGTTGGAGAGGGTAAATACTGCTTTTTCAAGCAATTATTGAAACTTTGGGAAAAGAGAAAAACATTCAGTTGGTTTTATTTTCTCTATAGGACGAGCTTGTTGGAGCTTGGGAAACGCGCATACAGCTATGGGCCATCACGAAAAAGCCATGTACTATGCCCAAAGACATTTGGACATTTCTAAAGAGGTAAAAAAAAATTATAATTTCCGATTGGGAGAAAAAGACTCCATGTACCCGACACAAGGAAGCCATGTCCATAATCTTTTAAGAGACCAATAGCATTTCGAGTTTAATAAGTCTCCGCTCATTGGTTAAGCGCTAACCAGATTAGACAGTTCTTAAGGCGTATTAAAAAAACACATCACAAGGACTCCGGACCCCGTCTAAAGGACGTTTAACCTAACCTAATGACGTAATTTTAGAGATATTGTGACATATTTAAAGATTATGGACCTGGCGTCCTTTTGCCGGGGTCCAGCGTCCTTGTGTCGGGTATACGGGAGTCCTTTTGTCGAGTCGTCTTTGTGTCGCGTTGCCATAATTAAGATGGTAATTTATTTTCTTTTGAACGGGATTATCCTTGTCTTCCTCCCCCCCCCCCCCCCCCCCCCCCCCCCCCCCCCCCCATAGATTGGAGACCAAACTGGGCAAGCAACAGCGCAGATGAATTTGTCAGATTTACGTCGCACTCTCGGACTAAGTCCCGGACCCGAAGGCGGCAGTTTTCCAGCAAGTGAAGGAAGAAGTCAAGACGTAGAAGGTGAAGGAGATGGTCTGTATTCCGGCGATAATCAGGCAAGACCTCCTCGTCATCGCAGGCTTAGCATGGAGCGCATGGATTTGCTCAAGGTATGTTGATGTCCTGTGCTAGCTTGCAAGCTGTCTCTTTCCCGTGCCTAAAAAGGAAAAAGAAAGGGCCTGGACAATAAGCGTGACATTGATGCAGCAGCCCGGGGAATTAGATTCACTCCTTAGAGTGAGATAATTATCACTGCCATGTCTGGGCTCTGTTCAATCGCATTGGCTGTGTGTGTGTGTGGGGGGGGGGGGGGGGGGGGGGGGGGGGGGGGGGGGGGGGGGGGGGGGGGGGGATTGTGGTCTTCATTATCGGAAATTGTTAGGTTTAATTTCCTTTGTCTTGATGGTAAGTAAGTTATCCCAAGAAAATCGTATGGCTTTGGTCTGTGGCTACTTTTGTGTGATGTCTGATTGCTGCAATTGTTGCAAATTTCTTTTCTTTTGGTTTGCTTGTCGATTTTTTTTTTATGATTTGTATTTTTAGCTTACGCCTGACGCCAAAGCTCGTGCTCGCAGAACGCCGCATGTGGAAGTTAATGCGGTATGGCCACAACCGCCCTTAGCTCGCACTGAACCAGCTTTTAATGTATAGTATATATTGTTCAATTTCCACTAGTTACATTTTGCACGCTTCCTTTCCTGTGTTCACATTAAGGAAATAGGAATTGATTTTCCTTTTAAAACTAATGTTTCCTGCTTTGGATTTCTTTTCAGGCGGATAAGGCTATCGATGATGAAGACTCGTTTTTCGATCTGGTTTCTCGTTTCCAGTCGAAACGGATGGACGATCAACGCTGTGCTCTTTCCCTTACCGAAAACAAAGAGTTGGCACCTGGCCGGTCGCGTGTAAACGGTAATATAGCCTTTTTTTGTCACTTTGTCTTAGCCGCGTTCATTTTGACGATTTAAAAGTTTACTAAGACTTGCGCTTATAAGCGTTCGAGATGGGTAAAATTCGGGCTTATACATGTTTTATTTCACTCGTCGACTTAAACTTTGGAAGTCAACTTTTAGTTTTGGTCTCAAGTCCGGCAAGCGTATAACGGGCACGCATGTGCCCAGACTTAAACTTAACCCCGCCCCCTTGTCTATTACGCGTATGCTGAGAGACTACATGCTTTTCAGGAATACGCTAATTATAATATATTTGAATTGGTTTTTAATTATTTGAATCGGCAATCAACGATTTTTTTCATCGAAGTATTGAATTTGGGACGAGAAACACAAGCGAATGTCGCAAACAACCAATGGGAGACAATTATCCTGTCAACATCTTCCTCAGCCACACCTTCAATGACCGGATAATTCTAAAAACTGATTCAAGAATGGAAGAAATTAACGGCTTCACAGAACAAAACAAGAATTTACTATTGAAATACATACTCGAAAGACGAACAATTTGTATATTGTTTAGTTTCGACCCCATGGGTGGAGCAGTTGTAGAATTATGCTTATAACCGTTCATTTAGGACTAAGACTTTCGAAGTCGACTTCCGTAAGCGTTGAAAGTTTAGATTAAAACGAACGCTTATAAGTGTAAGTCAAGGAAGTTTGGCAAGGCTAAGTTTAAGTTGAAAGTACAAAACGAACGCGTCTTTTGTGTAGGGATCAGTTTCTCGGCTCCTTTTCGGCTTTTAAATCACTTTTAAATAATTTGTATTCATTTTAATCATTTTTAAATCATTATAGAAAGCCCGTCAAGACTGAAAGAGGACTTGTTGGATCTCATTGCGGGTATGCAAAGTCGACGAATGGATGAGCAACGAGCATCACTACCCCATTTACCTGGATTAAACAACAATGCCGATCCCGAAATCCTGCGCCGGTTATCTACCGGTATCGTCCCAGACGTAGCCAACAATCGAATGCCCAATGGTTTGGGCAATTTACCTGACGATAACTTCTTTGAAATGCTTATGCGTTGTCAGGTAAGCCATTTATTGTTCCCCAACAAGAAGTTATACATTACTCCTGGGGATATTATTTATTAATCCGTGGATTAGGGAACGCGTTTGGAAGACCAGAGAAGCGTTTTGCCTGACCAGAACCCCGGAGTTCGCCCACGGGGACCAACCGTGCCAGACGAAGACTTCTTCTCTCTTATAGTACGTCTTCAATCTGGGAGACTTGAAGACCAACGAGCAGAGCCTGTCATTTCACGCTAGTTATAAAAACGTGAAAGGTTCTGGTGCTAACTTAGCCTGATCTAACCTCAAACTTTAACTCGAGAGCACACCACAATCTTCATACTTGCACTTTTCTCGTTTTCTTCCTGATTTTTGCTTTTTTAGCCCTATATTTCCTCCTCACTTCGCGTATTTCATTCGAAAGTTTTGGTTTTAACGTCAAAAGTGTAGCCATCCTAGTTTTCCGTTGTTTCTCGCTTTTCGGTTAAAAAACGAACAAAAATACCAAGCGCTTTGCTTTCAGTGCCGGAGTGAAAGAGACATAAGATACTTAAAGAAAAAAAGGCTTATTAACCCGTCAGATCTCGTTTGCTGTAAAACGCATATTCATTCCTTTTGGACCGTTTATCTTTGTCCGCGAACGCATATTTCTGTGACGTTCGTAATTCGCGCTCTTTTTGCATTGCATTGCAAGTCTCTTTGTTCCGTGTTCTTTACCCCAAATGCCAAATCTTATTATGTCAGACCTAATTTTTGTATTGTAAGCATAAACCCCATTACATCGTCTTCCCAGAAAGAATTTCCCCCCCAAAAGAAAGTTTGGATACGTAAACCAAAGAAAGGGCTGATTCAGGAGAAAAGTTACACTGTATCGTAGCAACCTTTGACCCGACGACCATCCGGATCAAAAGGCGATTTGGTGTGAAGCGTAGCGGGAAATTTAGTGCCCATGGATTCGAGTTGATAGGTCCCTTGACGCAAATAGTCCAAAGTTATAGGCTGGCCACCCGAATGGCTAACATACCTAAAGAGAAGAAAAGCATTTATTTCGAGCTGTCGTCCATAAGCGCACTCCTTCTAGGTTGGTGGATTACCCATATCCGATGCTTCTATCGACGGCGAACCCAAAGTCTGCGCGTCTCAGATAGCCTACTACTTGGTTATTGCGCCAAATTGCCTCTAGGCCCCATAAAGGCACTCGCCTACGTATCCAAATACAGTCTTAGTCCATGTAAAAGGAGCACTGCGTAGATTTACTTACTCATCAGTTGTGAAGCAAACTAATTTCTTCGTAAGTCCCGAGGCTTTGCGTTTTTCTAACGTTCTGCGTCCCTGGAATTCAGTATTGCTTTTCAGCTTGCATGTGAAACCTAGCCCAGCTTCTAAAGGGTCATCGTCTGGGCGAAGATCCATATGCCAATGACGGTATCCTGAACAAAGGAATCTCATATAGAAAACGAAAAAAAAACTTTTGTTTTGTTCTCGGAATCTGTTTACCTTTTTCAATGCTCAACGAGTCCATAGCTCGGTAGCCCGCATTGACCAACCCTAAAGGCTTGCCAACTCGCATAATTGATTGATAGACAGACACAGCAGATTCGTTAGGAACATGCAATTCCCATCCTGAATGTAAATAAAATCAATTACAAAATTAAACAAAAAGAGTTTTTAACCCAATAAAGAAGCAAGTAATAGTACAGTAACGAACTTATTGATCGCTAGATGGACTTTTCAAATTCACCAATCACATTGCTTTCCCCGATGTTTGGACGAATCCTGTCAGTTCTAACCTACTACTAAGCTTAGGTAGGGAAATTCCTTCTAAAGTCCCCAGTCAATTAAATGAGCAGGTTACCTAATTGAATGAATTTAACTGAACGAATCTTAATTGATTGGGGAATTTAGAAGGGATATCTTGTTGACTAACAAAATGAATTAATAAATGAAACAAAAACAAAACAGTTTTTCAACCGACAAAGAAGTACGTAACAGAACATCCAGATTACCTAGTTCTCCAACGAAACTCACTCTTAGTGCTCGGCATTTGTGTCCAGCGATGTTAATAATTCGATTGGTTGAAAATGGAAACGCTTCGTTGCTAAAATTTACATCAGGGGCTAATTCTTCAAGAATATTACGACTAACGGAAAGTAATAATTGAGCTGTAATGCAAGAAAGAGTCTCAGGTCAGTTTTTTGATATACCTTTTCGGGCCTTGAACGGACAAGAGGCACATGTTGTTGGAATGATCTAGCAAATTCACTTTCAATTTTTGATCCTGGATCGCTTTGAGTACATGAGCCCAGTTTTGATATGCAGATCCTCCGCCTGCTGCTAAGTAGAAGCCTCTGCCCTAGATCAATGGCTTACTAGCTACTTTAATTAGGTTGGTTTCGGGAACTTGTACCTCAAACTTCGGATCGCACGAAGATCCCGAGCCCGGTTCGATTATACTGACAGTTAAATCAGCTTCCACGCCTGCATTTTCGTTAAGCATACAAGTATAAATAGTGCTTCCAGGCTTCACATCCATTTTATTGGTAAAAATCCAGTCTGCTGCCTTTTGAGCGTCAGGTCCTGTGAGGTAAAACTTCCCAAAGTACGACATGTTAAAAACGGCAGCACTATCGCGGCAACTTAGGCATTCTCGCTTAATCTAAAGAAACATGGTGAATATTTAATCTGCATTTTATTATAGCTACTATTTCATGCTGCTTGGGGAAATCGAAAGTGTAGTCATCCTTCAAGCGGTTTACGTAAACTTGGTCTTGGCCTGGCGTGTTGTCATACGCTCCATACCAATCATATTGTTGGATTAGTGCCGGTCCATTAGGCGAAAACCAGCCCGGTCTTTCCCAGCCTAGTCGTTGCTGAAAAACGCAGCCTTGCTCGGCTAATACGTCGTGTAATGGATCGCGTATCATGCCTCGGGAGGCTAAAGGTTCATCATTCGGGTAGACGATGGAGTAGTTTTTGGCGTAGGCTTCGTGGCTTCTTTCCTTGATCCATTGGTAGTTGTCTGTCATTTTCGGGTTGAAGCGTCTTGAAAAACAAAGAAAAATATGTTACTTTATGTTATACATGAACCTAAGTGCAACGCAGCACTTTACCTGATGTCATAGCTGTACATATCCAAGCTGGGTCTGCCTTTGGCAATCCATTCAGCAAGCTGCCACCCACAGCCACCTCCAAGCATCATGCCCGCTGAATTGAATCCACAGCCGTGAAAAAATCCTCTCAATGTCGGTTCTTCGCCTACGGAATTAATAGGCTGTCAAGTGTTTATTCAAAAACTTCATAATGTGCTGTTCAAACCAAGTAAAGGTTTGTGATCGGGTGTGAAACTTTCAGGCCCGCAGACGGTGGACTTAATGCCGATTTGCTCCAAAACGGGGACGCGGTTAATGGCACCGGTGATGTTAACACCAAACACTTCCCAGTCCAGTTCAAACAAACCAAACGCGAAATCTTTGGGCACCTGGGTCAAAAAGCGTAGTTAAAAAACGACATCAAAAGAACATCTTCGATTGTTCGCGGTATACATCTTCCCAGAAGATGGGATTATTCTCGTACCCTCCCACGCAAAGCGCATCGCCTTGCAACTTGAGATACACGGAAGCGTCGTGATCACGGACATTTGGCATGTTTTGTATTCCAGGAATCTTTTCGGTTACGACGTACGCGTGCTTCATACCAATTAGAGGTACGTTCACGCCAGCCATTTTACCGATCTGGGGAGCCCATACTCCTAAGTATGACAATAAAAATGAAATTGACAATATGTAAAGTGCGAAGCAAACGTTACCAGTGCAGTTAACAATACAGTTCGTTTTGATAAATCCTTTGCTGGTATTTACGCCACTGACAACCCTATGACCTAGGGAAGATTCTCCTGTTTCGATTTCCGTAACACCACAGTTTTCAATTACCTAGACGATCAGCATCCAGTTGAATTAAAAAAATCTGATTTACGCGCCACTTAATAATTTTAAAATGATACCGTACCCTGGCGCCCTCTCTGGTTGCAGCTCGTGTTAATGCAGTGCAAAAGCCAGCCGGATCAACGGTTCCATCAGCAGGACTGTATAATGTGCCGTAAATATCCTTAATATTTATCAACGGATAAAGATTCTTCGTTTCCTGAGGCCCCAGTACGTGTGATTCGATATCGAATGCCTTCCCAATCGTCATAAGCCTTTTGTACTCGTTAAGACGCTCCTAAAACAATAATGCTAACAATAATACTAAATAATGCTTGAACCTTTTGCTTTTCGAAGTTTGTTTACGGATGCGTGACAGATTCTATACCTTGGTTGAGGCGATGAATAACCCTCCATTATTAATCCAGCCTGGGTAAACACCCGTTTCGGCTTCCAAGTTAAGCAAAAGATCATGCGTCCGTCTTAGCAACTGAATTTCTATATCTGATGGTCTTAATCGCCAAACAAGTCCAGCAGTATGCCAAGTCGTTCCAGAAGTTAGTTTATCTTTTTCAAGAAGCACTGTATTGGTGATCCCAAGCTTAGTTAAATGATAGAGCGTATTGCATCCAATGCTTCCACCCCCTTCAAAAACCCTTATTTTGATTTACCTTTTAAATTCAAAGTTTAAACTTTCTACCTATTATTACGACGTCAGCTTGACTGGGAATTTCTGCAACATCTTTGGTAGACTGGCCCTTGATAACATTCTCGTACGGAACTCCTTCTTTGGCGGTAATGGCAGCATATTGACATTTCTTCTTTCATTCATATATTACGCGTTGAGGAATGTGTTAAGATTAGTATGGTCTTACCTGAAACTGGTTTATTCTGCTGTATAATTTCAAAGCACTTCTCCACATCTTGGCTAGTTGTTTTCTATTGTTTTATTGGCAGTCACGTGTGTACAACATCCATCCACAAACAAACAACAAGCGAGCCTTGTTCTCACATGCGCATGTTTTCTACTAGGTTCGCTTCTCACTGTTGCTGATAAAGGGCAGGGCGTTGACGCGAATGCACTGCGCAAGCGAGTCCAGTGAAAATATCCTTTTCAGTTCCATTGAGAACTTGTTTTCAACTCTCCTGACTGTATGATTTATCATCATTGAACTACTACTAAAATTTCTTAGTATCGTTTTCGATGTCGACAATGGTCGTAATCTCTTCCTCATTGCCGAACCAAACTTTCCTTGCCATTCCACCGTATGTTCCTCTGTAGGTTCCGATATTACGTTCATTAAACTCGGTCAAATTAGCGTAATCTTTCCCTGCTAGATAAGATCGGTGTCTAGCCAGCAAGTGTATGGTATAGAAGTGCTTCCATTGAAGCCAAATCTGGGTCCCGTATAATTGCGAAACCATATTATGCACGCCGAACAAGCTGGGTACTCGGTGAATTAAATCGGGTTGTTTTTCCAAAATCACTTCTGTTGGTAGCTGAACAGCATTATAGTACCACTTGTAGGGCTTGTAGTATCTATAACTTCGTAGCCAGTACTTCAAAAATCGAGCATTTTTATGAGCCACAAGCACCTAAATTTGTCAAATACTAACTTAAGTATTATGCATCTTGTAAAACATGTGTTTATTTTATTTGGCTCCGGCTTAACTTAACGTACTCTACCTGCGAGCCTATATATTCCTCTTGGGGCCAGCCTAACACACATTCAAAATGCAGAAACTTTTCTAAAGTTTGGACCACGTAGACATCATTATCGAGAAATATTCCTCCATGTTCTCGTAAGACTTGCAATCGCACGATATCCGAGGCATGATAAAGCGAGCTGAGCTTATTTCCATAGACGTGCGTAGGAATTAGTCTTTGCCGGAGAATAAGTTGATTCCCAATCTCCTCTTTCAAGCGCTCCCAGTAAGGTCCGTATAGGTTCTCGGTATATGTATCCACGTGAACGTAAATAAATTCAGGATGATGATTCTTCCACGCTGAAAGGATGCACACCGCCTCAGTAAACGAGACAGCAGGCTGTCGTAAGCGAACAAAGTGTATAATGTTAGGCACTATGAGTTCTGCTACACCAGTTTCGTTGTTAAATCCTTCGAAATTGACGAAATCGTTAGCCCACCAATTATCCACTTCCACGCGATATTTTCGTAAAATCAACACGAAAGCGACAGTAATTATGACAACACTGAAGCACTTGTATTTAAAGCAGTATCGTGGCATTATTGTAAATCTAACACACGATTTAGTTTTGCTCCACTAAGTGGGTGTTTTAGATACCAGTTCATCAACCAACGCAGCACCAAAACTCGCGCCAAACTAAACTGCGAAGTACGCAGCTTCTAAGGATTGTGGCCTCCAGGTTTTTGAAACCCTCGCTAAATAACATACACCTTCTGATGCTCAAGGCCGTCATGCGAGTATATTGCCAAAGGGGCGAAACGGGGAATATGGAAAATATCATACAGAGCAAAAGAGAGTTAAGAGTGGTGGGAAGGGAGGATGTTAGGGTTAATTAAGTCAGATATATTCACAGTATTCAAGGTTTGTGACTAAACTCTTTTCAAAGCGCAGTACGTTCATCGAAGACGATAACTGCTTCGTTTTGAACCAACGAAGCTTTGTCTCCGTGACGATTTAAGTGAGGTGCGTTAGATTTGCTTAACGCAATCAGTGCAGCCGTGTCATGTCGTAACCCACGGTGCTTCCGACTATTGTTTAACATGGAGTGCCGCTGGTTTTGATAATGAGAGTGGGCGGGACCAAAAGACTATCCAGAAATATAACTTAGATTCTAACTTAGAGTCTATTTTTTCTTGCAAAGAATAAAGAACTCAACAAAACAGTCAAATAAAACATAAACAAATAAACAAAAGTAAAGTAGATGTTCAATCATTTTCTTTCGGGTAAGGTAGAAGTACTTTACGCACCTTATCGTGGACAGGTGCAGCATTACTATTGTTGATGTCAGTACCAGTTCGGCCTTTAGCTCGTACCCAAGATGGCAGGGAACGAGTTTTCAACTCGGGGTCCAAATTAGAGCCATCGTAAGGATCTTTTGTAAAACTTTGGTCCAGGACTGTTTAGAATTCACGGATTGTACTTTTGAGGAAATTGTGTGCTTGTACGAGCTTTAAAAAACGAGTTTACCGCTGCTTGAGGCGTATGTAGATGAGATCACGGATTCAGGAATATCAGGCAAATCGAAATTCATGTAAAAGCCGTGTCGACCAGCTAAAGTCACGTCTTCGCAACTGGACCTAGGTCGCCGAGGCTCAATAAGTGGGTCTTGCTGAACGTTAGGCACAGAACCATGCTGCCAAATTAACACTGTTAGTAAAAAAAGCTTTTTTTTCCGTCTGCGTTTAGCACTGTTACTTTCAGCTGAGATCGACTGCCGTTAACACGGTTATATTCAGGTTCGCTACTAATATCAGAGCAACTCGCTAAACGACTATGAACGGAAGCGGGGCTTCCTGGCTTGTTGGGCGTGTTGAGGACAACCACAGAGGGATGCCTGGTGTATACAAAGAAATGGATGTAACCGAAAATTAGTTGTAATTACGGTACGTCGTCCATGGTTTATATGCAAATGTTTTACCCCTGCCAGACCGGAACACTAGGTGCTGTTAACTGACTGGCTTCTTCTACTCCTTTGTGCATATCTGCTGGAAAAAATAACATACAGTTTAATGTTAACAAATTACGGGGATTTTTAGACATTAAAACAGCTTTCTTCTTTTTCTCATTTTTGTTTCTTTGTTGAGAATTTATGGTAGAGACTTACGGTATGATTTTTCTCTTTGTTTTCGACTACGGCAGCAGCGCCAAATGAAAAGTCCAATAATGGTGAGCAACAAGACGATAGCTCCGGAAGAAGCTCCAATAATGACGGGAAATTGTTCCTCGGTAAGTCGCCATTGCCCTATGCTCCAGCGTTTATCCAAAGGGGGAACCATACTTTGGTTAATCTGGAACCATTTAGAAGGAGACAAGTTATTAAGGCAAGTTATTTTCCTCTTTATAGTTTATATAATCTGAAAACTCTTAGGAGGAAATGATAAGATAATGCAGAGAACAAAAGCATTTTGACATGGGCGACTCGAGTTGAGAAATAAAACACGCGTGCCAGCGAGTGTGTGCATACCGGAATGTCCAAATGTGCGATAAAACTAACGGACTGCTCAAAGATTTTTGTTTCGTAATGGCCTTCAGCCGGGGTAGAAGACAGATTAAACTTGATGATAGGCTTAGGATAAAGTGATCGATGAATCGAGTCCGGGCTTGATGATGATGGTGACCATGATGATTCGTTGCTCAGATACAAATCTAAAGTAACAAAACGAGCGTTACTAAAAAACAGACATAAAAAGAGTCATTAATTTTGTTCAGCTGAGTTTCAGACCACAGCCTTTGCTTAGTGCTTTTGCCACTTCAAAGGAAAAATATATACAAAGAAAAGTATTTTTTTTTAGTTTTTCATCTTTTTCTGCGTAACAGCAGTGAGAATGACGGTAAAGAATTGTCGACTCGTTTTGATAATGTTCTAATCAAAGGAGCCATTAAGGTGAGGGGCGTTGGCTTTTTCTATGCCATAAACCTTTGCTTCTATTAGAACATAACATATATGATGATGAGTCAAGCAAAACTCGACGAAAATATGCTTTTTTGCCCTCTTCTGTACTACCCTTATGTTATACCTTCCCTTTTCCCTCTCGTGGCTACGGGGATGGGGGGAGGGTGAATATGAGGCACGCTTTTACGCAAATTATCTCATGTACAGCTTCTCATGACGCCTAGAATATCTTCTATTTTACTTAGTATATTATCTCTGTGGTATAATCCTGAATTTCGGGGAGAAAGGGTTTGAAAACTTCCATGTTCTTCGTCTGTTGTAATTCTAAAGCCTATAATTCATATGTTGGCTGGTTTCACGCAAGATGAATGGGGCGACCGCCCACGTGAGTTGGCAATCGTTATCCATTCACCATGCAGTCGTGAACCAAAACGAAAACAGATGGTCAGCGCTCTAATTTCGAGCATGATCTTCTTTCCCCCTTCGCATATCAAACATAATCAACTAAATTCCATACCCCATATGCTGCTGTTCTTTTAAAACTCCCAAAAAGCTATTTCTAACGAGTATGATATCAAACGGCATTTTGCTTCTTAAATTATTAGTATGCTTCATTAATTTTTTTTTTTTTTTACTTTGTACGGGGGTATCCTTGAATGCCATTATTAAAACACTAATTAAGGCAAATTAAGTTGTCTGTTCACTGGAATCACGCTTAGGTCACTGTCGCTTGGAAGCTTTCCCGAGTTAAAGTCAAGGAATAAATTTTCGTTTCGAGCGTATGGGTTCCATTTGTAGTTTTTTTTAGCACTCGAGTCTCAAATCTGCTCTTTTGCAGCAGCAGTGAAGATTTACTGCCACGGTATAACTCTGAAAGTAACTACTAATTGTGTCCCAGGAGGTTAAGGGGTAAGGAGACTGTATCCTCGTGCTGGGTTACGAAGTCAGACTACGCTGCGGGTTTGGGACACACACTGTGTATATAGAAACTAAAACGGGAGGGTTACGCGTGTGTTTGTGTGTGCGGGAATGGGTGGGGCGACAGGTGTTGTATGTCCGTGTGGCTTTCGTTGCTTGAAGGGCGGAAAAACACGAGAAGACACATCGACACCCTTTCGTTCGCAGTCTATATACCACTCGCACCTGCCATCGCCTGCTATAATTTTGCGTAAGCCTTTAATAGCCCGCGCGCGGTTATGAGCCTTGGCTGATCTCTGTTATGGCTTGTTAAATTGTGGCTCTAAGCCCGGCCTCGTCACTTTCCAGAGATAGTCCGCTCTCGTTCGCAACCACATGCGAGAATGACGTCCAAGGGACATTCGTCGATACTTGTATCCAAGTTTCCCAGAGTCACTCTCGTCCAATGCCAGTAGTTAGTCACCCTGCCTCTTCCAATGCTTTCATGCACTACAGTTTTTGCCTATACCGTGCTTAATGGCTTGCAGCCCTAACTAGACCCCACTCTTCCTTCCCGGCTTTTCTTCCCACCCTCCTGTCAGCTAAAATTGCGAAGATGAAGCGCGAAGGCTCTAAAAACCCGAAGGGTCGGGAGATGATTTGTCAAAATCTCACACCGTGACGAAATTGGCCGTACAATGTATGCCAGCTAATACCACGTTCGGGAAATCTGAACAGCAGAATAGGGGACGTTCCTCCCTTGTATGGAAGTTGCATAAAGATAAGTCGTCTTTTTTCCTGAAGCTTTAGTTTTTACTTTCGGATGCGTGTCCCTGTTGAACAAATATTCCTCCCACCCATTTGAAAGTTAAAAAGAAATCTGCATGAGAAGAAAGAACTGAGCCAAGTTGAAAGAAAAGGGAGGAAGGTTTCAACGGGGAACAGAAATGTCGGCGAGGAAAGAAAGAGGTGGCAGTCGAAATGAGCTGCAAGAAGGAGGGGGCTTTTCAAAAATGGTATGCACCCCCCGCTTTTCTTTCTATCTTCTTGTTATAGCGAGGTTCGTTGAGCATTGCTGCTTTTGCTTTTATGTTTTATGGGCATAGATCAAAGTCACCACGACGCAAGTCGATGCTATCGTCATCATGTAAAGGAGTCGATGCAGTGGAGTATGAGCTGAATCATAGCATTTCTGCTTAATCCGTAACTGTGTTTCCGTGTACATGTATAGCTGTAGCTTTTATTGGGAGCGGCGAACAGTGTGGAGAGTGCGACATAACGACAATCGATAAAACGCGAAAGGGAAACGAATTAAAAGGGGGGGATAGCTATAGAAAGAATAACTGACCGGTTTTAAGCTTACGGTATACAGAGGATCCACGTTGCAATTTCCGGTCACTTTCATGACAAGTCACGATTCAGGATGGTCCATTTTAGGCAATCCGAAACTTCCATGTCAACCGACAACCACGAGAACCAGAAAATACACTGTTCCTTAGCGAAAGTTCCAAGAGTCGATTAGAATCGGAACCAACCAAACGCAGTCACGAGGGGCGTCAGGCCCGGCTAATATTGTAAGAGGGAATCTTTTGGGACAAGAACGAAGAAATGAGGGCTGAGCAATGCCGAAGGATGCTGGCGGTTGTCTCTTTCAAGCTAGATGGCACAATAATAGAAATAATCAATAAATAGCACAAGAAGCTACACTACCCGCCTTAAGAACCTGGCTCAATACGAGTCGCGACACTACAGAAAATCTGGGAGCAGCGGGAATGGAGAAGTACTAAAGAAACGTTGTGAGAGAAGTAAAAAAAAAGGGGAGAGGGGTTGTTCGTATGACTAATGCAAATTAACTGAAAGAAGCTGGGAATTGGTTGCTATGGCAACTCAAAAACGGGACTTGCTCCACGCCGTTGTAGAGGCAGCTTTGAGCTAAGCTTATCGATCAAAACTCCCCACACGTGAGTCGCGGAGTATGTGACAACTTGTCCAACGCGAGGACGAAGGCGGGAGCTATAAAAAAAAGAGTCGTAATGGTTTTTGGCACCCTAGAACCCATAAAAGAAATAATCCAGGAGGGGTCGTATCAACAGAATTTATTGGCACTTGCTTTGTACAATTTTGGACCTGAGCACACCCAAGCTAACCAATAATGTCTCATCCAGTCGTATTGTCTCACATTTTAAGAGAGCACAGGGATTGACACAAATGTCGAATAAATCTTGGGGTGTTTTAATTGCAAGTTTAGTGTCTGAGGCCAAGACTTGATTCAAGTCTCGTTCTCCGGCTACAACATAAACTAAATGGCGGAAACTGGGCAAATTAATGCCCGATATTGGCTCGCCGGCAGGATCGCTACCTAGCGTGACATCGTAGCCGTCTTGGTAGGGACTTTGGGTAAAGACTTCGCCTAAACTATGGGCCAAACGGACTTCGTAGCCCCAGTATTTGCCTGTGACAATTCGAGGCTCGCTATGATGGACTGGGGAGCCACGTGGCATCGCGAACATGGAGCGACTCTTGATCTTGACGGTCACACGAGTTCCTGTTACTAATGTTTGGTCTAAAAGTGCGTTGTGTTTGGTTCCCACACAAGCAAATGTTTTGGTATCGACGCCTTTAGATACTACGACACCCTCCCTAATCCAAAAACAAATTTAGTTTCGAATTTATGTAGTTATAATGAAAATTCAACACCTGTAAACGTTGAATTCGTCTTTGCGTAAATGATGGGGTGCGTCTACAGGATTTAAGAGCCCAGCAAACTTTAAGTCATCATGGACAGGGAACAGAAACTTGCGAAGGTACTGAGGACATTCCAGATACTGAAGAATACGTGCCATACGAAGCATTATGGGATCATAGGATCCATCTTCTGGTTTCTCGGGGCGATCATCGTAAATAATGACTTCGTCTACGTTGAAAACCGTCAAAGCTCTAGCGATTTGGCCGCAGATATAGGTTTGCAATTCATCAGAATCTATTGAATCTACCGCCGATCCTGGAATGGCAACACTAACGGTCCATGGTCTTCCTTCTGTATTCTCGGGATCTTCAGGAGGTGGCGAAAGTACTTTTGGAATGGATCTAGCTTCCTTTTTACGAATGGCGTTTTGCTCGACTTTTTCTTGCCTGCTTTTCTTTTGGAGCTGACGTTCTTCGTTTACTTCATTCCAGTACTGGTGATACAATTTTCTCTTCTCTTTAATGGGCTCGGATCTCGCCTTCCGTTTTTGCAGACCTTTCCAATTCTTGATAAGTTCCTGATAGCGGGGAAGTACAGTATATTAATTTCACAGGCTTAATGAAACTGAATTGAAAATTAATAGCTTACATTCGTTTCTTCAATATTTTTCGCTGCTATGTCCCCTTCATTATCCATGATAGCAAAAGTAAGTCAGTTTTGTTTACCCGGAGAAACTGAGTGCCACTGTCACGTGGAAAATCCGTTTATCTTTTGCGTTCTTGCGGCTTAGTTTATTACCATGTTCACAGATGGTGCGGAAGACGCAATTCCCTGCCTTAATTCCGTTTCTCGGCACAAGTGTCGTGTCCCTAACCAGTGTGGCTTACTCGACTCCGACTTATCGCATTTAATAACTATCAAGTTTCGGAAAATCACGTTGAAAATTTGCCAAGTGTTCATTCGATAAAGCTTTTTGCGATTAAAATTTATATTTTAGTTTATTTGTCTTTATTACGGGGCGAGTTTTGATACCGTAATTGATTGTGGTTTGGATATAGTTGCTACGGTTATTATCTTATCGCTTGCGTTATGACAGAATTTATCTACTGTCTTTCGGGCGTTGATTGCATTGCTGTTATAGGTTCTCCCCTGACATTAGCTTTTTTTCGAGGTGCCGCAATCGAGTCGTGGAAGTGTGTTTAATGTTGCGTTGCTTTAACTTTCTTTTACGTAAAAACTAAGGCCTATAGCAACATGGGTTGTTGTTGCTGTTTCAGTCCAATTTTTTGTGCCTGCTACAGCACATTAGTAAATTACACTCACCTTTCTTTTTCGGTGTTCACTATTTCATAGACGAATTCCAAGCATAATCCTCGTCTGTTTGGGTCTATTTCACAGGCTCAAGTCGTAGGGAGTATTATTGTGTCAATCCTGGCTTTGCTGTCCTACCAGTGTCGATTTTCGTGGTTAGAACCTCAATCAGCTGTCGGCCGAACATTTATTTGGGAACTATATTATGAGTACTTCTACTGTAAGATCTTGCGTTTGCATTGGTTTCCAGTAATGATTTTTGCACTGTTTAGCGCATGGTAATTGTGAGGCCAGAGGTAACGATTGGTCCAATTATCTGCCAAATTATAAAGCATATTCGATAACGAACTCGAGACAAACGTATGCATGGTTTTGCGCTTTTTTGGCCAACGCTTGCTTATGGGGTACATCTGCAATTTTTCTCTTCATTTGTAAGTAATTCTCGAATTTTCGAGTCATATCCTCAAAGTGTGTCTTATTTCGTAACGACTCAAAAGTCCGCAAAACGAAGTTCGCGCATATCTTCTGGATCACCTGCAGTTATATTACACTCGCCTTCGATATGCTCCTTTTCGCCGTGTTCCTGGCCGACATTAAAGTTCCAATCGTAAGCGTTCAGATACATATTTATATGTATACGTTATGGAAAATTTTGGTGTACACTTAAGGCCTAATTATTTTAGGATATGTTAAGCGCGTATGGAATTAAAGGAGGAGGCTTAACCGAACTATGGGTAGTTCTGATACTGCCTTTGTATTTTAGTCGGGGTATTTTCGGATGGGTCTCAAATTATATGACCATCCGTCGAGTAACGTATCATATGAGAGCGCTCAAGTCTAACAAAGTTCGCAGTCAACCTGAAACACCTAATTCAAACGCGGAGCCTGTTTTGCCCAATTCGTCAAATCACTTCCATCAAAGCAATACACCGGTAGCCTTTGAAAACAACGCATTGACAACGGTGGACGAGTACCCACCGCCAAATTTCCTGCGCTCGGACTCTAGAGAGTAAGGGGCACTGTCTCTTTGTTTTCTCGTGTTCATTTTCTTTAAGGGATTTTGTTGTTGTAGAAACGAACCCCGCAGTAGGAACTATCCTCAATATAGTCGAGAACCACGCAACTTTGAAGTCAGCGCAGCAGCCTGGAGGGAAAGTGGTAAATCGTTGGCGTCAGCACCCACCAGGACTGACGAAATGGATGATAGAACAATCGATCGCATACCTTACGAAAGCATGGAGCCGTACATGCCACAGGACCGATCGTCATCGCGCTATCCAAGATTTGAAGATGAAAGAAAACTGGATTCTGATCGAGGGAACAAAGAAAAGGACTTCAACATACGGGAGCTCGACCAATCTCCCCGCATGAACCATCGTACTACTGCGGCCACAGTGGAGAAACCTTCGGTGTCATCCTATAACCGCGAGGAAAAACCATCGTTTTTGGCGGAAAATTCAAGGAAAACCAATGAGTCACAAACTCCACATGAACCCGTCCCAGATTACGATAAGGGAAAAGAAAGGAAAGTGAAATCTTATCAAGAGGAACCTGAGACGTTGAAAGGTAGAGCGCAGAGATCCCGTGTACTGCAATATATATATTGACACTTTTTTACATATCATAATCAATTCATTTATTTTCTTTTTTATCTTTGCAGTTTATGTTGAACCTTCATATCCTCAACGCAGTCCTTCGGATGTTAACGACCGCACCGTTCACCTACTCTCAAGACCTTCTCGGCGGCTCTCGGGCTCTTCTGATGCAAGCGATGGAAAAAAAGAACTTCGTAACCAGCTTCCGTGGTCCTATGTTCGTCCCAACGACATACTTCTATCTTCCAGCCGTATAAACGCTGCTAAACATAAGAAGTATAACTACATTTGCTTCGAAACTATAGCCTCCATTACTGATGCTCGTTTTCTAGTGAGGTTTTAAGAAACCAATCGAAATCTTCGGTAGCAGAAGAGTCCGATAACGAGATGATCACGTTTTCTAAACGGGAATGTGAGTATGCGAGTATACAGCACTTGCCCACTGACGATAACTACATTTTGCGTAAATTTCTAAGCGAGAACAATATAATCGAGGCGCAAAACGAAGTCATTTACGAGAGCTTAGACAACGTTTTACGGCGGAAAGAGTCTTTGAAACGCAAAGTTTTGCTGACTAGGCCTCATAGACGTTCTAGTTCTTACTTAGAAACGGCGCTGGATGATGATAGTAAGGGCGCTTTGAAACCACTGTTGCATAAACAGTATAACCAAAACGTTCGCTTGCCGCTTTACGAAAACTTGCCACAACCGAAGAAATTATCTTCGTCTGTGAAAGACCTGCGAGGTCGTAACGCGCCCTCAAGTACTACCAGCCCAGCCACGAGGCTCAAGCACATGAAAGCTTTGTCGAAAAAGAAAAATGAGGGGGAAGGCTTAGGTCAATTATGCACGGACGAATTTGAAATTGAAAGCTTTAGCCCTAGCCCTCTTACGCTGCAGCCAGCTCGAGTCACGCCCGATTCACCTCGGAAAGCAAACAAAAACCAACGAGTGCGGTTTTCGCTCGACGTTGAAAAGGCTTTACAAGAAAAAGAAGCACGATCTCTTTTCAAATGCTATTACACTACAAGTAACCAACTGCTGCACCTACCACCTTGTAACGGCCACATTTGCACTTATATCGTCTCGGATGAGACCGAGAGTAGTGTCTAAAGAAGCGTGGCAAACCTGTATTTTTCTCTGTTTTTCGTTTTTTTGCACGACCTACGCTTCATTCACCCAATAAATTATTTTGACAAATTTCACTCACAGAGTTCTAACGCTGAATTTCTCATTTCTTTCCTTTCTTCCAGATTGAAGAGAGCGTTGTAACAATCTTATTATTTGCAGCCAGGAGACACGCTTATAACCTTCTTGCAACAAGCTGCTTTTACAAAGAAAAAAGGTGATTTGAGCATTTGATTGTGATAGAAGTGGGGGTAAAGAAATAGAACTAAAATGTTATCTTATCAATTATAACGGCAAATTGTCAGCGTTTACTCGTGAAAAAAGCATCAGCAGCGACAAAGACATTATTGCAGCTGCTAGGGAAAATCTCGCAAAGCTTTAGAGTAACTTTCAGCAAAGAAGGTGATGGATTGGAGACAAATTAAGGATGCGGAGCAGCAACACAGGTGGGTTTGCTCCCACAATGTTATAACCACGGCACGGACTCCTGCTCTTCGCTCTTCTCCTTGTAGAGGGGTGGAAGTCGAACGATAATGTTCTTTATACTTGTTGCCGACATGTAAAACCTTTGTATATGCTTCAATTGAGGCATATAAGCACAACGCGTACTCCAAACCGGGGTTTCAGAACACATTGTGTTACATTTAAACCAACCAAGTAACCCATCCCCTCTTCGCCTGCCGGGCGAAAAGCGTTAAGTACTGCATTCAGAGTTTATAAGCTTCCGAGAAAGTAGAGTTAAGAGGCAAGTTTCCACATGAGCTCATATCAATGGAACTTGGGAATTAGATTAAATTTCGCGCATGGGAAATTCGGGGTTGGACTCAAACGACTAATAAAGTATGATAGTACCTATATGATATGACTAATAGTACCTTTTGTGCAATTTCTAGCGTTATTTTTGTTTGAAGTCTTTCCTGTGCATGCAGGCATATATAAGTAATAGAATAATAGTAAAATAAAAAACTAAAATAATAAAACCCGCTTAGGTCAATGAGGCAAACATGAAGGAATTGGAGTGGCCATATCCGAAGCATGTGTCGTAGCAAAAGTTCATTGGCTTGGAAGCGAACAGGTGCTCTTACTCTTTGTAATGCTTTACGCATGTTATCGACACTTTTCAATGAAACGCAGAGGGTCGATATCACTTTGGATGGGGATGAGGGGGGTTCTAGGGATACCATATAACTTCTGCTATTTCGCTTGATTACCTATAGGGAAGGTTCATTTAGGTATTGGGAGGTTAGCGAATTTCGTAAAGAGACAAAAATGACTTGCAACAACTTTCCATCTCATTTAGGGTCTTTATGTACACTAAGTTGCCCTATGTACGATAAATGGACAGAGCAAACCAGACGATCTAAATAGAGGATGAGTCAAGAGTTTCCTTGTATACAAATTAATTTTCAATACTGTAAGCTTATTAAAGGGACGGTAAAGTTGGTTGCAATCCTTTGAAGTCGGTAAAAGTACTTGAATGATAAGGATCCGGAGGTTATTCGGAATCCGAATCTCGGAGTCCGTGAGTCACAGCAAAGAGGAACTATCTCGTGGAGTCAGCTCCCCTTCTGTTTGAGCAAAAAGGGGATGTTGAATTCCCAAAACAATCGCAGTGGAATTCCCTTATGGTAAAGCATTAGAGGGCTGTTTGGGATTGATTGGAATATATACACAGCAACATGCAACACACACACATGAAAAGATAGGGGATGAAGTGGCGAGAATTGAGAGTAAGCAGACAATCCCTACGGATTTTCGTTGCGTTCGAACTTTATGTTTAAGAGTGCGGAGCCTTTTGCAATATAAGAGGCTTGCTACAATACAATACAACCAAAGAGACTTGGCAGTCAAACAACTTCTCCCAGGAAACCGGAAAAAATAGTCTCTGAACGACTCCCGCTGAAAAACAGAAAAACGGGAACTATAATGATGCATGATAAGCATATCGAGCATATCGAGTTGTTAGATCGGCTTATATTTTGTTGAATTGAATAATAGGGTTACAAGGCTAATGATGTACGTATATACGCACAACGAATTCAATATAATAATGTGAAAAAGCAGCTTTTTTTCCTTTTATTTTTAATTATTGGGTCTCTCTCCCATCCTTTCGACAGCCGCGTCGAAAGATTGAAAGTTGGAAGAAAGCATAGCTTCGTCTCAATAAAATATTCCTATATGCCTTAAAATTACATAATAAGTAAATCATGATCTAAATGAACTTAAGTCTAATTTACCTGGCTTATAAACATGACTAACAGTGTAATACGCATAATTACTCGCAAAGAGGGAATGTTAAAATATTTAAATTTCCCACTTTTGAGTGCGTTCACCATTCGTACGATTTTTGCTGATCGTGGTTCGCTTTTGAAAAGAAGTCGTTAAAACTCTGGCGCGGTAGAAAAGTGTTTCTTTTCGTTATTGCCAAATCTTTTTAAAGACATTCATTGTTCGTAACCTTTTTTTTTTTGCTGGCGTGGCAAGCAAGCCGGAAGGGCTGAATGGACCATTTCCTCGATGAAGGTAATTTCACTCCGTGTGTGGCCAATTTAGGCCCTGTCATGATGTGCTGTACATTGTATGCGTGTCATGCAAATATAAATAGGTCTCACTATTACCATCCTAAATGGCGTATACAGATGAGAATCGTATAGTTTCAAGCCTTTCTTCCCGTTCGCCTTAATAGCCGTCGAGAGAGAAAGCCTTGGTGGGTACTCTGCCAGCTACGCTCATTTTAGCTCCCCATTTGCATTATGCGCCTCAATTGTTTTCTCCTATCCACTGTCATCGATCTAAGTTACTATATTAAGCTCTCTGTCAGTTACCGTCGCTGTATGCAGTCTCATTACCACCCCTCTTCCTTTCTCTCTTTTAGGCAGATCTACCCGGCGATAAGACACGACAGAAGCGACAGATGAGGACCTGAAAAGCTCAGGGCGATGTGTTTACGCGTTTATATGGATACGTGTACATTTGTGAGCGCAGAACGAGGGATTTTCTTATAAAGCCGGGCGAAAATCTTACAGCTCTTTGGTGCGTATATGTATCCTGTATTCCCCAATATCGGTTGTCGTTGTTGGGAGCTGCACAGCATCCACATCTGTCAGGCTCATGTCAGGTATATGGGGTTGCTTACGTGGCTGCTGATGGTGAGGATCCAAATGGCTTTTACAATCCTATATTGCCTGGCTCTCGCCTCCACAGCCGCTTGAAACATTGACAAACAATACTTGTAAGAAGTCAGAAGAAGACCGCGTCAATGATGGTGGGATGATAAAACCTATTGTGACCATGGGCAAGCAACCTTTTGTTGCCCTTTTCGCTTATCGCCTGCTCCCCTGATGCCCAAAATGACGTGTGAGGTAGTAAAAAGACGCCAATTTTATAGGAAAGCAGTACTTACTTACCCATAAGGCCAACTTCTAAATCATTCCAACTGTAATATCTGCACGTTCGGCTCAACATTTAGAGCGATTGTTCTGGCATCCACTTCTATCAGAACCAGTTTTAATTTCCTCGTGTAATTTCGTTTCATCGGCTATCTATATGTGACAGAGAGGGAAGAGAGAGAAGAGGCAAAATTAAAGCCCGTATGATCTTTGTCATATAAGAGGCTTATAAGTTATAAAGATCCTTTCTCTGCAACTGTAAGCTTGCGGTTCGACAAGAATTATAGATCTTTCCTCTCCCACCCACCCCCTGTACCCCCAACCTTTTACCCCTCCCTCTCCCAGAAATTATTGATACTTTTCCTCGCTGCGTGGCTTATAGCCCAAGCGTTTCCACTTTACTCAGATTAGTTTTTCGGTTTTCGTTGCCATCCGAACCAGAAAGAGGCCATCCATCAGTCCTGTGTAAAGTTTCTCCAGGTGAGATTCCGACACCTCAGCAGGGTACTCGCAAGCCGATAACCACAGACAGAACTAAAGCAACAAGAATACCCTAAACCTTTGGACCGAGAAAACTCCTTCAAAATTTTCTTCCTAGGAAAAAGAGTTTTTCTGTTGCAAGCTTGGGATCTGTTGCTATTCTTTCATTAAACAAGGTCTTTTTTTCATTCTTGGAGTAGCTTCGTACTCGAGAACCTTTTTCCTCTTCAGCTTCTCAGGGTTTGGTTGTCAACGGACCAAGCCGTTTGCGGTTTTTCTAGGCTGTTGAAGTTGAAGTTTGGGCACCAAAGGGCGTTTTTCAAGTTCGGTGGGTAGCTTTACGATTATTAGGAGGGGTAATATTGGGTAAGATATATTATATCTAAAAGAAGAAAAAATGCCGGGTGAATCCAAAGAGCCACTCCAATCTTCCCAAGTAAAGAGTGATGCTATGACTCTATTGCTTTGATTAAAGCTCGGGCTGCTGCGGATGAGTAGGTTCCTTTGAAACTTCATCCAATTTGTGGGCTGTCAGTGGAGTGTGCTGTGGCGCAGGATGGATGGTGAGCGGCCACTTAGAACACAACCACCGACCGATGACCCTCCTGTCCAAGAAAACCATTTTTTATTCCCAGTAACTAGACCACAAAGCAGTATCAAGTCTGCCAAATTCGACTGCTCTAGCCAGCCTCAACACGCTTATTACGTGTAAAATGTTCCAAGCCCAAACAGATAGCAGAGAAACTAAACGCAAACCGAAATTCAGTCTCCCGGTTGACCTTTAACTTACAGCTAATTCTATCTGCTTGCTGCGTCATGATTACTGTATGTATAGATCACGGTACTCCCGAAAATGGTAGATGAGGTTGCAAAATTCTTACAATTGACCTGTATAATAAAAAGAGAACATGTCCACGTTTTGGTCCTGCCTGTGTGGTACAAATCTGGTTGAAATGTTGAAAAAGTTTTTAAGAGAGTTTGGGGAAAGGTGGAAGACTAATGGTGTTGGGTGCAGAATTGCTTGTATTGACTCCCAGGAAAACGAGACTGTTTGATGTTTACTGCGGTTTGGGGCAGTCTAAGGTTGTTGGGCTTTTGGCTCATTTGAATATGAAGTTGTTGGCACATGCTTTGAAACGCCAACGCAGCAACGGCGCGCTCTCATTCATCACTTCACCTTTAGCACTATACTATAGAAACGAGTATGCCATTATGCAGATTTCCTTTCATGGCATTATATTAGAATGCAGCCACAACCCGTCTATTACATACCCACCCCCCTTTCCTCACACACAACACACATACACACAAGTCCGCAGTTTTCTTCATCAATAAATCGCCCATTCGAAAAAGTTAAGGCCCAGGGGATCTCATCGTCTATTGTTCTGCGCCCCTTTTTACAACAACGCTTAACCATCTAGCATGGTGTGCAATTATCTCATTATTCCTTTTACTCCTCACCTGCATATGTCTCGCAAGTGTTTGGTCGAAACTTGAGCCGCCAAACTATGTCTGACTTCCTTCATATTCATCACCGTTTCGAACAACAAATCTTAACCTGGCTGGACGTCGCAGCTAAAATAAAAATACAATTTCGTGATTTTTCTTACCACGCCTGTGACTATTTACATTTCCATAGCATACTTTAAAGCTTCCCTTTTTATGTTTTTATCCCAGAACATGGCAAGGCTTTTTTAGCTTATTTTCATCTCGGAAAGCCGAAGGGATGGGAGTTATGGAAGTTATACTGCGGTGGGGAATCAGGTATTTACCCAGAGATATCAAAGTTAGGCTTTATATACGGTTGATGAAAACAGCTCTATTTTATTACTTTCAACAGGGTGGAGTTGCTTGTCTGGGGATTATTAAACGCCAGGAGTTGATTACATGGGTCGTTTCAGCAAGAAATCATAAACCAGGAAGCATTGTTTAAAGGTGTGAACACTATAACCAACCCTTTTGTTCTTTTTTTTCTTGGGGGGGGGGGGGGGTGGCCTTTTTGGGCCTGGAAATTACCTCGAGGGTCTTATAGCGCGGGTCTTTTGTTTGATATAAAACCGAGTGTAATCATTGCACTTTCTTTTTGTATTGTTTAGACATTTAGGGCCTGCAAATGTAAATTATTGGCTTTTTTTTCTTTCTTTTTGTTCAGCTTTGAGGAGGTCTTTTGTTATAGTCGCCTTATTTTGACGCCCTTTGAGGTCCGGTCCCTGACTGCAATCCATCATAGACCAATTTGGGCAAGTGCCAAGTCGTAGGTTTTTAAATTGGTTGAAGCCTAAGGAGTCTTACTGGAGGCCTTATTTTTCCCCGAACTAGCAAGGTGTGTTTCTATCTGGATCCATTCCATTGAAAATGTGAAACGTTTATACACCCCCTGCTGAGGATGCCTTGCTGAGCACAGCTTTTACTTGCAATATAGAGCGTGCATGAAAATACGATTCTCAGCTGTGCGGCACTAAGCGCGCTCGGGATTAATATCGACAAACACTCATGCATAGAGCCTTGTTTGGTGTGATGGGTGATTAGCATAGACGCGAGAAGGGAGTTTGGCTGTCTCTGTCTTTGCCTCTTTCTATCTCTCCCTGTCTTTCCCTCGCACCCTTGTTCTTGTCTTACTAACTAGACTCTCGTACTCTGTGTTTGATGGAGATATTCTCGTCTTGGAATTAATTGCCTGGATTTGTCTATCGTAAGCCGCTCAACAAGCTGACTGGCACACGAGGAACGCTTTCGTTTATTTGATTCAGAACTTTGTCCCGCTTTGTCTCTTTGGATCGACCCAAGCGACCACTGCAAAGCTCACACAAGTTTTGAAACAAAAAAACAAAAGCGAACGAACGAGAGAGAGAGACTCTCGCTGGAGAGGGTGATAAGCAGCTCATTGCTTCCATTGCCAATCGGCAACAATAGGGCGTAAAGCTTTCCTTGTCTCCCTTTTCCTTAGAGTAAATACCTTTTATGAACAGCAGACAACTTTTTCACTCGGTTTGATCCAGCAATGTGTTGAAAATATCCCATATATGGTTTTAAATCCTCACGCTTTGAAAAACGCTTTGGATCCTGGATTATTCTCAACGGATATATCTGCTGCTGGATCTCGTATGCTTTTGCACCGTTCCGTTCTCTTATTAAAAGAATTCAGACAAGCAAGACATGGTTATTTCTTTTTGATTTTGGTGAAAAACTTGTCAAGTGGCGCGAACAAGCTTCTATGAGCTATATAGACCTTCATTTTATTTATTTTTTTGGCTCGGATTTCTTTCGTTTTTGGTTCCAAGTTGACAGTCCTCGTGGTTTAAGGAGGTTTTAGAGGTTGCCGTGTCGGGACGGCCGAGATAAGCAGACATTCTCCAAAGATGGATGAGTGTTTGTTTAGGGAAATTGAAACTTGACACAAATATCTTTCTTTTTTATTTCTTTTCAGCTTCTCTTTCTTGTCAGGGAGATAGTAGAAAAACGAAACGTTATTGAGAATTTCCTATTGGAAACCTAAAATACCTTAAATCTTTCGAAAAGTGGATCGGTGCCATTGTTAAGGAGGGGCCACTGAATTGTGACCTCGTAAAAGTCTATTCGAGGGACAGATATGGAACCGTAGGCGACACTTAATGCTCGTGATGGATGCTCAACAGACTGAAATCTGAGTCGTATGCATGGGCTCACGTGTGAACATACTGTCACACGGGAAATGCCAACAGCACCGCCTTTTTTCAGAAACACCGCCTACTTTTAGCGAAGAACACTTCAGCGATGACCCTCTTTGACCTGACCTCCCTCCACGGTATACTCTTAATTAGCTGAAAGAGGGGTCCCCCCACATGATCCAAAGGGAGGGGAAGAGGGGGCTCTTAGTTTTTAAACTGTAATATTTTCTGCTGCTTTTCTTCAGACAGCAGGTTCATCTTCAAATAGACCGCACAGCACATTGCTGCAGTTGGCAGACCGTGAAGAGCTTGAACACTAGCTGAGCCATATAGGTTACTTAGGCGAAGGTTTCCAATTAAGCACAGATGGTTTACTGGGCCGGAAATGATCGTTCTGTAGGCTTTTACAGCGCAGGCCAAAGGTCATATTAAGCTCGGTTGACCACCACGAGACCCTCTGCTAAGTGCTCGCATTTCTATAAATATCTACAAATATCGTGTTGGGAAAGAGAAGGGTGTGAAAAGGTAAACAGTGAAGTTCCGTGTCACCAATACATTCCTTTGCCTTCCGGTATAAAACGAATACAATACTTCGATAGGGCTGTTTTTCTTAAGGAAATAAGGCAAAATTTTAAACACATTTTAAGAAATTTTAAGGTAATGTTAAAGAAATTTTTAAGAAATTAAAGAAATTTTACGACATTTTAGGGAACTTTTAAAAGAAATTTTACGCAAATTAGAGTGCATATTTAGGAGATACTTAGCCTCGTGAATCTTGTAGGTTTTTGATGCAATAAAAGCTACTTAATTAGCCATTAAGGATATTTGCGTATAATGGCAATCTTGGAAATACGCCCATTGTTTGTCAACATCAGGATCAGGTGTGTTCTGCCATTAATTGCACCTACTCTGATTATGCTGTCACCCCGGTAGCCGGAAAGCAAAATATGGACTTGCCTGGATACTGTCGGTGGAAACGGATCGGGAGCAGGGTGCACATGGTTCTGCACTTTAGCTATTACCGAGTCAATACTACTGGGGTACCCCATCTTTATCCCGTTGCACCATTCAATTTACCGCAAATTCGACCTTCTCTCATTTAACAGGGAGGTCTTACCATGGAGACGAAGTAGAATGACAAAGACATCTAGGAGAAAAAAGGGGCCGGAACCCAGTGTTGCAGTAATAGTAGTAAAGAATTTCTTGTGCAAGCTTGTAGTCTAGTATAGGATCTACACGACGAGCCCCATGTGTGAAGAGGGTTTACGCATGGGTCATACATCTTATAAGCATGCCACTATACAGACTTGGGGATCTCTGGAGAGGGGAGAAAAAGCTTAATTTAACGAAGTCGTAGGAAAAATACCCGTTTCGAACGTTTCCAACGCAGGGTACGTTGAGTTTTCTGCGATATTGCTACCCCGGACCTATATCGTTTCAAAGTATAATGAGTTAGGGGTGTTGCGTTGATTTTGAACGCTCTCTCGCTCCCTCTCCGATTTCCTTGTCAAGGGATGCTGACTTGATTGGATTTTCTACATATTGTCTCCTTGCATGCGGCCACCGCAAGTTTTTCATATTAGAAATTGGGTATTTCAGCTTATTGTTTCCTCGTATAATATGAAATTGCTTTCTCTCTCTTTCTCCTTTTCCTAATGTGCCTTCTCCTGAAATGATTATTCGGGGTTGGAGATGTGTTCAACGCATCTTTTTAATCTGTCTTCCCTCTTTTTCTTATGGTCTTGAATGGCAGATTTTTCTTTGAAATCAGATCAGTTATAGATGTTCAAATGATTGTCTGTCTATTAAATTGACAATTTCTCAAGTGTCAAGTGATACAGCTGTTTCTTTTTTCGAGGTTTTATGGATTGATACAAAGGTCTTTGAGTGACAAGGCCAATATGGACTTTTCTTTGGTAAGGGAGACACGGCTTTTATAGACGTGGTGACAACAATGCCCGCTCGATTCAATTTGTTCTGTTTAGGGGCGCGAACCGGAATAGAAAAATTTTATGATATTGGATTTCACTAGGGTTGTGCGGCGTTTATTAAGGAGTATATAGGGGGAATGTGTGTAACGTGCGAAGTATTTTCTTCCTTGCGTAGTAGCTTTTATTGTATTGCTGCGCTACAGAGTGCGAAGGCACCCCCTCACTAAAGCCTACTCGGGTTTTGCTTAACACGGCCGACTTGGTTTAAAAAAAAACGACGAACATAACTTTAATGAAGGGGACACCCTGGTGTATTTCTTCCTTTCCTTGACGTTATTGAGATACCAATTTCAATTCGTCACATAACCTAAAGTTAAGGTAAGTTACACATTTTTTATTTATTTTATTTCATTATTTTTTTGGTGAAACGACGTAGGCTTTTGCCTATTGTCGTGAATTACATTAGTTGGTTATGGTGAATTACATTAATTTAAAAATAATTAAAAAAATCAATTACATTGATTGGTTATGTTGAATTAAATGAAATTTTTTAATTATTGTGCCTGCGTGATCAAATAACTACTGAATATGAATATAGTAAAGGATTTGTTTATACTTTCATAAAAAAAAATTTCCAGGAGGAGTACCATCCAAATGATGGTGTTGCTCCATTTAGATGAAACGTTTCAAGTGTCTATAATATAGATGGCGAAAGACGGGAATGAAAGGATCTTTTAAGGCATGTAAAGATTTTCATTTCGTCGTCTTGGGTTTCTCCTGTTGTCTGGCTAAAGTAAGGGTTGTAGAACCCGAAACGCATTAGAATCCATTGTTGTTTTTGTCGTTTTCCCCTCGTATGATTAAGATTAGCACTCTATTGAGCTTAGGATTCCAATGTGGCGTCTTGGAATAAGAAAAGCATTATTGTGAGTGTTGCGTCAGTTTGTCTTGAAACGGAAACGATTCTGGGAGAAGTGATCCAGAGCCATTTTTTCTCTTCCACGAGAAAAAATTTGTCTGGCACGCAGAATGGGCAATTATTTTAAGGGACGCATTTTCAGGAGCTAAAGTTGTTTTTTCTTCAAGTGGCTCATAAAATAGCTGCATTTTTCCCGCCTACTTCATTAAAGTTCCTCCAGTCGTATACCCGGGACGCTAGGAGGAAATATCCATAAAGGAGGAAAAGTTGGGTGGTGGCATTAATAAAAGACCCGTTGCGAACGCCAAGTCTGAAATTTTTTCAATTAAGTTGGTCCCTAAATTAGTTTCTCCGGACTTGGACTCTAATACAGGAGTATTGTCGTGTTTGTATGTTTATTAGTCCCAACGAAAACTATTAATATAATTTTTTTTTTTGGGTAAGGGCCGCCGAGGGGGGTGCGCAGAGACTAACCAGGGCCCGAAAGGATTACTTTGGCTATCATGACTTGGCATCAGGAGGAGGCGGACCGGGGTTGTGTACGTTTTGACGCGTTTTATGTTCCATGAACTGATGTTTTTAAAGACCGTGTTCATCAATATTGCTCGGAAATGAGCCACCGTCTCTCCCTTAACCCTACCGCCCTAGATTTATGACCTCTAATCATAGTGTTTTGGCTAGAAAGCTTGCTCGAAAGTTAGCAGGTGCTTTTTAGACTGCGTTTAGCTTTATAAACGAACTTTTTCAATTGGGATATTAATTTGGGAGACACTTGGACTGAAAAATCCCCCCAATTTCTCACGCTTGTGAATAGAGCAAATTAGCCAAAGGTCGACAAGTGCCGCTGCTGCTATTGAACGGCGTTCTATACGATGTGCCCGTAATACTGGCGTTGTCGTTGACCTAACAATGTCGGACGCTCATAACATGTCACATAAATCCTAGCCCGGAATGCATTAAGCATCACGTGTGCACGAGGGAGCTGAGGTTATAGTTATACAACAGTATAGTTAAAAGCAGGAGAGCAATATTAGTAAAAGTAGCGCGAGAAAGCAATTGTCACTTGGGTGCTGAACCCCTGAACTATGCAAGCGTGTCGAAGCATTGCCGGATCAGCTTATAGGGACACCAACCGGGCAAAACTGATGTAGAAAGTAGTTTTGCCGGTTTTGAACAATAACTGTGAAGTGGGGGTGGTTTGAGGGCAAAGCAAGGGTGGCTCAATTGTTGCATTTTTAGCCCTATAACTTTTGCCGCTTTTCAAGTCATAAGCTCTTACCCGTTTATGCTCGATGGCAGAAATATATTATTCTTTTTGGGGAGAGAACTCCAGAATTCCAGAAAGTGTCCTTTCTGGTCAGCATTGTTGTTATAGCAGCCCTCTACTTTGGGTCGCAGCTGCTCGCTTTCCCACGTGTTGCTCTCGCTCCTACACATACACTTACAGCGGCACAAGTTCTCCGACCTCCGAAATGATGCGTGAAAAGCAATTGGAAAGCCGGAGCTGATGCTGAGGAGGTCCGAATCGGAACCGTCAATGGAAAGCTTTTGTATGTGGAGGAAATCGCCTGGAAATTCTGGGAATTACGGCCCCTGAAAGGGAAAAAAGAGGCGAAAAAGCAAAGGGCTGCGGTAGGATTATTAGCTTTAATTTGCACCAAAAGTGTGTGACAAAGGTCGTAACTTAAATGGTCGATTTTGGATGGTTTATTCTTTAAAAAAATATACATTTTTTTTTATTCTGGTGCACTTAATTCGTAGAGCATGGCAAAAAGGCGATTGGTTGGAAAGGTCTGATAGCGGCCTTTATTATTATAGAACACATAGACATAGTACAGTGAAGCTGTCATTGCAGCTGTCCTCCTCAGTGGCTCGGACGCTATTGTTGTGTGTTTCCTAGCGTAGATAAATTCGATAAAGAGGGTATGTGTATCTGTATACCCCCGGTTCAAATGGAGCCAAGGGGTGTTGCACGCACAGCGGCTAAGCATTCAACAGTTTTCACAAGCAGTCAAGATTGCCTCGATCAGCCATTGTTGCAGTTTGGGGTCCCCCTTTTTTTTATTTACAATGCGACTGTGAAGCGGTTGTCCGGGATCTTCTCGTATTCTAGTCCTTAGTTATGAAAGAAAGCACTTAGCCCTGTATCTAGCTTTTGTATGACTATAAAAAGTTCAAGGTTAAACAATTCAGTTTCATAGGGTACAATTTTGGCTCCCCAGGCTGTATTACTTTCCTCGTTCAAATTCCAGTTGGGAGAGCGCGGTTATTCGAATGGTAGCCTTTATTCCTATTCTAGCGTCCGGGGAAAGTGTCGAACTAACGCATTCAGGATTTAATAGATTTGTATTTAAGGTGGGCCAGAAGGGCTGAACGTGGTCAGAAACGAGTAACAAAGGTGTGCTGATAACAAGGTGACTAGACTTATCGAGAACAGGTAAAAAATATGTACTGGATGGCCAGAATTAAAAGAGATATTGGTCAGAACGGCTAAGGAGCACGGGGTCTAGTTTGGGACAAGGACACGGAACACGAGGGCGGGATGTACACAGGAATCACGAGGTGTCACAAAAGTCAGGGAGCTTTCCTTGGTCCGAGGGAAGATTGATCTTTCCTCGGCCAATTTTTGCCTGTAATAGACAAGGTTTTTTTAAGGTATCTAAAGTTTTCCAAAGCATATGCAAAGGATGTTCTGAAAGCAAAGCGTCTACATTTCCCAAGGCTTTTGTTACTGACGACGCTATATCTGGTTATGGCGCTTTGAGTTATGATTTTATGAGTTATTAATCATGGTTGAACTCATGGTTAAAGGTGTTGGCTGGGATATATAGGTTAGCGAGCAAACCCCCCTTCCCCCACAACAAAAAATAGTAAAAGTCGAAAGTCAAATATAATTGTAGGACAAGCTGTATGGGATGCATGCAGAGTTTCCGGGCGGTTTGCCTTGTAAATTTGCTACAGAGTCACTTTCGCTATCTGATATGATAAACCTGAGATGGATAGCCTGTCGTTCTCCTGTATAGACGGTCTTGCATTTTTTTCACCATTTTTTTGCTTGTTTGTTTGAGATGTAACTTAGCCGAAAGGTAACGTGCGTGTGTTTGTGTGGCTAACGAGTAGCAGGTTTGGATAAGCAGAAGATTCCTCTGTTATGCATTTATATCAGGATAAGACTCAAAGTTGGGCTTCTCAAATAACCTCATTGGGGCGATCGTTCATCATCATTGTGTGACAGCTTGTAATCGAGATTGACACTCCTTATGCCGTTCTCGAAATACCCCCCTTGGTGATCCTTGCCCCCCAGGTTTTTCGCTCTGTTCTGGCCGCCATTCTCCATCGTCCATGCTCCCCAAGTTAACGTGTTAAGCGTCAACATGGAACAAATGGATTTACTTTCGTTATATATTGGGCTTTCCTGTACAGTACGCGTTCTTTATTGTATCACAGGGTTACCAACAATGAAGTTGGCCCAATCGAGTTCCATGACGCGCAAGTTCTTTTCTTACATCGCAAAACGCTTAGCTTCGTTAATTTAATTCGAAAAGGGAAAGATTTTTTTGTTAAAAAATATATTCTTGGGAGAGGAAGGGATAAGAATAGCGACTAGAAACGACTTTTATGAGAAAAAACGCGAGATATCGTGCGCTGAGGAAGCATGATTGCGTAAACTTCCGTAGTCTAAAAACTTGAAGATTCTTTGCTACATGACAAATGTAGTCTGATACGTGCAAGAGCCATATGGAAGCTGTTTCATTCATATATATAACGTGGACTTGGGCCATGGTGCAAGTAAGCAGCCAGGCATATGGTGGCGTGGGCCAAAGAGCAGCTTCCAACGAGGCTTCTGCTGCGTTGAGTTCCGCGACTATCGTAGTATGTGCCGAGATAAAAGCTTCACGAGTCTGGAATGTGAAAAGCTTGCTTATACGTGGCTCAAGTATAGAAAGCATTCACGGTTTCCAAATTACGCTTATAAAGCTCTCCCCTTCGACCCGATGTCGAATGCAAAGAATTTAATTCGGGAATTTTGGAGTTATAAGCTCCCGCCACAAAAAAATAATAATAAATAGGTATATATTGAATAAGTCATTAATAAAACGCATTCGAAGAAACTCTCAAAACAGTGGTATTGGACTTAAAGAAGCGAAATTTAGAGGATAAATTCATTAGCGGAATTCTGATAATTAGACAAAGAAATGGCAAACGAAATTGAGAATTGCAAAGAAATGGCATATTTATTGCAGAATTAGAAGATTTTTCTACAGTGCAACACTGGAATGTAAAGGCGAAGATGCGTATGAATGTTGGAAAGACAACCTTGCTGTCTTGAATTGCGGAGGGAGTTCTTGGCATTGTTGTGGGTCAGGAAAGGGAAAAAAGGTGTGGTACGGTATGTGGAATATGTGTCACATTACGCAAAAGGAATGGGCCATTAATGTTGGTAGGGCCCGGAAGTGCCATTCATGTGACTCACGTGCAGTCTTAAATGCTTCACTATTTTCTTAGCGAAAACTTGATATGGGCTAAGCGCATGTGTGCGGCTATAGAATTGAACACCGGAACTCTTTTACATTCGTCGCTTTCCTTTAAATATCTCGTATACACATAAAAGGCCGAATATAGAAGATTTGGGGGTTTTTGGATACTTTACCTACCTCTTATGGGTAAAGGCAATACACAAGCAGCATTCAACAGGGTTGAAGTATGTTTTCCTATTAGGGTGGAGGGTCGAGCGAGTTGTTTAAAGCCCAAAGTCATTTCAGCGTGTTCCACATACATACGAGATCGACCGACATGCACCCAGAAGGGTAAAACCGCTGTATATAAGGTTTTCTGCATCTCATTTGCATAACAGCATTCTTGGCTTTT
The DNA here is from genome assembly GCA_023053545.1 of Lepidurus packardi. Lineage (NCBI taxonomy): Eukaryota > Metazoa > Arthropoda > Branchiopoda > Notostraca > Triopsidae > Lepidurus > Lepidurus packardi. Next base: position 10,403,476 of record JAKZAN010000002.1, read on the forward strand.
AATCCCCTTTCCCGTAATCACATTCAATCTCAATATCCATCAACATCAAGTAGCCGCAATAGACTCTATACGAAAGGTATGTGTGCGGATACATCTCTTCAAGTTGACGACCCCACACAACACTGTTGAACCGAGTTTAATGGTAGTTTGAGGGGAATGGGAGGTTGAGGGGGAAAGCAGTCCGAGCCACGTGGGCTGATTACTAATGAGCTCATTAAAGGTAAAGCCTTCTCTCTGATTGCCAGCAACTGGACGTGTAAAACTGTGTTATGTCTGACTAAGAAATATAGCTTGAGCTTAGAACCCCACACCAAAAAAAAAAAAACGTTCTACGGTTGTTTTAGAGCTTTAGATGTGTCAGGGGGTATTTCGTGTGCGTTTTTCCTTTTAGAAATATCCAGAAAACTTTGGATAAATTATTGAGTTATTAAAGCTCATCCGTTATGCAAAAAAGGGGGAGATAAGCTAAGAAGAAGGCAGACAAAGTACCATAACTTGTACAACGAGAAAATAGACAAGTTCATAAATTTGCTTTAGAGGTTTTTATCAACACTTTTTATTTATTGACCGTTCTACATGCCAAGGGATTTCGAGCCATTTCATGTTTTGCGCAGAAATTTTCCCAGCGGAAAAAAATGTTAAAAAAATATGCTCCAACGGGGAAGGGGGGAGGACATTTAAAAAAGGAAACTTATGGAAGAACAAACAGGACCGGTGAAAGAGTTTCTGGGATGAGTTTCATAATAAATTATACGAAATGCACGATTTTGATCGTTTTTCGGAGACATTCCGCCTGGGAAGATACAATTTTATGCAGACATACACAAGGACACATACCACACATACAATGCCTTCCACCTGCACCAACATCTTGTTCCACATTTACATATTTATAGAGATATTAGGAAAGAGATTTTTTTAGCAAAAGGGTAAAAGGTGCCGTGACTTTGATGCTTGTCAAGAGAATATACACTTTTACGATGCGACAAATCTTGACCGATGTAATATAATAACTCTTTTTTATTCTCTTGCACACTGATATGCTTTAATACTGAGTCTGGAGAGTTTTTTTTAGTCATATTAGCTTGTTACTAAGGTTTAAGTAATAGTGTCCAAGTAAGCTCTTTTTTTTTCTTTTATCTTTTCCGTTTTCAGTTCACCAAGATACGGCGGGATTATAGCCGACGTTCTTCCTTTGGAGGAAAAGATGGACTTCGGAGAATTTGGGTCGGTCACTGGGCTCTTGTTGCCAACACTCGGCCATGAGGTGGTAGAGTTCAGGTGGGCAGGAAGTGGGGCGAGGGAGTAATTCCAAAGGCGGCAAAACCGGAGCTGAGTTTATTGAATGGGTGTCCGAATGTTGGCGGCTATAATGCTGAATAGTTGCGGCCAGTAATTGTGTTTCGGACAAACCGGGCCAGGGTTTCTCCTGCCCCAATGTCAAGATCTCCCACAAAGTAACACCGAAACTCCACACATCACTTTGCGAGCTCCATTCCTCCTACACATTTTTATTAGTTTATAATAATAATAAATCATAGTAACCGACAATATGCACGAGCTTACGTCGGGAATGAATAATAAAAAATATTAATTATTAAGATAACAGTAATAATAGTAATAAATAATAATAAAATTTTAAAAAACAATAATAATATTTTTTTAATAATAGCAGGCAATTTAATAATAGTCATTTAATAATAGTTTGGCAATTGGCTTTAAAGCCTACGCCTGCTATTACTATGTATACAAAATAATAATAGTAATAATTAAAATAATAAAATATTAGTAATAATAATGTATATTTTTTTATTTATTTTTATTCATTCCCGAAGTAGGCTCGCGCCTATTGTCGGTTATCATTCTATTTTTGCACTTATATGTGATAGGTTTTTCCTATAGCTACGGTGAATTTTAATTTCTGTTTTTCTTTTTTTTTTCTACTAGCTTTACTTTATGAAAAATGGAAGGAAAATGCAAATCAAAGGACAAAGTTTGGGGTTACGACTTACCCAAAGCAGAGCTTCAGGAGCCATCCAGCGTACGGGCACCGATCCGCGTCCTTCGATAGCGAAGTAATCCCGCGCGTATTGAGACTTGAATATAGCAAAGTCAGCCAGTTTGGTCGTCAGATTTTTGCCGACCAAGCAATTCCTATTTTTTTCCAAAACATTAAGGCCAACTTTTTAGTAAATCTTATCGATCCCTTCATCCATCTTGTCTCTTCTCCATTTTTACTCTTTTTCTGAGCCTAATTTATCAAGCTTGCCTTTTCAACAAAAAAAAACTTACCTGGCTGCCAGATCACGATGAACGAAGCCCAGAGACTCTAAATACTTCATTCCTGAAGCAATCTGCGTCGCCATGTAAAGGAGCCCTCCAAAACTAGATCACAATATTTCCCAAAGAAAGAGGTCGAAAGTTAAATGGAGTCGAGAGAAAAAAGGAGTGAACGAGTTCTGCAATACCTAATGGATTGAGAACTGGAATCGCTGTCTGTGCTCAGTCGAATTTGTCTCAGAAACTGTGGCATGTGACCGTACTCGAGGTATTCCGTGAGCACAGCCATGGTTTCTTCAGCTCGCATGACAGCTACCACTTTGGCAATAGCAGGGTCTCGCAAGACAGCCAGCTTTTGGACATCACGCAGAAATGCTTGTCTAGGTGACATAAATGTAGGGGGAGATAAAAGAAAAAGGAGCCCGAGCAGCAAGAAAAGGCCATTAGTCATACAAAAAAATTGCTGAACTTAACACATGTTGTCTCACATAAAAAATAATAAAAAATGCGGGCATTTCAAAAAGTTAGCAAGAAAATGGATCGATCGATATATGGACGGTGTGTATCTGATTTCCGTACCTGATTTCCACGTTGCCTTTGACGGCTCGAGCGATAACATGTTTACGGTTTAAGGTAGCTTGGTTCCCGCCAAATTCAGTCAGGTCGGCTTCGCACAAATGCAGCTATAATTGAGTACAAGGGAACTCGTTAAAATTCCTCTAACAGGAGTGGTGTGCATGGTGCACATATAAAGAAGCAGTAGCTTAAAGAGTGGTAGAAAATGTGTTTAGCCTGAGAGAAAATGGGATTGATTTTTCTTTCTTAATACTATGCGCGAGATTACCAACATTTCCAGGGCTCAGGTAACAAAGTAAAGGGGCCGAAGGAAATTGAAATGGGTGAAAGGAGCAAAAAAAAATAAACTAAAAAATGCGCGAAGTCGGAGCAGTTATAGTTACGTCTTACGTACCGTTCCAAATTGTCCCTCGCCCAATTTCTCGACAACTTTCAATTGATGTTTGTTCAGGTCTGGCAAGGAAAGGGCGTCGTCGATGGGTGTCGAGGCTGGGAATGCATAGGTGGAAAAGCGAGACGGAAACGAAGTGGAATTGCAGGTTTCCGCACGAGGCCCGGTTCCTGTAACGCTGCCATTGATGCTGGTCGGTAATAGGACTGATTTCTGGTTGCGGGAAGGATGCTGCAAAGCTGCCTGGTCTGAATCCAAGTCAGAATCTTCTTCAAATAAGGGTTTGAGGAGTAGTCGCTCGTTGCGCTGTTACAGAGATGATTCGCATGCGTCCACAGGGCACACAACACAAGAGAGATAAAAAGAAATAAAGAAAGGGAAACATACGTTTTCGTTAGTTTTTCCTCTCCAGTATTCAGAGACAAAATAAAATAAAGAAATTTCGGCAGCCAGGGGAACGAAAAGGAAAGGTAGACTCACGTGGATAATATCCGTAGTGGCGTAGTAACTTTCGGTCGGTCTGCTGGGAGGACTGCAGAAGGATGTCACGGCTTGATTAGAATCGATGGCTGCTGCAGTGCCGGTCGGCCGGAGAGGTAAAGGTAAGGTGAGTTTCTTCAAGGTGGAATTTGGGGTAGTGGTTGATGAAGTTGGTGTGCCGGCCGAAACTACCGTGGGAGGCAAGGGTACGGAACTCTTGACATTATAGCAAGACTGCTGTTGTTGCATTAGGTCATTATGGTACACTCCGTTTGATTTGAGTCCTGAAAGAGTCCCACAAAGAAGAGTATAAAAACAAGAGAAAGAGAGAGAGGCATGGAAGAAGAAAAAAGACAAGAACATAGTAAAACTCGTCGAGTTTTTAACGACCTCTCCTGTTCACGAAACATTCCCAAAGAAACAGCTGTGTGTGTATAGACTGACCTTTGGGTGTCAAGATGAGAGGCTCTTTAGGGATGAGGCAGCCGTATTCCGGGTCCACGAACGCGCCACGCGGTCCTTTACAACCTTTGATATGTTGATAAGGTTCGTGATACAGTGAAGTGTCGGAATCGGATTCCGTTGCCGCTGTAGTTGACACGGGTCCGTAAATGTCAGCTGATCGGACCGGGGCGACCCCGTGGCCGCGTGCAGACAGTTTGAGTTGTTTCAGACTTAGAGCCAAGCGTTTCTCGGGAGGAACCACAGGGAGAACGCCAGGTAACAAGCCAGCAGGTAAGGAGCAAGAGACTTGCTTCTTGGGCTGGCGTTTACGCTTGCGGATGAGCCAGAGCAAGGTGGAGCCCAATAAAACCACGGCCATAGCGATGACTCCCGTAATTAAACCAATATAGGCTTGTTGGGGGTCAGGCAGGGCTGTTAATAGCCGAAAAACACAAGAAAAAGGGTTACTATTTATGCCTCGGAAATTAAACTGCTAAACCAGTGAACTAGTTCAACTAAGTTGAGGTTACAGGATCAATTTGGCCACAGAAAGTAGACTGAGCTCATTAAGAGCTCTGAAGCATTCAAGGAGATTTTTTTGTCTTACGAGGAGAAGAAAATCGGAATGACCAGACAAGAGCTATTACATTAGGGGTCTACATAAAGGAGAAGTGTATAAGGAATAAAAAAAAAGGAAAAGAAGAAGAAAAAAGGTTTGGTAACCGAAAGTTTTCGAGCGAGAGCCAACCAAGAAGGAAATAGGAAAAAATTCTAGTCAGTTACCTGAGCTGACTTCAGTGATAGGATGAGTTTCTAATCGAATTTCTTCCTCGACGTCCTCCGGATCTTCAATCAGCTCGGTCATATTGCCATGAAAATCCTCTGCATAAAGAAATAAAAAGGAATGAAGATTGACTTGTTCGCTCAGGGACTTTCTCAACTTGTGCGGAGCGAACGTAAGTTCGCCTTTTTTTGTTATCCGAGCACAGAAGTAAAGTTAGATTAATGGGATTGCTGTTTGTAACTGTCACGTTTAGCAGAACTGACTAAACTAAAAACCAGACATGTCAACCTATAATAAATCCAACCAGCTATAACTTCATGTAGTCATGCGACAACAAATCTCTGGGGGAAACAGCCAGTGTTTACGTTAGGTTTGGAAAGCTCGTAGCGTTCTAGCTACCACAAGGGGGCGCACGTATTTTGCGTGGGTTTATATGAATTGTTTCTAACGGCGTGTAGGATAACTTACTAACTACATCTTCATTTTGCATGCATTTTTTCTTAAAAACAACAACATAAAAGTTAAGTTACATCTAGGTGACTTGTGACAAGGGTGAACGATTAACTTTCATTTTATTAAACCACTGAATTCATACAGTATTAGCTATATATTATTGCCAACAAGTTTAGTACAAATTTCTTGTATATTTTAAGTAGGAGTGTTTCGATTTTCTCCATGCTATCTAATTGCTATCTAAATGCTAGCAAATTACTGTCGCAAAAGGGATGGAAGCAACTAAAAGTAAAAAAAAAATCGTGCCTATCTTACCGGATTGGAAGCTCGCTTCACTTAGGATGAACGCAGATCCATCAAAACGTATCACGATCTTTACATAGCGAGCAACACGATTCCGGAGATCCACCGTTATATTCCGAACTTCTTCTGTGGGATAATGATGTTTTTCCAGATGCAAAGTCTCATCCTCGTCTTCTTCAGGAATGTAAAGGACAGGTTTGGCATGGAAATGGTGACCATTGAGCCCAAAGTAGACTTCCACCGAAGTCGGCAGCTAAAATGGCATACAAACAGGCGTTTCTAGATCCGTGCTTAGCCACACTAGCTCGGTTGTTTGAGGGAAGCTGGTCTATGTATTATACAGCGAAAAAAATTCTTACCGTGAAGCCAGAAGATTCTGACAGTGCTGCCTGCAAATGCAAGGACACAAATGATTTCACGTGGTCGAACTCGAAAGTTATTTCGACGGGCGTTTGGTTCAAGTCTTTCTTCCAACCCACCCAGGCTGGATCTGTAAATAAAAAGGGGCATACAATCGGGGATCGTAGGAGACATACATGGTAACCGGGAGTTTTATGTCTATACTCTACCTAAGGTACTCTGGCTTGAATTGCCGGAGTGGAGATGTGTGGCGTAAATTCCGTCCGTCAATTGCCCGAGACCGCCTGTCCAGGAAGATGTGTCTTTAAGGCCGTCGTAATGGTCACCAAATTGGGTGTCGAACCAACTGGCAGAATACGAAATGATCCCCTCTATGTACGAGAACGATCATAAAAGAAGGAAGAGGGGAAATACCAACACAATGAAAAATGCAAGTTTCTTTTTCTTTCTTTTTATGGTTTGTTTCTTTACTTTGCCAAGGGCAGCCATGAAGTTCCACTCGCATACAAGTGGTTCGGGGGTGATGGCTGTACGGCAAAAAACGCACTTTGGAAGCCACAAATGGTAATTCGATGGTTTGGGTAACGGCTAACCATGGATTTGAATTGCCAGGAAGGATCTAACCACGTATTTTTATATATTTTGGGGATTGTTCAGGTTTTGCCACAACTCTTGAATTCAGTTCTTACTTGTCGCCCTCTCGGGTCTTGATACGTGATCCACCGTGATAAACTGGGTCGCCAGTATTCGAGTATGAACGCTTCCGCGAATTCCTGGCCTTGTCCGTTGCCGAACCGGCCTTGCGTTTCCGTGCCAGTAATTAAATGGTCGCTTTTCAAGTCGATCTCGAGCCATTCGCGAACATCGTGTTGGATAGCAGGCCGTGGACACCAGGCGCCGCCACCTTTTTCAACGCGAACTCTATGATAGGAGACAGACACACAACAGCACATGGTAATAGCTTTGAATGAGGCCCAACAACGCTCCAGGGAGCAATATGACGGCAAAGAAAGCAAAAAAGAATCTTCCTTTGTAATTACGGAGAGCCAAAATGGAAACAAAATGGCGCTCTACCAAATAAAATTAAGCGAATAGCTCTGTTTTAGCTAAAAAGCCAGCTGTCGGATTTCCCAGTAAAGAAAAAACGCGTGTTCGACTTGTCGTATCACACCTACTGTCTTTTTAAAACGTTGAGAAACAGCTATACAAGTTTTGCATTATTTGATTCCTTGGAAAGTGAAATTTTTGTCATGCAGGATAGGCCAAAGTGTTGAGACCCAACTCATCTGCTCGAAAGCTGTTTCTTAATACACTAAACAAAATAGAACAGGAAGTAAACAAGGCTAGCGAGGGGAAATCAAAGCCGACATGTTTTATTGATGCCGCGTGGTCTTAAAACTTGGAAAAATTTCCCTCGTTTCGTATCAGGGACAATTCATCTCGTCATTGTGCGGTGGGAGTCTTGTTATATGTCTCATAAATCGTGCGCACGCAGACAAGAATCTGTTGCTGTGTAGGCCTATATGTTTCTGTGGCCCTAGAATCCTGTCCGATAAAGGCCGGCTTCTTTCCACCCTCTGTCTTATATTTCTTGTTTTTCTCCGCATGACAATAACCCAAAAGATCGCCTATTACAATGCGTACGTATAAAAGGAGAACTTCCACCAGCCTTGTCAGAAATCAGCAGTCTGGTCTGAACAGATTTACATGCTACACACACACACCACGCACGAGACGTTTCCTCAGCCTAACAATAAAAGCTGTTGAGAAGTGTAGAACGAAAGATGAAACGGTTGCCCCGCCAAAAACCAAGACAACAATAACATGGTCCATATATAGCGAAGGTATTAAAGACCAAAGACCATCAGTGCGGCTCATTTTGGTCTTTGATTTGCTTGCTATAGTAACCGAAAGTTCTTGGAACATACCTGGCATGTTCGGGGCCTACACTCCTGGCGTAGGATGAGGAGGCCGTGATGGCGGAATCCGTAATAAGTCCAGATTCCATTCCCAGCGCTGATGAAGTTGGGCAAGTGGCTGAAGGATATTTTAATTGATATTTTGTTTAGTAAAAACCAGTCTCTACTAATTGTCTTCTCTGCTGTGCAGTTAAATCAAATGGGATCTTACCTGTAGTTCTCGAAAGTAAAATTCCGTTAAGTAGAGCGAAAAGGATCCACATCTTGGTTTTGTGTTTTGGATCTTGAGCAACGTGTATGGCACACAATTTTTTATTGAGTATTTCACTTTAGCCTGGATTCAATGTCTTTGGACGCTGACGACGTCAATTAATCCATCACAGGCGTCAAGTGTTGAGAAGTGTCTGCTTTCTGCGAAGCGATCCGTGATAAGAAGCGAAGATAGTAACACGGGTATGGTCGATTCTTCTAAGACTGGTGATGCGGAGAAGTATAGCTTGAGCTGATTTTTTTTTTTGGCTCAAGAATGAGCTTTCTCCCGCGCGAGTTGATAAATAACCTTTGGCTCGTGTCCTGGAAAATGAGATTTTTGCGATGTTACCGGAGCCACCAACTGACGCTTTTCACACGTCTAATCCTGCATCATCCTATTCGCTTGGCTGTGTCACACTTTCTCTGGCGTCAAAACCGCCGAAATCCGTCAAATAGAGGCTGCAGACTTTTGTTCCCTTGATCTGCCATGCATAGACAAAACGTTCATCCGCTCTAGCAGAATTCCCATCACTCCTGCCGCTGGTTTCGATCCTGTGGGCGCTGCGTTCTCATCTGCTCGAGCTTGGTTCATGCAACACCTTCACAATATAAAAGTAAAAAAATAAGTATTAGTTAGGTACTAGGAATTAGTTATACTTTCATGTAAATAGTTTCCCAGCTTTTGCAAACTGCGATCGAAGTTAGGCGGAAACTTAATAAAAAATTGCTGTTTAAACGCTTTGACATCAGCGAAGGGTATGACCTCCGTCGGTTTAGCTAATGAGGTAACTTGTAACTTTGGAAAGGGGAAAAGTGCACTTTTGTGTGTTACGTGAGGCATTGAAGGAAAAAAGCGTCGAAAATGGAAGAAAAAGGTCGTGGAAAAAGGGGATCTTTGGAGTGTAATGGGTCTGCGCGACCGCACACAAGCATTGAACGTATATAAGACACGTCGTATAATGTGTCTTTTCTTGATGAGCGCGGTGAGCATGGAAGCGTGGCCTTAAGTGACATCAGATGTCAACCCTCTTGGGGAAGAGATGATGCTGAGAGGGACGGGAACTATACTTGGACCATATCCGGGGTGTCGAGCTTCGTTAGCCCAAATGGGCCTCTTCAACGACCAACTTACAACTGCTAACAAGCACTGACAGCTCTTAGAAACCTCAGAACCAAATAGAAATAAAAAAGACACTTTGATTCTGCAGTTGCTAGGCAAGAGAGCCAGGGAGTAAATAGTCTAGTGAGAGGGAGAGCATCGTGCAAACCCCGGTCGCACAGGCCGCGTGATCTAAGGCCGCAGAAATATATTGCTGGTTCCTGCCCTGTGTTTTGTCGACTATAGATGCTGAAAACCCAAAGTTGAAAAGGCAAGTTTGGGCCAATTCAGCTAAGTGGCTTGTACGATACAGCACCTTTGTGCCCACCAGCCTAGGGTTGTAAGTTTAATGGAGCCGAGGAGCAATTAAAACGGAACAACGAATCATCACTCGCCATTTCTGCCGCTTCCCCCACTCATTCGTGTACCTTGGGGAAGATCTTACATGAATTTGAGGCCGAGCTAACGCAGCTCATCTCGTCAAAGGAAAAGAGGCGCATCTTGGGAAAGGGTGAAAGTAAAGCAAAAAGTACTCTTTACCTTGAAGCTGCGCTCATAATAGCTAATGAGTCCAAAAGGTGGGATTGGAGAAGAAGACGAGCAGAGTATCTCGAGAAGCCGGGAGCTTTTCTGACTTGTAGGAAGAAAAATGGTTGAAAGCGAAGTCATGTTCGTAGTATACGTAGCTCAACTTTACTCCCTCGCTGTTTCCTTTGACTTTTGCTTCAGTACTTTTCTTTTTCTTTCGTTTGAATTTATCAGCTCTCTGAGCTTCCTTTCTCGCTCTCCCTCTCTTCAAAATGCCAGGCAGTCTTTCATAACGCATGGGATAGCTCCGAACATTTGAGGAAATACATCGACGCCAACACTTGAATTTGAAAGAAAAGGGCGACTCTAGAACCCAATAAGTCAAGGGAGTCAACATACGTGACGCCAATACGCCACATTACTGCCAAGGTATGTAGTTTAGGATGTGGCCAATGTCTAGGTTAGCTAGTTTCCGAAGGCTGTGCGTACAAATTGTAAAGGAGGGGCCACATTATATAGGTTCCATCTATGTACTGTGTATACAGTATATATAGTACAGTTTATATGTACGGTACATATGTACAGGATATAGATGAAACCCATATACTTGTAGAGGGTATCAAACCAGAGTAAAAAGGGGAGGAAAGGTGACGGCAGGTGTGATCCGTGACTTTTACCACCTGTCCGAAGTAGGTAGCCAAACCGAAGTATAGGGTCCGACCTCTCAATTCGTCACTAGTGTAAGTGTGAATACCTTTCTTTATTATTATGTCTCTTTTTTCTTATTAAGTCAGTAAAACGTGTAAACCCTAGCTTCTACCTTGTAGTGCGGCCTGCTTCGCGATCACCGTTGCTCAACAATGAAAAATAAAGGACCCAGTAGCATTCTTAATAGCACAGTCCAGTCATTTCGAGAGACAGAGGGCATATTATCATTTATTTAGGGTTTTATGTTTTGGACTATGAGATTATCTTAGTTCTCCTCTAAAGGTTTAGAACATTTCATACATTTATTGTATGCTTCTTTATTAAGTTGTGTAGAAACTGTGAGACAAGCCAGGGTAACGCTAGAAGTCGGTTTCCTGTGCTACTTTTTTGCTCCTCATATTACTATCATCAGTTTTGTCCCAGAGGCAAGTTGAGATGAATTAAAAGTTAGGGTTGAAAAAGTGACCCAACACCTTAATATGTTGTGAGACCTTTTCCAGGGTGTATCTACTTTCCCTCATTTTGTATTTAAAGCAAAATAATGGGAGAAAGCGTGCATTGAACATGAAGCAAATCTCTAAGGCAAATGAAGGAGGCTGAGGAATAGGATAGGGATATCGATTTTGTCAAACCAACAGTCGGTTGTGCCTTTTTCACTTTCATCTGCCAAGGGTCATTTGAAGAGGGAAGAAGTAAAAAGAAAAAGCACCCTATGTTTTCTTCATCAGAGCCACGCACACAAAAGAGCCAAGCATCGTTCAGCCAGGAGCAGCAGCACAGAAGTATAAGAAGCAGCCCTTGGATTCCAATATTAAAGCATGAGAGCGAGCTTTACGTAAAGAGGAAGCGCACACATACACACACAGAAGGAAGAAGCAGAAAGCAAGAAAAGAAGACAAAAGACTTTTGTGATTGAAAAGGTACCGGTCAGGTCAATACCAGAGAAACAGAAAACCCCTTTGCAGCGTTCTTAACTTCGGAGCAGTTCTTAAATTCTTTTAGGTCCGGTCCTACGAAGATTTGGACATATAACTTCTCGCACTGTCCTCTCTATCTATAGCTGCCACACATAGAGTTATTTCTCCAGCTCCTGGCAAAAAGAATATCTCCAGCTCCCTTGTCCACCCATAGAGAGCCAATTTTTCAATTCCCCGGGCGGCTATTTGATTGGCAGTCTGAAGAAAAAGCTCTTAGCAAGTCGCAAGATTTTTCTTTTTCTTTTCCCCCTGCTTCGGGGCTGTGCAGTAGCTGTTGCTGTCTCCTTTATTACAAATTGATTGATCAGAATCCGGGAACCACAACTTCCCTTACCCCAAATCTTTTCCTCTAAAATTCATTATAGCCGACATTCATTCATTTCTCCTGCTATGGCAAGAGAGTTTGTTGATTTTTTGTTCGCTTGAAGTAACCGCACCAAAGAATGGTGAAGACTATAAGTCTTTGTCTTTGAGAGGACCTCTTTAATTATCCAAAAGAAAACTCCGTATGTGTGTATAGTAAAGTTGTGTGCCCGAAGATTTTCCGTTTGGGAGAAGGAGGGAGGTTCTCCACAATAAATACAACTAACCTGGAGGACGCCCAAGTTGTCTAGTTTCTCCTTCTTATGTGTGTCTGTGAGGCTAGTAGTGGAGTGAGGCGCGCGTGACTTACGAGCATGCAATTAGAGGAAGGGACCGCGGTAGGTATGCAAATCTTGAGTTTGTATCTTTAATGAAGGAACTTCCTTGTCTTATCCGCGTTTTGCCTCCGTTAGCTCAAATAACACATCTTGGAGATGCTTTTGACTAAACAGTATAAAACAAATACTTCAGCACTTTTACCTCCGAGAGCTGCGGTGATCGTGACCGCTGCACACAGGTGGTCCTTTCACTAACCCAAAATTATTCTTATACTTGTTTAAAACAAACAACCGGAGGAGCTGTGCATTAGCAACTTAGTCCACTTGTAAGTTTCAAGAAAACAGGACTTGTATTTTGGGCCAGAACGAATGGGGAATAAAGTTTTTTTTAACCATATGTACCTGTCGAGCTTGGCATAAATCCTTGGTTTGCGATGTTAACAAACAAAAAATAGCAAATCACTATCATGACGTTATTTCACTACCAGCCTCAGTTGTTTTCTATGGTGTTCTGTGGTTAAGATAAACTACTATCGGTTTAAAGGTTGTATTGTTGGTTCTTGGCCGCACAAAACAAGCAAGGCACTCGCACAACTGGATCGGTGTTGGTTAGTACCGAATACTGCGTCAGTAGGACCACGTGATGTGAGGATGTTGAGCGCAGAGAGGCTCCTGGGAAACTAAGTCGGAGCGCTAGGTCTTCGACGTAGATATAGGCACAGCCACCACGAGCTTGTGTTGCCCTGTGGAGCTAATAGAGCTTATAAGCTGAGAGACGGAGAATGCTCAGGAGGTGGATATTGTGCTGTTGTACCCTTTCCTGCACAAAGTCATTACGAATACCACTTGAGAAATTGATATCATTAACTTGAAGATTGGATTACACAAAGCGTACACGGTGAAAAACCAGCTACGGAAAAACAACATCAATATAATCTTTTTTTCTTTCTTTATAATGCTGAATGCTTAGGATCTTTTCCAGGAAACAACGGATGTATGTATTGAGCGCAGGTGACATGCGCAAATTTTCAGGGTATAAGCGCTTTGCCAAAACATTCTGGTACTGTAGCTGGATCCTTTAATGTCACGTAACATAGTTGTAAAATTAGTTTTTTTTTTAAAAAAATAATATAATTTAAAATGTATAAATGAATTTGTGTAAAATTAATTATTTAAATTTGTCATATTAAAATTAAAATATTTGAAATTACGTTAGAATCAAGAAATCGTAAAGCAAGTTTTATATTTTTGTATTTTATTTTATTATTATATTTTATCTTTTATTTTATTTTATGTTTTACTTTAGATGAAGATACAGCGTATTCGAAAGGTTAAATGTGAAGGTTAGGACATAAAAGAGAACGATGTTAAAACACTAAATGAAAAGTTGATGTATTATTTCATGGAGTTCAGGACAACAACAGTGCATGTAAGTCATTTTCTGCGCTTATTTAAAGATTTTCAGTATAGCAGGCAAAAACTCACAAGTCTTGTCCGTTATATTGTGAAGATAGCACCTAGTCAACTTTTGTCTCTGCCAATAACCAATAATGCCGCTCATGGTCTTAAGCTGTCAGTTCTCAAGTTTTTTTTTCTCCCGTTTAATTTTGTTTGTTTTTTAGTTTCATGCAAATAAGGGAGAGTACCCTCCTTTCATCTGCGCCACGACAGAAGTTCCTTTTGCAGAAATATCCCGCTTTGGCTTACGATCTGCTCGGGGTGCTGTTGGTTAATCCTCTTGTTGCCCCAACTGTATCAACGTGTGTGCGTCATGGCAACTCATTGTTGGTAACATCAGGCCCGACATGGGAGGGTTGATTTTAATCCAGATTTGATTGGCAAAAGGGACATCAAGCTTGCAACGTGGAGATAGGTTGGCTTTGTTACCCCTTTGGTAGTATTTTCTCTTTTTTATATATATACATATATATATAAAGAAGGTCCCTTTTTTAAAAAAAGAAACCTTTGTACCCAGCCAGTTCAGCTAAGAGCTGCGCGTACGGAGTATCAGTATAATTCTCTACAACTTAGAACCAAGAAAAAGTGTCATAAACTTTTCCATCAGTTCGAAAGTTTAACGCGAATCCCTAATGCTACCCACAACCGAAACTTTCCAGGAGCATTCGGTTTTAGATTTTAATAATATGGTAAGTAGATAAAGGAGTTGCATTGGTAGGAGTTTTACCTGGTAGCTAAGGCTGAAGAGAACGTGCTGCATAATTTGAGCTCTCCGAACGTCCACAACTTTGTGTCTTAACCGATGCAAAGAGAAATAATCTGCGAAGGTGTTGGGAATTACATAAGAGAAAGGAGAAGGAAAAATGTTTGAATTGAAATGGGAGGGATTCAGGGTAAAAAGGGTGTCGGCAAAGGGTGCAGGAGGTTAAAAAATTCAGGGAAGAAATTTATGGGAAGACGGTATGGCTTGTGATGGCAAAGGAGAGGATCCCCGACATTCTTGGGCGCTTGAGTTTGCAGCGGGAAAACCCGGTGCGAGCATGGCATGCAACATTCACCTCGCAGCAAGTAGATGGGATTTACGATCGAAAGTTTTCACCACTGTCAGAAGCTTTAAGAAAAAGCTGTTGTGAAAATCGGAAGAATTTTGCATTTTAAAATTTTTCTTTTAAAAAAATCTAGCCATGATTTGACGAGAAAAAATAGCAATTTGGCCAGTTCAGGTGAATAGATTTTTTCGCATTTGTGTCCTAACGTATATTCATGAGTATAGTAAACCTATATATGCTGTTCATGAATTATTATGGTTGTTGCAGATACTAGAAGGGAAATGAAAAGTTTAGCAAGTTCTGGGAAGATTAGACCTGCGTTTTCGGATATTTGCATGCATGGGAAACGTGGGAGTGCATGCATCAGCCTGTGGGATCCAGAAAGGTGAAGGGTTATATATCTTCCCTACACATTGCAGTCAAAGACTTGGGCTATCGCTAAAGCAGTAGGTGTACAAGAGATTTGGGTATTTGTTACTTGATGGATTTGGAAATTGGTCAGCGGCGCCTGCTTGGACAGACTCGAAGATTTGCAATGTCTACAAGAGCTGCAGGAGGTCTTGGGGTGCTTTTCTAGAGTTGGGGGGGTTCGGTCAACAATACCTGCTGTAGGTTAGCATGGGGTACTTGCAGTGTCCGTCCTCGTCTTATTTTATTTGATAGCAAGAAAGCTCTGGAAACGTTCCGTCTTCTTACGTTGCTTTGCTTTAAACCTTTTCATCCAGTGGTTTACATCTTGGCAAGAGAGATATAAATACAGTGTAACAATATTGGTAATATAAGAATAGGTTCTCCGTGACAAATCTTTGGTATTCTGGCATATAACATGAGGGGTTGTGAGAGGAGAATAGTCATGGAGATTCGATATGCTCAGCTTCTTCGGGCTTTCGATACAGGTGTTCGAGTTGCTTTGTAGGGAAGTTGCTTTTAATCAAAACAGTTAAAAATGAGGATGTATTAAGTTAAGGTTGAAAGGTCGTTGTAGCATTTTATTGTATCGATGGAATGTGTGACTAACAAGGGAATAGTCAAAGTTCTAACTGGTGTGTGTACCGTGCTATCGGTTGGTATTCAAATGGAAGGAAAACGAAACAAGGTAGGGGGTCCGTCGCTCAACATCGCCCTTTATCAGTCGTTTAACTCTATGGGAGCGGGGTTATAGTCTGTAGAAATGATATGCTTTTTAAGTTTAAAGCCATACTTTTGTACGTATGATGGAAAATTGGCTTAGATTTTGAAGTATTTGTGTCAAATTTCTCCCAACGAAACTTTCTCGACAGTGTTAGTAGAGATTACCCTCAGCCCATTGATGCACGAAATATTCCTGTGCAATCCCCTAGCAAAACACAGTAATCAATATCCATATATATTTGACCATCGCACGTACCGTTTTTAGCACTTCTTTTCTGCATAGGCTAAGTCTTTGCTGGCTTGATATTTTAGGAAAATATTGACTTAAGGTTTTAGTGTTTGTCGAACGATGTTAGAGCTTTAACATCCATGGTGCCCCGTTTCATTGTTGTAAAGTTTTTCGAACAGGGGTAGAATCCAAGTAGGGAGGGGTTGTAACAGCTTATGATTTGTTAACGTCCTTGTTGCTTTCATACCTTCAACGAAGTTTACGGCATCTGGCTTAACAACGTTGGGTGATTTTTCTTTGTCGTTGACTTTATTTTTGTACTTTTTTTTTGCTTTTTCGGTATCCCCTGAGGTACATGAGTTAATCTGAGCCACTTACCTCGCTTGTTACCATGGGTTACTATTTATATTTCATGCTTGAAACAATATAAACAATGCTCCGTGACACATGGATGCTACGTTTGTGACGGCAGAAAGCCACGTGATATGCGCTTGTTGAATTTATTTCATTAATACTATTGCCCCTAATGGAATTAATCGTCTAACTATAGATACTAGATTTTTTGCTCTGTTTTTATAGACATTTTGTTAACTCTTGTCTTTTTAGCAGTTCTCGCAGGACAAAGGGCCAAGGTCAGAAGATCGCCAATTGCAATGGCACTTGAAAGGTAGCTATTTGAGGCCGTAATGTCATAGCAGGAGGTCCCTCTGTCCAAACTTCTTGTGCAGGTGGGGGTCTTTACCTTCTTCTTTGCTTTTGATATCAAATAGCCGAGTCAAGAAAAAGAAAGGTATAACTGACTTCTATAAAAGATCTAGATTGGTTAACTTCCCCTTATCCCAGGGTCTGACAAGAGCGTAGGAACCGATATTAGTTACAGTAAGGAAGCGACTATTGACGTGCCCCTATTGTTGTATTATGGGTTTGATCCGTTCTGGTGTCCACGGAGCACACACACCACTTTCCATTCTCTCTCGCATAATGCGCGAACACACACCAGGCTATCAGCCAAAAAGCAAAACCATCGCATCATGAGCGAGAAAGAGGTGTGTAAATATTGAGAGCTAATGCTGGGGCCTGTGTGGGACTCGTGGGAGAGTTCCATAACGTTCAACAGTGAAGAATGGTTTATATGAGAAGCTGCATAGATTTAAGCTTGATAAATGATCTGTTGTCATGCATTGTGTCCCCAACTTTGGCGACACACAGCTCTACGACCAAAAACC
The DNA here is from genome assembly GCA_023053545.1 of Lepidurus packardi. Taxonomy (NCBI): domain Eukaryota; kingdom Metazoa; phylum Arthropoda; class Branchiopoda; order Notostraca; family Triopsidae; genus Lepidurus; species Lepidurus packardi. Next base: position 10,420,764 of record JAKZAN010000002.1, read on the forward strand.
AGCAGCTCCGACTATTAAAGAGCAAGAGAGAATGGAAAAGTTTGGTGCTGGATGCCAGTTATAGACCCATTTAGTCCCAAATTCAACCTCTGAATGCCTGCCTAACCCTTATTTGAGTTAGGGACGGATCTCATCCCCTCCTTTAACCCAACAACAAAAAGTGGACAGGGAGGGTAGCTTTTCGTTTTCTTTCTTTTCTTATTTTTTTCTTTTTTTTTACCGAAGCTTTTGTGTCGTAGCATGGTCAGAGGGTATCATCGTTTCCCGCTCTAATGGTTTAACGGCCCCCTAAATGTTCCACGTTCACAGCATATATACACGCAGCTGCGAATGAAGAGAGTGAAGAAAACATGAAAAAGGGATCTATTATTTGCTTTATAACATGTCAAAGCTTTCCCCTCACTTAGTTTAGCGTTACACAAAAGATCTAGACTCATTACCTTATGGTTAATGACTAAATTAAACCCTTTCGCCTTTTTGCCCCACTGTTTGCGGTGCACGTGCGATTTTAGCTATGGATCTGTTTTTTCATAATTCCAAGCGAGGCTGAAACATAAAGGGCTGATTTATATATTCGATATTAAACGCCGTAACTCAGACAAGCAAACGCTTGACAGGCGTACGCCTTTATTGCAGCTATGATTTTATGCGACTCCCTTGGGCTTGCCAGTTCGAAAAGTACGAAGGACTCGCATTCTGTAAACAGTTCGCTTAATTAAAATGGGCAAGTTTAGCTATAATCCACATGACACGAAACGTGAGCTTATGTGACGTTATCTGTCTAGACGTGGAGGCAAAAGAAGCTCTTCGGGAGTTCCCTTTTAAACCAGATCCCTTAAAACGAAGCTTATGCATGTCGATAAGAAATGGCTGTTATTTGCCCGACGCCGAATCTGAAGAATCTTACACTAACGTTCGCGTTTCAGTAACGCTCAAACCCTAAACGTAAACACATACAACCCTGACATTGAAATGACAAACGAGTTGTGGACGGAAACGGAACTGTCATTTGGGCGAGGGGGTACGAGCTTTAAAACCGCAGTAAGCTTTTCCGGCCTAATAAACTCATCCAGTTGCACGCTGAAATAACTCTCCCAGAGAGAGTATACCCAAACCAAATATTTTGTGGGTCGAGAAAGGGGTCGGAAAAGCCTTATTTAACTCGTATTTACTTGATCTTGACTGCATGCTAATCTACAAAAACAGAGTTGAGACTCATCAGACACAAGTTTCTTGCCCAAATGTGGTTTTTGATCCTGTAATTTGTCACAATCTGAACAAGGCTGTCTCTTTTGAAAAAGGGCACAAGCACCGTACGTGCTTAAAAGACTCATCAAGTACGAGTTTTATTTGTTGGGAAGGTCATATCTTGCTTGCGGGAATGACACCATCGTGGCCTGGCGATTGACAGATCTGTTACAGAACTAGATGGACAAAAGAAGTTGCGCCCTTAACTCGTAGAGGATCTGGATTCTATCTCGGCCCTAGTTGTGCTATTAAATTCCAAGGCGTAAAAAAAGAAAAAAATATATATTTAACTTTCGGACAGTACATGGAGTTACGTGAAGTTTGGTTTCCTTTATTTGACTTGTTGACCAAAGCAATCCAGTTAATTCTACATGCAGCGAGGATGTCGACAATTCGCTGGTAGGATTTTGCTTGCTTACATCAAGACAGTACAGGGATTCCAAGTTGTGCTGCGAGTTCGAAGGAGCGTACATTTGCTTAGCGAAGTTCCTAAGTAATCAAGTCCATCCGTTTTGCTGGACATGGAACTAGGAAGTGGAGTACAGTGGGCTCTCGAATGCACATCAAACCAAGCCGGTTAATGCCCAGTCCCCTCTGTTCACTTTGGACAGTGTTTTAGAGAATATTTTTTTGTAATAAGTATTAAACTTGTTTAGGCTATATGGGTCTAAATTGAGGGAAACTGAAGAGAAATTCACTTCCTTTTTTATCCTTTATTTTTCCCTTTTACAAATCAAATGTCAGTTCAGTACAGTCAATACTCCATCAATTGGAGATGTAACAATCAAGCTTTTCTAAGCAACTGCGAAGTAATTAGTTATAATTTAATTACGATTGTTTTTCGAAGTGAGCGAAGTGAGGTCAAAATGGCTGCGTTGCTGTATATACAATGAAAGCAATCGGCATGGCTGTTGGTTTATTTCCCAAAGTGAGCTAATTGAATTACTTCGCTTTTGTGTGCCATAAATTCTGAGTCTAATGGGGGAAGGTCAAGAATGAATTCTTTTTAGGGCAACTACCGAAACGAGCAACTTTTCTACGACTATAGACTTGGAGCCCTTCTCGTGAACTAGAAATGTAAATAAAGAATTAATTCCCTAGTAAACTTTTGAAGCGTACGTATCACTGACAGCAAAAAGAAACCTTAAAGTTAAAAAAAGAAATCAGGTCTGTGTGAGCTTTGAACTGAAGCCATACCCGACGCAATATCAGGAGCTAATCAATAGCAAATGAAGAGAAAAGTCGTGTTTTCTTTTATTATTATTATTATTAAGTTCGTACTGCTTAGTAGCATTTTACGGTATACTGACGGCAGACTTCAGCTGAAGTCGCGGTTGCTATAATGTCAAAACAGAAAAGGGAAAAAAATGCGAGGTTGCATCTGCGGTAGTATTCCTCAGGGAGATTTAATGAAGTAGCCGCCTGACATTGCCCACATGATTACAATAGCATTGTGTAGCCTTGTATTCCACGACAGAGCCAAAAGAGGCATACACCTATCCAAACGAAAAATGATACAGTTTGATATTGAAATATGGTGAGTACAAATAGTTGTTGCTTTGAAACCTGTAAGAAGTTACTGCAACCGGAGCGTTTCCGATTTTGCTAATCGCTATTAACCGTAAAACAATGATTAAATTTTCATTCATTTATTTTTATTTAGTTATTTTAAAAAAATGGCGGATCAACTAAGTTCGAACTGTTATCGTCGAATAACAGAATATGCACAACGCATTAATCAGTAGTGTTATATTATGCACAACAAATCAATAATCCTTTGCAGTTAAAGCCGGATGCTGATGTGCTAGTGCGACTATGCTTGTACACTTGTTATTCTCTTAAACGTAGATTACGAATGGAAGCAAAGTATTGTAATGATGAAAGAATTTTTCAGTTTATTTTCTTCTTCTTTCTGGTAGGCTGTTCACTCTTAATTTCAAGCCTCACTTGCAAATGTCGAAGATCTGCACTGAACAATACCTGCTCAAGGGATTACAATTAGAAATCATCAATACTATTAAAGTTTCTTACAGAATGTGCCCATCCAGCGTAAGATCCATACAGATTCTGGAAATGTAAGCTAATTTCGGAGTAGGCTTTACTGGTTACAGTTTTCTGCTTTTTCAGGTGGGGCAAATAGGAATTTTGGGCGATTTGGAACATATGAGTATCGACCGGAATAGCGTTTAAGTGTCCTAATGACATCAGACACACACAATCAGCAACCTAGGTCATGTTTTCTTGTTAACATCATTAAAGTGCTCAACTCTAGTTACTTTGGCACCAATGCCTGGTAATTCCATGAGCTTTGCTTTGGCTTCGTCATAGGGTACAGCCCGTAAACTTGTTAGCCACTCTCGTCCACCTTGAGCGAGAATGGCTTGGGCTGCAAGCTTGATGAATTTTGATCTATAACCAAAACTCAATTTTCTTAGTTCGCCTTCAACGGTAGGTACGCTTAAACGTTCCAAAGTAGGAACGGAGTAATAGGAAACCCCTTCGAATTCTAATAAGCGCTGTCCGTACTTAGTGCATAGTTTGTCTACCATCGAAGTAATTCTACGAAAGTGAAAATCTTTAGTGCATTATGCAATATGCTTGGCTTGATTTCTATTCGATACCTTGGAATGTTGTTGTTAGAAGAACAAATGAATGAAAACACATTTTCTACAGGATCTTGTTTTAAAATACGGATTCCAGGGAAATCTTGAGATACCTTAGCAAAGTTGCTGTCCACTTGTCCCCAGTGTTGGTACAAGCCTTGTAGCTTGATGTCCAGTTGGAAGTATTGCGTTAGAATGTCCTGATAAACTGTTATATTACTAGCCATAATAAAAGGTATCTTTATTATTTAAAGGAAAATTTTACCAGTGGTCAGCTCAGATGAAGTCAGTTTAAGAGCAGAAGGATCAAGAGTTGAAGGATCTACTACTCGGAAATGTAGGCTTTCATGAGACTGCCAAAGGAACCAAAGTTTATCACGTAATACTCCAGTCCATTTTTGTTCGGAGTTCTTCACCCACCTATCGTACAGCTACAGTAAGAAAATTTCTTTTTACGTATATTTTTTTTTTTTACCTAAAGCTCTGTCCACAGTTTAGGGTCCGATTCAAATCCAGTTCAGAAAGAGAACATGGGAAACTTGACTCCATATCAGATTGGTACTTGAACTTAAACAAAAAGAAAACAAACTTCCTATTTAAGATGAGTTACTATTGGTACCTCTGTATCTCCGCGTCAGTTGGTGGCGCTGCTGTTCCCCTCCAATGTGCAACCATGCTTTGTGTAACTATTGGCTAGGTTAGGTTAAGGCAGCGTTTCTCAAATTGTGCGCCACGGTAGGCTTGCAGGGGCGCCGCGAAAGATTCCTATAATTTCATAGATGCAACAATTATAGGCCTATGTTCTAAAGGGCGCAGTACGAGCTGGGAATATGTTCAGGGGTGGGGGGGACAGGGCACCACAAACGAAAAAGTTTGAGAACCCCTGGGTTAAGTGATTTTCTGAGAAGCATTTTTCGTTTTACGAATAGGTAACTTTATTTCAGTTTAGAAAATTCAGTAAGCTGGGCGTTTGATAGCAGCCGTTAGTTTTAAATAGATGTATAGTGCAAACTTGCATTGGAATTGTATTTTTGCCAGCTTCCCCTCACCTCTCCCTTCAAATCGGATTGGTTTATTGTGTAAAGAGATGAACGGACAGAAAGGAAGGCTGTTTGTTGGCTTATGTACTGACTTTTTACTCTTATGATGCCGAGCTGCACTTAAAAACAAATCAAGGGGTTATTTTTATTACCATATTATTCAGATTATTATTACTTAATTAATTTATTCATGCTATTTTATTTAACAGTAGTTAAGTCTTTTAAAAAAGAGATTTTATTTGAGAGTTCCATCGTATTTGAATAGCGCGCGCTACTGAAAAGGCCGGAAGAGGCGTTGCCTCGCTTCGCTCAGTCGCGTTCGTGCAGCCGAACGTGATCCATGTTGAGATAGGACCTGTTGTCTGGATATCTCTCAGGATAGATATGTTTTAAGCTAAATTTAAATATATTACTTTATACTGTGGTTACACACAACATTCCTGTTGGTCCACAAGCATTAATATAGCTTCATGTGTGAAGTTTGGGCGTGTAGACGGTTTTATTACATTTTAAACAGACCAATTTGTTCCATTTAGGCTGGACAAGTCCAAACAAGATGCCGCTGGGCTTACACTTTGACAGATTTGTGTGCTCCAGTTCAGTTATTTTATTTTCTTAGGAGAGACATCGTTAATTCTTTGTCTAGTCATGTGTTTGCTTGTTTGCAAATGAAGCTGAGTGAAAACACGGCGTGCCACGTGGGAGAGTTATCAGTAGCATTTTGGAAGATTGTCTAAAATGTAAGTAATGGCTAAATGGCTAATGGCTAAATAGAATAGAATAGATCCACAGTAAAAAAAATGAATCTAAGAGGTCCGTTCTCTTTTCGTCGCGGTAAGCCGTCATAGTAAGGTAATTATGAATACGGCTTAAAAACAGTTTAAATATCCGTGTGGCTAGCCAATGAGCAGAGATCTCTTCAACTCGATATTGGTTCCTGAGAAGGTTAGATACGTGTCGTTCTTCTACCGAATTGTCCTTTTGTCTACGGCCAATAGTGCTCTACCACGATCAGGATTGTGCTTATTGGATTGTTCAGTTTACACTGGAAGAACTTGTGCCAAATCTGTAACTGCATCGATGTCTTGGTAATATATAATTTGCCATGTGTTTATATGAATTTCAGCCCTATTGTTTTTTTGTTTTTTTTTACCGTAGTTGTTGTTGTAGTTTTACCGTAGTTGTATTTAACCTTCGTGGCTTTCTGGTTTTCGATATACAGAAAGAGGAGAAGACAAATCGACCCTTAGGATTCCTTGCTGCGTTCACGTACCACTGGATTTTCTGGTTATGATTCTGATCATGCATTACGTTTCGATTATTAACCCTTCCAACTACAGCTGTTTTACTGTAAGGCAAGGTCGACAGTTTTGTGTATTACTGTATTGTGACACTAATTTCTCCAATTTTTTGCTTTTCTTGTCATATTTATCCCTCCCAAACATTGCTCTAGCGTTGTTTCCCGAATTCGTTGGAATTTTTTCTTCTGTGATTTTTTTTCTTTGATTTTAGCTCCAGAAGTTAGAGTATATAGTTATGCAAATGCGATGTTTTGCTTCTCCCTAGAATTCCTTATTCGTATACTTTTGTTCCCAAAATGTTCCCCGTAAAATCTAGTTTCAAAAAGTGTCCTTTATATTACACTTTAAAAGTGTCCTTTATATAAGAAAGCGAAGACATAAGAAGTGTTTGGGTTCTGGCCCTCGACCCACGTCGTAGTAGAATTCGCCAGTTTCGGTTTGGCAAGCCGTTCTCTGATTCGCTACCATGGATTGACGAACCCGAACCGAAGCTGTGTATCACTGCATGTGTTTTTCTTATAAACATCAAACCGTGTCCGGATAGTTTCAAGAGAACGACTCCACAAGTTTGTTGCCTTTGAACGGATGTGCACCCTGAAGAAACCCTATAACGTCAGTTGCTCCCTAGCAAGCAATCAGTGCAGACTTGGTTTTCTCCAGCGACCTTGTGAAAGTTAGTAGTGAGTTTATAGTTAAACATTACCAAGCATGTTGAACATTAACAATCGGATTAAGCGTTATCTTCGAAAACATTAAGAATTGGATCTTCCAAAACCTGGAGTCAATTCAAGTGCGCGTTTAAAGTGTTAAGTGTGGTGTTCGGCAAAACTCTGGTCAGGCCTACGCCAGTAAACAAAAAATGTGTTGGTGTTAAGTGTGCTCTCTACTTCATCCCTGCCTTACATCATCCTTCGCCGTCGACAGAATTTGCAACTTTAATCTGCTAAGCTGATATTCTGCTACTTGGAGGTAGCTACTTACCTTCTGTGGGAACCAGGAGAACCAGAAGGAACAGGTATGCCAGGAGTTAAAGTGTTGTTGGCCGGTTAGGTCTTTTGCCGCAACTTTTAATTTCCTGGGCGGCGAAAAGTCTTTGTTGTTGCCATTCATTAGGTCTTTAATGGTAACAACGAAGCTTTTCTATGGTTAACGGGTGGTCAACGGTTTGGGGAGCCTCTACTGAAGAACGCAGCCCAGGCAGGGATGGAAGTTTCGCCCATTTGCCTGATCCTTGGGATCAGGCAATTTCTTCATGCCCCTTTCTTCAAATCCCGGTGTATTCAAGAGCGAAAAGTGCAGATGGAAGTTTCTTCTGTGGAAGTTTCGCCCATTTGCCTGATCTTCGGGATTACTTCATGCCCCTTCTTCAAATCCCAGTGTTTCCGAGAGTGAAAAGTGCCGCGATAGACCGTTCTTCGGGTTGGTCCCTTGGTGAGCTTTCTTCGCATTCAGCGGTGTTTCCAAGATTGCCTGCGAAGCCAAAGTCAACTTTTGTAAGTCGGAGTGTTCGCGAAGTCGAGGTAAAACTTAATCTTTTTCTTTCCCATGTCTTTTAAATTTTGATTCGTTTGTATACATTTCGAACTTACTTTTTTCTACTTTACGTTTCGTTGCAGGTTCTTTGGTAACGTTAATCGACTGAAGTGGGTGGAAGGTGGCGAAAGGGGGAGGACAACTGGGTTTTGCGACATACATGCGATGTACCGAACCGGAAATGCAGAAGTGAGGACGACTTGAAGAACGTCTCAAACGTGTGCAACTTGTGTTGTTGTTTTTTATTTGACCATCGGAAGTCTACAAACACAAAACTCGGCAAGTTTTCTCCTTCTCCAAAGTCCTTCTCCTTTACACACGTTTTCTGCAACTTGTGTTGTTTTTTATGTGTCACCGGAAGTCTACAGACGCAAATCAGGACAAGTTTATCCTTTTCATGCGTTTTGTGTTTTCACTCGCTTTGGGAGCCTTCCTCTGCGGATGTCTTTGTGCACACTTATTTGTAAGTTTTAAACATTTTGTTTATGAATTGATTTCGTGTGTACTGAAATTTTTCTCTTCTTTTAGTTTTCGGTGGCGAAATGAAGGGTAAGAGGATGTAATCCTGTGCCAAGAAGTCAACATCTCCTAACGAATCCGATTTGCAGTTTAAAGGTCATGGGGAGCTTCGGAGTGATGGTAGTAACACTTTAAATTTACATTTATAAGTTTTTACTACTCATTGTTTCTTTCAGGCGAGCATATAGAAGGCTGTTTGGATCGAATATTTGGATTGAAGTCGAATATGGATCACAAGATTTGGAAGCCATTTTTAAGATTACTGTGAAGGATAGCAAAGAGCGGACTTACATGCAGTTTGTATTGTTGAGCTTTCGTTTAAGTTTTAATTTTAAATTTGTTCACTTTTCTCTAAATCACGCTTTAGAATCGGTGGTGGCGGTCTTTGGCGCAGCAGTGGCGGCCTTTGGCGGGCAATTCCTTTTGAAAACATCGTTGGAGGTTTTCATTAGGGAGGTGGCTAACCTTAGACAATTGTGGCGGTCTTTGGCGGGCAATTCTTTTTGAAAACATCGTTGGAGGTTTTCATTAGGGAGGTGGCTAACCATAGACAGTTGTGGCGGTCTTTGGCGGGCAATTCCTTTTGAAAACATCGTTGGAGGTTTTCATTAGGGAGGTGGCTAACGTTAGACAGTTGTGGCGGTCTTTGGCGGGCAATTCCTTCTGAAAACTTTGTTGGAGGTTTTCATAATGGCGGTGGCTAACCTTAGACAGTTGTGGCGGTCTTGGGCGGGCAATTCCTTTTGAAAACATCGTTGGAGGTTTTCATTAGGGCGGTGGCTAACCATAGACAGTTGTGGCGGTCTTTGGCGGGCAATTCCTTTTGAAAACATCGTTGGAGGTTTTCATTAGGGAGGTGGCTAACGTTAGACAGTTGTGGCGGTCTTTGGCGGGCAATTCCTTTTGAAAACATCGTTGGAGGTTTTCATTAGGGAGGTGGCTAACCATAGACAGCAGTGGCGGTCTTTGGCGGGCAATTCCTTTTGAAAACATCGTTGGAGGTTTTCATTAGGGAGGTGGCTAACCTTAGACAGTTGTGGCGGTCTTTGGCGGGCAATTCTTTTTGAAAACATCGTTGGAGGTTTTCATTAGGGAGGTGGCTAACCTTAGACAGTTGTGGCGGTCTTTGGCGGGCAATTCCTTTTGAAAACATCGTTGGAGGTTTTCATTAGGGAGGTGGCTAACCATAGACAGTTGTGGCGGTCTTTGGCGGGCAATTCTTTTTGAAAACATCGTTGGAGGTTTTCATTAGGGAGGTGGCTAACCATAGACAGTTGTGGCGGTCTTTGGCGGGCAATTCCTTTTGAAAACATCGTTGGAGGTTTTCATTAGGGAGGTGGCTAACGTTAGACAGTTGTGGCGGTCTTTGGCGGGCAATTCCTTTTGAAAACATCGTTGGAGGTTTTCATTAGGGAGGTGGCTAACCATAGACAGCAGTGGCGGTCTTTGGCGGGCAATTCCTTCTGAAAACTTTGTTGGAGGTTTTCATAATGGCGGTGGCTAACCTTAGACAGTTGTGGCGGTCTTGGGCGGGCAATTCCTTTTGAAAACATCGTTGGAGGTTTTCATTAGGGCGGTGGCTAACCATAGACAGCAGTGGCGGTCTTTGGCGGGCAATTTCTATTGAAAGCATCGTTGGAGGTTTTCATTATGGCGGTGGCTAACCTTAGACAGCAGTGGCGGTCTTTGGCGGGCAATTCTTTTTGAAAACATCGTTGGAGGTTTTCATTAGGGAGGTGGCTAACCATAGACAGTTGTGGCGGTCTTTGGCGGGCAATTCCTTTTGAAAACATCGTTGGAGGTTTTCATTAGGGAGGTGGCTAACGTTAGACAGTTGTGGCGGTCTTTGGCGGGCAATTCCTTCTGAAAACTTTGTTGGAGGTTTTCATAATGGCGGTGGCTAACCTTAGACAGTTGTGGCGGTCTTGGGCGGGCAATTCCTTTTGAAAACATCGTTGGAGGTTTTCATTAGGGCGGTGGCTAACCATAGACAGCAGTGGCGGTCTTTGGCGGGCAATTTCTATTGAAAGCATCGTTGGAGGTTTTCATTATGGCGGTGGCTAACCTTAGACAGCAGTGGCGGTCTTTGGCGGGCAATTCTTTTTGAAAACATCGTTGGAGGTTTTCATTAGGGAGGTGGCTAACCATAGACAGTTGTGGCGGTCTTTGGCGGGCAATTCCTTTTGAAAACATCGTTGGAGGTTTTCATTAGGGAGGTGGCTAACGTTAGACAGTTGTGGCGGTCTTTGGCGGGCAATTCCTTCTGAAAACTTTGTTGGAGGTTTTCATAATGGCGGTGGCTAACCTTAGACAGTTGTGGCGGTCTTGGGCGGGCAATTCCTTTTGAAAACATCGTTGGAGGTTTTCATTAGGGCGGTGGCTAACCATAGACAGCAGTGGCGGTCTTTGGCGGGCAATTTCTATTGAAAGCATCGTTGGAGGTTTTCATTAGGGCGGTGGCTAACCATAGACAGCAGTGCAGGCGGTCTTTGGCGGGCAATTTCTATTGAAAGCATCGTTGGAGGTTTTCATTATGGCGGTGGCTAACCTTAGACAGCAGTGGCGGTCTTTGGCGGGCAATTCTTTTTGAAAACATCGTTGGAGGTTTTCATTAGGGAGGTGGCTAACCATAGACAGTTGTGGCGGTCTTTGGCGGGCAATTCCTTTTGAAAACATCGTTGGAGGTTTTCATTAGGGAGTGGCTAACCATAGACAGCAGTGGCGGTCTTTGGCGGGCAATTCCTTCTGAAAACTTTGTTGGAGGTTTCCATAATGGCGGTGGCTAACCTTAGACAGCAGTGGCGGTCTTTGGCGGGCAGTTCGAACGTTAATTATGGCGGTGGCTAACCTAATCAGTGCGATATCCGTGTTCATCCTGCGATATCAGTGTTCAGTTTTGTGGCTACTACGCCTGGAACGCTGTCAGGAGGGATTGGCTGAGTTTCAACATCAACGAGGTGAGAGACGCCAGCATTGCTCGCTGGCTGATGGCCAGGGATGCGAATCTACTGCAGGAGTTTAGTTCTTTGCCAGGACCGGAAAGGAAAGCGAAATGTAAGTTTTCTTTTGAATGCGTCTAACAATTTGATTAATTGGTCTATTTTTATCTTATTATAGTTGAAGTGATTGATCCATCGCGGTATTGCCTCGTTCCCATGATGCGAATTTGTCCGCAGCATGTCAGAGAACCGCAGAACCTCCATCGTCTAGCTTCCAGAAGGTGAATTAGTTTCACATATAAATAATTATGTAATAATGGTGAATTACAATGGAAGAGCGACAAACAGTAGATGACACAACTTTTGTTAGGCCGAAGATCTGATCAAGCAGGAAATGATTGTGATTCTCCATTTGAAATCAGCGTCCAGGATCGGACCAATTTGCTCGTCATTTTCGTAATTTTAATTTGGTCCCTTACAAGATTGTGCACTCGTCGGCCTTGTGTCACAATCCGGCGGCTTGCAAATATGTCTTCCAAATCTGCAAAGCACCCAGTGGGTTCGACGTTGTGTATTATTATAAAAAGTTTTGAGAAGAATTGCTTCATATTTTTTTGTTTTTCTTGTAAAAATATATCCCTCCAGAAACATTGTTCTAGTGCTGCCTTCTAAATCTGTTCGATTTTTTGTTCTGTGATTTTTTTTAGCTCTGAAAATTGGATTCTAATATTGTGCAAATGAGATGTTTTGCTTCCCACTGGAATTCCTTATTTGTTGTACCAAAATGTTCCCCGTAAAATTTAGTTTCCAAAAATGCCCTTTTTGTATTATTTGCAATTTTTGCAATAAAAGTGAACATTTTAAATATTCTTGCGTGATTTTTCAAAAATACCGCTAAAAAAGGAGGCGTGGTTTCCGAAATGGAAATTCCTATTCGATCCTATTGGTGGATTGGACCAAAAAGGGGGCGTGGCTCCTTTTCGAGCTGGGAAAGCGTTTTCTGGGCTTTTTTCCATAAGGATCCCTGCACGATCAAGGGGGTCCCCTTGAAAAATCGTGAAAAATTTAGAGCCTCGCCCCTTTCTCTGTTCCCAACTCCCCTGCTCGGTTTCCTATCCTCGATATTCGAGCTCATAATGCCGAAGGATCACGATTTCGAATATGGGAACAGGAATTGAACATGAACCATTTAATATTTCGCTTTTTCGACGAAATAAAGTTCCTAGACCGGGAATCGAACCGAGGACCTTGGGGTCCCCAGTCGTGCGTGTTATCAACACGGTCATAGGCTGGTATACAATAGTCGTTGGAACATCTATAAATGGAACTATGAACCGAGCCAGTGTACAGTGTGAGGGTAGCATTAATCATTTGTTCGATTTATATAAATTTGACGGTTCGCCCATAGCCATGCCTTGTATTCTCTGGAAGTTTGCATTGTATTTATTACTTTGTATTGTATTTAAAAGTGTAATAACAAAGCCTTCCTTAATTTTGGATTGTGAGTCAAAATCAAATAAATTGTTTATTTCTAATAACAAATACATTTATACAATTCAAAGACGTATGATGCGAAAAATTATCGAACATGCTTACTCTTCTTCTTTGTGTTTTTAAAGACGACAGGCGAAGTGGTCATCGTCGTCTGCTGCATTCGCAATAGGTATCGCTGTCTATTCAACTCCGGTTGACGAATTTACACTATTATATTGGGATGGGTGTACTTAGGAAAGTGCATGTTAAAGAAAAGTGACAGAATTTAGACCTTCACCGAATATTTAAATAATATCACTGGGCTAAAAATTGCTTGTATTCTGTAAGATTGTCAAAACCTAGTACGTTCTCGAGCTTAAATTCGATTCCCTCTTTATCATTTTATTCTTTAGTATTTCCCGTTCAAATGATTGGTACAAGCATTCCATAATCTTGCGTTCCAACGTATCTTCCCTCTCTCTACGCCTCATCACACGTGCAATTTATGTATTCGTACACAACTCATCTTTTGGATAGGCTAGGAGGTATCCCCCTCTGGTTACGTTGGTTTTTAGGTTTTTTACTTTAAAGGCCTCTAGTGCTTTACCTAACTTGACCGGGTTAACTTTTGCGAAAGTTCGGCTTTCGCTTCTTTTATTCTAAAAATAACCGGTCTTTCGCTATTACCCTCTGTCTGGTTATTCTTCGGATCTGATCCGGCCGACAGAAGAGAACTCGTTGCCTTTTCTTTGCCACGAACGTGCTTGTACTCGCACTCGTACTTGAGCTGGCCTTGTCTTCCTTCCCTATAGGTTTTGTTCCCTTTCCAGTTTTCTTCATAGCTAACTTATCCATTTTGAATATGACTGTCTCAAACCCGTCTCTATCCTTAACCACTCTACTTTTCCTTGACGAGTTCCCTTGCTCAGGATTATATACCTGATCCTTCCTGGGGAAAGCCTTCAAGTAAGTCTTCCTCCTACCAATCTGAATCCATGGCCTCTACTGACGAAGTCATGGATTCCGTTGCTCCCCCTGATCGAACGAGGGATTAACCACGATATAACTCCACCACAGTATATTAGGTTACCTGTTGCAAGTGCAAGGAAGCAATAATTTGGAATTCGTGCTTTCGGAAAGCTTGGGTTTATGCTAGGATCTTCCACGCAATATACGCTCAACCTTCCCGTTCAAACGGTCCGACTGGAATGTATGGAACATGCAATTTCTCGTTTTTTTCTGGGAAGTTCGGGGCCTGAATCAGGGATGGCGCTCGTGTCCAAGCTGACTTAGTTTTCTGTTAGTGTCGTCTCCATATTAGATACTCCTTTCGATTTCTTCGGTCCTCTGCCGTAACTTTAGCTTGTTGATGTGAAACAGCAATGATGTTTGATGAATGATGAAACAGCAATGATATAGCACTGGTGTTTGTTATTTTTTTTACGAAAGCCTTGCGTAAGAAAGTAAAAAAGAAATAAATTGATAATTGCCGGCAAATTTGCTTCGCTTGTTTTGTTTCTTAAAAGTGCAATTTGTCACTTGCTGTAGCAGTACCATTTCCCAAATCAGTGTTACTATTGGTACCTCCGCATCGGCTCGCGGCACTGCTGTTCCGCTCCAAAGTGCAATTAAAACTGCATTTTTTTTCTTTTCTCCCTTCTGCCGCGCAACCTGGCTGACAATTAGGGACACTATTTACCACCATTCTGTACAGAATTCGTGCCCTCAGCAATAAAATATTGCAGCATGGCTGGCACAGCAATTCTGCAGCAGTTTGCTCAAGGATCCGAAACAGCAACGTGCAGCAGTTTCCGATGGTATTCACAACCCGCACGGACTAGTTTGCAGCGGTTGCTCTCTGTTGCTTCTCTACGAAGCTAATTTGTTCTTTGCTCGGAAGGAGATTCAAATCGGACTCCTATTCCGTGCATAGGTATACCTATGCACGGAATAGGAGTCCTAGCTACGACTGGCTATATATAGCCAGTCGTAGCTAGGAAATTAGGAAATAAAACGAATTTTTACGTCTAGGGGCTTAGTGTCGCTGTTCTCATTCATGGCCGATTTTCAGCGATTGCCTTGAAGTAAACGACCAAAGATTAATTCAAAATAAATTATTACATGACACCTGTTACAGTTTTATGCACGCAATGCGCTAAAAGACCACGGAATTCTAGAAACATAAATATACAGTTAACCCACAAGATATAGGATATATTTTAGAGTACAATGATGAATAAGTCCAGCGCTTCAAATGGCTCCAGCCATTTTCTAGATAAAACAAGATCTCATATCCACGAAGCTGAAAGGACTAATGAACCTGGCTTTTATGAACTAGATATCCGTCTCGGTGCTGGAATTGGACTGCACCCATCGGCTTTTCCGCTCTTCCAAATTAATGGCAACGCTTTCGGGTTTGGGAAACGTTATGGAATGCTGTCCTGGCGGAACTACCATCAATGGTTTCACAGGAACTCGCTGGGCATTGTCCAACAGCAAGTTTGAAGCTCCTGTTAGTTTAAATGAACCTCCTCCCCGAGTACCCCGCGACAATACATCACTTTCATTCGACGCCGTGGAATGAAAAGATCTGGCATCCCATAATCCGTTCCATTCTTCGTCTTCGAACCTGCGAACTTGGCTTTGTCCGTTGGTTCTATCATCTAGATCACAATTGATCAACTTTCTATCTCTTATCTTCAGGGACGCCGGATAATCTCTTGTTTTTCTGGACGCATTTGCATTGACTTTATTAGCGGCTGCAACTTTGGATTTACTGGCCTCCACTTCATTTTCGTGAAAGACAATCAAATCATCTGCTGATATGGCACTGCTCTTGACAGGTTCGGGACCCTTGATGTTAGTACACTGGCAACCGCTGGCATACAGTTTTTCGCCAATAAAAGAAGGATATGTCTGGGTGCCCTGATGAACGATGCGGAGACCCTGTTGGAGTTGTGGCATGGATTTCGAGGATTTCAAAGGCACAGGATTGTTGCCATAGGAGTTTTCAGTGCCTTTGCAGGAACAGGTAGGAACATAGCCATTAGTTGTTAAGTTTGGGACTTCATCCACACGTCGCTCTTTTTCGCGCTCTTCTAGAACTTTGGCCATGATCGCAGCAGAGACCATTTCTTCATGACTTTCTTGAAGTTCATTTGAGTTCAGGGAATAGATCATGGAAGTAGGAGGGAAGGCGGATATAGGCACACGGATTGTTTTAGGCTCAGGACGTGGGGACGGTGCTTTTGCCTTCAAATGAGGCTTCACGCTAGTCTGAATATCATCTGGAAGCTAAAGAGAAAATGCACATATTTACAGCGTGAAACTCCTGCTCCTTTCCCTTAACTTTACCATATCCAATCGATGGGCAACAAAATTAGACGGCTTGCATTGCAACAAGCGAATGGCCACAGCCATATCCTCTTTATAGCGACCCTACGATAGTTTTTAATTACAATCAATAAGTAGATGAAGAAGATTGATAAATTTACGTTCTCTTGCTCGAGCTTAGCCAGCAAATCTCTCTGTTGCATTAATTCAACGTTGAGGACAGTTACATCTTGCAATAATGCAGACTTTTCAGTTTCATACTTGTCCACAATCTTTAGTAACTTGTCTTCCAAGCCTTGATTGACTCGCAATAACTTACGATGAGCTTCCACCAACCTTTAAAACAAAAAAAAAAGAAAAGAACTAGATGCTCGGATGAGTTTTTCTTAAGAAACA
Organism: Lepidurus packardi; assembly: GCA_023053545.1. Taxonomy (NCBI): domain Eukaryota; kingdom Metazoa; phylum Arthropoda; class Branchiopoda; order Notostraca; family Triopsidae; genus Lepidurus; species Lepidurus packardi. The sequence continues at coordinate 10,437,149 of JAKZAN010000002.1, forward strand.
CAGAATTATTACCGCTCATATTTATCTTGTAAGAAGAACATTTCTTGTCGCAGTGCAGCTGACTGCCCGTTAGGAAACTTCTGAGCTTCTGACCATGCGTTGGTTTCCATTGCCATAATATGTTGGTCTCTTTCCCTTAACTGCTCCTTTAATTGCTCAATTTCGCGATGCAGATGTAGTACGTTCGACACTGAAGAACAGCTTGCAGGACACTCATATCCCTTAAAAAAGAATGTAGAATATTAACATAGTAAGGATTGTACCAGTTGATTCAACACGAACAAACGGAATGAGCACGGTCCAAGTTGCACGAAGCGAAAAAGAAAGAAAACAATTACGTTACAACTTATTCGAGCCTGTCAACCACTGAATCCAAAGATTGTACACAGGAAGAAACTAAAATGCTAACCGAGATGTGTGTACATCCCTCCAGGTCACTCCATATTCTAAAATGATTTCTTTGAGGACGAGTCTTTGGGGTGGTGCAGGCACAGCAAGAGGGAGTTTATTTCTGTATTGATTGAGGCTTCAGCCAGCCAGGCTAAAGGAAAGGGGGGGGGGGGGGGGGGTTAGGGAACCTCGAGTGCTGAAGTCAAAGGCAACCAGCTTCTTTTGTGCTGTATCTAAAAGGCGTTTTGGCCGGAGAAGGGGAGAACTATGCAAGGTGACTCGGGCTCATTCGGTGGCAAAGTACTAAAGTCATAAAAATCTGACTTTGGCAGTTAACGTGGCATAGAACATGATTCATTTGCAAAAGGGAGCCAAGATGAAGGACATTTTTCTCGCCGACGTCATTCCAGACAAAAAAGGCCAATAAAAAGAAAAGGCAATCAAGTGGAGGCTTGTAGTTTTGGCAGTAGAAATGAATAAGCACTAATAGCTTTTCAGGTTGTTTAGTGTAGAGTTGCGTCTCATAGGGAAAAGCATTTTAGTTTACGCAGCATATATAGAAACAGGAAGACAAAGAGCCGGAAAGACGCAGGATTTGAATTATTTATAACACAGGGAAAGGATTTGGTGATAAGGATTGCCTTCAACTCACGCGGTACGGGGAAAAAATAAACGTTCTATTCGACTATTGCGCACTCCTGGGATTTATCCCCTATTAAGTTAAGACTATGCTTGGTGCTTTGCAGTTTAGGGAGTTCCTCTTTATTTACATTGTCATTCGCATTGGTCGTTACTTAATTTGGGGAGCGTTCCCAGGGTTATTGCCAGGGTCTGTTGGAAAATAGTACACATGACACCAGAGCACAGTTTAATAAGAAGTGGATAAAGCAATGCTTACGGGAGATGATTGGGATGAAGTGGCTCCCACATTTTTGAAACTCCAGTTGCCATTGGCCATTCCAATAATTGTACGTATAATATAGGTTCTCCTTTCAATACAGATTTTGAACCACCTGTAGTAAAACATTTTTAAAACACAAAATAAAATTGCAAAGTAAAAAAGATAAAATAAAAGCACTGAAATGTGCATGTTCAGTAGATGAACAAAAACAACACATACCTGCTTGTTTAAATATCAGTTGCTAAAATACAGCTGCTACAGCTATTGCTAATTAAGACTTCGGTAATCTCAGGAAAATACAAGAGAGTTTAACGAATAAACTCAAAGAAACTCGTATCCACGTCTACTTTGTTGACACGACTACTATGACGTCAAAGAGAAGTAGGTGACTGCCAGCGTGCTGCGCGGCAGAACTCCGAAGCTCACGGTTTTCTAACAATTTGAAACAACAATCTTTGTACAGTATTACGTACAGTACTTACATGTCAGATTCAAGGAAATTTAATTGGAATACAGTACATATTTATTTCAAACATCGGCAAAATATCCTCAACCCCTTATACAGTACACACACGCAAAGTTTGACAAGAAACTGCGCTCAAGAATATCTAAAGTTGTCGTTAATTAGCCTATATCCCATTCTATGGAATTAAAAAGAAAGAATGAACATTTCAATCAAATTCTCATGACTTGCAAGGTTAATTAGACCCAAAAAAAGCTATTGTACAAAAGCTATAAGCTTACGAGACCATGTTGTTTCCCTTACGGGCTACAGCAAGTTAGACAAATCAAGCCAAACCTTGGAAACTAATAAGGCTTTTCAGAAGGGTTTTTATAAAAACAGAGGTAATAAATTGGGTCCATCTTATAAGTCTAGGAATGAACAAAAACCGATAAACTGACGGTGGTTGATTTGGTTTCTTTGCGTCTCCAGCAATTGTGTCTCTATAACTACATTTTCTCCTAGTCAAACTTTCACAGAGTCGAAAAGATTTGCCCTTGAAAATTTTGCCGCACAGAAAACTTGGATGGGTCAGTCTTGTTTATGGAAACCGTACACACTTCATGGCCCAAATCATACAATGCAGTCCAGAAAGGAAGAAACTGACCATTCCTTTTAATTCAGAAGAAACTTTTGCACTTGACAAGCATTTTTTTTTTACTTTTTCGTTACAGCAACACCCAAGGCAGAAAAGATGTCGTAGAAGTTTATAATGCTCCTTTTCTGTATCCTCCCTCCAACTTATCCGCTTCAAACAATTGAGCAGGTTTGGCAAGCAAAAGGCCCCATCAAGAAATTTGCTTGCATCATGACAGAGAGGGGGTGGGCGAGAGGGAGAAATAGGGGAGGAGCCGGAGAGAGAAACTGAAGCGCAATTATTCTGATTAATGAAGCCTGGAAACTAACAAACTGGTCGAACGCAAACAATTTTCCTTTACACGAGGCCCAAGAAGTCCGCTTACAAAAATTATGGGAGTGCTTAGAAGGGCAGCCAATTTGGTTCTGGTAGAGACAATTTTGAAGACCAGCGAAATACTTGGCGGCACTGTGGAATATTAGTTCGCAAATTCACTTGTTGATCGCAATGGCACGGCACAAACGTAGGAAAGAATACGAAGGAAAGAGAAGAAAAGCCCCATTCGAACCCACTGCACTTCTGCTTCCACTTAAAATCCGTTTCTAATTTTGCATTCACGTAAAAAATTCCATTGTGTGACCTCTTTGCTTACGACGGACATGAACAAAACCCTTCATCGCCGACTTAACTCTTGCCGGATTACTGGAAATCATCAGATAAATCAATAACTGTGGTCAATAAGATGAAAATTGTTACCTTCAATTATTTCCTGCTTGCACCTATTCAATTCCTTTTTCATTTCTGTTAAAATTTCTTGCTTGAACGCTTCCAAATCCATACCAAACTCCCCAGAACTGGTGCCGCCATTAACTCGAGGAGTGCTTTCATCGGAATTGGAACCCAACCGCCGACGTCCATGCTTGGGCGACTCAGGACCAGTGTTCGTAGTAGCTGGATTGGCACTGCCATTTGAAAAACGATTGCTGACACCGCTTACATTCAAGGATCCTACAGAAGCCTTTTTCTCTGCGCTTTTATCCTGCTCAAAACAAGCCCAAATGCCAATAAATGAGTTAATTTATTATTTGAAACTTTACCAAAAAAAAAAAAAATATATACCTGCTCAGGTTTTGAGTTGGATTTCTGATCGGGGTTTCTGTCGGCTATAGCCCTGCGTCTAGCCAAAGTTTTGGACATTTCATCCATCATACTGGCCACAGGCGCTCTCTCAGTCGGACCTCGTCCAATCGTGCCATACGTGCTGCTATTTGAGCTACTGCTAGCACTGCTGCTGCTGCTTTCTCCCGACTATTGAAAAATAAAAAGATAGATTGATTTTGAAGATTCACAGGGAATTTTTTGTTACCCTGTTTTTAAGCTTCGCATGCTTTAACGCGTGGACAAGACTACCGGGATCTGGCACATCTGCACTGCCTGCACGTACCAAACTTGGCAAAGGAGGTGGTGGCGGGGGTGGTCCGCCCCCTCCCATCATAGGGGTTCCGCCTCCTCCCATCATAGGGGGTCCGCCCCCACCCATCATAGGGGGTCCGCCCCCACCCATCATAGGGGGTGGAGGTGGTCCACTAGTCATCATGGGAGGCGGGGCAGGAGCCGCATTGCCCATCATGGGTGGTGCTGGTGGTGGGGGAGGAGCTTGTGAAACCATAACGGGCACCATGGGGGGCGGGGCGGGCGGCTGGGGAGCAGGTGGGGCGGAGGAAGTGCGATGGTGACCAGCTTGGGCATTTTGTTGTGGAAGAGGAGGAGCGGCGGGGCCGCCCAAGCCTTGCGGCGGAAGTGTCGGACTGGATGTCGAGTGGTTCAAAGCTGAAAGTCCCATACAGAAGTATTAGTTGGAGCATTTTTTATGACCGAATGCTATGTTTCAAAAGTTGCAGAAAATCCGCAACTTCATTACACTCAGCGGATAATTCGCGCATAATTCAGAACAACTTTTGCTAAGCTCGGTACATAGTATGAGAATACTTTCCAACAGTAAAGTTGAACATATTAATAATTAGTGCTGAAAAACTAGGTTTCCTTTCTCCAATAATGAATCAATAATAATAGTCATAATATATTAGCAATATACAAATTATGTTGTCTTAAGTAGTTGATGCTTTTGGTCAAAAGATGGCACTGATATCATACCCCTATATCCATTAGGTTCTCCGGTTTAAGCACCCGGAGCTCAAAATGGCACTTTATGAGCCATATTGTTGCAAAACGTTCTCCGGAAAAATGACAAACGGGTATCACTCGAATTGACAACTGGTTGTTGGATTGGAAATGAATTAGGTTAGGTTAGCTTACGATTCACATCCACTTTCGTTGATGAGAACCCTTAAAACGTGTACTTTCTTTCACGAGTATATCATGGGAATGCAGCAACTTCAAACAAAAGTTGAATAAATCACGAAAATTTTAAATACATCATATATTTAAATCTTGTGACGCAGCCTCTGAAGATATTTTTTATTAAGATATTTAAAAAAATCAATTATATAGTTCAATTTCTTTTAAATTTATGTTTCAAGCTGCTGCATTCTCATGATACAGGGATATGACATCAGTGCCATCTGTTGACAAACATATCAACTACTTCCAATACACCGTGGACTTCATACGTCTTCCTTTAAGAAGCATGAGTTAGGTCAATAATCAGGTCATAGTTAACCTTGACTTGCCCAAGGTTTGTTACACGGCTCGCTACGACGGCTATAAGAATCGTACGACAAACAACCGAAACACTTTGGAACTCCACGGTAATTAGGCAATCAATTGTTAAAACCAAGAAGAGTCAGTCATTAAGCTTACTTTGTTGCTGCTGCTGCTGCGATAACCGTCGTTCCTGCATAAGACTGGCGTCTTCTCTGGTCATCGTTCTATATAGAACGAAACTCATCAAACTCATTTCCTTTAACACAAAAGTCTGGTAAATTTACCGATACCCCATATCTTCATCATATGCGGAGCCTATCGTTTGATAGACGGGTTGTGAAGTCGTCGTTTGTTGGGTCGGAGCTTGCGGTGGCATGATTTGCATATTTTGCACATATACAGGCTGTGATTGCGGTTGTTGTTGGAGTTGTATCCCGGTCGGTATGGGTGGAGCTGGGCGTGGAGCAGGGTTTGACATGACCTAAACGCAGAATTTACGAAACCAACATAAGAACTCTTGACTTAAATAAAAAAAAGTCTCGTAATGGAGAAATAACATTTTTATTCTTTTATTTTTTACCTCCAACGCTTTCATCATAGAATTCGCAAAAAAATCCGCATCATCCTTGGAAGAGAAATTGAGACCATACACTTGTTTGCTGTCTCGCCACTGATGGAACGTGGGCGTGGCCTGATTATACTTAAGCCCTTTCAATAAGGCGCAGTTAATGACCACCTGAAAGGCAAAGTATCCTTGACATTAGTGCATGATCCCGCCTTAATTAGGCCTCCTGAAAACCACAACATGGGGATCTCCATTACGGCAATTATCAAGTATATACCTCGTGGTCGTTGAGCTTCCGTCCGACGACTCGAAATGTGTTGTTCATGGTATGGTGGTAAATGTGAACTTTAGAGACCCCGGCCGCCGTACCGCTCGGTACCCATTTTTTGTTTCCGTCATCGTAGACCATTACTGATGCACGGGCGGAAGCAATGCTCACTTCACTAGAAGCAAAACCAAATTTTTTAAAAAACTTTATTTTTGTATCCAATTAAAAGCTTTTTCTGACATGCTAATCTCTTTTTCAATTCTTGTCGCTGGCTAAGTTGCTAAGACTCAAGTTTGTTGGTCAGCTCAACAAAACCCCAGCCAACTCATGGCAGATAGAAAACGGCTTCACTAACCAACTTGGGAAGCTCTACTAACGCGTTCTCGTTATTTTAATTAAAAGTGATAACTTCACTTCATTTTTCTTTTATCTAGAGGTCTAAGTATCTAAGGCCGTGTGTATATGTATATAATTGCATTTGTTTGCCCTCCTGTCTGGCATTAAAAAGCCCAATCACGCGAACAAAAAAATTAAAGACGCAGGCCACTGAACAATCTAGCAACTCCTGGAAAACGCCCTTTATATTTTTTCCCTTCTCAACAAAACCTTCACAAGCACGCAAAAAAGTGAATCGTCCCTTCTTTTCACAGCCTTTTGTTCTGGCAATACTTTGTCTAAAAAGCTAACAAAGAAAACCCACGCCTGACAAATTAAAATTGCGAATCTGGCGCGCCAAAGTTCCCTAGATTTTGAAGCCAAAAGACAACAAAAAACAGGAAATCGATATTTAACATGCTAAGAAAATAGGACCATATCTCTTCAAAGTTTGTGCCTGCTCTTAGTTCTCGCTCATGTATCACAACGACACGCCCACGCAGCTTTTCGCAACTCCGCCTTCCTATTCGTCGTGGATCAATATATCCCCACGCGTAGCTATGTATTCAGGGGACTCCTGCATGTTGTCGTTTGGTGTACTTTGGTACACGCATCCGACTCTCTAGCTCCTACCTCTTCTTCTCTCTCTCTTTTGTGCGTTTGTATTCAAATGGCAAGGGAATGGGGGGAATAAAGTTATGTTCGCTCCCCTAACCAAGACTTTTGCATGCAGGTAAACTTACCACTGCGAAACATATCTGGAGGATTAAACCTGGCATTTCTTTCAATGAAACCTAATCCCACATCCAAAATGTTTACGCAAGTTTGAACTTGTATGTAAAAGAAATGAGTTGAAGCGTAACATTCTTGTATCAAGACATATGTTACTGGGTTTAGGAACGGCACTACAATTACATCTGTTTACTGTCATGGCGGACAGATGACTACCCCGAAAAACGTTCGATTTTCGAGCATACCGCAGACACGCATGGACAGTCTGAATATTTTTAAAGAAAATGTCTTTGCGGATTGAAAGGCAACCAATCACCGTGATACCAAGGACAGCCTTAAAAACCACTCTATCTGTGAGTTACGACGTTAATTGCACCTGACCCGTGACTTTTAGAGTTGCTTTTTCCTTTCAAGATAAAGAGAGATACACAACATAAGAATACTTCTCGAGGCCCTACAGAAGCTAAACCTTTGATGTCAAGCCACTTTTCAAAAGACAATTCGTGCCTTTTGACGCTACTTGCTGGCAATTATCCCCATCTTTCCACACAAGGGAGCGTTCAGGTTTCCCAAAAAAGTATGTTTTGGGTTGGGTACGTTACCTAATGTGGATCAAATCGTCAGGCATGATTAGGAGTCCTTTTCGAGTTAATCGTCAGTGTGAAGGTCCTTTACATGCTAGAATCCAACCAGCACATGGGTATTCAAACTCTACGTGCAACCATGCACCACGCAACACTTTCCACACTATCACCCAGGAGATCGAGGGGATAAAAAGAAACTAAAAAAAGCTACCGACGTTGCTCTTTACCAAATTCCAAGTTGGGATTGATTAGGACATCCCTTGTCAAAGAGGATTGGAAGACCTGAACCAAAAATAGAACTAAAAAAATTTGACCGAGACCCAAGACCAATTTCTGAAAGTAAACTGGCGTGGCTTCTCCTTAAGTGATTGTCAAAGATATATTGCATGGTTCCACCGTCGACGTCGACGTACTTGGTCGGCAGCAGAAGCGCACGCCGCCAGTCGCAGCTCGATAAGCAAGATTTTTCAGACCCGCACAGCAGATAGAACCAATTCACTAGTCAAAAGAACAAAATCTAACGCTACTAATAGCGTTGATTAGAATAAATACAAATTAAATTAGCAATCTAGTCCACAATGGAAAATACTTCCCACATCCCCACCCTCCTCCATTGTTAAACCCTTTTTATTTCCTTGTTCTAGGTCAGAAGAAACAACAATGAAATTCTCCCCCTCCCCTCCACGTAGCCAGGCGATAACTGAACGAAAAAAAAATCAGATAAAATGTACATTTATTTAATACAGTTTCCAGAAAAATGTAAACAGTCTAATAATAATAATTTAATGTCTAATAATAAGATATCTAAAAAATAAAAAAGTAATTGCATGACTTTACTTAGATACTTTGCCTTCGTGGGAGGAATCAATTTTTTGTTCTTTTTAATTTTTGTTCTTATTTTATTTATATTTTTTTTGTCTTTTTGCAATTAGATAAACTTTGGAGAAAATCCGGGCCGCTTCGTGCGGATTCCACCTTTTGTCGGGATTACCAGCAGCTCAATAGCTTCAAAACCGACAACAGCGCAAATTTGAGGTTCATAAAAACGGATTCAAAGATTTCTTTTGTTCTTCCTCTGTCGAATGTCCTGTTCGACTTCATTTTATGCATTGGAAGACTTCGCCCGTCGTATTTTATGGGTTTTTTTCACAAGCGACCCATTACTAATGCCAACTTCGGTGAGTTTTTCTCTCTCGATCGAAACGCAAGAGCATGGTTGGTCGACCTTTTTTGTATTATTTTTTTTCCCTGTGAAAAGCGAACAATCCTTCCGTACAGCTTAGTTTTTGTTTAGGTGAGAAATGTCTTTGAGTTAGATTTTTTTTATGTTGCACCGTTGAAGCTAGTTTCCTGTACATTTTTTTTAAACAAAATAGTCCTACATGGAGAAAACGTCAACGTGTCGACAACGAAGCTATCCTAAACTGCTACTCTTGTGTGCTCTGTCTACTGTAAACCTGAGTTAATGTAAGTATAGTTCAGAATTGTCTCCCATGGTGTTATGTTTCCAACGCCCTTCTCTGATTCCCTTTCATACGTAATCATAGTTTCGCCATGGACTTTATCAACAGAGCGATAAGACCCAAACACCCACAGCGTTATACAATGATGTAAACTTAATCAAAAGTTTAGCAGGGAAATAGAAGAGGAGTTCGATTTCAAGATAAGAACTTAACACCCTGTAGAAAATTTTACCAATTCCCTGACTGTATTTCCTGGAGGGGTGCGAGCCTCTTCAATGGTGAGACAGTTCTTTCCTTAAAAATGCGCGAGCTGTCGTTACTCTAATTTAGCTTTTGACAGTCATCAACCTCATTAGTATGTCGACGAGTGCCATTCGCCATTAGCTCATAAAAAGTTAGACTGTGGCACCATTGGGGATAAAGGATGTTTCCACACTACATAAAAGCCGCCCAAGGTTGCATTTTTAGAACACTTTAAAGCTTTTCCACACTGTGGCTTTTCCTCATTATGAGTGAAAGAAATCCACATAAACAACAAAAGCGCAGTTTAACACCACTTCGTAGATACTGTCTAGACCTAGGTTCATACCATATAACTGATTCAATTAAAAGAAGAGAAACTGTTAAATTAAAAGAAGAGAAATACATAAGACTTTCTTAAGGAAAAATATTTGAATGCAATGAAAAGCGGAAGTTGCATTGTTCCCTCCATTGTTTATCTAGTTTTATCGCCTCTTACCAAGGAAATATCGGAAAGTAAAGTTTCCTGCTACCAAAAATCCGTTTCTTTTGACTCTTTTTTTAAGCTTCCGTACTAGTTTTTGCCTTATTTGCATACAATTAACATGACAATTCCACTCCAGGGTAGACTGCAAGAATCACGCAACATGACAACGGAGGAGGGGTCATTTTCATTCGACGCATATTATATAACAAAAGAAATCCTGCGATTCTCAAGAAATACAATGCTAACCATTCACTCTTGCTGGCTAATTTGTCACCTAATATGCAAAAACTGTGTTATTACTTTATTTGAGAGAAGTACGTTATTGGAGAGAAGGAGACGAGCGAACACGCTAAAGGTGCGTATTGACAACTATCAATTATTTGTACAGTGTGTAAGGACAGGAGGGAAGCTTTTTTCGTCTTATTTGTTTAGTAACGAAGAGGAAGTCGCCATAAATAGTTCAGGCTTATCGTCAATGCATGTAGGGCGTAGCAAGGCAAGTCTTTTATATTCCCAATCGTGGTTTTCTTTTCAATCCTCGCAAAGACCTTCACACTACTGCTGGCCATGGTAAGTCCATAACGGGGATAGCACACGATATGTGCGAAACAAACAAAGTAACACTTATGAGGTCAAATGATTTAAACAAATTTAAATTTGATTTTTTTTTTCATTCCTAGCCTACGAAACGTAGGATTATATGAAACGTAGACTATACGAAACGTTTTCCCCTTGCATTCTTTTAATTAAGGCAGAAACAGATGAATGGTAGAATTATCGATTAGTGAATCACCCCCAGTTGACTCTTTCATGAGAATGTTACACACAGTTACGGTTGTAGGCCAGTTCGGAAGATTAACGAGATCGAACCGGGCTTGGGCAGGGCTGAAACGTGGCGAATGACTGATAAATTGCTACGCAAAAGACGAAATAACTGTGCAAGTCTTCAAGCAATCTTGGCTTAAAAGCCAGAATGAGAACGACAAAAAATCAAGATCAAGCCAGGAAGTGGGGGCGGGTAGAAATTCAGATTTCGAAACATTTCCTTCATTAAGCAACCGATAATAAGGTCAGTTCGTAAATTTCAGAAGGAAAACGAGTGAGAAATGTGCTTTACCTGCTCATGGTTAGGAGATAGAGGCTTCCTTCACGCGTTTCAATTTAATTCACATACACAAGCAAGAAACTACCGATCTGGTAGTCAGCTAATGATATCAGGCCACACTAACTCGGTGGGTAAAAGTAAAACTGCGACAAAACGGTTAAATCACCACTGCATAAACCTCCAAGGCAAATTGCGTCTGCTGGCCAGTGTGCGATCCTGTATGAATGATTCTTTTGGAGGGATAAGGCGATATCAAACGTTTTCAACAACTAGACTTCCTGTGTCGATAAAAATAAAAGAATGATTAAAACAATGCTTAATGACCCAAAACTTCTACTGCTCCAGGTGTTAAGTTCATGCTTGTGCAGTCTGCCAAAGCGGAGAGTAGATCCCCTCTGACTCACCAACATTGAGTAGCACAGTTGTCAGTATACTATTCTTTATGTTCATGCTTTAGGTTTTGCGATGCTACTTATAGCATTTAAAGCTAAGTAGATGAACTATATCCAGACAACACAGAAAATTTGAGCACAACTAAAACTTATATATAATTATGAAGGGAACTTACGCTAGACAATAGATAATCACAAGCTTGGGAACTTTCACTTTCGTTGTTTTCTTTTCACTGATCCAAACTTCTGTTTCTTGGGCCCCCACAGCAACAGCACCGACAGCTGAGACAGCCACTCCCAAAACGGAACATCCCCGTTCGCGTTCCTGGCCCTTGGCCATTTTGACTACTAGCGCCAACGATTCCGGAATAAAGTATAAACAAATCCGTCCGAAAAGTGTCGTCGAGGAAAACCGACAATAAAATTAACAAAATCTATCGCTATGGATCATACAGGGAAAATCTATAAGCTTTCCCGATGCCTATTTACGCAGTATAGTGATGTAAAAGCTTTAAGAGCTTTTAACAAAGTAAGAATTCGTCGTTTTTAAAAATTTTAAGTTATCACAAACACGTTTACCTTTTATGTTCGAAATAGCTAACACAGTTCCCCTTTTACTTAGGAGCTTTGCGAACTGGCAGAAGGGAGGATGGGAGAAACAAAAGATGCTATACTAAAGGCCTTTGAGGAGCATTTACAGGAAAAAAGCGTTTCCTGTTCAGATTTATTTACGCCATGTACGTTTTACAATGAGAGAAATAAAGAACATTTTAATCCGCTTACTTGCTTTTTTATGTAGTGGCAAACATTTTGTCCGCAAGCTCGTTTATAAAGAGGCTATTGGCAGAAACACCGTTTCTTCTCGGGTTTTGCCTAGAAAAGTTGGAGGCGTGGCAAGAATTGGCCGATCCTCAGCAACTCATTAGAGTAAATCATTAAAGAGACAGGAAAAGGAAAGTTAAAATACTCATTTTGTATAGGTTATGCTACAAATGGCGCAAACTCCGACACCTGACCAATCTCTTTACCCCAAAGCTAAAAGGCGGCTATATGAGCTAATGGGCTGTGATACGTTTCCGCCGGACGCGTCGTTTCTATCGGGCACAGTCTATCATTTAATCAACTCCCACTTGAATCTGTTTGAAATTTCATTGGTGGAAGACTGTGAGTTTCGCCAAGTCTGTCTCAGCCACGGGCTTCTGACTGTGTTATCAAGAAAACCTCCTGATTGCTTCCAAGTTCAGTTGCAAGAACTGCTCCCAATCCTCATCTCACTGTGCCAGCGAAACAGGAGCCATTTTCATTTTTTTCACAAAATGAAAGCCCTCGATTTATGGTTAACGAACTGGAAACAAATCCGAGCAGAAAGCAAGTTGGCTGAACTGTCCCTGCCAGATGGTCCCGTATTTATTATTTTGAATTCCAATTGGGAATCGCCGATCTCCGGCGTCACTGAATTGGTCAAGACCTGCATGGTGCTTCTCCTTGATTGTCAGACTGAAGCTGCAGGCTCAAAACTTCTCGACATAGTGCTTAACTCGCTTAGCTGGCGTCTTAAATCAAAATATTTAACCCTATCGGTAATCATTCCTTATCTTTCCAAACAACAAGTAAGGCGTCTTTGTTTTAAATTACTTTAAAAAAACTAAGCAATTAACAGTATTACAAATGCTACAGATCTTGGTTAACTGCCTCGAAATCATGGACGGACTATTGCAAAGCCTGCCAGTAAACCATTTAGCATCAACGGGATTTGATGCTTACAAAGTGCTCCTAAATCACCTTTCGTATGAAGAATTTACTAACTGTGCCAAAGATTCGTTCATGAAAGGCCTGTCCCTCGATCACTCGTAATTGTTTCCCAATTTTCTATCGCACTATAAAACAGGAATTTTCTACTTTAGCGTTGCCTTGGAGAATTGTCATCACTTATGGCTGCCTTACACGTTAAGTAGATACCCTAGCATGTGGACATGGTTAATGGATACACTACAAACGCCCAAAACGTTACCTGATCATCTGTCGCTCATTACGTGTCTCAAAGTAGGGCGAATGAAGGGGCTCGTAACAGATGAGACGCGTCTGTGGGCTTTAGTTCGTCCCGCTTTACAACACACTGATGACCAAATACGAGCAGTAGCTTTTCACTGCCTAGCTTTCACTAAAAAAAAGTCACAACCTTTGACACCCGAGGAACGTACCCTCACTCTTCATTTTCTCGCTTTCAATCTCAACGTGGACAGCCCTTCCTTCCGGCAAAGTGTCATGTCATCCCTCAAAAATTTAGTCTTGCGAGTCTTCGAAACTGCCTTATCTCAGCTCAAATCCTTCGATTCACCCATTCTCAACGAGGCGATCATGTACGTTGAGCAATTACACACCATATTCCATGCGAGTCTAAGACCTGGGGCGAACTACCAGCGTAAATTTATCTCCCTAGAGGGCTTACAATTACTTTTCCAGTTTGTCTACGATCCGTATATAGTTTCGTTGAGCAAAGGCTGCACGCTTGCCAAGCGCGAGCAGTTACGGCACGTGGCTAATGCTAAGGGCCTCTGGGACTTCAACAATGAAAACCAGTTGCCGGCCTGGCTGGTTTGTTTGAAAGATGACGTCACCGATATTCGAAAGAAAGCTACGAAACTGGTCTCTACTTATTTTCGCCCGAGCCTCACGTACGTGGAGTCGATTTTCAAAAAAGGATGGATACTGTGTGATAGTCCTAAGCTCCAGGAGTTCGAATCCGGTGCCTTATTGCTACACATAGCATTCGTTTGGGCCGGGCAGCCCAAAGCCTTCTCCGATTTTGAATCTAAAACGGAAAAATATACGTGGCTCGAAGCTTTGCAGTTCCATACTTTATTTACGAGGAAGCTTATTGATCAACTAGCAGCTGAATTTGCGCTCTTGAAGACCAATTTTCTGCAAGCCGCCAGCTTAGCTCCCTTACACGGCTTTCTAATTGCCATTCGTTACCATTACGAGCTCAACGACTCTACCCTTTGCCCGGATCAACAAGAGCAAGAATATCTAATCGAGTTGCTGGATTTGTGTGGGAACATTGTGCGATATACATTGGACTGTTTGTCGTGTAAAAGCGATGACAAGAAAGGTTCTAAATCGTTTCGTTTTACTTACAAATTTTTTCGTATTTGTTCAATAACGAAACTATTGATCACAACAACGACTGTGTATATCGACCAATGACTGCTTTTACTTCGTTTTGACCAATCGTGTAATTGCTAGCCTACTACTACGCTTAGGGAGATTCCTTCAAAACTCCCCCAGTCAATTAAATGAACAAGTTATTTAATTGAATGACCTGCTCCTTTAAATTGACCGTGGAATTTAGAAGGGATATATCGTGTAGAGTTTTTTAGAGGTCTTTTTTTTAGAGTGTAAAACTTTACTTAAGCGTAGAAGTAGGCTTCAGATGGGAAGTAGACACAAGGACTCCGGACCCCAACAGAAGCACGCCTAACATAACCTAATCTAACCGAAGTCCTTTAGTCGAGCCGTGCTTGTGTTACGTTGCCGCAAATGACAGTACTGGTCAAAACCACGGAAAAGCAATCTCATTGGTCAATTTGCAAAGTACATGTAGCGATCAGTAGTTTCATTACTATTAATCCATAATCTGATTTCACTTGTTGTTTTCTAGATATCGCGCCATCTTTTGAAGCTATCGGCGATTCCGTAGATGAGATAATTAGGCAGTCAACTAAAGAATCTTTGCCGCAAAGGGTTTCCATTAGCGCCCAACAACAACTGGTCCAATCTTGCGCTTGGTTGACTTTGAAAGTAAAATGCAACAATTTTGTACTTTTTATTATGTCTAGCCGAAACTCTTTTCCAGTCATAAGCTTTCAGCATTTATTTGTGTTTTTCTTTCTTGAAGGAAGCGTCTTTCTTGGTGGCTCGTTTGGGATGCATTCTGGTGAACAGCCCGTCGAGTTTGGAAACGACAAAACAAAGCTTGAAACTCTTGGCGGAAATTCTGGTTCGGTGTCGACACAAGGGTGTTATTGAGACAGCCGGGGAAGCTTGCTTCGCATTATGCCAAGTTGTGCTTAGCGTCCCGCAGGACGAATTGCGACAAATTCCCATGGATCTTTTGCGCGATGTTTTGCAGAGATTGCAGGAACAAGAATCCGGAGCTTCCATCACCAGACGCTCTGCTGGCTTGTCTTTTTTGGTTGTCAAAATCGTGAGCAGCGAACCTAAAAAACGACAGGTAGGTTTAACATACTTTTCATTAATATCACATATGATCTTAACATTACATTAAATTAATTACGAATTAATTAATTAGTTAAATTAATCTTTTCTTTAGCGTCCATTGGTGGTTATGGCTGTGGGACAGCTGATGGCTGTTGCCACGAAAGAAATACCGTCGACGTGCAGCATGACGATGGACTTGCCCTCCGCACAAGCGTTGCATATTCTTCGAAATTTGGTGCACGACTCCTCCTTAGCCCCTGACCTGATACCCTACATGTCAGAAATACTGCAGTTTTGCATTCCCATGTTGTCTTCGCCTGCCTGGACGGTTCGCAACGCCGCTTTGCAGCTTTACGGCTCCCTGGTTCCTCGCTTGGTAGGTTCAAAGAAAGTGCGAGAAGATCACTTACAGCCCAACACGATTACCGTGGACGAGTTCTTCAGCAAATACCCTGAGCTGCACAATTTCCTGCTCGAGCAACTCGAAGTCCATGCAGCTACCTTAACACCACAAGTGAAAGCGAGCTTGGTCCCTGTTCTGAGTTTAATGGCTAAATTAAGTCCCGGCCTACTGCCGTCTGGGCCCGTCAAGAAACTCGCCTTCAAAGCTGTTTTCCACAAGCTAATGGGCAGCCCCGTCATCTACGTACGTACTTTGGCAGCTCAGGCCATGACGGCCTTAACCAGTTTGCTTGATTTGTCTCAGGTTTTGAGAGAGTACTTAGAGCTCGCTCTGGACGAGCAAAATAGCACTAACGCGATGCACGGGTATTTGCTCGTGGTGCGTATCATAGCATTGCGCTTGCAAGAAACAAATTCTAAAGATTGGCCGGAATTGCGGCAGCAAATCAAGCGGATTGAAGCTATCGAGAAGCGCCATGCGTCCTATTTCGTTAAGGTGACTGTGGTAGACCTGTTTTACAAATTGGGCCTGGAAATGGACACGAGTGAATGGCATTTCTTGCTGGAAGATCGCACATATATGACAAATTGTCAAAAGAGACCTGGCTTTCCATCTTGGTTGCGACTCAAGACTAAACTTTGTCTTTCTAAATGTCCCTTGTCCAGTTTAATAACCACGTGTGCGCATGGCTTAGCTGGCAAAGGCCTGGATCCAGCGTTGGCCGTTCTACAAGTACTGAGCACCAAATTGCCCAAAATGTCGGCCAGTAGCGTGATTGCCAACTCAATCATGTCATTTGTGACTTACTACATTAAGGTTGGTTTGATAGTGGACGCTTTGCCTGTTTGCTTAGAGATAGTGCTCTGTCGTGGCGCATCTTGCTTGAGCAACGACGTCTATGAATGGTTACCGGAACACTGCCTAAAGTACTTGAGTAAAGGTAAATACGGCGAAGTCATAGCCAGTTTAGCATTACCGGTGTTGGCGCTTGTCATGGTAGAAGCCTCTAACAAACCTATTTTCACCTGTAAACGAGAAGAAACTCTGCTTGATGAGCTGGCGTATCATGTGAACGAGTTTAGCCAACCCGAGCAGTCGGCGACTTCACGAATGGGAGCAGCGAAAGCTTTGTTGGTCATTGGACGTAAAATCTTTGCACCCTGCAGCAACAAAGAAAACTTAGAGCTTAAATGCGAGCTAATCTCGCGTTCCGTGTTACGGCTGTTACAGGATGAGGATAAAAACATTCGATTACGAGTTGCGAGTATGTTCCCCGGCGAACCGGCGCCTGCGCATTGCTTGCCGCTGATGGTCGAAACTTTTGCTGCCACCTTTGTCGAAACTGATGTGATTATTTTTGCGTGGCAAATCTTAAAACCTTCGGAAACCCCTCTAAGCACTTGGAAGCGGTTACTGAAGCGTGACGAAGCGTATTTGTTTGAAGAAGAGCCCCGCAATCCGTTTGCAGAAGAAACGCGCGTGTATAATGAATGGGGTACTTTTTGTACCCAGATGGCGAAGGTTTTGCCTGCTCGTAGCAGAAAAGAAATCCAAGTCAAGCTCCGACATGAGATTCAACTATTTCAGAAGGAGATAGCGGAATTGCTGCCTTGTGTGAAAGAATGGTCGAGAGAGGACATTGTGTGGAGTCCCGTAGGTTGCACGGAAGGTTACTGCATGTTCGTGAAATTGAAAAACCGAATAAGTTTAGCCGAGGCCTTGTTAGGAGAAGAGACACTTGAGGGAATGAATACTGTGATGAAAACTTGGGGATTGTTTGACTTTTGAGGTGGAATGTCTTGCTATCTTCTCCTGAATCGTGTTTACGCATAATTTAGGTTCTGGCTTGAAGTTTGAAACGAGATAATACAATTGTTTAAACATCAAATTGTTTCGAACGAAAAACGTGACTTGGGTCTAAATTGAAGCTAAAAGGTATTGAAAAGATTGTTAGATGGCAAACTTATTTTCCTCACATGCTCTGTAATCTCAACAAGTAAAGAATTTTAATATAAAAATTGTGACAGTTTAGTTCATTACCAAAGCCATATTAAGAACCGAGCTTTATAGAATAATATACGAACTGATACTGTAATGGTACGTATTAGCTATTAATTCGTAATGCAATGCTATGCAGTAGTATTTTTTAGGGAACTTAAACGGGATTATCCTTGGGCAGCAGTAATGCTCTAAGTAGCATTAGCGATAGTAGAGAAAAGAAAAGATTAAAAAAACAGTTTATTGACCCGGGGATCTATTTCGGAGCCAGGGATTCTCAGACTCGGGTTATTTCAAGCTAGCAAAGTTAAGGTGAGACAAAGTGTCACAGTATAGTCTCAAGAAATGTCGTAAAAAGAATCAAGACGCAATATGATGCAATACATTGGAATAGTAAGAGTACTGTCCTGTGTTTATTAACATCAAAGTGTAGTAAACGTTAAACTAGTAGATAAGAGGTAGCAAATATTTAGCAAGTACCCATGACACTAATCTAGCCATAACTCAACTAATGCAACAGTCGTTCTTTTTCCCTTTGCTAGATAACCCCATGCTTAGCCCACGTGTGGTTAGCAGCAGCTCAACAATTTTAGCTCAGACAGAAAAGTCTGGTCAGTCTTCTCGCAGCATCAGAGGACATTGGACATTGCTGCTGAGAGTAGAAAAGTAGTGGAGAGTGTGTTCGTGTGTGATAAACCACAAACAACTTTATTTTTACTTCGATAGTTCCCAACCGACTGAAAATGAAGTTTATGTTTACTACCAAACATAGCATAGGATTTGCCGTGTTGCTAGCACTAGATTTAACTGCAGGCATCCTCATCGGATGGTTTTCCGCACAACTGGAAGCCGATGAGCAACTCTTGTTGAGTTCAGTCAAAGATCTCACGCGGGACCGTTACAAAGAAGATCAAGCTGTCCATCAGCAAATTCTTAATGCCATAAATCCAAGCAATATTCGCGACAATCTAAGGTCAGCTTCTGCTTTGTGCCTTCTCACCCTTATTTAATATATCTTTACGCAAATAGGGAGCTTTCAAGAAAACCGCATATGGCTGGCACGCCACGGGACGACGAACTTGCCTATATGATCAGAGACAAATGGATAGAGTCCGGCTTAGATTCGGTCGAACTTGTTCCTTATGATATCCTCCTGTCTTTTCCTAAAAGTTACCAGCCTAACAAAGTTCGCCTGCTCAATGCCAACGGTGTACCCATCTTCGAGAGCCGTCATGAAGAGATCATCTTACGAGAAGAAGACCAAGACCCAGATTTCGTCCACGCTTTCAATGCTTATTCTCCCAACGGTACTTGTTACCTAACGGTTAATGCCATGTTAACGAGTTGCTCTCGTTCTTTTTTTATCACCCTTCAGGAACTGTCCAGGGCTTATATATCTACGTGAACTACGGGAGAGAAGAAGATTTTAAAACTCTAGAAAGTATGGGTGTAGTTGTGGCTGGAAAGATTTGCATAATTCGCTATGGAAAGATATTCCGCGGCAACAAAGTAAATACTTAGTCCCAAAGAAGTATTCAAACTTTAAAGTTGGTCTATAATTGCTAAAGGTGCAAAGTGCGGCTCAACGCGGGGCAATAGGCGTAGTTCTCTTTTCGGACCCCGCTGACGTGGCATTAAACGGTACAGATGCAAGGGCGAACTACCCCGAGAGTTTCTGGTTGCCAGGTACTGGAATGCAACGAGGTTCTCTCTCACTCTCTGAAGGTGACCCTTTGACACCAGGATGGCCAGCCATAGGTGACCTCTTTTTCTATAACTCAAACGCTAAATGGCCTAAACCCTAACGGGGACTTTCTACATAGATGGCGTTTACCGGTTAGCAATAGAAGATGCGAAAATACACGCTATCCCTAGCCAACCGATCGGCTACGATGACGCCCGCGAGTTGCTCAGGTTAGAATCCCCATATAATCATACCTAATATCTGACTAATATAATCGTATCTAATTATATACACAATCCTATCGTATCCTATCTGTAGACTCTTTGATCGCATTTATTTATCCTTTTATATCTAAAAACCGAACATAATCAGATTAACGATATAATCGGGGCTTATGGACGTAATACGATGACATATTAGGCATTTAGCTGGCCCTCCCCCTCCTTCGGCGGATTGGAAAGGAGGGATTCTGGAACTGGCGTACAATATTGGCCCTGCTCAGCGACAATCACCAGCATTGAACTTGAAACTGGAGGTTAACAACGAGTTAAATCTAACCCGATCTTTCAACGTGATCGGGCGGATTAGGGGTGCTATTGAGCCTGGTAATTTAATACCCAAATATGAAGGAGAAGAAATTGGAGAAAGTTATATCGCTTTATGTAGACCGCTACGTGTTAATCGGAAACCACAGGGACGCATGGGGTTACGGGGCAGTTGATCCTTCCTCGGGAACAGCCGGTCAGCTCGAAATCGTACGAGTTGTAGGCGATATGCTCAGGAAAGGTAGGCTTAAGAGCTTTCCAACTGAGGTACCTTGTTCTACCCCATCTGGTCGCTTATAGGCTGGAGGCCCAGACGAACTTGGGTATTCTGTAGCTGGGGGGCAGAGGAGTTCGGTATGATTGGCTCGCAAGAATGGGTTGAAGTAAGGTTACCTGAATAGATATTTATTTACATACTGTGATCGCAAGTCTAAATATGGAATTCACCTCACTAACTTTATTGACAACGGAAATTAGGACAAACTACCTCAACTTATGCAACGATCCGTTGCTTACATTAACGTTGATATTTGTCCCTCGGGGCCTATGTTCGAGCCTGCAGCGTCTCCGCTCATGGCAGACTTGGTTTTAGAAACAACCAAAAAGGTTCTACAATGATGTAATACGAGGAAACATTTCAATATCTTCCCTCTATCTTAGGTATCTTCTCCGTACGAATCGGGTAAAACATACCATGATTTTTGGTCCAATTTGCTGGCCCAAGGGTCAACTAAAAAATTTCCTAGGTAGAAACATTTATTAGTTCCTTGCAAATTATTTTCACGAAAAAAGTGTTTAGCGTGGATTTGTTGGCATCTGGGAGTGATCACGCGCCGTTTGCATTCTTTGCAGGAATTCCATCCACCGACATTTGGATGAAACGAGACAAGGTAGGCCAAATGTGAATTCCTTACACATTCCTACATTAATTTATTTTTCACCTGTCTTAGATCAAGTACGACATAAGTATCTACCCTACGTACCATACCGGGTACGAAACCTTTTATTTGATGGATACACACATAGACCCTGGTTTTAAACTCCACCGTACCTGCAGTCAAATCGTTTCTGAACTAGCTCTGCGGTTATCGGGTATGGACTACGCTCACACTGACATATTACTGACAGATGATTTGCCTGCAGAATCTACACTTTTGCCCTTCAATGTAAGCCACTACGCCCAGGTTATGCTCGACTTGCTGGATGATATGAAAATGAGCGGACAGGACAGAAAAATAAAAGATACCGGCGCTAATTTTGGTGAAAGCATAATATTAAAACATACTTATTTAAGTTAGATAATTAGATGGCTTATACGACGAGATTAAGAAATTCCGCGTGGAAGCTAGGAAGTGGCAAAGCGAATTACCAAACGTTGACGTTTCCAAGTAAGTTGGAAATCCTAACCAAGTTAGAAACCCTCAGCAATCTTTTTGTTAGTCCATTGTTAGTGCGCCAGATTAACGACCAACTCATGAGCATGGAACGAGCTTTTATACTTCCCAAGGGCTTGCCAGGAAGATGGGATACTAGGTAAATGCTTATCTACATTTCGCGACTCTTTCAAGACTATTTACCTGAAATGAAAATTCTTGTAGACACGGTGTTTTCGCACCAAACTTGCTAGACACTTACGCAAGCGCTGCGTTCCCTGGCTTAACAGACTATTTGTCTGTCGATGGTCAGCAAGGCCTGAACCCCGATAACAATACGCATTTACTGGAGAACCATGTCTCCGACTTAATTGTCATGGCTAGACAAGCCACCGCGTTGCTCCAACCTCCGGAATTGATTTAACAATTTTTTAGAGATACTATATATTATGCTGTTTACGAGATGAAGAGGGCAATACATTCGTTCATATAAAATTTATTATTCTCTTTGTAATGCAAGGTTGAGGACAATTCATGGGATTTAGCACCTCTTTTTGAGGTAGGAAGCTCTTGTCACTTTAAACAATCAAAATCAAAATGATACAAAATGACCACAGAAAATCGTTGACACGTAGGACATACAGTACAACGTACTACCTAGTTCTATCAAATCTATCCCTGAGCTCTCCACAACATTTAAAAATAATTCGCGCACGCTCTGAATTTGTACTCATCACAGGCTGGCGGAATCCAACTTCCGATATATAAAATCCGTAAAAAAAAATCCTTCCCATGGTCTAAAATTCTTACCAGAGACAATTTCCTACTAAAAAACAAACAAAACAGAATTCATTATCTCAAACTTGACACGGATACAGGGGGGGAAGCTATCGTAAAACTGTTGTCAAGATGTACCCCATGACCGTCGCAGACATAAGCAAAGATCGGAAGATTAAACCATAAAAGATAAAAGTTCCGAATGGTTTGTTTACCATATTCACGGTCCTTCCCAGTTTTAAGTTTAAAGCTAAGTCGTAAACAAGAGAAACCCCTCCGTAGGCCAACCCCTTCCTTCACTCGTTATACTGCAGGAATGTAACTCGGTCCTCAAGTCGGCCGCTTGTATATACTGCAATGGTTTCAGAACCAAGGATGATGAAGCAAAAAGAAAAAAAAAAGGAATATTTGCTCTTAAAAACCACCTTACGAACAAATGACTGGAAAGTACGAGAAAAAAAAAGAAAAAAAAAAGGCTCCCACAGGGTCCTGAGATGCTAGTCACTGCCACATACCCTAATCTTAACCTAATCTTCTAAGCAATTCAGCGGGTCAGGCTCCTAGGTTGACAAATGCCGAAAGGACCGGTTACTAGACTAGTTACTACCCCCTAGACCTAGACTAGACCTAGTTACTAGACCGTTTACTAGTCCCCTGACCTGACTTTTTCATTCTAGAAAATCTACACACAGAAATAAAACTGCCAAGGAAATATCTTTTCAAATGTTGAGAAACTCGAAATGATTTTTCCCATTCCTCCATACCATCTATCCCATGAAAAATGGCCTACTACCTACGCCTATTTCCATGAATTTTACTGGCACTTTGGAAGAACGGGAGAGAAATTGGGTTGCATCACTGTGTACATAGAAATGTAATCCTAAAACTTACCCGTAACTCCAGCAGAATCTCATAAAGCACCGAAAACTTCTTGCGATGCATAGGTCACGTATAAAAAGCCATCAGGGTCCTTATTTTCGCGATAAACTTCAGATAACGTCTTGGACATGGATGCCATGCTCTTATTATTCACCATTAAATAAAACGCTTGAGAGGATGTAAGCTGCATTCGATTCCTAAGCAAAAATTAAAAATTGAAAGTCATTCAAGCCGTGTATATATTTTCCTTTGTGGGGCTACCAAGCTTACCTAATGATGGTCACGAATTGCGACATGGTCAATTCTTGGGGAACGAGGAACTTCGTCTTGTCTAGAACAGGAAGATTCGTCTCCTTGTAAAAACGCTCCACTATAACCTATGAACCAAGAAACAGGGATGAAATCAGTTAAGTGAATTAGCATAGGAAAAACATTTAACGTATGCATGTCAAACTGGGCTGAAAGTTTAGGGCCCTTTCCACCCCCCCCCCCCCCCCCCCCTCCACCCTCTTGTCTCCCCTTCCCCATTTTTACTCGCTTCCTTTTCTTGGAAAAAAACTCGTATCAGGTCAACACAAAGACGAGTCAAGGTCAAAAAAAGTACAGAAAGGGGAACGAAAGGAAAGAAAGATGTAGTAGCAGAAAATGAGACTTGCAAACCCTTTGCTGCCCGGGCAAGCGCAGTGCATTAATCAACCTTCCTAATTTACCCAAGACTTTTAATGGATTCAACATGTTTACAATGAGTTCCTTGTTCTTCCAATTTGCAAAGGTAAATTAACGGGTTTTAAATCCCCCGTCGTATATCCTCAGCTAGAACTTCAGTTCACTTGAAACGATATTAACCCCAGCGCAATATTTTTTGCTTGTTTCATTTCCCAGGTTGCTGCGCTGCACTTGGGCAAATATGGGAAAGGCTTCTGCAAGCAAAACCGCCCATTAGCGACGAAAATTCTCCAACTGCATTTCAATATTGACTCAATAAACTGGCCACACTACGACAGGATTTAATCTTGCTGTTGTTGTCCCATCCGGATAAGCGAAACAAGATTACTAGGTATAAGTAAGGTATACCAGCCATAAAATAGTAATCCTGCCAAATCACAAGTGTAAAATTTATGTTGAATTATCTGAGAGATTCGACCTCACAACCTTGTGAAAATAAGTAAACGGATCGACTGCTTTCCCAGACAAATAGGTGAACTTGACTCCTTCAGGCAAGGGTTTGCATATTATCATTTGCTCTTGAAAGCACTAGCGTAGTTCATAACTGCGATGTTGCCTGTGGAAAATTAGCGTTCCTTTACAGTTCTTCGAAAAAAAGAGGCTGTAAGTTCATCTACCTCTTAGCTTGTGCGCCAGAGAATGAATGAAAAGAAATTTAATCTGATTGGCACAGCGCCCAGCAACAAAACGCAAAAAGTAAAATAAAAAAAAAACGCATTAAACGGACAAACGCCACGCATCAACAAACTAGCGATAAACGTGTTAACCACCAGACAAAAACAAACTAAACCGGCTTTATTAATTAGGCGTAAAAAGACGGTCAATACTTACGGGTATTTTGGTCGGAAACTTGGCGCGGATATTCTCTACCTCCTCTCGACGTGTAGCTAAAAGAATAAAACGAGAAACACTAATCAATACAGCCCTAAACATTCAATTAAGGTTTCTTTCTTACAAAATATTTAAAAAGTTTAAAAATATAAAGTATAAGAAGTTTGGTAAGTAAATAGTTAAAAAAAAAAAAAAAAAAAATACTGCGGTTCCTCCCAGGCCAATTACTTCAGATAAATCAATCAATCAGGTGAGCAACAGGGTAGAATCCTGTAAAGGTTTCAAGACCTTGAGAAAGAACCCAAGCTAAATAGTCGTCTTCTAAATAATCGTTTTCTAACGTTTCCCTACAAACTCGGATTACGGAACTAAAAGCTTAGTGAAAGGCTTTTTCTATAAATAAATACAAATATAAAAACTCCCCAAAGAGAGTTACACGACACTGAACACGTACCAAAAGGTTTGCGCTGCTTGAAACTTTTACGGGTGTTGTCATTGTTGTCTGGGGAACTGCTCATGTCGTCATATGGATGCATGGATGCGAGTTCACTTTTTTGCCAATTCTCGTGCGCTTTGCGTCGCTTCAGCCCGCGACAATGCACCACCGAAATTAACACGGTCGCCAGCTAACTTAAATGTAACCCCAGAGACTGGTTTAAATTGAATAAGTGCTTGAAAATGTATCGCCTCCCTGTCCAAATACCTGAACCTTAGAAAACGTCCTTCTCGGAGGCGTTCCCAAATTGAACTGTCCGTTTAACTGAGGTACTATGTACTGGGTGACGTACGTACTGGACAGCGGCGCTGCCTTTTAAACGCAAGCCGAAAACCGAATTCCCCGAAGAAAGTTGACTTCCACGTTCGAAGGGGATCGATCACAACTGCCTAACTGCATAAACGGGACTAAAACTGAAACTACACAAGGCTCCCAAGGCAAGCAAGTGGACTTGGTTGGGTACTTGGTCCACAGCCCACTTGGGCGACGAACTTTCCCCTCCTCCTGAAAACGGAATAGCAACAAGACTACATGCTTCTTCGAAACACGATTGGTTAAGAGGGAACCCCTGGCCTCCGCCGAGCCCCGGCTACAGTAACCCATATGCAGATTTTTAACCTGTTTTTCCACTTCCATGCCGTAGTCAACCTTATCAAGATTAGATGCCAACTTAGAACGATGGTGGGAAATGACAACACTTCAAATAGTTTCAGTCCTCATACTTCTAAGTTGGGCTTGATACTTCTAATACTCCTAAGGCTAATACTGGAGATGATTACAACTACAGTACGAGCACTTACGTAGCTATTATGGGTAAAAGGATAATTAGATAAAAATAAACTTACGTGTAAGATACGGGCGAGTTGGGACGTCTGTCTTTCGAGGCGAAAAACAGTTCCAAGTTGCCATGGATCTTATTGCATATACCAATGATTGGTGGCAAACAACACTTACTCACTTTCCGGGTTAATTCGGCTCTGATAGTTCGTTACAAGTTTTTGCTGACGCGCCACTTGTACCCTGCCCAAATCACACTAGGTTTATGAGGGATATTGGATATCATGAGAGGGGGAACGCAAGCTAAAGTGAGATCCACTTCCACCCCCGCTCCTGACCTTGCTTTTTGGTTCGAATAACCTTGAACGTGCTTATTGCGAAGGGATTTTCGGAATAGCTGCTGGTCTTCTAGCTCAATCTTCACCACAACTCTGCTCTCTTCCTACTATGTTAGTCTTCTGCTTTGGTTCCTTTCTCCCTCGTTTCCACTTTTTGTCCCTTTCTCTTCCACATATAGCGTACTACAGAGGCAAAAATTGGCCACAAGGCCGTCAAAACGTTGAAAAGTCGACAGACTTTTTACTTCCCACAAAACTGATAAACCTCCGACCTGGGTTTCGTAACAGGGTAAATACAGTTGAATCTCGCTATAACGTAAAGTACGTTTAAAAAAAACAAAAAAAAAAACGACCCAAACAAAACGTACTGTCCTAATGGCCCGCAACTTGCGCTTCTGGAAACAGTGCTGCGAATAGCCGTCTATTCGGAATGACTATTCATGTTCCCAGAAGCACAGTTACGGGTCATTAGGACGGTACGCGTTGTTTGGGTCGTTTTTTAAAAACCGTACTGTACACCGATTACTAACGAATAAACGGCTGTTGTGTACAAGGTCCACTGGTTCCGGCGAAATGCCTATGTAAATGTACAGGGAAAAAATCGGCTCTAACGTATTCCGTATTCGCCTATAATGTATTTTCGCTTTTGTAGTGGACAAAAATTGAAGTCCCTTGGGCCATTTACGCTATTTTTTTGTTTGGCTATAGTGAACACCAGCGGTGTCGTGCGGTAACGCATGAAAAACACCAGCCCAAGAGGAGCACGGGCTCCTCAACAAAAGTTCTCTTGGTGGTGTCGCGCTCGAACCCCTCCCACTGCCCATTTGCTATTACGTACAAATTTTCCGTCCCCTTGCGTGTACCTTATAGCGAGATTTTACTGTACAATAAAAGATAAGTAAAGAGTCGCTTATTAGCAAAAATCTTGAGCGTTGTATAACAAGGATACATCAGGCGAGACGCAGGTCAACTAAAGCACATAAGTTCTAGGCATCAGCGACATGGTCCAGCACAGCACCAAAGAACATACGCAAGAAGAACCTATTAAAAAATAACTTTTAAAAACAGCATTGAACTATACGAAATGTCCATACAACGTAAATGATGTCTGTGTGTTGTTTTTACACGTCAGTATGGGAAGCCCATTTATGCGCCTGGTTTTGGACTGCTAAGATTTCCGCTTCATTTCCCTCGTAATCGGATTCTGGCAGCAGAACCGTGGTAGCTGAAGTAGCCAATGCTGCTTGAGACCACGTAGGCGATGTCATCAATGAGGCTTCTTGGGCGAGTTGAGGTAAGAGGGCTACCTCAGGTAAACTAACCTTCCGAGCTCTGGAAGGTATCCCATTGGCATCATTTTCTACCTCGTAGCTGGGATTAGCTCGGACTCTTGCACCGTGGATGCTCGTAGACAAAGGACAAAGTAAAGCTCCTGCTAGGCTGCCTGACCGTGGCCTACTACCCCCTCCCCCTGTCCCTCTCAGTCCGGGTAGCACACTTCTATGGCTCTTGGACGCGTTGTTATGGAAATGGATGACGTGGTTTGTCAGCGGTTCCATTTCATGAAATTCACTCATACTAACCGTGGCTACAGGCACGGGTGGGTGCTGAGGTGCGCCGCCGCAATTGGCGCTCGAAGTGGACAAAGTGGATTCCGACATGGTGCACGAGTAGACCGTTTTATCCACGTGGGCCTTGTTCTGCGCTTTGCTACAGCAACGGCATGACGGGTATCTTAACTGCCCGAATTGGTCCTGAGGGCCCCAGATCCTCAACAAGGACTGGAGAAAGAATGTGGCGTAAATCCAGCTGATACTCATGACGATGGTAATGAAAGTGCCGATTTGGATGTAGGCTAATACCGAGGACGGTAGCATCGCCGCCCCTGCTACGAACGTAGTCAACGCACCCATAGCGACGGGAGAACCCATTCGCGACAACGAGTACAAGACCTTCGCTTCGCGACTGGGATTCGGACACAGCTTGTATACCACCCCGTAATGTAAGGTAAAGTCCACCGAGAGGCCAATCGCTATGGAAACGGACACCGACTCCAAGATGTTGAGTTTCCAGCCGAGCAAGACCAAAATAGCGATGGTTACCGTTACTACGCTCGATAAGGTGACGACCGCGAAAAAACTGACCAGCAAGTTGCATGTGCTCAACAGCAAAACGACAAAGGCGATAGCCATAGCGACGCCAATGGCCAGCACAGTTCCTTCCGACAAACTCTTCTGGGCGTCGTAGAAGGACAGGTAGCTGATGAAAAAGCCATTTCGCATCCCCTTGGGGGCGCGGCGGAGCTCCTCTTGCGTCCAGTTTTCCACTTTCCGGTAGAAGGCGTCCATTTCCGTGAAAGACAGAGAAAAGGTGACGTTGCTATCGTACTCGACGACCACTGCTGCCACTTGATGCGATTCTTTCGAAAAACGAGGTCCCGCTAATCCAGGTAAGAAGAACTGAGCGGGAGTTTCATAGAGCGCTCTAGTAGCTTCTAAGATGCAAAAACTAAATATTTCCGGCGCGAAGGGAAAGACGGCCAGTTCGCAACAAGGCGAACGATCCATTCTGTCCACTTCGTCGAAACACTTGCGGTCCATCCAAGATTTGAAGGTTTCGATAAAACAATTGGGTAAAAGGGGGCCTAACGTGGGTTGGTAAAAGTCCTGTTGCCGTAAGTTTTTACAAAAGTCCATGAGCCATTGCTGGGACTCAGGATCCGCCATGTTAAAATCCTGATCGAGCGTTAAAGAACCTTTGGAACTGGGGTTCAGATAATTGCCGTTGTCCAAGGGTAAAACCCCCCATACGAAGCGCAAGGGCATCTGGGCGTCCATATCAGAGTGCATGGCTCGCTCAAAACGAAAACGATCCTTGTACACCAAATCGTACTGCTCAAATAAATGGCTTTCAGCAAATAACTGGAATTCGCGACTGTCCGGCAGGCGCAAGCCAGGGTAATAAAATACGACCACTCCACCTCCAATGGCCAATCCGCCCAGCAGCACGACCCACAAATACCTTAAATTAGTCGTAAATATTAAGACACGGTTTTTTTAGGAGAATTCTGATTAGCTTAATAGCTTCATCTATCAACATGTAAAGTTAGATGTATTAAATTTATAAGCTTAATGGTTTAAAACCATTCTTTTCCAAACAATTAAACAACATCAACAGCAGGAAAAACCTCATTTCTGCATTTAAGTTTCTTCTTAATTTCAGCTTAAAGCTTTGAAGACCAATGCCTTATATACAAATAGGTTTCCCGCGTTACCTTTGTTGTGTTTTATAGTGTAATGTTTAAGGCTCCCGTATCCCTTACCTTATTGATGCGAAACAGACAGACGGCACTGATGTTTGTTATTGTTTTAGCTGTAGGATAGGTGTTAGGCAGGCCTGGTCTCATGGTTTAAGAGAAGTGAGGATTACGAAGTTAGGATAAAAACCATGAGCAGGTCAGTCGGAAAGAGAACATTTGAAGGAAGAAAATTACAAGATGCTTTATTGCAGTCTCTTCTTTCAAATTGGCCAACTTGTTTGTTAACCTTAGCTAGTCTCGAGGGGGTATAAAAAGGGGGTTGAAGACCCGTAGATAGGTCAGTCATTCTTAACACAACATCCAGCAACGAGATGGACCTAAATAATCACCAAGACCTCTTTTACCAGTGCCCTTCATGTGTCAATCGACGAAAGTCTGTAATCTGTCGGCTCGGTGGATCAAAGTGGTGAAGATCACGGGCAGATGAGACAATTCCTATACGAGGTGTGTCTCCATCGCTACTACAGGGGATGTCACCATGCCACCGCGAGACTCCCGTGTTAAGCGCAACAGCGCAGAGGTTCCTGTAGCATCACGAGTGTTTTTTGGCCTGCCAAGTCCCAATTGAAC
Organism: Lepidurus packardi; assembly: GCA_023053545.1. Taxonomy (NCBI): domain Eukaryota; kingdom Metazoa; phylum Arthropoda; class Branchiopoda; order Notostraca; family Triopsidae; genus Lepidurus; species Lepidurus packardi. The sequence continues at coordinate 10,467,331 of JAKZAN010000002.1, forward strand.
GGCTGTAGTCGCGTTGGAACCCCGGAAAAGATTACCTCGGACGCCCAGGCCCGCCAGGCAGATACAGAAGCGCAAGCTGCCAGCCAGCCGACGACCAGAATTTGGGATATATCACCCAGGAACGAGGCTAGCCCTGCCGACGTTGCAACGGCAGGGGTCATAAGGGTGCAGAGTGCCCATGGCGGTTTTGATAGAAGAATTTGTGTGGATCATTACTTAGAATCCGTTAAATACAGAACGTTAAAACACCACCATTCCTTCGAACACACGCTCACCTTGCCAAAATAGATCGTTTGCGATTTCAGAGCGTGACAAAACAGCTAATTGCTGGGAAAATTTTTACTTGTTTTGTTTGTTCTTGTTTTGTTTCTGAAAAGTTCAACTTGTCACGACAGTTTGCTGTAGCAGCACAATTTCCTAAATCAAGTCGTCAAACTTTCGGAGCAAGATTTCTCGTAAACGGCTTTTCAGATATGAAAGTAATCTTAAATAGAAGTTTTTCTTTTCTTAGCAGCCAGCAAACAACCAAAGGACATATTCTTAGGCAACGTATTTCGCATAGTTGCAAACTTCATTTGCATGTTGCGAATTTATTACTGATTGGAAAAAAAGATGGATTAGTTGTGCACTCGCTGTTTGTATGCTAAAGCTTACTGTCAAAGAATTTTTTAACGAAATGTGCTGGTTTTAACGAAAAGTTGTTCTAAAGTTCCCCATGCTAACCGACTATACAGAGCTAAGGTGTACGGGGCCCTTAACTATCTAACGTGTGACTTTCCTAATTTTTCGACAATATAATTTTTTGTAAAATTTAATTCATTTGTCCTTTATGGACATCTGTCCTTAATAGACATTTATTTGCCCTAAGTGGATATTTAGCATGTATATATTGCCACAGATGGCTTTTTAAAATGGTTTACTTCGCTTGCCGTCCAAAGCCGAACTACCCTATCGTGCAGGTTTTCCCACTTCTATACCCCAAATCAAGACCTTTCCCCTTGGAGAAACAATGACCCCTGACATTCACTTTCCCACCAACAAACATTCTCTAACATTCGAATTTCTCTCTTGACAAATTTGTCTACAATGTTATAATATTCTTCGTCGGTACGCACAGAAGAGTAAAGAAAGACTGCACAAGTTGTCCAGCCCAAAATAAGTCAAATTGTAACAAATTGCACTTACCTCAACTTAAGGACCAGGTAAGGTAATACTTTATCAAAGGCCGTATGACCCATATCAGCTAGCACTGCAGTGACAGGGCATTTCGCGCTCACTAGCGAAGCCAATTTTCGAAACGTCAAGCACGGAGGTGTGGAGCAATATTTGTCAGCCAAAACCACTGTGGCTGGTAGCCAGGTGAGCATGAGCAGCAAGTTAATTAGCACCGTTGTACCAGCAAATAAACTGGCGAAAATAAGAGAAAAATGAGGCGGATGTGAACCCATTTGGTACAGTCATAACGAAAATTGTATCCTAACCTGAAACAGCGAATCGCCGTAATGGGGCATACGAATGACGCTGCAAAAGCAGCTGCGGTGGTAAGTGACGTCACCAGCATGGAAAGACTGGCGTGTCTTAAGGTGGCCCTAACCAGTTTTAAGAGTGGTCCACTATCCTTCTCAAGCTTGGACATTTGCCAAATCTTGACGTATAAAAAGGCATCATCCGTCCCCAATCCTGCAGAAAACCGTTCGCTAAAAACCATTCCGTCTTTTTGGCAGTTATTGATATTCTTGTTATTTTGCCCATACCTATAACAATAACGGCGGCCAAGAGATTCATGAAGGGGAAAAATGTGAGTTCGAAGATGAACGTGTAAAAGAAATATCCCATCCCAACGGACATGATCACTGCAGTCATACTCATGGCCGTCAAAAACAAGGAACCCGTGTAGATCCACATAAATATAAGCACCAGAGCTCCCGCAATGGATAAAAATACGGTATCATTCACAATTTGTTCGTTAAAAAGTGCGGTTTTCAAACCTAGTCAACAAGAAATTTAAATTATAGCTTCGGTACCAAAACGAGTCTTCTCAGTATTCGTTAGTCTGTAAATAGACCTTACCAAAATCAACAGCAACAATCTGAGTAACATTATCCTTCCATTCTTGGTCCTCTAACGATTGATAGTATTCAAGGGTGGCTGAGCTACGGGCCATAGGCAAAAACAAGGTAGCAAATTCCAACTTTATATTCTAGGAATTAAACAAATTAAATTTGGATTTAAAAAAAAAATATGTATATTTAAATTTTTTTATTTTTTATTTTTACCCCTTGTTGCAAGAAATTGACGTCAGTAATATAATGGAGGATGTTATATACATCGTTATGCTTGGAGCAGACCAAAGGAACGTGAGGACAATTATCCTCGTCTTCTACGCCGCAATCAGGTGTGAGTTCCATCTCCCGGTAATGATCCAGGCAAGATTGAAGGATCGTCAATGTCTCCAAGGCATCCGGTTCCTAGGAAACAAAATTAAAGTATACATTTCTTTCTTTCTTTACTCACCGTAACTTCAAAACAGGAGGATTTGTTATGCATCCTAGCAATAAAGTGCCCCAAGGACCAGCTTGAGCAGCAACGCGAAGAAGATGGGGGATGGATGCACAAAGTGGGAAAAAATGAATTATTTCGCAGAAGACTCTCTTCCAATGAACACATAGAATGAATGGCGGGGAGCGTAAATAGTGATTTCCCTGCCTGTGCAGCAAAAACGACGTGTGAGTATTCAATTTCTATAAACAATACATAAAGGAAAAAGTGTTCAGAACATACGTTTCCTCTCAGACTTTTCATTTTTTTTTCATGCGCAAACGTACGTGGCTGATCGCAGAAGAAACTCGATGGGGTTTCCTCCACAAGCTGCTTAGGATGTTCCGTGCGTAAGTAACCCATGGCACCCAGAGTTTCCAAATCCGTCCACGTTTGCTGCTGCAGCCGCGAGAAAGCCGAGTTGCTAGCAAAGCTACCGGCCTTCGGCTTCATCTGCGGATCACCCCATCCCGAGTGCGAATGATTGGACGCCGGTGTTTGGTTCCAAATTCGTAAGACCTGCAAAGGCCAGCCTTTGCCAGAGTGTAATCTTGATCTCTCTCCGTTTGCGATGCCCGGTAAGTCGTTGGTGTCATTGCCTGGGGTCCACGTGACTAACGGTAATACTATTTCTGACTCGGGACTTTCGATCGACCTCTTGGTCGTAGTAGTTAAGTCTGTTAGTTGCCGACTCGTCGTACTCGTCTTACTAGCAGCTCTGGAAGTCTCGTTTCGTTTCTTTTCACGTCCTCTGCCAGAACCGCCTTTCTTTTTCCATTTGGCCTCCAATGGGTTTAACGTAAGAGGCCCATTACGTTTCGTAGCTCCAATTAAATTATCCCATGTGACGGCCCTTTGAGCCAGCTCGGTCCCTCGCGATTCGAAACCCTTTGTTGCGAAATAAAAAAAGTGTAAAAATTTTTTAAAAATCGCACGATAATTCTTTGTGCCACGAAAGACTAGCATAGTTTCAAGATTCCTCCTCTACCAACCCTCATTTAAGTATCAAATTACCAATTGCGGGTCCGAGAAATCCGGCAGATCTTGAGCAGTAAAGGCTATCACCAGGCAAACACCAGCCACGGCGGCCACGGCAGTTATCACCGATCCAGGGTAATGCGATAGTAGTCGCTCGTAACTTCGGATACCCACCGAAGAAAGGAAGAAACATTATTTTCCCGAAACATACAAAAACTATGCAAAAAAATTCCCACTCACGTGTCCTTTTCTTTCCTAATTAATTAATATAGCATCGACAATGTAGATGCTCTAACGTTATTAGAAATGCCGTTTCTTAACAAAATAAAAGTAAAAAATTATCTACTTTATTATAAACAACTTCGGAGCATAGTTATGAGATGGAATATCGGTTAGCCAATTACTGTTACCGACTTTAATCCAAATTTGCTGTAATTTTCGTAATAGACAGATGCTCCCTTAGATACCTTAGCTACATGTCACGGCAACGCTTTTTGGGCGTCCCTTCAATACTGTGTTTAACAACCAAACACAGAACCAATATATTCCCCCAAGCATTCGCTGTTTGCTCTTCTGTAAAAGCTTCATTTCCCAGTATTTTATACATTACCAGCTCATGGTTGTCAGATGCAGCAGCGTGTCCCCGGGATACGGAACTTCTGGTTTCCATCATTCCATGTTGTCCGAAGTTAGACGCACTACAGAACTCTAAAAAAAAATAAAAATAAATGTTATTAAAAAACCTAAAAAAAGAAACGAATACGAGCACAGTTAAAGCTACTCTTCGTGGACTCTGGATTTATTCATAACTAAATAAAATTTTATCGTTTTGACTATATGATGTCTTAGAAGAGCTTGTTTGCATCAGTTTCCATTGCTTTAACTGGGGAGAAAATAAAATCTTAAGAAAAAATCGCTAAACGGAAGAAAATAAAAGTAAGATAAGGTGTATATATCCCACAATTTGATAATAAAACCAGGCCTGGGTATTGATCTTTGCCACCTGGACAAGCCGATTCTATTGCTATACAAGTCCCTCTTCAAGTCTCCTGAACGTTTTTATTGGTCCATACGTCTTTCTTGGATTCACTACGTAATAATATTATGCGACCATTTCATTTCCGTCCTAGATCATCTCCGAAAGAAGTCATCTGAATGACAAGGAGTAAACACACCTACTGAATCTTTTCAAGCCATAACTGAACTAACGGAGATACCTTCTGCCCTTCAAAAGCTGGTTCCCAGGTAACTAGTAATATCGAACAACAGTAGAGCCCACCGAATCCACAATCAAGCAAAAGCTAACAAATCAAGTGAGAACTGTATTCTTGCTAAACTGGAAAATCGGCATGAATCCTTTATTAACAGAGTACGAACAATTCTTGAAGACTACTGTGACGCGCGTCGACAGACCATGTCAAAGAAGCTCCTATGTACTCTTGTAATAAGCTTTGAAACTAGCATGTTCCAAAACTATCCAAGCTTGTCCCTCCGTAAATATTTATTCGAGTACAAAGTTCCGGGTATGCATTATGGAATTGCTGCGCCAGAGCTTATACAAGCTAAAGCCTTCGGAGTTTGTTTTCCTAGTCTGGCATGCCTGAAACGTATTATCGGCACTCACGATGAATGCAGATCATCTATCGCATCCAATACGAAGGCTTTACGCTCAAATGTATCCAAATTCTATAAAAAAAAGAACTCGTAAGATGATTAACTTGAATCCTAAAACTTTCAGCTAACAAGACTTAGACCTTCAACACAAGTTTTAAAGCAACAGGAATCATTTATCTGAAACAAAGGACTGTCAAACGAATCCATAAAGAAAACCTTCAGTTTCTATAAAGTTGCCCTAAACTTATTTCTGCGATTTGGGGTTTCTGGTCTCTGAAAACGGGAGATAATAAAGTATGCCTATATGCCCCTCCCCCGAGACTAACGAGAAAATTTACTGACTTAAAAAAGGCATGATTGAAGAACAGCACATCATAGAACCAGTTCCTAGTGCACAATCAACTTCTCATATGGTCCATTAATCTAAATTACGTACCTTGGGAGCATTCCCACCATGCCCGCGTTTAAGCTTCCAATGTGGATATTTTAATTAAACGAACTACACATAAAGGTTTCTTACTTTCTTAAAACCTTTTCTGGAGTGAGTGAAACCCTCATTTGTAAACCCTACTAGAGCTATCTGGCTGACAAAATTATTGACAATAAGACTGACAAAGGGGCTGGAATTTAATATCGAGTTCCATACACGGATGCCATTCGTCGGAATGGCTTACGTTTTTTAATAAGATTTAATAATGGGTGTAGTTTTATAATAATAGCCGTCAGACATGAAAAGTCTGCATAAGACGATCACCCATCATTAGACGGTGTTCGTCTCAAAACTCAACCCAACTAGGATTCGGACAAATCTAAGTATATCTTGGGGAATTTGACAAAAACCAAGACAAGTTAAAGCCGCCTTTTGAGTCATGCAAAGAAGAAAGAGCTCATTAGCAAATGCATTGACTAACGGAGCCGAGTCAAGAAGCCTAGACACGTGGTGTCTTAATGACAAACCTCGTGACCAAGCCCAAAGCGCATTTTGGTAACTGCGAGTTACAATTTTACAGAAATACAAAACTTACCCCGAAGGACAAAACTTACAACGCTCCGTTTGTTTTGTTTATTTTTTAAGTTTGCCTTTCAAGCCACAGGAATTGGATCAAATGGCGGAAGTCTTTGGAGTATTTACTAAGAGCGAGAAAACGCGTAGACAGAGAAAGTGTGGAACAAAGTTGCCGCACAGCTTCAAGAGACACTATAGGAGGATCAATGCTGAATGCACCTTAAGATTACAGGATTGGTAGTACGGGAGCAAAGCAAAACTCAACATCTAGAACGTCGGCGCATCCGAATCAACTCCTCGAAAAAGGACCCAGATACTTTATTTCCTTATCAACAGATCCAACCGTCTTTTGTAGTTATAAAATATTGTAAACTATAATAAATACAATAAAAATATCCGAATCAACTCCAGGGGAAAAGGACCCGTGATATCTTATTCCCTTACATCAACCGATCCAAGTATCTTTCTGTAATTTTAAATATCATATAGAATATAACTCTATATTTCTACATTTATAAAAATACAACGATTGCTTTGAATGTCAAAGCCACATAACGCTGCTCAACTGTCTTCACCTTTTCGCTTGTATTTATTCATTATTGACAGTCTGCTGTAATCATGTCATTAAAGCATTCACATTTATATCATGGATCGCATACTTGTTTGGCAGGACGTTTAAACGCAACCGCAGTGACTATAGAGCTATTATTATAGAGCTATCTAGTTTTGAAATGCACGTATAGTTGTGGTCATGAGGGAAAGGTGAGACATTGGCCCATTGGGGCGTGAAAAAAGCGTGCACCTTGCCGGTATTGTGTAATACTATAACGTATAGCTGGCGTTCGGTTTTTAATGATCCGAATACAGATTAAGATAAATAACTACCTCAATGATTATCGAACGACTTAACTTACCTGTCGCGACGGAGATCAACAGATTATCACGATAACTTGAATAACATCGACTAACTAAACAAAAATAAGTATAACATACACAACAACACGATTAAAACTAACGTAGAAACCAAACTACTGAGAGATATGCAAGGCAAGCAAAGTTTGGGAAGCTTGTGAAAAAGTAGATTTTTAAAAGTTCAATAGATGGCTGTAGAGTCCAAGACAATCGGAAACAAATCACACTACTGTGTCAGAAGAACTTGCACATACCTCTGGGCGAAAATCGTAGTTGAAAATTTGAGTTGAAAATTGGTAGTTGGATTGGAAATTAATTAAATAAGGTTAGTTTAGTTTAAGTTAGGTAGGGAGTTGATGAGAATCGTTAAAAATTGTACTTACTTTCTTTAACTCCATTAGCTGAACTACTGGTTAAGAACTGACACACTGGTGTTATTTTTTACCCGTGGAATACATTACAACCGTTTGTCAGTTTTTCCTGAGAACGTGTTCTTCGGCAAATTGGTGGAGCACAATGCAAGTGGAAAACATGAGACAAGTGAGAAGTACGAATAATCTGTCTGTTCTGAAATTCCAGATAACATATAGCTCCAATTTGTGCGGGCGTGAGTCGAATTGGCTGTGAGACGAAGTGGCTGTTCCCTCGTCGAATATCTGCCTCCGTCAAGAACATGGAAATTTGCCATGCATAGCTTCATGCCGGCATGTTATGATTTGTGTATGACTAGACTAGACTAGCCATGCAAGAAGACACGGCATCATGGGTTTGGACCTATTCTATGAGACGAGAAATGCAGGAAGTTATTCCTAACCTTTATTTGGGGCCTTATTCTTCCGCTACCAAGTCCAAAGTAAAGCAAACTATAGACACATGTATAGCTAATGCATTAATTTTTTATTTACTTTACTTTAGTTGCAAAGCTTACTGGATGCCGGTATTACCCACATAATATGTGTCAGACAAGATGTGGAAGCTCGTTTGATTCGTCCAATGTTCCCAGGAATTATAAAGTAAGTACCTCGTGACATGAGTATTTGTAATTTGCTACTTTTTCTGGCTTAGGTACCTTGTCTTGAATATATCAGACACAGTTACGGAGAATATCATTCAGCACTTTCCTGTTGTAGTGCGATACTTGGAGGAATGTTTTCAGTCCGGCGGTAAGGCACTGGTTCACGGAAATGCAGGAATCTCTAGAAGTGCTGCTTTGGTGTTGGCTTACGTCATGCAAAAATACGATAGCAACTATAAGGAAGCGTTTTGGCTCGTCCAAAGCAAACGGTTTTGCATTAGTCCGAACGAGGGCTTTGTCAGGCAGTTGGAAGAGTACGAGCCCATTTACAAAGCGCAGAAGACCTTCCAAAACACACTTAGCTGCCACAATGTACTGCGGAGAAAGCGAAGTAATGATGACGAAGACCCTTCACGAATGGGCAGTTTGTAAATAGTGCAGATTAGTTTCCATTCAGTGCAGTTTGTTGAATAAAGGATTGTTTGTATTTTGGTCTAAGTTGACATTCGAACGCGAGTCGTAGTTAAAGTTATCGCACTTTCGAACGCCCAAGGTGTCAAGACAACCCGAACGTTTCCAGTTCCTTCTCTTTAGAACAAGAAAGAATTCTCCAATTATTCGAGGTAATTAACTGAAGAGTTTTTCCTTGGTTAGCTGGAACGAGTTGAGGGCCACAAGTGAACGACTCCTCCATGTTTTGCTAAGGTCAAACGAAAGAAACGCACGCGGTCCCTAAAACCTTCTTCCAAAAAAACCTTTCACTAGTGACGCTGGCGACGAAGCAGCCTTTTCTTGCTGCATCTTATACAGCTGTTCTTGTTGCTCCTAAAGCACACAAAAAGGCTTCGTAACTCAAAATCACAGCGTTTTAAGATACACTACCTGTAGTATTCTCTGATTTTCCTTAAATGCAGCAATGGGATCTTCAAATTGCCGGTAGAAATCCAACACTTCCCGTACATCCTGCACTTCCGACGACGCGACGGCTACAATATCACATGCATAACACAAAAATTTAGAAAGGAAACACCGAGTCATACTTTTTAGCAGGATCGCCAAATCAATCAATGACCGGTCGTCATCATTTCCTTGCCACTTTTTCAAACGCAACAAGTTTCGGGGGTGGTTTTTTACGGCATTTTCATTCCAATCCACCACAATTACCTAAACCGGATTTTTACCTGGACACAACTAACAAAGAAATCGCTTATGTACTTTGGACAGATCGCGATCGAGGCAGTCCAGGTCTTTCACGTGATGACCATCAACATAACGCGTAGAATCTCTGAAGAGCTTGTACAGGATATGGCCATTGGGATCAAGAGCATCCAAAATCGGAAAGGCCGTCTAAAAATTATGATTATAACTTGACTAAATATAAATCTACTATTAAAAATTTACAAAAGCCTGCTCTGCTGTGTAGATCACAACTTCAAACGCAGGATGAGCAACTTGAGATAAGAAAAACTCGACACCGGGACGTTTCTTAAACCTCCAACCAGTCTGGTACTAAAAAAACGGCAAAATTGACTTGTTAATAAAATTAGACCTTATTTTGAATAAGAGAAAAAAAAATAAAGGCGCGAGTTTTACTGTCCAATCTGGATGAACGAGCACTCCAGTCATTTCCAAAACTAGGGTATATGGAGGCTGGTAATACGGTTCTTTAAACGGTTCGGGAAGTAGCTTGTCCCGTGAAGGGTCCTTGATCATCTAAAAAAGAACACAACATGTTACAAGAAGGACTATACTAGCAAAGGTTTTTGTTTTATAACCTTGCTGTAGTTTTTTATGGCGGACCAAGCTCTATACAGGTATTGCTGTGGCATGGCAATGTGACTAAACCTATCTTCCATAAGGTTACCTTCTTCATCTCTATCAGGAGCACCTGCGAAAAGTGGCATAGCAAGGTTTTAAGAGAAAAAACAACAAGAGAAAAATACCCCATACGACTAAGATAAATCCTGCCAAGCCAGTCATGGAAACCCCGAAGAATATGAAAGAATATTTCATTGCTCTCCATGACGCTTCATCTTCTTTCTTCTTCTTGGCTTCTTCCTCATCATCGTTCGGCTGCCCCTGTTCTGACGACTCTTTGGTTCTGTCGTTTTTATCTGCGTCAGAAGTTGTTCTGCTGGATTTTAATACTTCTTCTGCCAAGCCCAAGCCTGATGTTCCTTGCATGCTCCCTAAAATGCTTGTGGTCGGTTTCGCTGTGCTGACAGGAGAGTTATCATCTTGTGGGATTTTGCTTGAAAAGGGTAATGCTGATGGCTGAAGGAGTGCGGCATATCTCGAATTCTGGAGCAAACCATGTGGTCGATTACTTTTGAAGAACCTGTGTGTGACCGTATCGTTTTGCCGTTTTAATAAAGACGAATGTTTTGTCACTACGTTCACGAAGCGCCCATTCCTAAAAACGTTCGTTAGCGAACTCACTACAGACATGGTAGATTTAATTTTTCCAGTAAAATTTAGTTTTGTTTACGTTCTTTTCCTATGCAACCCGTGATCCGCATCCACCAACTTTGCGACCCGCGGTCTAATTCGCGACCATGCGTCCGCGACCTATCTCTACTGCCTATCTACGACCTATCTCTACTCTATCTCTACTTTGTTCTTTGAAATATTTTCTTTGTCTTGTAATGTGTGAATGTCTCATGTTAATTTATTCGCAATGTAGTCTTTAATCTGAGCCTGATAATCTTATTTATCTTTTATTACATGTATTTCTTTGCATAAGCTAGTATGAATTCTGTTTTATTAGTGAGGTAGTCTTAATGCTATCTTTACTAACAAGAACAAGTTTAAATGAAAGAGTTGTTGCGAACAAAAGCTATGAATGTAAATAAACACTGTGGCAGCCGTTCGCGTACCTCGTCAGTCGCAGGTATCTTCGGTCGCATTTTTCTTCGAGAAAAATTGAGCTGGTCGCGGGACGCCGATAGTGTCGGGTTGCGGATTTGGCTGCAGGTTGCGTGCCGCGAGTCGCGGTGCAGATTAGAAAATTCCCTTACTCCGTTTCGGGATTAACTGTTCCGTTCCATTTCCTTATAATCCAATGTTCTTGGCGTAATCAGTAGTTAGGAAGTTTAATATAGGCCTAGAAAAAATGAACAAGTTGAAGACGTGGCTTGATTTTTCATCAAATTAATTTCATAATAAATCTTCAATTGAGACATTCATAAGAGCGGGCTTATTCCAAAGATTTACTCTACCACCATTAATGCGCAGTCGACATAGATCACCATTACTTTTTAAGGAGAACTTAAAACACTTTAGGACGTTTCAGAACATGATAGCAAATTTCCGCACTTGGAGGGAAATGGTACATTATCCGATAATGAGTACTTAACTCGGTCCAAGGGCTTTGAAAGACAAGACGCACGTGGCATGGGTTCCGCTTCTGTTTATTATGTTGTAGTTTTATATGAGCTCCGGGCTACGATTGGTTGTACTTGTTTTCTTTCACTTTATTTGCAAACGGATGCGGACTGTTTTCCTTCATGTAATCGAAAGTCCGACTCCGTTCCAAGTCAGATTGTTGATGCCGCATCCTGATCCTGCCCGAAGAGGGGTATAAAATCAAACAAATTTTGCTGGCCGCTGTACTTCAATGTCCGCCTTGGTCAGTTAAGGTAATTTAGTACAGCAAGAAAACTAACTGCTTATTCATTTCAAGCAACCAAGGGATTCTTGCTTCATTAGTGTTTCGCTACGGAGTTAGGAAAGAATGCGAGACGGTGACGTCATCGATGTCGTAGGAGCAGCTGACGACTCCCATGACGGGCGACCACAGCCACTCCCCCCAGTTAATGCCCTGTCAAACACGAGCAACAACTTGTCCTGTAATTGTAACCAGGATCTCTTTGAAACTTGTGAAATTTGTGTGTCTCGTCGTCACGTCGACATCCAGAGCAATTAATCCAACGCAGCACCATGTTCAGTTGGCTCAATAAAGACGAAAACCGCAAAAAGCAGCCGGAAGTGTACGACAGTGTGGTGGAAGGCCTGAAGAAGATTTACAAGACCAAAATTTTACCACTTGAACAAGCCTATTTTTTCCATGATTTCCATTCCCCTCAACTGGACGACCCAGACTTTGATGCCCGCCCCATGATCCTCTTAGTCGGACAGTATTCAACGGGAAAAACTACCTTTATTCGTTATTTGCTAGAGAAAGATTTTCCTGGTATTCGCATTGGGCCTGAACCCACGACAGACCGTTTTATAGCGGTTATGCATGGCGACAGCGAAGGAGTTATCCCCGGAAACGCTTTGGTTGTAGATCCCAATAAACAATTTCGGCCGTTGTCAAAGTTTGGTAACGCGTTTCTCAATCGTTTCCAATGTTCCAGCGTCGACTCCCCCGTCCTAAAGGGAATTTCCATCGTCGACACCCCTGGCATTCTCTCTGGCGAGAAACAACGCGTTGACAGAGGCTATGATTTCACGGGCGTTCTGGAATGGTTTGCCGAACGCGTAGATCGCATTATTCTCTTGTTCGATGCCCACAAGTTGGACATCTCAGACGAATTCCGGCGTTCAATTGAAGCCTTACGCGGCCATGATGACAAAATCAGAATTGTTCTCAATAAGGTACGGAAAGCAAAAGGAAAGATGAAACAAAAACGGCCAACTGCATTCGTTCGTGTTCTTCATTTTTCTAGGCGGATATGATAGATCATCAGCAATTGATGCGGGTTTACGGAGCTTTGATGTGGTCCTTGGGTAAAGTCCTAAACACCCCCGAAGTGGCTCGAGTATACATTGGATCCTTTTGGGATCAGCCATTGCGTTACGATGTCAATCGAAAGTAAATATGAACTAAGTATAAGCAAAAGATGTAGACTTTACCTTGGAATTGTCCTTTAGACTGTTTGAGGCTGAAGAACAAGACTTATTCCATGACTTGCAGTCACTACCCCGTAATGCTGCCTTGCGAAAGCTGAACGATCTTATTAAGCGAGCTCGACTGGCAAAAGTAAGTTCGTTCATGGAAACCGAAGATTTTGATTGTCAAATTGTCGTTTTGCAGGTCCACGCGTATATCATTAGCGCACTTCGCAAAGATTTTCCTACCATGTTTGGCAAAGACAGTAAGAAGAAAGAACTTATCAAGAACCTGGCGCAAACCTACGAACTATTGCAGAGAGAACATCAAATTTCGCCTGGTGATTTCCCTGATCTCAAGCGAATGCAGGTAATATTTGCCAGAAAAGGAGCCTAAGATGATGGTGGGACTGAATTATGAATTTCCTGTGCAGGAGCAATTGGTTCATCATGACTTCACCAAATTTCCACCCTTGAAGCCGAGGTTGTTGGAAGCTGTGGACCGTATGCTAGCTGAAGACATTGCCCGTCTCATGGCTGTTATTCCGCAAGAAACGCCCCAAATTATCAGTGATAACAACATCAAGGGCGGGGCTTTCGACGGAGTTCAAGACAAAATTAGTCCGTTCGGTTTCAAGAAGGGTGAAGGGGCTGATGCTGGTGCTGGAGAAGCGGAATGGATCGTAACCAAGGATAGGTACAAAGCTGATTCTCTTTTCGAGAGCATGGGTCCTGTCGACGGCAAAATTACGGGTGCAGGTAAAATATCTCTTTAAGGTAGGGTGTCAGAAAAATTCCTAACCTAATTTTGATGCAAAATATAGCCGCTAAGTCTGAGATGATCAAATCCAAGTTGCCGAACTCAGTTTTGGGCAAAATATGGAAATTGGCTGATGTGGATAAGGATGGAATGTTGGATGCGGACGAATTTGCCTTGTCGATGCACCTCATCAATATCAAGTTGGACGGACACGATTTACCAGCGGAGCTACCCACCCATTTAATACCCCCTAGCAAACGATTTTAGGAACAGTATACCCTTCCAATTTCCTTTTTCTTAAAATTACGTTTAGCGGGGTTTTTTCGTAAACTTGGCTTTTGGTTTCCGTATTTCTTTTTTTATATATATGCGCAGCAAAAGCTGAGCTTGTTAAAGCCAAATATTGTACTTTTTTTTTCAAAAATAGATTGTGAACCCTTGCAAAACCCCAAGGAAGTTATCTTTAACCTTGTAGGTACCAAAGGAAAAATTATTGTAAGGAATTTAGTTTACGTAGTCTGTTTTGTTCTTATTTTTCTGTTTTCACCAGTGTTGTGTTGAAACCTCCTTAGCTTCGTTCTTCTATATTGTTACAAACTAAATGTGCGACACTCAAATTTTGTGCCTTGCTTTTAGATTTCTTTTTTCTTAGTGTTCTTACTCTATATAGTCTGGACTGTATAGTTGTATCGAGACAAACGAAGATGGGGGTGCTGCGAAAATTACACAAGGAATGAAAAGCTGAAACGACTTTTTTGTGTTTCCACAACAGTTTACAGGATTATAAAATTAGATTTTTCGGGCTCAACATGTGTCCCTCGTTTCCGGAGAGAGCTGTAATTAACTCACTAATTAAAGTTCAGCCCCAATTATCTTCTGATCGACCAAATTTGAATACTAGGGAACCGATAAAGATGAATGCGTTTTGTAGGAACAAACCCACTCCAGGCCACATTGGATCCTTGCCTAAAACGCAATAGATGAAGAACGGTAATATTGAATGTGCAGACTTTCTACCTGGAATGACGTAAGACTGAAACAAAACCCAGCAAGACGCAATCAAAGACGTGAAACCCAAAACTAAGCCAATGAAGAGCCAGGCCTTTGCTCCTCTATGACCCACGCAGCCATCTGTGTAGGAATCTCCTCTTAACTGGCCATTTGTCACGATGTTAATCCTAAAGCAGGGTAAAAATTATTCATATGTAACTGTAAGCCAAACAATTCTTTTAACCTACATGAGCATAGATATGGTGCTGAAAACCCCACATGTGTAATAAGCGTGATTAAATTCTTCCATTGAAGGGTACCTAGCTGCTATGTCTATGATTAGCCACCAGCCAATGGAAACCTAGGCGATATAATTTGCATGATGAATTATTGACGCGTAGTAGTAATAATACCGCAATAAACCCCAACCCAGTAAACCTATATATGGCTAGAATCAATTTTAAAGAATACTTACCAAAGCCCCCGCTACAACAGAGGCCAGAAAGTTTCTCCTGTCTCCAGCATCCGATAAGCCGGGAATCCGAAAGTTTTCGAAGAGTGGCATAACTACTTAATACTCGAACGCTAGATTAACTAATTTGCAGTGTTTTGCTTTTGCTTTGATCGTGACGTCATGAAACGAGAACAGCTTTCAGTTCTAACTTCAAGCTTGTGTTACTAATTTTCGTCCGTAGGTGGCGACTCTATATAATTTGTTCTTTTCTTGTCTTTAACGGTATTCCTCTGGAATACGATATCCCGTAGATTTTCGTTATGCCAACTCGTAATCTTGAAGCAGCCTTGAATAAGAGCGAGCTAGACCTGGTTGTAGCTGTTTGTTCGGATGATAAGGACAGTGTCTCAAAGTCAGTTTCAATTGCAACCATGCAGACTTCACGAAGAAGTGTTATTTGTGCGATTTTAATACACTACGCATTTGTAATTACGGTAAATGGATCAAAAGAGGCGAAATTGATTGCGGAAATCCCGCAGGGCCAATTAAAAGGGTCCTTTATGATGTCTAGTGATCAAAAGCAGTTTGTTGCTTTCAGGGGCATTCCGTATGCCGAGCCCCCTTTGGGAAAGCTTCGATTTAATGTAAGATTGTTTAGAACGCTAATTGGGCTGTTGACTTAAAGGGGAACTATATACACTTTTTGATGTTACCAAATGAGCTAGTAGGTCATACTGAGTAAATTTGAATGTTTGTCGGTATAAGGATTACTGAGATTTTGTTATTTTGAGATATTTAGCCGTGCTTGTCTGGCTTGGAACTCCTTCATTTGATAACAAAAAAAAGTTTGTAGTTCCCCTTTAACTTCCACGAACAACATTGATAAGATATTTTTATTTAGGACCCCATCCCGGCAAAACAATGGCACGGAATTTTGGATGCGACTAAAGAAGCGCCGGCATGTCTGCAATATGAAGACATGATGAGGAATTTCCTAGGAAGAGAAGACTGTCTGTATCTCAACGTGTTCACTAGAGAAGTTAGCTGACTTGATTTGGGACATCTGTAACAATCTTCGTTTCGCCCTAGACGAGTGGCGACAAATTACGTCCTGTTCTAGTGTGGATTCATGGCGGTGCATGGATGCTAGGCAGCGGCAATGGACAGACTTACTTATACGGACCGGAATACCTCATGAATGAGGATATCGTTTTAGTGACGCTTAATTATAGGCTGGCTATGTTCGGTAAGTGCATGCTGTTATTTAACAACGACCAATTAATGTGGCGATATATGATTGTGGTTGAAGGATTCCTCAGTACCGAAGACGCGGAAGTTCCGGGAAATTATGGTTTATTAGATCAGGTTTTGGCCCTTGAATGGGTAAAAAACAATATCGAAAATTTCGGAGGGGATTCTAAGAAGATTACGATATTCGGCGAAAGCGCAGGAGGTGCTTCTGTTCATTTTATGATGGTCACACCTCGCACCGAAGGTAGTATATGCATATCAATCGGATATCTGCCGAGTGTATAGCATAACTGGTCGATTTGGGTTTTAGGATTGTTTAATGGAGCTATTTCGCAATCAGGAACCGTAGCATGTTCCTGGGCGACTATTCCTAATCCACGAGAAAAAGCTTTCGAATTGGGTAAAGCTTTCGGATGTGAAACTGACAACTCAAAGGTCTTACTGGAGTGTTTAAGGAACGTTGATGGTCTTGCAATGATACGGCAACATACTATTTTTAAGGTACATTTTAGTACTCTAATAATTCCTAATGTACCAAAATCAACCATTAGAAATTTGTGGGTCTCTTTCCAATTCCTTTCGGTCCACGAGTTGATCGAGAAAGGCAAGAGCCAGTACTACCCAACGAACCTATATCTTTATTAAAACAAGGAAGATATCATGCTGTACCATGGATAACCGGTGTCACAAAGAATGAAGGCGCTATCTTCGTTGCCTGTATTGCTCTATTTTGCCTGCTTTTCGTCTCGTAAATACTATACGTTTGATAACTTTTTCACAGCTTTAAAGGTCCAGGGCGGCTTGGAAAAACTTGTCAGTGAACCTGAAATCTACCTTCCGTATTTCATGAATTATCACGACCTTACTCCCAATCCGGTCCTTTTCACAAATAAGGTGTTAGCTCACTACTTCGACAGTAAAAAAATCAACAAGGAAGACCTGTCACAGCTCGTAGACGTACTTGTTAAATGTTTTGTTTATTTATACATTATCTTATGTTTGAAATATTTAGGCAACTTCGGACAGTTTATTCCATAAGGGCCTCATGGAGGCATTGGAGCTTCATGCGGAAAAGAAATTTCATCCAATTTACATTTACCAATTTTCACACAGATTTAAAATGTCACTTACGGATATTGTCGGCTACACGGGACCCAATTTGGGTAGGATTTTAATTATGTCCTTTGTAATTAAAAACATAAGCATTGTGGATAAAAAAAAAACAGGTGTAAGTCATGGGGACGATTTGCTGGCTTTGTTCCGAGTCCCGATGACGCCCTTCCTCGGTGGTGATGATGAAAAGGTTTCAAGGATGACTATAAAGCATTTGGTGAATTTCGCTAGAAATGGGTAAGAAAGAGAAGTTAAGCGAATAAGTCCGAATGTATCGCAAACCAAATAATTAACTTTTAAGCGACCCGAATGGAAATGTAGCCCCTGAAGATCGCGTTTGGTTTCCAGTTAACGAAAAGAAAGGGTATATGGATATTTCAGTTGAACCGAAGTTTATCACCGGGAAGTTTGCTTTTGAAGATCGACTGGAATTCTGGAACTCGCTTTCGTCGACCAAAGACGAATTATAACCTACCAAAGAAGTTTACTGTTGTTATCACACTAACGATAAACTTAACAAGATTAGAATTTTCGTCAAGTTATGTAGTAGGAACTTTAGAATACAAAGTTTTAGTCTTAAAATACTGTGGGTGTGTATATTTAGGTAAACTTATTTTAGTTACGAAAATGTACTTAAAAGTTAATGATTAACCCAATGAAGAAGGTAAAAATATTCCCTGAAAAGGGATAACTTTTCTTAAGTCGGGGTTAAATGTTCCTGCGGGGGGTTAGAATTTATACTTCGTATTTGTAAACTTCAAGCAACGTTATAAGTTACAATTTATATTCAGGAAAATTGGCGGTGTGCCTAGTTCGAATTCGAGTTCTGGCCTTTAGTCAACGGAAAGCAACGCTTTCCGTTGACTAAAGACCAACTGGCTTAGTAGAAAACACTAAGCTAACAAAATTACTTTTCCGACGTAAAACATGACCAACTCTCATTCAAGAAAAGCCGGTAATAAATGTTAGTTCAATTTATTAAGCTTTTGCACACGTTAATCTTACATCAGTATCCACCCAAGAAATAAAAAACTCGTTTTTCACCAATCATTTTCGTCATCACTATCCTCATTTCTCTTTTCATGACCACTGACACCCAACTGTGAAAATAAGTTATCTCGCACACGGGGACGAGGATTTTCTTTCAGTTCAGTTGTAATGGCTTTTGTGCCGCTTAGTAACCATTCCAATTCTATGCAAAAGATAATCATTATTAGTAACGAAAGCAAGCAAACTAAGTTTACCATCTTGGGTTAGGTTTGGAGATCCGAATGCTGGCGGGCCAACAATCTGGTCACGCAACTGGCCATCACGGTAAACGAAAAGAGTGGGTAAATTGCGGTCTGGGTAATTAGGTATGCAAACAGTTGAAATGCTCTTGATGAATTTTGTTTGTGGAAACTTGCGTGACAGTGCTTTCAGGTGTTCATTAATGACTGCACATAAAGGAATTCTAAACGACAAAATTTAACTTAATTTAGAGATTCCGTAAAGAGGAAAAGGAGAGAAAAAAAGTATACCCTTGTCTGTAGAGATGAAGGATGACCCAAACCCCTTCTCCTGCTTGGTTTACTTCCTTGATGTAATCTTGGGCAGTGATTTCCATAACCTCTCCATATTTCGCAGCTTGCTGTGTTGCCTTCAGTTCGGCAAGACGTTTAGCACGATACTCAAGGAATACTTTTTCATCAAGGTCATCTTCCAGGTCGTCTAATTCATTAAGGGCCATGTCTTCAGTTGCCTTTTCTAGAAAACCAAAGAAGACCTAAACTTCGTTATAGGGGGAAAAATCTTCGGAAATTTACCATTGCTTGTTCTGCTAAATACAACTGAATCTATGATGGATTCAACTTGTTCTTCAGTAATTTCCTTTTCTTCTTTAGGTGGGATAATCCCCTTAGCGCGCAGGACATCATTCCATTCGGTATCTTCGCTAGTATTCTAAAAAGCAACACTCGGCATACTTTTTCAAGTAAATAAATAAGAAAACAGTCAAACCTGCATGTTCCGCCTTAAATGCTTTTATTATTGTCTTAATTAGAAAAATGTGTTTATGACACACCCTGAAGGACCTCCTTAGAGTCTGAAGTCTCAAAGAGTACAGGACAAACGCCTTTTAAAGACACGCGAGTGAAGAACGAACACAGTTATGCAAAGAAAGATTTGCGAATAGGTCTCGATAACAAGTGAAATGTGAACAGCAAAACACGGAACAATCCATAAAAAGCATCCTGAGCCAGCTTTAGAATCGCCTGTGTGTTGATACCTGTATCATCAAAATAAATTAAAAATTAGATGCATCATACATTTTAGACGGGGTTAAGTTCTAATAGCACAGGTAACTGCTATTTTTCTAGTTGCTCATAATTTCAATTACTCCTTCTGTGTATGCGACTGTTTATAGCTCTAGTTCACACACTACAACTTCGGTAAGGGTTTTTGCAGCGAATGTGCAAACCCTGTAAACCCCTGGCAATACCGTTTTGCCCAGGAGAGTCTAACTGCACCAATCCTAACTAAGCCAAGCCTAGCCTATCATAACGAACATAATATATATTAACCTAGAAAACCTAACCTCTAGCACATATTGGCTGCAAAGGACGGGCCTTATTGGCTTTACAGGGACGTGGACTTTGCGTTCACATTCGCTGCAAGAACTCCTATCTAAACAACGTTTGCTTACAATAAAACGAGGGGATTTTACATGTTCTAGCGTTACCCGCTGCTCCAAATAGCTCACAAACTGTAATGTGATGGGTTGTAATTGGTAGACTCTCCTGGCAAAACGGTATTGCCAGGGGTTTACAGGCTTGGCCTTTTCTGATACGTCAACGTCTTCCGAGTACCAGCAAACGATACCTCTTACCATGGCAAGACGAAGTCTATTTAAGCGAGGAATTATTTTTGTAACGTTTTTCGGGTGCTGCATATCAATGGCCTTTTTGGCTGCCTCCCTGAGTACAAAGCACTGGGTAACAGCGGCTCCCAAGAGATTGCTCAATCCCAGCGAATCCGAAGGTAAAGTCTACCTTGGACTCTTCGAGGGGCGCCGTGAATTAAACGTAGGATATGGTTTAAGAGTCTACGAATTAAATGGTAATTATTTCATAATTTTTTTTCACAACTGACCGCCTTTGCTTTTGCTAGTTTGGGACGTTATAAAAGAAGAACCATCTTTTTACATGTATGGTTTATGGGTGGCCACCATCTCTTGTGTCTCAGTAGGCCTATTTTTCGCCTTTTTGGGCGCCTGCTTCGCTATAATCAACACGGCAGCTACGCCCATAGAAAGTTGGTCAGGCATTCCTGGCTTGTATGCATGGAATATTTTATCAAGTATATGCCTAAGCTTTTTTTCTTACTATCTGATAAGAACCTAATTAAAAAAATATCTTGTATAGTTTTCGCAACATGTGGAGCAATTGCAGTTTGGATAATTCATTTCTACCTGCGTCTTACCTATAATGTATTAATCAAAGAAGACCAGGAGAACCAATGGTCTAGCGAATCTCGAGCCTTCTTCGGCTATTCGTTTTGGTAATGCGATTAATTAGTAAAATTCGGAAAAAAAAATTAAAACATTATGTTACAGGTTTGTTCTGGGATCGGTTTTAGCCCATTTATTGAATGTCGTCATTTTGGCAATGGGAACCGCTGAAAAGGAACGTCCCATTCCTCCGTCCGTCGATGCAAAGCCCAATGGAGTTGTTTTGCTATACTAGATAGGACCTGAGTCTCGAAGAGATCTTTCTATTGCCTTACCTAAGCTGCGATCAAATCATCATTCCTTATGTGTATTCTTTTACTCGTCATTTTATTGAAAGCCAGCCATCTTTATACTATTTGGTTTTATTTTATAGCTGCTTAGGAAGCAGGGATGATTTTTATTCAATAAAAGTAGTAAGCCCAAAAGCCTTTTTGAAGCCTGATTTATCCAAAGATGGGGTTTCAATGCTCACTCCTTTAAACAACGGCTGCCATATTGTTGCCACGTTGGGCACGGGTTGTCCTCTAGAAGTTACAAAACTTTCACAAGTTTTCGGCAGTATTCTATAGATTTAATTGAATGTAAAAGTGAGTAAGATGTCAAGATATTACCAGAGACCGGAAAATGCTCTCAAAAGAGCCAATGGTATGTAGGATTTTGAGAATTTAGCTTACCATATGCAACTGAAGACTTCCGAAAATTCCACAATTCTAGTCTTGAATAATACGGCTTGTAATAATGTTTTTAATTAACAGAGTTTATTGAGGTGGGGAAACCCGCCCGTGCCTTGGACACACTGGCTGAGGTTATCAAAAGCAAGAAATATCGCTCCCATTCCTACTCAGACAAGGTTTTGGAGCCGATCATGTTCAAGTATCTTGAACTTTGCGTGGATCTGAAGAAATCGCATATGGCTAAGGAAGGACTTTTCCAGTACCGAAACTTGTGTCAGACTGTTAACGTAGCATCGTTAGAAAGCGTCGTAAGGGGCTATTTGACTCTGGCCGAAGAGAAAACTGAGGCTGCTCGCCAAGAATCCCACCAAGCTGTCGTCGATATTGATGATTTAGACAACCTAGCTACACCAGAAAGCATCTTGCTAAGGTATTAAAGCTTGATTATAGCTTGATTGTCTTCCATTATCTCGACTTACTACTTTTCTTTTCTCTGTTCTTTTTTAGTGCTGTAAGTGGTGAAGACGCCCAAGATCGTTCCGACCGAATCATTCTAACACCATGGGTCAAGTTTTTGTGGGAGTCCTACCGACAATGCTTGGAATTGTTGAGGACCAACTCTCGCGTCGAGAAGCTATATCACGATACAGCTCAGCAAGCATTCAAGTTCTGTCTCAAATACAGCCGCAAAACCGAGTTCCGCAAGCTATGCGATAACATCCGTACTCATTTGGCTCACGCTGTGAAGCAAGCCAACACGGGCCAAAATTCCATCAATCTGAGCAACCCAGACACCCAGCAAATGAACCTTGAAACTCGCCTGCTCCAACTAGACTCGGCAATACAAATGGAATTGTGGCAAGAAGCTTATAAAGCTATTGAAGACATCAACGGATTGATGACGCTTTCGAAGAAGATGCCTCGCCCGCAGATGATGGCTAACTACTACCAGAAGCTGGCTTTGGTCTTCTGGAAGGCTGGCAATCATCTCTTCCACGCCGCAGCTCTCTTCCGTCTCTTTCAACTATCCCGAGATCAGAAAAAAAATATTACAGTAGAAGAGCTCCAAAAGTAAACTAATGAAGCTTTATTCCTTTCATATACTTTTTTTTTACATTATATTACAATAGACTTGGTTCTCGCGTATTGGTTGCTACGTTGGCTGTTCCTTTACCTTCCGCCCATCCCGAATTTGATCGTTTTATTGAAACCGAGAAGTCAGCGGTGGAGAAAACTCAACGCTTGGCAACCCTATTGGCTTTGCCCCAGCCTCCCACCAGGGCTGGCTTAATTAAAGATTTGGTAAAAAAAAAATTTCCTTGGAAGTCCTCATATAGTAAAACAGAACAATTTTCTCCCACCAGGTACGATTGAACGTGGTAGGGAACGTGGTGCCCCAGTTGCAAGACCTGTACCGTTTTTTGGAAGTGGAATTTGATCCTCTCCACGTCTGCACCAAAATGCAAACTTGCTTGGATTACGTGCAAAATGCGGAAGAAGTAACTCACCTGCGCCAATATGTCCCTGCTCTGCAAGATATCACTCTAACTCGCTTAGTGAAACAGGTAAAGTACTTATCATGTCTTGCCTTTAATCTAGTTGATATGATATTAAGTTATTCTATTAAGTCGGAAAGTTAAAAACATGAATTTATGATTTACATTTGAATTAGGTTGCTCAAGTTTACCAGTCGATCGAGTTTAAGCGCTTGTTGGAGTTGGCTCCTTTCACCACGGCATTTGACATGGAGCAGATTATTGTAAATGCAGCTCGCCATAATGACATGCAAATTCGCATTGATCACCGTCGCGGCTGCCTGCACTTTGGAACTGACTTGTCCGAATCCCAACGTGAAGACTTGCCTGAAGGACCCACTCTCCAAGCTATGCCTTCCGAACAAGTCCGTACTCAATTGAAAGCCATGTACTCCGTGCTACACAAAGCCATCCGAGCTGTGCAAGGTCCAAAATTGAAGGTTAGTCTTGTTTCTGAATGACATCCTTTGCACTAAAAGAAATCTATCAAAATGAATTGTCAGACTAAAGAATGCATTTTTAGGCGGAAAGGGTAGAATTGCGGGAGCAGATTGTAGCGACGTACTTGCACACGAAAGACCGCGAACACCAGCGTCTTTTGATGAGGCAAAAAATTATTGAAGACCGTAAAGAATATATGGAGAAGATTAACACCGAACGCGAAGAAGAAGAGGCCAGGCGCCAAGAAGAAGTTGCCCGTCTGCAGTACTTGGCTGAGCAACGACGCTTGGAAAGCGAACGGATGGAAAGAGAACGTTTGCGTCAAGAGGAGGAAATTCGCCAAATTCAGGCGCGTCACTTGAAGGAGAAAGTGGCACAAATCTCCTTAACGGCCATTGGTCTGAAAGTCATGAAGAAGCTTGAAGAAGAGGTAATTATTGGAGAGAATCTTTCTAGTAAATCTTCCCCTATTGATTATTTCGTGTTATTTTTTTATCATTATGTATTTATTATTATTTTCTTATTTATTTCTTATTTTCTTGTTTATTTCTTCTTATTATTTTATTTGTATCATTTTATTATTTATTTCTTTAAATTTTTATTATTTATTTATTGTTATTTCTTTTCTTTGCTACCGTGGCGTATGACAAGGATATAGCAAAGCTTGATCCAGAAATGATCGTTGCTCGTCAAGTAGAAGAACTTGAGAAGGAACGCCGTGAATTGCAAGCCCGACTCAAGTCTCAGGATAAGAAAATTGATCACTTGGAGCGCGCCAAGCGGATCGAAGAAATTCCCTTGTTGGAGAAGTTCCTGGAGGAGCGACAAGTGCGGGATGCGGAACTGTGGGACATCCAAGAGAAGGAGCGGATTGCGGAAGCTATTGAAGAGCGCCACTTGGCAGTGGCCACGCGTGATCGTTTGGTTCGCATGAAGGAAGATCGCGATAAGTTCGTGGATCAGGTCCGCTCCGCGCGTATGAATGAATACCAAGAGAAATTGGAGGCTTTTGAGAAAAATTTGAATGAAGAACGCAGCAAACGCTTGGTAGAGCGCAAAGAACAGCGCCGTGAGCAACGTCGGACCAAATGGATCCAGGAGAGAGAGGAGGAGGAGCAACGTAAGCGTGATGAAGAGCTTAAGAGGGTCCGCGAGGAAAAAGAGCGCGAAGAGACCGAACGCCGTGCCGCGGAGGAGGAGGAATACATGAAACGCAAAGCTGTCGCTGACGCAGTTGCTGAAAAGCAGAAGCAGCGCGAAAGGGAGGTTGAGGAGAAGCTGAGGAGAAAGGAAGAAGAAGCCCGTGATAGCGAGCGATCCTTGCGCGATCGTGAAAGGGAACCTTCCAGAGCTGCAGCACCTGCGAAAGACCCACCAGGAGACTGGAGACGCTCCGCGGCACCCGCCCGAGACGCCCGGGAGGAAGAACCTGCTGCTAAACCGGAAATCTACAAGCCTACTGGCCGTAATTTGCTCTACTTTATTGATTTTGGTCGTCTGATTCCTAGTAATCACTTATTTTGTTCGTTTTATCAGGCTGGAGGGAATCTGCTCGTGAAGCGAAGTTCTCAGCTGGTGCTCCCCCACGTGAAGAGCGCGACCGTGAACGAGATCGGGATCGGGATGAAGGTCCTCGGGATTGGCGGTCCGAACGGGCTGCCGCTGCTCCCGATCGTGACAGAGAACGCCCCGTCCGCGATTTTGGCTCATTAAGAGATCGTGGAGAACGTAGTGAGCGCGTAGAACGTGGAGAGCGTAGCGATCGGGGCGATCGGGAGGGAGGACGGCCAGAACGTGGAGATCGATCAGAGCGGTTCGAGGATCGTGGTGAACGACGTGTAGGCGGGGCAGTTAGGGAAGAACGGGAACGACGTGTAGGCGGGGCAGTGAGGGAAGAACGGGAACGACCCAGTGAGTCTTCCAGTTGGCGTACGAAAGCCGCGCCTCAAACTGACGATCGCGATAAGGAGAAGTCGCGCTGGGACCGAGATCGCGATACACGTCGGGAGCGAGACGAGGAAAAGCCCCGAGGTGATCGAGGAGAATTTCGTCGAGCTGACGTTGGCCGTAGAAGTGACAAAGATGATTCTTATCGGTAAGTATAGAATGGTGTTTTGGTTAACGCAAAATGGATTCCCTTGTGGCTACTCGATTTGCATTACTATCTTGTGGTTTTACTTTAGTGCGGGGAAAGATGGAGAACGGGATCGACCACCGAGGGATCGCGAAGGAGTGCCACGTGACACGCCACGAGTGGAACGAGAACGAGATTCGCGTGATGCTGGACCGGCAACAGCCGAGAAGAAACGTAAGTTGAATTCTCTAAGGTTTCAATTCCTAACGTGGGTTTGTTGGTTGTCAATGTGCTTTGACACGGTTTGCTTGGCTTCGTGCGAGAAACTAATGATTTTTTTATTTTCTCTTGATTAAAACAGAACGGCGTGAAGAAGTCGACGACGAAGGCTTCGCGACTGTGGGTCGCCGCAAATGAAAATTTTTGCTTTGAAAGTCGACGAAAAAGGAAAACGTTGGTCCCCCTCTCGTATATGTCTTTTTGGATTTATACGACTTTCGGAGTTTTGGAAAGGAAAACAAAAAAGCTTAGCCCAATTATTATTCTATTTTTTTTTTTAGCTTTTAAATAATTTTTTTTCTCAACTACGTTCTTATATGTACGTCATTTGTGGTAGTGGTGGTTCGTTAGCGAAGATTAGGAACCGGGACAATACAACTATCATGGATTGTCTCAATTCAAAGTTTTGAAGTTTATTCGTTAGTTCGTAATTGTACTCAGTTACAGTTTCGCGTCTTTGTTTTCGTCAAGTTCGTGAAGATAGCAACAACGGAGTTTATTAGCATAAGAAGTAGTACCTTAGGAACAGTTAAGGGTGCATGTATGCCAACGTGAAAGGAAATGAGAAGTGCCACTTTTTTCGTATTTTCTCTCCTGCCGGAAACTGTCGACGTAAAGGAGAGCAGTTGAGGAGCCAGCGGTATGTATACCGTTTGTTGCAAGTCGTGGATGTTGTTCAGATGCAGAGGTACAGTTTTAGTCATTTGGCCATGATGCCGACCATGCGCATAACCTCTAGAAAAAGCAAGAGTCTGCTAGCAACCCCACCAACCCGCCAGCGTCCCAACATCTTCTCGCCTCTTTATCCCTGGGCTCAACCGCGTTGGTGTTTTTAGTGGCTAGGGAAACGTCGCCTACAGTGTACGTTGTAATACTGTCCGGCAACAACAAGCTGGCAGCTCTCGCTCTATTTGTCCAGCACCGCGGTAACAGTGCCGGTCATTTAGTTGTAGTATACAGAGAAGAAACCGGCCGAACTGACGATTTTTTTCTTTCCTCGCGGTCTGTTGGCATAACGTAAGAATTTCCTGAATATTGTTAGTACTGTATAGTAAATTACAAACTTATTTTTGTCGATTTAGCTCATCCCTTTCTTTTAAAACCATCCATTGTGGGGGTTTTAGCCAATTTATTTATGTTTGTTATGCAGCCATCATAGACATTGCATTTGGTTTTCTCAAAGATGATAGCTTGCGATTGTTTGATATGGGATTGTCAAACATGGATAACGTTTAATGCACCGTCTGTCACAATGTTTGTTTTCTGTTTGACTTAGGCGAATGGGAAGAGAGAAAACCCATATGACCCTCGTTTCAGCGGATGTGGTTTTGGTGTGTTGGGAGTCAATCTTATATGTTGGGTGTCGATATAATTGGTGAATGTCTTCAACCGAAGAAGACCGTTCTTAATTCGAGAGTACTGAGCAGTTCATTTTCTAATGCCTGCACGAGTAGGTTACGCGTTTTTTTTTAAACAGAATGCAGCTTCATGGTGCGAGCATGTTGGTCCGTGAATCCCACAAGAGTGAAAAACAAGATTAGCCTCACTTATTATTACCGGTTACGGATCTTGGTCTGAAGGAGAAAACAATGGGTGGACACCAATCTAGGGCCAGCGTTTCCGACGAGGACCCAGGTATAATTGTTACACTATTTTTGTCCAATTCGGCATTGTTCGCCTCCATGTAGAGGCTTGTTTTTACCCATGGGAACAGGGACAATGCCGCTTGAGTTCCTGACTTAATCAAGATGGTAACTGATGGCGACCGGATTCATTAAGTCTAAGCCATACCTAGAACATCGTGTTATATTTGTTCGTTCCGTAATGCCATAGGTCGGTTCAGATTGCGTTGTCCCAAACTTTATTTTTATCATCCCTGATAATCCCGTAAGTGTTCGCGTTTGGTGCCTTGTCTAGAAGCGGGCGATTTAGATTCAAAGCTTACAAGGTTCAGGCTTTAATAGTGTTCAGTCGTTGAGTTAAGGACAGGCCTTTTAAAGGGAAAGCCTTAGTTACCGCCAATATGAGAAAACGTTCCAATGAGTATTGTTTATAGAGGGACGTAACCATGTTAGCCGTTTCTGTTCTCGGACGTTCGAGGAAACGGTAGAATTTGCTCGAGTTTCTCTGGCTTGGCTATGTGTTATGTAAAATTGACCATATTAGAGGTTCTGAAGCCGGGACGTTTTTGTTGACTGGTATACGCTTACTGCACTGAAACGGTTCAAGTTAATAGACGAAGACGGATCTAAGGGAAAACGACAGTTTGGAGCAACTCTGATGCATCCATTTCTGCTCCGACAGAGATCCAAGTTTGGTATAGGTGGGACGACATGAACTGTTGTCACCGTCTCTTTTTGCCTTTCCCTCGTGGTTCGTGTCTTGTCAATACTCATTACCGTCATTACTCCGGGTCGTATAAACGCTCTGCCTTTCGTCGACGCCCATGTTTCCGCAATTCTCTTGTCTTCCGCTGTAACACAGTGCGGAGAGGAGATTCGTATCGACCAAAAGATCACCCCTCGTTTTTGCTTCTTTTTTTCTCCCCAGTTTACTTTCCGCTTCTTTTCTAGCTGCAGATTCATTCTTGTTTCTTGTCCTTATGCCGCTTCCCATCTCGGCGTACTCTTCAATGCCCACAGATAAAAGACTCAAACCCAAAAAGAGACGAAGACCTGGCAAAGCGGAGGATTTGAGCTGGAAAATGGGCATCGTTTTCCTGCCATGAATGGTGAATAGCCACGCCCCTAATTTTTCGTTCGATGGGGTTATCGGGCTCTAATAGGATCGAGACAAATTTTGCAGTTTTCTTTATGTCAGGGACCACTGTTAGAAGAAGGGGAAATCAATGATTCCGCAGTACGATTTTCTTGAGTGACGAGGTTGCCTGGGGGAAAGTGTCATGAAAAGTAAGTTTTCGATTGGCTTTCCCTTGCAAACCATACAAGAGAAGCATTCGAACGTACTTGCTCATCGTTAGCTCCACTTTACTTGACAGTTAACTTGTTCCCGGGAGTCTCTTCAGCGATTATGTACGTCCGTCATTGGACAGTAAATCGAACCACGCCAGAGTTAACTTTCCCCTGTTTCCCTTTCTAAATATTTGCTATATTTAAGACAAATTTGATCACGGACGAGACTTAGGCGAGTGAATATATGCCTTCGACTCGTTTTAAATCTTTTAAGATGTCACCTTTTTCTTTCCAGTCAACTTCGACCACTTCCAAGTTCTTCGGGCGATTGGGAAAGGCAGCTTTGGAAAGGTAAGTTAGTTCATTGTGGTTGGGATGGGAGAAAAATTTGTTAACGTGGAATTTTGCCAACCGACACGTTCTTTTCCATTTCGGCATAAAAATAACGTTTTTCTTCAACCAGGGAAACAAAAGCGTAATGTCGCTAGGCTACTAACTCTTTCCGCTCGTTTCCTTTCTACTTACGCAACAAAAATTGTGCTTTTGCTTTTTTTTTATTCCTTGTCATGAACTACGTAGCTTATTGCGAACTACTCTCACTAAAATTGTGGCACGTATACTAAAATTGGAGCGAGTTTAAGGAGGTCGTTATTCTAGGTTTGTAACGACAACTACACGCCGTTGTCCTTTACACGTAAAATGCTTTGAATGTGTGAACCTCCACAAACGAGCACATTGGGTAGTTGTTCGGGTAGAGTAGTTTCGTTACTTAAGCGCGTGGGCAATGGTGATGTTTTCTTTGTTTATGTAATGCAGAAAGAGGGACGTTTAAAAAGATTGGTTGCGTGATTCTCTGTACAGGTGTGCATCGTGCAGAAAAAGGATAAACTGTACGCCATGAAGTACGTGAACAAGCTCCAGTGTGTCCAAAAAGGCGCCATGAAGAACGTTCTGCGAGAAATTGAGATCCTTATGCACCTTGAGCATCCATTTCTAGTCAATTTATGGTTCTCATTCCAAGGTAATGTAATTTCTTTCACAACAAAGTTTTCACCTTTTTCCGCCGCGAGCTATTACTGCACTTCATGTGTGACAAACAAGAACCACTTTCTCTTCACGTCGCGCAGTGAATGCTTTTCAGTACTCTTCTTTTTAAGCTTGCTATTATTGCGGAATTGAGCCCAGATTAAATTAGGAAAATTACTTTTCTATCCAAGACCATTTTTACACTTTTGTTTGTTTAATTAAATCTTTCCTGCCCCACACAAAAAAAGCTCTTTTCATGGTCTTCACTAACGATTCATCTTTTGTACAAAGACAAATCTGAAGCTTTTAGAGGTATTACATATGCATCCAATTTGGTTATGACGCAGACGAAGAGGATATGTTTATGGTAGTCGATCTGCTTTTGGGAGGAGATCTTCGCTACCATCTTCAGCAAGATGTCGTGTATAGAGCCGAGTCCGTCCGACTGTTTGTGTCTGAGCTGGGCTCAGCGTTGGATTACTTGCGGTCCCAAAACATCGTTCACCGGTAAATTCTAAGATTCATCTGTTAGAAAAAGAATCGCTTAATATCTAAACCACTTCTATCTTTCTTTTCTTCCTTTGCTTCCCACGCCATATAAAAGTGATATCAAACCAGAGAATATCTTGCTAGATGAAGAAGGACACGCCCACTTGACAGACTTTAATATCGCGACTGTTCTGAAGCCCGGTCAAGGAGCTACTTCAGTTTCCGGAACGAAACCATACATGGGTAAAACTAGCCTTCCCCCTTTTCATATACAACACTTTTCAGAGGTTTCAGTAAAGATGAACGCAACCAACTGCATTATTCCCTTTCTCTCGGACGTTCACGTTCACCAAGGAAACGCATGTTAGAAACTTGAAACCAGATGTTTTCTGCCCGATCCCAATTAATATCGCTACATGCTTCCTAATTGGCAGTATTTCCCAGTCTTCCCACTTTTTTGAGTCGGAAAGCCATCCTTTTTAATTAACTACGACATTTTCCCTCTATATTAGCTCCCGAAGTTTACGAATGCGCTATTCGGTCTGGTGCTCACTACGGCTTCGAAGTAGACTGGTGGTCTTTGGGCGTCTGTGTATATGAATTAAGTACTGGAAATCGACCTTTCGATATCCATTCTACCACTAGTGCTGAAGATTGCCTTAATTTTTTCGCCAAAGGCCCTCATATACCTTCGTACGTTTACCCGGAGTTGCAGCATTTCCTCCGCAAAGTACACGAAATTTCCAAATGCTATGCAAATTATGCGGGAAAGTTTTTTTTTTCACTGTGTTTATTTCGGTCTAGTTGTTGACTGTGAACGTCGGAAACCGGCTGGCATCGTTGGAAGAAGCCTTCAGTACACCTTTTCTCCAAGGCATGCCTTTAGATGCTGTTCTGGATAAACAGATTAAACCTGTCTTCACGCCGCCGAAAGATCATCTCAACTGCGATCCGACGCTGGAACTTGAAGAAATGATTATGGAGGCGAAACCTTTACATAAGAAGAAGAAGCGGTTGCTCAAACAGCGTTCCCGTATCGACAACGGATGGAAAGGCAGCTCAATAATTAGCGAAACCATGGTAACCTTTTCATTAGCGTCTCGTTAAGACTGTAACTGGTTATTCTTCTACAATCTCTGAACATCGGAAAAAAGGAGCCGATGGTGGCAAAACTAGGACCAGAAGAAACCTCATTTATAACGTTTAACCGAGAGCATGTAATGGCAAGGCAAGCGAAAGACCTGAAAGAAAAAGAATGGGAACAAGAGCTCCTTAAAGCCATGGAAGATTCAAATCCACTGCAGAGCATGACAGTGAAGGAGAGTGACTGTGAGACCGTGTTGTGCGACTCTAACTATACGTTATGTCGGACTAGTAGCCGAGAAGGTTCCAGCCCGGGCAATATTAATTTGAGCTTTGCATTGTCGTCCCGGACTAAAGATCCGGAGACGTCATGGAGAGACGCGAACCATACCCGTTATTCACCTCAGCTTCTTCACACGAGTGCAATAACCAGTATTTCGTACTTATCATCGCCCCGCAGCTTAAAGAGCGTTACTTACAAAAACGTAAAAGCACGGATTGCGGGGACACACCGGTCAGCTATCAAAGAGCGGAACGAAAGTCAACAGTTATCAACCGAGACGTTGTCTGCATGATTATTTCTGTGAAGTAATTCGTCGCTATACTAACCCGACATTTTTCCCCTTAATTTGAAGTAATGCGGTATTCATTAACTCCTCCCCGTCCCGCGTGTTGCATCCTGCAGGAGAAAAAGACTTAACTCCAGCCAAGGCGATAAAATTATCTTAACTATTGCGTGGGCAAAATGTAATCTCGTCGAGGAAGTACAGCCCGATCTCGCCACCAAGTCTAATCAGTGTTCTTGTTGAGTGCGCAGTTTCCCATACTTTAGTGTAAGCATACGTACCAGTATTCGAGCTATTTTTCTAAGTAATAGACGAGAGAGAAAATAAGTGTGAGCAGGGCATCAAAATAGTGTCTGGGATGCTTGTACCCAATATTGGAAGCCAAACATTTATTTCGCGTTTTGCTTTTCATTTGGGTTCATAATTGTTTAAGATTGAACAATCTTAATTTAAACATGAAAATGTATGACGCTTTTGGCGTGTTGACCAGTCAACAATGATTTGATACGTGTATTTCTTGCACGTTGAATTTTACGAATTTTAAGAAGAAAATATTCCGTTGTGCGGTTCGTACATCATCATTTTTGATTGGAAGTCGCTGTTCTGGCTTTAGCAGTTCCAAAGGAGGAAAGAAAGTTTGTTTACACCCGGAATTCAAGGACGAAACATTTTCAATTTGGTCAGTTATCGCTCGCGTGTTCATAATTGATGCCAGCTGTGTCCCTCTCGAATTCTAAGATGCTGCAATCCAGTGCTTCTTCCTAAGTAAGCTAAAAAGGACAGCGACCGTTTTCTTTGCTTAGATACAAGTAAACGGAAGGCATGTTATGTTATTCATTGTTCTCTGACTGTATGTGTATCTATCTATGCTTCACGTAACTATACTAGTTGCTTGCATTCTTGGCTAATTTGCTAATATCTGACTAGCAATTCTCTTTCGATTGTTTCTCAAACAAGCTCTGGCTCCGGAGAACTACAGCTTCCATCTTGGCATTGAGCAATTTGTTTCTCCGGCTACGAACTACACCTTATAAACTTGGCTTTTGCATCTTTGGGATCAGAGAATATTCATTATGGCGCTCTTAGATATAATTACCTTTATTGGACTCTCCGTAATTATGGTACCATCCATGTTGGTTATACTTGCCGTTGTGGTGCTGACCTATTGTGGTTGGTCATTGGGGGTACGAAAGAAATATGTAGAGCTGCTCCTAAAAATATTTGAGGTAAGCAAGTAATTCGTCGTTTCGCGATTAAATTCGTACTTAATTAATTTTTCTTTGTTTGCTTCTTTCAGTTTGGTAAAGGCAAAATAGAGATAGCTGAAAGGCAGCGAAATGAATTGCAAGAAGGTACAGTTCCTGAAACACCCTTGCCAATGACTGCAAATGGATTTCCTGGGTTTCATGGAAATGGAACTGCCATACTTAAAACTTCAAACTTGATAGCACCTGATAAGTTAATTTCGCCTTCCAGTTCAGAAGAAGAATTCAAGCTAACTGAAGAAATGCCCGTCCGTATTTAAAGATTACATTCAAGCCTGGGTTAATTTTTATTTTATTGTATTTGTTTATATGGGCACAGACAACACCATTACCAAGAAACAGATCTTTCAACACGCTAAAACGAGATTTTCATCTGTCAGATATTTTCGATTATGTAACAGCTGGCATGGAAGCCATCATTGAGGACGAAGTCACGCAACGCTTCATAGCTCAAGAACTACCGGTAGTTTTAGTTTTTTTCGCTCGGAAATATGGGTTAGTAACCGTATTTTTAAAAATTTATTTAAATTTTTTTTTTCAGTCCTGGAATTTGTTAACGCGAACCAACCGCCAATATGAATTTATAAGCATGCGCTTGACCATTATCTGGGTGTTGGGTTTCTTGGTCCGTTATTTGGTGCTGCTTCCTTCAAGAGTATTCATTTGCTTCGTTGGGGTAGGTTTACTTCTACAGTACTTCTAATCAGCTGTTTACACAGGAAAAGTTCTTCATGTCTTACGTTTCCCGAGATAACCCTTGTCTAACGGTACATGATAAGCGCTAGCGATTGACTATTCTTGTGGTGTTGGAGCACAAACTCGAGAATCCATAGTTTTGTTCCTATTTAGATGCTATGGCTCACGTTGAGCACCGCTCTAATTGGTTGTTTTCCCGAATCGCG
The DNA here is from genome assembly GCA_023053545.1 of Lepidurus packardi. Lineage (NCBI taxonomy): Eukaryota > Metazoa > Arthropoda > Branchiopoda > Notostraca > Triopsidae > Lepidurus > Lepidurus packardi. The sequence continues at coordinate 10,501,528 of JAKZAN010000002.1, forward strand.
TCTGAAACGTTGGGTTTATGAGTCAGCGACGTTTATATCCTTCCGAATCCTCATGCTAGCCTATACGGGCATTGCATCTTACCATCAACAAGAATTCAAACCTGCCAATGGAGGCATTTGCGTAGCCAACCACACATCTCCCATTGATATAGTCATCTTAGCCTGCGATCAGTGCTATGCCCTGGTACCCAAAGGCTCATTTTATTTAATTTAAAAATGGGAAGCTTACAAATGCAGCTGGGGAAGTCACGTCTGGAATATGTTATCTTGAATATGCAAACGTGCTTTGGAGCATTGTTGTCTAAACGTAATGTGATTTGCTTGTTCCCTTTTCCATCAGGTCGTCTGGCTAACGTTATGTATGGCCATGGTCGGTTATCTTCCTGAGGGGCCATTTAAACGTTGGGTGTACCTGAAAACGTCTATTATGTGCTTCAGTTTTTTGTCGTGTGCCCTGTCCTCTGTCATAACTTATCATAATGCGGAAAACAAGCCCAAACAAGGGATTTGTGTGGCGAATCACACGTCACCTATTGACGTTCTTGTCTTAGCCTGTGACAGTGCTTACGCTTTGGTATGAAGTGAAAAGTCGCCTTTAATTTCGCTGTCATTTAAAGCAATTTTAAGACAAGTTTGATGGTTAGATTGGGCAAAGGCATGGCGGATTCTTGGGTATTATCCAGCGAGCTTTGGCTCGCGCATCCTCGCATATTTGGTTTGAAAGATCAGAAGCCAAAGATCGAGAGGGTGTCACGCGGAGGTAACTTTCTTGTATATTTCTATGTGTTTCATGAGTCTGAGGCTTTGCATAGGTTAAGAGCTCATGTTGAAGACCCAGACAAACTGCCCATTTTAATCTTTCCGGAAGGAACGTGTATCAATAACACTTCTGTCATGCAATTCAAGAAAGGGAGTTTTGAAGTAGGAGGTTTAGTTTACCCTGTGGCCATTAAAGTAAGTTCTCTACTCGACATTTAAAAAATGACAAAGGAATTATGACTGGTTTGATATAGTACGACCCCCGGTTTGGAGATGCGTTTTGGAATAGTAGTCGTTATTCCATGATTCAGTACTTGTACATGATGATGACGTCTTGGGCCATTGTTTGCGATGTATGGTATTTGCCGCCTATGTCGAGAAAGGAAGGAGAAAGTGCAATAGATTTCGCTAATAGAGTTAAAGCGGAAATTGCGAAGCAAGGCGGTTTAGTCGACTTGCAGTGGTACGCTTTAGCGGATAAATCATGAACTTGATCGACTAATTCAAGCATGGTTAATGTTTAGGGATGGCCAATTGAAGCGTATGAAGCCCAAAGACGATTGGAAGAAAATTCAGCAGGAGAAATTTAGCGAGCGATTTAAAGCGGAGTGAAGCGTTTCTCTGGTGCCAAAAATAAGGAACAACGAGCCCATGATGCATCACTGATCAGCCGCCGTGCTGGTATTGAGAGTCAATTTGGTGTATTTCCTTAAAAAAAAACAAAAATCACTTATTGTTCTTAAATGCGGTATGAATTACGTGAAAGTTTAAATGCTGGGGCTTTAACTGTGTTTCCGTGTACGCTTTGATGTTTGTTGTCCCATGAAGGGTCGTTCTGGCAAGGAGTTACGTAGCAAGAGAAAAGAAGCAATGCAGAATTTGTGAATGCAGCTCAGGAAAGGGTTTTAGTGATCCTTGTCAAACTCTTGCCTTAATGTACTCTATTTTCTTAGAAAATTTGCTCTGTTTATATGGAAAATAGTTTGTATTGAATGCACAAATTTGCATGGGAAGGAAAATAAGAAATATAACCATTTTATTCCGAAAATATTTATATTTCGCGCCAGTAGGCTTATACTTCTGGGAGGCGCTGGTTTTCTGAGAAGCAGAAAATATATCTTGTTGCCATGATACCTGCAAGGCACTGTTTGTTTTTAACAAGCAAAATCATTCGAAATTTTGCACGTTCCAGGAAATTCAGTAAGCTGTGTTCTTATACTAGTTTAAAATTACGCTTATATTATCGTATCTGTCATTTTTGCATATAAGACAAATTTTTTTACGTTATGTAACCCGAATCGAATGCACTGATGACCTGACGTAACTATATTCTATTTGAATTTATACCTTAACCTTAGCGTAGACAATCGACTGTATAAATCTCACTAACTACCTTGGGATAACTTTGGAACTGCTTATAATTAGACTCAATATTTACAATTTAAATGCAATTTGCAACTGAATCTGAATTTTAATGTTTATTTTCATTCTATGGGCACGACCATAATGAGCTGTGGTTCTGGTGGGTGTGGGTCCTTGTCAGACGAGCAGTTGCGTACATTGTTGACTCCAGAGCAATATAAAGTTGCACGAGAACGAGGTACAGAACGAGCTTTCACAGGAAAGTTTTATGACCACCATGAAAAAGGCACCTATGTCTGCGTTTGCTGCAACTCTGAGCTCTTCAGGTGTCCCTATAATTTTATAAATCTTCTTTGACATCTCGTTTATATTTCGAAAATCATAGTTCATCCACAAAGTATGATTCTGGCTCAGGCTGGCCCTCTTTTTATGCCGCAATACATAACGAAGCCAATGTTGGGCGAAAACTCGATACTGCCCATGGCATGCAGCGAGTAGAAGTTATTTGTAAAAAGGTTAGCTTATCATCCCTTCCCTATGCTCAAATTACTTAGAACCCTTATCCTTTGCAGTGCTATGCTCATTTGGGACATGTTTTCGACGATGGACCGGCACCAACCGGCGAGCGATTTTGTGTAAATAGCGCCAGTTTGGACTTTATCCCCACTGACAAAAAATCTTAACGTTTCCTTTTCTATATGGTGTTGTAAGGTACAACCACAGTCCTATTGCTAGAGGTTGTATACTACTGAAAATGAAAAAAATGCTCCACAGCGCATCCCAGAGAATGATCTTGGGAAATGAATGGAAAACCTTTGCTAAGCAACGGACATTCAACTAATTTTAGAAGATTAATACATTTCACTGGAATGCGTTATGACGCTTTTTTTTGTTCGCCGTAATTTACATTTGTGACGGTTAAAATCGAAATACAGTTCTAAGTCTAAGCTAATATTCCCTTTTGCATTGGTTTTCTTAGCTCCACCTCTGTATCCCGTTATTTTCCTTGCGTGAGCTCTTACCCCTCGTCAGAGTAACGGAGTATAGCGTCGCTTCAACTTCAGGTGAGCGACCTCCACACTACTCGAATAGAGCCAACAAGATAGAGGCACAAGTGTTCCATTCCCATCAGTGTGTAACGTTGTCACTGACAAGATTTCCCCTGCCGCGAATCTTAGACATCTCTCACATTTTCTCTTACACACTTGCACACGAACGTGTGAACTCGGTTTTTGTGAAGTTGTATGTCAGCGAGAAATTGAACTTATTATATTTGAAGAATGTCGGATGCGAATGGAACTGAAAATGCATTGCCCGTGGGGATTGTGAGCACTCTCCTCAATTCCAAACTGGTTTTTCTAATAGCCTTGTGCATTCCCTTGGGGATTTTGGGTAAGTTTGGTTCACTTTAAATGTTTTTCCTTTTTCTGCATTGATTTTGAATATCCGTGTCCAACTGAAATTAGGATTCTGTGCCAGTCGTCTCCTTAAGAAAGAAGCTGAACGCCACAACAAGAAGCCCAAAAAGGCGAGCAAGAACGACAAGAAACGGAAATGAAACTACGGGAGATGGTCGGGCGGTTCAAAGGGATATTGTCAGCGGGTTTTGTATGCAAATAAAAGCCAATTTGAAGTGTTCTCTTTTCTTAAAATTCGTTTTTGTACGGTGTATAATCTTATAACAGACATTTCTGCATGTTGAGAAATATTACAGACGTGTCTCTGGGAGCTCTCATCCATCATACTCTACAAGTTTATCAAGCATGACGTCATACTATTGATAAGCCTACTTCGGTTTATAGATAAGTTGACTAGGAAGTTCTATACATAATGCCCCAGGGCGAGCTACGTAGCCAGTTTATTATTGTTACCTAGTATAGTACATTTTTTACCACAATGGGTCCTGCAACTGTGTGCTTTTGGATCATTTGCTACACTTGCTTCCTTTCGGTGCTCGTAGCTGCCCAAAATATTGTCTTGGACGGCGATTTTCGTTGTTCGGAAAACGCGTGTGCGAAAATAACTTGCAAGACGACGGAATGTAACTCCGGGATCTGGTTAAAAGACCCGACTAATACTTGCAATTGTTGTCCGTACTGCCTTATTTACCTAGGTAAGACGTCGTTTAAAAATTTCAGTACTAGTTTATTTCTGAAAACAAACTTATCTCTCATCAGAGAAGGGAGCGGCGTGTACGAAAGTAACCACGAATATGGCATGCGGACCAGACTTGGGTTGTTATGAAGCCCCTGATGGGGCAAGCGGACGAACGTGCCAACCGCGTATATCAATTTGAACTCCGTGACGAACGAAACTTAGTAATTTTTGGTCACGTTTACTTGTTCCTAGTGCGAACTGATTGTACAGCCGAGCAAATAGCCTATGACGAGGCCACAGAAAACGGCACAATAGGCATCTTCGTTCCCAGGCCGTCCTGTGATTCATACGGTGCTTACGTTCCCAAGATTTGCCAGCCGGGATCCACGTAAAGCTGAAATTGCCCGTTCTTTTTATTACATAAAATACTGAATGTCCCTTGTTCCGCTTAGCTGTGTTTGCCGAAATGAAGGCGGAACCTTTATCTTTGGAGAAATCAGTCCTTCAGATCCTTCTGCCCTCCGAATGAACTGCAGTTAAGCCCTTAACAATCGGTTATATAAACAGTCCTGATAGTTTAATTCGCATGATTACATTGTCTTCCAGAGTGCTCCAGAGACCATGAGAAAGCTCTGCAAATCGTCAGCGACATTCGTCCGGCGCGTTGTTCTCCTAACGGGAATTATGATTTGTTGCAGTGTGTAAACTTGGCTTGTTTCTGTGTAAACAGTGTCGGGGATTACGTGGAAGGGCCTATACCTATTACGGATATTGAATCCATGTCTTGCTGTAAGTTATTTGTTTCGATTGTTTAGGTTAAGGTCATAGATTTATGTACTCGTGAAGAGCTCTTGGCATGTACTCTAACTATTGATTTATCGATTGCTTTCTTCAGATGATCCCTTGGTCCACGTTCCGAGCTATTACCGTCCTTGTGAGCAAAGAATAGCCGATATTCGCAAATTCTTTTTATTCTATCATAAGCAAGGATTGGCGTACATCGGACTGGATATGCCACAGTGTACACCGGATGGTAATTACTACCGTATCCAACGCAACGATAAGCAGTTAAGTTCTTCTGCTCATCAAACTTACATCCTTTCCTTTTCTAATGGAAAAAATATACGTATGAACGTATAACAGGTTTTATTGCGCTGACCCCGAAGGGAATCTGATCGAGAATTTCGCTGTGGATGCGACCTCGTCTTGGACAGAAACCATCAACTGCAGTAAGGGTCGATATTGTTAGTTTTGTTTTTGTTTTTTAACGGAAGAGCGATATGAGGGTCAGGCATATCTTTTCACGGCTGCCCTGTTTTCCTTATTTTTCGGTTAGATTGTGCTATTAAGCGGTATTTCCTTGCGGACGGCCATGTCGTTAAACCAAGCTGTTGTATCAATGGAAATTTCCGTCCGTGGCAATGCCGACTCGGCTATTGCTATTGCGTGGATGAATTCGGATTCCAGAGTACGAAGCCTGGCTTTCCTGCAGAAGTAGCACAAAACCAAGTCGCCTCCTTATTTTGCTTCAATGAATCGCTAGCATGCAACGATGCGTCTATTTAATTTGTCATTTGTTCGGTGACGTGCGAAACGATTGCAACGTTTCTGTACCCAGTTTCTGTACTCGTTTCCATCCTTAATGTTCGAAGTTCTCTGTATATCCTGTTTGTTTTCGCGTGTCTTTACGATGCTATTCTTGTAGACAAACTTTTCAAGGTGAGACAAGAACAACAACCTAGTAATCAAAACCAACACATTGGCCAACCTAGAATTGTATATCTTTTTGATTGGTACGATCGATGATTCCGGTGACGTCACGTGCCTTTTTCGTGTTTCTAGGCGCCTTTGTGGAAACTCCGGGGGCAGAGTAGAGAACACTTGCCATTGGCGGCAGTTCGTGAAAAGCAGACCGGCAAGCATAAAGCCTCGCTTTCTCGCTGCAGCGCATATTGGGTAAAATGTCAATAACAAGTTGTTACCCTAGTTATGACAACTAATTCTTAATTGCTATTAGGATTCGTAAAATAATCAACAGTGCAAGTGTTGGAGTGGTGTGGTCCACTTCTAGTAAGTTCCTGTACTATTCTGCAATTTTTCTGTCGCCGTTGGTATAAGTGTTTGTAGAAAGAGGTGATTGCTATGCTATCAATTGCTTCTCTATTCCGGAAATGCTCTGTTTTGACTGGGATATCGGTCATGCTTGGAGTAAATCTTGCAAGAAAAGTAGCGTATCAAAGCGGTTGCATGTGCTGTGGAGGTTTCGTGCGGCCTTAATTACCTTTAGTACTCCCCAGTTTGCGGTTTGGGATTTTCAAGTTTCCTAGCAAGCACGACAGCATTGAGAACTCAACTTCCTGACAGTTTTATCGCTTAATGGTTCTAGCAAAGTTCTCTATTGTTCTGATCCTCTTGCTGCGTATATAGATAATAATTGACAGAGGATTTGTTCCGAGAGTGGCAAGTCCATTCTACAGAGCAGTTATTTAGAGCACCCACTTCCTTCCTTGATTGTATCTGAGGAAAGCACAAGCAAGTTATGGTAGACAGCCTTCCTGTGGAAGGCCGACTCGGGGGATCATGAATTGATCATGGAGAACATCAAACTTTTTTATGTTGACAACCAAAGCGCTCTGGTTGGCAGTTCCGGAATAGATTCAGCTACTCTTATCAAGGTCGCGAAAACGTCAACAAGGTGTCTCTTTTAAAAATTAATTTTATTTGTAACCAAGTAAGTCGTATCTTTTTTGTGTTTGTCTTTGAGAAATCACAAGTCTTTTTTAAAAAGAAAAAAAGATCTAATCTGAATGGAGTGTAGATTTTGGTCGTCACCGAAGAGTTTTGTGTTATATCTAGAGGATTGATGATCCCAGTATCGCATGACAGAATGAGAGCTTTTCATGATGATCTAGATGAATAGCATTTTTTCTTCTGCGCTTTCTCATCGGTATTCCTATCGGCGGATGACGAGATTCGTTTTTGCACCTTCCGTTGGCAATAAAAGCGTCTGTTTTTCCTCGAGCTGCCTTCTCCGGAAGAAGGAAAATATGGAGAGCATCCGATACCAAGTACTCGTTTTATTCCGGGGGTTCTCAAGGGGTTTATGGTGTTATAGATGCTACCTGATCACACATAGTAATTGGTGAAGGCGAATGGTGGGCTTTTCCAAACGACTTGTCGTTTTTTACTCTTGGTAGTTTGCAATGGTTGAGCTTTTGTTCTTATGTTTCACAGGACAAGTTAATTTTGAAATCCGAAAGTACGTATACGGAGTATAACAAGGTTTATTTCTTCGGTCAGTGCAAGTTTGTAACAAATTGTGACACCAGTAGCAAGTTATGGATTGTAGTTATTCCTAAATCTGCTCTTGCTCGACAAAGGTTCCCTGGAGAAATCCGCCCTGTTAAAAGCTTAGGTCCGACAACTAGGAAAAAAAATCGATCACTGAAGTCATAGGGCATTCACGACAAATTTTTCTCTTATTCTCTTTCTGTATTTAGAGATCACATTACTATTCTTCATCGTCTTATCTACTTTTTACGGATGTTTACATGGTTGTTTTGACCTAAAAAAATCTCACGAGAGCCCTTTGGCGAAGCATCCTGGCCTTTTTTGCCCTTGCTAGTCTTGTCGGATAACTTGGGCGTAGGCGGGTTTTGGTGGTACAGAAACGTGTACGGAGTGCTTGTAGTATGTATGTGAGAAAGAGGATGAGAAAGACAGCGGGAGCCAGTCCAGGCAGCCAAGGAGGCCAAAATCAATAGTCCGAGAGGTAGAAGAAGGCAAACCGGAAAATGCTTCAATAGCCGCGCGTCGTATACTCGTACTTCGGAACTAGAACATAGGTTTCTCCATTTTTCGTTAGTCTGTCTCCCTTTATGTACACAGACGCTTCAGTGGCTGAGTCGAACATTAATTGATAATTTCTCTTGTTTTTCCTTTCACCCTCTCAGACTAATCCGTTCATAAGCCTCTAAGCATGGCTGAAGGAGCCACGCCCACGATTAACGTGCAAAGTTGCAATCCAGCGTCGGGATCTCGAATCGTCCGATCGCCCAGCCGTGAGTCCATAGCGACGGAACTGTCTCTGTTCTCGTTGAGCAGCATAACTTCAGCATCCGAGTTTCTGAAAACACCTGGTATCCGAGTCAGTTTCCGGTCCGGGGATCAATCGCCCGTTCCACGAGGACCAAGTCCCAATCCTGGCTCGCGAAGCCGCTTACTGCGCGTACCAGGGGCTTGCCACGCATCCTCTCAGCCCATTCAGGAAACCTGGTTCGAGGAGGAGAGTGAAGTGATTAAAAGTTGTGGTGCTTTATCGTCGGCGCTTGGACTCCAGAAAAGTTTTAGTACTTCGGATATTACTGCCCTTGCCGGCAACCAAGTTGTTCTACGACAAGCCGTGTCGGATTTAGCAGTGGGCTGCGTGACACTCGGGCTCAACAAAGCATTGGACGTAGCGTCGCGATCTTGTTCGACGTGGGTCGCTGTTGGAGATGTGGCCACGACTTCGCAATTACCATCCCCACAGGGACGCCCCTACGCCCTGGCTGAAGATACTCCCTTATTCACAGCCGCCGATCTCATTCGCTCTGTCAATAAACGGGTTCGGCAGAATTACATTCGCAAACGGTTACTTACGACATACCGAGCCTTAGAGCGGTTATCTTTGTCGCAGTTTGACTTGGATAGTTTGGGCGCAGCTGCGGCGGCCAGCAATTACCAAACATCGGTCCGGTCTTCGTTGCATGCTGCTAACTTGAGTCCTATCGAAACTAGCAAAAGCTCGCTAACCGAAAAAGACGTCGAGCGAGAGCGAGGAAAGCCTTTGTCCAAATACGACAGGAATATGATGATTTTCAATTGGCTTCATACTTTAGATGACACTGATGAGACGGAACCTATGCTACAATGACCTGAATAGAACGAGTTGAGCAGAGAGAATATAGACTAGCATCTTTGAACGAAAATCGCACCAAATTTTCTTCCCAGAGTTTGTTTTCCGCTTGAATAAGTTTTGATTCCAATTGTTGTGCGCCCAACACAAAATGTATTATTGTATATAGTTATAATTGTAATGTTAAGAATAAAAAGAAATTTTAAAACAGCTCATAAAATGAGGGAGTTTTAATTTTCATTTTCTTTCACCAGTTTGAAAATGTAGTGTTCTGGAGACAAACCCTAAAAAGCTAAGCCACGCCTAAGACACACCCTGAAAAATATGCCACGCCTTTTTAGCAACAAAAGGCGGATTTTTTGCCACGTGGAGTGGACGCTTACATCGATCTTTGCTTGTTAAAAGGCTAGAAGTAAAGCGTGTATTCAAGTCAAGTTTATTATAAGATTTAAGATGGTTGTAGTAATGGAGGAACCCTGTTTTCCTCGTGGAGGAAATACTCGAAAAAGTGCTGTAGCAAGAGAAAAGCGTAAGAATAACAGTGATGTCCTTTTCAAGGTAAACACGTGCTTCATCTTCTCTGCCGTTCTGTCTATATCGTGGAAACGAAGTGTTTACTGTGGTTTCTGCATTCTTATATAACGTAATTCTGACTAGGAACCCTCATTGTCCAAGAAAAAGAAAAAGAAGCCCCTGAAAGAAGGAATCCAAGACGACGAAGATTCGGACGATGATTTCGACGATCAAAGACAGGTCAAAAAAAGCAAGACCGAGAAAGATGAGGAAGAAGAAGATGTGGATTTACCATTGCAAGTCAAAGCGGCAGAACAACTAAGTTTTCAGCACTTGCGCGAAGGAATGGTAGTTTTGGGCCGGATTCAGGAGATACGAGATATGGAATTGTTGGTCAGTTTACCTGGAAGGTTACAGGCTTATGTGCCCATAACTAATATATCCGACCCGTACACAGTAGCGTTAAAAGACATTGCAGCGAATGACAGTCCTGAATCTGAGGTACAACCTAAGATTACTACTTTCGCATTTTTTTTTTAATGTTTGACTTATTATGGTGGTTGTAGGAAGTCAAGAGTTTGAAAGAGATGTTTGTTTATGGACAAGTTATACAATGCAGCATTGTAGAGATTGCCCTTGATGGAAGTAGACGTATTTTAGCCACATTAAATCCTACAAATCTGAATAAAGACTTGTCGGTCAGCTCCATATACAAAGACATGGTAAACTGCAATAACAAAATTTTTTTTTTAGCTAATATATGTGACTTTTTTACAGGTGCTAATGGGAGCAGTCCGTAGTATAGAAGACCACGGTTATGTCGTGGACATGGGAATCAAAAACGTGCGAGCTTTCCTGCGTAAAGGAGAATCATCCGATATTTCGCCAGGTCCGTTCATTTAAAACAATATTTATGGTAAAAGACTCCTGTTTTGTTATTCACTAGGTCTTGGACAGTTGATTCGCTTGTCTGTAAAGAAAATATCTCAAGATGGTTCTACCTGTACTCTCCAATTGAGTACCCAAACTGCTAAGTTAACTGTTGACGAGGATTTCACGCTAAATAGCCTGATCCCTGGAACAATTCTCCATGTTACCGTTGACAAGGTAAACTCTAAACCTATTAAAATGCACCTTTGGGAAATTGTCTTACGTTATAGCTCGTGCCGGGAGGAATTCAAGTCGCGTTTGGACGATTTAAGGGCATAATACATGAACAACATACAATGACGGCTAGTGTAACAACTAACAAATACTCTCCTGGGGAAAAGCTGACTGCGACGGTACTCTATATCATGCCCTTAATCAATGCTCCGTACTTAAGCCTAAAACCCGAGTTGCAAGTCCTTAAAAGCGATGAAAATCAAGCAAAATATAAGTTGACACTTGGACAGATCCTTGACAATGCTCGTGTCTTATCGTCCTCATCAGCAGGTAACAACAGCACTAAGATATTATAATACCAGCTGGCGAATAATCGTGTGTATTTCGGTGTTTTTTAGGGTCATTTGTTAGCTTAACCAAGGGATGTCGAGGATTTGTTCCACTAAGGCATTTGCAAGATACCATACCTGGGGCGGAGATTATCGATGCCAAACTTCCTGTCAATGCCCAGCGACGTGTACGGGTCCTCCAATACGCGGTCATGGACGGAATCTATATTTGCACCATGAAAAAGTAAATTTTCAGTATATTTGTATTTTTTGGCCGTATTAGATTTTTTTTTTAGGTCTCTGCTGAAGCAAGCAGCATTGAGATACGAAGATTTCAAAGTGGGACAAACAGTTGAAGGCACCGTTTTGGGGCTTCAGGATGTTCATAGTGGCACGTTGAAAGGCAAAGGGGTCAAGGTTAACATAGGACGTAATTTGGAAGGATTTATTATGCCAATGCATATCGCAGATGACCCCAGACTAAAGCGACCTGAGCTGAAATTCAAACCAGGCGACGCCATCACCACTCGAGTAAGTTTTTTGTATACTTTCTTACTTTGCTGGTGTATTATAAGCTTGGAAGTTTCTTTCGTCAGGTACTTCGTGTGGAACCCGAGCGAAAAAAAGTGTTTCTGACTCATAAAAAGACATTACTGGAAAGCGATGGACCATTGATCACATGTCTAGATGATGGGAAGCCGGGGCAAGTTGTTTATGGCACTGTGGTGATGGTTAGCGATAAAGGACTGCTGGTGACGTTTTATGGAGATGCCAAAGTAAATTTATAAAATTTATAAATATATAAATTATAAATATATAAATTAATAAATGTATAAATGTAATATACATTTATCCGTATTTCCTAATTTCTCCCATTTGCGAATAAACAGGGATGGGTTCCAGTAGCAAAACTTTCTTTGGAGTATATCGAAAGCCCCGCAGCTTCATTCCGGATCGGTCAAATTGTAAAATGTCAAGTTGAGCACGTAAACTTGATTAAGCAACGGATTTACTTGACTTTAAACATTGATGCACACGCCGCAAAAGGCAAGGGAATTAATGGAAACGAAACGGCTCCAGTATCAGAACTGGTTGAATCAAACTTCCCTGCGTTTGGGCTAGTTAGTTGTGTGGTGAATGACGTAGTGGGCTCGGAAGCTGGAGTTCGTGTTACGGTCGTACCTTCGTCAACAACCGCATTTATCCCTCAGAGCCATTTGTCGGACGACCCCGGTTTAGCGGCATTATTGTTGGCCACTTTGAAAAAGGGACAAACTCTGGATGATTGCGTCGTTTACGTTCGCCACCCGTCCTTAATTCTTTCCCGGAAACCGAGCTTAATTAAGCTCGCACGGGACCAAAACGTTCCCCAGTCCCGAGCACATGTCACGTCTAATTTGCTCTTACCAGTGGTTGTCGTCGACAACACTAAACTGGCGGTCAAGGTCCATATTCCTTGCTTAACAGTCAAAGTGACTGGCGTTATCAAGAAACAAGTAAGAAAAGTGTTCTTCTTTTCTCCGGAATTTTCTTATATTTTTTCAACTCTTTCTTTTGTGTTAGGGTATTCCTCTAGGGGTTGACTTCAAGACCGGACAAACACTACTCGCCAAAGTAGTCGAAAACGATGTAACTAAAGAGGAAGTAACTTTGACCACTGTATTGAAGCACGAAGAAAGGCAAGAGGTGAGTTTAAACCCTTGTAACAAGAAATTTAATAATCGTTGTGTGTTGTGCGTTTTCCTAGGCGGAGTTAAGTAGGTTAACGCAGTTTGTGGAGGGAACGGAAAAGGTAAAAAGTTGCGCGAAGGATTTGCACGGCAAGCTGGCGTATTTGTCCGGAATTAAGCGAGGGCAAAGTATAGCCGGCAAAGTTTCGCTAATGACGCCGAACATCATTGAAGTTGAGCTAGAAAATAACGTAAAAGGGATTCTGCCCTCTTATCATACTCCAGGTAATTTAACTAAATAAAAGCCGCGTTCGTTTTGACAAAATTTTAAGTCGACTTAAGAACTTGCTTAAATTCTACCCAAGACTTGCGCTTATAAGCATTCGAGATGGGTAAACTTCGGGCTTATAAGCGTTTCATTTAACTAGTCGACGTAGACTTTGAAAGTCGACTTTTAGTTTTGGTCTCAAGTCAGGCAAATAATTACGTGGATGCCGAGAGACTGCTTGCCTTTCAAGAAAACGCTACTTTTAATATATTTTTATTGGTTTTTGATTATTTTAATTGGCAATCAACGATTTTTTCCTGGAAGTATTGAATTGTGGGACACGAAGCACGAACGTAAGTTGCAAACAACCAATGGGAGACAATTTTCCTGTCAACATCTTCCTCAGCCATATCTTCAATTGTCAGGATAATACTAAAAACTGATTCAAGAATTTAAGAAATTAACCGCCCCACAAAACACTACAATAATTTGCTATTGAAATCCATGTTCGAAAAACGAACTATTCGTACTATTTATACTATTATATATATTATTCGTACTATTTATACTATTCGTATATTAAACGAACTATTCGTATATTTTATTTTTGACAAGCACCGCCCCATGGGTGGAGCAATTGTAACTTATAACCGTTCGTTTTGGACTCGAGACTTTCCAAAGTCGACCCGTAAGCTTTCAAAGTTTAGAATAAAACGAATGCTTATAAACTTTCCAAGTAGATTTCCGTAAACTTACGAGGTTTAGACTAAAATGAACGCTTATAAGCTTAAGTCAAGGAAGTTTGGCTAGCCTAAGTTTAAGTCGAACGTACAAAACGAATGCAGCTGAAAACTTGTTTTCTTTTTTTTTTTACTTTAGGGCACGGGTTGAAGATAGGAGACCTCGTAGCCGGTGTAGTTTTGGATGTTTGTATGATAGACCAGCTCGTATACCTTACCCTGCGAAAGAAGTTGGTACAAGACTTCAGCAAACACTTGGACAGTAAGTTTGATCCAGTTATAATTCGCATGCATAACATATCTTTAACCTATTTTGATAATTTAGAGCAAAGCTTCGAAGTGAAGGTCAATCAAAGCTACCCAGGTCTCATTGTGGTGGGAGATCCGCATTATTTGTTGGTTCAGTTACACAGTGCGGGCAAACCTTTAGCCTATGTTCCAAGCAGGCCCCTTGTCAGTCGTCCGAGTCTTTCAGTACTCGGAAAATCTGGAGACAGGGTCACTGTAATTGTGAAGCAGTAAGTGAAATTGTATGATCTAGTGGAAAACTTATAAAGAAGCGTTTCTGTTGGGCGTAGATCCATAGCTGGAACGATATTAGCTGTGTTGGAAGAGAGTAAAAGGGCCAAGAAACGAAACCGAACCACTTCACAGTCTTCAATTTCAGATGCGGGTTCTCCTTCGAAAAAGAAAGGCAAAGACGAAGCAAGAGTTCCTTCTGGATCAGAAGTGCTGGGTCAGAATCAGCCAGAGAAGCGGAAAAGCCCTAGACTGAACAACCCATCGGCCGGTAACGATATATCAATTCAAGCAGAGGAAACTAAACCAGAAGATAAAGTCACATCCGAAAAAGGATTGTCTAAGAAAAAGAAGAAGAATAAGAAAAAATCTAAAGCAAAGAATGAACCGGAATCCAAACAACCTATAGAAACACAAGTTCCATCACATTTTGCAGCTCCGGATTTGTCAAGATTGAACGTCAGCCAAGGTTTTTCTTTTGATGAAAATGACTGGACGGTCTTGCCTTCTCTGACTCGCCAAACTACTGCAGATGATTCGGATTCCGAGGTACAAACTAGTGTAGGAGACGACGCCTTAAATCTTCCAATCTTTGAAAAAAAAAAAAAATTAACATTTTTCTTGAAAAATTTTTTGATTAAAAAAAAACATTCAATTTTTTCGTTGAATCTTTGGTTTAGTTTATTGACGACACATTTATTTACTATTTTTTTAAACTTACTAATTTATTAATTAATTTATTTACTATGCAGGAAGATGAAACCGTTCCTCTTGCTACACGTCAACGTCGAAGTCGAATGGAAGAAGAAAAGAAGGTTGCGCAATTAGAAAAAGCGTTAGCGGAGCCCGGTCGGTTGCCTCAAAGTCCGGACGATTATGATCGTTTAGTTTTAGCCCACCCCAATTCCTCTCTCCACTGGCTGCAGTACATGGCCTTCTATTTACAAGTAAGCGACTTACTCCGTTTTCTGGAGGATTAGGGGGAAAAGTTTCTCTTGTCAAGGACCCCGCCCTTGTCTGCGTGATAAGCGGTTATAAGTACTAACCACACATGTTTTAAAGGTCTATAAAGATAACGTGTTTCTTGTCAAAGACTGACGTGGTAGCGTATCACGGTATCGTGCCCACGCTAATAGGAAATTCTCTCGTTTGTAGGCTACCGAGGTAGAGAAAGCACGTGGAGTGGCACGTCGCGCTTTGCGAACCATTGAATACCGAGAAGAAGGCGAGAAATTTAACATTTGGACTGCTCTGTTAAATCTGGAAAATTTGTACGGCTCGGTGGAGAGTGTGGAAGCTGTGGTGCAAGAAGCCGTCACTTACAACGAACCGGTTAAGGTGTATATGCAACTAGCTAAAATTTACACTGAGAGCGGGAAAATTGAGGTGAGTTATAACTCCATTTCGCTTTTTGTTACCATTTGTATTGCGCTTTCTTGGGTTCGGAAAATTTATAGCAGTTTCTTTTCCCATACTTTTCTTATTTTTAGTTGGCAGACGAGACATACAATCTTCTACTAAAGAAATTCAAGCACAACAAAGATGTCTGGCTTACGGTGTTCGTTTTCAATTTCAAGCGACAAAAACCCGACGTGGCTCGAAATCAATTACAACGAGCTCTCCAATCCCTTGACAAGCGAGAACGTAAGTTTTTCAGTAAGTCCGAAAGTGCAAACTTGAAGATGGCTTAATCGACTTCTTTTTGTACATGACAAACAGATGTGGATCTTTTGAGCAGGTTTGCTCAACTGGAATGCAAACTAGGGGAGATTGAGAGGGCCAAAACCATGTTTGACACGTTGCTAGCCTCCTACCCCAAACGTGTAGATCTGTGGATGGTCTACTTGGACGCACTGGTGAGGGCTGGAGATACATCGGGCGCTAGGTATGTAATTTGTTCAGTTGGATGTTCGGACATGGAATGTTCCTAACATTTCAACGTTTGACTATGTCTGAACTTCTACTGGGAAATGAACTTGGGAAGATTGTGTACCTTCTTGTCTTGAAGGCCGACGAGGTCTTTGTCCCTGTGGTTAGCTCGGTTTGAAGCACAATTATAACTAGTTAAGCTACGGACTAATTAGTCTGACAGTGACGCGGCCAGGGAAGAAAAGTACTCCAAGGTGACCTTCTGGATTTCTTCTGTTGTCGAGTTAAGTTAAGGTGTTATTTGACGCCTGAGGAAAGAGTCCGGTGGAAATTATCTCTCTAAACGCAGATTTTGAACGATAAACTCGTTTTACTATCTATCCCAAGAGGAGCTGTTTATTAAGGCGAATGGATGTAATTAACCTGTAGGGAGTGACAAAGATGAAGGGTCTAGAGCAGCAGGATATGTGAAAATGCGGACACGGGTCAGCCTGCAGCGCGAATCTTTACGACTCATTTTCGTCCATCACTTTGCCTAACCTAAAGCCAAATGCAAATGATGCAACATGCGCTGTGCAACAGAATCTGCTTTTGCGGTCACGTTTCATACTTTCACACTAAGCTATTGGGGTTAAACCCCGTCTACATATGATACCGTCATTTTTATTTCGACTCTTGGTTAACGAGTGGGAAAGAAATCGAATGTTTTTGCCAACAGTGGAAATTCACAGCATAACAAAAAGTGTTCCATTTCATGCGTAGGCGTGGCCGTCATAGATTTCCTTGTTTGCTGCATGAATGGAGCTGGAATAGCCATGCATAGTAGAATAGAATATTATCAGATTAATACAGTAGTCATTTTAAGCGTGAAGCTAATTCAGGATCACTTAAAGGATGCTTTCTCCCTTCTGAGACAAGTTTGGTTGACGAAAAGAACTTCGTTCTCTTTGACCCAGTGCCGTAGCTTGCTAAGCAGAGAGAGAATCTAGTGCTCTAGAAACGTTCGACTTTTATCTAAAGAAGGTTTTTTTTATGCGTTCTTCACTGTCGAGTACCATGTTTATATTTAAAGAGGCAGTAAAAAAAAAAGTTAGAATGTTGTGTCTCGTTCAGCAAAGGTTTCCTGTTCCTTGTCTGGAGGTGATTTTGTAAGCTGTATATTTTAACAAATGGCAATGGGAACAGTTTGTCAGCATTTCAGAGCTCTCGGTGGCTCATAGTCATAAGACGACAGGTTGGTTTTACGATCTTTGTTTGATTGAAATCGAGGGTAAGACAAGATCCTTAACTCTCTCGGTATCTCCAAGTGTGGCTGCAAACGTTGGGTCAGTGGGTCAGTATTCCTCTTCTACCCATAGGGTTGTTGATGGCTTGAATCTTTCTCGGTCTTCCCCGACTTACATACCTCTTATTATACTCAGTTAACTCTCCTTTTGCATATAGGGATGCTTCCTATTAAGGCAGTCTGAAATGTTTTAATGGAAAGAGCGAAGGTTTAGGGATAATAAATGATACGGTGAAAAGGTAGCCTCCCAAATAGCGTCTGATGAGTCATCGGACGTGAAAAGAACACGTGTTTAAATTGAAATAGTATTGTTTCTAAACGTATTGAACGACTTCCGGATTTGCTTATTGTTCGGGCTTGTTTTTCGCTACGGTCTTCCCTCAAAACTAATTAGACATACTTTTGTGGTAGGCAAGTCATGGAGCGGGCCATTACGTTACAGTTGCCTGCGAAGAAAATGAAGAGTTTATTCCAGAAATTCCTAACTTTCGAGCAAAAACATGGGGACGAGGAACGACAAGAATATGTAAAACGCAAAGCCTTAGAGTTTGTGAACTCCAAAATGGGAAGCGAAGAAGCCTGAAATGTATACATCTTCTAAAAAAAAATGCCAGAAGAGGATAAGAGTGTTTGTCACCATGTTTTCTGTACGGCAGAACACAACGGGAAATACAGGATTGAGTAGAAAATACAAGCGGAGACGTTTTGGTTTACTTTTACTTAATTTTAATGCAAATTAGACCGGTACAGATGTTGGTTGACTATAGAAACAACTCGCAAAGGTGGTTGACCGTCTCAACCTTTTACGCACGTGGAGATGGATGAAGAATTCCAACTTAGAAGAACTTCGCTGACGCCCAATAATACAATCTTATTTGACATACGATGGAAGGAAGCGTATGTTTTCTTATTACGTTCATGTCGTTTTAAAGAGCAAACATGTGAGAATATATATCGGGAGTTATTCAGTCGGTAAGGTGTTTTGCACGTTTAGTTCCAGATCCAATGCTTCTCGTGCTCAGCTTGACATGGGATGCAGATGGGTGTATTTATCTATAGTTTGTGATTCCCTGTGTAGTTTTGTACCAGACCTAGATGCATATGGTAATGAAGAGGAAGCTAGACCGTGTTAGACAGCTCAGCTTCAGAAATCTCTCTCTCCCTTTTCTTTAGCCTCGTTCGCGTTTAAGGAAACCCTCACTAAAAACATTCTCTCGTACAAATTTGGCTCGGGTCCGTAAAGAACTGACCGGGCGGGCTAGCAGGCAACAGGTTCTAGGTCAGCTGACCCAGAAACAGCCTGTACATCGCTAAATATTCCACGCGGTCCTTCACTACAATTTCTGTTCCCTACCTGAACATCCCACCTTTTTTTATTATTTTGTGCATACGAGTGTGAGTAAAAACCGGCCCCAGTCAGTGGGTCTGTAATAAAAAAAAGTAAGAAAAGGGTCAAAGAACTTCCCAAACTTTGACTTTTCAGTCGAGACCTCAAACTCGCTTAACACCAAAACAAATGAAAGCTCTTGACACCCAAAACTTGTTAATTAATTCCCCACCTTTTCCTGGGACGAAGCAGCAAAACAACGTACACTTAAGTGGTAGAAAATGCTGGATTGAAAATTCTGAACTAGAAACAAGAGGAGTTCACGTAGGCCAAAAGGCATGATTGCTTTTTAATTGCATCGCAACTGTAATATTAAAAGGTACTGTGTCATGTGTCACGAATATTTTTTTTCAAGCTACTATTTAAGTATGGGCTGTATTCGTTTTCGGTGTTCTGGGGCAAAATAGATAAATTGGTGGTCTGCGAATCTTGCTGACGTATAAGACTGATTGGTTCTCCGCCTGAAAGAGAAACTTCTTCCGATATAAGATGAAGCTCATTGAATACATTGAACAGTTTCGCAAACGAGAAATTGAGGCTGCACTGGACCGCTAAACCAAAAGTTGAATGCCTTCGGGTTCGGGGGGTTTAGTATTGGTATTCTAAAACGCGCCCAAAACTTTGGCATGTAAAAGCTGTTTGGGTATCTTGCGTGTTGAGTATATCGCATAAGGAAAAAAGTGGGCTGCTCCTTCAAAGCTCAGGTGTAGGCATCCCTAGACTTCCAGTTGCGTGTCAGGACCTGACAGGTGAAGTGCTAGAATAACAACCATGCACTATAAAGTGAGTGGAATAAAGACGCCATACAAATTCTAACAATTCCAAAGAATCAAACAGTGCCTTTTTATTTTAAACGTTCGAAAATGGCTCCAATTCACCGTATGGACAAGTACCATGAAATGTTACCACCTCCGTTGCCTATGAAAGCTAAGCAGTTGAAATCGGCCATGAAAGGTCAGCCGGTGTATGTATTGCTTCCCCCGAATGTGGTTTTGCCGCCGGATTTTAACGGGTCTGTCATTTACCCCACTTCGCTGGACGGGACATGGATGACATCAGCACCGAACTTCCAAGCCGGTAATATAAATTCTTCCTCAGAAATTGGTCGATTTCGCCCTGAAAGAACGAACCCACCCCGACCGCATGTTCAAAAATTGACCTGGAAGAATCCTGGCTTGCAGCATCGTAAATGGTCAGCGGTGCCCTCGGTTACCGCCATGCACAACAATAGCAGCGGCCATCCCAACGAGTCTAATCAGTTTAATGGCGATACACGTATCAATTCCATGACGATTAGCGACATAAGTCCCCGTTTGGCGTTGAAGAAGGTGTTGTCTTTGCACGATAACAGGCAATTCCGCGACACGGCCAATTTCGTGAATCGGCTGAGCCATGGAACGTTCCAAGTCATCCTGCACGAGTTGCCCGTGGAAGCTTTTATCGAATCCATGCCTCAAAGCTTAAGCATTCTGGAAGCATTGTACGCGAAGGTATTTTTGTCCGATGGCTTAAATTCGTCGCTCAAGATTTTGAGACCCGAAGCTGTCGTGATGCAAATGGTCAAATTCTTTGCCCATCAGGACGATTTGTCCACAGCTAATAATAACGGCAGTAACGGCACGCGTTGGGAGTTTTGCGGTCCGTTTATCTGCAGTTGCAAGAAGTTGCTCAAAGTCATTGTTTTATCGGACCCGCAAATCAAAAAAACTTTGCAGAAACGCCGTAAGACGTTGGAAAAAGCAATTGAAAGTTTGGGACAGCATGGCATGGTTGGCACGTCGGATCAATCCTTGGTGAATTTGCATGACGCACTCAGCTTGGAGTTCGATCGCGTGGTCCAGTCCTACAAAATTGCACTTCAAAAGTTGGAAGAATTGGAACTGACACCCAAAGCGAATCAAAAACCTAAGACGGGGGCGCCAATTCAAGCGTCCCATCAACGCCAGCTATCACTCCATCAAGAGGAAATTCAAGAACGGCTCATTAAGAATAAAACTCTACTCAATGTCGTCGAACCCACACTCAGCAACCATTCCCTGGACCTGTTTCTCGGCATTCTACAACGACGTATCGACTACGACAAAGATGTTCTCTTTCAGTTCACGCAACTGCGTAAGGAAATGAAAAACGTGGAAACCAATGCTGTGGTCGCTCCTGTTTTGATGCGCTATTCACACGGCTGTCAACAAGTAAAATATTTTAAATCATTTCAAAATTTGTGCGTGCCTTGTTGCATAAAGCAACGTTAGATAAGCTCTGCAAGTCAAATTTAGCACGTTTTCTTTGTTACTCCGAGCCTAACGTGTTTAAGACAGTCATGGGTTTAAATATTCTGCTTTTTGAGATTTACCGACAAGTAAATGGTTAAATGTTTCCCCTTTTAATAGGTCCTTGACTTAATGAAAGAGGTGTCCGAAGATGGTTTAGATGGCGAGGATGATTCCAGCGACGTTTCCGGTTATCATTCGGATTCAGATTCCACCGTGATGATCTCTGGCAACTCACCTTTTGTTTCCAAAAGCGCTCGTTACAACTTCTTGACAAGATCAGGTAATAAATGTGTACTTTATTAGCCCTCAGAAAGAGGAATCAGGACATACCCTGTACCACGAAGGCGTTGATTTGCGCTTGACACGGGAGCAACTGTGCAAGGTTAAAGTCGTGAGAAGTTTCGGGGCTATGGAAGCCCTCTAGAGCTCATAGAAGAACGGATGGCGGACCTCTTTTATTGGGTCCCTTGTGTCACTTTTATTAATAGCCAAGAGACAATGGATACATACGTAAGTGCGACTTGCGCGTTTCATTTACCGGAAATGCATGTTCTCTTTATGGCTTTAACGATTTTTAAAGCTGCGTTTATACGACGGTTAACAGTCTTATCATTCTAAAAGTTAGCGCCTTAGAGCAGAGAAAGTTGCAGTCGTTTACTCGTATGCACAAGTACGCTTGTTTCTGTTCTCGAAATGCGTAATGTGATCGTTGCGGTTTGACCGGGTAGCGTATACGCTGAAAGAAACGCCCCAATTATTTCCAGTCGGAGCAAAACAGCACGCACTCATCAAGGCTTAAAAGCTTAAAGTGTAACACTCGTCTCGAGGCTTTATTCCAAGAATGAGTTCCACTTTGACTAAACGTTGGTCCTGGAATAAGATTATGGAGTTTTTGAACCATTCCCTAGAAGATATTACTGCTTTAGACGAAGAAATTAACCGTATTGTGTCTCAAATATCTACTCTTCGCATAGGTCATGAAGTTACAAACGATTAAAGTTTCAATTCATATTTTATTTAGTGAGAGCTGGAAACCGTGCTAGAACTTCTGTATTAGTGTCATCCTTAAGCCTGGATTGTACAAATTCTAAACTTAAGCCGAGAGAAGTCCTCAAATCGACGATCAGCGAGAGCCCCAGTGAGGAAGAACGGAAAACTTCGTCGTCGTCCTCATCCGTAGGCTCAGGTAAACACTTCAGAGTTGATTTACCCTCGAAGATTAATTACCGCCTTTATTTTCTTGGGGATTTTCCCTAGTAGACTCGGAAGCAGGCCCACGTGTCCTCCCACCTTGTCAGCGTTGTCAGTCGCAATCATCAACTCTTCAACCTCTTCCGCCTCCTCCTCCACCTCCTCCTTTACCGTCTATGTCCCACACGCACGACAGGCATGTAGCGGCCTTGCAAGCTGAAATCGAGACTCTTAAAACCGAACTGGGACAAACGCGTGTTTCCCTGGCGACTGCCCAAGAAAGGGACATGAAGAGCAAAGAAAGGTATAATGAATCCTTATTGGGGCAACAATAATAGACGTTTAATTCACTTTTCCGGTTATACAGATTAGCCATTCAGGCACAACATATGGCAGAGCGAGGGGTTTGTGGAGCCAAGTTCGAGGCCAGCAGCCAAGGCGAGAAACGACCTACCACATTAATTCGCCGTTATGCTCATCTCTATTCGCAGAGTCGGGTAGATGCGTTGGATGCTTTGGATGGTTTATCACAGTTGAAAGATGCGGAAGAGCTCAAATCCAAACTTCTATTTTCGGTCATTGTAGTGCGTATTTTCTTCTTTATACCATTTTTCCGCAAACATTAATTTGACGTTCTTGCTATGTTATTGAAGCTGGCATTCCGGTCAGCGCAAAGTTCAAGCGCACAGATCCGTGAACAGGTGAAGCGAATATTGCAAATTTCTCCTTCGCCTATGGCATCCAAAGGCGAGTTGGAAAATGCTGCCAAACAAGTTGAGCAAAGTATAACTTCGTACCTGAAGCTAACAATTGCGAACTTTGATTTGACGAAGAACGTAGAAGTAAAGCTAACCTCGGTTTAAGTAGTAGTTCGCATTATATTTCCTGTATCTTTAGGATGTCTGCTCTCAAATTTGGGCAACCTTGTATGACTATCCTTGCTTGATGGACTGCGAAGCATTAACCAAGTACGTCAAGGAATGCGTAAGGTTAGCGTGGGGTTTGGCGAACCAGGTAAAATTGTTTATATTTCTGTCTCTAATGACGTATTTATGCATAAAATGATTGTAGTCGCCCGCTTTTGTATTGGAATATGAAACACGAACATTTCAGCCCGAATTGCATGTCCGATTTCATACATCCCAACCTAACAGCAATGTTATTAAAACATATTTCTGGCCCTCCCTCTTCGAAGGACGTGGCGGTGCTTGTGTTCACAAAGGCGTTGTCTTAACATAAAAAAAAATTGAATCAATACCCGACACCTATCTTAAATAATATACCAGTGAATTCAACCATGTTTTCTCGTTCTGTATTTATGAAACGTGCGCTTATGTTTTGCTAGCAGAAGAAATACGCGAAATGCGGTTAATTACATACTCTTGTAGTGATTTAACATTCAAGCGATTCAGCATTCAAGTGATTTAGCATTCAAGCGATTATGTATTCTATTAAAATTACATTATTCATTAAAAAGGTCATTTCTTCCTACACGGATTAAAACTGGTGCCGTAGGCCACGGTTAAATTTCTTTCGTCTTTAATTACTTTGGCCCTCTATTGAAAGCATTGTTAAACTTTATTGTAAACAGGTGGCTGTTCAAGGAATTGTGTTCAGTAGAGAATCTACAATAAAAAAAATGTCATATAAATGGTAAATTAAAAAATTACTCATGAAAAAGATTGGAAAGACATTTTCCTTACTGTAGGATTGCACGACCAAGGAATTATTCTGAAGAATTGGAAGAATTAAGTGAGAAACCTGAGCGCTTAAGAACCTTTGAGCATCCCTTGTCGGCAGTCAAAAATGTTCCACTCCCAGTAAAACAACTTCAATTTACGATCCTGTAGTGTTTTTCTAATTTTCTTTAATCCTTTTAATGCAATCAGGCGGCAACAAGAAATAGCTCCAGTTCGTCTAGTCCTGCGGCATCAAGGAAAGCGACGTTGATTATGTCGTTATTTGACCCTTTGGGTTCTGCTTTTGATGGAACAGACCCTTTAAGCCAGTTCTCCCTCACAGAAGCAGATCCTCTCTCCCACTTGGCTAATGACGATTTACTAGATAATGTATTTTTTAATAGTTATTACACTCCTACTGTTATACTCTTTGATAATCTACTGATTTAGGGCAAGGATGAGAGCACAGGCTTTAGTACTAAAAGTCCAAAGTTTGCCCCCTGGAATCCTAAAAAGGCTGCTATACTCTCCAAATTCACAACTTCAGAAAAGATGTCTATCGTTACAAGTTTTCTACCTGGGGGCCATAAAAGTAACTTGTTTAGAAGTAAAATAAACATTGGTGGAATGTTTTTTTCTTTTTCCACAAAAAAGTTTTAATTAAGCCGTCAAGTACGGCTACTGAAGCAGAGAAGATTCGTTCACGTCTGGAGCAATTGGACACTTTCGAGGAAGGAAGTGTTAGAGAAGTAGTGGGTCTTAGTCAGCAAGAGTATATACAACGTATTTCTCTACTCGGCGACGAACTCTGTTCAGCATGGGCTCAAGATCAGCGTGTAAAAGCCTTAAAAATCGTAATCCAGGTAACTTAAATCCACTCATCTAGTCCTATTTTGTTTAACGTACGTTTAACTCCCTTTTTTGCAGAGTTCCAAGATGTTATTAGACACCACGCCTTTGACCTTCTACCCAAGCAAATTTGTATTGATCACTGACTTGCTGGACGCATTTGGTACCCTGGTTTTTGAACGTATCTTCGCAAAAGCTCAAGAAGAAAGCAACATGCCTAGTTCCTCAAAAAAGCCCGTTTTTGTGCCCTCGAATTTTACACCAGAAATGATCCCGGAGTCTGCTAAAGATACCTGTCGCAATTGGTTCTATAAGATCGCTTCAATTCGCGAGCTTCTGCCCCGCCTGTACGTAGAAATGGCCATTCTCAAGTGTTACTCCTTCTTGTCAGAAAAGTAATTATCTTCGAGTGAAATTTAAGTTTCTATGATAGCTTTAATACGTTTGCATTTGTAGTGAGTTCACCGGAGCGTTGCTACGCTTGAACCGCACGATTAGAGGACTTGGAGACCCGTTAATAGCCATCTACGCTCGTTGTTATTTGGCCAGGATTGGCTTATCCTTAGACAGCTGGGCTGTTGAGCACGTTTACCTGAAAGAAGCCATTCAAGATGTTTTCTTCACTTACCATCAAGTAGCTTATGCAAGTTTTTACACCTTTTTAAGACAAAAAATTGCTTTGGTAGGTATTCTCCCCACGAATTAAGGTTCAATGTGTGGCCCACAGAGTTGACATGCCTACTTACTGGTCTTTGTACATCCCTGCCCTAGATTGGCTGATGGAATTGCACATCAAGAAGTTCTCAGCTGCTAACTTGGAGGCTTTACTCCAGAAGTGCGCTCAGCAAGCAGACAAGTAATGCTTAGCGAGCCCAAAACTAGTTAAAAAAAATTAAACTTTCTTGTGGACTTCTTACAGTGGACTTCTACTACATTCGCTACTCTCCACATTCCCGCCCGAGTTCGTAGCTGAGCGCGTTGAATTAATAGTTAAATTAATAGCCTCTGCTAGTGAAGAAAGTACATTATCTCTGGTTTGAACCTAAAGCTTTCTAATTTTAGTGTTGTCATAGGTTATGTCAAATATTCCTTATGGCAAAGCTTAGGACATTGCTTGCTAAAAGCTCAATTATCCGAACCTCGCTATAAAACGAGTTTACTGAACGATGTTTGGGGGCAAGTGGCACAACTGAGGAATTCTGCGCATTATATGGCGTGCGCAGAGGTTTGGTTGCCGTTCGTAGCCAGACATTTCGGGGTAAGTTCGGAATTTTTTTAAAGAGAAAAAGTCGTAAAATATATTTTTTCTTGCCAGAAAAGTGAGGTTAATATTTTGCTGGGCGACTTAATTGCCCACCTGGAACCCGAGAGAAATGCAGAGCACCATTACCATCAGTTACAGTCTCTGATTGTCCAACTCATGTCAGAAAGCAGGGATCTGTGTACGTTTCTAACTATGGTAAATGTGTGAGTAATGAAAGTGTTTACGCCGCTCAACGTTCATTACATTTAGGACAAGTTCTTGCCGTTCCTAGATCTTTTCCGGAAGGAAATCGTACGTGTCGAAGTGTCCAAAAAGTGCCTTCAGGAGTTTCTTAGGAAACGAGGCAGTTTATTCGTTGGAGATCCCGAATTAGTGAACACGCTGCTCTCCTTGGCCTCAATTATCAACAATGCACTAAGGTAAAAACAACTTAGACAATCTATTTGTTTATAAAGTTAATATATAAAGTAGCTAACATTTCTTGCTCTAAATAGCGCGCAAACTGTGGAAGATGAGCGACGTCAAGCTAGTGAACTACTAAGTAAATTAGTGCATTTGGTGGACTACGGGAAAGATTTCGAGCAGCAGTTGACTTTTTATGTTGAAGCCAGAGCTGCATTCTCTAATCTGGATCCCGTACTTGTTCATTTAATTCACGTAAGTTTAATAAGGGCTTGACGAACATTTAAGTTTGTTTATTTTGTATTTACTTATTTTTCTCACCTTTCTCTTTCCTAGCTTGTGAACCGGCTTTCAATGAGGACAAAGGAATTGACACAGGGAGTTCATTCGAAGAAAACAGCTGCATTTGTACGAGCTTGCATTGCATATTGCTTCATTACCATCCCAGGACTTGCCAATCCGTTTACGCGTGTTAATTTGTATGCCCTTACTGGACAAATCGCATTAACGAATCAGTGCTGGGGTCAAGGTAGAGGCGGTGAAAGAAATGGAATGGAGAAGCCAATTTTGAATTGATCGATTTTTGTGTGTTGTTTAAGCTGATTCCTGTTTGGAAGCTGCTGTAGCGAGTTTGGCAGATCTGCACGTTCACGCTGAGAAAATTGGCTTAAAAGACATCGAAACGTTAGTGAATACGACCGTTTCTAATCTCATGTCGACCTTGCTACTATGCCCGGTAAAAGCAAACTTTAACCTAACTTAGCATAATTGACATGCAATTTTCTTTTGGATGCCAGGACAATTTGGAGCAGGGTCATTTGCATTTGGTGAGGAAATTGCTAAGAGTAACAAGAGAATTTCCCAACAAAGCTGCAATTTACATCCAAGCCCTTAGGCTACTATCAGCTGTTGTGCAAGATGAGTATTTACTGCATATCGACAATTGTAAGTTTCCACAGGAACCAAGTATAACGAGGAGAAAGGCTTTTAATGTTTTAAGATATACTTGTAGTCAAAGTTTACCTAGTTATAGCTGAGAAGTTACCTAGTTCGTCTAAACTTTCTGATTTATATTATAAACTTTCTGATTTATGATTTATAAGTAAGTAATAATATTTCGCTGATGCAAAGTATATCCACATTTTAAAGTAGAGGGTTAATTAGTTTAGTTGTTGACGGAGTATGCGATCGTAAGAAAAACTTTTGAGCCAGTTGCCAATAGCGCAGCCCTGAGAGCCTAAATAAGATTTCGCGCACTTTAGTTATACATACTACAATCTTAGTCATCAAAAATCGAGGTTTTCTTCCCCTCATTACACAACTATCCATTCGGCTGTATACAATATGTGACTGGCTAGTATGCCATACAACTCTTGGTGTATATCCCAAGGCAAAGATTAGGTTAGATTAGGTTAAATACTTGTAGGATCGGTAGTCAACCTAGCGCAATTAAACGGTTGTGTAATTTTCAAAACCGAAGTAAGGTAGTTTTTCTGGGAAAGCTTCACTCTTATTACATTTTTAGGTGATTCCAATGATGTGCTGCGTGGAGGCGACCCCCAGTTCAGCAGCCAAGTCGAGAGTGACTGCACAACTGTGCTAGAAGAACTACTCAACCATTTGAGACTCTTGGGCGAGTCACAAAGTTTTAGAGATCAGGTAATTCACCTAAGACTTTCTCGTTTTTTAACTTTCTTCTTTCGTTTTTAAAGGCATGTGTGGCACTGGAGCTAATGTCGGCTATTATTTCTCTGGCTGATTTTAGCCGTGAACACAAACTGGCTTCCTTGGCCGTAAATCTCTGGAACTTGGCTCAGAAACACGGGCAGTGGGATGCTCAATATGCGGTAACTTGTCTTGTAGCCTTATTTTATTAACGGTGACGTTGACGGTTTTTTATGTAATGTGTTTTATAGAAACGGGTGTCGAGTTGGGTTCGTACGCTAGGTGACCAGGAAGGTGAAGGCACCATTATGTACCAGTTATCATCCCGGATCGTAATCTCGAGTACGAGAACTTGAGAGACTCTTTGTTACGAAGATAAACTTTGATTTCGTGAGATTATTAGGTCTAGTCCTTACCTTTAACGGTGGAGTATGTGCCTTTAGTAAGTTAGTTTCAACGTTTCAGTCGTTGGCTGGGTTCTTTGCTTTTTTCTTGTTGGTCCAGAGAAAAGCTTGTCAAATTCTTCGTTTTTCAATTTGAAGCTGAGGAGAGATTCTGTTTGCGTCTAGTTTTCGTTCCAAAGTTAAACGTTGAGTTCGAATGTGTAGTTTTACATGCGAATGATTGTGATATATAATTATTGTTTACTTCTGTACCAATTATTAATCTCAATTCTTGCAGAAACTTTATTATTATTTTTTGTACTTCGAAGTTTAACTTTAACAACATTAACGAGTCTCGTATGGAAAGCTTCAGTAAGAGAGGTCACATCTTCCATTCACCTTGCATGTTAACGGGCGACGTGAACGGGTTTTTCACATAGCTAAGTCGTAAATATGAAGAAGCGCATTCTGAAGCTGGGCGGGTTATCGCGTACAGCTTATACACTTGTAGAAGTTATCGAAAACCAAAGCGTAATTCTAGGTCCAAAACAAAGTATTAGCCAGCAGATGAATTAGTAAAGTCAGCACAGAAATGACCACTGAATTTAAAGTGTCATCACAGCCTAGAGACAAACGGTACTTCACTGTAGAAGTAATGGTTATGCAACTTGTGAACTTCAGTACGTACAACAAACAGCCTACAGAAGCATCACAGTGTAGTTTTAATGACGACTATTTCAGTATCTACAGAAGAGAAGGAAGAGTGATTCCCTAATGTTAACCATGTCTCCTCTTTTCGTAAGTAATACAAATAATAGAAAATGCAAACCAATAGAATGTCTACAAACAGAAAAGTTAAAACTAGAAACCGACTTTCTGGCCACCTCTTGACACAAGATTAGGCCGAAATTTTTCTGAATCGGGAACGAAAAATTCTTAATGTTAAAGAAAAAGTTGCAATAGTATATAGTGGGGTAAACGAAATATCCAACAGCAAGATTGGGTGCCTGGGCGTTATGGAGATGAGCGGCCGATCAATACCTGCCACGATCGCGTTTTGCCGGGGCTTTAGTTTTATTGTACGCTTTTGAGCAGACGAGTACTGTGTCCGTAACTTCGTGAAAGCTTCTCAACCAGACTTGACGGAATTAACGTCTTACGGGAATATCTCCTATCCGGTTTGCCCTCAGTGC
Organism: Lepidurus packardi; assembly: GCA_023053545.1. Lineage (NCBI taxonomy): Eukaryota > Metazoa > Arthropoda > Branchiopoda > Notostraca > Triopsidae > Lepidurus > Lepidurus packardi. The sequence continues at coordinate 10,531,223 of JAKZAN010000002.1, forward strand.
TCATCGCCCAAGCTTGTTATGTAACTCATATGCATATAAGTCTTTCCCAGACATATATTTTGGCTCGGTTCTCGAAATCGTTTGGAGCGGGGAAACAATATAAGAGCTCAAAAGTATGGGAATAATGCGTCAGTAAAGGGAAACGCCATGGAAATGGAATAAAACACCAGATAACGTTTTTTTTTATTGTATTGTAATTTATTTTATCGTTCAATTTAGCTAATTCGCATTACGGGCGGCAGATTTGCATACGCCTGAGGTGATACAAAATTCGGAGGAAAGGAGAGGTTATTAGGCGAAAAAGAAAATAAGAAAGGGTAGGGTGGGGTATCCAAGCGATAAAACTGGGCAGGAATGAGAAAAGGAAAAGAAAAGAGGGGAAAAGAAGCGAAAGGAGGACGGAACCTGCTTTCGACGGAATGCGGGATTCGAGGGTTCTATTTCCTCTGACCCTCCTGAAAGGGAGGCTCGTTTCCATTACCAACCCAGGAACGCTTGGTTCGCTCTCTGTGCTTATTTCCCAATGGTCCTTGAGAACCGTAGTTGTTTTCTGCAACAGCCTGTATTGTGTCGCGGTGAATCTAAGCCTTGGTTTGGTAAGTTTTTGCGCTTCTATAACGTGAGAGTTGTGCATGAAAACAAAGGATAAGTCTACAGGTAACATAATTTAATTAAATCTACGCAAATAGGGTCAATTCAGTGGTGTTATAAGTAATTGCAAGTCGAATGTCGGCGCTTGGCGTCGTTTGTGGCCTCAATTTGGAAGCCCCTTTGCAGCCGCCATCCGCCATCTTGTGTTGAGGTTTCTCTGGCTGTAAAGCTTTGGAACGTCTTTTGTAGTACCGAACAGAATCACAGACAAGCCACTCTATTTTGGTTAATTAAGGGGTCGGTTCCCTTTGCATTGTGATTCTGAGAAGTTCCTCTTCAGTCTTCGCAAAACAAGCCAAGCGTATCAACGTTGACATTGCGTTAGATGTTCTTTTATAGTTCGGAATCGGAATCGCTTAAGTGCATTAGTACTCCGAGATAAACCTGCACCTCGGTAAAGGATTTAAGATTTTAGCGTTAATAAGTAGCAGCTCTAAAAGAGTTAGAAGTTTCCAGTCAGTTGTAAGAAGGGCACTGAAAAGTTCAATTAATTGTACATGAAATACTCGTACACAAAATATTAGTGTTAGCAGTTACTTCATGTTGCTCAATTTCTGTAAGCCATGTATTAATCGTTGTTTTGCCTTCTGTTTCAGCATGCTGCAATGGTATCTTAACCATGGCACATCATCAGGTTGGACAGGTAAACAATCCATTATGATTTGTTTGTTTCAGCGTAGACTAATGTTTTCTTTTCCGAAATTTTCAGAATCAAGCGTATGAAGTTTATGCTCAGTCAACGGAGCAGATTAGTACAATCGGGTGTCCGAAGACCGACAGTTCTGCTGTGGTCTTGCCGTTTGAGAGGCCAAAGTGCCAAGCAGCTGTCTCCCTTCCAGAACAAGTGCCTCTTTCTGTGGTAGGCAAACATCTATTTATCTATTATCTGTTTATCCATCTATTATGTATATATATATATATTTATCTATATATTTATAATCTGTGTGAAGTCCAAATTGACTTACCCATTTTAAAGGGTTTAATTTGGTTAACTAATTGAGTGACGTTGAGTTTTTCCCCCCTGGATAACGGTTTCACGTTCATGGTTTAGAGAAGGAAAAGTGATCCTTCCTAATTAGCATTACACTATGTTGCTGTTCTTTGCCGATTTTAAGTTGTCTTGGTTGCGGTTTTTTCCCCTATTAGCACTAAGAGCACATCAACGATAAGGACAAGTGACGAGACTTGCGATAAGCTAAATGATAAAGACGAGCTCAATGTATACCACTTTTTCAAGCCATCACACTGCTGTCATGTCTTTCTTTACTTGTTCTCGATATTTTTGTCATTGTTTAAAGGGTGTTATTTGGTGTTCCAAATTAGGGCTCCATGTAAATTCGTGTAAATTCGGGAATGTGAAGCTGATCAAACGTTGAATTGTCTAGGACCTGCAAAGCTGCCTCGAGGAGGCTGATTCCGACCAGCCTCGTCTCTGCCAGTCCTGTCACAGCTTTGTGGGATCTGCCAGTCACAATTATCCCAAAGAACAAAGCGAAGGGAGTCAGCCAACGCGGCCCACAAGCATGGCAGCTACCACGGACAACTTCGACCATGAGGGTAGTTGTTTGATTATGCTGAAGCGTGTTGCTACGCCGACAGCACACGATTCGAGTAGCCAAGTTGCCTCAACCAGAGCTGGAGCTGACCCTGGTTCAGAGACACGCTGCTGCGAGTCGACCCCCTATCCCTTAGCCCCGCCTATCCTTGTCCCCCACATCTCCCCCATATCTGTGATATTCAGCTCCACCGTTTGCAGCCTAGGAGAGGCAGGCTCTGGCCAGGGCGAAAGGAAGTACAGCCAACAATCACCGTCCTCGCTCCTAGCAGCGCCACACACCCAATTAGAAGTAAGTTTTCAAACAGAAACCCGCCTTCTTAAAATACACGCATTTATTATAATTTCTCATTCATTTTCGAAGAATTCTGCACCAGACATGAAACATTTCAGTACAAGGTGAAAGTTTTTATTGACAGAGAAATGTCCCTTAAGGACCTTAGTAAACATTAAAAACGAATTTTTCATGCTGAGGCGGAATGCACATACAAATTGGATTTCTTTCCAAAAGATTGCTTCTGCACTTCACGAATTTGTATTTAAAGTGTTCTAAACATGAGATTTTCAGGTCTCGTTGAACATGTATGAATGATCAAACGTACGGAAGATTGACCGTGTAAGATTGATCGAAATTGAACAACTGTGAAGGATTTGGATTAAAATAGTACTCACTTTGGAATTGTTTTCGTTGTTTTGTGCAGGGCTGCTTTCCTTTTGCCGGCTGTTCTTCCGTCAGCAATAGTCTCAACGATGCACAAAGCGCCGCCTCTGCTGCAACAGCCCACATTCCGAACCCCGTGAGACATTCTCAGGCGACGCCTTGGCGCCTCGATGGAGGCGCAGGTGACGAAGACGATGACCAAGACATGGCCACGCCCACTCGCCTCAGTCCTCGCGACCCCTATCCCATAACTACTACTCCTGTACTCGAACCGACGATAACCAAGGGTGTGATGCTCATGGTGCCACGTGATGTTCGTGATGAAGTTGAAGTTGATGATGAGACACTTATGGATCAAGTTCAAGTTGATGATGCTAATGTCAGTAGTAATGTCTCCTCTTCCTCGTCGTTTCCAAAGTTTGTCTCTTTGTCGTCCTGCATGCATGTTCCCCCCTCTTCCCCCTCAGTGCGCGGCGAGACTGCCAATAATGTTGACGATGCAGGACAGGATGATGCCCAGCGAAATGCTACTAATAATACAACCCCCCCGGACCGGCATCCGTCTTCGTCCTCCCCCTCCTTCTCCTCCTTGACGGCCAACTACACAGTCCCCGAAGTTTCGAGCTTTAAAAATAACAAGTATCAATTCGTGAACTACTCAGGAGTCAAGAATCCTCCAAGTGCAACTTACCATACCGATTTGGACAAAAACAAAAACGACATTTGCTACCCAACCGGACCTGCCTCCAATCGCCGATGGGGCGTACCAGCAGGATGGGGCTTGCGTGGCGGTGGAGAAACGTCACTGACTACACCAACCGGCGCTGGTGGGTGGGGTAACAGCACCGGAAGTGGTGGTGGGGGAGGGAATGCGAGTTGGGGTGCCCCCGGCGCAGGATCGGGAACTTCGGGCGGTGCCATTGGAGGAGGTGGGGCCAATAGTGTGGCTACCCCTCCCAATCAGTGGGGCGCTCTGGCCGCGAGCACACGAGCCAATCCTGGCGCACCTAGTCAAGGACCCAACGGCAACCCCAATAACCCTTCCATCAACGCTGCGGTGGGCGGGAACAGTACCAACGGGAGCGGGAACAAAGTAACTGCGCCGAATCCCTCTACTTCTCCCGGCCAAAACAAAAACGGAGGCGGAAGTTCGCCTAACCCAAATAATGGACCGGGTAGTGGCGGGAGTAATAATGGCGGTGGACCCGGAAGTGGGCCAGGCAGTGGAGTTAGCGCCGCCAGTAAGCAACTGGAGCAGTTGAGCAGCATCCGTGAAGCTATTTATAGCCCAGATGGCTGGGGAGGCGTAAGTTAATTCTTTTTTTCTCCCCCACACCTCCAGATATTATGGACTCCGGACCCCGACAGGCCTAACCTAACCTTATGACGTATTTTCTAATAGCTTAGGCATTTCTAGCTTAAGTATTCTCTAATCTCGTTGGTTCTTAACCAATGAGTAGAGACTTTTAAAACGCGAAATTCTGTTGGGGCCCTTGAAAGATTATGTACTTGCCGTCCTTCTGTCGGGGTCCGGCGTCCTATCGGGTCGTACTTGTTTTGCGCTGACGATATTATCAAGGAGGATCATGATGTTGTACTAATTGCGTTAATTTTGTATGTTTTTAGAATAATGTCAACCAAGATACAGCATGGGAAACGCCCCCGTCGCCCGAACCTGGGTCTAAGGAGAACTTGCCCTTATGGAAGCAGACTTCCGCTAATGGTACTTGGCGTTTTGTGTATGAGTTTCGCTAATTTTTTTATAACATGGTAGATGGATCGTCTTTGGCGGGCACAGAAATTTGGGAAGCGAGTTTGCGCAATGGAGGACAACCGCCGGCTGCGCCTGCGCAGCCTAAAGCACCTTGGGGCCATACTCCGACGACGAACATTGGTGGAACTTGGGGTGAAGATGATGACGGTGGAGACAGTTCCAATATGTGGACTGGAATTCCGGCGAATAATGCACCGCCACAGTGGGGAGCGCCACCCATGCCGGGCGCAGGTCCAGGACCTGGTCCAGCTCCTGGTCCGACAGGAATGGCCCCGGGAATGGGCGGCGCGACTCCAGGAAATCCCATGTGGGGACCCGCTGGACACAAAAAGGAAGAATGGGGTGGACCTCCAGGTGCTATGGGTGGCCCCAGTGCTGCGGGATGGGGAGACGTACGCGGTGGAAGAATGATGGGAACCATGGGCCATGGACCAGAAGCTATGGGCGGAGGTATTACCTCTTGCTATTTTCTTGCATCTTGCATCACAATATTTGTATTTTTTACGCCATTTATTTTAGTAGTTGAGTTCATTTATAGTTAATAATGTCAGAGTTCAATTTTGCAATTAAGTGGATTTTTTTAAGAAAGCAAAAATCGCTTAATAATACCTTTTTATTCAAAGGTTGTGAAATTACTTACAAGTATTACTTGTAAGTATGAAGGAAAGTATTGATATTAGTATACTTGTATGTATTGTTGTAAGTATTAGTTTTCGACGTGTAAACCAACTATGGACTTGTTTTTCTATAGAAATGGGCATGAACAGCATGAGTGGTCCAGCTGGACCCGCCCACTGGGGTGGTCCTCCCACCAAAGGGCCTGGAAGTCAGTGGGGTGGACCTGTACCGCCTGGTAAAGAAGTGAAGCCTTCCGGGTGGGATGAACCTTCACCCCCAACTCAGAAACGCCCAGCACCAAGCGTGGACGACGGGACCGCGGTGTGGGGTAACCCAACTCAGCAGCAGGGCAAAGTCTCGCACTGGAAAGAAATGCCCATGCCCAACATCGGCGGTCGTGGTGGGATGCCCGGTCCTGGAGGTCCGCCTCCTGGTCGTTTCCCTCCGGGAGGCCCTTCCATGAAACCAGACATGCCAATGTGGCCCCATCAATCGAGGTAAATTGCAAAATTCTCTCCTTTTTTTAAATCATAAGATGAGCCATTCTTTTGCTTTCTAAGCTCTAATTTTCGGTACAAAGTATTTACACTTTTCGAAACCTTGACCCTTTTGATGCTTTTTAATACTTAAAAAAAAAAAAACTTTGAAAATTTTTTTTGAAACTTTCGATAATTTTTTTTTTGCACTTTTTGAAACTTTGGACACGCCTTCTTACATATTGCACTTGGCATTCGACACTGTTTTCAATAGAAACGGGTCGTGGGGTGATGGATCGGAAGGAATGTGGATGGATGAAAAAAGCAGCAATCCCGGTTGGGGCGAACCACCCCAAACGCCTACGTCCTGGGGTCCGGGACCGAAACCAAAGACGCCTACGACTCCTGGCAACTGGGGAGAACCTGAGATGGACCCGTCTTCGTGGGGTCAGCCTCCCAAACCGGTAATGTAGACTTGTGATAATCAGTATTGTTAATATATATACAAGTGAAAGGTTTATTTACTTTTAGTCCTGTTCGTATTTACAATACGATTCTCAGAATTCGATAACTTTTAGTCATGTTTGTATTTACAATACGCATGGCCTTGGAATAAGGGATTGTTTTTAGTATTGATGTTTCTTTTGGTTATGGGTTCTAAAAACACGAACTCGATGAATGGTGATGTTAACTTGGTTAGGTCCATTTCAAGACGCAGCCGAAAGAAATGATCTGGGGCAGCAAACAATTCCGTATCCTTACGGAACTAGGCTACAAAAAGGAAGACGTGGAAACGTGTCTTCGAGCTACGAACATGGTTATGGAAGATGCTTTGGAGATGTTGAACGCTGGAAGAGGTGGTTTAGGCATGGAGCCGTGGCGTCGTGGACCCCAGGACGACCATTCTGGAGGATACGACATGGGTGGCCATCCAGGAGGCATGCCTTACCCGCCGCAGGGACGTGGAGGATATAATCCTCCCCAATCCATGCCTTATCACGGCGCTGGAACTCATTTGCTCAACAATGCACCTGCCGGCTTAGGCGGACTCGGTGGAATCAATCCTGGACCAGGCTACAAGCTAATTCCTTCTCAACAACCCCCGCCACTCCCACCTCAGAACCAGCCGCCAATGGGATTCCCAGTATGTTTTTAGATTCAAAATCTTTATTTAGTTTCTATTATTTCCATTTTATTTTCTATTACTGCATTATATTTAAATTCCTATTAAAAGTGTTTATTTGGCGTGTTTATGTGGCTTGTAAATGGATAGAAATACTGATGGAATTTTTATTAGGGCGGCGGACGACCTAATCGAGGAGAAATGAACGTGGGAGGAGGGGGTGGTCAACCTACACAATCTCAGTTGCGTGTTTTGGTGCAGCAGATTCAAATGGCTGTGCAAGCCGGTCACTTGAACCCGCAAATTTTGAATCAACCTTTAGCGCCGCAAACGCTCTTGCTGCTCAATCAACTGCTACAAAACATCAAAGTATTGCAAACGCTTAGCCAGCAGCAAGCTATGGCTCAAGCTGCTTTGGGTGGGAAAACTCCCCAGGGGCCCATGTCTGGCCAGTTGATCAATTTGCTCCAGCAAACGGCCAAAACGAAACAACAAATATCCAACCTCCAGAACCAAATAGCGACGCAACAAGCTCTGTTTGTGAAGCAGCAGCAAAACCCTTACTTAGGTGGACAACCCCCGAGCGGTTCCCCTGGCCAAAATTCGTCGGATTTGTTCAAAGCCGGAGGTGGGATGGAGCCTGTCAATAATATTAAGGACAGCTTTAATCAACTCACGATTGATCCTCATGCTGTAAGTTTGTGTTTTACTCTGATCAACCTTGTTTTTTTTACGTACTAGTTGCGTTGATTTGAAAGGTTTCCCCTTATTTGCCCAGTTCATTCAGTCTCTCTTTAAGATAATTAATTATTTGATTCGTAAGTAGTGAAGAAACCTTATTAGCCAAGGTTGGAATGCGTAGAGTTCATATAGCGTGGGCAATCACTATTTAAGTTTCAACCTGAATTAGAAAAGGGAATTTAGAAAAATATGAAACCAGTCGAGCACCCGGGAATAGAATTTTCTATTAAAAATAGTCATAAGGCCTCCGGACCCAGACAGAATGGCACCTAACCTAACCTTGTGACGTATTTTTACTACGGCTTACGCACTTCCTAATCTCGTTGGCGCGTAACCAATGAGCAGACTTCTTGAACTCAAAATTCTATTGGTCCCTTAAAAGATTATGGACCTGTCGTCCTTCTGTCGGGTCCAAGGCGTCCGTTTGTCGTCCATCTGGCGCGTTTCCGAGCACTCCTTCTATTTTCAAATCGGAAATCACGAATTGGCAAATGCGCTATAATCGCGAAATTAAAAGCATTTTTATTTTAATTTAATGGTATGAAAAATTTAGTTCTTTCTTTCAGTTTTTATATATTCTTTTGCTACGAAATTTCCAGCACACTAGGTGCAGGCAAAATATACTTGCATGTGTCATAGCGAACTGAAGTTTACGTGTGGATGATGTGTTGGTATCTATATTAATCGGGTTTTTTTCCTATTGGCATAGGGTCAATCCCAGTCGAGACTGACCCAGTGGACGATGCCTTCCATGGATAAGAAGGATATGGATCTCGGCGTAGGCGGCTTAAATGACTTTAGTAGAGCTCCAGGCACGTCCAGTGCCATGACTCCTGGTGGCAAACCACCGCTCAATTCGTCACTGTCCTCTCCCAATTTGAACCCATTGTTGAGTCAAGGCGACGGGACTTGGTCCAGCTTGTCGCGCTCTCAATCCGAGACTGGTTGGCCAGAATCCACTGGCAACGACACTAACGATGTCAAAGAATGGTCCTCGGGAGTGTCCAATTACTCTTCCATCTCTGATTTAGTTCCCGAGTTCGAGCCCGGCAAACCTTGGAAGGTAACATCAAACCTTTCATTACTCTCTGTCCTTAACGTGAAATTTTACCTTGTTCTCGTGCAATGAATTCATATTTTTTGCGATTGGATTCTGTGTTAAGCGATTAATTTGCACCCGTTTTTCCAATATGTTTTTATTATTCTATGTGATGTGTGTTCGTTTATCGATGTGTTCGATTTCTAGTTATTGTTGTACTAATTTAGAGTTTTATTTCAGGGCCCACAGTTGAAAACTGTAGATGATGATCCCACGCTTACTCCAGGCCAATTTGCGATGTCTGCTCTTAAAGACCCTGATATGTTCTCGACAGGCGGAAACGCCAATAACGTCGGATCGGGTAACGGTGGAGGCGGCAATACTGCGTCCGGCGCTAAAACGTCCCCGCCTCCTGGTGGCAATGCATCCGTATCGGAATTGCCTTTCACGCCTATGTCGCTCTCGTCCAGCACTTGGAGTTTTAATCCGTCTGCTACGTCTACAAGCGTCAATGCTGGTGGTACCTCGACAAGTGGCTCAGGCGGCTTTTCAAGGTAAACGGATTTTGGAATACCCTTCTTGAAACTTGAGAAAGTTGAAAAGTATGAAGCGTGATTTCTGAACACAAAATTTTTTAGCTCGTATAGTAAGTTTGGACCACCCAAAAGTGGCTGGGGAACAGAAGCTCCTCCCCCTAGCGGCAATAATGCTGGCGAATTATGGGGCATGGGCCCCAAACGTGGTCCTCCACCTGGTTTGACGTCCTCCGTGCCTGGTGCGAATAACAATAACGTGGGTGGCCAAGGCGGTAAAGGCCAAAACTGGGGCTCAGGTGGAGTAGGTGGTGTCGGCAGTGGAAACAATGGTGGCCAGCGATCAGGTTCTACGTCTTCCTGGGGCGGTACTGCCAGTGGTGGACCAGGTTCGGGCAGCAGCAATGCCTGGGGCCAACCAAGCACAGCTTGGCTTATGTTACGCAATCTCACTCCGCAAATTGACGGTTCAACCTTGAAGACGCTTTGCGTGCAGCATGGACCTTTGCACACCTTTCATCTCTACCTCAATCAAGGCATTGCTTTGGTTCGATACTCAACCAGCGAAGAGGCGGCCAAAGTAAGCTATCTATCTTTTCAGCCTGTTTTGTTACTTAGTAAAGCATACCACTTACCTCGCCTTGAAAATTCAAAACATGTTGAAATTTCAATAAAAACAGTTGAAATTTCAAAAAAAAAATAATAAAAAAAACCAGTTGAAATTTAAATAAAATGGTGAAATTTCAGTACATCTTGAAATTTCAGTAAACTTGAAAATAAAATTCTGAAATTTTGGTTTCGAAAATTTTCTTTGAAGATTTTTGACTTTGTGTACAGGTTTTGGTTATCTGTTGGTATGCATATTTTTTAGAATTTTTTCTAACTATATTGTTAACGTTATGTTAATATTCGACAACAGGCACAGGCAGCATTGAACAATTGTGTGTTGAGCAACACAACCATTTTGGCCGACTTGGCTTCAGAATCCGACGTGCAACAGTGGCTTCAGCAATTGGGTCATGCTGGCCAGCAACAACAGCAGCAACAACAACAGCAAGCCAACCAGTCTGGTGGTTCGTCATGGAGCGTGCGCGGGTCCACTCCTGGAACTTCCTCGTCATCCAGCGGTGGTCCTGTCCCCAAACAGCAAAATACCGACAGCTGGGGTGGCAGCTCTGTCGGCGTGGGTGGAGCCACTTCGCCCTTGTGGCCCTCCAACAGTGGGTCAGTGTGGTCCACCCCAGCCTTGGATCGTGATTCACTCCGTGCCACGCCTTCTCTTAATGCGTCGCTCAACTCTTTTCTGCCTGGCGATTTGCTTGGCGGCGAGTCCATGTAAACGCCAGGAGGAAAAAGCGACAGATACAGATTTGATTGAAAAATTGAAAAACTATTCCCATAAGTGTGAAACAGTTGCAGTACCTGCGGTAAGCGGCAAACTTCTCTTCCCTTTATTCCCCGCCCCTTTTTGTGCGCTTCGTGGTTGGTTGATTGACAAAGGAACAAGACGGCTGGTACGATTAAGTTTGCCCCACGGTGATTGCATTTTTTTTTTCTGCCTCCCAGAAACTTTGGATTATAAGGAGGGCGGGGCCTAAGTTTTGTCCTGGGGAAAAATACGAAAAATGTTGGTTGTTGCAAAAGTCAAAACGAGTCTATGGCATTTTCTTTTGTTTGAGGAAACTTTCTTTCATCGATTTTTGAATGCTAGGACTGATGCCCCGCCCTTCTAAACACGCGACAAATCTTCGCCACGCCCCTAGTTCCTGATAGCCTTCAGGGTTTTTGTTGTCGAGAAGCGTCCGTGTTTCTCGCCATGTTCCGTGAAAAAGGGAGAGGGGGGCAACGGTGTTCATTGACAGGAATCTCCTGGTTGACGAAGCAAGTCAATAGATTGCGGAGAACGTGGTTCCCACGTTCGTGCATTTCGGGCCAGCTCACTAACTTCTTTTTACGGAAACAATCCAAAAGGTGGCTCACACTTGCTTTCCTTTTTCAAATAGAAACGAGTGCAATCAAGCCGCGCCCCCTGGAAAAAAAGCATTTACGTTTTCAGAAGGTCGTGTTTTTTTTTTATTTTTTTGCGCAATTTGTTCCAAATTTTCCTCCCAAAACGAACCTGAAAGATCATTCAAAGCGATAATCCACCGTCCTAGGCTTCCTCCCTTTGCTTAGTAAGACACAAGCTTTTTGAATATTATCAAGCCAGATTGTTTACTGCTGCTCCTCTAGTATAACGTTCAATTTTGCATCAAACTTGGGTGGGAGCTTAAGACAAAAACGAAACACACGTGCTTGTGCCCGAGTCTCTACAAAAACTATGGAACTAAGTTATAAGTTGTCTTCTGTCTAGGTGTAGAGAAGGAAATAATATGTGCACAAAAATTAAGCCCTCCCGTTAAAAACTAAACTTGGTGTTTTGAAGATGTAGCGAGACTTGCATGGTAAAGGAAGGGAATCTTCCCCTCAAGATTCTGCGGAATGACGTCATGATTTTATCTTCTCGGGTTACACATACAACACCCTCGCTAGTTTTTCTTTTCCTCCCAAGATGCGTAGTTACGAAGTATGTTAAGTTTAGGGCACACGACGTTTGAATCAATCATCAAAGCGTTAACGATGTACAATAGTAATTAGATTCGGGGAGAACGACCGCGGTTTCAAAAAAGGTCTTCTTTCCTGGTTGGCGTAGCTTTAGTATGGGTTTTGGATCATTTAGTCACCATAGTCTGGTATTTTTGGTTTAAACATGGATGATTTCGTGAAACAGTAATTAATTCAAAGGTTTAGCTTGTAGCTTAGTTATGGATTGCGATGGAAAGCCTCTCGCCCTCATCACACGTGCCAGTTTTGGTCCCATTTGATCAAGCCTTGATTGACGAAAAGATTAATTGTCTGAAATGCCATTTCATTGTTCGCCACGTCGTAGCATGTTTTGCACTTACCTAAAAGTTCGGTGCACTTAGAAAGTTTTCAAAAAATATTGCTCTTTAAGTTCACGTTGATGAGGCTTGCTTTCGGAGGTTTATGGGTTTAAGGATGTCATGTCAATTTGCTTGTGTGCTTTAGGTACGCTTCGTCACGGGTTTAACTATTCTTCGTTGAGCTTTAGTCGTAGTAGTGTCGAGTAGTAGTCGGTTTTGCGCATGCTTAAGACGAAGAGGCACAAAGGCAACCGTTCCACTTCTGTGGACCTGAAACACCAAGATGGTGGTGATCTCATTTCAGCCCCACCTTCTTGCGGTAAAATAGGATTTTTCGGTGGGCTTGTGAAGAAGTCTAAATTAAGAAAAGCACTACGGTGTACGCATGTGCAGATTGCGAAATCTTGAGGCTTCCATAAACGAAACACTTGATAGCGTCGAACCAATGTACGTTTTGGGTTTATTTTGCGGTAGCGAAGGGTCGTTGAGCAAAATAGAAGTTTAAAAAAAAACAGGCGTGGTCAATTTTCTCGTGGTCGATTTAGAGGGTTGGTGTTTCCCCCCAACTCAATTTTGGAGTTAAAATGAAAAGTTTAGGCCTCGTCGAAAAAGTTCTTCCGGTTTTTGTCACTTTGAGCTAATTCTTTTTTTTTTTATTTGAAAAAAAGTTGAAAGGTTAAAGAACTTACTTTCACTTTTATAGTGCCGCCTACCTTCCCCCTCCAAAAAAATGACATTAGGTCTATAGCAATGAAGAAAAACGTGAAAACGGGAGGAAAGGCAAAGTTAACACTTGCTAAGTTTCAAGTCGAAAGAAGAAATCGATTGGAAAGGAAGATGTAGCTCCTTTTTGCTCACGGAACACGCCCCTTACCTAGAAAAGAAAAAGGCACTTTGTAATAGGCGGGGAGGGACTTGTTCGTTGTGTTCTATGTGATAGGGAAATAATCCAGTTTTAAGAAAAGCCCTGTTTGCTCCCTGGAAAAACGTTCTACTTGGAGGAAAAGAGCTTTTGTTTTCGAGATGCACCATGAGATTTGTTTGGGAGAATGCGCTTGCTTTACATGTGTTCGCTTTGTAATTTTTTTTTTTTTTTTTTTTTGCTTCATTTGTTTCTCTCAAGCCGTAGCTTTCAAATCCGGACTTCGAGATCCGAACACTTTCCAAGTATAAAGCCTGATAAGAAGCGGAATAGGGTTGTTGGGTTTCCAGAAAAGCATAAACCTGAGCGTCAGCAGCGTTGTGACGTCACATGTGCATTTTCCAGCCTAAACAAAAAACCGTTCAGGAATTGTTCGTTCAGAAAGGCGGAAAGTGAGTGGAGCTTTATCAGTATTGTTGGTGATCAAGTGCCACACTCTAGAGGTATTAGTCGTCAATCACAGCGTAGTTTTTAGGTTCAAATAATGACAAGGTGTGGTTTTCCCCGTTGTTTTGGTTTCATTGTTGTGTGCCGTGCATGCTAGAAAAGGCGCTTTTTTCAAACGTGGAGAGGAACAAAAGGTCGTATTCGAAACTGGATGGTAGTCTTTTCTGGTTAGCTTTTCTTTCTCTTCCGTTTTTGACACACAACAAGTACCCAGCCATATCACACTAACTGAAACTACCAAAAGAGACAAAAACAAGGAATACTTGCACAGGACTTGGGAGACCATTACGCGACCTTGGAAATTCGGGGTTTTGTCGTCGACTTCCTAGAAAGTTTTAACCATAGCAGTCTTTTTCCTCGTTAGCTAGGCTGTTAAAGCGGAATCTTCACTTAACAGTTGAATTGTACAAGAAAAGGTGGGGAGATATTGGTAGAAAGAGAACAGAAAGAGAGAGATCTTGTGCCTTGATTCATGTGTGGGGGTTTGGGGCAAAATTTTTTTAGCTGCTTAGACTATTGACAAGGGGGAAAAAATTTACTCAATCATAAAATTCTCTTTGTAATGCTATTCATGGTCTATCGAGATAAGTGTCAAGAGTAACCACGTTCGTAATTTTTGGCTTAGCTCGGAAGCAGAAAAAGCTACTAGCGAAGGGCTTTTAGTCAAAGTCTTGATGCCAAAGGGGTTTGAATTCACAAAACTTTTGCAAATAAGTGTTTTTCCAAAACGGCATAGACCGCTGTCCGAACATTTATACATCCATGCTGTGCTGGTCAAAATTTTTTTTTCCATTTATCCAGTGAAACAAAGGCGATTCTTTTAGTTACCGTGGGTCTTGCATGGTTATTGTTTCATTCCTTGAACTTTTTCCGATCTGCGCGACAGGTTAGGCAAGGTTCACGTATCCGTTACTAGATGGTGCATGTCAAGATGGATTTGTTGCGGTGTCTTGTGGGCTCTTAGTGCCTTGGGGTTGCATGTTGTTTGGTTTCTCTTCTGAAAACTATAGCTTCTCTTATGTTTCGACACGTGTAGGATCATACTTCCCAGCTATTTCATTCAAACTGACTAATCTCTAGAACGGATGAACAAGGGTTCACCAAGAAATTGTGCCACACAGTAAAAGTAAAACTTTCTGCAGTTTAAATGTATTTGATTAGATTTCTTATTTTTTAACCCTATACAGTTTTCCCGTTCAGTGATCCGAACCCAATCAAAAAAGACCCCTGACACATCAATTCAAAACCCAATCAAACCTGGCAATATTTAGGTAAATGTAATTAAGGATCAGGCGTTTCTGTCTGTTTTTCCAGGAAAACAACTCTCAGCCATTATTTCGAAGAAAAAGAAACAAATAGGAAGAGACACTGCCCTCTGTGATCCTTTGCGTCACTATAGCGAACTTGCTTTTTATCTCTCATTCAAAATTCGCAAGCATTGGATTTAACAAAATTGACTTGCATTAATCAGTTTTGAAAGGACATGGCAAGTTTTTTGTGATTTTTTTTTCTGCAAAACTGAAGACGGGCTTGACAAAAAGGGATGTAACTTCTTGTGATGGTGTCCAATCGTTCGTACCTCTGGGATTTGTGATGCATGTGGCCAAAATTTCAAAAGAAAAGAATTGCTCGTATTCCTTAAGAAGATCACCGTAGACCGAAACTTACCATCTCCGTTCTCAATAGATTCGTCCAGTTCATATTTTTTTAGGTGTAGTAAAGCACTAGTATAGCGAAGTCGTCAGCCATGGTTACCAAAAAGCAAAAACATAATAAATTCTTCGATTTTGAACTCGGTGAGGTTGATAGTTTACATTCCTCTAAGCATTTGCGAAATGCTCCTCATCGAAGTCTTGCTTAATTAGATCCTATTCTATCCCCCTCCCTCTAAAAGCTCATCTCTTGGCTATCTTCTAGCATCAGCAAATCGCAAAAATCCTTTAAAAAAGATCTGAGACATTATGACAAGGAGCCGTTGAAATCCGGTGGAGCTTGACATTTGTTCCAACATTATTATTGTGTTCCCCTTGATTCGTTTGAGCGGGTCTCTGAGACATTCTGGCAGGTCGTTTGAAAGAATTTACAAAGGTGGCCTAGTCACTTCTGTAAGGAGAGGACTTTGACAACGACCTGAATTCTGCATAATGAACCTTTGTAAGCTCTTGAAAGAAACCGAAAAAGTGAAGGGAAAAGGAATGCAAGTCTCCGGAAACATATCTTGCAAACACAAGACCATTTTGCCAATGTGATTTTTTGTCTTGAAAACACAAATTTAAATTTTGAAAAAAAGCCTAGGAATTCTTTCAAGCCAGCGCCTAGCCATTTGTAAATTCGCTAGCCTATAACACATGCAACAAGTGCTCACTCTTTGTGTCAGAATCATAAGCGCAAAAGTACGAGAGAAAAAGAGAACAGCGTACTTACTATATAAGCCTCTTTTTTTCCGCCCTCCCAATCCAAGACCAAAGGTTCAGTTTAAAAAAAAATGTGCTAAATATGCCTTGTTAAGAGAGAAAAAAGTCCTGTACATTTATCTGGTGGGCCGGGAACCAATAAATCGAGCTTAAGCTGCAAAGGAGACTGGTTTCATGGGAATTTTTTTATTTGGAGCCCCGAAACGTTTCCAGTTCATAAGCCTCGTATTCGAGTTTAAAGAAAACAATTAAGCAAAAACAAAATTGACAATTTGAGGCTAGTTTGTTGGTATTAAAGAAAAAAATATCGGCGGAAGAAAAGAAACTCGGTACATGATCGGCACTTGCCAGTATTTGGACCAGTCCTGTTTTTTTTTTTAATCTAAATCAATTTCTCGCGGGAAAAATAAAAGGAAATTCGGAGTCTTTTTACCCAGTGTAGTTTTTTTTTAATCCAATTTGAAGAGAAACGGCATTAGGCTGTGGAAGTATTGGGACTTTTGGTTGAAGACAAAAAAATTGTAGGGCTTGTTATAAAAGGTCAATCTATCTCCTCTTTTAAACGTTCTTTGGTTGTTAGTTTCTCCTCCAGACAAACGTGACCAATTTGCTCATTCATAATTCGTGTCCCCTGTCAAACGAGGACGGTGTTCAAATTGAGGAGGTTCCCGAGTTGAAAACCAAAAGGCCGGTAGGAAAAAAGGGGTCAGCAGAGGTCTTTCGATTTTTATTATTATTTTGTAACGAAAAAAAGCAAGAAAAAATACCCAATTTTCTGTTTAGATAAAGTGGACCCAAAAAGAAAGCGAAGGAAACGCCTTGCACCCCTTAGGTCGACATTTCTGCAACTCGAGCCTCTATCGTAGTCCAAATATTGTGTTAAAAGCGAGTACCTTTTTCATTATTTTGTCATTACTTACTTTTCAAAAAACCTTGGTAGGATATTTCAATAGAAATGTTAATGTGTTGGAAGGTGCCGATGTTGCGACTTCATTAAAAAAGTGGGGGGGACAATTACCATGCAAGACCCAGGGATTCTAAATGTGCATCAACAAAGAGGGAACACGTACGTGTGTATAAAGGGCCATGAGTGATTTAACTATGAAAAATATTCACGAAAAAAACCTTGTAAGAAGATTATAAGGAAAAACAAAGAGAGAAACCTTATTTTTTTTTTCGTAAGAGACGAGGAACAGCAGCAAAAAAAGCAATGTTATTATGTACTGGTAAGGGAAAAGCCAAAGTCCCCTTATGCTCTAATTTTTGCTCCTACTTTTTCTGACGCTATATGATAGGGACACGTTTTTGAAATGCCTAGTGATGATATTGTTGTTAGTTTAAGACGAGTTGATTCAAAAACCTTATTACCGAAACACGCCTCTTGCTCTTTGTCTCGACTTCCTCTGGCTCCGCCCCCTCACTCCCCTACACTCGTCAGTGAATTATAACTAGTGATCCAAAAGTACGGTTATAAGGTGACATTGTATTTTTCCTGATGCTTGACAATTTTTTTTTCTTTTCTTGGTGATATGTTTAATGTGCTGCTAGCTCGCTAGAGGGAGAGAAAGGGAGAAACGACGGCTTAGGCTTTTTTTTTTAGAACATTCAAAAACGGCCTCTTAAAAACACCATGCCCTTCCTTCCGTAATCATTTGTGTAATTTTGGAGTAAAGCAATGGAGGGTATGAATGCGAGATGGTGTCCGTGTACTTTCGACAATACTGTATTGCAGAAAATCCTTGCGGCGTAGATAACGGGGGTTGGTGTGGCTTCAAATTCTCGGTTTCAGAAACTGATCCAAATCCAATGTCGTGTTTCTGTGCAGTGTTTTTTCCTCTTTTTTCCCTTTTGCCCATAATTGCAGCCTCGAGACATTTGGTATCTTAAAGAAAATATTGTCCAATAAGGGAAACTGACAACTGTAATTGTGTTCCTTTTTATTTCCCGGTAACACCAATCAGGCCCCTCCCCTTTCCCTCCCTCATCAAGTCGCTCATGCAAAAACTTACGAAAGCAGTGTAATGGTTAGTTTATCTTGTTTTAAGCCACTAAAGGAGGTCAATTGTTAACATTTTGCGGGTAATGGGCTGTGTAGGATTTGTACATTTCGTCCGGTTTTGACCCGGCAGAAAAGTGAAAAACTGATAGTTTGTAGAATCTAGTAGGCAAACTTTCCTTGCGTGCGTTTTGGGCTTCAATTGACGATGCGTTGGGTTCTGATCGGGGGGCGTCTTCTTAGGCTAGCAAGTGACCAGCCGCCCCCCCCCCCCCCCTTGGTATTCTGGGAAACTACGAGCAGCATCCACCTTTTTCCCGCCATCTGCTTTTCCAAACCATTGTGCATTTAAAGGGGACAACATCGCCGGACTTATCTTTGTTTTCCACGTGTGCCGTTGCTGTGTAATTGATTCCGCTAAGTGAAAGCTTAATTATGTTGTTAGATCCTCCTCCACCACACACACGTACTCCCAAGTCATTGTTGAGGACATGCCCATTTATTTTTATTTTCCCGTCAATTTATGCTTCTCTATCTTTATTATTATTATTTTTAAATCCATTTAGACTGCCTAGCCCCAAACCACGTTATGCACCCCTATTATTCTCGGCCTTGGACTTGCGAAATGGCCTGCTCAGGGTTTCTGCTGATCTGGGGCATTGCACAGATTCATTGTTAAGACCAACAGGAATGATTTGTAAGACATAAAAGAAAAACAGGCGTTAGCGAATTGAACACGTGCTTAAATCCTAACGCCTGCGTTTCTGTCTCTTTGCTAATATACAAAGAAAAGGAAAGTTCACGCGATGTTCAGGTGATCACCTGTCCAGAAGTTCTCGAATCCTATTTTTTCGTAATGCGATAATTACTTCCAAACTTTTTTGTGTGCGCAAATTTAAGCACTATTGTTCTAGCTATTAAATCGGGTATTCTGTCTTATGTAGACGAGAATGCCGAGCCCCATATTTTTTTCGCGGAATTCTCGCGAATGTAATCATGCTCGTGGCACACCCATGGGTACAAGATTTTTTTTTTTAATATGGAAAAGCACCAAAAGACGATTCGTGATGTGGTTATTATTAAAGTTTGGCATCATATCCCCAAGTTAATATCTCGACCCCCGTCATAATGGCTTGTATTTTTTGTTATTATTATTATTTCTTTCTTTTTGTCATTCAGTGATACGACCAGTATGCAATATAGAGTTTGATGTCCTTAGTTTCGTTTGTGGACCTTAAACTTCCCAAAAGTCCTCTAGAAGTTTGGTTTAAGGCTTGGGGGAAAAAGGTTTCGTGGAAGAGTCTTGTTTCTACATAGATACTGCACGTAAGATGTGGATTAAGCAGAACAGTAGCCGTGAAGTGAAGCGACTGTGTGTTTTTTAACTGGTAAGTACACAACGTGTATAGGTGTAAAAGAGCTAGTAAAATATGTTTAAGTAGTTTTCTTCGGGTTAAAGTACGCCAAAAGCCTTGCAAACAGGTAAGTTTACATGACGAAAACTTTAACTTCTTTAACCTCGCTTAAAAGTTTCGAGAGCGACGATTTTGCAGCTATGCAAAACTGTGTACGCGTAGGCATCGTTTCACGGTTTTTTACTGAACAGAAGATGCCCTGCATATATTAACGAATATATTGCACGTTCACATACAGGATATACGATGCAGGATACAGTTATCTGTTGTGCAGGATGACAAGCCAAAACGAAACCAGTTTTTAATGTTTTTGGATGCACGCTGCCAAGTTATTCAGTCGAATTTTTCAGTCCGCTTCACAACATATGATATACCACCATAAGTTAGCTTTCGTTGTGAATCGACTGCGTCAATACTTGTGTCTCGCCGAAAAGATCCAGCAGCAAACAAACTTATGGTTAAATATATATTGTCAAGATAATTTACCCAAGTTCCCATTTGTAAGTCCCATATCTATCCCTCCAACTATCTTAAGCCA
Source organism: Lepidurus packardi (assembly GCA_023053545.1). Lineage (NCBI taxonomy): Eukaryota > Metazoa > Arthropoda > Branchiopoda > Notostraca > Triopsidae > Lepidurus > Lepidurus packardi. Next base: position 10,551,050 of record JAKZAN010000002.1, read on the forward strand.
CGAGAAGAGAGGGTTTATTGCAAAACTAGCTGGATGTCCAGGAATTGTTCATGTGTCTCCAACTAGTCACGCGAAAGAGAACGGCCATAGTTTCATTGATCCAATAATGCCCTTAACGAGTCCGCCATCCGACGTACAAGCATTTTTTGTAGCATGTGTACCAGACGGGCCGTTACTGGACTACAAATCGCGTGTCCCTTCTCGCAAATAATGCTGAGATATTGCATGAAATGGAAGTTGGTTCAATTTTCATTGTTGGTACTTGTTTCGTTGTCTTGTCTTGTGTCTTGCGTATTGTTGTAAGGCCGGTGTTCTTCACCGTAATCTTAATTTTCGGGTATTGACTCTATAGTACAGCTTTATAATACAGCTAGGATTACAGGTTTGTACAGAGTGCTGATTTATAATACAGCTAAACTAGGTAGGATGTAGAAGTTTAAGGTCTATTTCTGTTAAGGTAGTCCGATTGTTAATGGTTATTTGATTAACGTTTCATACAGTACTTGCTAAAGAAAAGTACCAGTCCCTTATTCGAGTTATCTTTACGGATTGATTTAACATTTGTTATTAATAGTTTTGACACTAACTGTCTTTCCTTAAACAGGCACCTGGGTTTGAAGGAATTGAACTGCGTTCCCAGCCATATTTCCATGTGCGAAACCTTGAAACTTAGACTTCCTGTCGTTTTGTCCCGTTTTTCGTACACAATTCTTTTAGTCGTGTCCTTGTAGTCGTTCCGAACAGTTCGTCGCAGACTAAGCGCAATGTTTCGTGTGGTAAATTCCATTAAATTCCTTGTTATCAGGCTTACTAAAATTTGAGAACATAATAGATTACTCTTACAATGGTATTGGCTTCTGTACTAGTAGGCATAGATGGCAAAGTTAAACTCGAACCCAAACTCGCATCTATGGCAAAATATGGATATTGCAAAAGTACCTCGACGCTACCGACTCAATCCTTTCAATACTGTAGGAGGTTCTGATCGTCAAGTGATTCTGTCAAGATGCCACCTTGGTTTTAGTAGTAGCACAATTGGACTTTGTGTTAAATGTACTGCAAAACATTTGGAATTAGAAGCTAATTATCCAGCAGATTGCCGCAGTAATCGCAAGAGGAAATCCACGTGCTGCATTACAATTAGACCTTAGTTTAACTCGGAAATCTTTCATTGTTGACTCTTCATGCAATATGGTTACTGTTCAATATCACCGTGTATGCACATGAGTTCAGTTCTAACAAAAACTTTGAGAACTTAAGTCTTGTCAAACAGGCCCCAAAATGTTGTAATTCTTTGTTGTAGTCGTAGTCAAGTGTTCTAATATACCCATACATATTATGTCAAACAGTTACCCTTTTATTATTCCTTTCTTAATCTTTTTTTATCATTTACTGTTGCTCAATTTCAACTTTATGTATTACTGTATTGTGACGCTTATTTCTCCAATTCCTGGCTTTTCTTGTCATATGTATACCTCCCAAACATTGCTCTAGCGCTGTTTCCGAATTCGTTGGAATTTTTCTTCTGTGACATTTCTTCTGTGATTTTTCTTCTGCGATTTTTCTTCTGTGACTGTAGCTCCATAAGTTAGTCTATAGTTTTGCAAATGAAATGTTTTGTTTCCCCCCAGAATTCCTTATTTGCGTATTTTTTTGTTCCAAAAACGTTCCCGTAAAATCTAATTTCGAAAAGTATCCTTTTTGTTGTACGATTTGTAGTATTTCAAATAAAAGCGAAGATTTAAGAAACTTTTGAGTAATTAAAAAAAACGCTGAAAGGGGTGCGGCCTCTAGAAAAATGACGAATCCTATTGGAGGATTGGGCCAAAAAGTGGGCGTGGCTCCTTTTCCAGTTGGAAAAGCGTTTTCAGGGCTTTTCTCCATAAGGAATAATGCTGTATCAAGGGGGTCTTATCAAGGTTATCAAGGGTCTGTATCAAGGTTAAGTCTTAAACGGTAGCAACGGAGCTTCTCTGGGTTTTGGTGGGCGTGGTTCGGGTGCATTGTGGGGCCTGTGGAGGATGGTGCATTGTGGGGCCAGCAGGAAAAGGGCGTTATATTCGGGGGTTGGTGATGAAGAGGCGGAGTAAGTTTTGACTTATTATTTTTTTTATTCTCTATACTAGTGTTGTTGTTTTTATTCAAATAGGCTATCCATTGGATCCCCTGCGTTATTACTTAACAACATTTCAATGACATTGTGCCTTTATGTTGTTAAACGCCGTCCATTAGAAGAAAGCGAAGACATAAGAAGTGTCTCGGTTCTGGCCCTCGACCCACGTCGTAGTAGAATTCGCCAGAAGTTTCGGTTTGGGAAGCCGTTCTCTGATTCGCTACCATGGATTGACGAACCCGAACCGAAGCTGCGTATCACTGCATGTGTTTTTCTTATAAACATCAAACCGTGTCCGGATAGTTTCAAGAGAACGACTCCACAAGTTTGTTGCCTTTGAACGGATGTGCACCCTGAAGAAACCCTATAACGTCAGTTGCTCCCTAGCAAGCAATCAGTGCAGACTTGGTTTTCTCCAGCGACCTTGTGAAAGTTAGTAGTGAGTTTATAGTTAAACATTACCAAGCATGTTGAACATTAACAATCGGATTAAGCGTTATCTTCGAAAACATTAAGAATTGGATCTTCCAAAACCTGGAGTCAATTCAAGTGCGCGTTTAAAGTGTTAAGTGTGGTGTTCGGCAAAACTCTGGTGTGTTGGTGTTAAGTGTACTCTCTACTTCATCCCTGCCTTACATCATCCTTCGCAGTCGACAAAATGTGCAACTTTAATCTGCTAAGCTGATATTCTGCTACTTGGAGGTAGCTACTTACCTTCTGTGGGAATCAGGAGAACCAGAAGGAACAGGTATGCCAGGAGTTAAAGTGTTGTTGGCCGGTTAGGTCTTTTGCCGCAACTTTTAATTTCCTGGGCGGCGAAAAGTCTTTGTTGTTGCCATTCATTAGGTCTTTAATGGTAACAACGAAGCTTTTCTATGGTTAACGGGTGGTCAACGGTTTGGGGAGCCTCTACTGAAGAACGCAGCCCAGGCAGGGATGGAAGTTTCGCCCATTTGCCTGATCCTTGGGATCAGGCAATTTCTTCATGCCCCTTTCTTCAAATCCCGGTGTATTCAAGAGCGAAAAGTGCAGATGGGAGTTTCTTCTGTGGAAGTTTCGCCCATTTGCCTGATCTTCGGGATTCCTTCATGCCCCTTCTTCAAATCCCAGTGTTTCCAAGAGTGAAAAGTGCCGCGATAGACCGTTCTTCGGGTTGGTCCCTTGGTGAGCTTTCTTCGCATTCAGCGGTGTTTCCAAGATTGCCTGCGAAGCCAAAGTCAACTTTTGTAAGTCGGAGTGTTCGCGAGGTCGAGGTAAAAGATAATCTTTTTCTTTCCCATGTAGTTTAGATTTTGATTCGTTTGTAAACATACTTACTTTTTACTACTTACTTTTTTCTACTTTACGTTTCGTTGCAGGATCTTTGGTAACGTTAATCGACTAAAGTGGGTGGAAGGTGGCGAAAGGGGGAGGACAACTGGGTGTTGCGACGTTCATACGATGTCTCGAACCGGAAATGCAGAAGTGAGGTCGACTTGACGAACGTCTCAAACGTGTGCAACTTGGTGTTGTTGTTTTTTATTTGTCTGTCGGAAGTCTACAAAAACAAAACTCGGCAAGTTTTTCTCCTTCTCCATAGCTTTCACATGTTCTATGCAATTTGTGTTGTTGTTTTTTATGTGTTACCGGAAGTCTACAAACGCGAATCAGGACAAGTTTGATCCTTTTCATACGTTTTGCGTTTTCACTCTTTTTGGGAGCCTTCCTCTGCGGATGTGTTTGTTCACACGTATTTGTAAGTTTTAAACATTTTGTTTATGAATTGATTTCATGCGTACTGATATTTTTCCCTTTTCTTCTAGTTTTCGGTGGCGAAATGAAGGGGAAGAGGAAGTAATCCTGTGCCAAGAGGTCAACATCTAACGAATCCGATTTCAGTTTAAAGTTCATGGGGAGCTTCGAAGTGATTGTTGTAGCACTTTAATTTACATTTATAAGTTTTTACTACTCATTGTTTCTTTCAGGCGAGCATCGTTGAGGTCTTCACTATGGCGGTGGCTAACCTTAGACAGCAGTGGCGGTCTTTGGCGGGCAACTTCTATTGAAAACATCGTTGGAGGTTTTCATTAGGGCGGTGGCTAACCATAGACAGCAGTGGCGGTCTTTGGCGGGCAATTCCTTTTGAAAACATCGTTGGAGGTTTTCAATAGGGTGGTGGCTAACCTTAGACAGCAGTGGCGGTCTTTGGCGGACAATTCATGATGAAGATATCGTTGGGTGGTTTTCATTGTGATGGTGGCTAACCTAAGACAGCAGTGGCGGTCTTTGGCGGGCAATTCCTTTTGAAAACATCGTTGGAGGTTTTCAATAGGGCGGTGGCTAACCATAGACAGCAGTGGCGGTCTTTGGCGGGCAATTCTTTTTGAAAACATCGTTGGAGGTTTTCATTAGGGCGGTGGCCAACCATAGACAGCAGTGGCGGTCTTTGGCGGGCAATTCCTTCTGAAAACATCGTTGGAGGTTTTCATAATGGCGGTGGCTAACCTTAGACAGTTGTGGCGGTCTTGGGCGGGCAATTCCTTTTGAAAACATCGTTGGAGGTTTTCATTAGGGAGGTGGCTAACCATAGACAGCAGTGGCGGTCTTTGGCGGGCAATTCCTTCTGAAAACATCGTTGGAGGTTTTCATAATGGCGGTGGCTAACCTTAGACAGCAGTGGCGGTCTTTGGCGGACAATTCATGATGAAGATATCGTTGGGTGGTTTTCATTGTGATGGTGGCTAACCTTAGACAGCAGTGGCGGTCTTTGGCTGGCAATTCCTTTTGAAAACATCGTTGGAGGTTTCCAATAGGGTGGTGGCTAACCTTAGACAGCAGTGGCGGTCTTTGGCGGACAATTCATGATGAAGATATCGTTGGGTGGTTTTCATTGTGATGGTGGCTAACCTAAGACAGCAGTGGCGGTCTTTGGCGGGCAATTCCTTTTGAAAACATCGTTGGAGGTTTTCAATAGGGCGGTGGCTAACCATAGACAGCAGTGGCGGTCTTTGGCGGGCAATTCTTTTTGAAAACATCGTTGGAGGTTTTCATTAGGGCGGTGGCCAACCATAGACAGCAGTGGCGGTCTTTGGCGGGCAATTCCTTCTGAAAACATCGTTGGAGGTTTTCATAATGGCGGTGGCTAACCTTAGACAGTTGTGGCGGTCTTGGGCGGGCAATTCCTTTTGAAAACATCGTTGGAGGTTTTCATTAGGGAGGTGGCTAACCATAGACAGCAGTGGCGGTCTTTGGCGGGCAATTCCTTCTGAAAACATCGTTGGAGGTTTTCATAATGGCGGTGGCTAACCTTAGACAGCAGTGGCGGTCTTTGGCGGACAATTCATGATGAAGATATCGTTGGGTGGTTTTCATTGTGATGGTGGCTAACCTTAGACAGCAGTGGCGGTCTTTGGCTGGCAATTCCTTTTGAAAACATCGTTGGAGGTTTCCAATAGGGTGGTGGCTAACCTTAGACAGCAGTGGCGGTCTTTGGCGGACAATTCATGATGAAGATATCGTTGGGTGGTTTTCATTGTGATGGTGGCTAACCTAAGACAGCAGTGGCGGTCTTTGGCGGGCAATTCCTTTTGAAAACATCGTTGGAGGTTTTCAATAGGGCGGTGGCTAACCATAGACAGCAGTGGCGGTCTTTGGCGGGCAATTCTTTTTGAAAACATCGTTGGAGGTTTTCATAATGGCGGTGGCTAACCTTAGACAGTTGTGGCGGTCTTGGGCGGGCAATTCCTTTTGAAAACATCGTTGGAGGTTTTCAATAGGGTGGTGGCTAACCTTAGACAGCAGTGGCGGTCTTTGGCTGGCAATTCCTTTTGAAAACATCGTTGGAGGTTTTCAATAGGGTGGTGGCTAACCTTAGACAGCTGTTATTCAGCTGCCAAGTTATTCAGTCGAATTTTTCAGTCCGCTTCACAACATATGATATACCACCATAAGTTAGCTTTCGTTGTGAATCGACTGCGTCAATACTTGTGTCTCGCCGAAAAGATCCAGCAGCAAACAAACTTATGGTTAAATATATATTGTCAAGATAATTTACCCAAGTTCCCATTTGTAAGTCCCATATCTATCCCTCCAACTATCTTAAGCCACGAGAAGAGAGGGTTTATTGCAAAACTAGCTGGATGTCCAGGAATTGTTCATGTGTCTCCAACTAGTCACGCGAAAGAGAACGGCCATAGTTTCATTGATCCAATAATGCCCTTAACGAGTCCGCCATCCGACGTACAAGCATTTTTTGTAGCATGTGTACCAGACGGGCCGTTACTGGACTACAAATCGCGTGTCCCTTCTCGCAAATAATGCTGAGATATTGCATGAAATGGAAGTTGGTTCAATTTTCATTGTTGGTACTTGTTTCGTTGTCTTGTCTTGTGTCTTGCGTATTGTTGTAAGGCCGGTGTTCTTCACCGTAATCTTAATTTTCGGGTATTGACTCTATAGTACAGCTTTATAATACAGCTAGGATTACAGGTTTGTACAGAGTGCTGATTTATAATACAGCTAAACTAGGTAGGATGTAGAAGTTTAAGGTCTATTTCTGTTAAGGTAGTCCGATTGTTAATGGTTATTTGATTAACGTTTCATACAGTACTTGCTAAAGAAAAGTACCAGTCCCTTATTCGAGTTATCTTTACGGATTGATTTAACATTTGTTATTAATAGTTTTGACACTAACTGTCTTTCCTTAAACAGGCACCTGGGTTTGAAGGAATTGAACTGCGTTCCCAGCCATATTTCCATGTGCGAAACCTTGAAACTTAGACTTCCTGTCGTTTTGTCCCGTTTTTCGTACACAATTCTTTTAGTCGTGTCCTTGTAGTCGTTCCGAACAGTTCGTCGCAGACTAAGCGCAATGTTTCGTGTGGTAAATTCCATTAAATTCCTTGTTATCAGGCTTACTAAAATTTGAGAACATAATAGATTACTCTTACAATGGTATTGGCTTCTGTACTAGTAGGCATAGATGGCAAAGTTAAACTCGAACCCAAACTCGCATCTATGGCAAAATATGGATATTGCAAAAGTACCTCGACGCTACCGACTCAATCCTTTCAATACTGTAGGAGGTTCTGATCGTCAAGTGATTCTGTCAAGATGCCACCTTGGTTTTAGTAGTAGCACAATTGGACTTTGTGTTAAATGTACTGCAAAACATTTGGAATTAGAAGCTAATTATCCAGCAGATTGCCGCAGTAATCGCAAGAGGAAATCCACGTGCTGCATTACAATTAGACCTTAGTTTAACTCGGAAATCTTTCATTGTTGACTCTTCATGCAATATGGTTACTGTTCAATATCACCGTGTATGCACATGAGTTCAGTTCTAACAAAAACTTTGAGAACTTAAGTCTTGTCAAACAGGCCCCAAAATGTTGTAATTCTTTGTTGTAGTCGTAGTCAAGTGTTCTAATATACCCATACATATTATGTCAAACAGTTACCCTTTTATTATTCCTTTCTTAATCTTTTTTTATCATTTACTGTTGCTCAATTTCAACTTTATGTATTACTGTATTGTGACGCTTATTTCTCCAATTCCTGGCTTTTCTTGTCATATGTATACCTCCCAAACATTGCTCTAGCGCTGTTTCCGAATTCGTTGGAATTTTTCTTCTGTGACATTTCTTCTGTGATTTTTCTTCTGCGATTTTTCTTCTGTGACTGTAGCTCCATAAGTTAGTCTATAGTTTTGCAAATGAAATGTTTTGTTTCCCCCCAGAATTCCTTATTTGCGTATTTTTTTGTTCCAAAAACGTTCCCGTAAAATCTAATTTCGAAAAGTATCCTTTTTGTTGTACGATTTGTAGTATTTCAAATAAAAGCGAAGATTTAAGAAACTTTTGAGTAATTAAAAAAAACGCTGAAAGGGGTGCGGCCTCTAGAAAAATGACGAATCCTATTGGAGGATTGGGCCAAAAAGTGGGCGTGGCTCCTTTTCCAGTTGGAAAAGCGTTTTCAGGGCTTTTCTCCATAAGGAATAATGCTGTATCAAGGGGGTCTTATCAAGGTTATCAAGGGTCTGTATCAAGGTTAAGTCTTAAACGGTAGCAACGGAGCTTCTCTGGGTTTTGGTGGGCGTGGTTCGGGTGCATTGTGGGGCCTGTGGAGGATGGTGCATTGTGGGGCCAGCAGGAAAAGGGCGTTATATTCGGGGGTTGGTGATGAAGAGGCGGAGTAAGTTTTGACTTATTATTTTTTTTATTCTCTATACTAGTGTTGTTGTTTTTATTCAAATAGGCTATCCATTGGATCCCCTGCGTTATTACTTAACAACATTTCAATGACATTGTGCCTTTATGTTGTTAAACGCCGTCCATTAGAAGAAAGCGAAGACATAAGAAGTGTCTCGGTTCTGGCCCTCGACCCACGTCGTAGTAGAATTCGCCAGAAGTTTCGGTTTGGGAAGCCGTTCTCTGATTCGCTACCATGGATTGACGAACCCGAACCGAAGCTGCGTATCACTGCATGTGTTTTTCTTATAAACATCAAACCGTGTCCGGATAGTTTCAAGAGAACGACTCCACAAGTTTGTTGCCTTTGAACGGATGTGCACCCTGAAGAAACCCTATAACGTCAGTTGCTCCCTAGCAAGCAATCAGTGCAGACTTGGTTTTCTCCAGCGACCTTGTGAAAGTTAGTAGTGAGTTTATAGTTAAACATTACCAAGCATGTTGAACATTAACAATCGGATTAAGCGTTATCTTCGAAAACATTAAGAATTGGATCTTCCAAAACCTGGAGTCAATTCAAGTGCGCGTTTAAAGTGTTAAGTGTGGTGTTCGGCAAAACTCTGGTGTGTTGGTGTTAAGTGTACTCTCTACTTCATCCCTGCCTTACATCATCCTTCGCAGTCGACAAAATGTGCAACTTTAATCTGCTAAGCTGATATTCTGCTACTTGGAGGTAGCTACTTACCTTCTGTGGGAATCAGGAGAACCAGAAGGAACAGGTATGCCAGGAGTTAAAGTGTTGTTGGCCGGTTAGGTCTTTTGCCGCAACTTTTAATTTCCTGGGCGGCGAAAAGTCTTTGTTGTTGCCATTCATTAGGTCTTTAATGGTAACAACGAAGCTTTTCTATGGTTAACGGGTGGTCAACGGTTTGGGGAGCCTCTACTGAAGAACGCAGCCCAGGCAGGGATGGAAGTTTCGCCCATTTGCCTGATCCTTGGGATCAGGCAATTTCTTCATGCCCCTTTCTTCAAATCCCGGTGTATTCAAGAGCGAAAAGTGCAGATGGGAGTTTCTTCTGTGGAAGTTTCGCCCATTTGCCTGATCTTCGGGATTCCTTCATGCCCCTTCTTCAAATCCCAGTGTTTCCAAGAGTGAAAAGTGCCGCGATAGACCGTTCTTCGGGTTGGTCCCTTGGTGAGCTTTCTTCGCATTCAGCGGTGTTTCCAAGATTGCCTGCGAAGCCAAAGTCAACTTTTGTAAGTCGGAGTGTTCGCGAGGTCGAGGTAAAAGATAATCTTTTTCTTTCCCATGTAGTTTAGATTTTGATTCGTTTGTAAACATACTTACTTTTTACTACTTACTTTTTTCTACTTTACGTTTCGTTGCAGGATCTTTGGTAACGTTAATCGACTAAAGTGGGTGGAAGGTGGCGAAAGGGGGAGGACAACTGGGTGTTGCGACGTTCATACGATGTCTCGAACCGGAAATGCAGAAGTGAGGTCGACTTGACGAACGTCTCAAACGTGTGCAACTTGGTGTTGTTGTTTTTTATTTGTCTGTCGGAAGTCTACAAAAACAAAACTCGGCAAGTTTTTCTCCTTCTCCATAGCTTTCACATGTTCTATGCAATTTGTGTTGTTGTTTTTTATGTGTTACCGGAAGTCTACAAACGCGAATCAGGACAAGTTTGATCCTTTTCATACGTTTTGCGTTTTCACTCTTTTTGGGAGCCTTCCTCTGCGGATGTGTTTGTTCACACGTATTTGTAAGTTTTAAACATTTTGTTTATGAATTGATTTCATGCGTACTGATATTTTTCCCTTTTCTTCTAGTTTTCGGTGGCGAAATGAAGGGGAAGAGGAAGTAATCCTGTGCCAAGAGGTCAACATCTAACGAATCCGATTTCAGTTTAAAGTTCATGGGGAGCTTCGAAGTGATTGTTGTAGCACTTTAATTTACATTTATAAGTTTTTACTACTCATTGTTTCTTTCAGGCGAGCATCGTTGAGGTCTTCACTATGGCGGTGGCTAACCTTAGACAGCAGTGGCGGTCTTTGGCGGGCAACTTCTATTGAAAACATCGTTGGAGGTTTTCATTAGGGCGGTGGCTAACCATAGACAGCAGTGGCGGTCTTTGGCGGGCAATTCCTTTTGAAAACATCGTTGGAGGTTTTCAATAGGGTGGTGGCTAACCTTAGACAGCAGTGGCGGTCTTTGGCGGACAATTCATGATGAAGATATCGTTGGGTGGTTTTCATTGTGATGGTGGCTAACCTAAGACAGCAGTGGCGGTCTTTGGCGGGCAATTCCTTTTGAAAACATCGTTGGAGGTTTTCAATAGGGCGGTGGCTAACCATAGACAGCAGTGGCGGTCTTTGGCGGGCAATTCTTTTTGAAAACATCGTTGGAGGTTTTCATTAGGGCGGTGGCCAACCATAGACAGCAGTGGCGGTCTTTGGCGGGCAATTCCTTCTGAAAACATCGTTGGAGGTTTTCATAATGGCGGTGGCTAACCTTAGACAGTTGTGGCGGTCTTGGGCGGGCAATTCCTTTTGAAAACATCGTTGGAGGTTTTCATTAGGGAGGTGGCTAACCATAGACAGCAGTGGCGGTCTTTGGCGGGCAATTCCTTCTGAAAACATCGTTGGAGGTTTTCATAATGGCGGTGGCTAACCTTAGACAGCAGTGGCGGTCTTTGGCGGACAATTCATGATGAAGATATCGTTGGGTGGTTTTCATTGTGATGGTGGCTAACCTTAGACAGCAGTGGCGGTCTTTGGCTGGCAATTCCTTTTGAAAACATCGTTGGAGGTTTCCAATAGGGTGGTGGCTAACCTTAGACAGCAGTGGCGGTCTTTGGCGGACAATTCATGATGAAGATATCGTTGGGTGGTTTTCATTGTGATGGTGGCTAACCTAAGACAGCAGTGGCGGTCTTTGGCGGGCAATTCCTTTTGAAAACATCGTTGGAGGTTTTCAATAGGGCGGTGGCTAACCATAGACAGCAGTGGCGGTCTTTGGCGGGCAATTCTTTTTGAAAACATCGTTGGAGGTTTTCATTAGGGCGGTGGCCAACCATAGACAGCAGTGGCGGTCTTTGGCGGGCAATTCCTTCTGAAAACATCGTTGGAGGTTTTCATAATGGCGGTGGCTAACCTTAGACAGTTGTGGCGGTCTTGGGCGGGCAATTCCTTTTGAAAACATCGTTGGAGGTTTTCATTAGGGAGGTGGCTAACCATAGACAGCAGTGGCGGTCTTTGGCGGGCAATTCCTTCTGAAAACATCGTTGGAGGTTTTCATAATGGCGGTGGCTAACCTTAGACAGCAGTGGCGGTCTTTGGCGGACAATTCATGATGAAGATATCGTTGGGTGGTTTTCATTGTGATGGTGGCTAACCTTAGACAGCAGTGGCGGTCTTTGGCTGGCAATTCCTTTTGAAAACATCGTTGGAGGTTTCCAATAGGGTGGTGGCTAACCTTAGACAGCAGTGGCGGTCTTTGGCGGACAATTCATGATGAAGATATCGTTGGGTGGTTTTCATTGTGATGGTGGCTAACCTAAGACAGCAGTGGCGGTCTTTGGCGGGCAATTCCTTTTGAAAACATCGTTGGAGGTTTTCAATAGGGCGGTGGCTAACCATAGACAGCAGTGGCGGTCTTTGGCGGGCAATTCTTTTTGAAAACATCGTTGGAGGTTTTCATAATGGCGGTGGCTAACCTTAGACAGTTGTGGCGGTCTTGGGCGGGCAATTCCTTTTGAAAACATCGTTGGAGGTTTTCAATAGGGTGGTGGCTAACCTTAGACAGCAGTGGCGGTCTTTGGCTGGCAATTCCTTTTGAAAACATCGTTGGAGGTTTTCAATAGGGTGGTGGCTAACCTTAGACAGCTGTGGCGGTCTTTGGCGGACAATTCATGATGAAGATATCGTTGGGTGGTTTTCATTGTGATAGTGGCTAACCTAAGACAGCAGTGGCGGTCTTTGGCGGGCAATTCCTTTTGAAAACATCGTTGGAGGTTTTCAATAGGGCGGTGGCTAACCATAGACAGCAGTGGCGGTCTTTGGCGGGCAATTCCTTCTGAAAACATCGTTGGAGGTTTTCATAATGGCGGTGGCTAACCTTAGACAGTTGTGGCGGTCTTGGGCGGGCAATTCCTTTTGAAAACATCGTTGGAGGTTTTCATTAGGGATGTGGCTAACCATAGACAGCAGTGGCGGTCTTTGGCGGGCAATTCCTTCTGAAAACATCGTTGGAGGTTTTCATAATGGCGGTGGCTAACCTTAGACAGTGGTGGCGGTCTTTGGCGGGCAATTCCTTTTGAAAACATCGTTGGAGGTTTTCATTAGGGCGGTGGCTAACCATAGACAGCAGTGGCGGTCTTTGGCGGGCAGTTCGAACGTTAATTATGGCGGTGGCTAACCTAATCAGTGCGATATCCGTGTTCATCCTGCGATATCAGTGTTCAGTTTTGTGGCTACTACGCCTGGAACGCTGTCAGGAGGGATTGGCTGAGTTTCAACATCAACGAGGTGAGAGACGCCAGCATTGCTCGCTGGCTGATGGCCAGGGATGCGAATCTACTGCAGGAGTTTAGTTCTTTGCCAGGACCGGAAAGGAAAGCGAAATGTAAGTTTTCTTTTGAATGCGTCTAACAATTTGATTAATTGGTCTATTTTTATCTTATTATAGTTGAAGTGATTGATCCATCGCGGTATTGCCTCGTTCCCATGATGCGAATTTGTCCGCAGCATGTCAGAGAACCGCAGAACCTCCATCGTCTAGCTTCCAGAAGGTGAATTAGTTTCACATATAAATAAGGATGTAATAATGGTGAATTACAATGGAAGAGCGACAAACAGTAGATGACACAACTTTTGTTAGGCAGAAGGTCTGATCAAGCAGGAAATGATTGTGATTCTCCATTTGAAATCAGCGTCCAGGATCGGACCAATTTGCTCGTCATTTTCGTAATTTTAATTTGGTCCCTTACAAGATTGTGGACTCGTCGGCCTTGTGTCACAATCCGGCGGCTTGCAAATATGTCTTCCAAATCTGCAAAGCACCCAGTGGGTTCGACGTTGTGTATTATTGTAAAAAGTTTTGAGAAGAATTGCTTCATATTTTTTTGTTTTTCTTGTAAAAATATATCCCTCCAGAAACATTGTTCTAGTGCTGCCTTCTAAATCTGTTCGATTTTTTGTTCTGTGATTTTTTTTAGCTCTGAAAATTGGATTCTAATATTGTGCAAATGAGATGTTTTGCTTCCCACTGGAATTCCTTATTTGTTGTACCAAAATGTTCCCCGTAAAATTTAGTTTCCAAAAATGCCCTTTTTGTATTATTTGCAATTTTTGCAATAAAAGTGAAAATGTTAAATATTCTTGCGTGATTTTTCAAAAAAATCCGCTAAAAAAAGAGGCGTGGTTTCCGAAATGGACGAATCCTATTGGTGGATTGGACCAAAAAGGGGGCGTGGCTCCTTTTCGAGCTGGGAAAGCGTTTTCTGGGCTTTTTTCCATAAGGATCCCTGCACGATCAAGGGGGTCCCCTTGAAAAATCGTGAAAAATTTAGAGCCTCGCCCCTTTTCCCTGTTCCCAACTCCCCTGCTCGGTTTCCTATCCACGATATTCGAGCTCGTAATGCCGAAGCATCACAATTTCGAATATGGGAATAGGAACCTTGCCGGGAAGGCATATGGTACAGGGAAAGGGAGCCATTAAATATTTAGTTTTTTCGACGAAATAAAGTGCCTCAACCGGGAATCGAACCGAGGACCTTTGGGTTCCCAGTCGTGCGTGTTATCCACGCGGTCTTGGGCTTATATCTAATGGTCGTTGAAACATCTATAAATACAACTACGAAGTAAGCTAGTGTACAGTGTGAGGGTAGCATCCATCTTTTGTTCGATTTATACAAATTTGACGGTTCGCCCATTGCCATGACTTGTATTCTCCAGAAGTTTGCATTGTGTCCCTTTGTATTGTATTGAAAAGTGTAATAAAAAAAGCCTTCCTTAATTTTGGATTGTGAGTCAAAATCGTTCGAAAAAACTACAAGGCCATTCGTTTGTTTTACAGTATTTTTATTAAAAGCTCACAAATACAAGTTCTCATACATTACTGTTACCATAGTTTGAAACACTAAACAGTGGGAAAAAATGGTATTGAATTGTCTTCGATTTCAAAGAAAATTAGGTGTAAGATGTTTCATTATGTTCTACGAGCGGACAATGTAAAATGTAAAGCCGAAGCCCAGGCTATCCTTTGCAGTTTGGTGCAAGGAGGCGCATCAAGTGTTTTTGTGTGGACTCCTGGTAAAGAGACGCTCTCGACGTACAACTCGACAATTGTAATTGTACCTTTTTGGCGTAATAAAAATAATTACAAGACCATTTGTTTGTTTTACAGTATTTTTATTGAAAGCTCACAAATACAAGTTCTCATACATTACTATTACCCTAGTTTGAAACACTAAACAATGGGAAAAAACTGGTATTGAATTGTCTTCGATTTCAAAGAAAATTAGGTGTAGGAAATAAATTAGTTGACATTGAAGAGGAACATCAGCGCCACTGTTGATGTTGGACAGCACTCGCTTAGGTTGGGCTGGACGTCTGAATCTTTACGGAGTTCTACTCCTCTTTTTAAAGGGGAATCCATCTTCAGAATGTCTGCAAACTATATAGATTGTAAAACGATTCAGGTTTGTCAAGCAGAATAATTAATTTACTTGAGTTAGTAAAAAGTCCATTGTTTTAAGCTCTCAGAGCTGACAATTTATTTACTCTAGCCAAATAACAAGGCAAAATAAACAATAGCTCAACTAACTCAATCTTGTAACTTCCTTTGATCGCTTAAAAAAACGGACAAGAATGAAATACAGCTTTTCCGTTAAGGTTTGCGCTCTTAATCTCTTGATCTGGTAGCCGAAAGCGTAGAGTTTAATCGGCGTAAGTCTGGAATCCATCGGAGTGACGATCTTCAAAGTAGATTATTGAGACATGATGATATGATGATCCGGGACTTGCAGGAACTTCAAAGATGGCAGGAATCCTTCTTGGGTAGGAGTTCTTCAAGCTGAACATGTAGATGTAGAGTTCTGGTGACCATGTTCCACTTCCTTGGTTTGAACAGATCGTAGATATTATTAACGTTCGAACTGCCCGCCAAAGACCGCCCTTGCTGTCTAAGTTTAGCCACCGCCATAATGAAAACCTCCAACGATGTTTTCGATATGAGTTACAAAATGAGTTACCCGCCAAAGACCGCCACTTCTGTCAAAGGTTAGCCACCGCCATATTGAAAACCTCCAACGATATCTTCGTCACGAAATGCCCGCCAAAGACCGCCACTGCTGTCTAAGGTTAGCCACCGGTGACAAACAAAAAACAACAACACAAGTTGCACACATTTAGGACGTTTGTCAAGTCGACTTCCCTTCTTCATTTCCGGTCGGGACAACGTATGAACGTCGCAACACCCAGTTGTCCTCCCACTCCCCCTTTCGCCACCTCCCACCCACTTTAGTCGATCAACGTTACCAAAGATCCTGGATCAAAACATAAAGTAGAAAACAGTAAGTGGGGAAATGTATACAAACGAATAAAAATCTAAACAACATGGGGAAAGAAAAAGATTATCTTTACCTCGACCTCTCGAACACTTCGAGTTACAAAAGTTGACTTTGGCTTCGCCGGCAATCTTGAAAACATCGCTGAATCGAAGAAAGCTCACCAAGGGGCCAACCCGAAGCAACGGTCTATCGCTGCACTTTTCGCTCTTGAAAACACTAGGATTTGAAGAAAGGGGCGTGAAGGAATCCCAAGGATCAATCATATACTTTCCCAGACGAAACTTGCATCCCTGCCTGGGCTGCGTTCTTCAGTAGCGGCTCCCCAAATCTGTTGACCACCCGTTAACCATAGAAAAGCTTCGCTGTTACCATTAAAGACCTAATGAATGGCAACAACAAAGACTTTTCGCCGCCCAGGAAATTAAAAGTTGCGGCAAAAGACCCAACCGGCCAACAACATTTAACTCCTGGCATACCTGTTCCTTCTGGTTCTCCTGATTCCCACAGAAGGTAAGTAGCTACCTCCAAGTAGCAGAGTATCAGCTTGGCAGACTAAAGTTGCACATTTTGTCGACTGCGAAGGGTGATGTAAGGCAGGGATGAAGTAGAGAACACACTTAACACCGCGAAGATCCGATTGGTAAAGTTTCGAAGATAATGTTAATGTTTTCGAAGATAAGACTTAATCGGTTGGTAATGTTTGGTAACTCGGTTGGTAACTATAAACTCACTACTAGCTTATACAACATAGTTGGAAAAACATGTCTACACTGACTGCTTGCTAGGGAGCAACTGACGTTATAAGGGTCATTCAGGGTGCACATCCGTTCACTGGCAACAAACTTGTGGACTCGTTCTCTTGAACCTGTCCGGACACGTTTTGGTGTTATACGAAAAATGCTAATTTCATGATTTATATCAGAAAGCTTACGTGAGGCTTTTTCTGGTTTTAACCAACGGGACACGACAATATCTAAGTTTTTAAGGAAGTAAGAATAGTTATAAGATAAAATATAAAAGTTCCTACCTTAGTTCCGACCTTACAAAGTCCTCAGAAATCCAGCCCCCCCGTTTACCCTGAGCGAAATTCAAGGTATCCAGGAGCATATCCCACCTTTAAAAGCAGCCGGCCATGATGACATTCAAGCCATCGTCATCAAACATATATGGAACACAATCGACAAAACCATCCTGCGAATTTACAATGCATCCCTCACTATTGGTTACTTTCCAACTATCTGGAAACGTGCAAAAGTCATCCCTATTCCAAAACCAAACAAAAAGGACTACACATCTATTAAGAGTTTTCGTCCCATTGCATTACTTCCTATCCTAGGGAAAATGCTTGAAAAAGCTATTTCCCAAAGACTCTCCGACTCTTTAGAAAAGGGCAAACTTCTAAACAACTGCCAATGGGGCTTTAGACCCTCCCGATCGACCACCGACGCACTAGTATCACTTAGTGACTCCATCCTCAATGGCTTCGATAAACGGAAAGTTACAACGGCACTACTGCTAGACATAAAAGGAGCCTTTGACAATGTGAATCATGATAAGCTTATACAAATCGTACGAAAAAAACACGTCAAATCTCAATATACTAAGCTCATTAGCAGTTTCTTGACCAATAGAGATGCGTATACTTTCCACAATGGATATGCGAGTGATTTAGTCACTCTTCCACAAGGAGTACCACAAGGATTCCCCCTGTCCCCTCTCCTATTCTTATTATACATCGATGGCGCGCTACAAATTATCAAAGGAAAACGAGTTAAAATCATTGCCTTTGCAGACGACCTCCTCCTGCACAGGTCTGGCTCTTCGGGTAAAGTTAACACTAAACTGCTAGCAAATTCCCTAAAAGCACTAACGTTGTGGAGCAACCACTGCCAGTTGGAATTCAGTACTGAAAAAACTGAACTGATTCATTTCAGCAGGAAACGGACACCCGACTTTACCTCGTTAATCTGGCAAAACACCACGATACTTCCGAGCGATTCCGTACGATATTTGGGTTTAATTTTAGATAAGAAGCTTGACTGGTCAGCCCATGTAAGATCCCTAGCAGCAGCTATAAACAAGTCACTTCATCGTATTCGCACTATTGCTAAGCAAAACAGAACTATCTCATGTAGTCAACTAAAGACGCTCATTTCGGCGACAGTTTACTCCAAGCTACTGTACGCATCCCCAGCCTGGTTTAACATTACTCCAACATCCTTACGACCACTCTCGTCGATCCATCGGCAAGCCCTATTAGCAATCACTGGAGCACTCAAAACCACTCCGACATCAACATTAGAAGTTGAAACCGACATCTTACCGCTAAAACTCCTCATCAAAGAATCTGGACTTCGCTACGTATCTTCCAGACTAGGAACGGAACGACTGGCACAGACAGGTAACAAGACCAAACGGTACATCACAAACTCAAACAGACTTATCGACTTGACCAAGACCACTTTCGAGACTACTGACTATATCCTCAAAGTCTCTCACCAAACTATACACAAAACCCTGATCACTGAATGGACAAAAGAATGGGAAAGTCTTCCTTCAGCAACTCATCTGAAGCACCTTGGAGTTAAGCCTGGCTTAAAACCAATTATAAAAACAAAACACCCCAGAAACATCGTATCGTCTCTTATACAGGTCCACTCTACCCACTACCCAACGTTGAGCTATTTGCAAAGAATCAAACGTTCGCTTACAAATTCCTGCCCTTGCCCAGATCATGCCGTCCAAGACTTACACCATGTTTTTATACATTGCCGATGGCTCAACAAATATCGAGCAAAACTGATTAGAGCTCACAGTTCTCTCAAATTGCACTTCAATCCGTGGAACTTTCTCACCAACCCAAAACTTTTCCCTGCTGTTAAACTCTTTCTTTCCGAGACCAAACGGACTTTCTGCACCTCAACCTCCCAATAACACGGAAACATATTACATGATACTGCTCCTCCTACTCCTACCCCTACCCACTTCCCTATCCCCCCCCCCTAATTTGTTATAAAGTTTTTAAGACTAAATCATGTAAATGATTTGACAATAAACAAGTCAGGCAACAGGCTTTCAGCCTACGCCCGCAATTTAATTAAAAAAAAAAAAAAAATGAATACAAGAAACCTGTTGGAAACGAAATACATATATATGCTGCCCTCTCCCGGCAAGAAACGCAGCGATGCCTATGTTTTAGGAAATTGCAGTACCCGATATAAACGCATTTGTTAGTCACTACTTCTTTTACATTCCTCGGTCGTCTTATTTTGGTTTTGGTTGACTTTAGGTGGCGTGCTCAGAGAAAGGAACTTCGATTAGTTGTTCGTATTTTACAAAAATGAATATACATAGTAAAAGCGCGATAACTGAAGCGGGTTTTGGAGAACCTGAACAAGATGCCAATACCGCTTTGACTGAACTAGACAAGGGTATTAAATACTTAAAAACTCTCATAACTATGCCCTGTGTTTCGAGCAACACCAACAGTTTGATTCGATGAGTCTTTTTATAGGTTTACGATCGTTAAAGCTTGGGGAACAATGTGAAGCCATTGTTAGGTTTCCTAAACTGTTTGAGAAGTATCCCTTCCCCGTTTTGATCAATTCCGCTATGTTAAAGTTAGCTGAAGTCTTCCGGACTGGGTAAATTCTGTTTTATTTGCTTTTACGTACTTAAATAGGAAAAATTGATGTAGGTCAAACTTCTTGAGGTTGTGGGTCTTTCGAGTCTGCCAGCAGAGTGAAAAACATTTAGATAAAATTTTGAACGTGGATGAGTTTGTGAAACGAATATTTACAGTCATTCATTCTAATGATCCCGTAATACCGTATTACTTGACCTGTACTTCCTTTTGTAATACATATTACGTTCAGGTAGCACGAGCTTTGACGTTACGAACCATGGGTAGTATTGCCTGCATAATCCCCGAGAAGAAGACAGTACATCATTGCATAAGGAACAGTTTGGATTCTCACGATGCCATTGAACTAGAAGCCGCTATTTTTGCTGTAGCTAAATTTGCTGCTCAATCGAAGTAAACGTTACGTCCAGCTGAATACTTACTCACGCCCTACATTCCATTCGCAGAACCTTCTCTTCTAGTATGTGCAGCAAAATCTCGCACATGATTGAAGGACTGGCTACTCCCGTGGACATAAAGCTTAAGTTGGTTCCCGTTCTCCAGTATATGCACCACGAGGCCGTAACTGCTTCAATGGTACAGAATAATGAATTCAAATGTTGCCCTCTTCGCTAATACGTACGTCTTTAGGTGAGAGATCTGTGTACAAGACTTCTCTCAAATTACCCTGCAAACGATTTTGTCATTATTGTCTTGCATACCTTGACGAAATTAGCTGCCACCACTTTGGTAGAGCTCCCATTTCAGGTAAGATGCATTCGAAACAGGTACGGCAAACATCCAATTGCGATTCTTTAGTTGAGACTCCTTTTGAATTACTTGGAAGACGCTCGAAGTGCCGTACAGTGTGTTGCTCTGAGTTGTTTAGCCTTTCTGGGGCGTAAAGAAAACGGAGCACACTTATGGAGACAGGCTGATGTGGAAAAGATGTTACATTATGTTCTACGAACGGACAATGTAAAATGTAAAGCCAAAGCCTTGGCTATCCTTTGCAGTTTGGTGCAAGGAGGCGCATCAAGTGCTTTTGTTTGGACTCCTGGTAAAGAGACGCTCTCTACGCACAATTCGACAGTTGTAATTGTACCTTTTTGGCGTAGGTACTCCTTTATCGCAAGTTTGGTGCGAATGTTGCTACACGGATGAGATCCCAGTAGCTGTCCAGGCCGTCCAGTTGCTCGTACTCGTTGCTCATTATGCGTAAAACCTAAATAAGCGGTTCCTGGATGTTTGACAGCTAATTTTCTTTATCTTTCTTTACTTTTAAAAAGGAAGAAAAGTGGAGCTGCTGTTGAATTGTCTCAAGAAGCTGGAATGGCTGTAGATTGTCTACTACAGCTGTTGTCCTTAACGCCAGGCATTTCCGCCCACTTGAAAATTACCTTAAAATCAGCAACGCTCTTGAGTGAAGTTAGCGAAGTCTCAGGAACTTTGGTTGAATCGCTGTGCCGTTTACTAACCTCCTCTTCCAGTAAGCGAGGAAAAACTGTTGTGTCGTTTATGTTTCGGCTTATGTCCTGTATTGCAGGCGTCACAGGAGGCTTAATTTGCGAAGCATTGGCTGCCATGGCAGAAATGTCCCCTTCCATACTTTTACCCATTTTGCCCAACCTATTGGATCATCTTAAACAGCTAACAAGTGAAGTCCACCCACCCTTAGATTCTACAAACACGATAGTAATTAGACTTGAACCGATTAGTAGACTAGAGTTATTATATTCTTAATTTTGTTTATTATTACTATTAAGGTACTCTTGTGTTTGTTGATTTTTCAACTTCAAACCAGTCACGTATGGTCAAAGGAAACTATAGAGACTGTAGTACGAGCTGCCAACGTTGTAAACCCTTGGGCTGCTTACAAGATTGCACGAGCTGCTGCCAGGTAAGAAACAACTGATTCAACAATAATAAACTGTTCTGGAAACATCTAAGAAAATGTATTTTTAGATATGGCCATCATGAATTGGGTGCCAACTTATTCTCACTCACTGTAGTGTACACCTCCAGCGAACAAACACGATTTTGGCTACAAGGCGTCCAGAAATTCGCTAAAGCTGAAAGTCTTTTGCATGAAAACAGCGCCACGGAATCTGAACCGTTTCTACAACGCTTGCAAAACGCAGCCTCTTTATATATAGCGGGCTGTTCACATATTCAAGCGTGCAGTAGTCATACCACGTCGCTTTTCTTCCAAGCTGAATACGGACGCTTACGAGCTGATTACCTGAGGGCAGTTACGCAGCTCATTTTGGCAATGAAAACACTCCAAACTGCCCCGCCCCCTGCCATTGCACATGCTGTAGCTCTGGCTGCTCGGGATGATCTTCAACGTTGCGGGAGAATTACACAGCAAGTATTGAGTGTTCATTTTTATCAAGTTTGTATATTCGCAGAGTCAGTGTTTTTATTTTTAGCTACGAAAATGCGTTAAAGAATTGCGGAACGTAGCCGAGTCGTACGGAAAACTTTACCAATCGTCTTTTGACGCGGATCCGGACAGTCTAATAAACCTACAAGCGTAAGTGATGGCTTTGAACATTTGCAGGTATATTTGTGAACGTTAATTTATAGGCAGCAGCAATCTTGTTTACTTCTGGCTCATGGCTTAGAACTAACTGCACTGAAAAGCTCCCAACAAGGCACTTTCTTAGACGAAGATGTGTTTACGTACGTATAGCACATATGGGTGTAAATAAAAATATTGAACCACTTTTTATGTAGTTTGGGTTTTCCGGTTCCCTTATCTCAATGTAGCCTTCCATTAAGGATTTATGCTACGAAGTGCCAGGAAGCTGCTTCTGTTTTACAGAATTTAGCCCAGAAGGATCTCAAACCGATATCTCATTTAGTAAGTTAATTTATTGGTTCAAAATTAATGTATGTAATTTTTCTCCATTTTCCTAAAGCACGTGGAAGGAATTATGGAGGCTGTGTCCATTATAATTGGCTGTCCCATGGGGTTTCCACGGTTTTTCTTCCAGACACTTCAAACTACGTCCATTAAGCTAGCTATCAGTCCTCAGTCTCGTATGGGAGGAGATCCTGTAATTGTACCCGCAGGGGCCCATTTCGTACTAAAAGTTGAAGGTATTGTGCAAGCCGGTTCAGTCAGCAAGCGTAAAAAGCCTTGCGTACCCAAATATCGGACGGTCAAAGCTGTCACCGTTTCGTCGAGCACCCAACTTCAACATGGAACGGTTCTGCCCTACGGGCCTGACGGAAAAGTATTTTTTATATTTTCAACTCTGACATGTTTTCAAGTTGCTAATGTTTATTAACTTTAGCCAGTCGACGTTGGTACTCTGGCCTTATCACAAACGGTGGAACCCCATAATGACTACTTCTCGGCCCAGTTTTTAATACATTTTCCTGTGGGCGGACAACATACAGTGTCTATTAACACGGCGCTAATCGATGACACGGACAGCGTGTGGAAAATGGGGCCTAAAGCTCAGTTAGCTGTGAAAAGCTTCGATGAGCCCTCGACTGCCAAAACGTCTTCTAGATTACAAGCTTCGGCTGCTTCTACTTCGAGAGTGCAGTCGTAAATTGAAACGGAATGTTTAGCTATTAATACATGAAATTGTATCATCCCCCTGATTGCAGATGTGTTATCTTTCGAATAAAATCTTTTCTAACTAAAATTGTATTCATTGAAGGAACATATTACGTGAAGACAAGATAAGTTGAAGCCTATAGTATTGACTTTCAGTTGCTTTTGTTCAGTTTCGCACAGTTTAGTTTGCAGGATAAAATGACTTGGCTGGCTAGTCACGGGGAATTGGCAATTTTGCATAGTAACCAGAGTCCTTAGATGGTCCCCGGACTTCGGTTTATCACTTGCCCCCTCTGAATTTCTTATTGGTTTGATTCCTGTTTTCATGTTATCGGCAGCTTACATTGTGGTTTACTTTATCAGAGTATAGAAGATGAGTCCAAGTGTTCAGGGCATGATTAATTCCGTACTCGAGGGCTATCGACATGGAGAACTTTACCTTCGTGCTGGCTTTAGCGTTAGCCATAGTGTGTGTAGCATGGGCGCTGCCGCATTCGGTAATTCACACCAAATTATCTATTTCTAATTTTTGGCATGATTTATAATGGGTCAAGGGGCGTTTAGGCTGCCTAGTTAGCAAAGCTTGTGACAACACAGTTTTTTGGCTTGGGGTTTTAGGGGCGAATGGCTAGACATAAGTTAAGCAATACAAAAGTTTGGCAACCCGAAGAAATTTCATCCGAAGCAGACCTTTGGTGGAAAACCGGAATCGTGTACCAAATTTATCCTCGGTCTTTCCAAGATAGCAATGGAGACGGGGTTGGCGACTTGAAAGGTAATAACACGACCTGTCCTCTAAATAGATTAGCTTTAATTTTCTTGTTTTTGTGCTCTCATTGTGCAAGAAGAAAAAAGGTCACTACACTGATTACTGTTTAGCTATTTTTGCGGTCAGATTACTGATCAGATAACTTTGGAATTTGAGTAACACATCATTGCATAACTGGAGCACTCGCCAGCCCGACCTTTTCTTGTTTACATCTGAAAGCAGCAAGAAGTGTGCCGCGTATTTCAATTACGTTGTAGGAGGCGCCTAGCGATCCGCAAGCCGCGCAAAGCTGCATTTAAAAAATGTTGCAGGAGGGGAGTAACGATCCGCAGAAAACCATTCCAGAGCCTTATTTTGCTTAAAACTGGGCATTTTAGGTTAGGTTACGTTAGGTTGGTTAGGTTACTCTTATGGTTCTAAGCACCCTTCGGCGTACACCGCGACAAAGCATGGGGGAGAATAGATCACGTGCAGCGCTGCGAGGTTTTGCGCGGTTTGCTGAAAATTATAGACAGCAAAAAAACAAATGGTGGAGATAACCTAACGTGCAAAATAAAAACGGTCACGTTTGTTATTTCAAGCGGTTTTTTTTTAGCGAATGCGCTTAAGCACAGAAGTTTGGACAAATCGAGCGAGCTACATGTATCGTCCTTCCTCTTTCCTCTCCTTCATCGACCATTCCTGCGCCTCCCAGCCGTTTATAAGCCCGTCTACGTTACGTGTCTTTGGCCCTTCCAGGTTTCTGCGGGTTTCACTTTGGACGCAGAAGGCAGGGCAGAAGGGATACGGAAGCTCGGCAAGTGAAGTCCATCTGGCTCGCCTAGCTGCCTAATCTGTTTTCGTGTTCTAGTTACATACAGAGTTAACGTTTAATCTTCTAAGTATTTTATCATGGAAAACGAGAATTACGCGGGCGTGAATCCCCAGTCTTCGAGCAAGTCTCCTTCTATGGAGATGGCGAGTCCCACTGCTAATAACGACGAGACGACTTTAACCGTGTCTGAAGATGCAACAAAAGTGAAATTTACGTCAGCAGCCGAAGCTGCCGATAGTTCGTCTAAAAATGGCGAAGCCAAATTGGAAATTGAAAACGTGGAGGTCGCTCTTGGTGGAATGGGGAAAGAGGAGCTTATGAAATACGCGAATGACCCTTTCTGGGTTCGATTGCGTTGGTTTTTCTTCATCCTCTTTTGGCTAGCTTGGTTAGCGATGCTGGCGGCAGCCATTGTAATTATTGTGCTGGCCCCGAAATGCGAAGCTCCCTTGCCTCGCCAATATTGGCAGAAAGGCCCAGTTTATCAAGTTTACCCCAGATCTTTTCAAGACTCGGACGGGGATGGCGTTGGTGATCTCAAAGGTGGTGGCCTTGTTACAATCGTAAATTAATTATGCATTCTTTCTGCTTCATTGTTTCAAGAACTTCGAATCGTAAATTAATTTATTCAACCTGGCAGAGTTTGATCAGGCTTATAACGTTATCAGATGTTGACCTGATATAATCATAAAATTCTTCAGTAACGTCTTACGTTACTATTTGCTTTTCTTCAACAGTAACAATGTTTTTATGTCTGATTAGGAATCGAAAACAAACTGGATCATTTGGTTGACCTTGGAGTTAATATGGTATGGATATCTCCTTTCTTTAAGTCCCCAATGGTCGACTTCGGATACGATATTAGGTAAAATTCAACATAATTAATTGGATTAAGCTAAACACCCTTGTAGCTCTTTTATAGACGTAGACCCCATCTTTGGGACTATGGAAGACTTTGATTCACTGATGACTGCCGCTACTGCCAAAGGGTTGAAGATTATTCTAGATATGGTCCCTAATCACTCCAGTGACCAACACGAATGGTTCCAAAAATCTATTATCAAAGAAGAACCGTATACTGATTATTACATTTGGAATGATGGTAAAGTAGCGGCCAATGGCTCCCGCACTCCGCCTAACAACTGGGTTAGTAAATTAGCATATCAAGTGTAGATGCAGTATTTATCCCAGTTCTCGTTCTTTAGATGAGCGTTTTTGGAAACTCGGCCTGGGAATGGAACGATGAACGACAGCAGTATTATTATCACCAGTTCACTGTTGGACAGCCCGATTTGAACTATCGTAATCCTAAAGTTGAAGAGGAACTTAGGGTACGTTATCTTACAGAGCTTGGAAATAAAGATAGTTCAGACAGTTCAATTAAAGCGGATTGCTTCCATAAAATTAAAATGTTTTAATTTGTGTATAGGAGATTTTACGCTTCTGGCTTAAGAAAGGCATTGCTGGATACCGTTGTGATGCTGTTCCTCATCTGTTTGAAACTACAGAATTGCTCGACGAGCCTCCTATTGCTAATGCTACTTTAAGTGGATACACTCCTGACCAGTGGGAATACTATTCTCATCCTTATACCTGGAACCTCCCTGAAGTCTACGATATTATGCTCGTTATTCGAGAGACACTTCAAGAATTCGAAGATGTCGATGGCGACCACAGGTAAGAACTGCAGATTACTAGAAAAGAATCGAAAAAAATACTTTAAGAGTAATTTGAATTATGAGTCTTTCAAAATCTGAACATCTAATTTTGGTGTTAATTGCCTTTTAATGAATAAAATACGGAATTGTTTGGTTACAGGGTGATGTTGACCGAAGCGTATGTGCCAATCGATGACGTAATGAAGTATTATGGTAATGAAACGGTCCCCTTGGCTGATTTCCCCTTCAACTTTGGCCTGATCGACCAAATTAAAGCCAATTTTACGGGTATTCAGTTGGGCAACACTATCCAGGAGTGGTTTGAAAAAATGCCAATATTTGGTTGGGCAGATTGGGTGGTAAGTTTATCCTGTTTTTTTATTAACTTTTACTTGGAGTACTGCTTTCTTGGAAATCAGTGTCTGGGTTGGAGACTAAAATCTATGTTTAACAGTTGGGTAACCACGATAACAACCGTGTGGGCAGCCGAGTTGGCGAAGAATTAGTGGATGCCCTTCATATGGTGACCATGTTACTACCGGGCACCCCAGTTACCTATTATGGGGAAGAAATTGGCATGACCGACACGTTCATTTCTTATGAGGACACTGTTGATCCCAAGGCTTGTCACTTTGGACCCGATAAGTATATGCTGTATTCTAGAGATCCTGCACGTACGCCCTTGCAATGGGATGACTCCAAAAATTCAGGTACCTTTGTTTACATTGTGTTCAGTTATTTATTTGTTCATCAATCTGTGTTGTCAAGGTTTCTCCACGGCGGACAAAACTTGGCTACCCGTTAGTGCCAATTACACAGCAGTAAACGTCAAGGCGCAAAAAGAGGCCTCGGTTTCGCATTTGAAAGTGTACAAGGCTTTGGTGGAGCTACGCAAAAGTCAAGCCGTCCAATATGGTGAATTGGCGTATCCTGTTATTGACAATGATGTGTTTTCATTCACACGGTAGGTGTTCTTTTTACTTACAGAGATTTATCAAAATTTTACTCCTATTCATTTTTTCTCTTTTAACATGCTCCCCGATAGCACTTAGTAAGTCAAGTCTAATTTATTTAGGTTTACCTTCTTTAATATTTAACGTTTACTATTTAAGCTAATTTTTTTTATTATTATCATTATTTTGGTAGTATTCGACCAGGATCACCTGGTTATCTGGTGGCGATCAACGTAGGCTCCAGTGACTTGACACTGAATTTCTCCAATGCTACCGGTGTCGCGTCTGAAGCTACGGTAGAGATTAGAAGTATTTATGCGATGAATCCGGATACAGCCCCAGGGTACTTTACTGAAGTTCTATTGAAGAGCATTTTTAGAAGTTTATTCTCGGCTTTATAGGTCAAAAATAGCTACTAGTGCTATACCTTTGGGGCCTAAAGAGGGACTAGTCTTGTCATTCGTCCCGGTGTTTAATGAGGCTTAAAAAGCTCACCGGTTTACTTCTGGTTGAAGTTAGTGATTGGCATATTAGTATTTGTGTATGTCATCAGTAAGGTAGCCGTGGTTAGACGAGAGTTAGTACGTTCAACTGACCTCTTTTTCTGACCTTTGAAATCTGTTAAAAATATGGGTGAAATACAGATGTCTGCAATATTAGTGCTGTTCGTTTGATGAATTAACATCCTTCTAGAAGTGAAAATGCTATTTAGAAGTGACACTCGGGGTATACTATCTTTATCAAAGTATTTGATTTTCCCCGCTTTTCCAGGTATTGCTTCCTGACCTTTTACCTAGGCTAGACGGGACAAGTTCATGGCAATTAACTTCTACCTGAGTTAATTGCACTTAAATGAGTCGTTTACAAACAACTCCGTTCGGGCTAACGAGCTTTAACAGTGATTGAACTTTCCAATTCATGAGGTTCTTATAACTCTATCGAATTTCAGCTAATTCCAATTAAAGTCTCGTGTAAACTCCACAGTATAGAGGCTTGCCTTTATAAAGGCTTACCTTTTTGAAACTTACACTGTGGTATACACCTTAATTCTCATAAAGTTAAGCGCAAGTTGACAAATAAGCATGTTTTTTAATTTCGGACAAAATTTTACACAGGTACAGTAACGAACTTATTGATCGCTAGATGGACTTTGCAATATAGACTAATAACAGCTTTTCCGTTGTGTCAGGATTGGTACAAACAACGGAAAAGCAATGTGATTGATGAATTTGCAAAGTCTATGTAGGGATCAACAAGTTCGGACTATACGTTTGGAAAATAAGCAACACGATTATAAAAGAAAGAATTCCTTTTCGCTTCAGTAATTTTCTTTCTCCTTCAAACATAACAAACGAGCGATCCGGATAGAAGGGAAGCACCCTCTCTACATTGTTTCAATATTATTTCCCTAACACAATCATTTTTCAATATTTTCTTTTGTAAAAACATTTTCGCTGGCCAGACGTACAAAACGTCCATCCTTCACCGTTGGAAAGACCTTCTGACCGGAAAGTGTTTAATCGCGTAAAATTGCTACATCTTCACATTTAATCGTAAATAATAAACCTTATTTACGCCTTAAGCGTAAATAATAAGATTGGAAAGCTTTAAAGTCTGACCACGTGCTTGCATCTCCATAGCTAATAACAGACATATCTTTAAGCCCGAACCCGTGGTTTAGCCCGAATAAAGAAAAATTTCGTGATGCACCTGGTCCAATTGGCTTTTTAAAAATTTTATTTACGGTGTAACATAGGAAAAGGTTGTAACCTCGAAAAAAGAACACAAAATGTAGACTTCTTACCTCAGTGTTAACTACCCTTCCTCATAAGTAGTTTAACTTACGACCACTGAATTTTCCCCCATAGTCTACAAAGGATAAACCACCGCACCTGCACCGCTTTTTAGTTTACAAAAGGAAAGTTTGGCTTCGTTCAACTAGAATTTGGGCTTATCCAACTAGAGTTCGTCACCTGCTCTCCGTTTTGGTTTGGGCAAATCTGCAGACTCCGTCTTTCGTCGCCTTCGCACAGCCTTCTGTCTCTCTTGTTTCCTAGTTTTCCCAATCAGTGCTGCCACTAAAAGTTTTTTGGCTTTCCTCCGTAAGGCGTTTTCATCGCCAAGCATATCGAGCAAGTCAGGATGCAAATGCCTCAAATTTTCCAGTTCTTCTGGACTCAAGCCAGTTTCTTTTGCCTCATTTCGTTCTGAGCTCTCAAGCTGATGTGCTTTAGACTCCTGCAATAGCGTTGACAACTTGTTCAGCAAAGTCACATCATTAATCAGCGGTTTGTCTTCCGGTTCAACCTCACGTTCTTGTGCCAAAATTCGCAACAGAACTATCGCCTCTTCCAAATACGTCTTAGGCCACGGAATTGTTGGCCACAAAAGTTTAAACGACGACTCATAGCCATCTGTGTGCTTCTTGGCCACTCCATCCTTGAGTGATCTATGTACGCCTTCAAATACTTGCAGCACTACATTCCTCAAGTCACTGGCCAGGTAGGCGAGTTCTCGCATATCCACATTAGGAGCTGGGTCCCAGTCGTTCAGCTGATTGAGCTCCGGCTCGAGGGAGAGCAAAGTACGCAGGCTAAATTTGATCATCTGCAGAAAGTACTTTCGGTCACTCAGGTTGTCTTTGGTTCTGCCAGTGTCTCCATGCAACTCCAATTCTTCGATAGAAACCTCATCGTCCCAATAGCTGGGTAAACGAGAGTTGGCGACAGTCAATGGTACAGCCTCTCCTTTGGCTTGACTTATCAGTGCACTGTCAGCAATAGTCCGCTCTTCTTTTTCATTTTGCCAAGTAGGAGTCGTTATGGGCATCTTCTCCTCGACGTCTTCCTTGTCGGAATCAATACCTGTTAACCGTTTAACCTGGGAAATAGTTCCCAAGCCTTGTCCTTTGATTATAGTTGGTATCTTCTCCGTCACTAATTGCCCATCTTCGCCCAACCTAATTATGAATGTCTCCCCAATGGATGGGCTTCCAGTGCTCTCTAATCCAGCAGCCTAAAACAAAAAAAAGTCTTCAAAATCCTTACACAATAGTATATAGGCTTCATAATACAGTAGACGTCGCTTATTGTGATCACGTTTGTTAAGTGAATATTGGTTATATTAAGAGGAGATTCTAATAATCGGAACTACACAATAGCATGCTACGATTTATCGGCGCGTGAAACGGACTGGCTTGTTTAAACCGAAGAAACAAAGCATCATCTACTTTTGACACTTTCCATACGTTTCCTTTCTCTAGCTTCAATATACCCGCTACTGTTTATATAAACCGATTCTCGAGTTTTTTAATTCTGCGATCTTGCATCTTGAATTCCGTGACCTTGAACCTTATATCATGCTATCTTGCTTCTGATTTCTGGGATTTTAAATCTTGAATTCTACGATCTTGAGTTTTGAATTCCGCGATCCCGAGTTCTTGAATTCTGGGGACTATTAATTCAAGATCGCAGAATTTAAGAAATCGAATCTCGAGTTCTTGATTTCTGAGATTTTGAATCTCGAGTTCTTCAATACTGCGACCTTGAATTTTGAGTTCTAGAATTCTGCTATCCTGAATGTTGAGTTCATGAATACCGCGATCCTGAATGTCATTGGTCAATATGAAAAGTCCATGTAGCAATCACTACTGTAATTTCGTTACTGTATATGTGAAGATTCTTTTGAAATCGATTCTAATATCCGACAGTATGATTCTAATAACCGATTAAAATACTATGAATTTTATTATTTGGAATCGGTCCTTTAAAATTTGATTCCATAAAGCAGCTGACTGTACTAGCAACAATAATCACAATAAGCGGTATCTACTGTGTATGAAACCTATATACTGTGCCTTCCACCCTCCAAAAAAATACACAAATCAATATAAAACGGAAAGAAAAATACCGAACAGAAAAATAAAAGAAAGTACCTATTAATAAGTTCTTACCTGAGATTCGTCTTCATGCGAGCGTTGGCGAACAAACTCGTCAATGTTGACGTTTAACGCTTCCAGCGTTGGATCTAGGGGAAGTAGTGGCAAAGTTGGTGCTTCTTCATCGATTCTGACGCTTTCGGTCATTCCAAATCCTGCCATATGATCTTCAGGAAGGTTAAAACAAAATTCACATGAACCAATACGAAACAATATATTTGTTTACCATCATGTTCTGCATGCTCTGAAAGGGTTAAGTATACAGAAGGATCCTTGCGGAAGGCTTCCAGTAAATTCAGAGCGTCGTGCTTGTACATAAAAACCATGGGTATATTCACGTCTTTTTCGCCATCCCCAGACATTGCAAAAAGCGGCGCATCTGCCACTGGAGCAGGTTGATTATCCCCAACAATGCCCCCCAAAGCCCCCACACGTTGCAGCCGACGAGCCTAAGTTCAAAAGAGAGAAAGTGAATAATTCCTAAACCAAAACAAAATAATTGAACTCAATAAATTTTCAACGTAACGTCTACGAATTAAAAAAGATAAATAAATTGATCAGAATATTGTAGATTTTCCACAACTCAGGCTATGATTTACCTTGTCAACAAACATACAATCTCCTCGCTCGACGAACACAATTTTCCCTCTTAATTCTTCCGCATTGTCTGCTTCACTGCAAAGTCTAACTGGATTAGCGACAGCCATGAAACCGCTCACCTACGTGAAGGAAAGGAAGAAAAAAAAATTCCGATTCAAAACATTTTTCGCTTAAAACTAGATAATAATAACTAATAATAAATAACAATCCACAAATAATCACAAATAAATATTAATAAATAAATAAATATATAATAACTAAACTACAACGATTTTAAATTGTTCATCAGTCCTTACCTTTACATCACCAAGTAACTCGAGCCCAAATTGGGCTGGGCCAACTTTTAAATGCTTTCTTTTTTTCTCTCCTATTTGCAAGCCGTTTACCATTTGTTTAATAACTATCGTCGTATAGGTCAGGATCTTAGGGGGGTTTTCCGGCTCCGTGGCTAGAGTTTTCGACAATTCTACCATTTCTTGCATAAACATTAAGCCTTCTTCACCGTCATCGGCACTTTGGGCCTGCACGAGATTTTATTTAAATTTAAAATCAGTTTCCTCCGGAAAGTTAGGTGACACAAACGCCAAAAGATGCAAATTCACTCACATTGGAAAAGGTGTGCAACAATTGAACTCTGCCGTCTGGTAATGCAACTATGGTGATGCCCATGGCTTTCAGAAGCTGCATATGCTCAGCATTCCCGGCCTAGCGATGAAAAGAAAAGCAATCTAAATAATTCCGATTTTTTTTTTAAAGCAATAACAAAAGAAATCTTTTAAAGAAAGTTTCAGGTTTCGTTTGTATCCTCAAAGTCAAAACGCAGGCAAAACGCATAAAAAATGCAAAGCATGCACACTCGGGAAAGAAGCTGAAAATAACCAAGTGAAGTAGAAATATTACTTGGAAATCATGGGCTCGGAGGTTTCGTTTGATATTCTTCCTCAAAGGACGGAATTCTTTATCGACAAAGTTTTTCAGAGGCTTCCTGATAGATTCGGCGGAATTCTCCGGACCTGGAAACAAAAACTGGGCACTCGGGCAAGACCGAGAATTGTCTACATCATCATCTGGTGATTCTAAATACGCTTGTGGTAACTTAAAAGAGAGAGGAAAATATCCCAGACCATTAAAAAATGTAAATATTATGGAAGCCACACTTCAGCCGCTTATTTGGCATCACTTCACGTATTTCTTACTGGTACGGCAGTTAAATTGGACAATCTGGCCAAAGACAAGGGTAGCAAGTGTCCTTCGGTAGTAAAGACAAAATCGTCGAGACGTAAAGGTATGTCTTCTGGCTCGGCAAACAGTAAGTAAAGATACTTCAAGGTCTCGGCCAATACAAAAGAGTCCATCCTACCGAATCCATTTATACATACACATTTTAAAGCTTTTTTTTGTTGCTTTTTTTTTTTTTTTTTTACCGATCTTCGTGCTGCCCAGTTCGGACGTCTTTGACTGCCGCGTAGCCACACGGCACGCGAGCGTATTTCTGCAAACTGCGCAGCACTTTTTCGCCCACTCCTAAATAGTACGGGTCTGCTGTCGCTCGGTATAAGAAGTACGTGGATTCCACGAATTCCGGACGTAACGGATGTTGTCCCCAATGTACCTAACCAATAACAAGAAAACTCAAGAAACGTCCTTTTTTGCTGAAGCAAATAAGCTTAAAAGTACAGAAAAATAAAAAGGGGATTTTTTTTTCTTTTTTTTACTTGGAAATCTGTGGTAAAGGCTTCGGGGAGAAAATTGTGCCGCTGCATGACTTGGTATAGCATTTCGTGCGTTTCCACGGCAGGTTTCAGATCTCCTTTTAAAACCTGCATAAATCATATTATCATAAAAAGACCCGCCTATAACCTGGGTAAAGTAATGACTTGTAATCCGGGCCAAAACGCTAAAAGCGCGTCCATGAAATTTTTAGAGTTGGTATGGGGACGGTGCATATGCACATCCAACAGCATAGGACCCTGGCTTATGTACTTCATTACAGCGGAATAATGCTGCAAGAATCACGGCCAATCCAGAAACCCGAAACAAATTTAAGGGGGAAAACAAAATGGATGCCAATAAGTAAAATTTTCTTCTTTTAATGCGCAAAAAGACAGACAAAATTTCGTCTGATTTTCTTTGTTTATCTCTTATGATTTTGTCTTAATGCTAAAGAACTACGATTTTACTTTGTTGAAGCGTTCTAAGTATCGATCCTCGCCCAACAAAACGTACGCTTTCAAGCAGTACTCGTAATAGGAATCAATGCCAGCTCCCACGCCTGAATCTCTGCGTATCCAGTCGCCACTGTCGATATTCAGAACAGTGCCCATCA
This sequence comes from Lepidurus packardi, assembly GCA_023053545.1. Taxonomy (NCBI): domain Eukaryota; kingdom Metazoa; phylum Arthropoda; class Branchiopoda; order Notostraca; family Triopsidae; genus Lepidurus; species Lepidurus packardi. Next base: position 10,585,157 of record JAKZAN010000002.1, read on the forward strand.
AATCGGAACTACGGTGTCTCAAAGCCCATAAAGCGTCCATGGCTTTGTGCCCTTTTTCCTATTCGATAACATATTAATACCCTTGTGCCCTCCTGAAGTGCTTTTCTGTAAAAAGGAAAAAAAAAACAGTCCCCTCTTCAATTTGGCTACACCCGTGCAGAATATTACAGGCACAAAAAAGGGCCAATTTGAACAGAAAAGATGGATTTTGACTTACTTCGAACACTGGTTCGCCACTTAAGCGCGATAACGCAGCCAATTCCAAAATCATGGTGCCAGCACATGCTGTGCACGTTTCCCGAGCTCCGGATAACTTAGGAGGACTCACTCCATGTCGCAGATTGATCTGGACACCACGAAAATCAATGATTAAAGTTGTCCTTTTAACTGATGGAAAAAACCAAATGTATGCACTGCTCTCCCTGGGAATCGTAAGATCAGAACATACAGTAGGTACCGCTTATTGAGATTACTTTTGTCAAACGAATACTGAGTCTATTAAACGTAAATTCTAACAACCGAAAATCGGAAACATATATCTAAGAAAACATCGTCTACTTTTTGACACCCCGCACGTTCCTTCTTCTAGATTCACTAGGCCCACTATTGTTTATTTTGAAACGATTTTTCAACAATTTTGAATAGAGATAATTGAGGAATTCCTAATTTAACAGCCGCTTCCCTTTGTGGCAAATCTTTTAAATTTAACTTGTCATAAGATTCAACGAGCCGCAACTTCTCTTTTACATTTAAATCAACTCCTTTCTTGTTCGTCGACATTTTTATATAACCACACGTCTAATACACAACAAACACTGCGCCTTTGAAGCCTACTCCTACGCTTAGATAGGGTTTTCATCACAATATCCCTTCTAATTTTCCAGTCAATTAAAGGAACTGGCCATTCAATTGAATAACCTGCTTATTTAATCGACTGCGGAGTTTAGAAGAGATCTCCCGCTAAGCGTAGTAGTAGACTGAAATTAACAGGGTTAGGCAAAACGACCTAAAAGCAATGTCATTGGTCAATATGCAAAGTCCATGTAGCGGTCACTACTGCAATATCGTTACTGTACTACATATTTGCGGTTCTTTTGAAATCGATTCCAATATCCGAAAGTGTGACTCTAATAAGCGATTTAAATTATATGCGTTTTTATCCTTCTGAAGCAATCCTTTAAAATTTGATTCCATAAGAGCGGCTGATCCTAATAACCAGTGATCACAATAAGCGGTATCTACTGTATAATCAGCCTTGTGCCGAAATCGAAAGTGGATCAAAGATCTTAATGGTTTGGTGACATTCTGTCGCATATTTTAGACATTCTGCTGCATTTAAGTCATTTGAAACTGTACACACTTTAGTACTAACACTCTTAGAAAGGGCACTGAAAAAGAAAACCTTCCTCAACCCCATCAGCGAAGTTTGCTCTCCCTTATTGAGTCAGAGAACGACGCCGGGCAGAACAAGAGTTACAAGCCCTTACAAAGATAACTTTGCTGGGGAGTACAAAACCATCATATTTGTTAATAAAGCGAGAGTTAGTTTTTTCACTTTTCACCCCTTTTTCATGCCTACGCCAGCTTGTGCGGTATGTCTTCCTAGCTTTAAAACAAGGACATAAAAAAAGTTGTCAACCTAGATGCAGCTCCCGTAATTGAATACATAAATAAAATAGTAATTGAATACATAAACAGTTTTGCTTTCTTAGCCCCGTTATGAAAGTTGCACTCTTTCGGAACCCATAATTATGAGCCCTGAAAGTTTTTTTTTTTTTTTTTGCTTTCGTAAGACAAAGGTAAGAAACAAAAACTGGAGCAACAAACATTTCTTTTGCAAGGAAAGAGAAAAACATGTAACGACATCACAACGCACTCGACGAAAGACAAAAATCAGGAATAACCAAGTTTAACAGACGAAAAGATCCAACGAAATCGGCTTTTTTTTGCAAGGTTGCCATTTCCCACAGAAACTAAAAGCAATACCTGGCCAAGTTCAATAATCTGCTTGTGAATCAATTAATATCAAAGCATACCGGCGAAAAGCGTTCTTTGTGACGAAAAAATCTTGCCGGGGAAAGCACTGAAAGACTGAAATTTCTACTTAGGTTTACCAGAGACAAACACAATGGCCTTTTGTTGGAAAGGTAGCTTCTGTTTGGGTAAAATGTGGCACTTTTGATCTTTACTCGAAATATTTACACAAATAAAAAAGCAGAAAAACTGTTGGTCTTTTGATCCAAACCATAACAGTATGTCTAAACGGATTCTTCCTTTCTTTCCGAGAACTGCTGAAGTAGTGTATGAGGATAACAAGAAAGAAGTACCGTACTGTACTAATGGTTGTCGCATGTACCGCAATTCCAGGGAGAGTTTAAATAGAATTATGATAAATAAAGTGCCCGTACCCGTGCATGAGGGATGCCAGTAGTGGTATTAAACGCGGGTAGCAATCGATAACCCAAGTCTTGGGCTTTTGTCAACAGCTCGTCTTTATACCAGGGCAGTAAAGAGTTTTGCTGTTGCAAATAAGCGGCCAAGGCATGTGCTGACAATAGACCCCTGAGAAATAGCAGCCGAAGTTGCGAAAAACGAGCATCAATTAGTTATTGCACCCTAAATACAACAGGTATTCAACTGACACCTCTTAAGTGGCTAGCATAAGAGGGAACGAAAACTAAACAAAACAGAACATAAAAAGCTTGTCAATTAACAGTTACCCTAGAACACGAATGTTAGTTTCGAAAACCGAAACAACAATATCATGGTCAAAGTGAACATTTTTTATGACTTCTAATATTCCACGTTCGAATTCTTCAAAATCGCCCAGAACGACTAGGGTATCCAACGAGTCAATCAACGTCAGGGAGAAACTGCTCAAAAAGGAAGCGGACATTAGGATTAGTGTGAAAATTAGGCTATCGCACTGAAAACGTACTTTCCCAAGACATCATCCACATCTCCTCTCGACTCGGTATCTCGCCATCTCCCTTTGCAACTTAATGGCATTAATTCATCAGCGGGGTAGGCATTTTCCTGTCAGAAAAATAGTGACCGTTAGCACTTGGTTTCCCCTTTTACACAGTTATCTTACATACCATGTATGCCCTGTAGCCATGGTAAAACATATCTTTCGCTTCATCCCTGAAGGTAGAGAAAATGAACAGTAGAACAGTAGGTTAAGAAACGGTAATCGAAGAACAGCAAATTATTACCTGAGTTCACGTCTTTTCTCAAGTTTCATGCTAGCTCCCATTGGTAGGGATACAAGCCAGGGTAAAATAATACATACGAAGATGGATCGCCATGTAAACAAAGTCCAGAACTGTGCATTAATCTTCATAACGTAACGAATAGGAATTCAGCCAGCAAAATCACAGGTACAAACACTCGTAGAAGGACTGGTTTACTTAACAGGAATATCACGCTTGGAGTAGTATTAAAACATTTTAATAACTATTTGTCCACAAACTTACGCACTCTCAACTCAACTGATTTGATTACAATCACAATCAGTCCTAAACTTCCAACACTGCAACACACCACATACAATGACCCTGACTGCAGTACAGCAGCGCCGCCACTGCTACTCGCTGTGAACTGAAGGGGTGGGATCTAACAGTGGGCGGGATACAGTAAAGCACCTAAAGGCGCATGAACTCGGGCGTGGATACAAGATAAAACGATAAATAACTTTGCGGAACCGCGTGAGCGAAATTCCGTATAAAATGATTAAAAAGATTTGTGCGGAAGGAAGTTGCTAAATTAAAAATAATATATTTGAAAAAATACGGAAAATTCTACGGAAATACAAACTATTGTAACTATTGTAAATAACAAAGTATTGGAAATTTTGACTTTTGCGGAAAACGCTTTTTAAGCCAAACTAAAAAATATATATTAGAGACAGCAGTGATCTCTAGTGATATTATTTTTATTTACAATATGCCATTTTCTACGTAGTAAGGAAAGCGCCTTGTAGAAAACGTACGTAAAATGGTGGATTTCCCCATTCTTGCCGCTGGGGAGGGAATTTGGTAAAGACTAAATGCTACGGCACATTATCAGCTATTACATCAAAGGACCGGATGCAACAAACTTCCGCAAAGCAATGAAGGGCCTTGCGGCAATGATTTCGATTAGTTTTTATTTAAGATTCTGCAAGCTGTATTCGCAAATATTAAAGGGCAGTGTTTCGAGTAAAACATGGCAGAGATAAATTAACTGGTACAATTGCAAAGATCTTAGTTCTAAAAAGAGCGATTTTTCTTGCACCTTGATGCAAAGCTTTGAGACTGGTCGAAAAGACGAGGAAATTGGAATGCGGCAGTGAAATTACACGGAAGGAACACAAAAGGAAAAGTGGTCAACAACAAGAGGCGGAAACCACACTACGGACAAACACGTACATGGAAAAGATACGCACACACGCAAAGAACACCACAATGAAAAGAACCTAATACTTTAAACCATCGTAAAAGTACTAGCCATCATGGAAGTTTGACTTTCCTATTTGCACTGAAAATTAAACTAAAGCTAGAAGGCACAATAATGAGAAAATGTTTGGACTTCTTGAACGAAAAAGACGCATTGTTTGCCTCCGTTCACGGAATAGTGATTCGAAACGAACAATATTCCTGGATAAAGATCGATTACCTTAATTGACTTGAATGCTTTTAATAGTGCGTGGTTTCTTTATAAGTAGAGAACAACAGGTCATATCAGCTTGCGGTTTGGATAGCTCGCTCATAGAAACCGCTCGTTTTTCGCACACCAACTCATCAAAAACCTAATTATGTAGGGCAAAACACGTTAGTTAACAAATCTTTCGTTAGCAAGACGTTTTTTGTTTACTTTTATCGATTCTGGAATTTCTTCTGCTGCTCGGTGAACTAAAACGCCGTTTACAAACAGACAATTGGCAGCTTTTTTCTCAGGCACGCGTAAGATCTGATACTGGAAGGTGGCTTCACGTTCAATGCGCTAGGTGTATCAATAGAAGAAAAATTTTATTTCTCGGACACGCGGTAAGAAACAAAATTTTAAATTACTTTCAGAACTTCTTGGGCCTCTTTGTTTTGGGCTACGCAAATGACATCGGGTCCTACCATTGACATAATAGACTTTATATGTAATCCTCCAAGAACCTAAACAAGGGATCACAGAAGGTAAAAAAGAATGAAGCAAAAGGATTCTACTCGAGTTACTTTGATGGGGGTACAGGGATATTCTGGAAAAGCTGAAGCTACAGCGTGAGCGCCGGCAAGATTAGTTCTTGAAGATATCCCAATAAAAAATTCCCGACCTAAAAAACAACAAGGAAACCAGCTTAGAAGCGCTCTTTTCTAGCATCTAAGACTTCACGAAAACTTTACCAGTAAATAGGCAATCTCCTCCATCTAAAGTGGCAGTTTCATCTTGGATTTCCACTATAGGCAAATCCAGCTCCTTCTGAAGGATGACCTTCATGATCTCCGCCTATACGCAAATACAATAACTCTTGATAATAAGAAATCGAATCCTCAATTAAGTTTCTATATCCAAACTTACTTCTTTGCGACGAACAAGATTCCCAGGCCTGGTAATCAAGGCAGTACCATTGACAACAATGGCAGTATCTTCTACAAAGACACAGTCCGGCAGACCTTCATCGGGCGGCAATTCAATGACATCCAAACCCAGATCTCGTAAAGTTTTCACATAGTAAGCATGCTGCTTCCTGGCTAGCTCAATATCTACTATTGAAGTAAGCCCGATAGCTTCCTTGAAAACATCAGGGACTCTGCAAACTACAGCGTGAGTGTAACGAAACGCAGACATGGTTTGACTTTCAGTACACTAAAATAGCTTCACTGGTTAAAAGGGCAGAAAGGTTGACTTAAGACTCGAGTTGAATTCGATCTTCGGTTATTTTTACAGCAGCGGCTTTAAGCACTGGTATGAGACTAACTTAATGGAATGAACAGCAACTGCCCTATATATACGAGTTAAGCACTAAGTAGCAGAACTATTGTGGTCAGAAAGCCATCATGGCAATACTTTGCAAACCGCCAAACGTAGCCTTTTGTTTTTGTTATCAGCCGAATACGGAAGCTAGTTCCGATCGTGTGACGTCATGAAGTGGAGGTAGATGGCGTAAACAATGACCAATGCATCCCGTGAACAGGGAATTTATTTTTCCCAAATCCCCGCGAAGCATTCAAGCATAGCCACAGCTTAGTTCCTACGGAAACGAATTACTAATTTCCTTGCCAAAAATCTATGCTGAAAAGTCCCCCGTTATCCTTCCGATTAGTACAAATTATTTTTAGTAATCCGTTTATTCGCCACAATGAATGCCAATCTAAATAAGGGCGACACGAAAGCGGCAGGCTCTTAGCACATGATCTCATACCCGATTTCTAATTACTCTTCGCACCAAATGAACCGAGTCCTGGATATGTCTTCTTATCATTAGATAAAGATCAATAACATCAACCAGCGCCCTTCATTCGGAAAAGCAAAACCCGGTTTTTCAGAAAGTTTTCTGCTGGACACAAAAAAGTATCTGATTCCCTAGAAAGCAACATAACGTGCTCGTTAAAGCAGTTCACATCGACAAGGCAGTACAACACTGTTGGAGAATTTTGCAAGGATTCAAGGAGGGGTGAACTTTTCGATGAGGATTCCATTGGGTGGGCTTTTCAAATACTTCCGCATAAACTTTGTTTCTCAGATCGCTTTAGATTCGAGACAAAAGAGTATTTAATAATCGGTTGCTTACTTCATTTTCCCCAAAAATGTTTCCGACTGTCATTATCTGTGATACATATAATGAATGACAAGCAAGAATCAAATGGAAAGTTTTTGTTTTGTCAAGAATTCAATCAATGCTCTCGGCCCTTTCGCTCGAGCTGACTGTCACATCGAATTGAGCACGTACAAAGCGACGAATGGCAAGGAAGGTTTTTTTTTAAGAGCAGATATAGTTTCATGGAACATATTTTATGGGAAACAAAAATAAAAGAATCCAAAGTCATTGTGGCGTTTTTTTCAAAGACAATTAGTGGTGAGAACCGAAGCACAGGTTTGTGAATTCCCCTATGCTACAACATCACATTTGGTAGCTTGACGCTGTTGCGAATGAATAAATGAGGTCGGCAAAAAAAGCCACGCGAAGAGCAGAAATCCAAAATTATGCCAGGGATTTCAAATCGTCATTCTTATCTTGTAAAAAATAATCACCAAGAGTCTGAAGAGGCTACAGCTAAGGTTTGTTCCCAAGGAGAGAGTAGTTTTTTGGTCACAAGAGACGCAAATCAAAGAGAGCGTATAAAATCAATATAAAATCTGACTTGATTAAAGTGTTTGAGCGTTACTAAAATGAGATGAAACTACGCCGCAAATATAAAAAATACGTGACAAATCAAAAGATAGCCGGGCCCCTCTCTCATGAAAAAACAAATTTAGCATCTCCCTTTTCCGTTTCGATTTTCAACACTCGCGGGATGCGAAGTGTCACTACCAAAAAAATCGCTTGTAAAAACCCCACGAGAAGTACAACACAATTCAAAAAAGAAGAGTCTTAAAAAAGGGAAACGTAACAAAAAAAAATGGTGCTGCTACTGCCAATGCCCAGTATTTTTGGAAATTATACAGAAGGTCTACTTGTCGTCATTCTCTTTCTTGTTTTCGTCTTCCACTTTCTTCTCTGTCGCATCCTTCTCCTTTTCCTTTTCATCTTCCACTTGCTAAAGCAGAAAGAAAATAAGGTTAATTAAGAAACGGATACCACAAAAAAGCAAAAATCTTCCCATTAAAGAAACATTACCTTTTCCTTCTCCTTTTCTTCTTCTACTAGTTTCTCCGTGTCCTTTTCCTTCTCTTCTTCCTTCTTTTCTTCCGGAGGAGGTTTAGGCAAATGCGTGTTCATGTCCAATGTTCGGCACATCTCTTCCCAATCAGGGTAATACCTAATTTAATACACAGGAAACAGAAAAAATTAACACATTAAGCAGATGGTTTAGTATCAGGAACGTTGAACCAAAGTTCTGAATTACCTTTCCTTCATGCGATTGAAATGTTCGACTAAATTGGTGCAGTTCTCCAAAAGCCAATCACGCAGCGGATATGCTACTTCCTTGTCCACGACAACCAATTGAGCCAATGTAGCAAATACAACGATATCCAGCTATAATCAAGAAAAAATAAATTCACATTTTTGTCTACAGAAATAATACAATATAACTAAACAACTTCACAGTCATGTGGGTGAAACTGCAAACTTACATTGGTAGGATCTTGACCGAAAAAGAAAACTTTGTCATCTAGCATGTCTCGCAAGACTTTCAAATCATCTTGGCCCATTTCGGTAACTTCTTCGGGGGTATGCACACCAATGCCAGTTGCGCGAACTTTCTTCAACCCCTGTGGAAAGTAAACAAGACAAATAATTTAAACTTTGCCCAGCCAGCACAACAACTAACCGTGTAAGTCTTAACTAAACAGGAAAACATCCCTAGTTTCCCCCTTTCTTTGGATAGCTTTCCCAAACTTTTATGCTTACTTTTATGTAAAGACTTTCTAAACAAAACCCTCTCTATCTTGCTATCTTCTTTTGTGTCCTTATTCCTAATCCTTTTCAAAGTTGGGTTCGTTCATATATGCAAAGCTTCCACTAATTAACGTACTAAAACCCACAAGATAAAGAACCCCCAGAAAGTACTCCAGAAAGTATTTTTTAAACTTTATTTTTTAATAGCTTATTTTCTTAGTGGATCATCTTACTCTGCGCCGGAAGGTCAGACGGTAAAAGAGCTTCAAAAGTCCAGCCGGCATGCGGGTGCCCATCATGTGCTGCAAATCAATCTTGTAGCCTTGTAGAGTGGCATCGGGGTTCTTCGTACGCCAATACACGTCAATCCTGGCAAAAGAGAACAAACAAAAGCAAAAATGTAAGTATAATAACATTAACGACACTCAACTAGAGTTGATCCCATTGTTATTACCCTCATTCCCCCCACCCACCACTCTTCCTTAAATGAAGCCATTCATTCATACATTCATCTAAAACGCCCAATTGACCAGGGACTCCCCTACGTCGGAAACCATCAAACGGAAAGAGTAGAGTAGTGCAAGCAGCAAGGACACTCAACAGGAAACCCTTCGTTGTGTTGACGATTCTTACACAATCTTTACAATCACTCTAAAGCGCCAACAAACAGGAATCTGTTGCCTCCTCTTACTTAAGGAAAAGTCAGCTCAAGTATTTTAGGCTCCCCGCAGCTTTTCATTGACCAATCTCAGGGTTTCTCTCTCGTCTAGTCAGCGATTTTCGGGCATTGTTGTCTCTGCAAGTGGAGTTTGTGAACTTTGTCAGCGTGCAGTAAGACGACACGCGTCTCTGACGGTTCTTAATTGGTTATTTCCTTATCAAATGCTACCCCGGTGACTCTTACGCTTACGAGCTAGTCATTATAAGTAATGCCGACCCAAAAGTATGGGGCGTTATGTGACAGCCGCTCAGTCGGCATCGTCAGTAACTGTCTCTTGTAAACTCTACTTAACTGAATTTCCTATTACTTTCAAAGCGGGCAAAATATACCTTTTCCGTACCGAAATGCTACCCCAGTGGCTCCTGAAATCCTGAAAATGTCCTCCAATCTCTTTCCCCCTTCCCCCGAAAGAAACCGAGCTAGTATGAAAGAAAAAAAAACTTCGAACGAGCGGATATTGACGTCGATAATACCGGTAGGTTACTATAGAAGATATTAATTCCACCTGATGTAAGGAAGCTTGGTGTGGTGGATGCTCTGGAAGCTTGGGAAAATGCTAGGGGAAGGAATAAATAAAAAAGCCAAATCAAGTCACATGCTCTTAACGCATTTGAAGCACGGAATTCCAGTACTTATGTTCCTTTCTTCCCACATCTCTCCCCTAAGATCCAACTAACTGTTACCCTGAGCAACCCAGGCTTGTTTCTTTCTTTTAATGCTTTTAAAAGTGTGTGGGGGGTGGGAAGAAGGCGAGACGGGATGGCTGCACAGGGCTAGTTAGAGTAGTAGTACATCGAGCACACGTTTGGTGCAAGAGACTAAACAAAAACGATCGATAACATGTCTGGGATTTCGCTCCAGCTTCGGTCGAGATATTGAAGTGCTTCTGTTCTGTCGCTCGCATCAAGGGGCATGGGCTATCCGGCAATGGCATGCAACAGTTTGTGTAAACTAAAGCAAATACCCTTTCCGCTTACAAGCTTCCTAAATAAACGTATAAACAGCTCTGGCGCTGTGACTAGGTCAGTTAAAGTTAAGGGGGTTTTGTTTATCCACAAAACTATTGATTTCTAGCTTTAGCGTTCCGGGGGGGGGGGGGGGGGAGGGAGTAGGGCAAGGGGTCAAAGGCTTTCCGAAAGGGATTTTAGCTTGGGTGCGAAAACAGTTCCAGAGTCCTTTTACCCCAAGTACTGTACACAGCGTAGTAGTACTTTCCAGTCACACCAAAGGTCAAGACAGGTCAAACACAGGTCTAGGCTTGATCACGTGATCGACCTTTAGGAAGCTGCCTCCAAGGTTTCCTAATTTTTTAAGTTTTGAACTTCTAACGTTCGTTTGAGGCTTGCAAATTTTCGTCGTTTCCGCTCCAGGAATGCGTCCAAGGAAACTACTGCTGTTTGCCTTATTGATCCACGGGAATACGGAATCCGGGCAAGCAAAGAGCCATAAAAATGTATTCTTCGGGAGCTTACGAGTCGCAATAAGTATATAGCATGAGCTTTTGACTAGTTGTAGTGGAACCACAAACTATGATCCTGTTATAACAGTCATCAAGTGTGGGAATTGTCCGAGAATCCGAATCCGGTGGGGACCGTGAGAGGAAGTTCGAATGCGGAAACAAGGCAACTCAAGTATATGACTAACAACAAAACCAACAACTGTCATGGCTGCCCTACAAGTTTATATTTTTTCTTATGTTTTGTGGGGGTTCATCGGCGGTTGAAAAAAATTCGAAAAACCGGTCTAGATAACTTGCTTTGGTGTTAGGGCGGGTGAGTGTTGCTGTTGCCAAAGGAATTTCTGATTTGGAAAGAGGAGAAAAATGTAATTTTACCAATGGAAGTGGTTTTCCAGCATGGCAATGGTCGCATGGGAGACGTTTTTCTGCTCGGCGGTCAAATTAGCATCCAAATCATGGTCAAAGTGACGTCCAACTTCGCGGATGATGACAGCACTGTCCGCGATCTCTTCTCCATTCAACTCTACGAATGGCAGCTGGCCTTTGTTCGATCGGAATTTCATCTTGTGGTCTACATTCTGCGAAAAGAAACGAGAAAACCCATATGGCGTGAGTGTCGTAACCTAAAGAAAACACGGCTGAGGTTTTCTATAAATCTTATATAAAAACAAGAAACGTGCGTTGGAGATTAAGAGTTGTGACACGACCAAAAACTTAAGCATCTTTACATAAATGCATACGAAAATTCTGGAATGTGGGATTCAGGGGGTTGGGCCATGGGACGATTTGACGGGAGGGAGGGGGGCATTGAGCTTTGATGGGAGTCGCTAAATGAGCACAGATGGTGGAAAATTATCCTCTGTTCCAACTTCAACACTTTTGCTACAGCTGTTGTCGTCTAGACAAGAAATGAGAGCGAAAAAGAGACTTTTCTTTCGTCGGAGTAATTTCGAAGATGGAAGATGCTAGAGCAGAAAACAGTCATATACCTCATACTCCTACCCCGCCTTTCAGATTCTTTCACGCTCCCCTATCTCACATGCTCTTGTATTTTTTCTTCTCTTTTTTTCTGTTGCTTCACCCCACCCCCCACTCTTACATGCCATAGGGCAAGGAACATCAACATTAAACCCCTTACTTCCATCTAAAAAAGTCCTACAAATGAGCCATTTTACCCCGCCTTTCCCAACTCCTCACTTTCATCTCAGATTTTCCCCAACAAAATTTGAAAAAATAATATAAAAGCCTCCAGAGTACGTTAAGTATTTCTTTCTGTTACATCTATTTCTCAGCTTCTCGAAAGGGCGGGTGTAAAACCAACGCTAAGGCGATGTTGAATTGAACCAGAAAACCTTGTTCGAAGCCTTCTTCAAGAATTGTGAACACCAGAGAGGCTACAGGGAGTGGGTTGGGGGTGGTTGGTGGGGGAGGATTACCCCCAGCTAGCGTTTACCCTAGCGGGTGAAAAAAGTGGAAAGGGTGGGCTGGTCGTCTTTAGTAAGTCTTCTTTGGCTTTTTTCTTTTAGTCTTCTTGTGGCCTAGGCTATCTGAAAGGGAACAAAGAGAGGGGACGCTACAAACAGGTTCAAAGTCAAGGCTGCTAACGGTTTTCTCGGGCACTGTGGAAACCAAGAAGCCAAACAGGGGCGAAAAAAAGAAGGGGGGCTCATTGGCTTGCTCTTTGGGTGGCAGCTCGGAATGAAAAACAAGGGCGTCAAAAAGCCTATCAAAGACACCAAATAGGTTTTTAGCGAGATATTGAAAAGAACACCCTGATCATTTCGCGCCCTTCTTTGTCCCTTCCCCACGCTTTTTTTGGTTAAAAAACTAATCGGGGTCGTATTCTGGTTACTTACAATGTGTAACATCCGAAAGTTGCCCCAAATGAAAGCCCTTATCGTGGACTTTAATTGCAGTACAATATGTTGTGCTAAATTGCTCCGAATTACATTTGGGGGCGATCAGGGTAATTAATACTGTTCCCACAAATAAAAAAATGCTGCGAATCCTGCCAAAGCTGACTTGAGTTCGTGCAGAATGCATAACGCCCGGTTGTCTACCATTTTTGCCAGGGATAGTATAAAGTGCACGCACTGGAAAGAGGGCAAAGTCGACTGAATGCGGTTCGCTAAGAAGGGTAAATCGATATGTCTGGCGCCTTTGCGACACAATATAGAGGGCAGACGGGGTGAGCCAGCCAGCAAGCCTGAGCGTGACTGCATTACATCGGTTGGACTGACCTAAGACATTATGTATTGGGATCAAGAAAGAAAGGCGGTGACGCTTGGGTCACAGGTCAAGGTGCTGCCGAATCATGCCTGCTCATGTGAATGTTTCCGATGATTCAATTACGTGCTTACTCAACTAAAGCCTTTTAAAAACACGAGCAAAATGTCATCTCAACATGACGCACTTCCTGGGCACGTTTCCTTCCCCCCCGCTCGCTATCATGGCTATTTTACCATAGATAAAACAAAAATCACGCTAATTTATTATATTTCCTGAGATTGGGAAATATGATTCGGTTCAACGGTTTGGTTGAACGATTCGAGATGCGGATGAACGGTTTTGGTTTTCCTTCAAGGAAAAGATGGCAAGGGGGACCCTTGTTTCAGAGAGTTTCAGCGAGTACAAAGAGGTTTTCGGTCAAAATTGGGTCTAAAAGTGAGTGAGGCATGACTTACTTCGTATTTGAGTCCACATGCTCGCAGCCAAGTTTCGACTTTGAGGCAAAATGGAGAAGGCGAGGGAATGACGGACGTACGGGAAAATTGATACAGATACACGACATCTTTTTCAAAGTCGACTTTGTGCACACGGGGACGAGGGGGCGGGGCTGGCGCCGCCGTGGTCGTGTCGGCTTTGTTGTCTTTGCTATCAGCCTCCGCGTCCTTTTTGTCTTCGTTGGGCTTCTCATTGTTGGCTGGTTCTTCTGGAGCATCTAATTCTGCTTTCAAGTCGTTCTTCGTTTCGAGTTTACCGACTTCTTCGATGGCTTTGGTCTCCGCCATCACCGGCGTCGTCACTTTGGCTTCGGTCGTCATAATTTCTCGTATTTTTTCAATTAGTCGCTCAATTCGCTGAGCTCGGAAAAAGCGTCCGTTTCAAAACTTCGGCACCGAATTATTCTTCACAAAAACGTGGATCTCAACCGTCTGAGCCGAAACAAGGGACTCCCGTTTTTCTTCCAACGGTGAACGCCCAACCTGACAATAGCCCAAGCTGTGCTGCGACTGACTGAGACTGGCCAAGCTGCTCGATCGTACGCGCTTGCAGGGACAGACGCGCTTGCTACGGTGTTGCCTGGTTGCCAAAGCTCTAGGACATGGACGCCGTGGCTAGAGCTTACTGGTATGTGGAACTACGGGGCCTCTTGGAGGCATCAAAATGGAGGAACCTCTGGTTTTCTCAAACCCAACCAAGCCATCCCAATGCCCCAAACACGAACAAGAGCGCTTCACTCAGTGTTGCAGGGCAGGCCAGCATTGGAATTTTCAAGGTTTTCTTGACGGGGGGAGCAAAAGAAAGACAAATGACCAGGCCAAAAGCAAACGTCTGTCAAGTTAGTTTTGCCACATTGCCAGTTCCTTGTTGAATAAGATATATATGTGCATATTTTTTTTAAAAAGCTTGAAGAAATAATCCAAGCCTACAGACTCGCCTTATCCAGGCTCGAAATAGTTTAGCGCTTGAGAAAAAATCGGCAGGACAGGTTTTTTAACAACAACATAGATTTCTACTTGGGAAGCCGGCAGAAGAAGGAAATATGAGCTAGATACAAGTTTTTGAAGCCCTTGTTTGATATTGGAAGCCAGCGACGTCGAATTCTTACTAGCTCAGCTTTTTCTGTTGCTGGTTTTATGAAGAGCGTTCAACCCTATCGCTGGATCTTTTTTCAATTTTTGGACAGTTTTCAGCCTTATGGTTACGATCTCGGCAGGGCAGGATCCATGTCCGTGACCCACACTCCATCACATTCCTCCGTGTTGTGGCGGTGGTTTGAGTACAATTCTTGCGTCACAGGCTGAGGTATCCAGCAACAACTTGGGCAGGATGCCCATTGCTACAATTTACGCTACCCGAGCCTTCTTTTTCTTTAGCGTAAACTAAAAGGCCAAGGAAGGGAAGAAAAGACGATGAAATGAAAACTAGTGCTTAACTCAAACTCCTCAAAGGAATTTTGTTGCCAACAGGGGCCATATTGCACTCCCAAGTTAAACATGCGTCACACGTATGCAACGCAGATAAATGTGCGTTGTTAAAAGGCAAGAGAAGCTGAAAGCTATCATAAAACATAATTCACATTAACAAACAATAAAAAAAAAAAGGTAAAAACTCTTGGTTTCTGCTTTCTGGAGTTCTTCGACGTACATACATGCGATCGTGCAATTCCGCAAGTTAGGCAGACTCACAACAATAGCGCGCCAGTCATATTCCGTGACTCATTGCCATGGTTGAGTCGGTTCTGCAGTACTCGAGCTACGGGTTACGGCAAAAGTAGAGAGAGAGAGGAGAGACCGCGTTTATTGATCCAGACAACGGCAATGAGGGGGAGGGGTATATCGTTGCTACCCAAAGCAGGAGGCGGAAAGAAGGGCCACGAACTTAGTCGGGAGATAAAATGGAACTCAAATGGGAAAAGGAGGGGGAACAAGGGCGGCAAACTGGGGTGAATAAATCATCCGTAGCCTCAGACTAAAACTCCCAATGATTTGCCCTAGAGTCTTCATCTTCCTCAAATTAGGTTGTAAGTTAGGGAGACCAAAAGCTGACCACTTTCATTAGTAATAGACGCGAACTAGAGTGATATGTATTGTAACCAAATATAGGTCACACCAATAGGCAATTGTTTTTAATTAAGCTGAGTTTTGCCAAAAAGAAAAAGGTTGGGGGAGGGGCTATAACAGGGGGAAGACAAAGAAAATGGGGGGGAGGGGGGGTGCTTGAACGTTACCTGGCCGAGTGTCTCTGACTACACTTATCGATGGCAACCAGTACAACAGCCAGACGTCTATCTAGAGCTTCATAATGCTTGGGAGCCAGTAATGGCGAAAGGATGTGGTCATCGGTAACCAACTCGAATGCCTGGCTTAAATGTCCCCGTAATAGTTTTAATCTTTGGACTAGACTTTGTCGCAGACTAAGACATACGAAAAAATAAAAAAAGGGATAGCATAAAAGTTAACACGAATAGCAACTTCGCAAATTAAAAAAGCTTACATGCAGCACTGGACAAGCGGCGCTAGGATATCCAAGTGGTCAATATGTGGGTTGCCAAAACTAGACAAAGATTTTTGTTGTTGTTTATTTTTCGGTGCAATTTGCAAAGAAGAGTATGTAGTTTAGGACAAAATTACCTTTTTCCGTTATCAATGAGGAGAACTACGCCGTCCCCAGAGTTATCCATCACCTCATAATGATGCCGGTCACCATTTTGAATGAGGAAATCAAAAATAGACGTTTCAATTAAGTCCAATAAGCGATTTTGGTCTCGTTTACCCCTAAAAAGGCTGGTATTTCGCTGCAAAAGCGAGCAGTAGTCATCGCTTGTTTCCCACCTTCCATAAATCTCTATTATAAATAGCTCTGGCTTTTTTGGAAGTAACCTACAAGGCGGCAACGTTTTTCTTGTAAGTTCGCTGCCATGGGCTACGAAATTTGGCTAGTTTAATGTGTGGGGGCAGCCAAAGCACAACGGCTCCTTCAAGGAGACCGTCCTGACCGCACACATACTCATCAGGTTTGCAATAGTAACAAATCCCATAGAAGCAAGTCTGGTTACGTTCTAAAGAGACATATTCTTTTAGATTATTTTACATCTGTAGTGAAAGCACAGATTTTTACCATTTTGGAAGAACGTAGCTTTGAGGCGAGGATCTGCTACAAGGAAAAGTTCTTTCTGCAAGTCCAGAATCCTTCCACTAACCAACGGCACTCGTCGGAGGTCCAACAAGAGGCTCAGATAAAATGCTGCAATTTCACCGTTATGCCGATCCCAGCCATTATAGACTTCAGGCCCACTCTCAATGTAGTCTCTTGCATACCTGCGGTAGAACACCAGCTATGAGAAATAATAAAAAAGGCAACAAAGTTCGTGGTACCATTGTGGTTTGAATAAAACTTGCTGTCCTCCTTGCAAAGTAAGTAGTACTTTCAGTTGCGTTCCGAGCTTAGGAACTTGCGCTTCGAGTATTTTAGCGTTTTGTAAGTCCCTGAGTACTGAACCGAGATGAGTAGTTGAGTCCGGAATGACTGACCTGGAAGAAACCCACTGAAATAAGATAGGGCAATAAAGGGGCTTATCTTATGAGCTTGAGAGGATTTACCTTAGAAGCAAGTTTCCATGACTCTTCTACGGATAAGGTAATTTCTTCTAACTCACTTCTAATTGACTTGACAAGGCTATATAATGGACTGCGAACGCTAATATTACGAGATGAGTAATTGGTCGACTTGACTTCCCGGACAAGCGGCTCCAATAAACGGTTCAAGGAATACTGGAATTACAAAATAAAGTTTAACAACAACAAGCAAGAAAACTGATTTTTAATAAAGGAGGAACATAACCAAACCTCTGCCTTTGATGCAGTTTTAAATATTGTTATAGGAACTTCGTTGTTTGGGTTGGAATGTCTGAATTTTGCCTTTGGGACGTCGGTATCCCTCGAAACTTGGTTTCGATGTTCAGCTTTTGAGTCTCCTGAATTCCTAGTTTCGGTTGAAAGGACCCAGATGAAATAGGCGTTATATAATACAACTATCACAAAGACGTAAATCAATAATTTCAATATTCTCGGTCGGAACACCATGGCTCATTATTTGATCTTTTGTTGTCATTCGGTTTGAGAATATATTCGATTACAATCGAAAGAACCGCCCCTAAACGCCATCTAGTGGTTACATTTTGAAACTTAAGTAAAATGATCTGATGAGTGTAAGCGCTAAATTCGATTGTGATTAGGAATTCCATTTGGAGCTAAAAACATTTACGAAGATAACTCTCACGTATTCTTAAGTTAGAGACCCCTTTAGATTTAAAGCAATACACACAGAAGGAACAGAGGATACAGAAGAAAAGGTTTTCAAGACGTACGAAAGCAATTGTCTCGCTAATGAGACATTTATTAACGCAGCCGCATAACGACTTTGTTGTGCCCTCATCTTGCTGTACAAGAAAATAAGAGGAGAGTCATCAAGCTACGACGCCAACTTCTTTCCAGTAACCATAGCAACTTGCAGCGAATCCTTTAGTAACCCAGCCTTTATCTAACGTGCAAGGATATCACGAACCAAACCAAACCTAAAAGTAAAGCGCAGGCCCTCGCCTTTTGCCAACGTATAGGCTCCGATTTTCCAGTATAGACCATAATTTGATAGACGAAAGGCGACATTATCACAAGCAGAGCAGTGTGTGACAACAAATCGTCTCTGAGCGAGAACAATACTGAACTACGATTTTCCTCCTGTTAGCTAACACTTGGACGGGGTATTACACGGTATCATATCCGAGCAAAAATCCACTTCATAAGGGAGGCTAAGAATCAGCTTCTTCCTCGTATTGATTCTATACAGTGCGGAACACGAAGGTTCATCCAATCCACTTTACTTACGAGGCTTGATCATGTGTTATGACAGTTGGCTAAGTCACGCTATTTTGGTGACTTCCACCTTCAGTTAACGTAGCCGCCGACAACGACAAAGGCTCCAGCGCCGCACGTCGGTCCACACACAGTGTTCCTCTTAAAATCATCTCCGAAGCTTCGCTTCACTGAATCCATCTGGCGCCACTGCTAGACCATCCTGCTAGTAAGTATCTCAAATTCAACTCCTTTGTACATCTCGCAATTTGTTCTGCGATCACAACTTCCCTGACCTCGAAAAAAATAAAAACCAAACTTCCAGTATCCCCGGATTGGTTTCCTACGACTTTGTATATCTGGACGTGTGTATTCTCTCTTCCAACAAATCACTCAACTCAGTACGTTAACGTATTCATTTAACCGACCTTCCTGGTCCCTGATTGAAAGCTGCTCATCCTTTCTGCCGATATATCGATCAAACGCTCTCCCGCTCCACTTATATTCGACATCTTATCCCCGTGAAGAAAAGATCGTTTAAGGCCAGCTTCTAGAACATTGGCTCCGTCTTAAAAAATAATAAAAGAGCATCTAAGCCAAGCTTATACATTTAAATTGACAAGAAAGGAAAAATAACAAAAACAAAATAATGGGCTAAAACGGAATTCCGTAAAGATATGTGTTAAATTCCTAACAATGGACGTTTATCTCCTACTCTGTAGCTAAACATAGCTTCGGTTTACTTATATATGCTCCAGCTAGACAACAGCTTTTAGGTCTGGAGGGATTAACGAAAAAGACAGAAGAAAAAAAATTATACAAAGAATACACTGGCACTGGAACGACATATAGAAAAGGATGTAACAAGTTTTTTTTAAATAATAATTTCCTCTCCGGCGTCAATGCCCAGCATTCAGGAATAATCAAACTCTAACTTAATTCTTTGAGTATAGAGCGATAAAAACAAATATATTTTCAGCGATTTTAGACAAAAGACCCGTTTCCACGGTTACACTGACTCCAATACCCTATTTTATTCATAAAAGTCAGTGAAGCAAAGTAAACCGGAACTTACTTCTGGGCTGACTTCCATTTGTCCATGTTCCGTATAAACGAGCATTCCTTGAAACTCGAAAAGAAAAAATCGTTATGCCACATGTTATTTGCCGCTTGTAAATAGCCGCCTTCCTGGAGCTTTACACGTAAACATCCTCTTATCCTGTCATGAAATTGTCATCAAACATTCCTAAGGCCTTTGCATTCATCGAAGGGGACTTTTCAAATATGATCCATTTAAAACGTATCCATTTATCTTAAACGTGACTAGCGTATGCAAATGATATTTGGCATATCAAGCGTCTGTTTTGCTGGCCCTAAGCCATGGTGTCCTGTCCTTGCTTCTTTTATGGCGAGTGGAAGTCAAGTTCACTAAAGAAAGTCGACTTTCTCGCCACAGAAATTTGTGTATCAGCCTTTAGCTCGCTTCCCAAACTCCCCAAGACATTGCACCGTGACCCCAGTAATAGTAAAAAGATCTATCGGAAAAAACCCCATGAAATATACTTACTGTTACATCCCACCCATTCCGCCCCTTTGATTTTTTCCCCTTCTTTCTTTTTCTTATCCCTTGTTTAACGAACGCTGCCAAACTTAAAACATCACAACCAAAGTAAGCAAGGGGCTGCTTGATGGAGATCACAACAGCATGGAAAGAAATAGGAGCCTCTATCTTAGTACGGCAAATTCTATGCCGTCTTCGGGGAGTAATCCATTAAGGTCGGACAGCTTTGATTTGGCTTCCAACAAATGCATAGTCAATATACGTCTTCTTTCTAAAGACTATTATAAGAAACTTCAAAGCCTTGCAAAGAAGAAATACATGGAATCCCCATAGGAAACACAGCGCATAAAAGGACAGCCAAATATTTCTAAAAGAAATATGGACTTTTAACTTTTCCCCAGCTCTTGTATCATTGCTCATACCGCACACACTAGAAAAACGCCACCTACCATCTGTTAGGAAAGTTAAATTCGAAACGATTTGTCCAAGCCTTCGTTCGGATAACTTCAAAAGGATGCCTAAAATTAAAGCTACGGACGTTTCACAAGGTCAGGTAGTGAACTCGTAGCGCTAGTTCGGCCTGCCTTACTAAGAGCACAATAATCAATCTATTCAAAAATGAATAATGGTGAATGACGCTCAATAATGAATAAGGGTATGGAACCAAGTGGAAGAATCTTCCTCCTAACCACGATTCGTTCGGTTACTCCATCTTCATCACAGTATATAGGTAATATAGAGTGGTCTCCATGTTACTCAGTTGATATTTTTATTCTTAGACGGAATAGTAGAGTAGTTCACTGTGTGGTTAGTTGCGTTTTTATCACAAACAAAGTGGACCACACTAACAATTAAGGAAGATTGTTTTTTTTTTTGCGTTGACAGAATGATTTTGTCCCCAACTAAATAGGCAGTTATACAGCAGGAAGCCTGTTTCTTTTTTTTGCTTGTTTTCCGACGCGGGTTAAAAAGCGAGTCATTGTCGAGATTACGTGCCCAACTTTCGGAATATATATACCGCACAGACATCCAGCAGATCAATAAAGAAAGACACGCTAGCTTTGTTTCCGCTTCAAATCTCTCGTTATTCACATGGAAGAAATGTCCTTTGCTTGTTCCCGTTCCTCAAAATAAAAACTCTTTCATAAAGTTACATCTCACTACTCCGTCTCGGCATTCGCCTGGTCTCTCATTTAGGCACGACCACTGCGTTTCCACCGAGTTCGTGAAATTTTAACGACCCTGTAGTCATTTATAGTCTTCCGTAATCTCAACCAACGGCCCAATATAAAACTCCCTGCTGGCTTTCCTATCTAGTTAAAATATTCGTAGCATTAATGTCTGTTTTTCACTTAATTCCATTGTTTCTCTTTCTCTCTCGTTACATTAGCTCTGATGAGTTCCGAAGCGGACTTAGAGGGAGGGAGCACAAGGGAAAATAAAAGGCACTCCGGGAGTCCGGAATTAAATCACTCCCCAACCAACAATGGATACAAGAAACCTCCGCGCCAAGTGGACTTCGTGTTTGGCGGTAAGCTCTCAACTTTGAATATACTTGTCTGATGTTATCTATCTCTTGTATCTATACCCCATATGCACGTAACGCCCAATTTTTGCCCTGTAAAAGTTAGAGGGGAAACATAGCCAGAAATAGAAAGAGTGATACAAGTGTTGTTAGCATTTGACAGTTCCCTTCGAAGGTAAATGACACGGAAAATGGATTTGCCAGATTGGCTCCCGCCATGATTTGCTACCCGGCAGGATCCCTAAGTCACTAGGGAACGTGCAAGGCCCGAAAAGCATAATCAAAGGAATTAAAATTAGGATATTAAGAAGATGGCTAGATTAATGCTAAATCTTCCTACCGTATTCAAAATGAGAGGAGGGACAGGGGTTTAAAGATTCCCGCATATAAAAGGCCGGACAGAACTTGGATTCAGCATTAGTTGGGTGGCCTGAATCAAAGCGATCTGAGCTACCTTTTTATTTCATTATTTCTTTTTGAGGAAAGAGAGAGTGTGCGTTGGTAAAATGGAGCCCTGGATTCATATTTGGTGTGAAGAAAAAGGCTTGGAGCCTAGCACAGCACAATATCTGCACCGACAGGGCTTTCGCAGTGTGAGACATTTGTTAGCGATCAAGGAGCAAGTTACCGACTTGTTAGAACTCCCTTTGGCTGAGAAACTGCTTTTAAGATGCGAAATCGATGCGCTCAGGTGTCACGAGCAAAATAGAGGCGAGGAAAACCTACGACCGAAATCTGCTGCAATTCAAGTCTACCATCTCCCCGCTGACAAGTTCTTTGTGCATTGGACAAAATCTTTGTCGCCGACGCCGTCCGTCACTGATCTCCGAATCCAGCCCGAGCAGCATCAGCTTGTAGCAACCTCAACAGCTTACGGTTACGACAAAGTCTTAACTGATGAGTTCCACGAGAAGTGGAGACGAGGGAAATCTGCGACGCAGCAACTCGCTTTAGATATGCAAATGTCCTTGTCAAGCTCCGAATCAACTCGTCTTGAGTTACGTGAGGAACTGATTCACATTGATCACCGTCATCAGCCATTTGAGATTGACGGCGACACGGAACATCAGCATGGATTCCCAACGTTCATCGAGGAGCAACTCGATAATGTGTGCACAGACGCTCCGCCAGACCACGAAGAGCAGCATGTCATACTAACTACGAATCCGGAGCAACCTTTCGTCTACTGTACTTATCACACCGAAGACACCGTGCTGAATGAGTCCTTATTACCGTTGAGCATTAGCAGAAGTGGCCGTAGAGTGAGGAAACCCAAGCGGTGGGATGATTCAGGTACTTTGCTTGAAAAACAAAAAACAAAAATGGATCAAATGTTAGATTACCCGACACAAGAGTGGGATTTTAGGGATTCTGGCACAGGATGAGTTTCTAAAGTAGTCGAAGGGCCAAAAAATTGGTCAATCTAGGCAGAAGTTCCTCAAATGAAAAAAAGTTGGGAGATTGGCAGCGAGCGAGTTCTTGTTCGTATTTTGCTACCTCGATAATGCAATTGTATCAGGGATCGAATGCACGTGTCTTCGGGGCTGCGTATTTGTCGGGGCAATAGAATAGGGCTCCACTAGGTTTACGACGTGATAAATAAGGACGGTTCAATTAGCTCCTGTCACGTGACCTGATTGGTCCTACCACCCGTACGGGGTAATAGAAAGCATTTCGTTCCCCAATTGGTAGTGCTACTTCAATTAAGTGAGGCATATAAGCAAGAGACGCTTGCTGGAGAACCGTGCGGCTGGGGAGTGATCGCGGGAGGAGAAATGACACACCAAAACGATAAACCCGACCAGGACCCGGCAAATGGTCATAGAGCGCCAGATCTTTTCTTAGAACTTAATTGAGATGCCCGGTTCCGTTGTCTTACATTAATTAACAGACAATTGATACCTTTTTATTCCAAACCTTCTGCTTTTTGTCTATACCCCTTTACGCGCAGTAACATTTTCAGTTTTGGCTAAGAATTCCTTGACACAAGCGAGGAGGAAGTTGTTTTTTAAATATCTCTATTTTGCACTTTCTTGTCTCTCGCTCTCTTTCTCTCCTCCACAAGAGACAGAAAAGTCTCAAAATTATCTTCCAGAAGATAAAAGAGTTCTCCAAATTCCCTTTCCGAGAGAGAATGAGGGAGAGAGGGAGATGCGCGGTGCAGGGCGGTCGCAAAGCATCCGATTAAGCGTCGCCGCAAGGCACAGAAAAAGTGCCTATACCCATTGTACGGTGTGGAGTGTACCTCTTGGATTCCAAACCAACACGTGGTCCTCTTTTTGGTACAAGATTTCTTTCGCAGCCATTCCCCATCAGTCCCCAGCATCTCATATCAGGATACAGAGTGTGTAAGTGCAGTGGTTCGAACTCTGGCGCTTTAAAGTTCTAATTGTTAACCAAAGTTTCCAGATTGTGGATAAACAGCTTTAAGTTTACTCCGTTTTGCTTTTCTTGTTGGTGCTTGAAGGAGCAGAATCACAATGAGCAGGGGTTGCCATTTGTGTATCAGCTCAGATTGAAGGTTTAAGCCAGCTACTTACCACGTTGAGCGTGTTCATCCATACTTTTCGGAAAAGCAAAGTTTTGACTGGGGTCAAGAGTGTGTACACATAAATGTAGTGGGGGAGAAAGATAGAAATGGACCCAATGGAACCAAGTTTGATCAATATTCAAAAAGTTTCCCTTGAACGCTTGTGACGTTAGGTACTGCAGGACCAGGAGATATTTTGTAGTTAAAAGTGCTTGTCCCTTTTTGCGTTAATTAAATAGAAGCCTCGCTGCAGAGTGGTTGTGTCCATTGATATTTCTTCCTCAGACGAAGGCCATTTTAACCCCTGTCAGCGTCAGATGTTTCTTGCAAGTTCTCGGAAAAGTGTGACAGTGATGTTGGCTCCATTACGATTGCGTCTATCAAGTAATCTGCATTTTTGAAAGAATCGGATTCAAAAAGTTTCCGTCTCATAAACTCGATGCTGACAAGGTGCGTGTTGCCTGCAACGAGTTACGGCAGAAGAAAGATATTATCTCCCTGCACTTCATTTATACTTTCGGAATTGCTTAAACTAGAAGTGCGAATCAAAAAGGAAACGTTCGAAGACCGTAAAGAAGACTGCAGTACGGGAAGATAAAAGAGGCGTCGCTTGTCACCAAACCACCCATCATCCACCACCCTGTGTTGCTTCGCGATCTGGCAAAGGCCCTCGGCACCAAGCGTCCCTGTGCTGAGCAGCATGGAAGCTTTGGATCGCTCTTCTCCGCTGCAATCATCCATAACGCCCAATAATACGGGAGGATTCAACGGTCAGGGATTGAAAAGCCATCGCAGTCATCCCGATTGTGATCCTAAAACGACCCCGCTGGTGCAGCTCACCGAAACAAGCCGTGCTTTTATGAGAACTTACGGTAATATCAGGCTAGATCACTGCTCTCACACTCCTTCTCTATAAAAACCTTTCTAGCCCACTCAACTCCCTTGAACTGAATACCGAGCAAAAAGGAAATAAAGCTTTACCCCAAATTGTCCGCACGCGCTTAGAAAAGCTAAGCGAAGTTGATCGCTATTGTGCAAAAGCAACAAAGATTTTCCAGGGATTTTTACTAAACCTTTTTTTTTATCCTAAGGGAGAATTACTGAGGAAAAGTAGAAGTTAGCTATTGTTGTTATTTGGCGGAATCTAGTGGCGTTTGAATAACAAGAGCCCTATTCTCGAATTATAACGACCGTTAAAAGCGTGATATAATTGGTCGTTCCTCCAGCTAGAAGCGGGAAAAAAGGGGGGGCCTCTTTAGGCGACCTTCATGCATATTGCAATAGGCACGCTTCCACATGTCGTTGGTTACGAACGTGAGGCGCGAGCTGCCGTGGGAAATGACATGACGTGGGAATATTTAAGCGTCGGCAAACGCAATGTCAACAATGAGTTCTTAACATTTAAGGTAACCAGCTCGAATATTAAGTCACCATGGCAACTCAGGAGGCAACACATGAAAAAACCGACAAAAGACGTCTGCGTAAAAACACAGTCATATAACCACTATAACTTGCTCTGGTGGTGGCCAAATACGGTTCCGCGTTACAAGCAAACGGGAAAGGAAAGATATAGAGACTTGGTTATAAGTTGTATTCTCCCACGTTTTACGAGTCGCATCCCGCATTACTGCTCGAACATAACGCACCCAATTGCCTAACTCAACATTTCGAAGCCTAAAACATTTACAGACATGGCAAGCCATAAACTGAAAGTTTACCCCTACCACTCCCCTTTCCCATGTAGTAACGAAAATTATGCTCCGTGACTTAAAAATATCTTCAATACTGACCAACTCTTCTATTCTTTGTTTTCGTTTCTAGCGGAGGATAGCGATACCGGTATTGGCTTTTGTGGATGGATCCTCACAGCTTTATCCTGGCTTTTCGTACTGGCCACAATGCCCTTTTCTTTCTACGTGTGTTTCAAGGTAAATAGCGTGACAAAACATGCTGTCACAAATCTTATTTCCAATTCCATCCTTCACAACCTAAAACAGGTCGTTCAAGAGTACGAAAGAGCAGTTATATTCCGCTTAGGACGTCTACTCACCGGAGGAGCCAAAGGACCAGGTGAAGGCGCATGAAACAACATCCAGTAAATTTTAACTAACACGGGAACATGGCTATTCTGTAGGAATTTTCTTCATCTTGCCTTGCATTGAGACCTATAGCAAAGTTGACCTGCGTACTAGCGTTTTCGACATCCCTCCTCAAGAGGTAATGGGGTACCAGTACCATTCTAGCGTGCTTAAATATGTGGACTAAATAACAAATTCAAGCGCTTCTATTTCCTTTAACCTTCCTTTTGCTGTAACGCTTTCTTACGTTTGTCTTCCTTATCCGCTTGCTGTAACGCGCTTGGAATAACTTATACCCCAAGGTATTGACCAAAGACAGTGTCACGGTCAGTGTAGACGCGGTAAGTTACTATTGCAAACACCCTTAGGTCATTCTAATTGTTCTGCCTTAATTAATTGAATGTGCAGGTAGTGTACTACCGCGTTTCAAATGCGACTGTGTCGATAGCTAATGTGGAAAATGCTCATCATTCCACTCGCCTGCTGGCGCAAACGACCTTACGGAACATCCTGGGAACGAAAAATTTGCACGAAATTCTGTGCGACCGAGAAAACATATCAGGGTCGATGCAGGTAAGGAAAGTAACAACATCCCTAGCTATTGGACCTTCTTCACCCCGTAATGAACTTCCTTGTCGGTGTGTAGGCAGCGCTGGATGATGCTACGGAGGCTTGGGGCATTAAAGTGGAGCGAGTAGAGATGTAAGTTTGACAGCTTTTGTTGTATAGCTTCTGATCGCGGTTTGGTTCTAATAATCTACTGTGTGACTATGTAACGCTTTACAGCAAAGACGTTCGATTACCGGTGCAATTACAGCGTGCAATGGCAGCTGAAGCTGAAGCTGCTCGCGAAGCTCGAGCCAAAGTTATAGCGGCCGAAGGTGAGCATAAAGCTTCAAGGGCACTTAAGGAAGCCGCTGATGTTATTTCTGAATCCCCTGCGGCACTCCAACTTCGCTACCTTCAAGTAAAAAAAAATTAGTTTACAACTATACGCGTAAGCATAACTTAACGCACAATCATACCTTTGTTCGCCTTCACATTTAGACTCTGAGTACAATAAGCGCGGAAAAAAACAGGTAAAGAAAAACTCGCAAAGCTGACGCATGAATCCAATGTTTACCTTTTTAGTACCATCATATTTCCGCTGCCGATCGATTTCCTGACTCAGTTCGTTCGGCGACCGAAACAGTCTCAGGATTAAAAAAACAGATCTGTCCATACTCGTTCAAAGCGAAAAACGACATGTATGGTGGATGAATGTTACGGGGCATTTAAGCGAACAACGAGCGAACGTATAGTACATTTAAGCTAAAAAGTGTGATGTCTTATTCTTGTCAGTCGAGCGTATAAGTTACATTGAGCGAAAACGAGACTATCTAATATTAACTATAAGAAAGCGTGTACGACATATTTATTTGTAATTTAGTCAATAAATGCCCAAATAAAAAAAATCTTTTATTTACTTTGAATTACTTAAATTAGTGTAAGAAAATTGTATTTGGCTTGACAGTCCGACATGCATGAAAGTAAAGAAATGTTTTGTTTTTTGGTCGGTTTCCTGAGTTCAGTTTCTTTGTCCCTATAGTACTTCTCAAGAACTTCCCAATTGTTCTGTTCCGGAAATATTTTTTTTATTAAACACCAAACAACTTTTTTTTTTCAAGTGTATCATTTTATGTCTTGCTCTTTCTTTCATCTCAAGACGTTTTCAACATTTATTTGCTGTGTCCTAAAAAAAATACACGAATAGTTTCCGCTTTAGCTGGGTTTTTCTTGTGGTAATTTGGCACGTTTGCTCTTTGATGCGTGACAAATTTCGGATTCGAACTCTTACAACCAGAAATAAGGTTCAGGGAGACTTTATGAAGTAACGTAGACTTTTCTTCGATTTCTGTACAATTCTGGAGTGTTTGTCAGCTCTTATAAACTAACACAACTAGAAGACTACCCAGTTTGAGAATTTTGACTTGATCTTGCATTTTTGGGAGTATACGCAGTGTTTCTTGGGTTTTCCTTTCAATGAACCTTTTCACAGATCGGAATTTTCCGTCAACCCCTTTTTTCCTAAGAAATTTGCCCGATACGCTAACGCAACTACGTTATATTTTGAAAATTACTGCGAATATAACTGAACTAAGCAAATGAAACTGCGCTATTGCAGATAAAATAGCGATGTTATAACTCCTAAAGAAGTAGTTGAATGGATAACTAACTTAAGTTTCAGTCTATAATCAAGGGGTTAATATCTCGCTTCAACTTAAACAGTTAAACAAGTATATTTTTTTAAAAATTTATTACCAGTTTAGGCCGAAGCCTGTTACTGGGAACAAGTATATTTATAACATCACCTATAACTTCGTAGCTGACGCCGTACCATTTATAACTTTGTAACTGACACCGTAGCTGTGGAACTTCATAAACCAAGCGACTGAGTTACGAACTCCTTTTCTAAAATTAACAAGTTCGTTCAAGTGAGCCTAGGCCAACAATATATTATCATTTATAATACATAACGAGAATACAACCAACTAAAAGTAGGCGTTTGCTCAAGTGGGGAGACGGCTTACAACTCCTTACTGACGTCTCCTGAAAATTACCTGACGTAGGTTCATGACTTAGCACATCTAAAGTCTCAACACCTCTGTGCCACGAGCCAAAGTTAACAATGGAAGCATTTGGTAAGCAAACAATGAGCTCTCGGGGCTAAAAATCGAACTCCTAGAATCGCAATGCACGGTGGCGGTAATCCCCAGGAATAACCCGAGCTTTAGAAAGCAGGATATTATCCCTAAATTGCTCCATTGAACTGCCAACGAAAACGACCAACAATGGAAAAAAACAAAACAATGGAATACGGCATCCCTCCCCCTGGATCTTCCAAAATTTTCCGACTTTTTGGGCAAGTCGTGATTTAACGCCCTTTTCCTAAGCTACGGGTTAAGAAATTCCAAACCTTACGCAGAAACAGCCAACTGAGTCACCTTACTGCCTACGTGACCAGCTCATTTCATGAACGATAGCGTCCTGATTCATTATTGACTAAGCTTAAAGGCACTTCATACTTCACATTATAGGTGTATAAAAGCGAGGTCTAAATGGTCTATATCAACTGTATTTGGCTATCTTTATCTAATGTAGTGGTAATGTCTCAAAGTTAGCCCACTCAGTTTCCTGTTCAGCATGACTAGAATGCTTTTTCACTACGAAAGTCATTTAAAGTTCACCGTTTTTCCGTCAAAAGTTTCGATAAGCGATAAGACAAACCAAAAAAAATCATATCACGTTGGATGATTCAGGAAAACGACATACCAGGGTAAACCTACAATTTATGGTCCAACGTTATCCTTCTTCTGGTATTTCTCTAAAGGTATATCTCGGGATGATACCTAAGGGACCAATGAAAAGCAAAAAGAAAAATTACATATCTTAGAAGCACATATAGTCACATTAAAATATGCATTCCTGTCTGACTTTAGGGATTTTACCGTGTATCTGTGGACGATCAATGGATTAAAGATACAAACGTCATGTTTGGGAATGTTTCAGACGTCGTTAATGATAGAAATCCCGTGTCTAGTTATCACCGAGCATGTCCAAGCATTTTAGCTCCCAAATTTCCGTCAGATTGTGATAACCTTTCTCAACAGTTTGTTTTATCACGCAAGCTGTCAAATTTCCTTCAATTGCGTAAGCCGCACGCTGCTTCCTGTATCACCCCAAACGCCGGTCTCGCATGCGAGATCATCTCGAGAGAAACGTCTAGGAAATGTACAGGTTTAAAAAAGCCATAGCTTGCATGACTTGCACTTTTCGCGCTTAGAAATCAATGATGAAATAACCAGTCTTTCCTTGCCCAGACTTGCCTATTCCATTTTATCTTAATCAGCTGTGCTAAAAATTTTATTACGGAAACGAATTACGATAATAGTGTCTAAGCGTACTGGAAAGAGAATCCAGGTAGGCTACATGAACAGAATAGCCCATTGGAGAGATTTGCTACGCAAGTTCGTCCCTGACCGAGAGAGTGAAGTTCTGACGTCAAATGATGAACAATGACCAAGAATAATCAACGTCATTCTATTAATAGCGTATCGTTGCACCATACCTGTCGAAGGGAATTTCTTAGAGTATTAGGGACCTCGCCTACTATGCTATTTGACCATCTGATTACGATAAAAAAATGGAGAACCTAACCTAACCTATCTCTTTATTATTATCCTTTTCCAAATACTAAGAATTTCTTTACTACTAACCGAATACCATTTAGGCAATCTTGCAGCCAAATACGGCTCATCCGATAGACAGTTACATGTTACGCAATGGGACACGCATAAGAGAAATGTTTCCGTGCCGCCATATCTGTTACATCGAGCGCATTCTTTGATAAAGTTATAATTAGCGATGAGATTACACGTTCGGTTCCCAATGTAGCGAAGTCAAGTCATGGTAACCCTGTAGAAGCTGAGCGTCACTTTTGTTTTCGGTAAATACAGCACAAGGCTAAGTACTACAAAAATAGCGTGAAAATCATGAATGAGAGACGGAGGAGTAGGTTTACTCGGATGGGATATCCCCACTGCCCCAGGTGTGAGATTGGGAGGACCCCGTAGAGAGTACCGCTTCCCGTAGACTTTTACCAGATAAGGTCTTTCGCAGGTGGGTATATATGCTAGGGCTAACGTTAGAGCTCCTCAGATTCTTCTTTCAAGCAAAAGCGCGCACACATACTAAACCGAAGAGCTAAAAAGTGCCTGCAAACCCAAGGAGTTCTTACATCATACGTCCAAAACTTAATCTTACTAGTGTTGTGATCATCAGTCAATTAATTCTATATTTATAAGTCTCTCAAAAGTAAGGGCTACTTTCTTTTTTTTGTTTTTTGAAGGCGGAGGGGGGGGGGGGGTCAGTGTTTTCATACTGAAGCTAAATGAATTTATTTCTTTATAGTGATCTCCACAAAATGTGCCGTTCTCATCGTGGCTATTGTCGCAATTCATAAAGTGTCTTCAGAAGATGGTAAGTTATCAAAGTTTTTAAAATTTGGTTTATGATATAACTCATCGAATCGATCTCTTATTTTTATAGCGTACGACCCGTGCTGTTCATTCCCTTGTCAAAATGACGGCGTGTGTCTCTCGGGTCCTCAAGCATCTTTCACATGTGACTGCACAGGTTTAGAATACCACGGCAAAACGTGCGAAACTCGTAAGTGCAATCAATCATCTTTAACTAAAAAGCAAAAATTAATTTAACTCACTTGTTTTCGGATATAGCTTATTTCCTGCGGAGGTTCAAGAACTTATTGCGTCCATCAGCAGAAACGCTACACAATTTGTTTACCGGCGTACCATGGTTTTGGAAAATAATTAATAGCATACCCCCTCTGCAGAGGGCGGCCATGCGCTACGTCTACCTGAGTAAGTGAACGGCATTTTCGTACAACATAGAGTGACTTACTTATGTTTTATTGGTTTGAACCAAACAGGTCGCGGTGCCTCTGTTGATTCACCACCCAGGTTTAGCACAGGTTATGACTACATCACCAGCGATTCCCACTTCAACACTTCGCTCTATGCAAGGAGTCTTCCCGCAGTTCCAAAGAACTGCCCAACACCCATGGGCGTAGCAGGTAAGCGTAAACGGAATACGTGCACGTAAGTTGCGAAACGGATCTTTAATTTAAAACATTCGTAGGCAAACCTGTTTTACCGGATGTCAACGTCCTTGCCGAACGGTTCTTTAAACGCAAGCAATTTATTCCGGAACCACATGGAACTAACGTTTTGTTTGCCTTCTACGCTCAGCATTTTAGCCATCAGTTCTTCCGGACGGACAAAAGGAAAGGCGCTGCTTTTACAGAAGGCAACGATGGGGTAAGTGTAGTTTCCCACCTTTGTCTAGCTAATCCCCGTTTTTAGTATGTTACTTACTTATCTCTTGAACTCCCTCCAATCGAGCAGGTTGATGTCTCGCACATTTACGGTCTCGATGTAGCTACCCAACATGCTCTCAGATCCTTCCGTCAAGGAAGGCTTAAAACGCAGACCATAAATGAAGAAGAATACCCGCCTGCGTTGAAAGACGCCCCCGAAGTGCACATGATTTACCCACCACATGTGCCCGAAAGCGAAAAGGTCGCCCTGGGTCACCCATTCTTTAGCGTTTTGCCGGGCTTGTTCGCAATGTCCACCGTCTGGATCAGGGAGCACAACCGAATTTGCAACATCCTTGCCCAAGAACATCCTGATTGGGACGACGAGCGTCTCTACCAAACCGCTAAGCTAATCGTTTTGGGCCAGAACCTCAAGATCACCATTGAAGAATACGTCCAGCATCTGAGTCAATACAAGCTCAAGTTGACCTACGATCCCGAGTTGCTCATCGGAGAAAAGTTCCAGTACTCGAACCGAATCCACGTAGAATTCAACCATCTCTACCACTGGCATCCACTTATGCCCGATAGCATGGATATCGATCAGACTAACTACACTCTGCACCAAATGGCCTTTAAAACCACGCCAGTCATCACCCACGGATTAGACGAGTTTGTCAAAGCCATGGCAAACAAACAAGCTGGAGCGGTGAGCATTCATTAACAAAACTGTCTTCAACCGACAAAACATTACCCTTTTTTATTTCTCATAGTTATCTCATCATAACCACGGTTCAATGGTTCTGGAAGTCTTCAAGCGAGTTGTCAATCAAGGACGCGAATTGAGACTCCAGAGCTTCAACAATTACAGGGTGAAGTATGGGATGTCTCGACTCAGGAGTTTCCAAGAGTTGACCGGCGAAACGACCATGGCTCGCGAGTTGGAAGAACTGTACGGCCATATCGACGCGTTAGAATTCTATCCAGGTAGGAATGAGTTATGAACACTATGGAATGGACTTATTTAACGGAAATGGTGTTGCTTTTTGCAGGATTGCTCCTTGAGAAAGCAGGTCCATCCGTGACTTCATTAACCATGGTCAACCTTGGCGGTCCCTTTGCTGTAAAAGGTATGATGGCCAACCCGCTTAGTAGCCCACAGTATTGGAAACCATCCACTTTTGGAGGTGACGTGGGATTCAACATTGTGAAAAACGCCAACTTACGGAATCTGTTCTGCAACAACATGAAAGCGTGCGGACACATCGCTTTCTATATTCCACCCTCTTTGACTAGTGCGTCAGCCGAAGGACCAGATCTTGAATCGTCAAAAAAAGCTCAACAGCCTGAGAAAATGTATTCGCCAGCTGCGGGCACTCAGTGCACAACTTCACACCCTGCTTTGTTTCATACGATAGCTAACGATAACCATGATTGGGCTCGTATCGCCCCTGCATCGACCGAAAAAGATTTATAAACTTCGGAGTCAGACTTTACATTATCTGAAAATACGCTAAAGATGTAAACGTGGAACAAAGCTGTGATATTCATTTTACCCTATTATTTATCCTTTCACTTGTGAATGAACTGTAACTATGTCTACATCACTGCCAAATGCAAATGCCAAGTAAAAAGACTTAGTTTATCTTTAAACAAAGATGTTTACTTTATTTTTTAGCATGGTATATATTGAAACCAAACAACGGTACAATTGAATTAATCGAATACCTAATTAGTCTTGAAAGCGGGGAAAAAACCTGCCGGCGTCGCATGTTTTTTTTTCTCCGAAAGTTTGGAATACAAAACAGTTAAAAGGAGGAAATCATGCTTTGGACAAAACCTTCCAATTTTTTTCTTTTTTACCAAATTTCAGCCACGTACTGTAACAAAAAAACGAAGAATTTGAACATTCTGTTGCCTAAAGAAACATTGTAGCTCCCTTGAGTTTTCTGTCAACGTTTGCCGTTGTTGTAAGAAACAGCCCTCATTGGCACTTTAAAATTTGAAGCGCCTTGCTGCTGAATCTGATATGCCAAGGGATGGATCTTGAATCCATACAGCCTGTCGAGAACAGCGAAATTAATCTATTAATTATCACATTCCCTTCATAGTCTTAATGGTTCAACAAGTCTAATTTATGCGTCTGGTTCTTAGTATTGTTACCTTGACTATACCCCTAAAAGACAAACACGAGAAAGAAGAGAAAGTTCTACGAAGCAGAACTACGACTTGAGAATATACGGTAACTTCTATATGCTAAACAATTTTTGCCGCTTTCTCAAGAATAGATTAATTACCTGGGAACAAACTGGTTTGTAGGTCTTTTAGGCCTATATTCGGGATGCACCATAAATAGCATATGTGGAAAGCCTGTGCCAAAGTAAGCTCCATCCGTGTGATGATGGCGCGAGGATTTAGGCGTGTACACATCCATGCACTTTGGACAATACAATTTGACCATAGCCTCGCCAGGAACATCAGATAACCCTAATATATGACTTCAGTAAGTTCGAAAAAAGAAGACGAGCTTACCAATTGGTAGCATAAGCTGATTTTCACAATACACGCGGGGACAATGCCCAAAATCACCAGCGTGATACTTTTCGATCATTTGTAAGATGCCACGGTTTGTCAAAATATATCTAGCGTGTATAAGCCCATAAAGCATTTCGGACGCCTGTTCAATTAAGTCCGACTGATTAGGATTGTCTTCCACGTCATCATCTAACGCAATAAAAGATAATTTTAATTCAGATCTCAGAGACCAGTGGTTTTACCTGGTTCTAAATCCAAAATCATGTCCAGAGCTTGGCGGTAGTGTGGCACTTGTTCATTGAGACCAGTCAAATTAAACTTATCTTGAATGTAGTCTTCATCGACCTATACAAAGAATATTTCTAGCACATAGCAGGAAAATAATGATGTTTGGTTTGTTTATACCTCGCAAAAGAACTCATTTCCTCTTAGTCCACAGAACCAAGAGATCCAAGATACTTCTTCTGAGCTGCTCATCTTCCTACAACATGAAAAAGAGAGTCATTTTGCTTCCTTTGGGAAAACATTGAAGCACTTCAGTAAAGGAGAAAACAGTAGAAGCCACTTGGCAAACTTCTGGTACAAACAAAAAATGAGGTTGCCCAGTTTGTCACAAGTTCACCTACTTAGACCTAGTCCATGAATGTTATATTGCGACCATAACGAACTACGACACTTCCCGCAATTTTAAACACCGGTTTAAATGGCTTTTGAGGACAAATTTAATGGGAAATTTCGCATATAAAATGTACCTTTTCACGCCGGAGTTCGCCACGCTGGATTAGATGGTAACTACTACAGCGCCAAACTCGCCTAACGACTAAGCCGAGAACTACCGGCAACTCCCTTAATTCCCTCTAGCCTTTCTACGACGGACAAAATCCTGACCAGTATGAACGAAATACAGGTAACGCTCGTTAAATCTCATTCTAAGTTTTATTTTTCAAGACGTTTAATTGTATTCATGCAGCGAACATCGACACGACCGTCACAAACTCAACACGAGAAGGAACGCCTCTTTTCTTTGCTTGTCATTCCAGTTTCAGCTTCAATCTATTCGTAGTTTCCCTTCGCCAAGCAAAAAGAGGCAGATTCGATCGACCAAGAATGCGAGAATGAGATCTCCTACAAGCACTTGCAGAAGAATGGTCCGGAACTATGTTCAAAAATAGAGTAAAGAAATATTCAAATATTCGTCAACCAATTAAAGAACGCTTACCTCTGGCGGAAACTCAACGATGCTAAATTCCGCAGCAAACTCAGGAACGATACCCAATGCCAACGCTAAAATAGCCGCGCTCGTTCCAATAAGACTATAGAAGAGAGCTTTGTTTTCTATCAGACTTTCCATGAACGGATGACCCTAATTAAAACCGCGAGTCAGTTTACAATACGGAAAAACTTTTCCAAAGCGATTTTTACTCTATAATTAATTGCGATTGTGCACACTTGCAATGCCATGGAAATGACGTATACAGTGCTATTTAAAATATTTGGCTCGAATTCTTTCTCTAAATTTGCAAACGCTCCTTCCCTATAATAGGCAAATTGGTTATTCAATTTTAAGGATAAACAACAATTACCGCGGTGGCAGTCTTGCCATTGCTTCCTGAACCAGGTAGAACAAACTCCCAAAATGCACCGCGAATTGCAACATAACCGTCAGTACGGTATACGCATTGAAAATATTGGGCAACGGACGTTGTTTCGATAATACTTTCAGTGGCTATAAAAAAAAATGTAATCACAAAGATTTTGCTGTTACGAGCGCTTTATACCTTGGACCGTGAAATGAATAAGAAGCAAGCAGCTAGCATTAATCCTTGCAAAGTTGCTTGTCCGTCACTAAATTTGACGCCCTCTAAGTAAAGCACAGACTGACTGTACGCCAACACGAGTGCATTTAACGCCAGAATTTTAAACATCTGTAAAGTAGTCACCAAGGTACACCGTCCTTGCTTGATGACATGGCAAACTAAAAAAAAAACAAACAAAAAAAAAAACTTGAAAATCAATCACTTTTTTTTGGCAACGCGACACAAGGACGACTCAACAAAAAGACTCCGTGTACCCGATACAGGGATTCCGTGTACCGAACAGAAGGACGCCAGTAAGTGACCAATAGAATTTCGAGTTAAAAAAGTCTCTGCTCATTGATTAAGCGCCAACGAGATTAGGAAGTGCTTAAGCCGTACTAAAAAATACGTCACAAGGTTAGGTTAGGTTAGATTAGTAGGCGTCCTTCTGTCGGAGACAGGCGTCCTTGCGTCGGGGTCCGGCGTCCTTCTGTCGTGTAGACGGAGTCCTTTTGCCGAGTCTTGATTGTGTCTACTTCCCCTTTTTGTTTATAAAGAGCAATAAAGGCATACCGCAAAGAATAGAAGAGAGTTTTGCTGTAAAGGGAGCAGCAATACTTGCATCCCCTAGTTTTACAACTTGGGCTTTTTCTTGTTCTTCTATTTCTTGTAGCAGTTTATTAAGTTGTAATTGAGCTTTTTGTAAACGTTCCTAGGAAAGAATGTTTAGCAATTCACAATTCAGTTAAGCCCGTAGTTTCTTCTTAACTTACTTGTCTGGGGTCTACCGATTGATTAGGTCGGCCCCGTTCGCCATGTCTTGAGACCAATTTGGATTCCGGCTTGCTTTTCACAGCAGAAACTGCAGTCGAAGCCGGACTTAGGCCTGCCATACTAAGCGGAGGCATTTCCTTTTTCTTTCTAGGTAAATGTTCAGGCGCATTGGACAAAATAGCGACTCCTAAAAACACATTTAGTTAATTTTGTAAAACACCATTAAAAGTGATTTCTTGCTCACCAACATCGGCATGTTTCAGAGCACCTACATCATTGGTGCCATCTCCGGTCATCATGGTCGTATATCCTAATGCATTGAGCGAAGTTATGATCAATTCTTTCTGTTTCGGGGCTACGCGGGCGAAAACTCGAAGGTGAGGCAAGATCTGACGGTAAAACTGCCGTTGTTCTAATTGCAGTACACTTAAACCCTAAAAAACAAAAGATTCCAAGATTTTCAAATGAAATTTTTAAGAAATCCCTCCTAAAAAAAAGTCTTGTTACCTCTCCCGTGACACACAGGTCATATTTTTTTACGAAAGGCTTATATCCCTTCTGAGGAACAAGCGGTTCATGGACGGTTTGATCAACGCTTTCCCATTTCCATTCTTTCCCGAATTGGGTCAAAATTAGTGTCACTGGTTTTTGATTGAAGCGTAACTCTTTGGCCACATGGCACGCAGTTAACGGATTATCTCCTGTGATCATCACAACCTGTAATTTCACTTGGTTATGATCAAATGCTCATACACGACAACAGAAAGCAATTCTTACTCTGTGACTAGCATTAATAATTTCTTTGACAACACTCTTGGAATCGGTTTTCATAGGACAAGAGATGATCACGAAGCCCGCGAATTTAAAGTCGCACTCCAGCTCATCTCGCGTTAAATCCCTAAAGGCTTGGTGGGACAACTTCCCCAAATCTTTGATTCCCATTGCCAAAACTCTGGCTCCGCGACGAGAGAAGGCCAAGTACGTGGCATCGTAGTCTTCTGGGCATGACACAAACTAAACCAAAGTCAGTTGGAAACTATTAACTCTAATACAAGCCTACGACCCATTCTACCATAGATCTGAGCGTCTCGGGAGCTCCTTTGACAGTGGCAACATAAAAGGGCTCGCTGCTGCCAGGCGGAATATAACCGGCAATGACTGACATTCGTTTCAATGCAGAGGAAAAGTGGTAACGATGGTAAATCTTGAAACCAGAACTCTTTCCCTTCTTGGGTATCACAGCATCGCCTACAGAAGCACAAAAGAATCAGACAATCCTTCATAATTGTGACAAAATTGCACGTTACCTCGAGTGAGATTCCAATCTATGGCATTGAGAGTAGCCTTTTCTAAAGGATCTCCAACTAGCCCGTCTTCTAACTGGACGAGAGAATGGCACGTGGCTAGCACTTGAATGCTTTCCATGGGAGCTTCAGTTATCGGACAAACTTGGGACTCACTACAATGCGGCACTTTAGTACATATTTTGAGGACTTTTTGTAGCAAAAGTGAGTTACGTGTAGTCAACTACTCCTGCGATGCCTTCCACCACCAGCTGATCGCTGGTTAAGGTGCCAGTTTTGTCAAAACAGCAGATTTCCACCTTACCCGCGAATGGAATGCGAAACGGTTCAGTGCAAAAGACACCCAACTTAGTTAAAGAGAGCAGCGACGTGTTCACTGCCAGAGATAGCTCGATCGGCAGTTCAGGAGGAACTACTGACGTCAAAATGAGGGTGCACTCAAGGAAAAGTTTGTAGCGATTACGACTAGGGTCTTGCGAACCTAAACGGAAGCGTATTAGACAAGAAAATCATATGACTAAAAGTTGCCTTGGATCCACAGGTACGCTGAAGCAGCGATCGCAAAGATAAGCAGGAAAAGGATGAAGCAAAACGATTCTAGATTGTTGGCTGTGACGCGCTTCACACCGAAAAGAATTGTCCGCAGTAATTTGCCTTGAGACGTGTTAAACCCAGTGCGCAACACGTATGCCACGCACCCGTTGTCTTGTGCTGAAACAAATAAACATAACTAACCTAACCCAATCAAATAGAAATAAAATTTACCTTTTAAGCCACCAGAAGTTTTGATGGGAGGAGTATGTTGTACTACTTTAGTACCACCAAATAAAACGAAAAGTTTGCCATCTGATTCAAGATCCAACTTGCGCTCACGATCCCATTCAACTGTTTCTAAAGGTTCCTTCATCTGAGGTATGGATTCACCTGTGAATGATATATTAATCAGCTAGAAAATTAAGAAGAAATAAGGTTTCACCAGTAAGCATGCTCTCATCTACGATACATGACCCGCGCAGTAGTAATAAATCACAGGGAACTAAATTTTCGTCTTGAGATCTTCCTACAGACACAATATCTCCTGGAATAAGTTGATCACTCAATAAAGATTGCCATCTCTTGCCCCGATAAACCTAACGAAACACACATTACTGAACAAAAATTCCAAATAATTTTTCTGGAGGACAAATACTTGTATGGAATATGGTTTATTTCCCATTTTACGGATCTCCGACATATTTCGGAGCTGTTGTTGCACTAGAGTGCACTCGAAAGCTATTAGCATCAAGAGCGTGAAGACAGAGTAGTACCAGTAGGCGTCCAAACACCACAATGCAACGCAGAACACTTGGAAAACAAAAAATGGAGCTGTCGCTCTTTCTTTAAAGAGTTCTGCGAACTCGGGTACAACCATTACCATCCTACAATGAAGCCCAATCGTTATTAAGATTTTAGAGTATGAAATGAAAAGGACATACTCGTTTTTACAATATTGTTTCTCAGCTGCTTTGAGCTCTTCTTCGTCTTGATAACCTCTCCAGTCCAGATATTCTCCAAACTCTCTATCCACCGGGAATATAATACCTCTAAATTGTTTCGCTTCTTCGTCATAGACATATTGGGTTTTTTGGAAGGAGAACCAAAGAACGAGTTTTCCATTTGCGTTTTTGGTTTGCTGCAGTCGAAGTAGTTCAGCAGAACCATTATTGGGTGTAGGAACAGCTTTCACAACTTTTGCTTTAAAAGGATCCGACTCCTGCGACAAACATTTCATAATTACTTGTACAATAACTTCGTAAAAATAAATACTTTTTTGCAAGTGAAGAGGCACTGGATGTGGACAGACCAGTGACAAAAGAGAACCGTTAAAATCTGCAAAACTCCTACAGCAGCCAATGCAATAAGACCTGCTTCATAATAATCCGTAATTCCGTAAACAAACACCCAACTATACAGCCAAGCAGCATAGAGGCCTATGAAAGGAAGGATGTAACCATGAAAAATTACATCACGAGGCACATATAACCCGACACTTTCCAGTAAATCGTCGCTGGGCCCCGTTTTGTTGACGTGCGACGCCATGCTTATGTTCCAACAAGAATAATGAACGGGCAATCGGAAAAGGATTACTAATCTCTGGACATGAACCGCGAACAGAAAGCAAATAGGTTGCAGAACAGATGTCCTTGCATTTGAAAAATGATCTTCCATTTAAAGTGATAGCGCCATTAAAAAAATACTGTATTTATCGAAGACACAGAAGAGAAAATTAGATTCGACTGTATGTATAATAGAAATACTGCAGAATAGTAACGAAGATATGAATTATATTTCCATCAGCTTTGGAGACTGACGCCAGCTCATCACAGAGGTTTCACGGAAAGGATGACGACTTCTATCACGGGAATGCTCCTTTGCTAAAATTGCTTACAGATTGCTTATCCGGACTTATTCAGTATGACCTTTAGCTTTCCGGCCGATGGCTACCGATATAGCTCTGTATGAGCTGGCGTCACGTGTTTCATACCTAATAAATTAACTGCAAATCAAGGGCGGCCTCTAAATTGCGTCCTAACGTTGTAAAATTAGGGTTTCATAATGGATGTAAAAGTCAGCATCAAATGTTTGATGACAAATACAACTTTGATCCGTTTCCTGAACTGTAGTGGTTTCTTACCATTTTTTTAAATATATAAGCTTCAAAGTATTGTTACACTGTACGTAACTAAAAAATATCCCCTAAATTGTTACCTTTTTGTTTAATATTAATCTCTCTATCCCGATGTAACAGTACTCAAAATATTGATCGCTATACGGACTTGCCAATTGACCAATGACATTGCTTTCCGTCGTTTCGACCAATCCTGTCATTACCAAACCATCACTACACTTATGTAGGGTTCTCAATACGACAGGCCTTATAATTAAAGGAGCAGGTCATTCAATTAAATGCCCCTTATGGGCAAGAAGAACAAAACCAAAGAAAGTGCTTAGCTACCATGAATTAAGAACTTTATTTTTATCTATAGCTTGTATGCCCAAGCACTTTCTTTATTTTGCCAGTGAAAGTTACTAGCTTCGAAAGGGCATTTTGTTGAATGACCTGCTCTTATAATTGACTGGGGAGTTAAGGTTATCGTGTTAAGAACCGTAAGCAAGTGTAGCAGTAGGATGGTAATGACAGGGTATATGGAACGAAGGAAAACCTATGCCATTGGTCAATTTGCAAAGTCCGTATAGCGATCAATAGTTTGAGTATTGTATTTTTTTCGAATTATTCAAATTACGTTTCGAAACAACTTTTGCATTAGTTATTATTTCTGTACTATTTTTACTACTAAGGATAGCGATTTATTTTTTCACCGCTAGCGGCTAGATGACAGTACTTACGTTCTTGTAATATGCTTAAGGTCTTAGGCTATGCCGGAAATTTTCGATCTCCGTCTCCTTGCTTAGGATTAGTATTCGTCATGATCATAGAAGCCCGTGAACAGTTTACGAAGGGACCGTAAACGGTTTTGTGCGAAAACTAATCTGAAGCAAAAGCCGAAAACCGTAGCATATCTTCTTAAATACATGTAGGTAGTTCACAACTTAATAAAACCAAAAATGGGCTCTATAAAGCTCGTTACGTTTGACGTAATGAACACACTACTTCGCTTGCGACTCCCTGTTGGAATTCAGTACGCGCAGATAGCTCGTACGTACGGAATTGAAGCGGAGGCAAGTCTTGTGAACGAAGGATTCAAACATTCATGGAAAGTCATGGACAAGTTGCACCCGCATTTTGGAGCTATGACTGGAATTAGTTGGCAAGACTGGTGGCTGCAGATAGTGGCCAAAACGTTTGAGTTTGCTCGTCAGAACCAGAATGACCCCACATGTAATTCTGCTACCATGAAAGCTTTGGGGTTCCACCTTCTTAAATTTTATTCGACGACCAGCGCCTGGAAAGTCTGCCCTGGATCAGAAGACGTTTTGCGAGATTTGCAGGAACGGAAGGTGTCTCTGGGAGTCATAACGAACTCGGACGAGAGAGTGGATACGATTCTTACCCAAACTGGCTTGCGACATTACTTTCACTTCCTTGTGACTTCCTATAGCGCCCGTTGCAGTAAGCCCGCTCCGGGAATCTTTCTCAAAGCACTAAAAGAATACGGCCAGGCACTGAAACCGTCTCAAGCTCTGCACATCGGCGATTCCTACGAGTTGGATTACAAGGGTGCCTTGCAAGCTAACTGGAATGCAGTCTTGGTCAACCCTGCTCGTAATCAGTTTGTAAAGCCTGGTAACCAGTTTAAGGATCTGATCGAGTTACGTCATAATTTGAATCAAGCTATGTGTTGTATATAGAAGTATTTATTCTGCAATTATAAAAGAATTAGTGTTACAAGTAAACGCGCATGGTTTCCTGCACGGGTTTTCTACAGATGGGGCAAGGTCGAGAAGGAGCGGCGAGAATAGCTGGGCAGCATGCATCGCACAGGCACAAGTGCCGACAAGGCAGCAAAACTATAATTTTTTTCTTGTCTTGGCACGCAATGCATAGGTAAGTATCACGCTCTCTTTCCAGAATCCGCAGAAGGCTTTCGTTGTTGACACTATCAATTGTGTCTGATATATCTTCATCTTCTGTTGGTACTCTTTCGTGGTTACGAAACGGAAGGGCAATGCGTGAATCCAGTTGCCCCAACAGGGAAATAGTTCTATTCGAAACAAGACCTGCCAATACGACTAATCCGTTAGAAGCTTGCCATGCTATACTTCTAAATGCCAGCAAGGCGCCAAAAACGTGCGTGGTCCACAGTCTTCGAAAACGCCAGAACGAATAAACCGCAACATATCCCGCCAACAATCCACAGTACGATGAGGCAGGAATATCTATAAAGAAATAAACGGCAGCCTTCCCGCTATTTAGAAGTAGTAACCCTGCTTGAAATGGTATCCAAATGATTTGCAGTACTAAAATAACGAATGACAGCAGTACTTGCCATACTACGACAATACCATTCATTGTAACGTTTGGTATGCTGGCAAAGAAGGACAGGGATTCGTTTCCGATCAAAATAACAGCGCTTTTAAGCATTTGCAAGACGTGAAAGACTGAAGCAGCTATTCCTGTTACTCCATAGGAGATCGCAGTGAACAGAACGTATAGCTTGTTTCCGACAAAAAATGCAGCTTCTGAAACACTGTTCAGCCCACTCCACACACTCTGATTTGTCCACATATAAGTAGAGCAGAGCGAGTCAGCTATTGCTGTAATGGTTTGGCTTGCATCTACAGTGAATGCGTAGAAATCTTCAATGACTACGGTGCAAAGAGTCAAAAATTCCTGGAACCCATGGTAAACGAAGGAGACGATCCCAACGGAGGCTGTCACCAAACTTCTCCCAAGAAGCGAGCTTCCGCGGAGAATAACTCCAAAGGATGTAGTCGATAAGGAAATTGTCTCAAAGATTTCGTGGCCTGCATTCTGCAGAAAGGCCCCAACTACAGAAGCCATGTTCTTCTTTCATACAATACGTCAACGTCGCTGTAAAATCCGGTACTGTAGATACAAATAAATAAACGTATACACGGTAAATTTTAGCAGAAATAAGAAACACTAACTCTGTGATGGTTGTTGGCTTGATAATAGTTGCAATCAAGGCGAGTCATGACGATAAAACATTTTGTTTTGTTGCTTATCATAAAAGCTTCTGCACTATCTTTGGCTTTGCTTTCTATTTACGTTAACGTTCAAATTTTTAAGCAAACCCCTCCCAGGTCCCGCAAGGGAGGGTCTTCCGAGTTTTCAGCTAGTATCTGAACAACCCATACGAAGGCGCATCATTCCACAGCAGACGGAATAGAGACATTTTTCGGAGGTGTGGTTTCTTGGCACGAACACGA
This sequence comes from Lepidurus packardi, assembly GCA_023053545.1. Classification (NCBI taxonomy): domain Eukaryota; kingdom Metazoa; phylum Arthropoda; class Branchiopoda; order Notostraca; family Triopsidae; genus Lepidurus; species Lepidurus packardi. The sequence goes on from JAKZAN010000002.1 coordinate 10,629,317, forward strand.
AAATTGACACACCAGAATGTCTTGGCAATATTCGTGAAAGCCATTTGACCAGATCAATCCTAATGCTTTCCATAAAAAATTTCTGTCAACATAGTTAACGTATGTAACACTCATATAGTTGTACTTTACATATTTGATGACGACTTCGAGTTTGAACTCGAAATGTCTTCCCAAACTACTGATTCTAGTTTGGTGTAGAAAAGAAAAGGATCACATCAGGCCGCTAAATTCTGGGTTACTTGTGTTTACGACGTGACAATTTGGAAACTCAAGCTACCTCATTAGAAGTATCGGAAGAATGTCATAGAATATAGTAGTTTTTGCAAGAAACTATAGTAAAAAGGGCTACGGATAATGGAGGTAAGTTTCGGAAAAAAATTTACATTTTTGTACAGACGAAACTGGGATGTAGGCCTACATACGCCTGCATGGAACTGTTCATTTGCTTCTCGTCTGATTTTAACGGTCCATGCACAATTATCTTGTTCTGCCCCGCGCTGACATGTGCAACGTCATGGGGTAGCCCCATTTTACCATGCCATGACTGACTTCGGTGAACGGGTGAACGAGAGGCCCCGCCTTACGTTCGCAGCTAACACTTCCATTTCGTTGAAAAAGCCTCAATTTTGCGCTCATGCGCTTCATATAACTTCCCTGGTCGCCTCCCGTATTGATTTCCTCTTCGGGAGCTATTCTGCTGGATCGGACGTTGCTTTTCTGAGCTTCCAAGCTACTGCTCTCTGACCGTTGGCCTGTATCAGGTCAGTGTAGGCAGGGATCTGGTAGAAAAGCTCCCCACTTTACCAGTAGGCTATTTCTTTTCTTTTGTAGCTGACCTTAAAATCTCCCGTAGACTTGTAGAAAAAACTTCGTAGTGATTCGTGTTATACCGTTCAACACGACCCCGTTCATCCCCATCGAATTTCATATTTAAGTGGCTTTTCCCCGGTACAGGAAACTACACCTTCCCTGCACTGTTGGCTCCCAGGTAAAAAAAGAAAAAAGCAAGAGCTATATCTTGTGCGTACAGATCACGTCGTCTAAGGTGGAAACGATAATTTGATAATTACCTAATTACCCTCCTGCGCTGCATTATTTTTCTACGTGATTGGGCGGAATCAGCGTTGCATTCGTGTCTGGAGTTGTGAAAATTGCCTCTCTGGACTTCCGTAAGTGTCCTCGAATTCTCTCATTGTCAAGGTTTTTTGTCGAGGTTAATTCGCTTCACAGCTATTACGCCAATGGGCTTTTCCATCCATTCGTTACCTGTAAGGAATCCCTTGTCTCTATACTGAGACGAAATGTCCAAATGTGTTTTACTTCCTCGTCTATCTCGCTGCGTATACGTCAATAGAAGACCTGGTGAGGAATAAAACCCGTTCCGGATCCCGGGAGTGTAGTCTGTTTTGGTTCCAAATCTCCGGACTTGCTTTCCACTAGCAAAGTCTGCCGAGCAAGAGTGGAGACTGCTTATGTAGAGAGAGACCCATCAAAGACTCATCGTATTATCTGTTGCTACACCAAACACTATACTGGCAACAAAACCTCTAAAAGCTGTATTTTACCTTTATCTTTAAGCTTCCAGAACTTACAACCTTTGTAAATGATCTAAACGTAGTTCTTATGTTCTCATCGTGTTCTTTTAGTATTGATTCAACTCGTTTGGAAAACTTATCGTTATAAAACGGGAAAAGCAAAAGGGGAAAGGAGTAATTGAGGAAAATTTAATAAAAAGAAGAATATTTCCATCGTTTTCCCATTCGGTGAAATGACAGGCTCATCGGGGTTCATATGGGCTTGCATGGCAAGCGATGTTCCTGAATTGTCCCAAGACAGTGTTTAGGAAGAAGGGATATAAAGCCGTAAAGCATGCTTGCCTGCCACTGTTATTCATTCGTAAAACGGTCACTCGTCGCCAGTTTCCATTGCACATTCAATTACTCACCAACGAGAAGAGCCTGACGTTAAACCTGGCATATAATACCCATCCTAAATTAAGCCGCTTTGGTCTCCATTTTCTCAGACTTGTACGCATTATACAGACACGTATCCACTTTTCTCTCCAAGTATATACCCCGTTTTTACCCAGACAAATTTTTGCTCTCATCCCATCCCGGCTGTAATAGTCGAAAGTTATCGCTTTTCTGAGTTATACGCTTGCAAGTTGAACCTCCCAACGCCCTAAAGTACAATTCCGAGGCCAGTCAGTGCAATCCAGAAACAGAAAAGGCTTTCAAACTTATAAAAGATGCAGCAAGGTATATATAGTATATTTCGCGTCGATCGCAGACTAGGAAGACAAAAAGGGAAAGGAAAAAGCGGGGGGGGGGGGGGGGGGGGGGGGGGGGGGAGAGAGAGAATTCGGGAGTTAATTTGGAACATCGTATTGGTAGCAGCCCGTGCTGCCAGACAAGCTTCGGGTTTCTAGGAACTGTGTTCTTTCGGGGGTTTTCGCCTGCGATATGAACGAACTAAAAACAATTTTTGTTTTGTTTCATTCGCTTGACTCATTCCGGTACTTTGGTGTCCATAAAGGAGTCCCGGAGTGGGAGCAATCCGAAGTAGTACTTCGTGGAAAGCAATACTTTGTCAATATAAGTTGGTGCGGGTGCACAGGAAGATCCATTGGGTTAAAGGCCACGCCAAGCGCTCTACAACTTTGCTGGACGGCACAAGCATGCAGAGCTACATAAATCGTTACGATACCGCTGCTTCGTAGGGCACACTATTTCTTGAACACAGTTCCACATAATAGCGAATACCAATCCTAGTCCTACACTAGAACTCCTGTACCGTTAGATGCTTTCTGGGCACGTGTTATGCGTATAGCTTTTGGACCTAGAACGCACGTTGAGTAAAATGCAGGTACTCCTCATTTCTTTCATTCTTGTTTTACAAAAGTAAGTTACAGTGTAGTTTTCGAGGTATTTATACCAGATGAACCTCCCACAACCTACATTGGCTGCTAAATAGCCTAGTAGCGTAGGCTAAAGTCTACAGCCAATCACCGCAATTTGTTTTTCGAACTTTTTACGGAGCAACAAGCTGTTACTAACTGTAAGCTTTGGTATCTTCGTTCACCGCCAGTTACAATACTGTGCCACAGTGAGTTTTCGAACCTTATGGAGTTCGATTGAGAATATTCATCGTCTTGACTAACAAACTAACACGCAACGAAAACGTAAAATGTAAGCAGTAAGGTAATGCGGTTTAACAAGGCACACGTTACGCACGTTCCCATGACATGGGAGCTACGTGGTCGATGAAGCAAGTTTCGTTGGTCTCCGCTAAGCGTCATATATTTCCTTAGGGCATGAAGAAATATAGAGTTTCATCCGTCTTGATGTGGTTCGCACTCAACTGCGGAAACTAATAGAAACCGAGAGAAGGATAGGACTAAGCTAAGTGTATTCGTGTTAATCGTCCAACACACACAAAAATATACGATACAAATAAATAGTGCCTTCTAATCTGTAATTAAATCGCGTAATTTCTAAGCGGCATTTTCCAGTTCCTTCGTACTAGTTCATTCTTATTTACCCACGAAGCACATCAAAGAACTATCTGCGTTGCGTGCAACTACTGAAATTTTCCTACCCAAACTACACATACTCATCTTATTAAAGGGGGCGCATGCAAAAGCACGAGCATCTACTGCTGTGTTGATAATGCATGCTGCATGCAACATCACTATCTTTTACTTTATTTCTTTAGACCAGTTTATTCTCTGGCTTAACCTGCAGAAGCATAACACAAAAAAGTGCGAATATTAGACAGTGCATATCGTTATTCAGCGTTAGTGCCCTGCAACCCCGGACAACTGTACGCCCAAAAAAGGTTTCCGTGTCACATGCAGGCCCTTCCATTTTCCCCAGCAAATGAGTGAGATAATAAACCCCCTCCCCGGAACCAGCCGTCGAGTAGCATTATTAAAAAACGCTTTCTAAAATTGCCTTGTTACACTCCTTCCGAGAAGAAACGGGCCCACAAATTCGTATTAGTTGTTCGACGCTTTATGCCATTTTAGAGCTTGGATTTTATTTCCTTAGCAGTTTCGACTCTTAAAAAGACACGATGAAGTTGTCTATCGTTTGTAGGTGTTCGGCGATAGAACATTACTTAACGTATGCGAAAAATGAGAAAGAAGCCAAGGGCTGGCTGGTAAGTTATTATTTCTAGATTGTGGCAGGTGCCATATACAGTAGTATTGTGTAGCATACAATAAACGCAATTACTGGTAGTGAGCAAAGTCTACGAAGTGGAATAATGCCACGTACCGCAAGCAAAGTGGATTCTTCTTCTTATAACTTAAATGTTTGCTGTCAAGTTTTGGCAGCTATAAGGAGAAGATGGGCCTTCTTGCAAATTGAGTTTGTCTGCTTATGTCAGGGACCCTGGTACGCTTAGCTGGCTTTTTCGTTGCCTTGTCGCAAGCTGTTGTTGACTTTCTAGATGCTGCTATCCGTCAAAAGAGAATTGCGAGTTTGTTGACTGGTGCTTATTTCGTCGTACTGCAGTTGAAGGAAGTCTTGCGAGAACCATCGGCCCAAGTGTGCTGCGGGCTTTTGTTCTGCTCTCATACCCGACTTGTACTATCGAATAGCCCTTGAATCCTACTTGCTATTCATAACGGGGGAAAGGATGCTACGTTGGACCCAATGAACACTAGCAGAATCGGATGGGTTGGGTTTTCGCTTCTTTGGAAGTAAAAAAAAAACCTTACCGAACTTTACTTTCTTCCGATAGTAGTATTAATGTGACTTGACACCAGAAGAATGGTTTACATTTCTCTCACACAAAAAGAAAAGCAAAAAACTACCGGTTGACGTAACACTCAAGAGTATCAGATACGATCCGAACCGAAAATTTTGTTCCCTAACTGCTAAGTTTCAACTCTTTATTATTTTTTTTTTTTTTTTTGCTTTACTTGCAAACGGGACGAGGTAACGGCAACACGACACAAGGACTACTCGACAAAACGAGTAGGTGCCCCCGACACAAGGACTACAGACACCCCACAATAGGACTATGGTCACACACACAGGAACTACGGTTCCTTAATCTTTCAAGGGAGCAAATGCATTTCGAGTTCAAAAAGCCCCTGTTGATTAAAAAGTGCCTCAGCCTTATTAAAAATTACGTCACAAGGATAACGAACGCCGACTTAATGACTAGGAATTCCGACAAAAGGCCGACTAACCCGACTTTAGGACAATGTTTCGTTAGGTTAGGTAAGGACTAGGCTAGGTTAGGTAGGTTTGGTGTTTTTAGTCCTTTACTGGTTCGTATTCCTTGTGTCTACGTCCCGAAGTAACGCAACGAGCTACAAGTCCGACCTAACCTTACGGTATCCTTATGGGAAGGTAGCTTTTATTTTGGAATGAGTTTTCATTTAGGAAACCATGTAGTCTTGTTAGGGAAAACGGGTAAAATACGTTTTAAAGACAGTGTTAAATCTTTCTTGGCTTTTCTTTTGCTTACATGCCTGTGCAACATAAAAAAGGCGAGAATTTCTTGAGCTAAAAACCTCTTTCGCGCCATCTGGAAGCGAAAGGTTCAAATTTATGCATATTCTCCCTTCTGTGACATCTAAAAACGCTCTTTTTGGTTGTTTGGATTTCGTAATCGATGTTGTTAAACGCTAAGCAAACCGGAACAGCGTGTGAAACATAAAAAAGTTAGAACGTGCTATTCTCAGAAATAAGGTACATATTCATTGTTGTCTCTTTATCTTCGCGATTCTAGATGTAATAAAAAAAGGAAGTAGAAGCCGTGACTGCGAGAACTTGAAGCAGTAATATTCCAGCATATGCCTTTAAGAATGCCACGTATAAGAAAAATTGGGGACTTGAAATGGTGCCCCAAAGAGGCAAAAGCAGACCTTCTTGTATGCAAGAGCCTCGCAAAAAAGAAATGTGTACATTTGCATATAGGCAAACTTTGCATTTGTATTGGTGTTTACGCTAGCTTGTCCTCCACTTGGGTAACATAAAGACGCCTAAAATGGATTGATTTGAGACTCCCTGCCATCACGGGTAAATACAAACCCAACCAAATAGGCACCGAGCTAACAGAATGCAAGCAACGAAATTCTAACATGCCACAGGCCTCAATCCCGTTTGGAAGTTTGCTCCCGGCGAGGAGGGCTTTTTCGTATAGCAAGGGCCGTATTGATCGAATGCAATTTAAGTTTGACAATAGTGACAAAAGATACCCAGCATATATTCAAGTATAATCATTAAAAGACCTCCTTGATGGTTTGATCCAAGAACAAAGGACCTCTTTATGTTTCATTCTTTCTTTTTAGTTGGTCATGACTAATGCATTGCATATGGGGTAAGAATATTCCGTGCTGCGTTTTCCTCGAACCCAGAACTGGCGTAATGACAGAATCCAATCTGATGCTCAAATGATTTATAACTTGAGCTCGACTGCATTGCGTCGGTTGTAAATCACGGATGGTACGCCTTTACCTGCCTTTAGTCTGGTTCCTCGAGTTAATAACATTCGCTATTTGCCTGGCAGGAAGAGTACTTGGCCGTCATTAGCTCACTCATCCCTTTGATATAAAACGCTTCTACAACTCCGCTGCTTGACACTTTGCTCCCTCGCTTTTAGAGTCTCCCCTGTTTATACAATGGGGGCAGTAACAAGCACCTACCAATCTTATTGTTTGACGTAAATAGAAAAAGAGTTTGGTAATCATGGTGTTTCGTGTCGTACTATGTAGTGGTCGTATATAGTGGTCCAGGTTTCCGTCATGTCATTGTTTGTTTAGCTGCTGATGAATGTCCTTTGCTGCTGGGCAAAAATGGAAGATTACAGACTTTCGGCAACAATAGCGACTTATAGTTCCGTTTTTGTTTTTTTTTTTAACTAGAACTTTTTGTGTTCGTCGAGTCGTGAGGAAGACAAATTTTTCAAGTAGAGAAGCAGCTATCCATCACCTGATGGCCTCGTTTTATGTAATGCCCAAGCGTTGACTAGGTGGTTCTCGAACTTGTCGTGTCCTTGGAATGAATAACCCGCTCAAAATTGACCGTTATTTTTTCTCCTCTTTTTCCTTGTAGATACGTATTTTTTTGTTGCGAACTCCCAACTCCTGGTACTAATTCAGGGTTTGGCGTCATAAAGTGTTGAAAATAGGAGAAAAAAGTTTGAAAAGTTTGTTTTTCTTCCTTTTTTAAGTCAACACAAGTCCCGCAGCTCACTGCTTATAACCAACAATGCCGTCTTTTTCTGATTTTCTATTTTGTTTTCACCTGAAACGTTAGCAACACTAGAGAAAGTCGTATAAACCAAAAAAGGTTTTCCGGAGTCCCTTAGCTTGCGCGTCAGAATTTGTAGTTGGCTTAACTTAGTTTATTGATGCAAAAATGCGTCACCAAAAGCAAGGTTATTTCGCGAGTTTCCTAAGCTGAAGAGATTGTCAAACGAGTTGGCTAAACAAGCTTATTTGATTATACAGAACTGGATTTTTGCTACATTTCACCCTAAAGTGCGCACTTATATAAGCAAAAGAGACCCGTTTTCTTTCCTTTTGTTTTAAAATAACCTCAATTTTTCTCTGTACACGTTGGGTTTATCGTACTCTCACCCGGTTTGTCCATGTAGTAAAAATTGATGGAGCATGCTCCGTTGGCAGGGACGCAGTCCAAGCGAAAGATATCAGCGTTGCCAGCCGATAGTTCAGTAACTACAGGAGTGTACACATTCTCTTGGGGAGTTTGGAGAAGCAAGACAAGGTGTCTCTCACGCGTGGCTCTGGGTTTAGTATTCAGCAGCATTTCTCCGTAAACGTGTTTACCAATCTTAATAACTAAGTGTGGGAGTGCCAAAGATTCTTGCTGATCTATTCAGTTGTCGTCTTTCGCATCATATCCCAAGTGATTCATCCATAGCCAGTCTCGTCCGGCTCAAAGTTTACAAACAACAGTATTTTTACTCTATCTTGCAACGAGTTGAAGCTGTAAGGATTGGGCCAAAGATACTTTTAAAGCCAGGTAAACTAATTAGCATATCTGGGGCATCAGAGTCGATTCTAGGAAGCGGGTCTGTCGTAATCTCTATGCCTCTCTCTGACTCTTTCACTTCTTGAGGGAAGGAGAGAGGGATTTTAAAGTTCAAGCTGACGAGGTAAACATAAGAAATTAATTCAGTTCAAAATTGTTCAAAGAGATCCTGCCTGACCTTACCCATCTGGAGGGCTTGTTATTGAATCTGAACATGTTTTGGTTTGCGAAAAACTGGATTGTGCTTGCAGGGCTTTGGGGTTTGGGAGCTGGAGCAGATAAAGGGAGAAACCGGCTCCATAGTGAGTTTTTCAGACTCTATGAAAGCTCTTTTAGTATTAGAGTATTAGCTCTTTTTTCTGTTTATTTTTCTTTCTTTTTTGGACAAAGTTGAGCTGTCTTGTGAGCCGTAATGAAGAAAGAGTGATTGCTTTCGCCTTTTTCGGTGAAGGAAACTGGCGGGTGTGTTGAAAGTGTAGTGGGGAAAGACAACGCGGCATGTGTGGTGTAAAACAACGAGCTTGTTTTGAGAGAGAGCGTGTGAGGCGCAATCGATTGATTGGATTTCCACTCACGCCGTAAGCGAAGACAGTGAGTTAATGAAGTCCACCGAGTGTTGGATGTCTTGGACGTTGGATGTCTTGGGATTAGTGTCCCAAAGCTGGACGTTTATATGAAAGTTTGACTATAAAAACTTGTCCTTACCGTTCGTACGTTTGTTTGTTACATAACTGTGGACAAACGTGTTTTAAGCTCCTAAAAAGGCGAAGGAAATCAGCTTTTCTTAATAAAATTCGTAGTATTGACCTTTTAGATATTATTATTTTTCGTCCGAACCTATTGCTATTTAACTTTATTTATTACCAATTTTCTAAAAAATTGAGCGACCTATAGATCTGCTCACCCTTGGCTCACCTTTGATAGCGTAGAAGAACGAGCTTGAGCTATATTTTTCACTTGGATTTATTGTTATTTAATTTTATTTATTTCCATTCTTTTATAAATTGTAGAGCGACCTATAGAACTCCATGGCTCACCTTTGGCTGACGCAGAAGAAAAACGAGCTTGAGCTATACAATTGCGGTTAGAGCACTATAAAAGTACACATAAAAGCTGCAAATAATGCAAGGCAAGTCAATTAGGGGCGTCGTTAGTCCTTATATGAAGTTGGTCGCTCGTTAGGTCGGGGCGGTTACCGCCTTAATTGCCGGAATTGCCATACTTTTGTGTTATTCCTTCATCCGGGGCCATGATTTACTGAATTTTCGCGGATAATCAATAGTCACAGCGATTGAAGTTCTGCTAAAGAACATCCGAATTGCGTACAAAACTGGTTTCATGGATTTACACGGGTGAAGTGACCATGGAAAGTTATTTTTTCAATTTTGATTGCATAATTGTGCAAGTCGTGACAAAGTTTTGGTCTTCCGGGTTTCTGAAGATCAAAAGTCCCTTTCTCTCTTGCACACCCTCCTATTTATTGTCCAATCTGGCATTTAGTAGGTTAGGGCACCAGCAAAGGAAACAAAAGCATGAAGATAGCCTTCGTATCTCTCCCTTTCGCGAATTTCTAACGATTAATGACACCCGGTTGGTGTGCGGCGATTCTTTTGTGCCTAAAAAGTAAAAAGGGCGAGATAAAAGAATATGAACTTTTTCGACACGGGGAAATAAGTGATCCTGTTAAGGATCCTGCGTTATAGGAACTGTTATCGGAAGCTCAAAAGTTTTAATGAAGAAAAATTACGGAAACTTCTAAACTTGATTTAGTTATGGATTTAGCTTTGCATTTATTAATGTATGTCGCGATTGCTGCCGGGGACGATTCCTCTCCGTAACTTGACTATTGATTTTCTTTTGCTATCTGAGTCGCTCGAGAAAGTGAAGGTGTCTGTCTTGCACTATCTTCGTTGTCTTGCACAGGGGCATAGTCTCTTTTTACAAGTTTCTTCATTTTTCTCCACCCTGTCTGCTGCCGCTTTAAGATCCAAGTGTTGGATTCTGCTATGAAGAGCATACATTCCCAGAAGGTTAGCCGGGGTCCTTGTCAAGCATTTTGAGTAGTAGTGGCAATGGGTTCGGGTTAAGAAAAAGTTAACAATTGTCCAGGTGGTGTGGCTGTGCCAGCGTCGTATTTTTTTTCTTCTGTTTTTTTGTAAACGTGACGTGGCATAAGGTGTGTCTTTTTTTTGCATCTTGACACCCTGAAAACCGCCCCGGGAATCTCATTTTCAAGAGCTTTTATGTCACCGGGAGACGATCACTTTTTCCTGCCCTTTTCTTATAGATCGCCGATCCTTTCCTTTCTGTTTCTGCCTGGATGTTACCTTACTCTGTTGGCGGAAAGATAAAAGCATGGGAACTATGTGTAGCGATGCGGTAAAGAGAGCCGATTCTGCTCTGGGTATATTTAGCAGTTTGTCTTTATCGCGGCATTTTAAACGCACTTTTTCCTTTATTTCTGTCGCCCTTTTGAATACAAACCTTCCTGGCCTACAAAGTGCTATTTAGAGCAGTTTCCAGGAACTCTACCACACAAAATAATATCTTCCCGAACCGATGCCATAAGCAATAACCTTGATGTAGCTTGTTTGCATAACAAGGCGAACGAAGTTATGCCTGGAATACATGGGAAGGCATTTTTAAAATTTAAACTTTATAAATGTAATGTCCTGAACTCTAAGGTTACGTATTACCACGAATGGGTGTATTATAATCATTAACGCTTGGGGTAACACACTCAGCTACTTATTCCCTCCTTGAACATTGTTTACTGTTTCTCGATTCTCTTGCTTCCTGACCTGCGAACGCAATCGCGAGTCAGGTATACATATAAATATTACCTCAAGCTTAAAAATGCACCGATAAATAATTGAAATTAATTAGATTGTGGTGAATGACGTTATTTTTACTGTATTTCCGGTTCGCGCGAGTTGGTTATCTACTTGGAGAGTTTGAAAACAAGGTTTACCAGACATGTTGCTATGACGTCATAAACGTTGTTGCCAAATGGAAAACTCAATACTCGCACAAAATAAAACCTACCTTTGTCTTCTGTTAGGTCAACCGGGAACGCATAGCGTTATTTCTGTCACGTATTCAAAGTTTTCGGGGAGTTTTCTACTAATTAACGAGATAACACGGTCAAAGGGAATTTTTGTCCCCTTTTGCGGTGATCAAAAGACGATTTCTTTTCGGATCTTTGAACTCGTGCTGATATGTCTAGAAGAGATTGCGTGACAGTGGTGCTGGCCAAGAAGCTTGAGTGTGTGCGGTGTGTGTGTAAACGAGAAGAGGAAGAGATGAATCCTTATCGAAGAGCATGTCGATGTGGTAAACATAGCTCCACCTCATTCTTTACCCCACACATCGCCGAGCGCAACGTATTAACCCACTTAAAACCTAACATATAACTGTGCCATCGTGAGAGAGGCTATGTTTTCGCTCTCAGATAACATGAGATGAAGATATAAACACTACTCCTAGTGCTTCGCCTTTTAGTTCTGCTCCAGCGAAGACTTTTTGGAATTTGATCTTTGAAAGGCCTATGCATTTTTTTGTGGACCCTTTATCGTTCCACCCCCCCCCCCCCCCCTTTTTTATTACGACCTTATGTGTATGCTCTTATTTAAACTTTATTTTTATATCTTTCTCCCACCCGATATCCGCTGGTATATGTAGCCTATGTTTCCCTAGCCAATGCGCGATGTGTCATCTTAATGGTTTCGTTTCTTCACTCCACCCATAGTATATTCGAAGGGCTCAGTTTTCCTAAGATCTTTGGAAGTGTCTCGGCTGGGGTCGTTTTTCCCGATTTACTTAGATTTCTATAGCGGCTCAAGACGTGTTGGCAAACACTGTTACTAGCTACAAAATATGCGTAGAACAAACCATAGAATATTCCCATTTCCCCAGCGGAAACATCAAAGCTCTTCACTTAATTAGGAAAGCATAAAAAATAAAAAAATTTCATTTCTACTTTTATAGATGCCAAGCTAGTGTTTAATAACTTATAGTTGGTCCCTTATTGTCCAAACATGTCTTCGAGATTACTCATAGAAGACGACTTAAACGTGATTTAAACGACTGAAGTTGACTTATGGCTTCTGTGTACTACAAGAAGTTGCTCTTTTGTCAAAAGATGGCATTGATGTTATACTCCTGTATCACGAGAATTCAGCAGCTTTAAACAAACTTTAAACAACTTTTACAAAAATTTAACGATATAATAGATTTTTTTAACACCCTAATAAGAATATCTTGGTAGGCCCGTCAAAAGATTTAGACATAATGATTTACTTAAAATGTACATAACTTGAATAAGTTGCATTCTCATGCTATAGGGGTATGATATAAGTGCCACTTTTTGACAAAAATTATCAACTACTTGCAGTACACCGTGGCATTAAACGCAGTTAAAAAAGAAAGACGGGCTGTTATGAGTAGAATTAGTGAGTAAGCCAGTTAGCTGCAGATTGAGTATTTCAACGAAAAAGTAACTGGTTCGTACCCCCAGAAAAGTCTTTATGTTCACCTAAACTTCTTGGCTGCTGTGTTGTTAACATCAGAACGTAGCTTCGAGAGCTTTTCCCCCTCCCCCCACTTGCTCGAAACTCTGCGCTTTTGCTTTTTTCTGTCTAAAACAGAGGTGGAAGAAAGAAAAGGTTAGGAACGAGCAAGAGTTCTTTTGTTGCATTTATATCTGGTTCAGGTTTTAGCGACGCATGCTAATTAAAGAGAGGAAGAGCTTGCCTTTGCACTGTAAGTTAGCAATCGATACTTCCCGTGTGCTGTAGCTCCGAGAATTGTGTCGTGTTGCGTTCGGGGTGGGTAGATGTGGGCGGACAGGGGGGGTATTCTGCCTGGCCGCCAAAATAGTAGTACGAATAGTGAGGTTCGGCTATTTAGTTGAAGCTCGTTGTTATATTTTTCACGACATCGGTTTGCTGGTTTCATTGCCAAAAAATATCCGAATTCCTGGAGCTTCATTGAAGATTAATTAGGCTTTTAAGGAAGATTTGCAGCAATATAACCTGTTTTTACGGCGGCTCCTAGCGTCTAATTAGTGTTTTTGTCTAATTACAGGAGACAGTGTTGGCTTAATTGGTTGGAAGCATCATCGCATACACAATGGACCCTTCAACATCCCCAGCAACGGTAAGTGAGCATGCCGACAACACACGGAACCGATTTCCTCGTATTTTTGTTTCATTTATGTTGCACAAGCACGGCGAATGCTGCCTGGTTCTTTTTGTCTTGTGTCTCCGTATTTTAAAGGTTTGTTGAATTAAGGAAACGACTGCTAGTAGTTTTTAATGGTATGTAAGTGTGGCATGGACCATTGATTTCAGTTAATTCGCAAACGTGCGTGTTCGGGTGGTAACAGTCCTGACTTTTTTGTCGAAAAAACACCAGAGAAGTTTTGAATCCTACGTTTTGGGAAGGTCAGCAAGGGTATTGCATTACACATTTAGCGTTTAGGGTAATAATAGTAACACTTGAAAGATTGTGATTCAAGCGCTTGGCAACTTGGTTAACAAAGAGAATTGCTATACAAATTTAAAGATAACTCATAAAGCGTCAAGATGCTCTTCAAACGACCTCATGACAGATTGTGATTAAGACTTTTGGCAACTTGACCAACAAAGAAAATTGCGATATGGATTGGAGATAACTCATTGGATGCTCTTCAAACAATCTCATTCGTTGCTGATTTGTGCAATGAATGCTTAAGACTTTTTATTATAAAGTTGCGAAACACCGGGAAAAGCCAATTTGTTTGAAAGTAAATACAAAGAAACAGAAAGAAAACAACGTTTTCTATAGGAAGGGAAAACTTACGTTGAACGTTTTCTGAAGTGCAAATAACGCAAAGAAAACGAGTAGCAGCAGCAATTTCTATGGTTCTAAAAACTGTCAATCTACTTGGAGCCATTCAAAGTGTTCTGATAAGGTACGAATCCAATAAAGTTTTGTTATTAAGACTGGGTTTCCTTATCAGAAATTCCCTTCCGAACGAAATTTCTGAACCTGTCCAACACTGAGCAGGCGCAGTACTTTCCTTAGATCTAAAAACCAAAGAATCCGCTATTTTAAAAATGTTATTATTAAAAGTAAACTGCATATGTTTGGCCGTATAATAAAAATGTTTTTGCAAACAATTCGAAACTGTGAAGCTCGTTCTGGTGCAATCCGTTTCATTAAGAAATAAAGCTTTTCTTGGGTTTCTTAGAGTATAGATTTTTTGGTGAAAAAAAAATAAATAGAAACACCCAGCAAACAAATGAGAGATCGAGGGAGTTATTAATGAGACAGAGAAATTGGAACGAAAGATTTATATTTTCTTGAGCGAAAAGAGATAGAGTGCTGGGGGCGGGGAAGATATAGGAAAACTTGAAAAAATAAGAAAAGTCAAAATAGTTGGTTGTCATGACGTGTGACTTGCTGGAGGAAATCTCCGAGCACGAGAGCAAGGGAGTGACGGCGTGCGGAAAGTTAACGACGGGAAGCTTATTTTATGACTTATAAAATGGTTGAAGAGCACATACACGACGACCCCTGCTTGTTCCATAACTGCATGGTGCTGGGGAGGTGGAAGAGTCTGTATTTTTAGGGTCCGTTATGTACTGTACGCACGAAGTTGAAGTCGAGATTTTGTGTCTCGTTCTGCTAACCTTGGAAATGTGGCGTCTTTCTCTTACGGAATACATAGCGCCAGAGTATATAGTACCCCGTTCCGCATAATTTGCGGGGCGGGAATTCAGAGAAACTTTTTGTGCTGTTAGCGGGCACCAAAGCGTGCACGAGTTTAAGACGCAAGAGGAGTCTTCGGGCGGGCTCACAAGCGGGGCGCATCGCGGACGTCTGAATCGATCGCGACATTGTCGTCGTTATCGTCTTGGTCCTTCTTAGGGTGCGTTCCTTGTGTAGGCCTTGCCCCCGTCACCCTCACTTTCGTTCAGTTTCATGAGTAAGTTACGCAGTGAAGGAAACTGCAGCTATATTATGCTTGAAAAAGCTAAGCTTACAGCAAAAGATTATTCAGTGTGGCAAAAGGTTCCTAGATCTTGAAGCCAAGGATAACAGACCCGTTCAAGCCCTTTTAGTGCGAACGCGTACGATAAATATATAAAATGGGTTTCATTCAAATGTGTATTATTCCGAATAGTATATCGAAATTACTACCAAAGATGCTGTATTGACATTAATATCCAAATTACCATTGAAAATGCTCCATAGAGATTAATATCCAAATTACTACTGAATATGCTCTATTGAGATTAATATCGAGATTACTGTCGAAGTGCCCTATTCAGATTAATACTGAAATTACTATTGAAAATACTGTATTGACGTTAACATTGAAATTACTATAAAAATGACATAAACATTATTTCCGAAACTACTGTATCGAAATAATGTCGAAAATGAGACAATAGCAGAAGAACTGTCAAACAAGTGCGAAGTTGTACACAAATCGGTTGCGGTGTAACATAAGTTGAAAATAACAAAAAAATATTAAAAACAGCAATACCAGAAGAGCTGTGAAACAAATGCGAAATTGTACACACATTGGTTGCGGTGTAGCATAAGTTGAAAATAAAAAAAAAAATAAGAAAAACCATAAAATTTGTGATTTAAAGTTTTGTTTGAGCATGAAGTATCTATCGAATATGTTTTCGGAAGTTCTGTCACGTGAGCCCTTGAATAGCATGGGTGCGTGCTTAGATTCCGCCTTTTTATGGTATAGAAAGCAAAACTAAACCAAGTTTTACCCAAAAACAAACGCGTTATCTTTTTCCGAACTATACTGTAAAGCGAGCCTACAGGCCGTAAAAACGACGCCACTGTTTCCGTTGGGAGTGAAGTTATTAATTGTGGACCTCGAACTTGTTCGTGTTGAGCCGTGCGACTGGTTTATGACTTTTTGATTCTTGCGTACTTCTTTTTTATTACCTTTGCCGAGGAGGGCCAAAATTAATTTTGCTCGTTTTGGCCTGCATTCTTATTTATTTTGCATGGTTTCTACCGCCCTGCGCTCCTCGAAGGGAGGCGAAACTTAGCAGTAAAGGAGGTTGTCTGTATTGGATTTAAAACTGTTGATGTTGCTGCAGTTTGCGTCTGCGTTTTTCTTGCCTTGTTTCTTGAGTTTCGTTGCCGAATACGGCAGCTGAAACGGGTATTAGGCGATACCATTATCTTCGTTTGATGTTTCGTATTGAGGTGCTTCTTGGCACGCCATGTGTCTTCTTCTTCTTTTCTTTTTATTCTAAGTTGGAGTGCAGCTTTGTTTAGCAACTTGGGCTGCAGCATGGCGGTCGCTTCTTTGTTTTTACGTGTCTCTTCACAAAGCGTTCGTTTAGTTAGTGACTTGAAACGCTTAAACGCTGATTAGCGTGTGCAGTTGAGCGTTGAGCTCTTCTGACGCGCTGATACCTCTTAGAAACAAAAATTGAAATTAAAAAAAGCCAAAAGGGAAGAAAAGCTTTTGAAAAAATCGCTGTGTCTTCCCAAGGAGCAGCAATGTGTAGCACATTGGAGCTTGGGTAATACGTGGATCCAGTCCGACTTGTTTGACTCCGACTTCCATGGCTACGACTACACCTTCATTGGGGACAGTTACTTCAGAGCGTAATGGATTACCAACTGTGGCGTGTGTTCACCGTTTCTATACCGTTCAGAAGGATTTTTGATTAGACTTGGTACCAGGCCTTACCCCGCAGAGAATTACAGCCTGTTGGAGGGGATATAATCGGCGAGATAAAGCTTGTGCGATCCATCGTCCATAACTGGAACAGTGAACCTCCTGGCGTGCACGTAATAGGTTTTTCCCCCCGTGCGGTATCCAACCGCATGAGTGATGCTTGCTATGTGCCTGCTGTCACGCGCCACGACTACTGGTCGTTTTTAGTGCAACCAACGTGGACACAAACATTCTCAGCGAGGACTAGTGGAGAGTTCCCAACGGCTAGGATTGGGATCTCCCACGGCTCCGAGGCAGAAGCGAGGGCCTTCCGGCGTCCCTCGCCGTACCAAGGCCTCAGGATCAGCCGGACTTCGTCGTCGTCCGCGCAAAAAGAGGCTGGGTGTGGTGACGTCCGGCCGAAGTCACCGTCAGTACCGCAACGGCGTCAGTCTGGCGACCATTCCGAAGTACCCGTATGTCCCCGACCCTTTTGTCACAAGCGCCCGGCTTCTGCAGCAGCGCTCGACCAATACTCCGCCCTTCTCTCCACCGCCACTGCAGGACGTATGCATGACCGGATCCATTTTACCACCGCCGCTTGCTGCTGCCTCCCAAATGCGGAGGTCTGGGTCTGACTCGGATTCTGACAGCGTCAGTTTGCCCAGCAGTCTGGGTCATCGCAGTCTCGATCGCCGAAGTCATCGCAGTGGCACAGGGACGGGGACCGCTACACCAGGCTCCGCCTCGGGGGCAGTTGGGGTGACTTTACCGCGGCCGACCAGCCGAGGACCTCCTCACGGCAAGGCAACTCCAACCGGGCCGCCCGGGGGGATCTTAGGATGGGGATCAGCCACCATGTCGCGGGCGATTCCCGTTCCAATCCCTTTACCTCCCCCGCACGCTCTTCCCGATGGGTCTATGATGGGGTCCTTACCTTTGGGCGCAGGGTCACTACCGCGAACATCGGCCTTGGGAACGGTGGGAAGTGGCAAGCACCGGTGGATCAGCCATAACGGGCGACCGGCTGAAGGATTGAGCCGGTTCCGAGGACCGGATTTGGATCAGGAAGCTCACGACGCGGCCATTAATGATAGGTAGGCTTGGGTTTGGTTTGGGGAGGGGGCCACGAGGCACAAGGAATAAAATTATTAAATGATTTCAGTTACATTTTGTAAAGTGTTTTTCCAGTTCTGTTCCAGTTCTGACCCAGTTAAATCTCAGACGAAGCCCATTTGGTGTCCTCCAAAAAGTGTGCAAGCGATGTAGCTTTCGTTCTCTTTCTTATCCCACGAGTCTCGTCGTTGGGTTTCCCTCTTCAGTTTACCCAAGTTCGTTCAAGTTCGTTGGCGTTGCTGCTCAGAGACCCCCGTGTAACTGCATATTGAAAGGCAGCCATGTCCATTGGCGAACGTTTTTGTGTGGGGGAGAGCGGACGGCATCTGTCTCCTATAGGTCATAGAGAAGCGGAACGAGTGCTAAAACGACCCAAAACAAGCGCGGTACTCCCCATACCGAGGAAAATAAGCTGACTGAGCCCATCTCTTTCTACGACTTTCGGCTACGTTATTTTGCTCCTCCGTGCGTGGCTCACTGTTTCACTAGAGACCAGCGTCCTACACGACAATCTGGGTTTAAAGGGCTTTTTTGGTATATTTCTTCCATGTGCTGTTTATTTCAGCTTCACGAAACTGGGTCATGCAGCTTGATCAAAGTTTCGTCTAGCTTAAAGGAGGAGATTCATGATCCCTTAGCGTAGCATTTTTTGTAAATTTTATTTTTTCTACCAGGTCGTCGGCAAAGTTTTCGATTGAAGACTTTTTCTTATTCCCGGGAACTTTGCTGTTCGATCGTTAAGAAGGACGGGCGTTAAGACAAACTTGATAATGTGCTGTAAATCTTGCAGTAGCCCTGACCGCTTAGTTCCCCAGATACCCACTTCTGTCGTGGGACTAAGCATCAATCTTTTAACTTTTCGCCCCTTTGTTCCCCCCCATTTACTTCTTTCTTTTCATCCCAACCCGTCTTTCTTGCTAATAGCACAAACCGAACGACCAATATAACCGGAGAAGAGACTTGTCATGGCATCTTGACCCCACGGGTGAGCTCTATTTGCGTAGGGGACGAGGGCGAAGGCGGGGGCGGGAACAAGTTAGCCGTTCTCCATGAATCTCCATTTCTATTTGCAAGTAGTCACTTTCAAAGACAAAGTAACAGCTATTTACAGACTTCTTTTGTTTCTGGAAGTAGTTCAATCTTGGGACAAAATTAACAAGTAATTCAAGTTGACCGAGTAGCAAAGAGCCATTACGTGAAAGTTCAAGATAATGGGAGACTTCCCATCGCTCCCGTGTAATAGGTCAACCGTGAAGAGAGCAGAACGTTAGCGGTACATGCAAATCCTTGTAAATTAGGTTGGCTCGTGACGTCATATCACATTGAATGGCATCAACCTCTCGTCCTGTCTATATACAACTCCGATACAGTAAGTTATTCCGTCTTCTCGAGGAAAGGAAAGGAACCGTAAAGAAAAGTAAACCTCGCCTCTGACAAAGGAAAGATTAGGATTATAGCCCATGTAAGAACTATGGGTGATTCAGATTCGTCGAATTTCTTGCAAAATTGTGATTGAAACGAAAATCTTGCAATCAGATATCTTCAGTTCGTCGATTTGGAATAATATGGAATGGTTAAAAAGCGTAGCGGTGATTATATGAGTGCTATTTTGACGAATATGATGGAAGCCAATTATCTAATCATATTTTCTATCTTTTGGCATTGCTGCTCGCAATTATGGGACAGCCAAGAGGCGTTGGAGTCTGGGTAACTATCGCATTATTGTTATCTAGCTTGCCTGTGGTGACAAATTTTAATTCATTTTTAGCCGTTTCTTGAGTTAAGCGTTTCTTGAAAAGTTATGGTTTTTTAAAGCATTTCAGAGTAGTTTGCCGAGAGCGCGCCCAGCTTTGAATGAGGGAGTTCAAGCTTGAGCCAAACGATTTTCGAGTCATTCGGACGAGCATTTCCGCCTCTTAAAAGTTTGTTTCTTCTCCTGGCAAGGTCTTTGATAATTGCCTAGCGTTTAAGTGATGCCTTACTTTTGGAGACATAACATCCTAATGGGCTTATTAAACCAAATCAAAGTTTGGCTCACGAAGGATATTTTCTGTAAAAAAAGCAAGAAGAAGCTTCTAATTACTTTTCAGTTTTCCTTTTATCTCTGTCCATTAAAAACTTCATTTTTGACACTTCTTGTCTTAAAAATTGCTGAAAGTAGGATCGATTAGATACTGTACTACCCCTTCCAAAGAAATAAAAGCTGCCGACCGAGATAAGACCAAAACCGGAATAACGCTAAGAATCGTGGTCAGTTGACGGTTCCTGATAACCGTTCACTTTTCATTATTGCTTCGTTGCACCAGTGGCCAAGCAGGCCGAACCCCGGCCTGACAGTAAAGGGTAACGTCGTAGCTTTTACTTTTTACGGTATGGTATTGTACAGTAAAGAGCTCCAAATTACTTGATTGAATTCGGATCCAATGCTGCTCTCCCTCTTTCAAACAGTGCATTACAGTCTTAAGTCTATTTGCCAGTATACTAGGATCATTTCGCAGACAGGGGATGGCTCAGATTAACGTCTTGTATTTTGGTCGAGCTGGAACTAACTGCAGTACATCGACTGAAAGCCAGCGGACAGGCGGAATATTTGAGCGATTCTCTTGCCATAAACCACTGTTCTCAGCTTGCAGTAGTTTTATAGGGCGAACATAACATTGCGGAGGACGTTTACAATGAAGGTTAAACGTATCGACGCGTTAAGAATTTACTAACGGCATGGTTTTCCTATCATTATGAAACGGTTACGTATAATGTACATTTCTTATGGAATTTTGCGTTGGCCTCATAGAGTGCTTTTGTTCCTTTTCGTTGTCAATCGCCCATGATCGCTATGATTACTATGTGTTGCGTGTCTCCCGGAGCGTGTGTTTTTTATCGTAGCCTTTCGCTCTTTTTCTGGATTTCTTCGCCTGTCCTGTTGGATCACATGGGGCGGTTCTCATCCCCAAAGACTTCAGACGCAATTGACTATGATGAATTTGGGCGTGGCTGGAGGGACAGGCTCGGAAGATTTGCTGCTCGGAGGTCCGTCGCCCATGCTACCTCTGATGTCCCTGGGTCCGATGGTACTTCACTCGGTACATTCGTCACAAGACGTCCAAGTGCCCATACCAGTTTGCCCGGCTCTCTGCGAAATCCGGAGTCAGTTGCAGGAATTAACTCGCTCGGTGGAAACGTGTCAAAGCGAAGTTAGTGAAATGAAGCGAGATATGGTAGCCATCCGGCATGACGTCGAAACAGTCCACCAAGTCAAGGAAGAGATCGAAGAACTAAGGGAATGCGTGGATCGCCTGGAAGAGCAAAGTCGGCGAAGGAAACTTCGACTCCTCGAACAGGTTAGCCTGATAACCCTCTCCCGTACCATCCATTTTTTTTACATTCGCCGATCGACTTGATCACGGAAATGGAAGTAAAATACTCGTGTCAAATTTCGGCCGAGAACTGGCTTCAGTTATAAAAATTCGCTTCTTTCCACGACCAATATTTTTGCATAACTTTCTGCATTGGAGCTACGTTGTGTCTAGGGAAGTTAGCGCATTCGCCATTCATAGCCGAGAAAACGTTACAATTGAGAACGTTGCATATTTTTTTGGCGCATCCACTTGGATTCCAAACTTTATGAGCGGCTTTTGACGCTTTTGAGATTTTTTGAAGGGCCAAGAGAGTAACATCGAGTTCTGTCGTGGCGTTGCAAAGGGGTCGCTCATCAGGTCGTCACTCCAACCCCGTCTTTGCTTTAGTCGCTTGCCTCTGTATAGCCGCTGTATGCTTGCAGAGACGACAACTCAGTTTTGGAATTGCAGACTTCCGAATTATTGATTCGGAATACGAAAGTAGCTTCCAAAGAGGAGAGTAATTCTGCCACATTCGGGTACCACACCGTACCATCCTGTCCTGTGCGGTTTCCGAAAGCCCTGGGCAAATGCTGACGCGTATTACACTATAGACGTATGATAAGAAGTTGACTCAAGAAGTCCTTCGTACTTTCTTTTCCAATATTTATTTGTATTTTGTTAAGAAAATAAGACTGAAAGTGGCGCACTTTTGCCTCCTCCGTTCCCTATTGGTGTGGAATCCAGTGGCGTGCTTTCTTTACCAAACACAAATCGCTTTTCTGATCTCGTCTACTGCTATCTCCATGTCAGAATCCTGAGAGTCTTATAATGGAAAGAAAGATATGAAAAATTTGCAATCCCGGTTATGTGGATTGGCTGGGGGATCGGAATTTCCTTATAACCAAATTCTAATGAAGTTTGAGTTGGGCTGCTCGCGTGCGAGAGAAGAAATCGAGTCCCTTTGTTGGCTTCACATGCTTTAAGAAACCCGGAATAGAGCAATTGATGTTATTGAGCCAACTTTTAATAAAGAAAAAAACGAGTTTCAGAAATGTGAGGGGAGGGAGAGTATTATAAAAGAAATAGAGGAGGTTTGTGAGGAATCCGGAGACCGCAGCAACCTTTTCTGGTGCAAATGAACATCTCAGCAGGGCTTATATACTAGATCAATGAACCTTTATGAAAAAATTGCTAAGGACCACGCTGTTCAGACCAACAAGAAGAAAAAGGAAAAAGCAGCCCGAGCACTATAAAATCTGGCTCATGAAGCTATTCCTGAAGGGGTAGGAAAAAGGAACGTGAAAAGTAAAGAGTTACCCCCGCCGTCCTTAAGAAAAAGATTTTTCTTTTTTAATTTGCATTTTCCGTTTGCGTGCCAAACTTCTCCAACCATTTTCTTCACCACAGCACCCCGTCGTTCTTCATACATATAACAGTTGTTTCTCAGTTTCCGTAAGTTTTATTAGACAGAGCTGTTGGACATACAAAAAAAGAAAAGGAATCAACAAACCGCTCAACTTTGCTAATCGCTTTTGTGCGTCCATTTTGGAGGCTTTGTTTACTTATCACTCCATCGTTTGTTTCGTCCACTTCCAAACGTGTAAAAGGGCAATGTCAACCAGAATAACATGTTGAAATTTGGGTAGGTTCTTGTACGCTATATTATTTGGAGAACAATGAAATTTGTTTCAGAGTTTTGGGATTCGCCATTCACGAGTTGTTTGGCATTCAACTTTGGGTCATGAAGTCACACGACGTGTCACGATCGTTGACTAACAACGCTTTACCATGGTTACTGTTTACTTCCGAGTTTAAAAACGGGTAACAAAGCCTCAGACAGTAATACCCGATATTACTGGTATGTCTGAGATGTCAGAAAGCCACGTGGTCCTATTTTCTTGCGTTTCGTTCATTCGTTATTTAATAGCTTATTTACTACTTCACGCGTGAGGCAAAGAAACGAATAACTAAAAACTGTTTTTTTCCCTATTTTTTCCGACAATTTTTGGTGTCACTATTACTGTTTCATCTGTTAGGATATATCTATCGTTCCTAGTGAAAACCCTGCTAGGTATTCGTTATCAAGTCAAGCGTGCAAGTCAGAAGGAAGGGAGGAACTTTGGATTCATCCAGATCTGTTGGAAGAAATTGAAACTTTCATATTGACGCCCTTCTTGTAGCTTTCCAGACTTAAGATTGGATTGGATTCTTCCAAGTACCGCGCGAGATATTGAATTCAGTTGACGAATTGAGACGGGAATTCCTTACATTTTGGTTTCTAGTAGGATAAGAGAAACGGAGCTTAGACTCCCAACAGACTTATGGGGGCATTTGGAGGCATACTTTACTTATAAATGGTCCATTTGCACAGTCCAACAGTTACATCTTTCCGAGCTACTTTTTAAAAAGAAGTTTTCTTCAAACTTGAAGAAGAAAAGTTTGTCTTTTTCAGAAACTTTCTGAAATCGAACTGTCCTTTCTGACAGTGAAAAGCTGGGTATCGGGAGCCAGTATAGTTGTCTAACATTTTTAACCAATATGCTTTATCCATCCTCTAAGACCACTTGTATGGGGTAAAAGGTCTGGGTTGGAGCTATGGTGAGTTTGTTTGGGCCTATAGTGTATATGTTGAAACCACAAATTCACAACTTTTTATATATTTATATGTTTTCTGGAAGAAAAACCCACTTTTATTAACAGTAAACGAGAGAAATTATTCTTGAATGTTTGAGAAGGAGGACCTCAAAACTAAACCCAAAGAAACCTTCGATATCTGGAAATAGCAGTAAAAGCAAAGTTGAAGAGCCGTGTGGGGACTCGAGGTTTCCTAATGGGACACACAACAGAAAGTATTCGTCCAGCGTCCCCGCCTGTCGTCGGCACTTCTTCCTTTCATTTTCTTTCTCGGCGTGTGTGCACTATAGTATACAGTGGAGGAGGCACCGGTTCAGCCGGTACACAAAGCGTTTAGGTTAACCAAGATGTTGGTTCCGTTTGGAGAGAGCAAATGAGCGTGCAAATGCCCCTTCCCACAAAAAAGCGTTTTATGGTTTCCACAGATAAAATAAGCAGAAATATTTAACAGAAATTATAAGTTTGCATGAGACCGGAGCAAGGTACAACACTTTAGGGACCACAATCCTGCACGGAACCGCGAGACAAGAGCTGGATACAATTTTTTTTTTTAAAGAATGACTGTGTCCAAAAGAGGTCAGAAAAGGCAAGAAAGGAAGGAAGAAATTCCGCAATGCGTACAAGTGGAAAAGGTTTCTTTCTCAATGAGCCATAGCTGGAGGCTCGAATTCACCCCGTTTCGTAATAAAACCCGAGCACCCGCGACGACCACGGCGACGTCAACGACGAAATGACTTTAGCCTTTACTTGACTTGGAGTCTCCGGATCTCCAAAGTCTCGCTCTACTTTCCCCCGAATAGAAGAACATGACTCTTGGTCCTCAGGGAGTGAGCCGTAGGTTATCCTACAAGATGAATAACCACTGTTACTCTAGGCCTATGTTACGTCAGCTTACTCATCAAACTTTCGATTCATGGCGTTCTCTATTCCCTGGTATTTTTTTAGAGGTGAAAATGGGGTATTCTCTGAGGGTCCACAATTTATTTCTGCGAGATTCTTTATGGTACTACTATCCCATCCAAGTTACAAGGTACCGACGTTTTGCCATAAGGTCAAGCGCTTTTTAAATTGGAGAGATAGTATGGAGGAATTCCCATGTTTTCATTGTTGTTTCCATAATCTTACCTTAGATGTCACTTAAATCGTTTGCCATCATTTTGCGCCCAAGAGTCTCTCTGTTCTTGTATTGCAGTCCGTTCATTGCACCAATAGTCGGTATTGCCGTGAATTCAAAAGATAGAAAGGAAAATTACCCCGAAAGTCAAAGTTCAGTTAAGATTCACTTTGAGGAAAATCCCCATGTTTTCGTTCAATTGTTTCCAAAATCTTACCTTAGATGTCACATAGAGCGTTTGCCACCATTTTGCGTCCAAGAGTGTCTCAGTTCTTGTACTGCAGTACCAATCATTGCAACAATAATATAGCCCTGAAGTTAAAAGATAGAAAGAAAAATTACCCCGAAAATAGAAGTTCAATTAAGATTAACTTTGAGACAAGAACTATTACTTTTTTCATCATACTTACCAAATGTATTAAATCTAGTCCTTCGGAAGGGCAGATAAGTACAGATTGCAGTAAGAGCCTTGTCCGGGAATCGCTGCGCGCTTTGGCAATAATCAAAAGGAGGAAAAATCGGTGGATGAACATCACAGAGTCGTAAGAAGCAGTCGTCAAGGGTCAAGTATCAGCTAACGACTGCAGAAAGGTCAAGTCAAACGCTGCAGGTGACTCGAAGCTCTTTCACAAGGGTTCCTTGAGCCTTGATTTTATTTTCGTATTTTTCTGTTTTTGTATTCTATTTTATATCTGCTCTATTTACAAAAGCCACGAGCGGTCTTTTTTTTTGGTGGCAGCAAAACTCACGAAGGGGAAGCCGCTAGAAAAATAAATTGCTATATATTCTTTTCGGCGTTCTGGGGGTGTAATCGATAAGGAGTATAGCTGAGAAACACCAATGAAATTTTTCTGCCAGGGCCCTTGGCACCCAAAACGTGTCAGAGCAAGTGGGAGTAGTGAACTAAACCTAGTAGGACAAAAAGAACAGGCTCGTTCTGTTAACGTTAGCAGTTTTTGCTTCCACCCGGTTTGGGCTCGCCGATCCACTGGAACAAAAGTTTTCGGAGCATTTTAGGGCTTCGGGGGTGTTGGGAGAATTTGCAAGGGTAATGTCGTATAAGAAACGCATTTGTTGGAAGTTCCAGAATCAAAAAGCGTCGACAACGGTTGAGCATGTCAGATTGGATCGCATTCGGGAAAGCTTTTTGTCAAAGAATCGAGGGGAAAAGGACTTGCTGTGTGTATGACCCTTTGGAAGGAAAAAATAAAATAAAAATCATCTTGTCTTCCCTTCACAGGATTTGGGGTTTTATTCCAGACTATTTTTTCTTTGTCTTGCACAAATATTCTTCGAATGGGCTGTAAAAGAGAAAAGCAAAAGAACAGCGAGATTGTAAAGGGATTGCGGATTCAGGTCCTTTCCCTTAGCTCAACGATGTTCTTCTCATGTTGTTTTTTCCCCCTTCACTGATAGACTGGAATTTGGTTTAACATTCACGGATTCTGTTTTGTGTTTTGCCTTGCAGGGGTTGACGTGTTTTCTATCCTACGCCATCTTCGCGGCCGTCCTGGGCATGCTCCAATTTGGGTATAATACGGGCGTTATTAATGCACCACAGAGCGTAAGCCTATTTTTATGTTTACCTTTCTTACATAAAAGTTGCTTAAAAAATAGTATTTTTTTTTACTCGGAAATCTTTAATGCAGTCTTTACCTCACAGGTTATCGAGCAGTTCATCCAGGATGCCTACTTAAGCCGATACGGGATCTATATGGAGGAGAAAACCGCCAAAATTGTGTTCTCCATTGCCGTAGCCATGTTTGCTGTCGGAGGAATGATCGGTGGTTTCATTGGAGGCTTTGTAGCCAATCGATACGGCAGGTATGAGTTGTTATTGATAGTCTTACGGGTCTTACTGGCCGTATATCTTCAGGATATATTGTAATAGTAAAATTCCGTGTTACGACAGCACGATTATCGAATTATGCCACGAAGAAAGTCGCTAAAAAATGACACGTCTTTCTTAAGAAAATTGGATTCAGTCATTGCAATTTTATTTTTTTGCAGCTTTCTATCTTGCAGGTTAAAAAAAGCCCATTAAATTCTAGATTTCTAGATCCAATTTTCCGAGTGAACAAACTTTTGGGGCGAAATACTTTAAAGCTTCTACCACTTCTACGGGGTACTTAAGTTAGATTTCTTAATGTTCCTCGTTGACCAGGCAATCTCCCAGATCCTCTTCTCGGCCCGTGTTCTAAATAACTTTAAAGCAAGCCGCTTTTTTTGAAGAATTTCTTTCCTTTTTTATTATTATTCGAAGCGTGACATGGGTTATGAAAGTTGCTGTACTGGTCGTTTCATTGCCTACCCCATAGGAAACGCGGTTTGCTGCTCAATAACATCGCTGGAGTACTGGGCGCGTGTTTCATGGGCTTCTCCAAGTACCCCAATTCTTACGAGATGCTCATCCTAGGCAGGCTATTTATTGGATTTAACTGCGGTAAGCATACATATAAGTCACTCCGTACATATTGGCCGTATGTATCATGGAAAGGGGAATAGGATACATATGTACCCTTTTTGTATATTGAATTCATGGTAATTTACTTTTAAAATTTACCTTTTTTCCCTCCTTCTAGGGTTGAATACGTCACTGGTACCCATGTATATTTCGGAAATTGCGCCCTTGACACTACGAGGCGGCCTAGGAACCGTGAATCAGCTGGGTGTAACGGTGGGAATGCTCATATCTCAGGTGCTAGGCATTGAACAAGTGCTAGGCACCAAAGATGGATGGCCCTTATTGTTAGGTATGTTTCTGTTTCTGTTCATTTTCCAAGCAATTTAGTTACTTTTGGTGTGCTGGAGGGCAGGGGAGGAATAATTTTTCTTATGAGGAGTTTGCATGTTTGGGGGCATATGATGGATGGGTTTATTCTCAAGTTGAGTTTGCGGGGCGAGTGCCTTTTATTAGTTGATATAATTTGTTTCACTCTTTCTCGTCTATTTTTTTCCTTTTTACTCCCCTTCGGGACTGCAGGTTTGGCCGTCGTTCCGTCGTTGTTGCAGTTAATACTCTTCTCGGTTTGTCCAGAGTCGCCACGCTATCTCTTAATCACCCAAAACCGCGAGGAGGAGGCACGGAAAGGTAAAATGAAAAAATCTATCTAGATATAGATATACACAGACAAAAAGTTCCTATCTTTACGTTTAGCTGAGTTAGTTTTACTTCTTTGTTTTGAGAGAAGGGCTGTATTTCTTTCTTTGGTGAGGTGCGTCGTTTATGTCAGTGTTGGAGTTAAACTAATCGTTTTGTTCCGAATAGCGTTAAGACGATTGCGGGCTTGTTCCCAAATTGAAGAAGACGTGGAAGAAATGCGAGCTGAAGAACGAGCACAAGAAGCAGAAGCACGCATTTCGATGAAAGAACTTATTTTATCCCGAAATCTGCGTAAGCCTTTGGTGATTGGCGTCGTGATGCAACTTTCTCAACAATTGTCAGGCATCAATGCTGTAAGTTTACTTCTTCCAAAAGAATGAGACAGTTTTTTCAGTCTTTGTTGAGACACTTTTTTGTACTCCCTAATATTACCATTTTCTGTTTATTCAACAAAACTTCTAAAGTACTTCTGTACACGTTTTCTGTATTGCATTTGTGCCGCCTATCAACATTAATTGGATTCGTTTTTATGTAGGTGTTTTATTATTCAACAACTTTGTTCAAAAGTGCTGGCTTAAAGGAGGATGCCGCCAAGTATGCCACCATTGGCATTGGTGCTATTATGGTTGTTATGACGCTGATATCCATTCCTCTAATGGACAAAGCTGGCAGACGTACACTCCATTTATGGGGTCTGGGCGGCATGTTCATCTTCTCAATATTCATCACAATATCCCTTCTCGTCAAAGTAAGTACAGGCGACGTTTGCGTGCGTTTGTGGGTTTTTAGAGTAAAAAGTAACGACGTAAACGAGGCTCGTTTGCTTTGTGAACTTAATAAGCAAAAGTAATGGCCTCGCTCTTTTTACCTCTCTTTTTCTTTATGGCTCTCTCTCCCTTCTTTGCCTGTGTCGAGTGCTTTTCCTCGACAACGCACACGAAATAGAATTTGCTTGCTAGTAAAAGAGGTCGGTTTACATGTGCGTCGTGGGCAAAAGTTTTCTAAAGATTCCAAGCTATGATATTAATATGAGTAAAGCTCTGGAATGTCATTCTCTTAAAGGTTTCTGGGTTTACTCCTCATCCTAACAAAAATTTCAGGTTTAAAGATTTTCCTAGGTTTACACAGTATAGTAAGAAGGGTATCTTCCAATTGAAACGTTTTGGACCAACATTTTTAGTCCAAGAGTAGATTCGGGTAAAAGGCCAGATTATCAAAGGGTAAATTAGGAAACCTCCCAGTGCAGTTCAAAAAAGCTATCGGCGGTTTACAAACCGCAATGCAGGTCGGATCTTATGGCAGTCAAATTACGGTAACAACGGTACCCGAGAGAAAGGCCGCCAATCCCTCGTTCTGTGGATGTTTTGTTCGCTGAGCGGACCCTTCTTCTACTAGGTTAGGATTGTCTACTTAGGGTACGATGGGCAAGTCCGTGAATCTATCCTTCTTATGTTCGTAAGTACCCACAGAACTTCTCGAGACCGAGTGCCTTTATATAGAAGATACTTTACATGGAAGATGCCCTTACTATCCTACTGTGTAAACCGATATACCGTTGTAAATATGATAAAAGGCAAAAAAGTGCTCTCGCCAACTGAGGTTAACTGATATGTGCATTGGAGCTTGTCAAGCTGCAGTTTAGAAACGGTTTCTTTTTTAGTATCAGTACTAAAACTTGGTAATCGAATGTCTCCTTATTTCGTCCAATTTATTCTTTGTATGTTTCTGGTACTAGGACCTCATTGATTGGGTGAGTTACGTAGCCGTGGTGGCAACGTTGTGCTTTGTCGTCTTCTTCGCAGTTGGACCAGGCTCAATTCCTTGGATGATAACAGCAGAATTGTTCTCTCAAGGCCCTAGACCAGCTGCCATGTCCATTGCAGTCTTGGTTAACTGGACGGCTAACTTTGCCGTCGGATTCGGCTTCCCAAGCATGCAGGTATAGTACTAAAGACCAGCTATACACTCTTATTGCTGTCTTTATCATGAGCGGAATCCTCCGCTTCTCCGCGGAGCGTCAGCAAGTGTTCACAGTCTTAAAAGCACGTAATTTTTACCATGTAGGTGGGGCTGGAGAACTATACTTTCCTGCCGTTCAGCGTCCTTTTGGCCGTGTTTTGGGTCTTCACGTACAAAAAAGTGCCCGAGACGCGCAACAAAACCTTCGAAGAAATCTCCGCACTCTTCAGGAAGTCAGACAGGTACGATTTTATTTCCTATTCTAGTTTATGGTAGACGCTTTTGTGTTACTTGGTAACAAAAAACGGTAAAAATAGTCTCTGTGAAGCAGAGACGAGAAAATCATTTTCCTTTCAATTTTGATTTTTGGTTACTGTTCGGCCAAAAAAGAGAGAATGAGCGAATGTCGAGATGAAACTTATCAAGTAGAAAGGCTTATTGTTGGTATTCGGTTACAAAAGTGAAATGAAGTCCCCGTGTGGGACTTCAGTCGCTTTTTCTTCTTTTGCCTGCGAAACGTTTGGTATTTATGTGCTTGGCATGGGTTTTTGTTGTGTGCAGACGCTATTCCAGCTGCCAGCCTGATCCTGACAAAGCCTTGTATGATAATCAATCCAACCAAGCCCGTGAAGAAAAAGTTTCCTCCCTCTGAACATGCAGCCTATCAGATATTCCAATCCTTGCGAAATTTTCCCTTGGGGATATTCCAAAATGCCTGATGTGTATTTCCATCCGCCGAGTTTTGCGTAGATATTGTAATATTCTGAGTATATACGGGACCAATTGTTTCGTACGTTTGTCCCTCCTTTGAGTACGCCATAATTTTTATGCAATGTCTTTATTGTCGGAGATTTTGTATTTGGTTTGGAATCATTGTTTACTATGTATTTTCCCGTATATTGCATCATGAAAGCCCTGCTTTTCGTTTTTACTCGGCTGACAGTCTTTTGGCCTTTTTTTATTCGGCACGGTCTTTAAACCCTGATAAGATATATCATTTTGGGTTATTTTCAGTTGCGGATACTGAATTCGGATTGGAGCTAGTAGTCTCATTGGCGGCGTTTCCATTGCGTTATTGTTTTTCAAAAATAATAAGTAAATGCAAAGCAGAGTTCATTTGTTCCATTTGGGTAATATCCCCGTTAACTTGGAAGTATAGCTTTGTACCCCATAATTATTTTTTTCGTTTTGTTATTATGTACTTTCTTGGCGGGGCATACAAGTTAAGCTGAATGATTCTAATCGAAAAAGTAATTCTAATTGAAAAGTTGTTTGAACTTTGCTGGAGGGTTTCCTTCCATTTTATTCTGATGTGTTGGATTTTGTGTATTGTGTGGGCTTTCTATGCGGGGCTATCTTTATATTGGGTTGCAGGAGTTCCACAAACTGTATCAGCTCTCTGGGTTCGAGTGTAGGCGTGGCCATGCCCATACCCGCCCATGAGAATACGGCCTTACTGTCGGAAGATAAGAGCCTAGGTTTCACTACGCGAGACCTAAGAAAACTCATCCAGTAAAAAGAGCCAAACAAAACAGGCGGTAATGCAAGAATCCATTCCTTTTTTTCCACCAAATAAAATAAACCAGACTTTCATCATTTGTAAAAAAATAAATAAAAAAAATAACAACAATTAAGTGCACTCTGATCTTGCTTTCCCAGACTTCGCTGCATGTTTTTGACTCTTGGGTTTGGCTTTTCGGGTTTAAATCTTTTTTTCTTAACTATTCTGTCAATCACATGCTCCTATAGTGGTTCTATATAACTTATCCATACATTTCTTTGTGGGTTGGAACTTGAGGTACTTATCGAACTGTTGCTTTCTTTTCACATACATAGTTGCCTAGCCCTTACTTGCTGCTGTGACTGGTGACCATGGATTTCAACGGGTTTCATTAACACAAAAAAAAACGCACTCCACTCCTCTTTGATGTGTGCAAAGGATTGAATGCAGAAGTGAAAATGTCCCAAAGTACGGCTTCCATAGAGGTGCTGAGCGTGGTTTCTTAGACGGAGATTCGTTTTTATGTTGTAATATTTCAAGAGAGATTATTGGTATCGAATTCAAGGCAAGTTCTCAATGGTGGGGAGTAGTGACGACTGTCTGTTCGTTTCTTGAGTTGCCTTTAACAACCCATTCCTTCATTTACATGGCCATCATGGTTTTTCTCGAAAAGGTGGAATGTCGATGGGAAATGTGACTCCTTTTCGCTCAAATTCTATTTACAAAATGTTACACAATTTGCTTTTCACTGTTGATAGAGGACAGCAGCGTGCAGATTTTTTTTTATGTATCATTGCCTAACTAAAATGTATGGTGCTGAGATGGTGGTTAAAAGAACTCTATGGACTCGTTGTGAACTGATTCTTGGATGGGACTTGCTTCTGGAGAGACTGAAAGCGTCGTCTATCAAAATACCATCGAGATCGGGACGTGGCAATAAGTTTTCCAAAAAGGAGCAAGACAGCAAGAACAAACCTTCTGTTAATTTTGTGAGCACTTCCTAAGCCCGTTCTTGAACCCGGCACAGTTTTAACTCGTTTTTAAAGCCATTCCGTATTCTTCCTGTTCATTTTGGTTTCGAATTCTGTGTTCTAAAATCCCAATTATGGTTCGGTCTCTTAATCCGCATCTGGTCGCAGTAACGTCGCAAAAACTTTATGCTGTACAAGTTGGCCGCATTCTCCCCGAGGATTGAATAGAAGACTACAAATAATTAAACGAGTTTTTAATCTTAAGCTTCCAACTGTATTCTGTGACGTGGTCAATATGGTGTGGTCTCTTGGGATTTGGCAACGTGACACAATGACGGTTCGACAAAAGGACGACGGACCCCGACACCCAAACGACAGCTACATAATCCTGTCAAGGACCATCAGTGCCATTGTGAGTTGAATGCACCTTTGCTAATTGTTTAACCTCCAATCGATAAAAAGGTTTAAGCCGTATTAAAAAATTATGTCGTAATGCTAATACCTAGGCTATTCGGGACGCTATTGTCATTAAATGTTAATCGGGCTCAACTAGGCCCAGAACGGGGAATTGTTGAGTCCAGACGACAAACAGAAGGCTCATTTTAATGAAGCTTAAACCTTTCCGATTCTTATTATTTACGCTTAACATTTTCCCGACAGACAGATTTTCCAACGGCAAAGGATGGACGTTTGGCCAGTGGAAATGTTTTTAAAAGAAAAAATATTTAAAAATTATTGTTTTAGGGAAAAAAAATATTGAAATCATGTAGCTAGGGTGCTTCCCTTCTATTTGGATCGCTCATTTGTTATGTTTTAATTTGAAAGAAAATTATTGAAGCGAAAAGAGATTCTTTCTTTCATTTCCGTGTTGTTTATTTTCCAAACATACTGTACCAGGGTAAAACTTTTTTCAAAGCAACGAAATATTTGTATTTGTCAACTTGCGCATTAAGGTGTCAACACGGGACTTTAATTTGAATTAGCTCATGTTCGTTAACGTTAAGAGTGTTGTAACAACCTTGGAAAGCTCAATCAACTATTAATGCTCATTAACCTGAACGGAGTTGTTCCCAGACGACTCACTTAATTGCGATTAGCTCAGGTAGAAGGAGTTAAATGACATTAACTAGGCTAGATGTCCCGTCTAGCCTAGGTGTAAGACAGGGACGACGGATGGATGACAGACTTCGAATCCCTATGGGCTGCATGTTTAAACGAAGGCGACATATAAACTATGCAAAAGTCAATCCATGCAGTATAACTGCAGCTGGACGATATCATACACTTGCGTCTTTGTTGCAGCCCGGCTCTGTCGACGATTTGGACTACCTGGTTGAGGTTGACAAATTTATTACTACATCGAAAGCCGACGTTAAAATCCTCCGCGATATTTTTTTACATGTGCGCAGATGTTCTAACAACGGTTGTACTTTTCTTCGTCGAGCTCTGTCGTCCTTCTGAGTCGGGGCCCGTCGTATGTGAATTGTAATACTTTTTTAATTTTTGGCAGTTAAAGAATGAGCGGAAACTTCCACTCCAATGCCGTTGGGTTATAGATCCTGTTTTTCTTCTGAATAATGAACCGAACTTCTCACAAAACCTGTTGGAAAAATAAATTTAAAAAATCGAAAAAATATTTCGAGAAGGATGTATTTTTACATTTAACTTTTTTTCGCAAGTCGCAGTTCGACATTGGTTGCTTGGAACGAGACGCAAAAGGTGGCGGCACACATCACTTCACAAGCATTGCTTTCGTTTGTTTTTCCGCAGTGTGCTCAAATTGAACAACGATGTTATCGTTTTCATAACAGCTTATGAAGTTAGTATTTCTTTCAACTGTGGTTTTGAATAAGTTGAAAGAATACCAAAAAACGAAGGGAAGAAATGGCTGTTAGTTTTCGCTATACGTTTAGGAAGTATCCCGCAACGTCTACCGCATGGAATTGCACAAGTCCTGCTAATCATATTTTATCCAGTTCTCATGGTGAAAAGAGGCATTCAGCCAAAACAAACTTACAAGTTATTCCGCGAGTATGTTTTGCGCCGACAAGCAACTTACATGTTGCCCAAGCTTTGAGCAGCCCTGCCAAAGCTGCTCTACTACCTAGGCTACCGGTAAAGAAAAAAAAGAAATCTCGCTTTTCTCCTGAATGCAACTTAATTCATTTTGTTACAGGAGACCAGGCGTCACAGTTTCGATGATCGTGTGGCTTTTAAGAGCAAACTAAATTTTGAAACGCGTCGTTTAAATGTGAAGATAGAAGCCGAGCGACAGTATGCTTACGAGGCCATTTTGCAGCATCTCAAAGCCCAAACTATCATCCAACAGCTCAGCTCTATCTCAGAAGCTAGGAACGATGTCACTCGTAATGCATCAGTCAAGGTTGCTCATCAACCCGGAACTTCCTTAGACAAATATCAAACTCAGGATTTGCCACCTCATTCTTTGCAATTTCTGCATAAAGCTTTAACGCAAACCCCAATGTTTGACGAAGCCATACGAGTTGTACAAGCAACTTGCCCTACATTGACAGAGGAACACTTTGTAACCTACTGTCATGGCCAACTTTCACCTTTTGAACGAGCAGTTCTTTTGACCAGTCAAGAAACCTCTCCGATTAATGGCACTGATCCAGAAAAGCGACTTCCTGATGAAGCTCAACTTCAGAAGGTGGCTAACGTACTGGCAGACACTGTAAGGATCTAATTACTGCTAGTCTATGACTTAAAAAATAGTAAGAAAAAGAAGATAAAAATTGAAAAAATCCTGTTTTTAGCTTCCTAAGCTCTTTGTGCAACCCCTGGATTACACTGTCTACTCCACGGATGTTACGTTCATCGATAACATTAGGGGTAAAAAGACGATGTATGTAATTTATTGTCTTTTTTAGCGAATCTTTGTTATAACTATTGCTCTTTTAGTGGCCTCTTCAATTACGTCAAGCAAGTTGCATTGCTGCGCACATTCGGCCATTTACGCTTTGCGTACGTTCGTTTTGAAATTCTTAAGATGACCATCCATCCTGAGGATGGTACTATCAAGTTGCGCTGGAGTATTCGGGGTATTTCGGGACTAAAGGTAACAACTAGTTTTTCTTACCATCTAGAACTATTAACGCCCGTTATATTAGGTAATGTTTAACTTTTGGAGGTATAAGCTCTGGGAATGGAAAAAGCTGAAGGACAAGCAAGAAATGTAAGTTGCACTAAATTACGGAAGCAAGTTACTAAATTACCATCTATTTTATTGGTAGATGGTACGACGGATTATCGACCTTTCATGTAGGCTCTGATGGTGTAATTCATCTTCACGTGGCAGACAAGGTAATCTATGCGATTT
The DNA here is from genome assembly GCA_023053545.1 of Lepidurus packardi. NCBI lineage: Eukaryota > Metazoa > Arthropoda > Branchiopoda > Notostraca > Triopsidae > Lepidurus > Lepidurus packardi. The sequence goes on from JAKZAN010000002.1 coordinate 10,665,088, forward strand.
GTGTAACCGATGTAATTTTGATGTAAAATCAAATATTTTTTTCCCCGGAAGATGATGCCGGATGAGGAGAAACTCGCTGACCAGAAAGTGACTCCTTTAGCCGCCAAGCTAGCATTGCTCTTAGGCCTCGTTCCCAAACCAAGTTTGAACGATTTTCAAGCCTTGATGGCCACAAAAGTAGACAGTAGTTCTTTGGTGGATTCTATTTCTGTAATTCAGTTTGAAGGGGAGAAGCTCTAGTTCTAACTCTTTCTTGATACCGTTTATCTGTACTACTTTACACGACACAATGTTAAGTATGTAAGAACGGCAGTGGTTCGCGCTTTACTGTACATTCAAACCCATATCGAGATCCCGGTTCTCGAAATAGAATCTATTAGACAACGTAATACTTTGGCAAGGTCTTTTATTTTACTATTTTTTAGCGAATTTTTAGCTTAATATTACTCAATTATCGAATAATCCTGGGAAAGGTAAAGTTACAGAAGGCTGTAGCCAGTTGTCGGGAGAGTATTTGGTTTGGAACCGCTCAATGACGTGGTAGGTGTAAATGTGGCGAGATTTTGGCGATACATTGCGTTCACTCTTATGGACCACTTCTCCGTGAATCAGAACGCAGGTACCTAAAAAATGGTCGATTTGGATTGGGTAAACATTCGAAGTGTGTAAACATTCGACTTTTACCTTTTGGCACGGGGCCTGGAATAAAGTCAGCGTCAGGATACTCGGGAGAAGGTGCGTCGTAAAGAGTTAAATTATCAGAGTTGGGATCTGAGTTAAGTTTGAAACGTCGAGATATTCCGGACTGATGAGAGCCTGGTATGAACCACAGGCAGCCATTTTCCAGAGTAACGTCTTCTAATGCAAACCACACGCCCACAATCTTCAGTGGATCCGTATGCAGGAAAGACGAGTCTTGATGTGGAGTCACTGCATAAAAATTGCGTTCGAATTAAATTGTTAGAAGCTTCAGTTTCGGCTAAACTTGACAGGTTTTTACGTACCTTCCCCACCAATGCCAGGCTGCTTAAAAATGTACATGCTCTGTGCCACAGCTGGATCTTTGAAACCAATATCACGAACAACATCTTTAACCTTTTGACTGAACGTAACTTGCTTAAAAGTTGGTTCAAGCCAATGTAAAGCATGGCCAATCTTGTTTAGCGAACGTTCTTTGGGAACAGTCAAGTTGCCTTCTTGGTCGAGTGCACCAGCTTCGAAAAAATAGCGAATTTTGTCAGAGCTTTCTAGGAAGTAGCGATCGTTGGCCTAAACGCAGGGGAATTTAACCATTATTTTCAGACACGGATAATTAAATTACTGTATTACGTGTTTTGCGTCAGTGGTAGTGAAAACGCATTGATGTTGTCGAGGATCCATGTTATTTATGAGCTCTTGGCAAGCATTTCTTAAACCTTGCACTTCTTCCCCGCTTAGGAAGTTTTCGATGATCAAATAACCATCGCTATGAAACTACGTATTTTAAATTTTCTTCTATAAATTTGTTAATCCGAAGCCAATTATTAAAGTTACCTTTTTGATCTGACCCTGATTTAAGTAAGCCATGTTGGGGGTTGACTGCACGTAGGCAAGACTGGGAAAAAATGCGAGCGTATAGTATGTAGTAAAGCAGAATCGACGATAAACGGAACTAGGCTAGGGAAGCTGCTGTGACTGCAAGGTCGTTATCGTGTTTGTTTTGTCTGCATAGCAACTGGTTTTCCTTCAACTCCTTTAGGCTAAAGTCCAATACACTGCACCATGTAGGGCTTTTAATAAATCCTGACCTTGACTGTTACCCCGCAGAAATTGCAAAAACGCTTCCATCTTTCAGGAAAATGGCTTAGTTTTCCGCGGCAGTTTTACAGAATAGCGAAATTGCAAGCAAGCAATTGCACAGTATGATTAGGATCGCAGTATTGGAATACTCGTTCTCCGTTTTGGAGGTGTTCGTATGGTTTTAGCTCGCTTAGGACTTGAAATCCGTGTGGAAGGAACATCGATAGTGTTACGGGCGTTGTTGTAATGGATACGGCTAGGACTCGTCGCGATTTAGTTTGCTCTAGGCCAAGCTCGACTGTGAGGGTTTTGCCAATACCACAATTGATGTAGTTATGGTGCACGATTGTGGCGCAAAGTTCCGTGTAAGAGTCGACTCGAAAAGCCGAGTAGATATCCATGTTGCGTTCAAGAGCCAGCGTGAAACGTCCTGCATACGTTTCTTCGAGCTTAGTTTGAATTTTCCATGATTCGTGTTTGAATCGTTGACCGTTGACCATGACTCCTACCAACTTGTCAGTTGTTTCGTCAATAGCCGCCCAAGACAAGCCGTGTTGCATGCATTGTTCCAGGTCGTTCACTTGGATCTCTACTTGTTCAGCGTCTTGCTTTTCGCCAAGACCACGAGATAAAGTTTCGTTGACGAAAAAGTCGTTGCGGAAGAGTTCTGCAGCTTCCGCAAAGCGTGTGTGTTCGAGAAGCTCGTAACGGATACCAGCTCGTACGAATTTAATGAAGCTGAGCCACCTCATTGCTAACTAACTTTGTCACGCTTAGAAAACCGACTGACCATCGAGTAACGTCCTTTCGTTGGTTATACTGCGCTTATGGTTTGGCAACGCCCACTGGAGACGGGGCTATAACTTCAAGAGTTAAACCGATCATTCTATCACGAGCTTTTATTCTCATGGTCTGTGCTAAGCCAAAGAGCACTTTTGACAGAGCCGAGGATGTATTTCGAAGGTCTCTTCGATCTTCTTCCAACTGCGGCTGTTGTACTTCATAGCAAGATTGACACAGTGGAGGGGTCCCGCGATGTTCAACATAGCAGCTTTTGGGTTCGACTTTGTGTATTATTGTGCAAACTTTGGGAATTGAGTATAACTGTAACCCTTGTTTTCTGAATTTTATATTTTTCTTGTCAAATTTATCCCTCCCAAACACTTATCTGTTGTTCAGTTTCCAAAATATGTTTGATTTTTTTTCTGTGATTTTTTCTTAGCCCCAAAAATTCGTCTAGAATTATGCAAATGAGATATTTTGCTTCCACCATGAATTCCTTATTTGCTTGTTTGTTGTACCCAAAAACGTTCCCCATAAAATCTAGTTACCCAAAATGTCTTTTTTTTGTGGTACGATTTGTATTATTTGAACTACAAGCGAAAATTTCGGGTAATTTTTACGAGATTTAAAAAAAAACGCTAAAAGGGGTGTGGCCTCTGCGAAAAGGACGAATCCTATTGGTAGATTGGACCCAAACAGGGGCGTGGTCTCTTTTCGACCTGGAAAAGCGTTTTCTGGGCTTTTTTCCATAAGGATCCCTGCACGATCAAGGGGGTCCCCTTAAAAAATTTTGAAAAATTGAGAGCCTCGCCCCTTTGCCTGTTCCCAACTCCCCGATATTCGAGCTCATGATTCGGAAGCTTCACTATTTCGAATATGGGAGTAGGAACCTTGCCGGGAAGGTATGAGGGACAGAGAAAGGAAGGCATTAAATGTTTAGTTTTTTTGACGAAATAAAGTGCTTAGGACAGGTCTCGAACCGAGGACCTTGCGTTCGCCAACAGTGCGTCGTATCCGTTCGGTCACAGTAATATAGTAAAGTGAACGTTGAAGTCATATAAATACAAACTTAGCTGTGTACAGTGCGGGTGATCCATTTTTTTATGCGAGTGATCCATTATTTGCTCAATTAAAAAAAATATGACGGTTTAACCATTACCATACCTTGTATTCTCTAAAGGTCCGTATTATTACGTTGTATTTCTGTGTATGTATTTTAAAATGTATTAGAAAATCTCATTTTTTTTTACGAGTCAAAATCGTTAAAAAAAAATACTACAAGGCCAAGTGTTTATGTTACATCATTCTTATTAGAAGCTCACAGATACAATACACATTTGAAAATTATATGTACTGACTAATTATATTGACTGGTATTATTCAAGCGTGGGGAAAGAATATCACCTAATAACACCGAGGATGGCGTGACTTATGCCAATGTTCTACGTGATGGGATTTTGAACACCGTTGATGCAGGTACTGCCGATACTTCATCTCCAGCAATTTTTGTATTGAGCTTTTCTGGACTTCGAACATTTTTGAGACATTTAATTAAGGTGCAGCAAAGATTCAAGAATACAAGAGCCGCTCCTTGTCCAGAGAAAACAGTTTCCTGGGGTATCAGAAAACGAATATTTTAAAAGTTGTTAATTATTCTCGTAATGAGGTCACTTCTCTTACTTAGTAACTCTAAAGTGCATGGAGGAAACTACCTCGAATATGCTTCGCAGCACATTCAGTCATTATTGAACGAGTAAGGCAAAATTTTGTTTCAGAGAACATTTGCCTATAATTTATATTTTTTCCTGCAGGAAAAATGTGAAAAAAGTTTTGTTTGTACCTTACGCTCTGAATGACCATGACAGCTACACTAGCACTGTAAATGAAGCCTTTGTTAAATGGGGTATAGTACTAGTCTTCCGTAATTCAAATCGTACATGAACTTAGCTGCTCCAGGGTTTTTGGTGGAAGGAATCCATACGTATCCTGATCCAGTACGAGCCGTAAAAGAAGCCCAAGCAATCTTTATCGGAGGAGGGAACACTTTTCGTCTATTAAATAACCTCTACAACCACAAGTTGATAGATCCCATTAGGAAGCGCGTTCTTGAAGTAAACCAAAGTAAATAATAGCCACATGCTTTTCCACAGCCTTCACTAGGACGGAATTCCATACATCGGTTCAAGCGCTGGAACCAATGTAGCCACTTGCAGTATCAACACAACAAATGACATGCCCATTGTGTATCCGCCATCATTTGAAGCCTTAAAGCTGGTTCCCTTCAACATCAACCCCCATTATATTGACCCGAAACCTGATAGTACTCATATGGGAGTAAGCTAGTTACCTTCACACAATTCTTGACTAACCTATACCCACCCCAAAGGAAACTCGAGAGCAACGCATCAATGAGTATCATGAAATGCCTGGAACTCCAACAGTTGTCGGACTTCGTGAAGGTAGCTTACTCAAAGTTATTGGTAACAAAGCAAACCTGTGCGGGACCAAGCCAGCACGCATTTTCCAACAGTAATTACTATTAAAACTTAGAAAGCTTGTAACAAACTTTAAATTACTTGCATAGGGGAAAGGAGCCCGTGGAATACCCGTTAGATTCAGACTTGAGTTTCCTTCTTGGCTGAAATGGTTCCCAAGTGAAAACATTGCAGCTATCGTAACATAGTTGGGATTCGTTAGGTGTTAACTACACTATTTTAATACATCTGTCTAAGTTGGTAACCGAAAGTTTATTAACGGCGGGCTATCCAAGAGAAGTAGAACTCTACAGAATCTTTACGTGCTGCGGTCCAAAATAAGCATGGGAAACCGATGTGCGAATAGTGCCGTATTTCACTACACAATTCTTCCTACCATTATATGCAGAGAAGAAAGTAAACCGTCACTAGAAGGCTTTGATACCTGAACTCCCAGGAAAAATAAGCTCGAAACGGATGTAAAATATAAAGCCCCTCCTGAAAAATGTTTCGTTTTGCTTATGTTATTGTTTCGCGACAAAAGTTTTCCTCTAGTTGAAGTCAATTAATCCATAGTTTTGACGAACTCAATGGCCGAGCAAAACTGCGTCCACCAGTACTGCTCTTCTCCATGAAGTCGCTTGCCATAAAAACTATCCACGTACTGTACCGTGGATAGCAAACTTGACGGGTTTGCCTAGGAAAGTCATACATTTAGTCTCAATATTACAGCAGTAAAGGATGAATCTCACCTTAATAAGCACAAATACGAAAACTGGGATAAAGTCGTCAGCAGCGGGTACACCTCTTTCCGACGCCAACGACAGCAGGTACATTACAGTGGAAGCACAGCGCACGATACACGACACTTTCTCTCGTGGCGTTTTGTAGGCAGAAATACTATACAATTCAGCTTGAGCTGAAGGCCACGGGCATTCGTAACGATACGACTAAAAATTATAATTTTTAAGCTTCTTTCAATGAAAGGAATGTCAGATTATGACTAACTTTGGGAATACGCAGATCTTTATGACTTGGCGTAACAATTTGAGACAATCGGTTTAGGTGCTCGTATAGAACTCTGCAAAAAAACATGATTAAAACTCGCCTTAAACGTGGACAGACAATACTCACTGGTCACGTGATATATCGCCATCACCATTCGGGTACAAAGCCTGGGTGTAGATCTTGCTCATGATCTCCTGCTCGATAGCTAATTTGGCCATTTTTATCTGCACTGGACTAGCGCCTAGCAAAAACGAAACAGTTCACGATTTGCATTACGCAATCTCAACACACGAGTTGAATTCTGGATTTCAGAGTAGGAGCTATACTCACTTTGCCAAATATAATCACTTTCCACGGCCAAAGTCAGTTTGTGCAAAAACGACTCCACCAAATCCGCCTTTTCATCTGCCATGGATAAGCTAATAAAACGGGTGACGAACTCGCTCAGTAGTTTTTCTCTGGGCTTCAAAAAATCGCGAACACAAAGCGACACAAGAAAACGATGACAAATCGATCGGTCCTGCTCTACACGTTGCGTTAATCTGTGCAATTATAACATATATTGATAAACGGTTTATGATTCACACAATTACTACCAAATTACCTTTCTAAATGTGCCAAAGTTGATAGTAAAGATTGCCGACACCGAATCAAGTAAGCAGTATACGCCGTCCGGTTCTTCAGATCCTCTTCCATAGTTTTAAATAGCTTTAGACATCTATAACGTGGATAAAACATTGACAAGTCCACGAAATATTACCGACTAAAACCCTTCTACTTACGCATGCTTGTCAAACAAGCCTATGCAGCGCACAGCTTCGTGCAGCTGGGCCACTAATGACCGATCGTGTAAATTTATAGCTTCAGCTAACTGCAGTTTTAAGAAGTTCAGTAATGCTGTTTCCAAATGATGTTCCTCGCCTCCCTATACAATTAGACGAAGGTTCAGGTCCAGAACTTGTAAACGCCCACATTCGCTCTCTTACTCTGTGCTGAAGACGCATAGGCGGTATACTGTAAACGTCCGCATTGCTTAGAACCAGCCGCAACTTGCGTTTAGCGTCTTGAAACGCATAGGAACCTTCCACGTTTTTAGGATCAATAAAGACTCGGTCATCTTCTTCCTCTAACATATGGGGATCTCCATTAAGTCCTTCAGATCCACCATCTTGATGATGTCCATTCGAATCCACTGTTAAATCAGCAGGTACTTTGCTGCGATATTTGGCCAAGATATCATCCGTAGTTTCTACAAGAAAACACCAAATCTCAATTAACAAAAATGTTCCATATCTTTTTTTATCGGATCTTTCGGTCGGAAACTAGCAAGATCCGATCCTAAAAGTTTCCGACCCCATCATAGATAATTGTATGGCAAACAACTTCGAATTAGAAAAAACAATAAAAATAATCAAATAAAAAATCAAACTATAGCCTGATTCGATAAAATTTTTAAAAAAAAAAATCGATCTGATTCCAGCCACTTAAAGTGCAACACCGATCCAATCCGATCAAATTATCTTTTTTGAAAGATTCTGGATCTTTTTTTGAAAGATCGAGAACACTGCTTAATACACGAGTTCGAATTATAGTGAACTAAGTTGTACCTATAGGTAAGTTCCTGGTATCTTCGGACATGGACCTACGCAACCTCCCTGTAGACAAATCAGTCGCGTCAGGACGTTCGGACCTTTTTAAAACAATAAATTATGAAGAAGGAAGAACGTGTGATCAAGTTACATTTTGTCTTCCAGTTGGCGACCTCCTTTGCGCCCTTGTCTCTTGAAAGGCAGCCTGAAACCCCTGAAAAAGCCTCGTTTCTTCCCTTCTTCGTCATAATGTTCCTAAAAACAAGCAAATTTTGTATAACTTTCCTGGATACAGACTGGAAGCTTTTTACTTTATCACCACGGTCAGCTGATTTATCAAAGCTAATACTTTTAGGTATAGCGCCTGTAGAAGCTGACATTGGTACCATCGCAGTTCTAGCCAACTCGTGGGTTAACGCATTAGCACTGGCCCCCGGTTTGTCTGAAAATAAGAAAAAAAATAGCAGGGCGTTATGACTATTCTTACTGCAAGCACAGAAGGAATGTTACTTGGTGTACCTTGACTTTCCTTTTTGCGCAACGCTTCGGCCTGAGCTGCTTGCACGGCGCGATCCTGCATACCTTTGGCGCTGCTACCTACACTACTAGTAATGCTACCCCGACTGCTATGCGATGAATTTGAAGAGGATGAAGACGATGAAGAGAGACTGGTTGTGCTGGTATGTTTCATTCCGGCAGGAGTATTAATATCTTGAGAGCGCCCTTCATCAACAGGTCCCAGTGTCCCAGGAAATTCAGTCAAAAATCGCACTATTATAGGGGGACAAAACTCGTGAATATTTACTCATAAAAATAACTCGTACATTTACCATTTTTAAAAAAAAATAAAATTTAATAGACAATTTTTTTTTTTTATTTTACACACAATTTTACTTATAAAATTTACTCATATAAATAACTCATAAAATTTGTGAGTAATTTTTCGAGAGAGATAGCAAAACACAAACCTGCGCTAGGCTCAGACCGCCTTCTTTCTTCCATACCGGTAGCAAATGCAGGAACACGTTTAGGAGATAAGTGTGTACTCCGGGAACTTCCCCCACTACCAGCACGCTGGGGGGAGTTACTTTCCGTGCTACGGTACGGCTCCCCAAACAAAGTTTCCCGTTCTCGAATAGGGCGAAAGAGTACACCAGTCAAACGCCCTCGCACGCGACTGGCGGACATTTCCCTTCCTTCTGAACCATCTAATACAGGATCAGCATCTGTTTCAGACCTCGCCGCGTCGTCCGACCTACAAAATATGACAAACGAATCATAAACATCTACAACATAAACTTATAGAAAACCTGTTTTACCTCGTAACACTATTGGCATCATCAGTATCCACGTTATCCAGCTCTCCCAATCGTTCTGTATCACTCACCATCACATCAGTGCTCCAAGCTTCCGAAGCTGTTTCGGACACATCAAAGAGTCCCCCCTAGACAAAAAATCTAGGTTTTTAGCACATAATTGCGAACTTAAATTCAATGTTAACCAACCTCTCTTTCCAAAAGCAAGTGCTGCCCAGGCAATACAATCCCTTCCAGCGGTGGCCGACTAGTCCGGTCGGCTGCATCAGCCATAACGTCCATTTCACTTCCCAGGACATCTGTGCTCCAGGAATCGCTTATCATAGAAACCGTTTCATCTCCTACACCAAAATTGTCAGGAACTCCCTCACTAAAAGGAAAAACAAGCTGTTTCCGTACCTTGTATCATATCCTTCACTTCAAAACGACCAAAACGGTCATCAATATCGGAAGGTTTGCTGAGCTGGGCATTCATAATGGTTCTGCGCTCTTCCGTTTGGCCGCGGGCAGTGCCTTCATCGCCTTCTGTGACTTGGGAAGACGGGGTATCTCTGCCTGAAACATTGGGCGATCCCCGGCCTGAAACATTAGCCGAAACCATATCCGAGAGATTGTCATTGGCATCGTTGTCGTCGTCATTCTCTGATTCCACCGACGAGGCAACTGAATGATTCGAGGCAGCTTCAGAAATCGCCTCCAAATTATCGCTCGTGTTGCCTGAAACATAAGCATTTAAGGCATATTTTTAAAAAAAACCAATTTAATGCATAAGCATAAACATAAGCATTTAATGTTTCATCAAACCTATTGATCCTTCATCATGTGACAAGGAAAACCGCGTTCGTTTTTCTTGAGTTTCCCCATTTCCATTTGGAATTAAAACCGGTACATCTTCCTCGTCATTATTGTTTTCGGCATCAGCAGAAGGCCTCGGTCTGTTTTCTTCCCTGGCTAAAACCTAAAAATACAATGCTTACTGTTTCCTTTTGGCTAGTGACAACAAACAAAAATTACTTCCGGTTCCGATAAGAATCCTACACAAGTAGAATTTGCGGGCAAGGGGAACACCAAAATATTCTCACCGTAATGTTCATCATCATCTAAATGTGTCCCGTTTTCGTCACTTGGGGACGTCGGAGATAGGAAGTTAGTCTTTCCTTTGACGCGCACTGCCTCAAAAACTTTAATCTTTCTAAACAAAAAAAAATAGTCTACTAATGTACCTCTACCAAGGATGTTTTTTTTAGCCGACGTAGACGGGGAAGTTTCTGATGCGGTTAATCCATTCGCTACACTTGCAGAAGGACTGAGTGATATTTGGGAAGTCAGCAGTGGCGGTAAAGATGCCAGCATGGTTTCCAACGCATCCCGATCAAGCGACTCGCAGCCGCCGTCTAAAACCGCCCTTAGAAATGACACCTAACATCGAATAAATTATATATTTTTTTCTCAGACTTCACATCATGTAGTCACCAGCTGGTGAAGTTCAGATTCCGTTATTAGTATGGCTGTGCGCTGCAAGCCTTCCAACGGCTTATCGCTCATAGAGGAAAACTTTTCACTGTTGTTTTCAAGCACACTCTCCAAAATCGAAGCCACGGAATCCTGAAAAATCCAACAATATTATCCGTAGCTTTTTCTCTAATAATAATGGCAAAAGAAAAGCCTTACCTTATCAACCCGTGAGCAAACTTCCGTCCACCTGGGATCTATATTCTCGTACTTCCAAACAGCGAGAGCTTGGAGTATCTGGGCAACTCGCATTAGATTAGAACGAGCTACTTCGCTAATAGGAGCTTCGATAATGCCCAATGGCTCCGGATTTATAATGGCGGGGCAAATAAGCAAACCAAAGAGCAACTCCACACAGAGAGCTGTTACTTCACGAATCTCCACTCGTTCGTTGTTTACTAGTAACGTACGCATCTCTCGAATCAACCAGGCAATGCTTAATACGGAAGAAAAAATAATATGTAATAACATGTAATAAAATAATAAATAAAGTACTAATAATATAAATAAAATTATACAAATAATATAAAGAAATAAAATAATACGTATAAAGAAAAACAAAGGAGTCATCTTCGGTAATTCCCTGTGCAATGAAGCTTTTTTCTTACCTTGGTGGAAAGCACGAAAGACTGCAAACAATGCCCTCAATGAATTTGCGAGTAAATGACACTAGCTTCTCTATCACTAATCCTCGAGTGTTGGACATAGCACTGGCTCCTTCCTCCAAACTACAATGAAGAACACGGTAAAGGTTTGTCAAGTAACAAGTCGTGGGAAATTACTTAAAGGAAGAGTCATCCAGCTCAAGGTTTAACGATGCATCATCTTCCATAAGAAGGTGCATAATAGGTTCATGCAAGGCGGCGGTTAGAAAGAGCTGAACGGAAAATAAACCCTCATGGAAGGCCTTGTAGAGGCATCCGAACGCACAGCTTCCTCGCAGTAACCTAAAATTACACAAATGTAACAGTTCTAGTTCTACTCCAACACGCTTACTTTCGAGGACTGACGGAAGTAGCTAACTGCAGTTGCATGAGATAAGAGAGAAGCTGCAACACCAAATTCTCATCCGTGTGCAGCAAACCATTTCCATACAGACCAGCTAGGACTGATGTTGCTACTGATGGCATCAACTCAGGAAACACTTTCTCTCCCGCAGCCAAGCATTCCGCCACCAAACGTGGTTGAGATTTTAATTGCTGCAAAAAGTCTCCATACGCTGATGCCTATATGGGATGGGAAGAACATGTTTATTACATGTTAAAATCGTGAGGGAATGCTACGCAGCTTACGCGGAATCCTAACTGTCTATAACTATCAATGAAAACAGCATTTTCCAGTGCATAGGCTCTCTGACAGCACAATGACGGGCTGCTACCAGGTCTGGAGAGGATCAAGGCATCCAAATTGACTCTTTCTTGGTGTGACACCCAAGCCAGATGAGACAAGGTCTCCAGTGCTATTTCAACCTGAAGATAAACAATAATTTAATTAGGTTTCGATATAATGATGTGCTATGAGACCTACTTTCTTGTTTAGGTCCTGTAATGACTGACGCTCAGCAGATATGAAAAGTCTCTCTTGTCTTAACTGAGTAGCTAATTCTAGAATATCTTTGTGATCACGGGATGAGGCCATGCTGCCCAAACCATGTACGTAGTGGTTAAGTTTCTAACTTTCGCAATCGCAATCCAGCACACAGCAAAACTTGCCTCACTGTAATAAGGGGAAATTAACTGTTAACAATGGAATTCAGAACGCAGTACAAACACATATACATAGACTCACAAAAGCAAGTCTGAGAAACATTTTACCTTAAAACATGCCAGCTAGAAACAACGTCCGAACTGTTCCTTCTAGGCACAAAAACACAAACACGGCGCAGCAGCAGGAGCCCCTAGTTTATTGCCAGTTCCAGGGGCGTGTTTTACCGAGTGAACCCGAACTGTCATCTGCCGGCACATGTATGTAATCGGCGTCCTTCAGATGTTCCACGCCCATCCAGCGCAAAAGATTGCGCATTGACAGAGAACATTGTGGATGGCGAATTTTTGTAACGTCTGACAAGGATGGCGGACCCTGACATGGACGAACATGAAAGAAAAGTGGTTGCAGAGTTTACTCACTTGTTAGAAAAATCTAAGCAGTTATTTAACGGGTTAAGGTATCATTAATTGACAGCTTCCAAATTCCATGCACGTTTTTGTTCCCTGATTTGCTCCTCTTGCACGAAAAGATGCATCTTGTTGTCATCCTGATCCTTTATTGCAACACTTCCAGAACAAACAAAAAAGAAGACATTTAATTTAAAGTCCTCCACGTTATTTTTGTGTTTTGACTTTTTGTAAGCACGCTATGTATGAATTGATAAAATACAACCTTGATTTCATCTAAAATATTTGGTTTTAATTTCTATTTCGAGAAATTCAAGAGCACTTCTTTTCTTGTTCTATGCATGCACGGCTCTACTGACCACTAAATATGGTTTCTTGCCAATAAAGAGATTTACCACAATATGGACATAAGCAGTGGCAAGCTTACTTTGGCAGAACTTTCGATATTTACACTCGACTATGGAAGTTCCAACAGCAGCATAGGTATGGGTAAAACTAGTTTAGATTTGTAAAAAAAAAAGTATTCCTTGTTTTCACAGACTAGTTCTGGATGGCAAATATGACCTGAAGCGATGGCAAATTGGAGAAATCGCGTCCAAAATTGGGCAACTGTACTATCATTACTAGTATGCACTCTGAATCGGAGACTACTGTGTGTAGCCTAATAGCTTTTGTTGCTTTCTAAGTTTAAGGACTAGCGAAACAAATTACCTCAACGAGGCGTTTTCTTTTTATGCGGCAATTCGCGGAAGAGCGTACTATTCTCAAGTAACGAAAGAAGATCGTCATGGCTTTGCTCGGTAACATTTTCGTACATAATGTAACCTATTCTACGGCTTGCAAAAAATCCTGAAATTCTTCAAACCTCTGTAGGTCAGACTTGATGGTAAAAAAGTTACGATACTACGCCCGGTTTATAGTCGTCTCGCTATTACTAAAGAGAATGAAACTTGTTCGTGACCTCGTTCGGGTAAGAAAAAATCAAGTATAAAAAAAACATATTCTGAAATAATTTTTGCTAGGAGTTATCCAAACACATTGACGAATACACGAGTACTTATGAACCCGATGACCAACTCGAATGGTCTTTAGTCTTAGGCGAAATCAAGTCGTTCTTAGAAGCTGATGCTGTAGTTAATGTTCTTGATGCGGATTCAAATCCGATGGTTATTTCACATAGGTATATTTCATTTTAAACACAAAATAGTATGTAAACATATTTTGTAGGCTTAGCCCTTTAAATACTCCTCCGATTGAAAGGTCTCTTGCAATGGATCTAACATTGCAAGAGGTTTTGATTGTGGGGAATAACAACGATCAGGTTTTTAAAATTAGAGTTTCTAGATTACCAATTACGACCTTCCACTGGAATCCCTTAGGTCAAATTTAGTGAATTGACCCTAGACATGTTTCGCATGTTGCAAACATTGGAGCGTGAGCCCCAAGAAGACATAATGCATTATAATCACACACCGGCCACTGGAAGAGCCACACCCTTGGTAAAGAAGACGCTTCTGTTAAATAAAATCAATACCTTTGCCAATTTGCGTATTTTTTTAAACAGGATGACGGTGACAGACCACTGAAACGTGAAAATCCTCACAAATACTTACTGTACAAGCCTACACTTAGTCAACTTCTCGTCTTCTTAGCATCGGGTTTCAAGGAGCTGCCTCCAAATGGAGCTCTCCTTCTGTATATTTCCGCAGATGGTTTATTCTCCACGACCAAGTTGCCCGATGACCGTAAGATTCGCTATTTAGCTTTTTTCTTTTATTCATCCAATATCGTCTGTCAGCTGGGTATGATATGGGAGGCGTGGTGACCAATAGTAAACGTGAAACAGATTCAACGAACAAGCGAGGAACCACAGTCAAAGACATCCACTGGTATACAAAAAAAGAAATGAAAAAGAACATCGTATAAGAGATATACAGAAAATAGATATTAATCCTGTTTTTAAATTGTATGCAGTCTTTATCCAGGCGACCTTTTCCCGTTTACACGCAAGCCTCTGTTTATCGTTATCGATTCGGATAACAGTTGCGTGTTCCAAAATATGCCTCAGCTCTTCGGGCTCCCTTTAGTAGTTTTGATGTCCCCTCAAAATGTTCCCTCAGCTTTTCAAGGTAAACGCGAAGCCGTTGGTCCCACGTAAATATTTCTTTCTAATGCCTTTTTTGTATCTCTTTTTATTATTTTATTTTTATTTTTAACGAGCAGAGCTTCACCAAAAAGGAAGTCTGTTTACGCTGTTCTTGCATAGTCCGTTGGCCGCATTGTGCACCATTTGTCGGTTATCTCAACTCCCACTGCATTTATGGGAAACTGGGCAAGCATATGTCGACCGTTTTCTAGCGGAAGCGAGTCGTTTGCTAATTAGAGCTAAAGGAATTGGTAAGAACTCGAAACTCGTAACAAAAAAATTGGATATAAGAGATATCTTATGGTACTTTTAGATATTTGCTACGTGCCGTTTTTGGGTGATGATTTCTTACGGCTACTGGTGCTACGATTCATCTTCTGCTGCGTAACGTTACGACTTCATCGAGCCTTCCAAGGGCGTGGTTTTTTACCGCGCTCGCATCCTGCACTGCCCGAAGGAGACCTTTTACTACAGCCTTCGTTAGAAAGACATCTTTACAACTTGATCGATCAGTTGGACGCGGCAGCTGCTTTTATAGAACCGCACAATGTTGTCTAACTGCGAAAGGACATATCGTATCGTATAAATTACAGGATCGAAGAAAGACAGAAAATATGGACACGAACTCCCAGCGAGGTGTTAAGTTTCTAATGACCACCCTTGCGACTAGCCCAACAACTCTTACTTGTCTGCCTTGTGTCCCCTTGCTCGTCTTGCACAATTTTGCGCACCAAATCATTTGCTAGTCACTCCATTCTCGCCTCGGCGCAAGGTTTTCTTTGCCAAAATGTACTAAACCTGTCACTTAAGTGTACACAATTTTGTTTACCTTCTATTCTTCCTTTACCCCGTAATACATTCCGAAATGTTTAAAAGCTCACTGTAAAAGCAGTTCCCGAATTAATTCAGAATGTGTGTTAAGTAGATTCTATACGATGCTAAAAACTATCGGCCAAAGTGGTGTTCGTGACTCCTAATGAGTCAGTCTCAAGTGGACTCGAGAGTGAGCAAGACTTGCGAATGGATTCTCGACCCGTCAGCAGAGGTAAAAAAATAAGAAAAAAAACCTTAATATAACACAATTCAGTTCCGAGCACTTACTGGCAGTTGTTACTATAATTGTGTCGCATTTTGTCTTTGCGTCGCTTGCGTACTACTTGTATGCGAACGAGCGTCACGCATACGGATTCCGTGACGTTCAACTTGCCTATGCTAAAGCACGTTCTAAGGATTCGCTTCCCAGGATACTTAATAACAAAACACTCACACACACAAACAAAGAAAAAAAAATAAGTTTTCCCCTAATGAACTAGCCCTAGACAAGATGTTGGCGAAAACGGATCTGCATAGGGCATATTGTTGGAGCTGGATGTTATTTTGGGGCGCAACCACAAGTGTGTCAGAATAAGTCTTGGCTATTTGCCTTAAACCTGAAAAGACCTCCCATCGGAACCCCAACTTGGCAATTAAGTGGCTTTCCAAAACCCGTTGAATACATACTCGGGTACCGACCAGAAATCTCCACTTGACCCAGGATCATTTGCAAAATCTGCACCCTTCTTACCCTTCCTTCAGCTCTTTAACGCACACCATACAAAATAAAAGGAGCGGAAAGCATAATTTGCAAGAAAAGCAAGTAAGCACGAGCTTAAAAATAGGTTACCGAGTCTTCCTCGCTGAGGCTCCTGCGCCAAAATGGTCCTTACACTCAGTCACCGGACATTGCGACTAAGAACATCAACCCAGGAGGTGCTTTTTCACAGGTGACTGAGTAAAGTTGTTACAAGACTTGCGTCTGGTTACCAATGGAATAACTGACGACCTTCATAAAAGTGTGTGTCCCCAAAATACGACGCCAAGAAAAAAACGTTCTAGTTTTTGCTAAAGTTTTGTTTTACTTTTATTTGCACTCAGCTGCCTCTGAGGGTGGGCCATCGCGTGCACGACCTGAACCGCCGCCGCCGACCTATCTGTGGGAGGAAGTTCGACGAAGTCGCAGTCGCGGCGGGTATCCGTGGACCATCTTGGATAAGGGGCCCCTGGAAGATGAAGGCGATGCGGATGCCTTGATCAGTGGGTAAATTCTGCCAAAATATCTGCCATTTTCTAAGCTCTCTAATAAGCTTGCCGCCTACTACCTTTTGCCCATTTTTGCATCCACATTACTTTGGGGAGGATCAAAAATAGCCTTTTGGCACCACACAACAAGGGCTATAGTACCCCCCGCCGTAGCCAGACTTGAACTAGTATTTGGACAGGGTCCATAAAAGCTTCTGCTCTGTGTATGTTTTTAAAGCTCAGCTCCGGTTATTTTGAATGCCCAGCTCGCTTTCACGACTGTCGTCATCCTAATGTGCATTCGCGTTTCCAAACTTCCCCCAAAACCCTGCCGCAAACTAATCCATAAGTAAATAAATAACAATTCATTTATCGTTGCCAACAGGAGCTTTTTACCGTTACGGATGGCCAGCTCGCTTCCAGACGATTACCCGCTACATACGCACAATCAGCAGCGTAAAACGGCATCTGAACCCGCTCAATCCATCAGAAGTACAGCTTCTACCGAACCCGAACTGCAATCAGTCCGTCGCAGTTCCGCTTCCACCTACAATAGTGCAATGGAAGGTGCTACGGGGGGTCGCTCTCCAGCGTCGTTCCATTTGGACGAAGACATTCTCTTTGACGACGGCTACGGTGATGAGTTGCCTGATTTCGTTATTGAATACTTTCAAACGCACAATAATGCGTTGGAAGAGGAATTGCCAGAACATATCGTGGAGTTTATCCAATCCAAAGCCGCAGCTCTCGAGCGGCGTCGACGGCTCGAGCACTTACCCGATGTGCCCGAGATGGAAGAAACTTACACTGCCAACGAAATGCGAATCCTACGAGACGCACAACGAAGGCTTGAACAAGAAGGGCAGTTCGATAAAAAGGTTATTCAGGATGAACAAGATATACCCATGATGGATGATGATGACGTCGTCGACGCCGACCATCACAATGTGAGGTCCGTCCGCCCAAAAGATTTTGGCATGGGAGCAGGTGACGACGATGATTTCGATCAATTTTTTAAACGCCAAGAGTCTCCTGAACCTCAGCCAGTTATTGCTAAAGCGGGAAAGGGCAAGAAAGTCGGAATCAAAGAACCACCTACCAAGTCTAGTCCGGAGCAAGATTCCGCTCCCAAGAAGAACAAGTTTAATTTACGCAGCATCTCTATGCCTCCAAAACCTAATATTCGGATGCCTAACATGTCTAAGAAACAACTACCCAAACTCAAAATGCCCCATTTTAGTTTACCAGGTGGGAAAAACAAAGAAACTAAAGACAACGCGGCTCAGGAAGAACAGCTTGGGCCAAGAACCGTTGAAAACAAAGAAACTACTAGCAGTAAAGGCAAGAAAAAGTCTGGGAAAGAGAAGGCACCAGAGAAACCGCAAGCAAAGCGCACTCAAAGTGCCAGTCCTATGCGTCAAAAAATCAACAGCACTTTCTCGAGCTGGCAAAACAGTTTACGAGCCAGTTTTGGTAAAGGTAAGCCAACCCAGCAGCCGGATGAGGTGGTCAACGAATTCGTGGAATTCTCAGCCACTCCGAACAAGCGTTCTCATGAAGACCATCAGTACGAAGAAATTCAAGCTCCGCTCGTCACCGCTGTCACTGTATTAGAAAGCGCCAAAGGAATGCCTTCTGTCACAGTTACTCAAGCTCCCGGAAGCCAAAGACTCGACGACGAAGAAACCGAAGGTATAGTCGAAGAACCGATTGATGAAGACGAAGCACTGGACGAAGATATCAACAGAAGACAGTCACCTGTCTTGGAAGGAGAAACGATGGAAGGTGTCGAGAACTTGCCTGAAGCCGAAGAAGTACAAACAGACCAGGAAATTAACGAGGAAGTGTTAGACGAGGAAGTTACTACCGTGCACCATCAACTCGACACTGAAACAGGTAGTATGATGTCCGAGGAATGCGAAAAACACGAAGATCTGGCTGAAGAAACAGTGGAAGAAAAATTGGGTGACAAACCTGTTACTGCGCAGACATTGGCCGCCAAATTGGGTGCTAAGAGCAAGTCAGCGTTGCAAGCAACTACAGCCAGGAGTAAGCAAGCTTTACAAGCCACCAAAACCAAACTCGATGAACTCTCTCGTGATTCTCTCCGGAAGACAAGGAATACTCTCAACAACCTGAACAAAGAAAATATACAAGCTACGGGCAAGAAACTCCAAACCAAGTTCAACGATACGCTGCAGAAAAACAAAAGGAAAGGGAATACACCCAAGCAAAATTACGATTCCGTTACTTTACCTCGACAAACATCACCTTTCATTTTCGAATCTAGTACCACACCGCGTAAACAGCGCGACTATGAGACTTCTACGCCCAAAGTTATCGCGGCGCCCCGACGTAATCGTCCCAAATCCGTGGCCAATGGCAACCAGCCTAGCCTACCGATCCGTAGACGCCGCATGAACCACCACAACGAAACCAATAAAAACAACACAATTTCTAACTTGCACGACTCTCCTAGAATCCAACCCAGTCACTCGCTTCCGGTGGACATGAACAAAGAAAACGTTTGCCAAGACGTCGTTCTTCGCCCCCGTCGCCGAGGCAAAGGACCTCGTTTTCCTACTTCCCAAGTTGCTGATCACCGCCGACATGGTGTCTACAATAACAGCTGGCAAGCTACATACACGCAAGCTCCTCATCGTCCGCAAAGCGCGTACTTCTACTCAGATATGAAAAACAACGCTCTGGATGAATTAGCAGAACTAGACTACCGCTCAATGAGCCAAGAATTGCATCACGTGTTCTATGCACCGGTAAATACGTTAGCTGCTGTAAATGGTGACGCGTCAAATAAACCCGAACGTCCCTCGCGTTCCCGGAATCGTAAGCAAACAAGCGACAATCGACTGAGTTTACAAACTGGAAATGAAATTCCAGAATATTACAACGTCCCGCCGCGCAGACCACAACGCGGACCAAGTACTTCGTCTCTCCAACCTTCCTCAGACTTCCTAACTGGATCGCGTAGCCTATGCTCTTATGATGGAGACGACAGTGCTCACAGGTCCGCTACCACGCTGCTCTCCACACTACTGGGCCAGAGTGAGCCGCCTGTGCCTCGGCGCAGCAAAAATAAAGCTAGTCGACCGGTGACCGAAAGTTACCAAACTTGGCCTCGAACCAAGGGATGTAAAGAAGAATCTCCCGAGGCACCAACTGCGCCCAAGCGTACTCGTTCCAGGATTAGTGTACCTACCGTTGAATATCCATTACCGGAAGAAATCGAAGAAATCGAAGAGATTATAGACTACAATATCGAGATAACGGAGCAGAATGAGTCTTCAAATGCCGTCGAGCCAGAAACAGAACCCGAGATCGTACCATCCGCTCCGCATCGCAAGAAACGTCTGTCTTCTTGCGACGCTACATCTGCACCAATCTTTGAAGTTATGACTTGGCCGCGAGCAAAGCGGACGCCTCCGCCAACAGCGCCTAAACGCGAGAAAAAACTGCATCAGTCACAGGCTTCGCTACACACACCCATGGCATCGGAAGAAAGTTACGAAAACGAACCCAAAGTAATCAATGAATTGATATTCCAAACTGAAGAATCAGTGGTCAAAGAGAGTCCGCCGTCCAGTCATTCGGAAGAGCAAGAAGCCATTCAAATGATTGAAGATGTGGTAAACCAGGAATTACAAGCAGATTTTAACACAGAAACGCTACCGATCGTAGAAGATCCCTACGCTACCATCGAGCCTCGCAATAGGGAAAAACCGCCCCGTCCACCCCCACCTGTGATTCCACCGTCAGTTATTGAGCCAGCTTACAATGCTTCTACTACTGGTATGCCGTACGACTACATTTATGCAGTTCCGCGTCGACAACAACGTCCTTCTGAACCGACCGCTTTTGCTCACACGCTACCGCACCCACCTCGTCCTCCACGTGCGTATTGGACGATTCGACCACAACGACCACCGCGAAGGAAAACAATGATTGAATTTTTAGATTTGGAGGCTGACCTGCTCAGTAGATCAGCAGATCATTTGGAAAACAGCGAGCGACACAATTTCATGGGTTCAGCACGTGATTTGCAATCTGCGCCAGTAATTGAACGGATGAGGTTCAGGCCACTGCCAGCTCCGCCACGTAGCAAACGTGGCAAAAGCAACGAAAGATCCAACTACTCTGGCGAACTCGAACCCATCCCGGTTGTGCCTACGCCTCCCAAGCCTCCTCGAAGGACTGGAAGCTTAAGAAAGTCACCCAAGTCCGTTCAAAAGAGGTTGCCACCTAATATTCCACCAGCTGCAGTTACCATCCCCGAAGCTGAAATACACGCGACAGAAGAGAGCGGCATTGCCTCACAAGAGAACGCTTTGGAGTGTAGGGTCGAACACAGCACCGTCAGTGACGGTTATGAGCCGATTGAAGTGGACGACGACTCTCTGCCTAAAGTTGAGGAAGTATCTATTGCCACTCAAACAGATCCCCTCCCTGAATTCGACGACGACTTGTTGGCAGCCAGCCTAGATTTTGGCGATGAATTGCCTACGGAAATCCTGTCGGAAGATGTGACGCCTTCAAGTCCCACTCCGGCCAAGAAAGTAGACCAAGAATCCCAATGGCAGACGTCAGATCGCACCGAAACTTCAAGGGCAGTTCCAACTACAAAGGAACCCGAAGAAAAGCGTAAAAAATCACTGACACCCCCCATTTCCAAGCCTCCGCCCTGTTTTCACCGTTTGCGTACGCCGCCCAGAACTGAGGACGACGACGACGAAACGCCGTCGTGTCCACCGTATCCCATGGCCTTTTCTTTCCCGCCTCTCAACGTCAACCTGCCAGATCGTTTACATCTCACCGAGCTAGAAGTCGATCGCCTGAATGTCCGTGAACTCCAAGCTAACCGCTTAATCGTCTCCGCAATTGACACACTTACTCTCCAGGTATTTCAAACGCACATTATAAATATAAACAGATTTTAAGGCCATTGTATTAATCGCATTAATCTAACGGATTTAGGTGTCGGAGCTGACAAGTACCACAGGACCTTTCGTTATATCTCTTCCACAACCTGCCCCGCCTCATCCACCTTCAGAAGAGCGACGTCCAATGCTTGCCATTACGGAGGCCACACAAACATCCTTTGACGTGGTACCAGCAGTGGTTGCGGTAGTTCAGGAGACGCCAGTGTGCGTTAAACCAGACGTAGTTGCCGAAGAAGAACGCCATCCTGAAGCAAAACCTCAAGAGATCCCACTTTTGCCTCCTACAGCGGAGGAGCCTCCTACAGCGGAAGGATCTGAGCTGGACGAATTGGGAGCTGTAGGCCCAGCGCCGGTGCCGACAACACTTCAATGCGATCCCACAATTCCTGAATTGACTGCCCAGTTAGCTGTCTTATCCGCACGGGAACTGAGCCGTGTAACAGCCATAGCCAGCCAGCAGGCACAAGAGGTTGCCGGCCGCTTTGCCCATCATGTCTGGCAGCAATTGACAGACTTTTTAGAAAGACAAGGCATCCATTTATCTCCTAAAGAACAAGAAGGTGTCCAGGTCTTGCTCTTACTGCTCTTAGTCGTGGTCGCTTGCATTTTTCTTCTCCTTGGCAGCCGTGTTCCTGGCCAACGTTGGGAAATCTATTACCCTTACTAAATACGAATAACCGTTTTTTCTTTGGAGCTTGTTCAATGTCAAACAGAGAAAGGAATATTGTTTATTGGTTGTAGAAACATAAGTCCCTGGTGTTCAACTAGTTTGGCTATTGCGTAAAAAATGAATACAATAGCACAATAAATTAAACAATGCAGTCTAACTTGTCTAACAAAAAATCAATGTTATACGGAAATGAAAGCATATAATTCACTGCTGTGATGGGAAATACCCAAAGAAATGGACTAGTTCTCACCTAAAACTATTATTAACCACGGCCGTTGTATATCCTAAAACGAGCAAACTTAGTTACTAGTAAGTTCCGAGGGAGAGATCCGAACGAAATCCGACTCAAGTCCGATTTCACGTGGAAATCGGAACAAGTGAATCGGCAATGGCGTGCAGTGAGTACTGTCGAAGTCCACCATATACTCACTTGCCTAAGTGTTTACAAGGCGATTAATAATTTACAGTACAAAAAAAAGTATGAAAGAAATTACCAAGAAAAGCAGTAGTTGTTGCCTTTCACGGACAGTCCAGTCACTGCCAATGAGCATGGGAAATGAATTACCGTTTTCGTTGGCATACTGCTGCAAACGCGATACTAATACGTCATCTTGTACGCTATACTCCATAACCATGCGTCCTTATTTTTAAATAAAAATATTTGTAAGAAAAAACAAGCGATTAAGAGTTACACTTCTATCTAAACATTTACTCTGTCGCTGCACATCTGAACCTAACCACTGTTTCAGGACGGGAATAGTGGACTCATCTACAAGTTTGGGGAAGCGGCTTTGCAGAATTTTAAGAAGCAAATCATTTCCTCGATTCGTTTCAATGCCACCTCGTCTGATAGAAACAGTAGTTAGTTTTGTCTAATCAAGTGATTCGATAAGTAGCTTACTCGATCGCAATAACTTCGTCTCGAACACGGCGCACTAGGATCACAGGCCCAGCATACTTGACAACTTGCTCTGCAATATTTAGATTAAGGTAACCACGAATGGCAGTCTTGACTAACGGACTCCATGAAGTTGGCATAACTCCCAGCGCCAACGGAAGAACGTCATCAAACGTGGCATCCAAAACCTTTGGGCAAATACAACGTAGTAAAAACATGTACGACCGCGATGCGGAGATACCAGTGCTCGTATATTGGGATAGTTCATCGCTGCCCATGAGGATGTAAAGCCTCCTATACTCCAGCCATAAACTACAATTTTCTCTGGAGGAAACTGCAGTCGATGAATAGCAAATTGCATTACGGCGTCCACTGCGTTTAAATCTTGATCGGGGTACGGCATTCCCTGTTTGGAGCGCATTAAAGCTATAACTGCGTTTTTGATCTGCAAGTATATTACTGTGCTCCCGGCAAATCCGGGATGGTTCCAACCCAGCGTAGAATAGCCAGCTTGCAATGGGGTAGTTACCACACCAACTTCATAAAAACCTGCATTGCCTTCGCTGCAAATAACTAAAATGTCTCCATTGGGATAGGAAGAACTGCATTGACGAAAAATACTGCATCAGCAAACAAAAAACTTATAAACAAAAACCAGCGTACTCATTTCGTCTGTCGACTAAAACTGAGTCGATGTGGTTTCCGTCTTTCGTCAACAGTTTGAAACGCTGCGCGTTGCTTCCTTCAATTAAACTAGCCCGTCCTTCAACAAAACTTTCTTCTAATGGTAAATTATAACCCCATTTAAATATATTTTTTGACAATATAGACTATTATTACGGGCAATAAGATGCTGAATAATAGTTCCTGGGTACAACATCCGGATCCCAAAAGTGTGAGCGACTACATAACCAATGACTTGACATGGAAGGGCTTTAATCCAGTCAAGATTGGACCGTCGAGTACTATGTGCCTTAATAAACGATCTTGGCTTCATCTCATCTCTAAACACGTACGAAGATTAATTTAGAACATACAAAAGTAATCAGATGTTTTACACCTGTCGACCTGATTCCAAGCAAAATCGACTGGCCAGGCCCAAAATTCGAAGTCATAGCGAGCCAAAGCAGCCTTTTAGAGAACGTGTAATTTTTTTAATATGACGGATAAAGAGGCAGTTCAACTTTACTTTAAGCTGGACCGACGATGGATTGTTTCGAGCACTTGTCAAAACGCGCATGAAACCGACATAATCTGGCCTTCTGTAACGGCCCAAAGCTCTGACAAGCAAAGATCCGAGATAAACCGTTGACCAGAGAACAGCGACACGTACCAAGATGGGTACTATATCCCGACTCAGATAACTTCGCTTATAAAGAAACAAGGCCAGTATTGGAGACGTATACAACCCAATTTTCCGTGTGATTTCCATCTATTCAATTTGGCAAGTTTTAATCCATTCAAGATTGATAGCGTAATCGTACTTACGACACGGACAGCCTGATCGCCATGTTTTTCTAATCCATGAGCAATATAATTGAATGCCTGATAGAAATGCACGAATTAAGTTCGCAATAAAATATATGTCAATACGATTAGCTCATGCCTAAGTACGCTATTGATCAAGTCAAGTGTGGGTCCTTGGACTTGACTTGAACCTTATCAAAGAAAAATTCAGTTATGATAATTACTTCGCATTTAGCACAAAGGTTTGCCGCGCATCCAA
Organism: Lepidurus packardi; assembly: GCA_023053545.1. Taxonomy (NCBI): domain Eukaryota; kingdom Metazoa; phylum Arthropoda; class Branchiopoda; order Notostraca; family Triopsidae; genus Lepidurus; species Lepidurus packardi. Next base: position 10,690,116 of record JAKZAN010000002.1, read on the forward strand.
AACGATGGCCAACAAATAAGTAAAACAAAGTTCAAACAAGAAATAGTTCTTCCAACCCAGAAACAAGGCTGATAAACAACGGTATTTTTTTCTCATCTTGAAATTTTCTGTACACAAAAAACATGTGAAATATACTCTAGTCTGACTTTCTTTTGTAAAAAAAAGGATTAATCCAAATTAACTAACCCCAAGTGATTTTCCTTCCCCTACCCTCGCGAAAATTATTTTTTTCTCCAAAAACAATTGTCAATTGATAATAAATAGGTTGCTGTAGGAAAGAAACTACTTTCTTACCAGCAACGAAGCGGTCAAGACTGATACGGCAATACACTTAACTCGAGAGAACTCTGTACTTTTCCTATCCCATACATCATATGCGCAACTGCACTAAGATTAATCAGAATATCTACTATCTAGTTATGGTACCTGACTTTCTGGAACCCCATGGAAGCGAAAGAGCCTCGGGCTAAATATGCACTTAAGGAACAAAGCCATGGACTCTAATTTGCTTTCGCTGCTCATTGAAACTTGTAACTTTTAAGGATTATCTTGCAAAATACACTTCCTACCGTTCGCCAAAATGAGACATGTTTACAACTTGTTATCCCTGCTGTTAGAAAGCAAACCGAGAGTGGTTTTCCTTATGGCTAAGATGGGTACGGCGAACTGTTCCGTACTCTGAATTTGTATGTTTACATCTGAATGTGCTTTCTTGAAAAAGTGCGGGTGATTTAATTTCAATTGAATTATGGATAATCTCGCCATCACCATCGAATTTAGGTAGGTACAGTAGATATCTGGAATGCAATACGGTATGCTATAATTTAAGTGTTTCATTCCACTTTGCCTTTCTTCAGCGGTGGTGCGGAGTTATTATTTGACAAGAAAAAACACCATGAGGTTAGTCTTCCTCCTTCCCAAAACGGCCCTTGTGAGTAATAATATGTTCAAAGCAATGAACAGATTATTTCATGCCGCTATTTCTTTTAATCTGTATTTCACAGGGACAATAAAACAGTTACTCGTCTGGATTAAAGAGAACTTACTAAAAGAGCGCCCGGAACTTTTCCTTCAAGGAGACTCAGTGTAAATAAAATGACTTTATTTCATATAAATGAATAAAAAAAAATGCTAATTTGTGTTCTTCTATCTTTTTTTTTCGTTTAGGAGACCTGGTATTCTCGTCCTGGTCAACAATGCTGATTGGGAGTTAGTCGTAAGTATTTCATGCATGAAAAGCAGCACCCGATGCTCTCATCTGTTCCGTACTTCCCCCCCTGGCATCCTCCCCCCTTTTCCCGACTTCCCTTGATTAGTCGCTCCTCCCAAGATGCAAGTTGTAACATTCGCATGCCAAGTTCTAACAACGACCCCAATCCTTCATTGACACTCGCCTAATAAGTTCACATTAAGGCTACGGTTAATTTCCCTTTTTATTTCCTTTTTCTACATTGGCAGGGACAACTGGATTACCATCTGGCCCCCAACGATCAAATCGTCTTCATTTCTACACTCCACGGTGGCTGAGCTCTGCAATTCCACCTATTGTGTAAAAGCCAGACAATACAAAAAAAAAATTGTGAAACACTCTTGAAAGTTCTTCCTTAATTTAAAAAGAAAAAGTTATCCACTAACGTGTGTAGCTGACTGTTACAATACTGATCCCTTCCATTTTACGCATATGCTGCGCATTGGTCTTGATTTTGGATTTTTCTTTCTTTGTTTGATTTTCTTGGCCTTTGTTAAGTCCGACTCTCCATGGCGGTTTTGTGGATTATGGCCAGTATGTAGTTGTGTGGTGTCCAGTGAGGCGTTACTGGCCCACTGCCACGATGCTCCACCTCTTCTTTGACCCGACAAGAAAAGGGATGATCAAGTCTTGATTAAAGGTCGGCGAGAAGCGAACGAGGAACTTGATAACCGCCTTCCTTTTGAAGACATCTTTGTCGTCGCAAAAGCGTAGATTTTAAGAAAACATAAACGGTACTGTACGTATTTATTTTTACACACACTACTGTTTAATGCACGCTGAGCCTTTTGTGGCCTATTCTTTCCCTTTCCGCTCTCTTTATTTCTAGCCTAACCAAACGAGTTCTCTTATGCATTTTTCTGCTACAGGAAGTTCCCTTTATCACGCACGTTCCATTGAATTTGAATGGACAACGATCGTCTTCGTCTAGTCTGTCTTCCCTAAGCTGGATCTCGATTACAAAAGAAACTTTGGCCGATCATAGTCATTCAATCCACAATTCGAAGGATGGCAAAGAAACCAACCCCCTCCCCTCCACCTCCCATATCCATTCCTCTAGGAATGCCTTTCACTGCATAACCCCCCGTTAGTTAGAGAACAGCAATAACAACCCTACTTCCTTTAGCTGGACTCATTGTCCGGGCGCAGCACCCTCTCTAAGGAGTTCTTCAGTGTCGTTCGTTCCGTTTTCTCAGCCCCGGAAGGAAATCTCTTCTCCGCTTTTCTCTAGCACCAAAATTCCTTCTTGATTGTCGTTTCCCTTTATCCTTACCTACCAGCTGCCTCAGCTATAGTCTAGTCTGGATATGGTCTGAACTGGACGCTTTTTTGTGCAATTTAGCTCCTACCTGTAACCTATACAACGCGTATTAGACAGCATGGGTACTTCCAGATTTCAAGTAGTTCATGCCAAAAATATCTATTTCATTTGCCTGTGTTTTCTGGTAGGGGTAAAAAACGGGTTTAGTTCCCTTTTATCTCATTTATCATGAGGGGCTCACGTGGTCACGATCATTAAGCGGTGTAAAAGCCCTTTACTGTCTTGGGCGATGCGCGTCTGTGGGAGATGACGATGACCTAGCCTATCGTCCTTAGGGAACGACAAACATGTCAGGTCATCCTGGGTGTTTGCCAATGAAGGGGAGTTTCTCGATTCTAGTGGGAGAAAAACGGACACGGATATCAGAGATGGCGAGAAGGAGGGTGTGGACACTCGTTGGGAGGTGGGGGTTCTAGAGACTGTGCCAGGGGAGAATCGTATCATTAGACAGGTCAAAGCAAAAGAATGAAAGCGTACAAGCCCCCACAGGATTGCTTCGTCTTCAGGAATCAGAACGGTCGCTGAGTCTGAAAGCGTCCTTCTCGTTGCTGCGTCCCTGCCTGAACTTCAATCCGCTCTTTTCAACCATCGTTCTCAATACCAGAAAAAGTTAAATAGGGACAAAACGATCAGTCTTTTTAACCACTCTTTCTTTATTGAACTTTTCTCCGTGCATTTTTCTTGTCTTTTCTTTTACATCAAAACCTATAGTGGTTTCATACAAACCTGTTCATACAACTTATACATGTCAAATCGTATTCATGTATAATCATAAACATAATGATGTCCAGGAACTGAAATTTAGATAATAAGTTAACACAACTGAAGAGATGAGGGAAGAGGAAAAGAGAGGGTACTAACGCAAGTACATCAAATTTTCTTCAGGGAGAAAAAAAAATAAAAAAAATAACGTGGCTCGAGCTAGGGTTAGTTATAATCTTTATTTGATAAGAGCACGAGTAAGGGAGCCCCAGCGGGAAAGTAATGGAAGTCCTTTCGCCATCCATCACATGTAATGAATCTGTGTGCCCACGTGGATCCTGTGCATCTCCGCTGGGCCTGCGATGAAGAAGGATCCATGGAATGGTCTCGCACAGCAAACTCTAAAGCTTTCCCTCCACACATTTCTCGCCCACTCTGGACGCCGGGAGTCCAAAACCTTATTATATTTCTCTTGACACTGGCGACAAGCAATATTGACTCACACATTATATCCCACGACAGACAACGGACAAGAGCAAGGGATGCCGGGTTTTTGTCATAACATAAACTAAGAATGGGGACCGAAAAACGAGGCAAATTTACTGTGGATCTCAGAGACCCCAAGAAAAGTTTGCACTCGCAGCATGTCGAACGTGCTGAAAAAAGGAAAATTCAAACAAACAAAGTAATATAAAAGAGATTTGTTGTTTTTTTGTCCGTATAAGAAGAGCTGATAAACGCCATCAAACAATGATGTCCCCACACACTTCTTGCTAAGTAAAAAAGTACAAGAATTGCGTTTGGACAATCATGGCTTGATCTGGGCGATTTCTCCCCACAACGCAGTGTCAACAGCACGTAGAGAGACGCTCGTCTTTTTTTTCTCTTGGAAGCAGCTATCCCAGGAAAACACGGAAGATTTCCCCCTTTTTCTTTTTAAAATGGTTGGCAACCCAGATGTGGGGACGGCGAACGGAAAAACGATTCCATTCCGTAATCTGCTGGGGAGCTTCTGATGGTCCAATCAATAGTGGATGGCGGCCGGCTCTTTGCCTCCTTTACAGAAAAAAATCGCTCTTCTCCCCTTCGCCCCTCTCAGCAACGTTCTTTTCGTTCGGTATATCTTCCACTCTTCGAACGGCCACAAGAAGCCTAGTTGCTCTTAATGGTATTGAGAGAAGCAAGTTGCCACCAGCATGTCCAACAATGGCCAAAATTTACGACGACTCTTGGAATTGGAATGCTCGTGCTTAGCCAGCGCCCAGTCCATAACACAATCCATTGCTTTTCACTTCACTTTCTCAAGCATTACTTTACTCACAAGCCCAAAACTCGAAGTTAGTGCCGGATATGTTGGTAAGTTCCGGTTCCCTGCATATGAGACTTCACCCTGCGAATAAGAAACCTAACTTGGTTCCATTACAAAAGCTGACAACTAGAAATTACCTTGAAAATTCCGTAACAAAAGATAACTCTGAACAACTGCTTCACAACTCCAAGGAAAGGCGAGCCGGATTCAGTTTGTTTCCACAAAAATACAACAATTCTGTAACAAGAACTTGACGAACACAAGATATTGCTTATATAGCTATACGCGGCATTCAACTGCTCCATGATAGTCGGGCGAGTCAAAAGGGTAGGAGCACTAGACTATCCTTCCTACTCGAGCGACAACGAGCTTCTTCCCTTGAACTTGTTACGGAATGCTCCCTATATAATTTACTCCGGCCTTTGCTTCTTGCTAGCTCGGCATGGTCCAACAGCACACACCCACAGCAGCAGCAAATGCCCACATCTTCAGTTTCTCAACTCCGGATGTCTCGTCTTCGAGCCAACGAGCGCCCGCCTTCTCGTTCTCCATGGAAAGCCAACCTTTTCCGCCGTCGTTTGTGCGAGGCTCTATCCCGTGGTGTTGCTCGCACCCTTTAACAAATCTGGCAAAATACCGAGTCGGCGTCTAGGGAATCCAAATCCTATTGCTTAATATTTCTGCCACTGTAGGAATCGTAAAAAGGTCTAAACGTATCTTGCGGCACTCATGAGCCTATTCTAGCTAGCTTCTGCACTGTAAAACGTCTCGTGGTTTCGTATGTCAAATATTTCAAAATACCAATATGTAGTTTCGGTAACAACTTCTTAATTGAAACCCCATCACATATTTAAATGGTCTTTTTTTTATTATTTATCATTTTTTTACAAATTTCACTACGAGTTATTGTAAACTAGAATTCACATTGTAGTTTCACAAGTATTTTATCGACATACAAGGTACCAGGTATCAGATTTTTTCTTTTTACCAATGTGCACTACAATTTGGAATACTGAGTAAGTTACCAACGATTGGCAAGTGACGAATGCAGTAATCAACTTCCAATACAAGTAAAAGCGATTTTACTATTGTCTGGTACAACAGATTGCCCAAGCTGTTCAAATATCTGAAGTGATCCGCCCAGATGGAATTAGGTACGATTAGTGTGCGGCATAAACATTTTACTCATATGACAGATCTGACAGCTTTGGTTGTGTCACCCCGTAACGGACCTAATTAGAGCTACCACTGGTATTTTTTACGGTCTCCTAATATGCGGGCTGTACGTATAACTCCATTGTGAGCTATTCAGTTAACCCTTTGTTGCCGGTTCTTTCCTTTTGCGCCTCCCCCAAACCCGGCGATCCCCAACTCGTTTCGTTGTTCCCAGCAAGGCAGCAAAGACTCCCCCACACAGACACATAGGCCTCTTTTGCAAGGCAATGAGGCAGAAGACCATTGTTAGAACCTGACGACGTCCTCAGGGAACAGATAGTCACACGTCGTTCATCACAGACGTCTTTTCCAGCCACCGAAAAACACCCACCAACTACCACCAACAGGAACAGCAGCCCCTGACTTTTAGTAGTTATCGACATTCGCTTCCCAATTCCTTCCCCAGCGTATAACTCTCTTGATTCATTTTTGCATAGCCGCCTACTCCCAGTATTCTTTCTAAACGCTGAGAGAGAAAGCAAGAGAGGAAAAGATGGAGAGAAGGAGCTTTGCACATAAAAGTTGTACCACCCTTCGTGTAGTCAAAGCAAGATTTCCCTACGTCAAAGCGTTATACCTCGTACGATATTTGGCACTTGTATGGTAATTCGAAGTAGGGAGTTTCAATCATGTCGTTTGTCTCCTGCTTGCAAATGAGCCTAAAAGGTCTTCTAACCCTATATATCTTCGACAGATGAAAACCTGTCACCTACGAGGTACTGTTGAAATAGCTAGATCAACGGACACGGAACTTTGCCAAGATTATGAATTGTTCTTCCAACAACCTCACAGGCTTAAAAGTTACTGACATAAAGACTGCACTTCACACATCTTGACCGTTTCTCACTGAAAGGATTAAGTTAAAGAAACGGACACTGTTCGCAAGTTATGTCCAAGAAGGCGAGCAGCAGCTGCTGCATGCTTGCATAACGCGACACATGAGTGAATAAAAACGAAAATGCCAGGGGCCCATGAATGCTTGAGTTTGAATGAATAAAGACGAATAGAAAGGGGAGACTCCCTTTAACCTGAACACTTTTCGAATGATCGACGTCTTGAAAGGCAGCTCTTGTATTCGAAACCGACTATGGGAACGACTCGAGCAACATGCAGCAACAACATACTGAAAAGCCACTAGAAATTGCAAACCATGCGCAAATGTTCAACGGCTTCAAGACTGGGGATACCTTTTCAATATAATTTTCCAAATCGGAAATTGAGCAACGGTCACCATGTCTCCTCCCAATTCTTTTAAGTTGTTATCAAAAAAGAAGAAGAGGCCACACAGCAGAAAGACTCAAGAAACGGATTAAGTTATGGTTGGAAAGCGTCAAGAAACTTCACACCTGGCTCAACCGTGATGTCTAGGCAATATTGAAAAATGGGTTCTAAGGGTAGAACTTGGCATACGTTACAGAAATCTGGTTCATAAAGGAAAACGGGATAAGGAACGGGAGGTGAGGGACTCAAGGTCTGGTTAGAAGGGTGCAAGAGTGAACAAGAAATAAAAAGAAAAGGAAAAGCGAGGACTTTCGGCACTCTTTCCAAATCCGTTATAGAAAACACGAATCCGAGTATTGCAGCAGCTCCATAGCGCGTAGACGGACCCTGCGTTTCCCCCCTCTTCTACCTACTCTTTCTTCAGTAATACAGGTAAAAAGAGATGTATGGCAATTGTCTGCACCAATGAGATACGGCCAGGTGTGTGCCCAAATCAAACGCGGGCATTTGTGTTCGCCTTGACGCTTGAGAAAAGGTAAATGCATGGAAAAGCCAATTTTCAAACAGCCGATATTGGAAGAGGGGGGACAAACAGATTTAGATATAAACGTCCTCATTCGCGACAAAAACGAGGCAACAGCTGTTTTCTTACCACTGAGGCTCAATATAAGTTGAAACGTAAACGAATTCGTACCCGTAAAAAAAATCCTTAAGAAGACGAAAAGGAATTGCTACAAACATCCTTAGCTTCAATAGAGATTTAGACTGTAATATACACGGAGATTTGGGCAACATGCTACTCGTCACAAGGGACACAACATCTAATTGTTAACAAGCTAATTGTTATATACGTCCCACTCTTTTCGGAGTCTTTCTAGCTGAGCTTCATTTCCGTGCTTTACAGCTCTTTCTCTGGCCACTGTATGCATACTGCTGTTGTTTTGATCTCTTTTGTTTAATCCCTCTATGGTTTTGGCACTCGAGGTCCTTCGAAAGAAAGCAGCGAATCAGATATAATTCATTTCTAAAACGATTAGCACATACTTAACGGCAAAGAAATGCCCGCAAGCTCCGACAAGCATGAATACGATGCAACCTGCAGCTATCGCTCCATTCGATACCTTTTTAACGCCTTTGATCCCATAGAAAGGTTTGGCCTTATGGAATTTATCTTGCGAACGATCTCTGAATTCCCAAAGTGTCTCATCACGGAATCCTTGAGCGCTACGAATCAAGCTTACTTTATACTCATCCAAAGTTGAGGACATGAATGAATCGTTACGTTCTATTGGGGGGAGCATTCGTTTCTACGGTAAAACCGTTGTTTGAGACTGGCTGGTACCTTGCGTAAAGTAAAGTCGTATCGTATTGTTGCCTCAAGTAGGGCTTACTTAAGACGTTATAAGCCTCTGTAATGCGAATGAACTTTGCATGGCTATCATCTTTGCGGGGATTTAGGTCGGGGTGAGCCTTCAACAAATGAAACAGAATACTATAGAAACTCCGTACGTCAAAATATAAGGCACAACTTTGCGAATCCGAAATACCTCTTTGGACAGCTGAACGAATGCGTGACGGATTTCCTTGAGTGTGCAGCTCTGCTGGACCCCCAAAATTTCATAATGCGTTCGAAGTAGAGGACTGTATGGAAAACAGGCGCAACATATCATGTACACTGAGCTACGTGGATTTAGTAAAATAAAAAGAAAGAGATACGACTTACTCTGTCATATCTAGGCAAAAATGTCATCTGGACAAAGGTGTCGTGAAGCTGACTTCGTTCACTATATAAAAAAATCGTACACACGTTACATAAACGTGTTTAGGATTATTTTTGCTTTGGCGTTGCATTAAAAGTAGGCTACTCATGCCATCTAACAACACAGTGAACAAAAAGTCTGTTCACCACCGCCTATCTATCCGCCACTGCAATCGCCATCTAGTTTGTAAGTCCTTGGATGACGAAGCTCCTAAATTGTATTTGCATTGGGATGATTAATACGCACGTCGCCAATTAAAGCCTTGACCTTCCATGGCTTCAAAATAGCTTTGCATATTGGCATTAAAATAAATGGAAGTAATTACGTTACCATGTGTTCCTTCCCAACAGTTATTTCCTTCTACTACCTACTGTCCATTTGTATTACAATTAGTTTCACACAAGAGCAAACCAATTTAGATAATGGCAATGCAAGATTAGTTGCCTGCAATAACTGGGATAAGGTACACCGAGTCCTTTCAGATTTTGGTACTTCGCGAACTTTGTGCAACAGGCTGGAGAATTGCACGGGATTAGCCTGCACAGGACTATTCAAGGTAAACATGCGCGCACCCCAAAACAAGATGATAACGCATAATTTATCATTATCACTATTTATCGCAGGGTTCTCCTTTTAGTCTAAGTCTTCGACTGTTGCCTTGCTCACCGACACATGCTGTTGAAATTCAGTTGAATTATACTGCTGCTGGGATACACAATTTTAACAAGACTTTCCATGACGGTGACGAACTGCTGATTGAAAGTAAGATCTGAAAGTAAGACTCCTTCATTTTTATGCGAAACTTGACCGTTTGGATACTTATCAAGATGTGCGACTTCCTGTGGTAGCCAACTTGACAGTGCCTGCGTATTTAGCCATAGATCTGAAACCGACCTTAGACAACTTTCTGTCCATGAGTGTGGAACTTAAAGGCTGCAATAATGATGAAGTACACGCTCCGCCGTGTCCCATAATGAAAACGCTGGTAAAAAATCAGCAGCTATCAAGTAAAGACTGTCGTCTCCTTTCCTTTGTTATTTGATTAATTTTGTGCCGTAGTACCTCAATGCCCCAGCATTCCCTTGTTAAACAATGTCATGGCCAATCGCAGGAAAAAAGTACCCGCATTCGTGGCCAGCGATTGCGACATTTTTCACCCGTTCGATTCCCTCTGTGGCGCCAATGAAGAGTGTGAGCAAATGTATCCAGGTTTCGGTGAAGGTCATTGCGTTTGCCACCCCGACTTTTCTCGCGATGCATCAGGAGATTGCCAGTCAAACAGCAGTAACATTCCAACGAGTACGGCATCCATTCCGATCACTTCGACCCCAGCTTCATTGCCAAGTAAATTTAACTGGAACGAATAACGTTAGTTTTTCTTAACGTAGAACATGGGTTGTTGCGGTACTAGGTAGTAGCGCCAACACAGTAGTGAATATCCTGGTGCCATTATTCGTTCTCGCTGTAATTGGGGTTTTGATTGGAGCAGCTATAAAGTTACAATGGATACAGAAGATAAAATCGCGCTTGCATCGCCGACTAGAAGAAGACATTGTGATTGGTTCTCCGGGTTCGAACGACGACGATCTGATTGTTTAGTCAATGATTTTTTTTCGCACGTTGTACACAGATAAGATCACGCGGAAATACAAGTTAAAGATTCTTCGGGTTGCTTCTGTTGTCCATGCACCTGTGTTGGACGACCTTAGTGCTATGAATCCAAGTCATGGAAGAGAAATCTAAATCACGACCCAAAAAAAACACATAACTTGTTTCGAGACAGCACGCAATAACTTTTTGTAGAACAGGACTTAAAATAGGGGTTCTGGTAATGACGTCTACTTTATTTTGCGAAACGGGACAGACACTAGGTCTTTTCACTGCAAATCCTCACCACAGTACAAACAACTTTGGAGACAATAGCTGGCTAAATCGTTTGCTGGTTTGTCCTCTGACAACAATACGGGAAAAACCAAAACTCCGAAAGAACCGAACACGGGTGAGCAAAGCAGAAAAAGAAAAGTAGCAAAATCTTCGTAGTTTGTGGACAAAATCAAGAACTTGAATTTCCCTAACCAAATGTACATACTTGTATACGAAATGAAACCAGCTCTTCATCCTTCTCTTCGGGTTTTCTACATCAAAAACGCGCCTACCAGAAACTTCGGTTTTTCTTCCCCCCCCCCCCCCAAGACACGTTTATGTGCAAAAATGGTTACTTTCTACCATCAACACCTATCGGTTTGCTTAGGATATCATAATATAAGGTTTGTCCTACCTTTTCACACGGAGGAAATGGCTACAATTACTGCTGGATGTTAACGATGATAACGATGAAGCGTATAACGAACGATGAGTGCAGCGACTGCCAAGGAGCAGTTAAGGAGGAAAAAGATCCAGCGAAAATAATCAGGTTGAAATAATTACACGAAAAAAATTTAACCGCGCGTAGGTGGAGATGCAGCAAAAACCTCCTAGCAACCCTAGCTTCTCCTATGATTTTACATTTCGGTTAATTGGGGGCGTAGGTCTCCGTTCACTAACCCACGTCAACTCTTTTTGCCTGGTAAGGTATTTGGTAAATTCAAGTTTTCCATGAGTGACAAAAATTACGCATAAAAAAAGAAAACTAATATAGATCAAGTCAAGCCCTAATCCCTTTCTCGTTTCGCGGACATTATAAAGTTTATAGAGGGATATTTTTTTTTCTGTGCAGGGGGTCCCCAAATAGTAGTAGTAAAGTTATCAAAGATATTTCAAAAAAAGATTTGACCACCCCCTGCAGATGTTACGGGAGAAAAAGGACATAACAATACACACTCACACACTCGCACAAGACTACCACGACGGAAGTAATACAAAAAATTACTAGTGTCCAAATATACTCCGATATTTCAATATGCTGAGGTCCCATTTGCTTTTATATTTTTTGTATCTTCTGTCCCACGACAACAGGGTTGTTACGACGGATTTCTTCCGCTCCTAGTTCGCGATAATTAAAGGAGCAATCGTGCTTGTCCGAATATCGATGGACAGAACAGAACATCCCGCCACAACGACACTCGAAACCTGAAGAAAATAACAGGTTGCAATGTCAGTTAAATTCAGAAAGTTGTATCTTCGTAAAATATTCGCTTACCTGTTAATCCAACCTTCTTGCGGCACGTGTGACACCTGTTCTTAGGCTTCTTTTTCCCAGCTTCTCCATCGCCATCTTCGGAAGCGGAGGCAGAGGCGGGAGCTGAATTGCAGCCATCCTGGCTTTCCAAATCGCTTGCTGAGCTGGACGCCGACATAGCATTCGTTTCCTTACAAAGCAGGAATTAGTCATTCAGTGCGGTTTTGTCTAAAACTCGGAAACCAGTATCTTACTTGTTTCTCAATCGGTGACAAAACAGGCATGGTGGGCAAGGCAGTTGAAACAGTTAAGTTGGAAGAGGAGGGTGAAGTCTGGGGAGCTGCAATAGGACTGCTACGTCCGGCTGAAGATGCAGAGCTTGCTGGGGGTTGTTGTTTCTTTTTCAAAGCCTTCAAAAGGTGGAAGGAATGTTTAGAATTATAGCTTCATTTTACTTATCATTGTTACGGTATTCAAATTACCTCTTTGAAGCAAATGGAACACATTCCATCTGTAGCAGGATTCCCATAAAAGCCACAATTTGCGCGACACAAGGCAGGGGGAGCTTGCATATTGGACTCTTGTTCCATGTTAAAAAAAAATCCGGTTAAAAACAAAAGCAGCTGTATCACAATGGCCAGCAAAGAATATCTGACCGCTGGGCTGCTCTTTTTGGTTCACACAACACAAGCTCTGGATGCAATGTTCGTTAAAAAACTAGATTGCCAAACCAAAGCAACTTTGCTGCAACAACACTTAAAATCACACCACTGGATTGTGCAAACGTCGCTCTATAAAGACACAAAGTAGACAAGATGAGTACTGACACTCTCTGACATAACAACCTAGAAAGTAAATGTTAAAAAAGCACCACAGCACTTTCCCTCCTCGTATTCTCTTTGTGTGGAAAATCCCTTGCCACATCCTCCTCTTTCAGGTTCGCCGAGGACATCCATTTAACGTTTATTAACCCCTTCATAAGTGGAAGCTTAGCTTACCTAATGGAATGCCAATCAGGAACTGTGTAACAGTTAACTAAATCTTAAGTGTCCCCGCTAGAAACAAGCAACTGAATGCGACACTTATCAACAGCAAGGATGGGCTGCGAATTGGGACTGACTTCGCAATTTCTGTGCTTAAGGGAGGAGCTTTGTGACGTCATAATCAAAGAGCGACACTAGCGCTTCTACTAGGAAACCAGACGAGTACTACGAAAGGAGAAAATTTCCAAGCGACGTCACAAGCCATTGACGACATCTCCGCTTTTTCCGCAAGAATGGTTTAGCTCCATTTATCCCAAAGTAAAAAGCGTGGCTAATCGTCTTACTCATGCACTGACACTCGTCATATAGCAACAGTGAATAAGAAATAAAATGGTCAACTAAAACTTTAAAAGCAAGACTACAGTATTTCCGGTAGGACAGGGAACGCTCTCTTTGTACCAGGAGTTAATGACGACAAGAGATTAACTATAAAAACCCTGCACTCACTTAATGTGGAATGACGTAAGTTTTCTATAAATGATCACGTGAAGATAAGCAAAAAAGCTTTTCTCCAGGATCTTGGCAAGTGAACAGAGGACTTAAATAATGGAGCACCTGGTCTACGTGACGCACTCGAGCATATCTTGGTAGTCAAAACTGGACAGCAAATGCAAATTGCCAATTCTGTAAACAACTAGTGCACTCGCAATGAAAACACAGTCGATCTTTGTGACTAGGAGGAAGCTCCAAAGTGTGTGCTGTCTGTTGAGCTACGAAGTTAGTTTTCTACTATCAGACATAAGGCCTTGCCTCTCAAGTTTGGGCCTGAATAAAAAGTGTAGGTCAGGTGGGCTCCAAAAACGGAAAAAGGAAGAACCTTGAAAGTGTGTTTGATACTACTGGAACGTTTAAAAAAAAATATAATTTCCTGTTTGCTGATACCCAGCTGTCACATTGTGGTTGTCAACCATCCACAATTGGAATATTAAGTAACGTGCAACCCAAATTAGTGAAACAAAGTCTTGTTTTATTTTAAGGTCCAGGAGGTAGCAATGACCTCAATTGATAAGGGTTTGCTCCCTAGTCTGACAAACGGCACGGAAAGTTTTCTGCGTCGCAGGTAGTGTGGATAGGCTGGCCAAAAAGATAGAGGCACACATGGGGCTTTGGACTACGACAAAGAAAAGGGGCTTTCAACATGCTTTCTCTGACCCTCTCTACGTCTCGCACTATCTATGCTGAGACGCAATTCGGCAAATCAAGGCTATAAGGATCAGAACACTACGAAATACCTCTCACAAATTGTCAATCCTTATTCATTAAGATATTTGGGACATTATAACACAGTCTTTGTTTGGGCAAAATTCAGACTTGTCCCCGAACTACCCTCCTTATGCCAGAGCCCAAGGTCAGCCTTTCTTCAGCCATGATACCCTACACCCCCCACAGAAAGGAAGTATAACGTATAACAAATTCTTAAACTGTAATTGTTTAGTGGCGATTCTCATTTGAAGAATACACTGCAATGAAGAAGACAAAAAAACTGAGTTCAGAACAACGTCACAACTTACTTTAAGTTAATTAATTCACACAGAAATCCAAAGGCTAAGTTTTCACTTCGTCACCCCACTGCCTCCCCCAACCTTGAAGTTACTGAATAGCGAACTCTAAGATTCTTGGATAATACTTGAAAGCGAATACAAACTAAATTATAGGTGGCGTTGCTTGTTTTATTTTTGTTTACATACCTTATTGGCTTTGGGATTTCGTGGTCCGGTAAATTTTTCGAAACGATATGGGATAAATGATAATCAACCTTAAGATTAACACAGTCTGTTTACTTAGTTTAGCTGAAGGTTGGCCATGTTCTTCAGGGTACAAGATTTTGGGGAGTCATGGTGGAAAGAAGCATGCAAAAAGGTCAAAAGAGCGGTCGTATTTATTGATGAGTGCTCGGCTGAATGTTTGCACTGGCAAGGAGGGTTAGCTTTACTTGAAAAAGCAGGCGCAGTAGCTGTAAAGGAATTTTCGTCGTTTGAAGTCCGTATCTATAACTATAAAATATAAAGTCCGTGAATAACTTTCTTTTTGTCAGTTTGCTGATCATGCTATCAAGAAAGCTGTATTTATCATATCTTGCCCGTATTATGGTTCGAAGAAGAAGATCCTGGAGGAAATCATCAAGCAGAGCAAACTAGAGTATTGCGTTTTGGTAACAGCAGCTCCAGCAGCAGTACATCACTTGTTGCAACAAGGAGGCAAAGAAGGAGATGATGCGGTCGCATTTAGTCACTTGGAAGATCAAGTTCTTCAGTGGATGGGGAACATGGTATACACCGTTAATCTTATTAAAACGGAACATAATTCTATGTTTCTTCACTAGAATTATACGTTCGAAGTTTTCTCGTACCCTATTTATACAGTTGCTGTGAACAATAATTGTTTTGTCACACCACCATTCCGAGATTGCCTCCCGCTCTTAGAGTCTGACGTGGATTGGCTTATGAAACAGCAGTCGTATACTAACAGGGTAGTTTTTCCACTTTTTTTAAAAAATCTTTCTTAAACGTCAATATGAAATGTGATGAAAGCTAGCCAAATCGAAAGCATTTGGGAATCATTCCTTTGAGTGCCAAGTAGAAAATCACGAAACCGAGAGCGACTGGTTGTCTGACTTTTCGTAACTCTTGATTCGGGCATAGTTAACCTTGTTTTGCCGTTTGTAAATACGAGCTTTCATAGGGTGATGTGCGACCTTGGGATTCCTTGTTAGACGTTGAATACAGTCGGTTGCCGTTAAATCTGCAAGCCCAAGTCAAGCAGCTAGTTTTCAACTTCCATCAGCTCTTGCTACAGTGGAATGCGAAAGAAGATATTTTCACGCTAGGAGCTTGGAGCCGCATAATAGGAACGGAGTTAGATGCACTCTTGCCCGCCCGGACGCGAAGAAAGGTAAGTTGTAAAAGTTGCCCTTTTCTTCAAAATGTAACTTATGTATTTGTCCTATTTTAAAAGAGCGCTACAAAGAAAATATCTATTCTCTTCATTGATCGGTCTTGGACTTGGCTGGGCCGTCTTCTTTTGTACAATCTAGCGAAACGCTTCTGGATAAAATACAGGTCTTATTACCCAGGCTTCCTGGCCATTCCAACGATGTAGCTATTCCTATGCATTTACTTGCTACAGCGAAACCGTAAAATACTTTTCCTTTAAAACAATCTGAGCTAACGTTATAAAATATACTAAAACAGGGATGTATTGGAAGAAATTATGACAGTAGCTCCAGGCTGCTTGGCCCCACCCTTCCAAGGCAAATCAGCAATAAACTCGCTAATGTACCATAAGCCTAAATTGGCTATGCAGGATATACAGAGCCAACTAGCGGAGATTCTAGAAGCGAATGACTTGACCATAGAAATTTCTGATAACTCGGCTCAGTATTTGGGAAACCAGATTCGTGCGTTTAAAGGTCATTGGGATTTGATTGAAGAGCACAGTGGATTGTTACAGGTATACACATTTATGATTATTTCACCTTATTAACTCTTATGTAAGGGTTAATACTTTAAATGCAATGCTTTTAGGCCGCCATGGCTGTAATCCAAACTTTTGAGCATCCAGATTGCACCAAACTAGAGCAACTAATAAATTTGGAAAAAGTTTTGACCCAAAATATGATTGATGTTTCAACACCTCCTTTACCTCAAGTAATAGCACTCTAAACGAAAAAAAAATAAATGATGGCGAATTTACTCGTTTGGTGTTCTCTGCTGCAGATCGTTCAGCTCGTTAAAGCGCGAAAGGAGAAGAAAATGTCTTTAGAAGACATTTTGCTCCTAATTCTACATTTGTATGCGTTAAATAACGATCCAGATTGGGCGGAAGATTACGAATCTAAACTGGAAGATGTGTTGGCGGAAGCCTTTGTTCAAGACCAAACAACCCTGACTCCTTTTGTTCAAACATTAGGTAAACAGAGTTCTTATTGTTACGCCCAACTGCATAATGACTTTCTTTTGTGTTGCCTACTTGTTTTCACTAGTGGGTGTTCCCGTTGACGAGGTGAAAGCGCATCGAGCTGCCCACAAAGTTGTAGCGCAAATGCGAAGTATAGCTTCTACACGCAGTGGACTAAAAAAGAATTGGTAAAAAAACAACTTGTTTTTCTAATCTTTGTAATTGAAACGATTGAAATGAAATGGAACATTAATAATTGAAACATGAAACCGTATCTTTTTTCAAATAGGTCTATTTTTCAGCATTCCAACAACCTTGCATTACCTGGACGCTATGTGTCACGGAATGAGTTTGTGCAACATTCGTAGCCTAGTGAGAGCTGGTTTCCTAAGCGAGTGCTCGGGCTCGTTTTTTCTTTTTTTCTCTCTCTTCATGTGTCACCTCTGCAACAGAGTGTCGTATTCAACAATAAATACAAAGTTTCTTACAAATATCTCGATGATTCGAAGCCATCCGCAATCATAAAACACAACGCAGGGCCTATACAACATCTCTTTCAATTTCCTACGCGAAACTATGCCAGTCTACTACAGCAAGTCCTGAGCAGCATATTTAACCCCGCAAAGACGGATTTACCGGATATTGAATACCGGTCAGGAGGTTTGAAGGATTTACTAAAAACAGGATTTAGGTAAATGCCACAAGTGAAAGTACAATATTTTGTGTACTTAATCCTATATCCCTTTTAGCTTATTTGTGAACGTGAAGAAGCCTCATCCGCTGGACAATCCCAACCTAATCGTTCTGGGAGGTATTAGTCCGAACGAGGTGAAACTCGTACGTGATTTCAGCTCTGCTCAAAGGTCTCCGATTATCCAGATGCCTTCGGAGCTCCCAGCTCCAACTATGAGGCATGATGCCTCGAAAGTAAAAGTTACTGAGGGTCGCCCAGGCGACAGCTCAGTCTTTTCTAATAATGTGTCGTTTAGAGAGGTGAACCAAGATTCATCTTTTACCCCGTCGGCACCAACGTCTATGGACGTAGCGAATGCTACATTCGCTCAAATGGTTACTGACGATAGTAACATCAGCAAAGTGCTTCTTGAGGAGTACTTTGAATACTATACCACGGCTATGCTGTGGTGTAGGTTCGTGTCTCTGAAGAGAAAGTTCAGACAGGAGTTAAGCCAAGATGAGGCTGAACTTCTCAACATCATTCAGCCGCTCTTCTTTTGCTTACCCGAACCACTCTTGTTTATGATCAAGAGTTTTGGCAGCGTCTGCACCCTAACAGGTCAGCACTTTCACCCTGAGTTTCCGGCCATGCCGAACGCCATCATCAATGGCTTCGGAGGCTACTATGGGCAAATCCAACCCCCAGGACCAGGTGTGGACAATACGCTCCACAATCTCTACGAGGAAATTCCTTGCTTAGGCGTATGCGCCGAGGCAATCCGCGTCGCTATAAGTGACGCGTCACCAGGTCGGTATCCATCCGTCCTGACTCTTCGTGGAATACAACCGAATCTGAATTTATTGGGTTATCACCCTCTAATGTCCAGGCGAAACGAAGCTAAAAACTTAGCTTACGACCAGGGAATATTCCCACAAGAATTCCCGAGCTCAGTAGGAACCACTATGATCAACAGAGAGTTCCTCCTAACGATATCAAGTGTCTTAGCTAATACTAAGACTTTCAACTTGACCGACGTAAATTTCACTACTCTATCTGAAGCTGGAGATCCATCCCAGCTGTTGATCACCAGACCGTACGATGTTCACCGCGATCAGCGGAACATACACAGTGAACAGACCGTCACATCGTTCATGAAAGAAGCGGCTAGCTCATTTGGAGCCGCTGTCTTCACCAACGCACAGATGATTAAAACGTCTGGGCCAAATAACGAGCCACATCCCTGGTGCATGTTTAGTCCTGCACCAAACGTTCAGATCCCAAATGAGTGGGTCATGAACCGCAATATTAGAAGGAATCTACCTCTTCCATTCGACCAAGAAACTTTCTGCAGCGTCGCCATGGATGGCAGGGAGTACAGATACAACATCGTGAAAACACTCACCCAGACTAAACGCTGAGTCAAACTCCTATCTTAATGAGCAGTTGAGCATCTCCTGCCATATAGTAGTACACAACAGCCCCACTATCGATTAATACGATTATCTTGCTGTTAACAACCCCTTCCATTTTATTATGGATGCATTTGTATTTGTATTTTTGTATTTTTGAGGCGAACCATGTCGCTATCGCGCCACATTATCGCCTTCGGCTTTCTTTTTCAACACACTCTCACTGTTTGGTACTTTAGCAACTTCAGATGAAATCTAAAATCTTCGTTTGTTTTATGAACTTGATAAAATTGTTTTGTATAAAAAACCGATCATGCACTGTTCTGTTTCCGAATCCTACAATTTCTTCGAAGTCCACTGGTATGTTTTTGCTTCGCAGTTTGCTGAATAAAGCGTTGCGCTCCGCTCTCAGGGTTGAGCATTCCATGACTAGATGCTTCCCGGTTTCGTCTGCCTCACCACAGTTTCGGCACACCGGGCTATCCTGTAGGTTAAATCTGTGCATCCACGATCCGATCTTGCCATGACCACATCTGAGTCTTAATACAGCAACAGCTTCTCTTCTTCTTTTGATGGTCCTCCATTTATTGGATCCTAGAGTTTCTGTCTTCAATACAATGGCCTGTGACGTATTCAGTTTGATTTCGTTCAAAAACTCTCTTTCGATGTTTTGCTTGGTGATTGTTTTTAGCTCGTGTCTTGTCAGCCCGTTTGTTCTTTCGTTGCTGGAGGTTCTTCCTCTCTTTGCTGCTTGATCCGCTGCTTCATTACCAGGGATGCCAATATGGGCGGGGATCCATTGTAAATTGATTGTGCATCCATCTACTATTAAGTTTCTTATTTTTCCCTGAATTTGTTGGCTGAGATCAAAATGAGTTCTGCAACCCCAGCTTTTTAGTACAGCTAGCGCCGCCATTGAGTCTGTTAGAATGACAAATTTTTCGGGGGGGTTATTCGCTAAAGAATCTAACGCTATTTCAATTGCTGTAAGTTCAGCTGACAATATGGAGGATCCTTGGAGCATGTGAAATTCCTTTGTCTCGCCCGTTTTTTCTATATATACTCCACATCCGGTGTTTCCTTGTTCGTCTTTCGATCCGTCTGTGAATATTTTCTTAAAATCCCTATAAGTATTTTCTAAAAATGCTAACACAAATTGCACTGCTATCTGAGGATTCTTCTTTGTGGTTATAGTCCGTCAATGTCCGTAAAGATATATTTTTCTGTAAATTCCCATGGGGCCATCAAGTTTTCAAAAAAATTCCTTTGTGTTATGTCTGGTAGCTGAAATTTCTCTTTAAGTTCTTTATAGTCTTCCCAGATTATCGATTTGTTCTTTGAGATCTCCTTTACTATTAGGTCTCCCTTATGACATTCAGTCATTCTGTTAATATAATCTTGCGACAATAGCGTTCTCCTATACCGTAAAGGCAACATGCTCGCCGCACATAGCAATACCCCAATAGGGGTAGTTTTTGTTGCTCCTAAAATAATTCTTAGAGCTTTGTTTTGAATCGTTTCCAACGGTTGTAGCTTTCTTGAGTTAACAAACTTGTATATAAAACAGGCATATTCTAGTCTGGACCTAATAAGGTTTTTGTAGATGGTGAGTAAAAGGTTTGTGCTGGCTCCCCAGCTTGTGCCTGCCAGCCTACTTAAAATCCCTACTGCTTTCATACCTTTCTGTCGTAGATATTTAATATGCTCTTCAAACTTGAGTCTTCTATCGAAAATGACCCCCAAGAATCTTGCATTTTCGACCCTCTCGATGACCATGCCATTTATCTTGCACTTCTTATTTGTCTGCCATTTCCTTTTCCTGGTTATCACAAGGTATTTCGTTTTTTCTGGTGATAAGGTAAACCCGTTCCTTTTACACCACGTCTCTATTTCCTTAACTCTACATCTCAACTTGTCCATTGCGGAATCCGTATTTCTGCCCAGTGTCCACGTTCCCGCATCATCTGCGAAAAGTGATGTATTTGTGTCCCTCTGGTTCTCGGGGAAATCCGCTAGCATGATATTGAATAGCCAAGGACTTAAGACTGCACCCTGGGGTATGCCTCTTACTAGTCTTTGCTTGGTAGACAGGCTGGATCCGACTCGTACTTCCATTGTTCTGTCGCATAAATAGCTTCTGATGATTCCCAAGCTTCATACGCCAAGAAAGTCTTGCCTCGCCCGTATCTACAAAAATTTCTCTTCTGTGCCCGCATGTTTCACTAACCTCTCGAGTCTTAGAAAAGCGGACTGAAATACTGGGAGTAGGATTTTTAGTGTTGCCGCCGAAGTGTACTTTGCAGGCGCCTACGTTTTCGATTCCAGCCACTTACTCCGAATATACCAACGTGCGATCGCAAATTTCTTTTACTCCGGGACGTAGTTTTTCCAATGGGGGAAGTGATGTAAGAATGTGCTTTTATTCTCCCGCTTATTTTTGAGTACCCCACCTATATTCTCCCGTAAACACTAGATGTCGCCCTCCACATGCATGAAGCCATGCATGTGTCTGATTAATCCGCTACTGTCCAATACTGTGAATCCCCTTATTATGTACGAACCGCCCACACCAATGAAGTAATAGCTCAGCTTACTAGTTAATTGTTTTCCTGGTGGCTTTCATTTTATCAATCAGGGCAGTCAGAATTTGCCTTTAGTAGGGGTTTAGTATTCGCCTTTGGGGGAAAGTTGGTGCTCGCTTTTAGCAGAGGGTGTTAGAGTGTGTATGAACAAAATACATCCGTGAACCAGAGTCTAAGTCCTTTTTCGGACTCTAACTTTACTCCGCTAGCAACAAGCAACCGAATGCGACACTTATCAACAGCAAGGATGGGCTGCGAATTGGGACTGACTTCGCAATTTCTGTGCTTAAGGGAGGAGCTTTGTGACGTCATAATCAAAGAGCGACACTAGCGCTTCTACTAGGAAACCAGACGAGTACTACGAAAGGAGAAAATTTCCAAGCGACGTCACAAGCCATTGACGACATCTCCGCTTTTTCCGGAAGAATGGTTTAGCTCCATTTATCCCAAAGTAAAAAGCGTGGCTAATCGTCTTACTCATGCACTGACACTCGTCATATAGCAACAGTGAATAAGAAATAAAATGGTCAACTAAAACTTTAAAAGCAAAACTACAGTATTTCCGGTAGGACAGGGAACGCTCTCTTTGTACCAGGAGTTAATGACGACAAGAGATTAACTATAAAAACCCTGCACTCACTTAATGTGGAATGACGTAAGTTTTCTATAAATGATCACGTGAAGATAAGCAAAAAAGCTTTTCTCCAGGATCTTGGCAAGTGAACAGAGGACTTAAATAATGGAGCACCTGGTCTACGTGACGCACTCGAGCATATCTTGGTAGTCAGAACTGGACAGCAAATGCAAATTGCCAATTCTGTAAACAACTAGTGCACTCGCAATGAAAACAGTCGATCTTTGTGACTAGGAGGAAGCTCCAAAGTGTGTGCTGTCTGTTGAGCTACGAAGTTAGTTTTCTACTATCAGACATAAGGCCTTGCCTCTCAAGTTTGGGCCTGAATAAAAAGTGTAGGTCAGGTGGGCTCCAAAAACGGAAAAAGGAAGAACCTTGAAAGTGTGTTTGATACTACTGGAACGTTTAAAAAAAAATATAATTTCCTGTTTGCTGATACCCAGCTGAATAGCGAACTCTTAAGATTCTTGGATAATACTTGAAAGCGAATACAAACTAAATTATAGGTGGCGTTGCTTGTTTTATTTTTGTTTACATACCTTATTGGCTTTGGGATTTCGTGGTCCGGTAAATTTTTCGAAACGATATGGGATAAATGATAATCAACCTTAAGATTAACACAGTCTGTTTACTTAGTATAGCGGAAGGTTGGCCATGTTCTTCAGGGTACAAGATTTTGGGGAGTCATGGTGGAAAGAAGTATGCAAAAAGGTCAAAAGAGCGGTCGTATTTATTGATGAGTGCTCGGCTGAATGTTTGCACTGGCAAGGAGGGTTAGCTTTACTTGAAAAAGCAGGCGCAGTAGCTGTAAAGGAATTTTCGTCGTTTGAAGTCCGTATCTATAACTATAAAATATAAAGTCCGTGAATAACTTTCTTTTTGTCAGTTTGCAGATCATGCTATCAAGAAAGCTGTATTTATCATATCTTGCCCGTATTATGGTTCGAAGAAGAAGATCCTGGAGGAAATCATCAAGCAGAGCAAACTAGAGTATTGCGTTCTGGTAACGGCAGCTCCAGCAGCAGTACATCACTTGTTGCAACAAGGAGGCAAAGAAGGAGATGATGCGGTCGCATTTAGTCAGTTGGAAGATCAAGTTCTTCAGTGGATGGGGAACATGGTATACACCGTTAATCTTATTAAAACGGAGCATAATTCTATGTTTCTTCACTAGAATTATACGTTCGAAGTTTTCTCGTACCCTATTTATACAGTTGCTGTGAACAATAATTGTTTTGTCACACCACCATTCCGAGATTGCCTCCCGCTCTTAGAGTCTGACTTGGATTGGCTTATGAAACAGCAGTTGTATACTAACAGGGTAGTTTTTCCAATTTTTTAAAAACCTTTCTTAAACGTCAATATGAAATGTGATGAAAGCTAGCCAAATCGAAAGCATTTGGGAATCATTCCTTTGAGTGCCAAGTAGAAAATCACGAAACCGAGAGCGACTGGTTGTCTGACTTTTCGTAACTCTTGATTCGGGCATAGTTAACCTTGTTTTGCCGTTTGTAAATACGAGCTTTCATAGGGTGATGTGCGACCTTGGGATTCCTTGTTAGACGTTGAATACAGTCGGTTGCCGTTAAATCTGCAAGCCCAAGTCAAGCAGCTAGTTTTCAACTTCCATCAGCTCTTGCTACAGTGGAATGCGAAAGAAGATATTTTCACGCTAGGAGCTTGGAGCCGCATAATAGGAACGGAGTTAGATGCACTCTTGCCCGCCCGGACGCGAAGAAAGGTAAGTTGTAAAAGTTGCCCTTTTCTTCAAAATGTAACTTATGTATTTGTCCTATTTTAAAAGAGCGCTACAAAGAAAATATCTATTCTCTTCATTGATCGGGTCTTGGACTTGGCTGGGCCGTCTTCTTTTGTGCAATCTAGCGAAACGCTTCTGGATAAAATACAGGCCTTATTACCCAGGCTTCCTGGCCATTCCAACGATGTAGCTATTCCTATGCATTTACTTGCTACAGCGAAACCGTAAAATACTTTTCCTTTAAAACAATCTGAGCTAACGTTATAAAATGTACTAAAACAGGGATGTATTGGAAGAAATTATGACAGTAGCTCCAGGCTGCTTGGCCCCACCCTTCCAAGGCAAATCAGCAATAAACTCGCTAATGTACCATAAGCCTAAATTGGCTATGCAGGATATACAGAGCCAACTAGCGGAGATTCTAGAAGCGAATGACTTGACCATAGAAATTTCTGATAACTCGGCTCAGTATTTGGGAAACCAGATTCGTGCGTTTAAAGGTCATTGGGATTTGATTGAAGAGCACAGTGGACTGTTACAGGTATCCACATTTATGATTATTTCACCTTATTAACTCTTATTTAAGGGTTAATACTTTAAATGCAATGCTTTTAGGCCGCCATGGCTGTAATCCAAACTTTTGAGCACCCAGATTGCACCAAACTAGAGCAACTAATAAATGTGGAAAAAGTTTTGACCCAAAATATGATTGATGTTTCAACACCTCCTTTACCTCAAGTAATAGCACTCTAAACGAAAAAAAATAAATGATGGCGAATTTACTCGTTTGGTGTTCTCTGCTGCAGATCGTTCAGCTCGTTAAAGCGCGAAAGGAGAAGAAATTGTCTTTAGAAGACATTTTGCTCCTAATTCTACATTTGTATGCGTTAAATAACGATCCAGATTGGGCGGAAGATTACGAATCTAAACTGGAAGATGTGTTGGCGGAAGCCTTTGTTCAAGACCAAACAACCCTGACTCCTTTTGTTCAAACATTAGGTAAACAGAGTTCTTATTGTTACGCCCAACTGCATAATGACTTTCTTTTGTGTTGCCTACTTGTTTTCACTAGTGGGTGTTCCCGTTGACGAGGTGAAAGCGCATCGAGCTGCCCACAAAGTTGTAGCGCAAATGCGAAGTATAGCTTCTACACGCAGTGGACTAAAAAAGAATTGGTAAAAAAACAACTTGTTTTTCTAATCTTTGTAATTGAAACGATTGAAATGAAATGGAACATTAATAATTGAAACATGAAACCGTATCTTTTTTCAAATAGGTCTATTTTTCAGCATTCCAACAACCTTGCATTACCTGGACGCTATGTGTCACGGAATGAGTTTGTGCAACATTCGTAGCCTAGTGAGAGCTGGTTTCCTAAGCGAGTGCTCGGGCTCGTTTTTTCTTTTTTTCTCTCTCTTCATGTGTCACCTCTGCAACAGAGTGTCGTATTCAACAATAAATACAAAGTTTCTTACAAATATCTCGATGATTCGAAGCCATCCGCAATCATAAAACACAACGCAGGGCCTATACAACATCTCTTTCAATTTCCTACGCGAAACTATGCCAGTCTACTACAGCAAGTCCTGAGCAGCATATTTAACCCCGCAAAGACGGATTTACCGGATATTGAATACCGGTCAGGAGGTTTGAAGGATTTACTAAAAACAGGATTTAGGTAAATGCCACAAGTGAAAGTACAATATTTTGTGTACTTAATCCTATATCCCTTTTAGCTTATTTGTGAACGTGAAGAAGCCTCATCCGCTGGACAATCCCAACCTAATCGTTCTGGGAGGTATTAGTCCGAACGAGGTGAAACTCGTACGTGATTTCAGCTCTGCTCAAAGGTCTCCGATTATCCAGTTGCCTTCGGAGCTCCCAGCTCCAACTATGAGGCATGATGCCTCGAAAGTAAAAGTTACTGAGGGTCACCCAGGCGACAGCTCAGTCTTTTCTAATAATGTGTCGATTAGAGAGGTGAACCAAGATTCATCTTTTACCCCGTCGGCACCAACGTCTATGGACGTAGCGAATGCTACATTCGCTGAAATGGTTACTGACGATAGTAACATCAGCAAAGTGCTTCTTGAGGAGTACTTTGAATACTATACCACGGCTATGCTGTGGTGTAGGTTCGTGTCTCTGAAGAGAAAGTTCAGACAGGAGTTAAGCCAAGATGAGGCTGAACTTCTCAACATCATTCAGCCGCTCTTCTTTTGCTTACCCGAACCACTCTTGATTATGATCACGAGTTTTGGCAGCGTCTGCACCCTAAGAGGTCAGCACTTTCACCCTGAGTTTCCGGCCATGCCGAACGCCATCATCAATGGCTTCGGAGGCTACTATGGGCAAATCCAACCCCCAGGACCAGGTGTGGACAATACGCGCCACAATCTCTACGAGGAAATTCCTTGCTTAGGCGTATGCGCCGAGGCAATCCGCGTCGCTATAAGTAACGCGTCACCAGGTCGGTATCCATCCGTCCTGACTCTTCGTGGAATACAACCGAATCTGAATTTATTGGGTTATCACCCTCTAATGTTCAGGCGAAACGAAGCTAAAAACTTAGCTTACTGCCAGGGAATATACCCACAAGAATTCCCGAGCTCAGTAGGAACCACTATGATCAACATAGAGTTCCTCCAAACGATATCAAGTGTCTTAGCTAATACTAAGACTTTCAACTTGACCGACGTAAATTTCACTACTCTATCTGAAGCTGGAGCTCCATCCCAGCTGATGATCACCAGACCGTACGATGTTCACCGCGATCAGCGGAACATACACAGTGAACAGACCGTCACATCGTTCATGAAAGAAGCGGCTAGCTCATTTGGAGCCGCTGTCTTCACCAACGCACAGATGATTAAAACGTCTGGGCCAAATAACGAGCCACATCCCTGGTGCATGTTTAGTCCTGCACCAAACGTTCAGATCCCAAATGAGTGGGTCATGAACCGCAATATTAGAAGGAATCTACCTCGTCCATTCGACCAAGAAACTTTCTGCAGCGTCGCCATGCATGGCAGGGTGTACAGATACAACATCGTGAAAACACTCACCCAGACTAATCGCTGAGTCAAACTCCTATCTTAATGAGCAGTTGAGCATCTCCTGCCATATAGTAGTACACAACAGCCCCACTATCGATTAATACGATTATCTTGCTGTTAACAACCCCTTCCATTTTATTATGGATGCATTTGTATTTGTATTTTTGTATTTTTGAGGCGAACCATGTCGCTATCGCGCCACATTATCGCCTTCGGCTTTCTTTTTCAACACACTCTCACTGTTTGGTACTTTAGCAACTTCAGATGAAATCTAAAATCTTCGTTTGTTTTATGAACTTGATAAAATTGTTTTGTATAAAAAACCGATCATGCACTGTTCTGTTTCCGAATCCTACAATTTCTTCGAAGTCCACTGGTATGTTTTTGCTTCGCAGTTTGCTGAATAAAGCGTTGCGCTCCGCTCTCAGGGTTGAGCATTCCATGACTAGATGCTTCCCGGTTTCGTCTGCCTCACCACAGTTTCGGCACACCGGGCTATCCTGTAGGTTAAATCTGTGCATCCACGATCCGATCTTGCCATGACCACATCTGAGTCTTAATACAGCAACAGCTTCTCTTCTTCTTTTGATGGTCCTCCATTTATTGGATCCTAGAGTTTCTGTCTTCAATACAATGGCCTGTGACGTATTCAGTTTGATTTCGTTCAAAAACTCTCTTTCGATGTTTTGCTTGGTGATTGTTTTTAGCTCGTGTCTTGTCAGCCCGTTTGTTCTTTCGTTGCTGGAGGTTCTTCCTCTCTTTGCTGCTTGATCCGCTGCTTCATTACCAGGGATGCCAATATGGGCGGGGATCCATTGTAAATTGATTGTGCATCCATCTACTATTAAGTTTCTTATTTTTCCCTGAATTTGTTGGCTGAGATCAAAATGAGTTCTGCAACCCCAGCTTTTTAGTACAGCTAGCGCCGCCATTGAGTCTGTTAGAATGACAAATTTTTCGGGGGGGTTATTCGCTAAAGAATCTAACGCTATTTCAATTGCTGTAAGTTCAGCTGACAATATGGAGGATCCTTGGAGCATGTGAAATTCCTTTGTCTCGCCCGTTTTTTCTATATATACTCCACATCCGGTGTTTCCTTGTTCGTCTTTCGATCCGTCTGTGAATATTTTCTTAAAATCCCTATAAGTATTTTCTAAAAATGCTAACACAAATTGCACTGCTATCTGAGGATTCTTCTTTGTGGTTATAGTCCGTCAATGTCCGTAAAGATATATTTTTCTGTAAATTCCCATGGGGCCATCAAGTTTTCAAAAAAATTCCTTTGTGTTATGTCTGGTAGCTGAAATTTCTCTTTAAGTTCTTTATAGTCTTCCCAGATTATCGATTTGTTCTTTGAGATCTCCTTTACTATTAGGTCTCCCTTATGACATTCAGTCATTCTGTTAATATAATCTTGCGACAATAGCGTTCTCCTATACCGTAAAGGCAACATGCTCGCCGCACATAGCAATACCCCAATAGGGGTAGTTTTTGTTGCTCCTAAAATAATTCTTAGAGCTTTGTTTTGAATCGTTTCCAACGGTTGTAGCTTTCTTGAGTTAACAAACTTGTATATAAAACAGGCATATTCTAGTCTGGACCTAATAAGGTTTTTGTAGATGGTGAGTAAAAGGTTTGTGCTGGCTCCCCAGCTTGTGCCTGCCAGCCTACTTAAAATCCCTACTGCTTTCATACCTTTCTGTCGTAGATATTTAATATGCTCTTCAAACTTGAGTCTTCTATCGAAAATGACCCCCAAGAATCTTGCATTTTCGACCCTCTCGATGACCATGCCATTTATCTTGCACTTCTTATTTGTCTGCCATTTCCTTTTCCTGGTTATCACAAGGTATTTCGTTTTTTCTGGTGATAAGGTAAACCCGTTCCTTTTACACCACGTCTCTATTTCCTTAACTCTACATCTCAACTTGTCCATTGCGGAATCCGTATTTCTGCCCAGTGTCCACGTTCCCGCATCATCTGCGAAAAGTGATGTATTTGTGTCCCTCTGGTTCTCGGGGAAATCCGCTAGCATGATATTGAATAGCCAAGGACTTAAGACTGCACCCTGGGGTATGCCTCTTACTAGTCTTTGCTTGGTAGACAGGCTGGATCCGACTCGTACTTCCATTGTTCTGTCGCATAAATAGCTTCTGATGATTCCCAAGCTTCATACGCCAAGAAAGTCTTGCCTCGCCCGTATCTACAAAAATTTCTCTTCTGTGCCCGCATGTTTCACTAACCTCTCGAGTCTTAGAAAAGCGGACTGAAATACTGGGAGTAGGATTTTTAGTGTTGCCGCCGAAGTGTACTTTGCAGGCGCCTACGTTTTCGATTCCAGCCACTTACTCCGAATATACCAACGTGCGATCGCAAATTTCTTTTACTCCGGGACGTAGTTTTTCCAATGGGGGAAGTGATGTAAGAATGTGCTTTTATTCTCCCGCTTATTTTTGAGTACCCCACCTATATTCTCCCGTAAACACTAGATGTCGCCCTCCACATGCATGAAGCCATGCATGTGTCTGATTAATCCGCTACTGTCCAATACTGTGAATCCCCTTATTATGTACGAACCGCCCACACCAATGAAGTAATAGCTCAGCTTACTAGTTAATTGTTTTCCTGGTGGCTTTCATTTTATCAATCAGGGCAGTCAGAATTTGCCTTTAGTAGGGGTTTAGTATTCGCCTTTGGGGGAAAGTTGGTGCTCGCTTTTAGCAGAGGGTGTTAGAGTGTGTATGAACAAAATACATCCGTGAACCAGAGTCTAAGTCCTTTTTCGGACTCTAACTTTACTCCGCTAGCAACAAGCAACCGAATGCGACACTTATCAACAGCAAGGATGGGCTGCGAATTGGGACTGACTTCGCAATTTCTGTGCTTAAGGGAGGAGCTTTGTGACGTCATAATCAAAGAGCGACACTAGCGCTTCTACTAGGAAACCAGACGAGTACTACGAAAGGAGAAAATTTCCAAGCGACGTCACAAGCCATTGACGACATCTCCGCTTTTTCCGGAAGAATGGTTTAGCTCCATTTATCCCAAAGTAAAAAGCGTGGCTAATCGTCTTACTCATGCACTGACACTCGTCATATAGCAACAGTGAATAAGAAATAAAATGGTCAACTAAAACTTTAAAAGCAAAACTACAGTATTTCCGGTAGGACAGGGAACGCTCTCTTTGTACCAGGAGTTAATGACGACAAGAGATTAACTATAAAAACCCTGCACTCACTTAATGTGGAATGACGTAAGTTTTCTATAAATGATCACGTGAAGATAAGCAAAAAAGCTTTTCTCCAGGATCTTGGCAAGTGAACAGAGGACTTAAATAATGGAGCACCTGGTCTACGTGACGCACTCGAGCATATCTTGGTAGTCAGAACTGGACAGCAAATGCAAATTGCCAATTCTGTAAACAACTAGTGCACTCGCAATGAAAACAGTCGATCTTTGTGACTAGGAGGAAGCTCCAAAGTGTGTGCTGTCTGTTGAGCTACGAAGTTAGTTTTCTACTATCAGACATAAGGCCTTGCCTCTCAAGTTTGGGCCTGAATAAAAAGTGTAGGTCAGGTGGGCTCCAAAAACGGAAAAAGGAAGAACCTTGAAAGTGTGTTTGATACTACTGGAACGTTTAAAAAAAAATATAATTTCCTGTTTGCTGATACCCAGCTGAATAGCGAACTCTTAAGATTCTTGGATAATACTTGAAAGCGAATACAAACTAAATTATAGGTGGCGTTGCTTGTTTTATTTTTGTTTACATACCTTATTGGCTTTGGGATTTCGTGGTCCGGTAAATTTTTCGAAACGATATGGGATAAATGATAATCAACCTTAAGATTAACACAGTCTGTTTACTTAGTATAGCGGAAGGTTGGCCATGTTCTTCAGGGTACAAGATTTTGGGGAGTCATGGTGGAAAGAAGTATGCAAAAAGGTCAAAAGAGCGGTCGTATTTATTGATGAGTGCTCGGCTGAATGTTTGCACTGGCAAGGAGGGTTAGCTTTACTTGAAAAAGCAGGCGCAGTAGCTGTAAAGGAATTTTCGTCGTTTGAAGTCCGTATCTATAACTATAAAATATAAAGTCCGTGAATAACTTTCTTTTTGTCAGTTTGCAGATCATGCTATCAAGAAAGCTGTATTTATCATATCTTGCCCGTATTATGGTTCGAAGAAGAAGATCCTGGAGGAAATCATCAAGCAGAGCAAACTAGAGTATTGCGTTCTGGTAACGGCAGCTCCAGCAGCAGTACATCACTTGTTGCAACAAGGAGGCAAAGAAGGAGATGATGCGGTCGCATTTAGTCAGTTGGAAGATCAAGTTCTTCAGTGGATGGGGAACATGGTATACACCGTTAATCTTATTAAAACGGAGCATAATTCTATGTTTCTTCACTAGAATTATACGTTCGAAGTTTTCTCGTACCCTATTTATACAGTTGCTGTGAACAATAATTGTTTTGTCACACCACCATTCCGAGATTGCCTCCCGCTCTTAGAGTCTGACTTGGATTGGCTTATGAAACAGCAGTTGTATACTAACAGGGTAGTTTTTCCAATTTTTTAAAAACCTTTCTTAAACGTCAATATGAAATGTGATGAAAGCTAGCCAAATCGAAAGCATTTGGGAATCATTCCTTTGAGTGCCAAGTAGAAAATCACGAAACCGAGAGCGACTGGTTGTCTGACTTTTCGTAACTCTTGATTGGGGCATAGTTAACCTTGTTTTGCCGTTTGTAAATACGAGCTTTCATAGGGTGATGTGCGACCTTGGGATTCCTTGTTAGACGTTGAATACAGTCGGTTGCCGTTAAATCTGCAAGCCCAAGTCAAGCAGCTAGTTTTCAACTTCCATCAGCTCTTGCTACAGTGGAATGCGAAAGAAGATATTTTCACGCTAGGAGCTTGGAGCCGCATAATAGGAACGGAGTTAGATGCACTCTTGCCCGCCCGGGCGCGAAGAAAGGTAAGTTGTAAAAGTTGCCCTTTTATTCAAAATGTACCTTATGTATTTTGTCCTATTTTAAAAGAGCGCTACAAAGAAAATATCTATTCTCTTCATTGATCGGGTCTTGGACTTGGCTGGGCCGTCTTCTTTTGTGCAATCTAGCGAAACGCTTCTGGATAAAATACAGGCCTTATTACCCAGGCTTCCTGGCCATTCCAACGATGTAGCTATTCCTATGCATTTACTTGCTACAGCGAAACCGTAAAATACTTTTCCTTTAAAACAATCTGAGCTAACGTTATAAGATGTACTAAAACAGGGATGTATTGGAAGAAATTATGACAGTAGCTCCAGGCTGCTTGGCCCCACCCTTCCAAGGCAAATCAGCAATAAACTCGCTAATGTACCATAAGCCTAAATTGGCTATGCAGGATATACAGAGCCAACTAGCGGAGATTCTAGAAGCGAATGACTTGACCATAGATATTTCTGATAACTCGGCTCAGTATTTGGGAAACCAGATTCGTGCGTTTAAAGGTCATTGGGATTTGATTGAAGAGCACAGTGGATTGTTACAGGTATACACATTTATGATTATTTCACCTTATTAACTCTTATGTAAGGGTTAATACTTTAAATGCAATGCTTTTAGGCCGCCATGGCTGTAATCCAAACTTTTGAGCATCCAGATTGCACCAAACTAGAGCAACTAATAAATTTGGAAAAAGTTTTGACCCAAAATATGATTGATGTTTCAACACCTCCTTTACCTCAAGTAATAGCACTCTAAACGAAAAAAAAATAAATGATGGCGAATTTACTCGTTTGGTGTTCTCTGCTGCAGATCGTTCAGCTCGTTAAAGCGCGAAAGGAGAAGAAAATGTCTTTAGAAGACATTTTGCTCCTAATTCTACATTTGTATGCGTTAAATAACGATCCAGATTGGGCGGAAGATTACGAATCTAAACTGGAAGATGTGTTGGCGGAAGCCTTTGTTCAAGACCAAACAACCCTGACTCCTTTTGTTCAAACATTAGGTAAACAGAGTTCTTATTGTTACGCCCAACTGCATAATGACTTTCTTTTGTGTTGCCTACTTGTTTTCACTAGTGGGTGTTCCCGTTGACGAGGTGAAAGCGCATCGAGCTGCCCACAAAGTTGTAGCGCAAATGCGAAGTATAGCTTCTACACGCAGTGGACTAAAAAAGAATTGGTAAAAAAACAACTTGTTTTTCTAATCTTTGTAATTGAAACGATTGAAATGAAATGGAACATTAATAATTGAAACATGAAACCGTATCTTTTTTCAAATAGGTCTATTTTTCAGCATTCCAACAACCTTGCATTACCTGGACGCTATGCCAGTCTACTACAGCAAGTCCTGAGCAGCATATTTAACCCCGCAAAGACGGATTTACCGGATATTGAATACCGGTCAGGAGGTTTGAAGGATTTACTAAAAACAGGATTTAGGTAAATGCCACAAGTGAAAGTACAATATTTTGTGTACTTAATCCTATATCCCTTTTAGCTTATTTGTGAACGTGAAGAAGCCTCATCCGCTGGACAATCCCAACCTAATCATCTTCGTTCTGGGAGGTATTAGTCCGAACGAGGTGAAACTCGTACGTGATTTCAGCTCTGCTCATAACCATGATATTCTAATTGGTTCCACGCACATTATCAAGCCTAAGGATACCCTAGACTATGTACTTGGCAGAGATAATTTTTCTTGGCTGTAATAGAGACATTTATTCTTTGCTGTGGATACACTTCAAATTAAATCACTGAATTTTGCATAACCGTTAAATACTAAGAATACTTGAACGGCGGAAGAGGAAGTAGGTTAACCTAGCGGCCCGGGTACTCCCATTCTAAATCCCAAGATTTCCGCTTCCATATATATCTTCTTTAGGGCGTTTTATAAAGACAATGGATCAATTCAAGTCACTACCGTAAAGATATACGTCAAAGAAGTTTCTCTGAGTTCTAGAATAATAATAGATGTGAGGCAGGCTGAGGAGAAAGCAAGATCTGGCAAAAGTTAAGATATTTCCCCGACTAAAGGGAGTGGTGCAATCCAATTCCGGGCTCATCTCCTAAACCTGTTAAGCACGCGTCTGTACTTTTCCTTACGCACAGGTGATTCATGCTTTCCCTTGTCACTCTATCGAATCCCTCTAGGTTAATAGTCATAAAAAGAGCAATCGTCGCGACGACAAACAAGTACGTTGATTTTGCTTGTTTTAAGGAATGTCAGAAGTTTGATATTTCGCAAGTTTCGAACGTTTTATGCAAATGACCTAGATAAGACACGGACAACGGTAATGCAGCAGGAAATAGCACTGCTGGTTGACCTATAAGGGGTTTAGGCTGCCTCAGTGACAAAGAAATATGCCTATCACTACGAACATACCAAGTACAGCAACACGGCAGGGAAAGAGAGGCGTCAATGTTGGACACGCTCTAATGACTTCGTACTTGGTCTCCACCCAAACCCTGTAATCTATATAACACCAGATTCGCCCAGCTTTACAGTCAAATTCTCCATTCGGCTCGAGTGAGACACTTAACTCTTCCTCTCGGTGATATTTTATATCTAGAACAGTACTTCATACAATGAAGATCCGGTTATTTGTATTCCTGGCAGTGGTTATCTGTTGTGCTCAGGCAGCATCCGATAATTCGGGCTTTGACAACGATGCAGAAGTGCTAAACCATGCTGGACGTGGTCGTACTTTGCATCGTTTTTCCAACCGGAGAAAAGATTCGCTACAGCAAGCGTCTAATTCTACAGGCGGTTTAAGCCTCACCGATAGATTCCTTCGCCGAAGAAACAAAGTGGCTAGTCAGAAGTTTGTCGAAGATTCTACTCTACCGGCGGGTATCGGCAACGATACTGCCAACGGTCAACGCGAAGGCAGATGTACGTAATTTTACCCTTTAGTGAACAATCTGTTTGAGAGTTTATTTGTCTGACTCTTTTCGGGTATAGTTCTATCGCTCTTCACCTTGATTCAGTTTAATAACGAC
Source organism: Lepidurus packardi (assembly GCA_023053545.1). Lineage (NCBI taxonomy): Eukaryota > Metazoa > Arthropoda > Branchiopoda > Notostraca > Triopsidae > Lepidurus > Lepidurus packardi. Next base: position 10,725,055 of record JAKZAN010000002.1, read on the forward strand.
CCATGTACGACAACTGCGGGTGACAATGGCACCTGTTATACTGCAGCACAATGCAATGCAGCTGCTGGTACCGCTGGTGGACCCTGTGCACAAGGTTTTGGTGTTTGTTGCGTTTGTAAGTACTCTAAATCATGAAAATTCTCACGGATGTTCCTTAACAGCCTTCATAATATATTTCTTTACAAACTAGTTACGAAAACATGTGGTCAAACCGTATCGCAGAACAACTCATACTTCACAAACTTAAACTATCCTACGACGTACGACGCGACAGGATCTTGCCAGCTCACGGTGCAAAAAACCATGTCAAATGTCTGCCAGCTGAGGTACCAATTTGTAACACTGTTACGGGGACATCAATTTCCTTTGCTGTTTCAGATTAGACTTCTTTACATTGAGCTTATCCCAACCGGAAGGAAACGACAGCGTCTGCAACCGAGATCAACTTATCATCACAGGCGGAAGCCGTGTACCTGCCATCTGCGGGACGAATACAGGCCAACACAGTACATATTTATACTCCAAAAATCCGGATTGAATTCTGTCTTTATTTAGTGTACGTTGAGATGGATCAATCTAGTAACAGCCCTGTTACGATGACTGTCGTGACCAGCGGTCCCAGTTTTGCTAGGCAATGGCGCATCAAGATAACCCAAATTACATGCGATTCAAGTTACAGAGGTAAGGTTACAAGACTTGTTTAAAATTGTTTGAAAAAGTGTGGAAAAGTCAAAATACTAAAAAATTTAATTCATTATAGCCGACAGCAATTGTCTCCAGTATTACACTGGGGTTTCTGGAACTATTCGAACCTTTAACTACGACGGTGTGACGGGCAGACAACTCTCTAATCAAGACTACACTATTTGCATCAGGACGGAACGGAATTTTTGTGGAATTCAGTACAGCACCTGTACCGGCGGATGTGCGTTTTTGTCCTTAAAAAAAGCGAATCTAAACCACAGACAAACTAACTTTAAGCATTGATTCGTAGTATTTTCCATAACGGGGCCAACAGGAGCTACTGCGACAACTCCCGGAACTCCAATTGGAGCTGTAGTCGGTGCTACATCCTGTGTCACAGACTGGATTACCATTCCGTGCGCTTCTGACAACGGACGCGCTATTCAAACTGGAGGTACTTCTTGCCAAGACAGACTGTGTGGGGACATCTTCGCTAGTATTGCTGGCCAAAACAGTCTGCCTGTTCTATGTAAGTACTAAATACTCTTTCGGGTAGACATGATTACCACAGTAAGTATTCCAATTACGACTCTAATCTTTTCTAATTTTAAATAGCTACGGTGCGACCCTTCCGTGTTGTCGTACACTTTGACGCTCTGGAGGCGACCGGTAATCCAGCCCAGTTTAACAATCGAGGCTTTTGCTTGAGCTACGTGCAACAACCTTGTACTGCTTAAAAAGAAAGGAAAGGAAGTTTTACTGCTCTAGCTCATCTTCATAAGTTTAAAAAATTTTATATTGTTATACCAAAGAGTAATTTAAAGGAGATATGTGTAAGGCACCCAAACACACGAGTGACTTTAATTGATGACTGCAATCATGGTGCATAGAAACTAGCATCAAGATAGTTTGTAGACGCTGGAGTGTTGTTTTGTGCAAATATAGTATCAGGCCTGAGAACGGGAGTAACTTTGTGGCAGGGGGCATGACAACCCAAACGTACGTGGTTGACTGCGCAAGAATCGCAATAATCCACGGATAATTCTTCTGGGCAAGAGTAGCAATGCCAGCGGGTTCCAATAATTGGCTCAAGCGAACAATGATCACACTTAAAAAAAAATATTGTTTCAACGATCATCAAGAATAGGATTTTACCTTATAACCCTCGTGCTCCACGTCACCATACAAACTTTGCTTCTCTTTAGACTTTCTAATCAGCTTCAACCAAACAAATTCCTGGTATTCATCGGTAGAACGCAGAGACTCGGGTATTTCCTCGTCGTCCTATATGAATAATCAATTACAATAACAGCGCTAAAAGGCTTAAAAAGACTAAAGAAGTTTACCGAAACCACGACTTCCTCTGTCTCTTCATCCGCATTGGAGGCAATTATCGTGTCGTCCTCTTCGGTCATGCACATGGGAGGATTGGAAATGTTGGAGAAGGTCGAAGCAGGGTATAACCAACGGCTCTGATTATATTTCTTCGTGTTCACCTAATGATGAATTAAGATTAACACGGGTACTACCATGGGAATAGCTGAGGAAGACCTTACTTTTCGATGGCCGGCGTATTGTGTATAATTAATTGTTCTTCCGGGAACAGGCAATTTGGCTTTCTGCAGTTTGATGAAGTATTTTTGCACACGACTTTGTACTTGCAACGCAGTACGATTGCCCAAGGCCTGAGCTATTTTCCGGTATCGATTTAAAACGACGGCTTCAGGCGGAAACTGGCGAAGAAGCTCTTCAAGCTTTTGCTGCTCTTCGGAAGTCCACGGCTAGATGTACAAGTTAAAATTAAAATAAACGGCAAAGACAAAGGTGAATAGTTTTTACCTGGTTGTAATTTTCCGGCTTATCGGGACCGGCTCGCCGCTTCTTGGCCTCTTTCTCTAGCACACGGTCTATTTGAGCCCTTGACGAACCATCAGCACGAGTTGGACAACTGATTTCTTTGGGGACTGTTACATTATATTTGCTCCAGTTTATATTCGGTATCTAGATCGCCATATATAAGAAATGCAAATTATTTGTTATCACAGCAAAATTTTACTTCAGCAAGGGAGATTGCTTGAGGCAAATTTAGATCTTCTCCTCTCTGCAGCTTTTTTACATACTCCATGGGATCATTCAACGCTTCTGTTTTCGCACTCTGCAAACGCTCAAGATTCTAAAGTAAAAAATGGAAGAAATGTGACTTCGTAAACTTGCAATAGTATTAGGAATAGGACTTGTTTACTTTAACTGACTGGACAAGTTGACCTTCCAAAATCGCAAGGGTACGGATTAATAACTGGTAGTCTGAATTTCCTTTGACGGCTACATGGTCAGTTTCAAAAGAATATTCGCCTAAGTCGTCCAGTCCTTGTTCGACCCATCTTACGTCTCTTTCTGGTTTATTTGCCCCATCACTAGTAACGTTTCCAATTTCGTCTGTACTTTCCATGATAATCCAACAAAAATAATACAGTGCAGTGTTGCCAGATCAGAAAAATATACCATAGCTTACAGCTTACAAAAGTTGCGAGTGAATCCAATACAAAACGAATTACTACAGAACATGTTTTCATAATCTATATTTCTTCGAATATGACGTACACAAAACAAAAATTCTAAAAATGTACAAGTATTCTGCCATAGTACTTGTACAAGGTATAGGCTGTAACCTCTGTACGCATTGTAGAACTGTAAAAACCAAGAATATTAGGCGAAGTACTTGTATCCATCTCTCGCTATAAGTAGCAAAAACTGTACGAGATTTCGCTTAAAATGGACAAGCATTTTTATTCTCTTCTTTTCAATATATAAGCATATTTTCGCTTGGAAGTCGTTTCTTCGTTGTTCGCATTTAACTTTGTTACGTACTAAATTTTTATTGTACAAGATTTTCGTTAATGAGCTTATTTTCGTTTTGGAACGAACTGAGCTCGTATAACGAGAAAAACTTTGTTTAAAGTTATCGGTCGAGGTTTCCCGTAATCTATGCACGATATAGGCTGTAGACGTATCTGGCATACCGAAAAGATTATCCTTTTGGAAGAAAGAAGTTTTTAGATTCGTACTACTGGTATCTTATTCGTACTGGTACTTTCGTACGAATGGGTCTACTTCTCTCCAATAGCAAAAGAGGAGGCTGGTCTCTTGTCAATTGTGGGTGTATCCATCATTGTAAACAGAGCGCATAACGTGTAAACGATGCACGTGGTTTAAAGTTAACCTAGTCCGTTTCTGTCACGATTTAGAATGAGGTTTGCCCTGCAGAGACGGATGTTGTGCCAGAAGCCGTCTGCTTGGCATGTTAAAGGTCCGAACGATGCACATGTTGGCTTTCCGCTTTAAATTACTTTGTTCTTGCAGATGTTACAGGTGTGTTCCCGAAAGCATATCTACCTTCCAAGGTGGAATCTGGCTGGTACGATTGGTGGCAGAAAGAAGAATTATATAGCAAAATAAAGAGCGAAAAAGGGACGTTTTCTTTGGTATTACCCCCTCCAAATGTGACGGGCACCCTTCATTTGGGTCATGCGTTGACTTGTGTTATTCAAGACTCAATTGCGCGATGGTAGTTAATGAAGCTGTAACGATATTTGCAAATCCCAAGTTATTTACTTGTCGTTGCTAGGCATAGAATGCAGGGCAAGAATGTGGTGTGGCTTCCTGGTTGCGATCATGCTGGCATTGCTACCCAAGTTGTGGTAGAAAAATATTTACAGAAAGAATTTCAGCAAAGTCGTCATGACCTGGGAAGAGACGCTTTTCTAGCGAAGGTTTGGGAATGGAAAGAGTTGAAAGGTGACGCAATTTTCCAACAACTCAGACGGATGGGTGCCAGTTTAGACTGGAATAGATCAGTCTTTACCATGGACCAAGTAGGTTAATTAGAATACAGCAGTAACAGCATTTTGTTATACATTTGATTTGTGTTTTTTGCCTGTAGAACTTCAGCCGCGCAGTCACAGAAGCTTTTGTTCGATTACACAAACAGGGGTACATTTATAGGGAAAATAGTCTGATCAATTGGTCTTGTCAACTACAGTCCGCTATTTCGGATATTGAGGTCGATCATAGACATGTGACAGGACCCACTTTGCTAACCGTTCCTGGGTATGAAAAGCCGGTGACGTTCGGTACATTGACAAGCTTTGCCTATAAAGTCATTAACTGCGGTTTGTTGTTCATATATCGTTCGTTGCTCCAGTTCTAATAACATAAATTTGTTAGATAACGAAATCGTTGTCTCTACAACAAGGCCAGAAACAATGTTAGGTGATGTAGCTGTAGCCGTACATCCTAGTGACTCTCGTTATACCTCTTTGATTAATCGCAAAGTGTGGCATCCCATACGGCAAGCTGCTATACCTATCATAGCTGATGAATTCGTAGACCCCAATTTTGGCACAGGTATAATATTGTCAAAATTTCTCCGTATTATACTTGTGCATATTAAGTTGTACTTACTTACAATATTATACTTACAACTGAGAAATATTGCAGGTGCAGTTAAAATCACCCCTGGACATGATCCGAACGATTTTGCCATGTCCAAGCGACACAATCTTGAAGTTGTTTCTATACTAGACGAAGCAGGAAGGATGACTGCCAATTGCGGCCCATTTGCGGTAAAATCCAGCTTAATGTGCTCAACACGTAAAGAAATGCCGACAATGTATTTGATGTAGGGCTTACCGCGGTTTGTGGCGCGAGAAAAAGTACTTGACTATCTGACCGAGCAGAACCTGTTAAAGAAGATTGAACATCATACCATGAGCGTCCCTTTCTGTAGTCGGTCAGGCGATGTCATAGAACCTTTGCTCAGACCCCAATGGTAATTGACACCCAAGAGCGCTGCAGTAACATACAGTTTTCGTTTGAAGGTTTCTCGATTGCAAAGAAGCGGCTAGTCAAGCGATAAAAGCTGTAGAAACGGGACAGCTGAAAATACAACCCGAGGGCTTCCAAAAGAACTGGTACGACTGGCTCAGTAACATCAGGTATTTCTTCACCTCGACAGAAAAAAAAATTCAGTTCCTAATTAATTTTGCAAAAAAAATATCGTGTGGTGTAGGCCTTGGTGCATTTCAAGACAGTTGTGGTGGGGTCATCGAGTTCCCGCCTTCTTTTGCAAAACAAATGATGGTCGAAGCGCGTGGGTCCCGGCATTTAGTGCAGAAAATGCTCGGAATCAAATTAGTCAGCAATTAAGCATTAGCCCTGAAGCCGTACTGTCAGTGCAGCAAGACGAAGATGTTTTGGATACCTGGTTCTCATCCGGGCTTTTCCCGTTTGCGTGTTTTGGCTGGCCAGAACAAACGCCGGAATTGAAACAACTATTTCCTCTTAATCTCATGGAAACTGGTCATGATATCCTCTTCTTCTGGGTAGCACGCATGGTCATGCTGAGCTGGATGCTAACAAAAAAACTGCCTTTCCAAGTAAGGAAACTGACTAAAATGACAAATTAGGAATGACGAACTGCAATGATGTTATAGGAAGTGTTACTGCACGGAATCATTTGCGATTCGCAGGGTAGGAAGATGTCCAAGTCCTTAGGAAACGTTGTAAATCCCATGGACGTTATCTCAGGCATTTCTTTCAAGGTTTTTGTTTAACCCATTCCCTCCAAAAATGAATCCCAAATGTTGGTCCCTTTAGGAACTCGAAAACGAAGTCGTGGCGAGTCACAAAGCTGGGTATTTGTCCGCTAAAGAATTACCGAGGGCAATCCACGACAAAAAGCGTGAATTCCCGCAAGGCATTCCCGAGTGTGGAGCAGACGCCTTACGATTTGCCCTTTGTTCCTATAATCTTAAAAGTAAAAGTTTACATGTTGATTAGCCCTTTGAAGTTCGAACCATCAGTAAGTTTTTTTTATTATTTTATTTTATTGTACAGACCATTTCATCAACCTTGATGTACACAATGTAAAGAAATACCGCATGTTTTGCAACAAAATTTGGCAAGCGACGAAATTCGCTTTCCTAGCTTTGGAAAAACTACCTGGCGGTCAAATCTATGAACAGAAATTAGTTTTAGCAAATCGATCGCTGATGGAGCAGTGGATTCTAAGTCGCTTTGCACATATGGTTGAAAGTATTGACTTCAATTATCGCACTTACGATCTTCATCTCGTAGTAAATGCTCTGTATACGTTCTTCTACGATGACTTTTGCGACGTGTTTTTGGTAAAAAAAAAAAAAAAAAAAATTAAAAAATGCTTAAAGTAAACAGGAATTCTGTTATTCATTGCTAAGCGAAAGTTGTTTTGTAGGAAGCTTGCAAGCCTGCTATTAACTCGGGCTCCGTGGACGATAATATGGGTGCTTGCCACGTCTTAATTGGTATTTTGGACGCTTATTGCCGAACGGTTGCTCCCATCATGCCTTACTTAGCCGAGGAGTTGTATCAAAGGTTACACGCTAAATTAGCCAGCATGGGCGTCAGCTTTGAACTTGTGCCTCGTCAAAGCAAGAGCGTAACTGTGGCTCCATACCCGCTTCTCAACCAGGTAAATTAAAGTAGACCCCAAACTCTTAATGAATATCTAAAGAAGCGGTCGTAAAGAAAAGCTTACACTATAGTGGATGTCATTCCGGAATGCTGAACTGGAGCACGGAGTTACCCTGGCTTTAGACGTTGTCAGGGAAATTCGTGCGGTCAAAACGCTTTATAACATAAAAGCCAAACCCTCGTGTAAGGGAGATGAAATGTTTGTAAACAATTTCGTAACTTGAAGAACTGTTTATTTTGTTAGGTTTCGTGGAATGCGAAGAAGCAAATACGGTTGATGTACTCCATAACCTTTCGCCAATTATCAGTCATTTTGCCCAGACTAAAAGCAAACTAGTGGTTTGTCGTCGAATTGAAGATAAGAGTAATGACTGGCAAAAACGATGCGTCGTTCGTCCTTTAAATCATAAACGAGTTCTTTACGTGGATCTGCAGGTAAATAGTAATTCTCCATAGTTTCCTATTGATAGGGCTTACAAGCATGAACAAATTTTCTTAGGGTGTAGTTGATTTCAAAGTAGAATTGGAAAAAAGTACGCAAAAGGAAGTCAAATTGCAGAAAGAGTTACACAAATTGAAGACTACGATTGATCAGGAAGGTTTCCTTCGAGCTCCTCTCGAAGTCCAAGAAAGTCTTAAAGGAAAAGTAAAAACTTATCCGTAACATAATTGGGAACCTTAGTAATTATTTTTTTTTCAGGTAAGCTCAATGGAAGCAGAATTGAAACGATTGGATGAGTATAAACGTATATTAAGTGTTTGATGAGTTGTATCCACATTCGTTTTAGAACATAACAGTACAATTCTTGGTTCTCGGAGCATGAATTTTTATGACAAGTGACTAGGAATAATGGTACAAAACGACTAGAAGTTAGGCGTGGACCAGGTTTAAGGTCTTAAAAGTCCTTCGTACAAAGGAATAATACATTGGAGTAGTCAAAGCATTATTAAAATGAGAATGACCGTCGCTCTCTTACTCTCCATCAGCCAGTAATCTACAACTTTTTTAATGAGATGGTTGTGCCTAACGAAAGAGAAAGGTGTACATAAAATTGGCTAGATTTGGAAAACCTTTCCTTCTGTAAAGTCTCACAGTGAAGCATGCAATAGCAGGTCTTGAAGCCTTAATGATGGCTCGACAAGGAGGCTTCACATCAAAGAGTCAGAGGTGTTCTCACTCCACTTGACGCTCGAATGCAAAAACACGCATAACACGGGTCCCTTCAACCGTCTTAATTCCCTCCACCCGACCTAACTTTTATCTTAGGTCAAAGAAAAAACCCCACCTCCTGTTATGCGTAAGAGGGACAACACAAATTTCCCCGCTCTGGAACCTCTTGTCCGTAAGCACACATCAATTTGCGTGAACAGTCGTGCCAACTCCCTGGGAATGGTATGGAAGAACCCAACTAACGCGCCAAAGAGCCAGAGACATGGGGGAAAAGAGACAATCCTTTCCACAGAAAGGATTCTACAAAAATTCAAAGACCTGGGACACACGCCCAGCGCTTTTGTTCTAAAGCTTGACGGACTATAAAACGTGCCTTTCTTGAGGGTATAGATGTGAGGGAAAAACAAAAAGTGCAGTACTTACAAATGGCAACCAGGGAAAAAACTCAAGTTGCGCGATAATGCAGGCAAACTTAGATAATTACATGGATCCGCTGTACGCGCCAAATGATCCATGGAAGACAGTAGATACGGCGGACAGCAGTTCGCTAACACGGTATTGGAAAGGTCAGTAGTATTGACGGAAGAATCCATGTGGTTGAGACCGGAGGAAGAGTTTAACTGCTGCAATTGATTTTGCCGCTTCCATTTTGTTCTACACATTAAAAACACACGCAAAGAGAAAAATTAACGGAGTTCTTACGATAATAACTTGGAACGAAGCTTCTTAGAACGGACAGTAATTACCGTCGGTTTTGATACCAGGTTTTGACTTGGGTTTCGGACAAGCTTAACATCTCGGCGACGTGCCCTCGATCTGCAACGGATAGGTACTTTTGAGCCCGGAATTTACGCTCCAGAAATTGCAGCTGAGTATGTGTGAACGCGGTTCGTCTTCTCCGAGGCTTTTTGCCGGCTGAACTGGAAGAAGTGACAATTCGTTCACCCCGTCTCTTCGAACCCTTGAACTGGTCCTCCTCAGCGGATAACTCGCTACAGCATGTATTTTCGGTCATAAGTGAAGGTTCTGTTTCAATCGAACCTGATGAAAGGACGTCAAGTAAAAAAAAAAATCACACGACGATAAACGCAAAGCATAAAATGAGCTTAACACAAGTAGGAATCTTATTTAGTCTTGTACTAGAAAACGCAAAGAAGTGAGAAGGGATGTTAATTGCCACGTTTCGATTGCCGTTTGTAGTTTGCGTGTGCAGCGAGTGTTGCGCTCATCATTAAAAGCGTCTCGTTTACTGGCCTCATGACGAGTATAAGGGGGTCCATGGTGGTGGCAGCGTTCCTGAGCGAGGGAATCTTGTCAAGTGCCTTGTTAGCGGGTCCTAACATCTGTCAGATCACTTGCGCTAAGCAGCCCAATGGAAGACCAACAAGACAAGGCGGAAACTAAAGCGAAGCAAACGAGCTACCGAGAACCGGAGGGGAGGGGGTTGTAATCCTATTGTTGACTCACACACACCATGTTTTCTCTCTCATCGACTCTCCCATTCACCCCCGGTGTTATAACCCCCATCAATTACCCATCCAAACAAGCAAACCAGGCATCATAAACTAATATCCGCGCCTAACAATATCCGCGCTTCAAATATTGAAACGTTACAATCTTTCAAACGACGTTAGAAATTCCACCCAAGCAGTGAACTGTAAGCGGTACGTTCCTGTGAAAACAAACTACCTAATTTCTTTTTACCTGGGTGGCCCCTTGTGGATAGTCTTGAAGAAGGCAAGTCTTCCAAATCTACTAAATCCGGCTTTGTATCCTCGGCTTTGCCTAGAAGGTCCCGTATGAGGAATGAACGTCCTTTGGCACTTGAGGAACTGGCTGAGGTATTAGCAGTCATTCCAAGAGTCAATTTAATCGTCGAGCACTTCCGTTTTCACTAACGATGTTGTAGTGTTGTGTCGAGTCACGTGGTAATCTGACATGTGTGTTGATAGCAACTTGTCTTTCTTCTGGCTATCATGATGTCAGCTTTCCATGATTTATAGCCATCGTGAAGCAGAATAGCCCGAGCAATACGAAGGTGCATCGCAATCCTCAATGCGCTGAGCGGGCGGAGTTTGGAGCGAAGACACGCCTACTGAAAGTGGGTCTAACTGAAACAGAAAGAGGTCGTTAAGCAGAAAGTTGGTCGCAACTTCTTCACTTTTTCTTACTCATGGTAATAAAAGAAACGGCGATAAATATGTATTCATACTACACAGTGAAAGTGTAAACAAAGTTATTGCAACGCTGTTCTTCATGTGCAACTTGGTCTAAGATAGGTTATACTTGTACGACGATGTTATGTGAAGGTTAAAACTGATTGCTGTTCCATCAGGATAATAGGTCCTTCTTACGTTGCACTCATCTAGCTCCTGGTTTTGGGAGCGGCTAGGAGCTAACAATGTCCATTGAAGCGTGGCTCTTCATTTTTTTTTATATAAAGCTGAAGAAGAAAGTCGTGTCCGAGTGGTCTGCGACATCTACGGATGGACATGACTCGTAAGCTCGTTCTCCACTTCTTGTTTATAGCCGTAGAAACCCCCCTTGACCTGAGCTCATTACAGACGAACCTAAAGGCGGTCCGGGGATCCATCATCTTCTAATCCCGAACTCGTCCACCTGAAAAGCACCATACCAGGTCCGTTAACGGACAAAATTAACGTACATGAAAGTCTACATTTTTCTCCACATGGTTATAACCGACGCTTCCATTTAGCAGTTTGGCAACAAGGCAGCTCTTGTTGGTTTTCTGTCTACTTCTTTTTTAACTTTATTTAGGTCACAGTTCTGCTTTTCCAACGAATGGATAGAGATAATGTCCCTGTGCTTCCGTATTCAAAATGGTCCTATTCACAGCAAGTTCTTAGAAAGGCAGATTATACAAATTGAGATGATTGGTAAGGTCTACGGGCATAAGCGTCAGTAGCGCACTGCGGGTCTATTGCTTAATGGAGAAACTCATGATTTGGTGGGGAGGCAAGAACTGCAGGGACCCATCAAGGATATAGCGCGCAATCAGTAGAAAGGCTGAAAATATCAAGATTCAATTCGAAAGAACCCTTGGAGGAAAACACCACCTAAAAGGAGAAGAATACTACAAGCCGACTTTGGCCTACGGACAAATCCATTCACAACACAAATTGCCGAGATTGGCGATCCGCAGGAAAGGTTGGGGAGCAGAGATAGATATACATCACATTACCATCACTTTTGAATCCATCGCACCACATTGGGAGCGGTTTATTACCAGACCGATACAAGATGTAACCCCTTCAATTTCTGCTTACACAGGATCAAATATAAAAAAACAAATGTTTACATATTTTTTAGCATTATATGTGTCCAGGAGGGGGGGGGGGGGGGGGGGGGATTTATGACAAGGTTGCACCAAGGACAGCTTTTGTTGGGATAATAGAAAGCTTAGAATCGAGAACTACAAAACCGTACGCAAATTAGATTCTAGAAAGTAACAGATAATCTATTCGTACTCTGTGTACATTCAAAAGATATTAAATAGTTGGACATAAAAGAAACCGTACCCGGCGTATAATTACGTAGTAACTAATGACAGGACTGCATAGCTTCTTTATTTCAAGGGTAAAAGATAAAACGTCGGATGAGCAACCAAGTAACTGTAGAAAGTTTTTTTTCTTTTAAAATAAGATGTCGTAAGAGGAGCCACTTAACTATTAGAAGTCGTTCATCATATTAAAATACCCATTGACGATTAAATACAGAATTTTTATACATTTATTGTTCATGTCAGTAATAGAAAGAATTGTATCATGAAGCAAAGAAGCACCGATTTAGCAAGGCTTATGCGAATGATTTTAGTGGTTACATTGCCGGTGGGTTCATTGTGGTATGTTTGGGTTAGCAGCTATAATAATATAGTAGTAGGTAGGCTGCACCGTAGGAACAGTGTTGCTTACTTCCTTCAATTTCAAGGTTCATCTTAAAGTGAAACACCCGTAAGTTCGTTGCTCTGGTACGGGGTTTCACATTTGGCGTCTTCGGTGAACATGAATGACTCGCTGCAGTTGTGCTTCGTCAATAGGGTCCCTTACTTGAACGCGGACAGTGGTTTATCCTGAATTAGTCTGTGATTGTGTAGTACTAATAAAACACGTTGCACCATGCTGCCCTGTTCAAAACTGAGATTCACGCTTCGCTGGAAAATTCTTATAATCAGTGTATCCTGTATTACTCTAGTACACCTTTTGTTTATTTCGATCTACCTTAGCACTTACCCACCGATTTTTGAGTTCCGTAATATAAACTTCACATACGGAGTAACAACTTTTGCCACTAGTCCATCATATCAACCCAAGGTACCCATACAAACAAAAGAAACCCCCATATCATCTAAGCCTATGAACCACGAAGTTGGGATTGCCGAAAATAGTTGGAGTTCACTTTGGCTTCAAAGTGCTGCAGCTTTGTTCAAGGTAGTGAGTGACAGCCAAGCTTCCGCTTTGGGGTACAACGCTAAGAGATTGGCGTTAAGCGAAAAACTACACAGGCAGTACCAAAATTATACACCGTCATCCGCCACTGTGTCAAGACGACTACCAGAGGTTTTTGAATTTCCGCTAAATCCTGCAAATTGGAGTGACTGTACAACTGTGGTCTACTTAACTGTGATATCTTCAGCACCTGGTCATTTTGATCGTAGGATTGTCATACGCCAAACATGGGCGAAAGACTGGCACGGACTGTTGGGCAATCAAAGAACACTATTTATAGTAGGACAGATACATCCCGTGAATGAAACCATTCAACAGGCTATAGAATCAGAATATGCCCGATATGGGGATGTTATCCAAGTCAACTTCACAGACTCTTATAGAAATCTCACTCGAAAAACTGTGGCACTCATGCAATGGACTTTGGATTACTGCCCAAACGTGCGGGTGCTTCACAAATGTGATGACGATATATTTGTTCACGTTCCAGTCATGAAGGAAATCGTAGAATCTTTGCCCGACCAAATTGCCGTATACGGCGAACTTGTTCTCCTCGACAAACCCCATCGACAACTCAGTAAAAATCAATTTACAAAATATATCAATGAAACCGAAATTAGAAAAGAACACAACCAACAAATTTTAGAAGTGGGAGTTGTTTATTATTTTCTGTTCTAGGTGACAAGTACTACCTAAGTGAAGACGTTTGGCCTTGGTCCGTGCTTCCTCCGTTCCTTTTGGGTGGCTCTTACCTTATTGGTGGGCGAGCAATTTCAAAGTTGTATAACGCAACAAGAACAATGCCTCTGTTTCCGTTAGAAGACGTCTATATCACAGGCATCTGCACGGGCACCGCAGGAGTCCGACGTATCGCTTCCAACAAGTACATTACCCGTCAGAAAGCACTTCCGCGATGTTCACATTTTCGTATTATGTTTAGGATTTATAGCCAAATGTTCCCGAATATCATCGACGCTTGTTACTTACAAAGCCACGCATCATGGCAAACTACAGGTCCAAAGACTCTACAGCACTCTTGGAACCGGGTTCAGCTGTTAAAACGGAACCGTGTACATTGTGACAATTTAAGCTTATTAAGCAAATTGGCTTCAGTACTGGGTTAAGGATATTACGTTAAAATGCGGATCATATTAAGGTATATTTCTGGTCTTTTCTATGCTTGTATTATGCAATGTCAGAAAGACAAAAGGCGATATTCAACTTAGAAATTATTTCGAGGTTACAATCCAAATGAGAAAAGAAACTAAATACTCGGTTAATTATGCATATTATGAGTACTGTTTGTCATATTTCACTAATCACATAACTGACTTTCGACAATAGAAAGACCAAGTACCAATTTGTATGACTCACATGACCCTTAAAACCCTACGAAGTCTTAAACAAAAAACATATGCTGTAAGTTACTAGCTTTAGCGAGCTCAGCTTTAATATGTTCCTCACGAACTTGTCCCCTGTCGCGTTGCACCAACCTAGAATGAAAAATTAATAAATTGGAAAACAAGATCAGTCAAAGGGTTGTAAACAAGCGCAATCGGACTTACGAATCATAATACATCCTGCCCCTAAACGCAAGCAAGTGGGCATAGTAAGAAGGCGCCGGATTGGATACAGAACGAGTGCATCGAGAAAACACGTGGCAAAGATAATACGTCAACTTTTGCAACTCGTCCGCGGTAAAACCATGATCATCCCACAAGACATGGTAATGTGTAGGACGACTTGTACCCTAAATAGTAAATACAATAATAAATAAGTTAATTAAAAACTTAAATAGCCTTACCTGTATTCCAACATGAGAGACAAGAAAGTAGTCATGCTCTGTAGGATGAGTGATAACAGTGTCCACTATAGTCCCAGGTGGAACGTTGCCAGACCTTCCCATATCCTTACTATCCTCTGCAAATAATCGCGTCTTGTGTCGCTTCTGAACAACTAAGAATGTAATTGGTGGCTTGTAGTCGGCTTCTAGTCTGCTACAGGCAGCGCGGACGGCAGTTAGCTCTTCCCTTAAAACCTAGCAACAAGAATAGCTCAACAGTAGCTCATCTTTGTGAAATTTTGAATAACCGCAGGCCTACATAATTATTAAAAAAAAATAAAAAAAAATTACGACGTAACTTAAGAATTACTTATTTTACTTACCTGCTGGAACTGTCCTTCTGAGACTCCATCGCGGTAGAAAATGATCCGCATAGGCTTGCGTCCATTGCTCTTTTGGAAGAATTTCTTAAGCAGTTCGTAAGTTATGTTGTTCAAGTCAACCAAGGCTTCTTGCTTAGCTTCTTGGAGCCGTATTTCTGCACCATACTGAGTGGCACTTGCGTTCATAGAAGCTACCACCTAAGACAATGTCACGATTTAACTTTATTTCAAGGAAATATATTTTCCTACGTACGGCAGCAACGGAGGGTATTCCATCTTGCCTTTGATCTGCGCTAGGATGGGTAACGTCAGCTCCCATTATTATGAAGGGCTGGTTCAGGATTGCCGGTCTAAAGGCCCATTTAATGAGGTCCATACATTTTTGTTTAAACGCAAATTGAATGGTACCTAACACTGCGATCAATAAAGTTGTTTACACCACCCAGCTTTGCATTCAATTTTAGGCAAATATTGGAAAGTGTTGCAGGATCACATTTCATTACATTTTTCCCTTGAACACATTGCGTTGTAATGTTCAAGTCCAAGTCGCCAATACGTTTAATTTCCTCTATAACAGCAAACTTTTGATTGATTATCAACCCTTTTGCAACATTTACTGTAAATCAGGTCTCCTTTCTTGCGAATAACGAAGCATACTATCTGCAGATTAGAATGCTTTACTTTCATGCTACGGAAAATCCTCTCCATGGTGTGTTCTTGGCATAATTCAATAAACAAAGGTTGGTTAATTTCTATTCCCGTATCCCTTCCAATATTCGCCAGTCTGGTCGCAAAATTACTGGAGAAAAAAAAAGAAAATTAGTTTACGCGTCTTAAAGCTTTATCAATGATGAAACGCCAAAGTACCTGATTGAATTAACCGGAATTCGATCAACACTAATAATGCCCCAGGATGTCAACTGTGTTCCACGCAAAAAGCGCTTGCCGCGCATATCCCAAGCTCCATCTTTAGGGGTGAAAGAATGTTCCCCTCCATATTCTAACTTTGGAGCGTCCAAAACTCTTCCCTGGATAGCCACCATTTGACTGTCAAAAGTCAAGCCATACTGCTGTGCATAGTAGTCATTTGGCAAGTTTAAGCTTTGCTGAAATGATTTGACAATTCTTTCACGACGCATTTGTGGACGCACTGCTGTAGCTCGGATCATGCTGGCTGTTTGAGTGTCAGACAGTTTCTTGTTATTGGGCTGCCCCGCCTCAATCGTGCACAACTAGGAATACCCGTTGAATTAAAAAAAAAAAAAATCATTATACACAAAGTTACCTCCATGGGGACATGAACACGCCTCTCTACGGATCCAACCCACAAACATGGCAAATGAGCGTACTCTTCTTTCAACGTTACGCGATACTGCTTGAACAAATAGTCCTTGACTGAAATCATTTGACCATTATGCTCAAACATTTCTTTGCTAGGGGGTTTGCCTAAGCCATTGACTTTGTAAGACATGCGAAGAGGACCTCTCTGGTAGCGAACCTACATAAATATAACGCAGCATAAAAAAAAATCAATCCAATATGGCAAGGGGTTACCTTGACACCACGTAATTTGCGCGCAAAATCGTCCAAGTCTCTTGGAGTAGGATTATGAAAACGCTGGTCTCCAAGCACTTCCCACATGAAATCTTCGACTGAGATGGCTTTGAGAAAAGCTTTTTGCGACGCGTCAATGTTGACGAAAGGTTTCCATCCCAAACGCAGACTTTGGAAATGACCAAACCACAGCTCAGAACCCTCTCCAATGTCATAGACTGTATCAAAAGTCTTGGAGACTAGGCAGCGTCCAACAGGTACGAATCTTTAAGGTAAATTCAAATTTACAGACCAATTTTGGCTGATGCAAAATAATAATAAAAAAAAAAAATATGACATAAACGAGATTAGGATCCATATTTACCTATTAGACAAAGAATAACGCAAGACGACATCTAACGCTTGGATTGCGTCTTGCGGAATCGCATTTGTGCTTCCTGCTTTCAAATAGGCATCAATGCTGGAACTTATCACGATCCGCGAAGCAAACTTAATCGTGATATGGAAAATAGAGGGTGTATCGCGATACTCATCCTTATACTCAACATGGAAATCCCTCTAAAAAAATACTCACACTATTGCAAAATAAAACAACTCAATCGAAAAACATACTTCATGAAAGTTAAACTGCTTTGCCGTGTAAAGGTTTTTCCTTCCATCAAAAACGGGGGCACAGGGATAAAGCTCATTTTTATAATGCTTGGTGGACAATTCGTACATCAACGTTCTACATAAGAACATTAATAACGAAATAAGCCTTAAAGGTAGACTTCAAGTACATGCTTACCTTAACAGCTTCTTGTTGATTACTTCACGGCCTTTGTCGTTCTTCACATCGACATCATAATGAAATATGGCATCACGCGGCTGGATTTTCATCAGAAAATGATTGGCCCGCAGTTTGATAGGTCTTCCCGAAGTTCCTGTTCCAGGGCGGCGAGGAGGACACAATCCGCTATCAGCAGCTGGTCGAGAAGGGACAGCCACAGCCAGTTGCTGTTTAGAAGGGACAACAGCTGGCCGAGACATTGTTATCCTTACTTCCGGATCTCTTGTACCACGAGCAGAAGTAGAAGCTACTGCAGGGTATGGTTGACTTTGGGGCTTTTCTACAACTTTGGTTTGCTCAGGCTGCCTTCCGCGTTCTACATCTCGACTAGGTTGCCTGGTTTGAATGGAAAGTCCCTGAAGCTCTGCAACAGCTAAATATAAACAGATTATTTAATTGTAAAACATAACAAAAGTAATGTAAAAGATCTGCTTGGATTTTACCTGGCTCCCTATGGACTCCTGCCTGATGGGCCTCCCTGGGTTGACAAGTCTGAGGCGTTTGGGGAGGTTGAGATTCTTGTGGCTGGGAATCAGCTTTCTTATCATCACGTTTCGCTCCTTTTACGTTTTAGAAATGTCATAAGTAATCGAACAATTTAGCTATAAATTAAATATATTCTATAAAATATACCTTTATTACGTCTTTTACTAGTCATTTTGGAAACTATTCAAAATAGGCCAGATGATCGGTAAAGTTCTTTCTCTCGTCTTTTTATGATACTTAAGAACAATGTCACAATGGTCTGAATCTTCAGCTTGAACTTCCCTTTCTGTATGCCGATATGAAGCTTGTTTACACGCAGAATGTTCGCGGCGTTTACACAGCAGGAGTACGGTGCATAAGACCTACGCCTCTTTGCCTCAAACGACCAGAGCCTGTTGCAACTTGCAAGCCCGGGGTTGGTGAACTGGAATGAAGGCCTGTTCCGTTCATTATTATTCGCGATACGAACCCTGAACCACGTCAGCTAAAAATGTAACCAATTCCATTTATTTTGGTTTTCGTTTTAGTTCTAGATTTTGACAACTTTTTTAGAGTAATTAATTCGCCAAGTGACACTAGAAATACCAAATGCATTGCATAGTAATCTGACGAAAAGCCAGTTTTCATATAAAACATTTCATGTGTAGCAGTCCATATCGGAAATTCTATATTGACCTGCCCTTGCATTCTTTGATTTGTCCTTGTCTTAATTTGACCCTACTCCTCTCTTCTTTATTAGATTGCCCTTGTGTCTTCTGACCTTTTCTAAGTATATCCTTGTTAATAGCTTCCTTAACCGTTATCCTTGACTTTCCTTGACCATATCCCCCTTTGTTACCCGTAGCATATATAAACAGTACTCAACATATGAAGCAGAGTCCTTTCAGCTCTCATCACTTTTACAAGTTTTCTGTAAATAATCAATCATTTCAAGTCGTTATTACATTCTTTTAATTGTCAGTTTGAACTCAGAATTTATGTTCGACGCCTGATTGGTCACTAAAAAAGCATAACGAACCTACCCTTTTAATTAAAACACAACGCAGGGATCTTCATTTTTCTTTTAAACCCAATCTTACCGACTAAATTCCTACAGTCAAACGACCGCCAAAAAAGCATTATGCTACTTTACACTTTTCGTAGCATCCGCATAATCCGCGGTATATAATCCGCATCCGCTGTATAATCCGCGTTCAATGCCGATAACTAGAGCAACCTAGAGCAGTAAACAAGGTAAATAGAGCATTCCGTGGGAATTTACATTAAAAGGTGATAATAGTTGGCTGTTCCCATGCAATGAGGCTATATAGCTTACAAACGATGAGTTGAGCAGTGTTACCATTTCGTAGATTTTCCTTTTAGTAAAGACTAAATCATTTAAAGGTTGCAACATGACTAGTGATGTATTTCAATGAAAATGACTAAGCTATGAATAGAACTGGGTTTGGCCGTAAACAGTGCTTTGCAATGTCGCAGCACAGGGTCGAATAAAAAGGGATACGTTTCATGCGATTTTCAAATGTGTGAGATGAGATGCAGCTGAGAAGGGGGCCCAAGTTACGTAGGGAAAGAGGTCACTTGAGAATTCTTGAATGGCAAAAAGTTTTGGCATTGACGAAAAGGGAGACTTTCCTTCAGTCTGAGTATAGTGTCGCATTGAAGCACCAAATTTAAAATAATCACTCACATATAGATGACCGAAATATTGAGAATTCTGACGTGGATTGGTAGAATCCACACGACGCTAAAACAGGAAAGAACTTCATAACCTTTGGTCGAAAACCTTGATCCAACGAAACTCTGATCAACAAGTTGATCTCATTTATTTTCCGTCCTTGGGTAAGAAATGCCGAATGATATCGATAGGCAGCGGGAAAATAATGGTTGAATTCTTCTCTGCTGAGATAGCATTCAGTGTTTGCAAGTAACGGAGCTGTTTGGAGAGAAAAAAGGCAATTAATTGGTGTTTGGCAAAATCATTGTTTTCTTTTTTAGTACTCTTTTACCTGGAGAGCAGCCGGAGACTGGGAGATAACTTCTGCAGCATCTCGAAGAGCTTTGGAGGCTTTTTGCTCTCCCTCGGCCGCAATTACTTTAGCCCTAGCTTCACGAGCGGCTTCAGCTTCCGCAGCCATAGCACGTTGCAGTTGAACAGGGAGGCGGACGTCCTTGCTATAAGTATAAAACAAATCAACCGGAAAAGGAACTCATGTTACCATGTCCTTATCGAATGCTTCTTTGCCCCCCACCCTTGGATTTTGTTTTCACTTACATTTCAACACGCTCCACTTTGACACCCCATGGATCCGTGGCCTCATCTAAAGAGCTCTGCATGGTATGGGAGATCGTTTCGCGCTCGGACAGAATTTCAGCCAGGTTCTTTGTACCCAAGACATTCCGCAGTGTAGTAGCCGCCAACAGCCGAGTTGAATGACTGCAAAAAAGATAAGAGGTTTTTAGGATTGGAGGACAGCGTCTTTTTCTACTGTAACGTATCCCTAAAATCTCGCACTGTTTTCTCAACAAGAAAATGAATCGATTTATTTTTAGGCGGAAGAAAGCCATCTGGGTACAAGAATCTGCGAAGCACAAACGTGCAATTTCCACCTCATAAGCCAAGCGTTTAAGTTTCGAAATTAGCTCCAGCCGCCCAAGTCATTTACTTGCACCTATCAATCGACCGTCATAATCTTATCTATTTTTTCCTCAGTCATGCTTTGTGTCATCCTAATGACTTCACGCCTGCACACACTGACAACAGCGAGATAAAAAGAGAAAAGTGCAACAAGGGGTACTTTCCAGTATCTCGTTACTAACCCACCAAAGGCATATGACTGTTAGAAAAATTGGGGAAGGTGGATCTCAAATGAACATACCTGTAATTTTCCACATTTGACACGGCAATGGTAGGGTTCGAAACCCTGTAATAGACTACGGCGTCGACGGCCACCGTGACGCTGTCTCGGGATAAGATCTATATGGATGTGGACAGGGATAGCACCAAACATCCAATCAAGCCAAAAATTAGCTCAATCCGAAAAACAACAATTTTCCTTTTTTTAATCCTTCTGTTTTTGGGGATCAATAAGGGTAGGTGGAATGCATATAGGATGTAAAGGCGGAGAAGGAGAGTACAGGGCTTCAATCTGCAAGATATTTAGGCGGCAAAAAGGGGATAGGGATCGGTTTTCAACAAAGTTGTCATGCCATGTGCTATCTATTAGGTGCCACAACATTCAGAAAACATTGCCAAAACGTGCACAAATCTAAGAGTTCTGACGTAAAGGTTAATTGAGCGCATAGCAAGTTTTTACCGTCGTGGATATGGGACTCTCACCCTGGACTTGTGTGATGGAGACGATGAGTGTTAACAGAACATGCTAAATGACCATTTAGGTTTGTCGACAAGCGTTTGTCTAAACCGTTTACGACAGCTAAGACGAAAATATGGAGAACTTCTCAAGAATGAAGGAAGCTTTTGAGCCTTATGTGTAAAAACTACTACGGAATCTGGATCAGCCCCGTACCTGTAATCTTCGACGTTATTTGTCGCCATGATGGGGTTTTTCACTCGGTAATAAACCACGGCATCCACACTGACCGTGACGGAGTCACGCGACAAGACCTGCAAGGATGGAACCAAGGTTGTGGTCAAAGGGACAACGTTAGTTTGTAGAAACTAAAAGTGCATTGTTGCAGTGAGTGAAGGATTTCGTCGTCAGACAGCTTTGATCCTAAGAACGTTTTCATTCGCGATAAGTAATGGCAGGACAAATATGTTGCGTCGTACATATACAAGGCCATTGCGGTTAGTGCAAAACAAAGGAAGTAATGAAGAGTATGTTAGAAAGTAAAGCTCTGCCAAAGACTTTGACTTGTAAGTAAAAGTTAGTAGTGAGCGAATGAGAAAAGATCAGAGGAAGGAAACAGGACAGGTCATAGGCTAAGTTGTATTGCAAAATGGGACATCAGGATAGGTAAAAGATAAAGGAAGAGGTATTGATTTTCCCTGAACTAGTTTTTGTTCTCTTTCTTGTGGGTATCACAAATATAAATGGCCCTTCAATTTCTTAATTTGAAAGTTAGTTACTTTCTTGTACCCTTTTATTTCTTTTTAATATCTTCTTTAAGAAAATTAATTAATTTTACCTCTTGGGGTGGGACGTCGAATGAAACCGTACGCAAGTCAACTTTACGGTATGTGTCAATGCAAGGGACAACGAAAAAAATACCCGGTCCACGAGCCCCGCCTTTGAGTAAACGACCCAAGCGAAATATGACGGCCCGTTCATATTCCTGTACCACCTGGACATCCCAATGAAATTTACATTAGTCCCCAGAGATACACCGAAAGAGAGTATGGAAACTACTGCAGTCGGTTTACGATTTACCTTGAATGAAAAGCAAAACGACAGTGGAAATGTGGCCAAAATGAGCAAGAGGGAGCAGACCGTGAGGATAAAAGCGCATATTCCAGGACCCTCCGGATCAGCTGCAAACATGAAAGGAATAATAAATGAGCACATTAGCTTTACGCATAAGACATAAAACTTCTCATGGACTCGGTTAACTGCTAGTCCATTCGGGTTTCTTAATGAAAAAAGAAGGAGGAAATTAAATTTCCTTGCATTAAGCTCTCCGTGAAAGCTTTTCCGATGAACCCAAAGCCCACCGAAAGCCTACACGGGCAAGAGCAGCCTAAGCTGATCGCCGTCTTTGGCAACCTGGAAGTAATACAATTAGTTGAAAATCCCTGGAAGAAGGAAATAACATAGAATCCGTAAAGCTTTTTTCGCCAACGCGCACGTGGTTAGCTTTACAACTATATATCCCATCCCAGTACCAGGAGGATACACGGTCAGACAAGCTATTGTCGCTTGTACTACATATCTACACCCAAGTCGTGCGTAGAAAGAACCAGCAGCCAAACCTGCTGCCCATAAATCAGGCACCTTTGTAACGTGGGAGCTGTTTGTACGAAACTTACAACGTTGTATAAGTAACATAACATAGTTTGTGTTCCATTAAGAGCAAAGGGCTCCTCCTCCAATCTGCTGACTGGTTCCTGCTAACTTAAAAAGCGAACACGAGTTAAGGGTCTGAAAAGTTACCAAGTACCCCCTTTAAGCACCATGAAACCAAATTCCGCAACGTTTGACTACTTCAGCTGGCACTTGTAAAACGTGTTTGAAGGGAACATCTCACCTTGCTATCTCTTTCATCTTTTTTAAAACCATCGAAGCACAATATCAACTTGATATTAAAAGAGGAAAAGTGAAATAGCAATTTAATATCGGGAGCCTACCGTCGCGCTTATAACCAATGTATCCTATTTTGGGGCTCTCCACGCGTCGATTCTCGTCCGTAGGTTTACTTTCAAATGGAATTACATGAAAGTATGTCTGGTTTTCACACATAGTTAGCGTTTTTGATGCTCCTGGCAAAAATGCTCCCTTTCGTATTTAGTAACACCGCGCCTCTCCCCAAGACTGCCGGACTTGTTTAACGTCCTGGGTTTGTTTAGTCCAAAGCTTGGGGAACCAACGTTTTGTGGGTGCACTGTGAACTGGAACCGCGGAAATGAAGGACTAAAAGAGTGGAAAGAACCTCCCACCAGGGGCAAGTCAAAAAGAACGGACAGACAAGAGAGCTAAAAAGAACGACTGCAAACCGTGGTCCTCCCCACCCTTTTGAACGCCAAGGCGGGAGATTGTGGAAAGACGATGGACCCAGGGCGACTGAGCTCAGACCATGATAAAAGCCGAGTTTTGGGTTACGTTTGAGTTGCAAAAACGACTCTGGCTCCAAAAGCAGGACTCCACGAACTGTCCGTGCCTCGGTGCCGCCGGGGGTTATGTTTTAAAGCAAAGTCCGCAGAGGACTCGAACGCCGCAGGGAAAACAAACGCTATGACCCGACCTTTTGAGCTCTCTCCGACTGACAAGACCCATTTACGTTTAGACAACGACCAAAGGGAAGTTACTGTAATGCAGGCACGCCTGGAACTACCAGTTATGTTTCGTACGCGGGAGCGTTCAATTCCATTTTACAAGTCTCGGTCCCGTTTCAGCTACGAGCGACAGCTAGTGACAAAAAAGGTAAATCGGATTTATTTGGCCGTTCGACAAATGTAGTATAAAAACCAGAGCTACTTATCAAACGCACATTAAGAACTCGCTGACGGAGTAGGTTCCAACTGCCAAACAGATGTCTGACTACGCGTTCTTAAGAAATTTACAACCCATTTTGAGGTTCTTGGCAAAGGGACAGAAAAAGCGGGACTCGGGAGCAACCAAACGCCAATATTTCTTTCCGCACTGCTCATTTTCACGCTCCGTCTTGTTCTCCAAACATGTCATCACCAGCACCTAGCGACTAATTGCCGTAGAGGGTTTCATGGCCTTGTCGGCATCGTCGTTTATGATTAGGATAGATGTCGACACCTTCCATTATTGGCACCATTCGTTTAGCGTTTGTTAGAGATGTAAATATTGTTACACTTCTCTTTTACTTTTTTCCTCAACTTTTTCTTTAAAGCACCAATGAGAAGAAAGTGAAGAAATTAGCCACAAAAGGAAGGTAAGTTTATATGCATTGTTAGAACAACAGGAGCTATTGGTCAAGAAACTACGAATCGCCTGTTTTCTTCAGTTTTACTCTTTTGCGTTCTGGCGCTCTTTGTGCCGCTTTTCGTTTTGTTTTCCTGTTTTGTTCTGTGTTCTTTTCTTCGTATACTCTGTCTGGAAAGGAAGCGGTGATCTGGCGAGCACAGATATAACATGGGGAAAAAATGGAAATGAAAGTGCATCCTGCATGCATTACCTCCATAAAAACCATACCGCTGGGACATTGTTCAACATGCCGATGTCGTGGCGCAAGCCTAAGCAACATTGGCATTCTTGTTATAGATTGAAGTGAAATGCTGTCTCTTGCATGACAAAAGTGAAAGTTTCAAGTCAATCTTTTTTCTCCTTTTTGTCATCGAAAATTGTTAGTGAGGTATACAAAGCAAGAAAAAGAAAAACCATGACAGCAAGCAAAGTAGCAAGACGCGAATGGAAATCCTCTAAAATTCTGTTCATCACCTAGTTTGCGAGCATGTAATGAGTTTTCTTCACATTCACGCTCCAGTTCAGAGAAAATCGATTGCTTGTAGATAAAATATAGAATTGCTGATTTCTTGTAAATTTGAGGTGCAGTTTGGTACAAGATTGCATCATCGTTGACTCTTTTCGACAAAAAACAGTACTCTTAGAAATGAAGTTAAAAATTGAAGTAATTAAGTTTAATTTAGAAAAGCAAACTTTAAAAGTTAGATCCCCGAGAGCAGGTTTTGTTTGTGCACTTTTTTGACCTCACGCCTGCTGTTATTAAATTATTCGTTTGCTAGTGTAGTAGTGCCTGGAGCAACGCGGACAATTTTTCAGTCCATTCTTTCGAGTTGCCAAAAGAAATTATCTGTCAGGTGAAAATAATTATGTGAACGTCAGTTCTGGTGGCACCGGATAGAAATTCGAAGTGGCAGTTGTAGGAAAGTGACATTATGGCTCTCGTATTTCTGTGTTTGTTGCTATGTTTAACCCGGCTTAGTAATCTTAGCCGAGGTGGAGAAGCTCAGGTGGCTCTTATATGTCTTAAAATGTAAACCTCGACTCATTATTCTCCAACAGTTTATCTTAGCGTTTCCTCCTTACAGTGTTATGACAGACATGTATAAATGACTGGCAGTTATAATCTTTTTATGTGCAGAAATCTTCTTATAAACTCGAATACTCGTAAGAAAAAGTTTTGCCTCAAAATACTTACGCAGTAAGATGTTCAATTCGTAATGTGAATCTTTCCGTTTCAACTGGTACTCCATAACTGGAACTTAACGAAAAACTAGGTTCTATTTTGCGTCCCTGCACAACCGCAACCCACCAGAACCAATTTCTTAGCGCATGGTAGTCAAGTTAACGTCAGCACGCAATAAGCAATACTCCTGTCATTCTAAGCACTGTAACTTCAATAGAAACTCAGTAATTAATTAGCGAAACTAATATAATAATAATTACTATGCAAATGAAGTTAAAATCGTTAATTGGAACGAATGTCCTAAATGGCCATAAAAATACGTCACTCAAACTGCAGACACGTATTTAAGCCACCTGCTTCGAACTCTAGCTAGAGTCTGAGACCAAGCACGTCTTCCAGCTTTTTCTCTCCTTTTGGATTGCAAGGCCACACATCACAGCTTTTGGCGCGCTCTGCGCCATGATAGTGTTTAGCCCAGCGTGGCATCTTCCCTGGCTCCTGATCTCTGCTGTCTTTTGCGACCATTACAAGGCACACGAATACCATCCATGTTGTTTTTCCAAGCAAATAAATTCCCTTTGCCTTCCAAACTTGCAGCTTTTCATCCAGCCATGGAATGCTTATGTTTATAACTTTTTTCCTACATCTTTCCCTCCCAGCAGGTTTACTCCTGGTAAGGGGAAGGAAGGAGGGGATGTATGGTCGATTCTCTAGACGACTTCTGGGATTTATGCCATGTGCTGCCTTGCCGGAGAAAATCCTGACTATATATTCATTTGGGAGTACTTGGAAGCTTTTAACCTAATATGCTACTACCTCAACAATAAATATTTGTCAAAAACCCCTAATGAATTGGATCGATTCTGTAATAAACACTCTATTCCCCGTATACGGATGCGTTGCTTCTGTTTGTCGCTTGGACAGGATATGCCCTTAGTATGTGGTCTGGGTAGTCTGGTGCTATAGTGCAGCATTCTTCTTTTCCTGTGGCTCATAACATTGCAGCTGGGTGTTCGGAGAGAAGTTTCACGCCTGAAAGCGTTCTTCGATCCGTATGACTCGACTTGATGGATGGTTTGACGTCAAAAGAAATTGAAAACAGCCAGGAGCGGTGTTCTACCCCAAAAACTCTTTCTCGTCATGCTTATAACAGTTTGCATATTTTGACGCGAACTAGGACTCCAAGACACCGATGGGAAATACTATTACAGTAGCGGCTCTTGCAGTGTACCAGGCTGGCGCTGAATGTGCATTGTAAAATATACAATCTCCTTGAAGGCTGCAGCCTGTGAATTTAAACAAACTTCCAGGTCAATTTTCTCAAAATAAAGTCACCACGCGTTCTCTCCTTTTACGAAAAAGGAAGATAAATATAAGGAGATGTTTTTTTGGGTGGCCCGATTTTGTTTATATTTACGAGACTTATGTAGCAAATGGAAAATACTGTCTCGTAGTTTTTCTCCCAGTAGCTCAGAAGCTATGTCGGAGAAGGAGACATGCGAGAGAGAAAATCTTTATAGTGATTTCATATTTAAAACAGCATGGATAACTGGGAGGTTTCGATATCTATTATCTTTAAGTATTTTTACTTCATTCTATCTTTCCACCGTGTATCGGTTAATATAGCGCAAGGAATTTACGACCACACGGGTGCACGTCTCTATTGACACATTTTTCGTAAAGAGAGAAGTCTTGGGGTCGCATGCCTCATTAACTTTTCTGTAAAGACCCAAGCTCAAGCCGAATGTGAACCAAAAAAAAAAAGAAAACACTGTTGTTCTGAAACATAAACTTTCTGGGTTCAGCAAAGCCGCAAGGATGAAGAAATATTACTATAAACAACTACTATATACAACCACAACGCAGCTGCTGGATACGGTTGCAGTAATGTGAACCAACGGCAAGAAGAAAATGGTAGTTGGCAATTGTCCTAAATACAAAGACCATTCCGTTGTTGCTTTAGACAAGCGGGCAGAGTGGGTCAAAGGAGGGGGGTAAAGAAAATTGTTTTTCTTCACCACCTGAATCTTTTACCTCTTCGAGCTTCCGGCTATGCCCAGCATCCCTGAGCTTTTCTTCAGTATTTTTTTGCGCTCCAGAAAGAGAAGAGATGACTAGTGACATTTCCCTTGGAGCCTTTCGCTCCAGTGTCATTACGTTACTGTAGGAAGCACCAAAGAATATTACTGCGTCACTAGCAACCGGAATTACACTAACGGTTGACGGAAAGAGTTTGTTTTATATGTATCTATATTTGTATCTATCTATCTAATATATGTAAACTTAGACTATATATAGCTCACGCTATTGAATACAATGTATTAAAAAAATCTATATATTTAGATAGATAGATAGATACGAATAGAAAAGTCTAATGCTTATCCACTTCTTGCAGAGAAAAAAAAGCTAGCTTTCTGACGTTGACAATGTACAAAGGTTACTATGACCACTCGGGGCATAACAATGCAAAGTATATCGACCGTTGCGGGAAAGGTCGTAAGCGCGGTTGACATTCTTGCTGACATTAGTATCTAAAATTAGATCAGAAGAATGCACAGTAATGTTTCTTGGGTAGAGGTGAAGCGTTTAGATTGCGTGCAAAGAATGGTCTAGTCAGTCCACGAAGACATTTACGGTATTTTAGCATTCGCCATACGTCAATCGCGCTCTTGCGTGAATAACATCGCTGCATGTTATCCCACCAAGACATTGTCGGTAAGAAGAAAGCCAGACAAAAACTCGCTCAGAGGAAGTTTTTCGAGACCTAAACATAGCTTGCTGGTGAAGAAAAGAACTCCCAGGCCATTGTCATGCGCTCTAATGCGCTAGCAGAAATGCTAACAATGTCACGGAAGATTTTTCCGGGGTCCCTCAGTATCTCTCGCATTTTCCGTAGCACGCCCTACAGCTACCAGCCTAGGCTTTTCCCAAAGACTGATTATGTCTATGTAGATGGCTGTGGGACATATTTTCAGGGTCTTAAAGACTCAAAAAGAATCCAAAACACGTGCCGTTCTTGTACCGCTTACTGCTAGACGCCGTTGGTGTGTTAGGGGAATTCAAGCTTTAACGTTGCATTGCGCAACTGCGAAGGAATCCGTGCACTCTAGTCAACAATTTCCAATTTTACACACCAAGCCCTGTCATATGCAACATGTTTGCCGTGTGATACCTTGCGCCAAATGGGAATCAAACTTTGTAAAGTCCAAAGTTGCACTTACTCGCCATTCCCTTGATATCAACAAGAGTCCTCTTAATCTTCGCATTGGTCGAGTCCATCATATCCATGCGAGTCGAGGCCATCGTATTTTGGACCACTCGAAGAGAACACAAAAGAACACGCTCAATACACACAACACTTGTAAATTAGGACGAAATGCACGGAATGCGAACCACGAAACGAGAATCCCTAGATAAAACCCTAAGCCTCTCGAAATCGCTAGAATGCTCGGCGAGTTTCTGGGATCGACTGAGCTATAGTATGTATGTCGACGACGCTGACGACGACGACGACGCTAACAAATGTAACCGGAAAACAGCCCTTTCTTCTTTACATCAGCCCCAAATGAAAAGGCGGCTTAATCATAGTCCGTCGTAACCTTCATTCTTCATCAGATATCACCTTAATTTTTTTTTCTTACCCAAGGAAAGGTGTAACCCCATATAATCTGTCAGAAATAGTTGCCCGCACGCCATCCCGTAGTTCGAATAACCTTAGCAGCCAAGGGTCGCAAAGCAGAGCGTACTGATCAATGTTTTGCGCAAGAGAACTCAAGTTTTCTCGGCTATTATAATATTGCCTTTTCGTCGTACAAGCACTTGGCGTTTTCTTTGCGGGTGAACCAAAAGAGGGCTGCTGGGGTTTTTCTTCAAAGAAATGAAGAAAACTCTTCCCGTGCAATCATTGATTTCCTGGTCGTAAATTAGGTTTCTTCAGCGAAGAAGGATTTGAAAAAGGGTACTTTCTAGTTTCAACCAGAGGCTTGGCTTTCTTGTCGTTTTGTGCTCTAGTGTTTTTCACATTCTTTTCATGGCATTTTTTGCAATTATGTTTTTTCTCCTTGAACAAAAGAGCAAAGCTGCAGTCAAGTCCCTTTTGCAATAATTTAGTTTCGATCTGCCTTTCCTTCAATAGCAGTTGTAAATGTTTGTAGCCGCGGGTAATCCTTTCTTTATTTTTTCAAAAAAATATAGATATCTTTTTTTGAAAGGCATTCAACTAACCTCCAATGAGCGGGTGTCGAGAGTAAGGGGGCTTTTTGGTAGCAGAGCATTTCTCCGAGGGAGAGATAGATGCATCATCATCCGAGGGCGCATTACTCAGAACGATGTTGGGAGTGACATGACCTCGGTCTTCGTTAAGCTCCACTGTCTCTGTTCTTGTCGGTGTCACTTGAAAAGCAATTTCTTCATCTTCCATCTTTGTAGGCAGCGCGGCACTTGTTGTTTGGAGGAGCAATAGAATTCGAAACTGGCCAAATAGAAATGGTCGTCTTCGACCGTTGGACCTACTGGACCCACTAAATAGAATGACGGGTCTCTCAAGAGCCTTTTATGGTGCAAAGAAAGTCTCCAAGCTATTAGGAAAACCGTAATTGCTGCAAGAGATTTCGGGAGAAAAGAGAAGCAAAACTTTGTAATAAGTCAAAAGTTTGTCTTCCCTTGAAACTTTAAATTAGAACTAACCCCGAGTTTGGTTTTCAAACTTTGCTGTCAACGCTTAACAGTTATATGCAGGTTTGTTTAAGGCAAACTTGACGTGTGTTTATTGTCTCGTAATGAAGTGATTCTAAAGATGATAAACTTGTTATTTGGCACGGGGAAAACAAATCTCCAAGTAAAATAAGCTAGCTATTGCAAACATATAATGCATCCCATTCCCCAAATCCCAGGATCATGTGAATGCTCTTGGATATTCTCTTGAGGCTCCTAACTGTTTCCGTGGCTTTTCCTCGTAAGTTTCTTAATTTTAGTTACTAATGTAATTACTTGAACGACTTCACTTTCTTTCCTTTTGAATTAAAAATTTTTATTTTTTGGACTTGTGGGAGTTTGAAGAAACATTGAAAATAAAAACCCTTGCAGCAATATATGACAGGAACAGTTTTTTCACCACACGCTAGTTTAAATCAATAAAAGCGCGGCCTCTTGAAATTGTGTAAGGTTAAAGCTCAGCGAGAGTGTTTGGCTAGCAATTTCCGCCCGTTTCCTTCGGTCACGTAGAGGGAAATTCAAGTTCGCGGAAAGTTTGACGGACAAATAACACAAAGCAATATGGCGACTTGCTACGCCGCGGGACAGCAAGTCGTGCTGCGTGCTGCTCCGACTTCCGTCGAACACTACTAAACCGTGCGAGGTCCTAACGTTAGCGACTCACACCCATACTAACACTAACTAGTCGTCCAAAATGTAGGCTAAGACCAGGAGTCCTAACGTTTCGGGCCTTAGGTCCTGTTAGTTACACCTCTGGGCGTTATTACTTTTGTCATAGGGGGCATACCTAGATATTTCTTTTGACTTTTGTTTTTCATGATTATTGAACGCCACTAGCATCGTGTTGCAGCTGATGTGACGGGCATAAGAAATTATGTGTTTCAAAGAAATGTTCTCCAAACTGATTACTTGTATTATAAATTCAAAACTCGCTGTAACCTTAGTTTTGCTCTGGACTCGTGCGATTGATTTGACTCTAGGTATTTCTGATTGGGTCGTTCTGGCTTGGCTGAACTTGGTTACTTGGCGTGCTCAAATCGAAAGTGCGCAGTAATACCTGCTGTACTGATCGAGTGCTGGATGTCCACGCTGGATTGCGTGCCATGGCAAGATAAAGGTTTTAGATGACGAAGACTATTGCTGTGATTATGAAGCAATCTGATTCAGCGGTTTACCTATTGATAAAAGGACTTGACATTTATGGGCATGCATATGTAATCAATACGTACATTGATTGTTGACTCGGGTTTTAGCCAACGTTGACCTTAAAATTGACTGAATGGATGAGCACAAAAGGGTCTGTCTGAAACGGCTTGGTTTTTGCCGGATAGACAATGAGGAGAGTTTTAAGTTTCCAAGATCAAGGACTCTGAGGCTGATCAAGGACTCTGCTTCGCCGTGCAAAATTTCTGTCTAGGCAAAATGGCTGATGTCGAGCTAAGCGTGTTCTTGCATCACATTTTGTTCTTTTTTCCTAACGACATTTTTTTCATGTATTTTCCAATTTTCTATGTTTATGCTAACAAAACCTGGTAAATTTTAATGAGCGGCATTTAGTTTTCTTCTGACTAATTGTATGTTGGTTGCCTAATTATCTCAGGAATATTTTTATCATACATAAACCAAACGCGTTTATATACAAATTCGCCTCCTTGCGGCAGTTACAGAGAAGCTACTTAAGCTGTACTGGAGCCTTATCTAAACGCTTAGTACCCCTTATATATTATTTCATAGTTGCATCCTTTTTTGCTTCGCCCGAAATGGCTTTAATACTACCGTAGAAAGTAGCTTTACAACCTGTTACAAGCACAAGCATGACAATACTACGAAACGGGCATTTGAACAAAGAAATGGACCGTACAGTGGGACCAATTGCCTAAAAAAGTTTGTGGGTGTAAGCGGTTTTAAGCGGCGCGAATAACATGGCTTTATAGCTTACACCACCCACAGCACCTTTTAAACCTATAGACGTGGCTTACACGTGCCGTAATAGGAACACGACCTTTTAGCGATCTGGGGGATCAGTGAACGCCTATTACTTTGTCTGTCTACTCTTCCAATTATTGTTCGTTGGAGGGCAGCAGTCCTCGGTACTTAAATAAGTACAGTACTGTACGTGCCCAGCAATCGTTATCTAAGTAGAAATTTCGGCGTCGGTGCTACGTTCAGCGATAGTCGCCGCATCTAGCGGCATGAATAAAAATCCTGTACGTTCAGCAAGTCGGCACTACAGGAGACCTATTACTTTACAGAAGTTGATGTTGGCAGCATAAACGCAAGTGACGAAAATAAAAATAAGTTTCTTTTTTGGGGGCAAAAGATTGATTAGTATAATCAAATTTTGTTGAGCACAAAGGAAACCTTGCGTACTAAAGCTAACGGAAGCACTGTCGCATTGCTGCAGCATTACAGAAGCTACAAATCGTTATTAATTGTGTGTGCGGAAAACACTCTTAACTACAAGAGCTCGGTCTAGCTTTTGTGTAATGCGTGTGAATGCTTTTCATTCCCTATTACTCTTAATTGGAAGCAATAACTTAATCGGAAGCAATAATTTTGATAATTCTTGGTTTGTTAGACACGTTTTTTCGCGACGTGCTCTGCTTGTTTTCACTCACAAAAGTTTAAGCATCAATGTCCAACGTCCACTATTTAGACACTTTGTGGTCACTGGAAGGGTTACATGTGCCCACTCACCTTCTCCGAACTGTATGTTGACATTTCTGCCAGCTTTGATATAGCCAGTTTTCTTCGGCACGTACAGATGGTCCTCAGGGTCCATGTTAGACAGCGACACAACCTCTAACTTCTGCAACCCCATAGCTGTGGCTGTGAAAACTACTGGTGACAAAAACCTGGCTTCTCCTTGAGCTGGCTCGCACTTAGTCTGCAGAAATGCTTCGAGACGCGAACCATAACACAGCTAGAGAACAGTTAGAAGTAGCTCAGCCTTCTGTCGACTGAACAGCCGTGTATTTAGGAGACTTATTATATACCTGCGACACGCGGGACCTGAGCTCCCTGACCTAAACACGCTACGCTCCTATGTAACGCTACCCATCCTAGAAACCTTTATGCATATTGTATAACGGTGCATGCTTAAAAAGAAAAAGACTAGCTCGATATCTCCGCCCTTCCGAACTCCAGAAAGTCCAAACAAAGCGCTCGGATGAGAACTGTCTTCCCTGCAAATTGCTTGACATTCGGCTTGCATATTACACAAGATGTCGAGAGCGAAAGATGCATACAATTGACTCCAACCAGATGCTCAATAATACAAATCCTCTCCTTTATGCGTACTTATTGATCCTCTTTTCCCTTTTACATACCGTGGCACCTACTGGTTAGCTTTCTTGTAATTTTGTTTTTTCCTAATTTGTAATCCTATTGTGGAATTCGTTTTATGATGAATTTTCAGTTATAGTTTGTACATTACAAAGGCGAAAAACAAAAACGTGAAGACCTTATTTTAAGATAATTTCCTACCGAAGTTTAAACTACAGAAATATTAGTGTGATCGAAAAACGCTTGTTTAAAAAAACAGGAGATGAATGACGTAAATTATTCTATATAATTACTGGATTTATTGCAACGATGTTCTTAGGCACTTAAAGATGAGTAAAAATTCCCTACCAGAGATATCGAATTGTGAAGGAGAAAGCTCAGTGTAAAGAAAGTTATAGTCACGAAAAAAGGACTGGCAAGTGATCGAACTTGTGTTGCTGAATACCGTAAAGCCCGCGTCGTAAAAAATGACAGAAAATAAAAACTAAGGAGGATTGGGACCGAATCCCTCCTCAATCCCTCCTCTCCCCTCAATCGTAGGCAATCGTTATGTACTCTTGCGTTCTGTCGGTTGTTACGATCCGTTATAATCTATGCGGCAATCAAGCCTGTAAGTCAATTCCTACAAGTCCATTTGCTATTGACATTTCTTCCTATAGCAATGCATATTTTTCTTGAAATTGTGTTACAAAGTACTAGTCTTGGGCAAGACATACTTAGAAAGAAAGTAGCCTGTAATTGTGCAATTGTTGACAGCTACACCTTTATTTCGTAAAGCGTCTTGTTAGGCTCGTGCTTGTCAACATTCTGCAAAGTTTTCAACAGCAACAACAACGGGAAAAGGCACTTGAGCTGTAGTTAATAATGGCTCTCAACTTTGTAAGTGAGAAGAAGCAAAGCTGTGCATACTTGACATAGAAATTGCAAGATTGCACGAAGCTGCAGTGCATAGGGTGTCAGCTGCTCACCGCGTGCTCAGTCATGGGTAAAATTTTTGTCTTAGTTAAGGAAATTGGACGAACAAGTCCATCATATTGAGTTTGACGGTAGAATGACAAATGATCAATATGGGCTGTCATTTCCCTTCCGAGTTAGATATCGTAATCTCTTTTTTGCGTGAAAGAAGAATGAAGACACCTGAAAGAATTTTTTTTTTTTTTTTTTTTTTTTACATGAATTTGGGTTTCGTCACAACGCTTGCGTAGATTCAGCCGGAGTGACGTCGGTCAATATTTCGAGTTAAAGACGACGGAATAACATTCTTAATATTATTACACTTACCGTCTGGCTATCGATTCGAAATGGTAGAATAAAAAATAAAAACGGGCACTCACCATCCACGTGGTATCCAACCGGTTCTGTGGGAAAAACAGAGAAGAAAATGGTCAGTCGAACGGTTTATACACACGTAAATAATTCATTATTGAGCATCAACGGAGTCCTGTAGCTTGAGAACCTTGAGCAGTATTATCAATAACGGAGGCGACGTATTAAATACAGGGTCATGTCACCGAAATGCAAAGTCTAAAGCGTTCTTGTTTCTCCGTTCCAAGCGGCTGTGAAAAGATTTCTTTTCTTTCCCTCCGTCATTTCCATAAATATCTATATATCTTTTGGTCGTAATGAGTGGGACCCAGGGAGCCGGTCCAAGAACACGCTTTGGAGTCTTGGCATCTGGCAGTGGCACACCAGCACTGTACTATCGCCCCATATCACGGCGCCGATGCCTCGGCGACTTATTTGCATAGTTTTATACCAGCGTAGTCGCGCTCTGTAGCCCAACTTAGCCGCTTGCTTTACATTCCCTAGGGACTCGTATTTGTCTATTCATTTTTGTTTTTGTTGTCTAAGCGTTTTAACTTTTGTTGTCTGTTCTCTTGTAAATCCTACCCCAGACAACTTCTACTCCGTTTTATCCAGGAGAGAGTGCTGTCAACATTTTAAGCTTGGCTGAGATTTGTTTCTAATAGGTGTTGTTGTAGCCTGTGGCTTATACTTATCAGATTGAACAATGGGTCAAAATTAAT
Organism: Lepidurus packardi; assembly: GCA_023053545.1. Lineage (NCBI taxonomy): Eukaryota > Metazoa > Arthropoda > Branchiopoda > Notostraca > Triopsidae > Lepidurus > Lepidurus packardi. Next base: position 10,760,740 of record JAKZAN010000002.1, read on the forward strand.
AGTTGGGGATGGGAGTGTAAAAAGAACTTATTTTTAAGCTCTGCTTCTTCGTGTTTTCTTTTCTTTCTATTTTCCCCCTATTTTTCTCTCTTTTTTTGCGATACTTTAGCTTGTATACAGGAGCAGCTCCCCGAGAGTACAACACAAAGACAAAATCCAGGAGACCGTCAGCAATGGGCAGAAATGGGTTACGATCGAGAGGGCCAACCGTTCTCGGATGTATACCCTCGGTATCTTTAGTCTCCTAGCTAACACATAAAGAATCCGGGAAGGGGAAGGGGAGTGTATCGCAACCCATTGCAACGACTAGTGTAATGGCATCCAGATTCATAAGACGCCCATAACGCGGACAATCCATAGACCTCGCGAGAAAAAAAGAAAAAAACGGGGGTGTATCGATAGGAAAAATAAAATAGACCGAAGCACTGATTTTTGTTTCAATTTATTGGCTAACTTTGCTTGTCTTTGTGTCCCTGCATTAGCAAGTGCATGTGACAGACGTGGAATCTTCCGAGTTCTTCCATCATGCGACGATGGAGTACCAAAGAGTCAGTCAACCGTGACGGGTGTGCTTTGTGTGCCAATCGTTTGCCTCAGAAAGCGGAGGGATATTCTTCTCTTTTCCAAATGGGGCTGAATTGCCTTTATAACTTGGTAAGACTTCGGCTTGAAAGAAATGCGACTCACATGGAAATACTGTACGTCATGTATGAGACATGCGTAATTACTGCTTCCCTATAGTCTTATATCTTCTCTATAGTAATATCTGCAACATCCTAATCACCGGCTGTCTTCAGCATTTACGTCATAAGACTGCCTTTTGGTATAATATCGAAATGGAAAGTCATTCATGGGTACATTACTTCGAATGAAGGCTACTAGCTGTAGAGATAGTATAGATTGTCCTTTTGATTCAAAATTTCGATTATTTTTAAACGTAGACCTTCTCTTCACTTTCGTACAAAGAAATTAGTAGGAATTAGTCTTTACATGCAATTAGACGACTTTCGCTTTATATTATCCCTTACTGGGAATCAAGGTCTGGATGTTGGCGTTCGAATATACGGAATAGAGAGCTGGGGCTGTGTTTCATTTACCTTTTGACGTAAGTGCCAAAGCGTGACAAAGTATAAGCTACTAATCAACACTAATAGGCTACATTCAGGCGTCCCTATAATTCCTCTTTTTTAGTAATAGGGATGATGTCGGAACTGGACTAGCACGCGATCGTCTCGGTCCGAACGACTTAACAAACTAAAAATAAAATAGTGTGTTTTCCCTTCTGAGGGCTGCGGAGTCGAGTGTCATTTCTAACACATGATTTCCTTGCTTCGGTCCGTAGGCATGCTACAGAATTTCCTGTGGGAAAAAATTATGGTCTTGACTTTCCCTCTTAATTTTTTCAAGCTTTATTATATGGTTTTCCCTTTCCGACTCCAAAGCTAAGCGATGGCCAGAAGTCATTGCAAAGGAGAAATTTGGAACCTATCCAGCGCAATTAGAAATGTCAGTGCCGCGAATGGCTATATGGGATTGTGATGACAGCTTTTATCAGGGTTTGTAATTTAACCTTATAAAAAAAACACCAGGCCTATGGGAAAAAAGGTGTAGAAAACAGTGACGTCAATCCAAGAACTTCTTTTTTCTTTGGAAAAGGGATCGCGTTGATTATTTCGAATTAGCTGAATTGTTTCATTACAGGTTGTTCGATATTGTTTTGTAGGAAAAAAAGGCAAAGAAGGAATCTTCATTTGTTTTGAATTTGGCTCTAGCTGCGTCATATTGATCTTTGAAATTGCTGGCTTACCGTCTTATAGAGAAAACTAGCTTAAAAAGCATTTATGATGCAAATAAGTCCATTGAGCTAGCCCTGTAAATCTTATACGACGCCTTTTGAGTGGTGAGAAAAATGAAAGTCTGGAGTCGTTCAACCCCTGGAACCTACAAGACTTAGTGAAAAACATTTTCTAGCTTACATTTTGTCCACGTCGAATTGCTGGAAGAAAAAAAAAAGTAAGCGAGGAAGGGAAAATCCCAGGCTACGAATAAATGGAGCCAACCAAAGCTTTCTACATGAAAGCCATTTTTTTGTCCTCTTCCAGAACTTTGCAAGCTAATTTAGGATCACTTTTCTGCCGCGAGAATCCTTCAAATCGTCAATCACACTAATCTCTCTTCTTTTGTCATCAGCAAAGACAAAAGGAGAAGCCAAGAAAACTTTCATGTATCCTGAAGCACACTTAAGGCCAAGGAAATGAAAATGCGACTGTTTGCCGATGGGGTTGTTTGTTTCTCTTTGATGGAACAGATATTAAGCTAACGTATTTTTCTCCTGTCAACCTGGCAAATACAAAAATTAAATCAAAGGGAGTGTTCTAATTAGTGTGACATGTTGGTCCTTTCGCGCTTTTTTTTGTTTCCGCTTTGTCTTGCAGCGTTGCAGGAGCTTTGTAGTACGCCTTTACGTCTCGTTGCTGCTACGCCTGTTTTATTTTGAGACGACTTCGCCGTGCCGAGCGAAATTTTGCGGTCTTTGATGGCAAACCTAGGCTGTAACTAGTCCGTCCGTCGCCGCCACTGTGACATTTCTGCCCAAGTCTACAGAATACGAAAACTTTTCGGGGGAAGCCAGCCAAGATTGTTAAATTTAACTTTAGTCTGGCAAGGAAAAAAACGCGCGACTTTGGAAAGAATTCAAACTGCTACAATGGACGTGGGTAGTTAGATGAAATGAAGCTTTACGCAGACCACTTAACGCGGAATGCCTATCTAAATTTACTGCACGTGACTTTTGTTGTGTTCACTTAAAACGTAGGCTCATATCGCAAAGCATATACATGCATTCCAGCTTTGCCGTATATTTAGGCACCTCCCCGTTGTTCACCGCAAGATAAGTTATATTGCTATCAAAAGAAATAAGGATCTTTCGAGTAATTGGTGGAGGCCTACCAAGTATTCGTTTGACAATGATTGGATTCCCATCTTCGACATCCATTTCTTTGACAGGGCTTTCGGAAGCCATGGTGGCCTGCAGAGTTTTTTTGTGTTGGCGTCTTTCTTCGTTTTTTAGCCCGTCTTTCAGAAGTTGGAAAGTTTCTTTGTTGTTTGTCTTGGAATTTTGACCAGTGCAGGTGCAATTTAACGTGCTCGCTCGTTTCCGGTATTGACACTTGTTGATTAAAAGCCGTCACTCACTGGCTCTGTGTTCCTGGTCCATTTATTTTAGGGATACACTAAGACAGCCGTCAAAGTATAACCAGGAAGAACTTCCACCGCTACACGAAAGGGCTCTAAAGGTTATATGAAGTGGAGCGGCTTCAGGCGCATAAAGCGCCCTAAGTATGTCAAACGTTCGATAGGAGGCTCACTCACGTAATATCAAGCTAATAATTAAAGCAAACACGTCTTGCTACGCACAGAGTGCTCTCTCATCTGCCCGTTGTACTCGCATTCTCCCAGTGTTCGAATGAGCGCCTGCTTGATCAATAATAAGCGCATCCTAGAGAAAGAGGCGGGTCCTCTTCTCAGTGCCCATGCTCCGTAAACGACGACAAGGACTCTTCAGACCAAACAGCATCCGGGCGATACGACACAGTTACAAACTTCCCGCCATCACTCATATATACACCATTGCACCCCTAGCGTTTCTAGGCGAATCATTGCTGCTAGTCCCTAGTTTGCCTTGTTGGCAAGCAGAGCAAGTGAGAGGTTATTCTAAGGCTGATGGATTTTTGTGAATATCTTTATATTCTAATACATTCCAGGCTGGGGAAGTTCAAAACTTACATCACTTTAACCCCCCCCCCCCCCCCCAGTGCAGAGTCTTTAAGATAAGAGAAAAGGTAGGCATGCTGCTGAACTTGAAATTGTCGTAATAAATTGCATAACGAAGCAAATCATAAAAAATAATGAAGTCATTCCGTCAGTTTTACTAGCGCCACTATACTGCGGGCAATATGGGCACTTGTAGGAGGCACACACCTCGCAAACGTCAAGAACATATAAAGGAGTGGCGTCAATTAGTTCGTACTCAAACCGTTCTAAAAGTTAAAGCAAATTGGTTAATTCGATGGTGTTAAATCCTGTCTGTTTACAGTTTATGGGTACCTGGCGCCTGTGATTCATAAATGACTGCAGTGCGCTTCTGCGTTAGATTTGCTACCGGATACCATCGTCTGACCTCGTAGGAGAAGCACGTCAGTATGCTTGGTACCTAAAGTATTCACAGGGCTTATTTTGCGTTAAAAAGTTCCTACGTTATTTTATTTTTCTATAATTTTTTTGTTCAGATTATTTTTAATCTCACGTGTTCGAAAAACCAAGCCACTTTGGTTTGGTAAACTTCAATGTCTTTCACCATAGTGTACCCCGGCTTATTAAGCAAGTTGTTCGCATCTCCTTGAATGATTCCATAGCCTGAGGGTGTTTCAATTTCAAGCACTGTCAAGGAACTACTCCGGGGATCACTTCCAGTCCACCTGTCAAGAATGATTAACGTGTTAGACCTTTCATGCTGTGTCGACTGGGAAGGCAATTGAGTTTTGAACTGCGTACCGATAACAGGCTTCGATGGTGACATGCGACTTGTTCCGGAACTGACTGTAGTATTCTCGCACGATCAACTGGAAGTACTTTTCTCTGGGAAAGTCTTTCAGTTCTTCCCAATCAATGCCATATTCAACGTGAAGCTGCACGACTGCTTGCCCCACGCCCTTGGCAAAGATATTCACGTGACCCCAAACGTTCTCCAACTACAGTAGCAAGAATAGCATGTAAAATGCACGCAATAAAGTCACCCTAACCCGCAGGAGGCTTGCTAGTTCGGAATGCGAGTGTACATAAATGTAAAGAAAAGGTCGTACTTGAAATTGGTGGATTTCTAAGAGATTGCTGCTATCAAAGCGCAGATTGTGCGCTGTATTCCCTGACGCAGAGGGGTCCACCACTACTTCCATATCCGCAATGTCGGAAATTCGTGCTCGGAATGCGTATTCGGTGAAAGCTTGCATGGTCATCAGCGTATCCTATGAAAACAAACAGCTGGGATCAAGAGCGATAGGGTATATAGTACAAGCTCCTGTAGCAAAGTGGGGTTCCTTTGAGAGATCGCCAGGAGGGATTTGACACTCCAAAGTGTAAGGGAGACTTACGAAACTAGAGACGAATCCGGCGTCTGTAAAGCGCATACTATTGAGCCATGTCACAATCTTGTGGCTAACAACCGTAATGCCTTCGCGATGTAAGTAAACCAGCAAAGCATACGCGGTCGATTCGACAGCTTGGCCATTAGCAGCTGTTCTGCTTTTCGGCTGCAGAAAGGGTTTTTGATTCTCGTACTGAATCTCACAAGCCGGGACTTCCGTATCGGACCAGTAAACGTGTTCGTCTTGGATTCAATAGATTGAAAAAAAGTAAGGACATTTTTTTCTTGTTAAGCGCCTGGAGAACGAATTTACCAAATTCCCTTTTCATCTGATACAATCTTCCAAACGCTTCCTCCTTGGCTGCATGGTTACCCAGCGTCAAAGTGTAGGTTGTCAAAGCAACTTCATAAGCCGACTTCAGAGAGGGCAGCTGTCTTTCAAGATATCTGCAATATTTCACAAGAAAGGGTATGAAAAGGTGATTCAGTTTCGTGGAAGTCCTTAAAGAAGTGTTTTTTCCCCCTCGAGATAGTTTAAAAGGGAATTTGTCGAAATGAGCTTTTCTCTTACCTAGCAGCTTTCGACTTGGCAACTGACACGCTTAGACGAGATACTGTAGGTAGTAAGTCCACAACAGCTTCTAGAGCTACCAGTACATGAGCTGTCATGGGGACATCTTTACGGCTAGAATTCTGAATGGCGGGAAAGCCGTCGTTAGGAAAAGAACCGTCTTGCCTTTGATGTGGTAAAATCCACTCGACACACTTTTGGACTAATTGTACGTCAATGTAGATTTCATTTTCCCAGTCTTGTAAGTACGTTTGTCCAAAGACTCGTAAAGCCCATGCCGTCGCCCTATTCGGGTTAGTGTTATTAGTATTTTTATTATTGCTTTAAATGGTATGGGACGGCTGCATGAAAAAAGGAAGTGTGAAGCTTTTGTGCATACCATAAGCTGCCGCTTGACACAGCAAACAAGCGGAACGATCCATCCGAGTTGTAATACTCCGTGAGACCTGCCAAATGCACGTTGGCTGCTTTCAGAGTCGGCGAGCCAACTTGGCTGCTCTGCTTATTCGTCAAGCGTAAATAATGCAAAGTCCATAGCGTGGCTCCCAGATTGAACAAATGAAGCTCTAAGCCTGTCATGCCTCTTTGGAATATATCCGCGTAGTTAACAGCAGTCGGAGATAAAACGGGGCCGAATACGTCACCTGTTATCAAAGGAATGGACTGGAGAATAAAAATAAAGAAATAAAAACTTAAAAATAGCCCATTTACCAGTGACTGTGGCGGTAGCTTTGGGACTTCCATACACATACCGACGTAGCTTAGAATAGGGAATGACTGGGGTTTCCTCCACAGGTGTGTCCAAAAACCGTATCACGTTCGCTTGGTTTTGCAAATCTAATAGCAATGACAAGTGCCTAAACATGGGAACGCCTTCAGGCTATAAAGATTCCACATTCAGCTTCCTTATGTGTGGCAAGTTTTTTGTTCAGAAAGTTTGTAATTGTATACCAGAATTTCAATGTCGACCGACTGCTCTTGACGGGCCATTTGGCTAAAGGCTATGACTTGAACGCTAATGGTACCTTGTTCGATCTGAGGGGCTATAGCCACCGGTACTTCTGCCAACCCATTTGGGTGAATCTTAGAAATTAGTCAAGTAGATTCAGTCAGGTTGATTCCCTTCTAAATTCATTTTGTAACGTAACTTACAAAGAGGATGTGTTGGTGATCATTCGAAGACAGTTTGGGATCGTAATGTCTCATTATGCCATGGTCTTCTACTTCAATAAAGAAGTAGTCTTCCGAGCTGGGGAGCGTTAAGATAACTGTGACATCTACTGCCAAGTTGTTGACAATCCAAATTCGAACGCCTACCGTCTCTCCCCTCCGTACTTTCGTAGCACATTCAATAGCAATGTAGAATGGGGGTGTGCCGTCGTACTGTAAAGAACTGCTGACTGAAGTTTCTCTCAAACCCACTACATTTTTTTTTATTTTTTTATTTTTTATTCACACTTACGTAAATTACGTCTCCGAGCATGGCAAAGCCCAGTTCGGGGTGCATAGAAAACGCGTTTAGGAACCAAGCTTCGTTGGACAAGGGTAAGAGTCGATCTGACATGTCCTCACCATCCTCGTTAATAGCAACGTCAAACCAAGCAAAGTCTCCATCCAGCCAGTTGTAGAAGTCCTGAAAGCAGATACATTGGTTAGATTTCAACTCTTTTATCTAGAGCCCTCGAACTAAACGTTGCGATTATACATGGTAAGTGTTCCTTCTGAAAATTCGGAATAGTTGTCGCTCATCCTCGAATGAGTCCACGTCGTCTTCCAAGTTTTCGCACCCCATTCCTGTTGAACGGCAAGATCCTGTTTCGTTAAGGAATTCTTCGGTGACAGTGAGGTGTAAACTCGTGATAACAAGCATGCCAGCTTGGTCCAAAATGTCCCTCGTATCCAAACCGTTGTTGACAGCAGGGAAATATTCCGTAACGTCCGGTCTTTGACCGTCTCTGTCGACCCAAGTTACATTTGGCACGCGATTTCCTGATGCAGGCTCCATACGGTGCAAAGCTTGCAGAACGGAACTGGGTGAAAGCTCATTCCAAGCTTGGAAGTTGTATTGAATGGTCCGCAGTAAGGAAAAACCGATAAAAGACCCCGGCTCGGTTAAAGTATACATGTGAACGGTAGTTTTTGTTGGGTCTTTTCTTTGCTCCAGCGTTAGGTTCATCTAAAAGCAAGTCATTAAAGCAAAACGTATACGTTTTCGTGAAAATTTCCAGCCGGGACTAGAGATTTACCGTGTATCGGGAAAAACTGTCGACGGGCATGGTTGTCGAGTGGCTCAGCAAGCCTTTGTCGGAAGTAATTACATAAACCACGACCGTGAAACTCGGAATCATGTCTTGCGATACTGGGACTGAGAAAGAACTCGTTGTTTTTTGGGTTGGGTTGGGTCGTTTCTCAATGCCAGTAAAAAGTATCAGTCCTTTTGATGCTACCTACAAGAAAGTTTAGATTTAAGAAGAAAGTAAAGTACAAGCAGGCTTACAATGTAGTGGAACTGCTCAAAGTAAAAGTTGCTCTTGAGCTGGAAAATGGCAAAGTTGTTTAAGGAGGTTTTTTCGTCGCTGGGAACCAACATAATGTATTGGCTGTCCCATGTGGCGACCGGCAAGGCCGTTACCGTTGTTTGGGCTTGTCGTTCATCGTCACTGTAACGAGCTGTCAGGCGCAACTCTTGAGCATCTTCCGGGACAGTGATCTATTAAAGGTGGGTCATTTTTTTATTTATTTTTTTTCCTGAGCCCAAAAGTAAGTCCCCGTAAGAAGTAAAGATCTGTGACTACCTGGGCAGAGTACAAGCCTGTGGTTCTATATCTCTGGTACTTCGATTCGACGTATTGTTTATCTAGCCATAGACTATAGTCAAGGCTGTGGTCTATGTCGTGGTCCTTCACGGGAACTACGATGCTCGGTAATGATCTGGACTGTCCTGAAGTTGTGGTCACTGTCACCAGAACCTCTAAGGTACTGTTTTCCAGTTCTTCTTGAGGGAGTCGATGATCGTCTTCGTAATTCACTGCAATCTAAAATTTACTCAAAGATTTGTACGCAAACTACTTTGGGGTAACTAGTAAAATCAGTATTACATAAATCGGTAGAGGCATTCCTGGCCGAAAAGTAAGACTTTGTTTTCCCAGGAACCGTATCTTGATTTTGTTCTCGATGATCTTTGTTTCACTGTACCCTACTCGGGTTTCTCCCAAGAATTGTTCAAAGACTATGATTTCTACACGAACCAAGAGCCCAATCAGTCTTTTCATAGCTTCTTCAATGTCCGTCAAAGCTATAGAAAAGGTCAACCCGGGAACCTGTGGTATTAGATTGAGTAGGATTTTTAGCTTCTATGAAAAACTGAACTTACCCATTCCGGGAAAGTTTCTTTGACCAACTCGAAAGGACCGTTGCCCGCCTTGGCTGATGTCCGGACAGTTACATTAGCCAGGCTCACTTTTTCGGGGTTGAAGGCGGTGAATACATTTCCTTCAATAGAGGACTCGGTATGAAGCACTTGTACTGGGGTCCATACCATTAACTATTGGTACGGCCGCCGCACAAAAGGATGATACGAAACCTTGGTTGAGCGATTCTTTGTGCTTCCATTTAAGGGGTGCATAATAATGCTCTAGATTATTAGGTAAGCTTTTTTTACCTCAAATTGCGTTAGGAAGTATTGGTCAACGTAGATTGGATGTATGTAGGTCTGAGAATGGGCTTGTACCACAATCAGCCATTTTCCCGCACGAGGCAAAGCCGGGAGTTGATATATGATAGAAATTACACCTTAGTATTGTCATTAAAAATATTACTTACATTTTTTGAAAAAAATTAATGATTTACCGTTATTAGAGTGCTGAGATATCCACCTTCGCATAATGAAACCATTGGGTTCCTTTTGCATGTTAAGAAAATTTGAGATTTGAGAAAGATCGAGAAAGAAATTTGAGAAAGATTTACTAATGGTAGTACAACTTACTTTGATTAAAATCGAAACTGGGTCCGAATAAGGCTTCATATCCATTTGAATCAAGATGACGCGGAACTTGACTGGAGAGTTTCTTTTAGGTAAAAATATGTGGTAGAGGTAAGGCAAGAGAATTACCTTCCATGCCGATGTTGTACACTGCTCGATTACTTTGGACAAGGATGGTAAGAAACTTCGACGTGTATTGCAGAGCTCTCCTTTGACTAAATACAAGGAGCTTGTTGGATTCTTTGTAACCCTCAACTTGTAAAAAGTACTCTCCTTTATCGAGGGATACAGGAATCTAGTTAGGTGGTCGTTTGAAGGTGTTTCATTTGAGATGTGATAGCATAGTTTAATCAATACTTTTAGTTTAATCTCTGCCGTTTCGTATGGGTCAACCACATTGGATCCAAAAGCAACGTTTGTTTTACCCCGCACGACTAACGCTTTTACTAAGAGCACATCGTTGGCGCTCGTCGAAGTTACCGCTACTTGGTAAACAGAACTCGGTTTAAGGTACTTGGACGCCAGTATAACATACCCACTGAAACAATAGGAAAGATTAAGTTAATTAAGTTTACAGTCACTCCACGTTCCGTCTTACGGTGAAGCATCCAGTCGTAATTCTGTCGTCTCCCCTACTTCGCTTTTCACAACTGTTTTGACACTCACCGAGACTAAAATCCATACTATCCACATAAAGGACATAGTAACAAACACAAAAAAAAGAAACGCAAGTTTTTATTTGCTAGAGAATACTGTTATTAAGTTGGTGCAAGCCTCTCAGCTACCTCAAAGCAAATGAAGCAGCGAGGAAACCGGGTAAATTCAAGGAAGTTGTATTGTTCTGTCCATCACTTCTCGGTTCAGTCCGGCTTGCATGCATTTATGGACTCAGACTCACGAGTAATGTACTGCAATCTGTCTTAAAATAAAAATAAAAAAGATCAGCTATATCCTGTTATTCTCTTAGCTTCTTCACCAAAGGATTCGATGTGTAGGGTACAATGCAATACGTCGTAGTTAAAGTTTACTCGTTTCAAAGCAGTCTTTATTCCGCCTCGTTCTTAATTTTTGTTGTTATTGTACTGTCAATCATTTTTTGTTCACACTGATAAAACTTTCGAAACAAGATTTGTTTGAATAATTGTGCATTATGTTGACTCGGGTAATAACAAGGTATTCGTGTAGGGGTCGAGTGGATTCCAGTGGGAAGGAAAACCCTTAGGTCTCTTCAGTTACCTATAAATGTATATCATATACGATGCTCTCAACTTTCAACATCACACAATACAAGGGCAGCTTGTGGGTCTCTTTAGAACAGAGTTTATTAAAGTGTAATTTTAAACCCGGTTGAAAATTATGAAATTATTTCGACTTAGAATCTTGTAGCTTGGTTACTGAAATTACTGTACTTAATTTAATTGGTATCGAAGTATATGACAGCTTTATTTTTTAATGATGTTAAATTTCTTGTCTTTTTTTAAAATGAGAGAGAAAAAGTGGGCCGGGAGTTACGAATCCCGCTTTCGAGGAGCTGTTCCTTTTGTAGCCAGCACAATGGTCGGTATTTCTGTGAAGTGAGAAAGCAGATAGTTAAAGTTTTTATTGAACATACTTAGGAACGGGAATATGTATTTCACCCGGGACCCCGGGAGGATATACGAACGAACATCGAACGACTTGGCAATTATCATTTGGACACTAAGTGCCGTCTTTTGTTTCTTTGGTAACTTTATTAAGAATAGAAACTGAACGATTTCCTTCTTTTTAGAGTTTTGCCACGTATTCCTTTCTTGATGATGGATCATTCGCAGAAGCATTAGCATATGCCGAGCTCGGCTGTCGTATTTCAAAAGGTGGCGGTGAATATGCTTACTTCCTGGAGGGTTTTGGACCAATCCATCCCTTTTGGGCCGCTTTGACAGCCTTTCTTTAAATTTGGATTACGACTCTGTTTCTCTAATGAATTTACAAGGCAAGAAAACTTTTGTTAACATTATTTCCATATGAGGTGGAAAAATCGAAACGAATGGGTTGTTTCTATGCAACCCAGTTTGATTGAGCCGAAGTAGCTTTTTTCATGGAAGGTTTGATGGACGTTCGAATGGTTAACGACGTTTGTGGATTCTCAGATTAAGGGTAAACAGCGTTTTGATATGCAAGTGCCGTGACAATCTGCCTACTCATGCCTTAGAATATTAGAAACAAATTAAATTGAACTTGAAGACGTACCGCATTCTTTTCAATATGCTGAAGTCCTTGGTTCTTGATTGAGAATTGGGTAAGGCAGATTTCTTTAAAAGTGGAGGCAAGTCGGTTAAAGAAATCCAACAGTTAAGATTTGGCCGAGCTCCTTACAGTACCTCAATATCTTTTGATAAAGGCTAGGAATTCTAAAAAAAATCTCGTAGTCGCAACGATTTTTATTCTTTATTTCTTACTCTCTCTTTGTCATTTTAAATCCAATATATGCCTAACAGTTTACCCCTGCAAAATTTTTGGGGTAAAACTGGAAATTTTTAAGTTTTAAAAGTTAATATGGAAAATCCTGCCTTTACTTTGAATTCCGATTGCAATGGCCAAAGTCAATTTGAGAAAAGGAAAGTATTTCAATTAAAGTTACTCTTTAATGTGACATTACTTCATGCCCTAATTAAATTTTCTTGAATCATTGCAGTGAGGAAACAAGTACCGGTGTGCACTTGGAGCGAAAAATTGGTTTTGTTCGTGGAACTTCTTTTGTAATTGGAATTATTATCGGTATTGTTTTCTTAACGATAAGAATGCAGAATTAAAACTTCTCTAATATACAAAGGGTCCGGAATTTTTGTCGCGCCAGGTCAAGTTTTGGCACAAACCGGTTCAGTCGGCATGTGTCTTATTGTATGGACAACTGGCGGAATCCTGTCTTCACTAGGTGTGTATATGGGTCTGACAAAGCTAAATACGCTATGACTTTCTATATTTTCTACAAATTACAGGAGCTTTAGCCTACACTGAGTTGGGAGCTATTATTCCCAAATCTGGTAGCGACTATGCATTCTTCTTGGAATTCTTTGGTCCCATGCATCCCTTTTGGGGTCCTGTACCAGCATTTTTATGCATTTGGATGAACATTCTCTTTGCTACTCCTGCTGGGCAAGCCGTTGACGCCGTCACTTTAGCTCGTTATGTGATTACGCCCTTTCTTGAAGGGTTTGGAATCTGTGCAGATTCCGAAGGTGTTTACCATGCCATTAACCTTGGAGCTTTCCTTTCAATAAGTACAGCACATAGACAAGCTACAGGTTATCATATCCTTCAAAACAAACCATTCTCAACGCAGGTCTGGTTACCTATATTAATTGCTATAGTGTCTCAGTTGCTGCAAGAGTACAAGTCGTTTTTACGATTGCCAAGCTAGCTGCTATTGCTGTAATCATTGTTGGAGGTTTTTATAAGATGGCTACAGGTACGCTTACCTTTATCTCCAGTGGAAGTGATAGATTATTTTTTTTTTTAAATTCGAGCACAGGCAGTGTGCAATATTTAGCACAAGGTATGATTGGAACCACTGATTCCCTTGCAGACATTGCTCAAGCCTTCTACGGATGTTTATTCGCATACGCTGGATGGTAAGTGATTTCCAGTTTCCAATGTGTAATAACTTATATAAAAGAATCTAATCAAGGCAAGATATCACCTTGATCACTGAAGAAATTCAAAACCCTGCCAAAAACCTACCGCGATGTGTTCTTACTGGAGTTGCGTTCGTAACAGTTTGTAATGTGTTGATCAACGTAGGCTTTTTAGCTGTTCTCTCCCCTTCAGAGATAATCAGTTCGCAGGCTGTGGCAACCGTACGTAATAAATATGAACTAACTTAACGACTTACCTAGGGCTGTCTAGGATTGGGCCAATAATGTACTAGGAGTTGCTAGCTTCCTTATCCCGGTGGGCGTTGCGATGTGTATGTTTGGGTCACAAAACGGTGCAACTTTTACAGCAGCCCGGTAATTAAATTTGTTTCATTTACTTAAAGCTGTCAACTATCGTAATTATTGCCAAGGCTATCTTACGCCGGCGGACGAGAAGGACATTTTCCGCGAGTTTTATCTTATATTGACATAGAGCGACGCACTCCAAAACCTGCTCTCCTTTTTAATGTATATAAACTAGTGTTATCACAAAAAGTTAAAATATTTACAGCTTTTATATAAAACATAGGCATGCATGTCTTTCATCATGGTTATGCTGGGCAATCCAGCTGTCCTTATCAATATCTACTCGTTTACTCTTTGTATTTCCAATGGACTGGCCATGGTAGTGCTTCTTATTCTTAAAAGACGACCTGCGAAAGAGGAAAGTCGTTTCCAAGTACTCTTTCCATAAAAATAATACGCGTGTTAATCTCTATTTTTTTCGGTCTTTTTCTAGACGCCTGTAATTGTACCAATAATTTTTCTTTTGATGTCAATATTTCTTGTTGTAATGCCCATTGTGAGCAACTCTGGAGTGGAATTTCTGTACTCCTTCTTGCTATACTTCATCGGGTTTTTGTACTACGTGCCATTCGTCTACTACCGCAAATCGTTTCCCGGATTGGGTAAGGAAGATGTTTTATTTCGTTCTCTTCCATTTTCCGCGCTTGATGAGTGTTCTCGATCGACAGATTCGACTGACACTATTCTACAACATCTTCTAAACGTCATCCCTCCGAAAACGACAAGTGATTAAAGGAAAATTAATTACGAAATTAATCCAGCTTTTCTTAAAAAAATAGTTTCGTAAAAGTGTTGTGTAAGTCTCATAAGTTTACTTAAACCCAATAATTGTTGTTCCAAGTAAATAATTGTTCCAAAGAAAAGACAGATATAATTTACGAAAAATATTTAGGCCCTGCTTTGTATTAAATGTAAGACATTTTCGACAATGTTTTAAGGTTGTTTTATAATTAGCTAGCAACGCGTACGACGAAAAGCGGATAAGCGCTAACGGTAATTAGGGTTATTTGTTCGCAGACTTTAGAATAGGTTTCATGCAAATTGGCCTTCAAACCAATCTGCTCAACACAAAACAAGACAAAATTTAAGCAACTAAATCTTCAATTTCTTAAACAATTGATGAAAGATTAGTTTGAAGCCTGATTATAACTATTCTTAACTCCTTAAAAACTTAGATATTGTCATGTTTAGTCCCGTTGGTTAAAACCAGAAAAAGTCTCATGTAAGCTTTCTGATATAAATCGTGGAATTAGCTTTTTTTGTATAACACCAAAACGTGGCCGGCCAGGTTCAAGAGAAGATGCATACTTCCAGCCTAACCTGAACGAGTGCTGTCCAACATCAACAGTGGCGCTGATGTTCCTCTTCAATGTGCAACTAATTTATTTCCTACACCTAATTTTCTTCGAAATCGAAAAAAGTTAAGACCAGTTTTTTCCCCCTTTTTTAGTGCTTCAAACTACTGTAACAATAATGTTTGCGAATTTTTAATGTATTTGTGAGCTTTTAATAAAAATATTGTAAAACAAACAAATGGCCTTGTAATTATTTCAAACAGTTTTGACCCACAATCCAAAATTAAGGAAGGCTTTTTTATTACACTTTTAAATACAATAGAAAGTAATAAATACAATGAGAATTAGAGAAACTTCTATAGAATACGGGCGGAACTACAGAATACGGTCGAACCGTCAAATTTCTATAAATCGAACAAAAGATGGATGCTACCCTCACACTGTACACTAGTTTACTTCCTAGTTGTATTTATAGATGTTTCAACGACCATTAAGTATAAGCCCAAGACCGCGTGGATAACACGCACGACTGGGGACCCAAAGGTCCTCGGTTCAATTCCCGGTCGAGGCACTTTATTTCGTCGAAAAAACTAAATATTTAATGGCTCCGTTTCCCAGTACCATATGCCTTCCCGGCAAGGTTCCTATTCCCATATTCGAAATTGTGATGCTTCGGCATTACGAGCTCGAATATCGTGGATAGGAAACCGAGCAGGGGAGTTGGGAACAGGGAAAAGGGGCGAGGCTCTCAATTTTTGACGATTTTTCAAGGGGACCCCCTTGATCGTGCAGGGATCCTTATGGAAAAAAGACCAGAAAACGCTTTCCCAGCTCGAAAAGGAGCCACGCCCCCTTTTTGGTCCAATCCACCAATAGGATTCGTCCGTTTCGGAAACCACGCCTCCTTTTTTAGCGGATTTTTTGAAAAATCACGCAAGAATATTTAAAATTTTCACTTTTATTGCAAAAATTGCAAATAATACAAAAAGGGCATTTTTGGAAACTAAATTTTACGGGGAACATTTTGGTACAACAAATAAGGAATCCCAGTGGGAAGCAAAACATCTCATTTGCACAATATTAGAATCCAATTTTCAGAGCTAAAAAAAATCACAGAACAAAAAATCGAACAGATTTAGAAGGCAGCACTAGAACAATGTTTCTGGAGGGATATATTTTTACAAGAAAAACAAAAAAATATGAAGCAATTCTTCTCAAAACTTTTTACAATAATACACAACGTCGAACCCACTGGGTGCTTTGCAGATTTGGAAGACATATTTGCAAGCCGCCGGATTGTGACACAAGGCCGACGAGTCCACAATCTTGTAAGGGACCAAATTAAAATTACGAAAATGACGAGCAAATTGGTCCGATCCTGGACGCTGATTTCAAATGGAGAATCATAATCATTTCCTGCTTGATCAGATCTTCTGCCTAACAAAAGTTGTGTCATCTACTGTTTGTCGCTCTTCCATTGTAATTCACCATTATTACATATTTATTTATATGTGAAACTAATTCACCTTCTGGAAGCTAGACGATGGAGGTTCTGCGGTTCTCTGACAAATTCTGCGGACAAATTCGCATCATGGGAACGAGGCAATACCGCGATGGATCAATCACTTCAACTATAATAAGATAAAAATAGACCAATTAATCAAATTGTTAAACGCATTCAAAAGAAAACTTACATTTCGCTTTCCTTTCCGGTCCTGGCAAAGAACTAAACCTGCAGTAGATTCGCATCCCTGGCCATCAGCCAGCGCGCAATGCTGGCGTCTCTGACCTCGTTGATGTTGATAATCAGCCAATCCCTCCAGACAGGGTTCCAGGCGTTGTAGCCACAAAAGTGAACACCGATATCGCAGGACGAACACGGATATCGCACTGATTAGGCTAGCCACCGCCATA
Organism: Lepidurus packardi; assembly: GCA_023053545.1. Taxonomy (NCBI): domain Eukaryota; kingdom Metazoa; phylum Arthropoda; class Branchiopoda; order Notostraca; family Triopsidae; genus Lepidurus; species Lepidurus packardi. The sequence continues at coordinate 10,777,625 of JAKZAN010000002.1, forward strand.
ATTAACGTTCGAACTGCACGCCAAAGACCGCCACTGCTGTCTATGGTTAGCCACCGCCCTAATGAAAACCTCCAACGATGTTTTCAAAAGGAATGGCCCCTCCAAAGACCGCCACTGCTGTCTATGGTTAGCCACCGCCCTATTGAAAACCTCCAACGATGTTTTCAAAAGGAATTGCCCGCCAAAGACCGCCACTGTTGTCTATGGTTAGCCACCGCCCTAATGAAAACCTCCAACGATATTTTCAAAAGGAATTGGCCGCCAAAGACCGCCACTGCTGTCTATGGTTAGCCACCGCCCTATTGAAAACCTCCAACGATGTTTTCAAAAGGAATTGCCCGCCAAAGACCGCCACTGCTGTCTATGGTTAGCCACCGCCCTAATGAAAACCTCCAACGATATTTTCAAAAGGAATTGCCCGCCAAAGACCGCCACTGCTGTCTATGGTTAGCCACCGCCCTATTGCAAACCTCCAACGATGTTTTCAAAAGGAATTGCCCGCCAAAGACCGCCACTGCTGTCTATGGTTAGCCACCGCCCTAATGAAAACCTCCAACGATGTTTTCAAAAGGAATTGCCCGCCAAAGACCGCCACTGTTGTCTATGGTTAGCCACCGCCCTAATGAAAACCTCCAACGATATTTTCAAAAGGAATTGCCCGCCAAAGACCGCCACTGTTGTCTATGGTTAGCCACCGCCCTATTGAAAACCTCCAACGATGTTTTCAAAAGGAATTGCCCGCCAAAGACCGCCACTGCTGTCTATGGTTAGCCACCGCCCTAATGAAAACCTCCAACGATATTTTCAAAAGGAATTGCCCGCCAAAGACCGCCACTGCTGTCTATGGTTAGCCACCGCCCTATTGAAAACCTCCAACGATGTTTTCAAAAGGAATTGCCCGCCAAAGACCGCCACTGCTGTCTATGGTTAGCCACCGCCCTAATGAAAACCTCCAACGATGTTTTCAAAAGGAATTGCCCGCCAAAGACCGCCACTGTTGTCTATGGTTAGCCACCGCCCTAATGAAAACCTCCAACGATGTTTTCAATAGAAGTTGCCCGCCAAAGACCGCCACTGCTGTCTAAGGTTAGCCACCGCCATAGTGAAGACCTCAACGATGCTCGCCTGAAAGAAACAATGAGTAGTAAAAACTTATACATGTAAATTAAAGTGCTACAACAATCACTTCGAAGCTCCCCATGAACTTTAAACTGAAATCGGATTCGTTAGAAGTTGACCTCTTGGCACAGGATCACTTCCTCTTCCCCTTCATTTCGCCACCGAAAACTAGAAGAAAAGGGAAAAATATCAGTACGCATGAAATCAATTCATAAACAAAATGTTTAAAACTTACAAATACGTGTGAACAAACACATCCGCAGAGGAAGGCTCCCAAAACGGGTGAAAACGCAAAACGTATGAAAAGGATCAAACTTGTCCTGATTCGCGTTTGTAGACTTCCGGTAACACATAAAAAAACAACAACACAAATTGCATAAAACATGTGAAAGCAGAAGGACTATGGAGAAAGAGAAAAACTTGCCGAGTTTTATGTTTGTAGACTTCCGACAGACAAATAAAAAACAACAACACAAGTTGCACACGTTTGAGACGTTCGTCAAGTCGACCTCACTTCTGCATTTCCGGTTCGGTACATCGTATGAGCGTCGCAACACCCAGTTGTCCTCCCCCTTTCGCCACCTTCCACCCAGTTTAGTCGATTAACGTTACCAAAGAACCTGCAACGAAACGTAAAATAGAAAAAAGTAAGTTCGAAATGTATACAAACGAAGCAAAATCTAACGACATGGGAAAGTAAAAGATTATGTTTTACCTCGACTTCGCGAACACTCCGACTTACAAAAGTTGACTTTAGCATCGCAGGCAATCTTGGAAACACCGCTGAATGCGAAGAAAGCTCACCAAGGGACCAACCCGAAGAACGGTCTATCGCGGCACTTTTCACTCTTGGAAACACTGGGATTTGAAGAAGGGGCATGAAGGAATCCCGAAGATCAGGCAAATGGGCGAAACTTCCATCTGCACTTTTCGCTCTTGAATACACCGGGATTTGAAGAAAGGGGCATGAAGAAATTGCCTGATCCCAAGGATCAGGCAAATGGGCGAAACTTCCATCCCTGCCTGGGCTGCGTTCTTCAGTAGAGGCTCCCCAAATCCGTTGACCACCCGTTAACCATAGAAAAGCTTCGTTGTTACCATTAAAGACCTAATGAATGGCAACAACAAAGACTTTTCGCCGCCCAGGAAATTAAAAGTTGCGGCAAAAGACCTAACCGGCCAACAACACTTTAACTCCTGGCATACCTGTTCCTTCTGGTTCTCCTGGTTCCCACAGAAGGTAAGTAGCTACCTCCAAGTAGCAGAATATCAGCTTAGCAGATTAAAGTTGCACATTTTGTCGACTGCGAAGGATGATGTAAGGCAGGGATGAAGTAGAGAGTACACTTAACACCAACACATTTTTTGTTTACTGGCGTAGGCCTGACCAGAGTTTTGCCGAACACCACACTTAACACTTTAAACGCGCACTTGAATTGACTCCAGGTTTTGGAGGATCCAATTCTTAATGTTTTCGAAGATAACGCTTAATCCGATTGTTAATGTTCAACATGCTTGGTAATGTTTAACTATAAACTCACTACGAGCTTTCACAAGGTCGCTGAGAAAACCAAGTCTGCACTGATTGCTTGCTAAGGAGCAACTGACGTTATAGGGTTTCTTCAGGGTGCACATCCGTTCAAAGGCAACAAACTTGTGGAGTCGTTCTCTTGAAACTATCCGGACACGGTTTGATGTTTATAAGAAAAACACATGCAGTGATACACAGCTTCGGTTCGGGTTCGTCAATCCATGGTAGCGAATCAGAGAACGGCTTGCCAAACCGAAACTTCTGGCGAATTCTACTACGACGTGGGTCGAGGGCCAGAACCGAGACACTTCTTATGTCTTCGCTTTATTCTAATGGGCGGCGTTTAACAACATAAAGGCACAATGTCATTGAAATGTTGTTAAGTAATAACGCAGGGGATCCAATGGATAGCCTATTTGAATAAAAACAACAACACTAGTATAGAGAATAAAAAAAATAATAAGTCAAAACTTACTCCGCCTCTTCATCACCACACCCGAATATAACGCCCTTTTCCTGCTGGCCTCACAATGCACCATCCTCCACAGGCCCCACAATGCACCCGAACCACGCCCAACAAAACCCAGAGAAGCTCCATTGCTACCGTTTAAGACTTAACCTTGATACAGACCCTTGATAACCTTGATAAGACCCCCTTGATACAGCATTATTCCTTATGGAGAAAAGCCCTGAAAACGCTTTTCCAGCTGGAAAAGGAGCCACGCCCACTTTTTTGCCCAATCCTCCAATAGGATTCGTCCTTTCAGTAGAGGCCACACCCCTTTTAGCACAAATTTTGAAAAATTTAGCTTTTATTTCAAATATTACGAATCGTACAACAAAAAGGTTATTTTTGAGATTTTACAGGAAACGTTTCGGGTACAACAAATAAGGAATTCCGTGGGGAAGCAAAAATATCCTCATTTGCGTAATTACAGACTGAAACTTTTGGAGCTAAGAAAAATCACAGAAAAAAATCAAATAGTTTTTGTAAACTGAGCGCTAAAACAATGTTTGGGAGGGATGAACTTGACAAGAAAATAAAAAAATTCAAAAACAATAGTTACGTTAATATCCAATTATCAAAACTTGTACAACTTTACAGAAAGTCGAACCCAAAACGCTGCTACGCATTTTTATGTACTTGGGTCAACATTGTCTTTACTATTCCCGCTGGGTATGCCTTTGGCGCCGTCAGTTTAGCTCGCTATGTGATTACGTCCTTTCTTGAAAGGTTGGACTCATTGGACTCAGCTTGGAGCTTTCCTTACAATAGAGCGTTTGCCAAATTCACCAGTGGCATCTACTGAACTTCATGTAAACTATGGATCCGCCATCTTGCGCAATAGCACTCCCTAGTCCTTTAAGGTTCAGTGTAGTAGTACAACTGTGAGTCATGTGAATAGTCAAGTGTGGTCTAAATGTATAGAAAAGCTTCCAGGGATCTCAGAGCAGTTGATCAACGAGTATTTTCAGCCACAAACCACATCGGATGGGCATTTTAACCGTAGCGAGCTTTTCTTAAAAGACCACTATGTTACGGAAGTTGAGACCCTACTTCTTCCTTGTGGAAGAAAACTATGCGTTCGGGCAAAATGCTTTAGAAGTTTCAGAAAAAAACGATGCACCACATCATTTTGATCGTTTTGTGATTTCTTCGTCGCTGATTGACCCAGAGTACAGCGCGAAAACAAAAGTTACAAGTCCATTTGGTGCAATTCCGAGGAGGCCCTTAAAAGTATGCGTTCCCTTGTAGAACGAGTACAGGCCAGTATTGAGCATGAAAGAAGAAGGGTTTCGCACTTGAGTTCCGTTGCGTCGATAATCACCCTTGTAGATTGATAATTTTCCCGGAACTCCTCTGGCATCGTTTCTTCAATGTACTTCTTCGGTGGCCACAGCTGTAAGCATCCAAGGCATATAATACATAAATACATATAAGCATATAATACATAAAGTTTACCAGCTGGTGAATGTCCTACTGACTGTAGATAAACTAATACCAAATCGATGCGCCAGGTCCTTCTCTAAAAAATTTAAGCGAAGCCGACAAAGCACCAACAAAAGCTGGTCAGCAGAACTCATCTTTCGCGGTCTCCCTCGTGATGTAGGTAAGGCATTCAGGTTCGTGGCTTCAGGCCCACGCCACTGGATGATATTTTCGCCGTTCTTCCCGGGATCTAAGTGATTCAACAAGCCCTCAAACTCCTTATCGGATTCCATGCCGGTGTATAACTTAAGCAAGTTTCGGTTATCTTTCAATCTTGCGTACGACATTTGGCACGATTTCAAAAGTTCTATTTCAACACGAGCCGTTGAAAGTTCTTTTCGCACTTCTTGCAAAGAATCTTGAAGTGCAGCGATTTGATTTTCAGCGTTGTTCCTAGCTTGTTTTTCTTTTTCCAAAACGTGGAGCAATGAGAATTTCTCTTTCCTCATTTCTTCTAACTGGGACTTTAATTCATCGCCTGTGGGGTCTTCTGGTTTCATATTGCATGTCTCAGGAAATTTTTCCGGTTGATCGGCAGGCTCAACACATTCACAGCTGGAAGAGGAAGCGATTTCGTCCTCTGGCAAAGGAGTCTCTACATGAAGGCTGAGATCTTCGTGCCCAGGAAATATTTCGATGGGTAACTCTCGCTTCTTTGGTGATTTCCTAGGTTTGGCTTTTGGTTTAAAGTCAAAAACTGAGGGCAAAACCCCTGGTTTTAATTCTCTTTTTCCTGATGGAGGTTCGTAAACATAAAAGTCCTTGACTTCATAATGCCTGGAACATGTCACTGTTCTTTCAGTGACCTGAAAATTTTGTTAAAAAAATTAGTCGTTTATAAATGAAACATTGTGGATTTGAGTTAATTTACCGTGAAATTTGGACCGACGTGTCGCATAATCTGCAACACAAATTTCTTTAGTAACTGCTGATCTTTTGGAACTTTATGGAACGAGATTTTCGGGCTCTGATTCAACCGATTTGACACCCACGTGCGCGACGTACACAGAGGAACACAGCAATAAGGCATTTCAGAACAAACTTGTTGCTAAATAAGTTTATTTTCGAGAATAAACGAGGCACTAACTACACGGCCGTATACCAAACAAAAGAGGCATTGCACAAGATGGCGGACTTGTCACTTCTTGCCACCAGAGGCTTAATTTGGCAAACACTCTATAAGTACAGTAAACCCTACGGGTTACACAAGTTATGATACCCTCTAAAACTAACCACTCTCAACACAGGTCTGGTTACCTATGATAGGTTTTCGTCATTATTGACCTGATGACAAGAAAAGAATACAAGGTTAAGGTCAGGGACAGGTATTGCAAGGTCAAGGGAAAGAGTTAGTATAAGAACCGAAGGTAGTCGTCGTAGAGTAGTCGTTATAACCTGATCACGAGTCGATTAATACAGTGGACAGGAAAGGTTACCAGTGTTTCGTTTGTTTTGTGTCCTTTGTTCATTTGTGTGAGTCTTTATCTACTCAATAAATCAATACGCTACCAATCAAAATAAAGTTTGAACTTAACACCTATATTAATTGCTATAGTATCTCAGCTGCTGCAAGAGTACAAGTTGTTTTTACGATTGGCAAGCTCATTGTTCATTGTTCATTGATCATTGTTGGAGGTTTTTATAAAATTTCTACCGGTATCTCAGTGAGAATCTACCTTATCTTCAGTGGGAATGAGAGATTCGTTTGTTTTAATTCGAAAATAGGCAATGTGAATATTTAGCTAAAGGTAGGACTTGAACAACCAATTCTATTACAAATATTGCAGAAGTCTTTTACGGATGTTTATTCGCATACGCTGGATGGTTAGGCTGTTTCAAATTATAAATGTCTAGTAACTATCAAATTATTTTTCTTGTCAAGGCAAAATATCACCTCGATCACTGAAGAAATTCAAAACACTGCCAAGAACCTACCGCGATGTGTTCTTACTCGAGTTGCGTTCATAATAATTTGTTAAGTTTTGGTCAACGTAGGCTTTTTAGCTGTTCTCTCTTCTTCCAAGATGATCACTTCACAGGCTGTGACAATCGTACGTAATAAATATGAACTAACTTAACGATTTACCTAGGGCTGTCTAAGATTGGGCCAATAATGTACTAGGAGTTGCTAGCTTCCTTATCCCGGTAGGTGTTGCGATGTCTATGTTTGGGTCACTAAACGGTGGAGTTTTTACAGAAGCCTGGTAATTAATATTTTAATGTTCTTCAAAGTTGTCAACTATAGTAATTATTGCGAAGGCTGTCTTATGCTCGCGGACGAGAATGCCATTTTTAGCAAGTTTTATCTTATATTGACGTAGAACGACTCACTCCAAAACCTGCTGTCCTTTTTAACGTATACAAATTAGTGTAACCAAAGAAACTTAAAATACTAACAGCTTTTACATAAAACAGGTATGCGTGACTGATATTCATGCATATGCATGATATTCATCATGGTTTGTTCTGGGCAATATATCTGTTTTGATTAATATCTTCTCATTTATTAATTGTACTTCCAATGGGCTAGCCATGGTCGTGCTTCTTATCCTTAAAAGACGCCCTGTGAAAGAGGAAAGCCTTTTCCATGTAAGCTTTTTATCATCAATATATGCGTGTTAATCTGGCATTTTTCGGACGCTTTGTAGACGCATGTAATTGTACCAATAATTTTTCTTTTGATGTCAATATTTCTCATTGCAATGCCCATTGTGAGCAACTCTGGCGTAGAATTTTTGTACTCCTTGTTATTCTTCGTCAGGTTATTGTGTTACGTGCCCTTCGCCTACTACTGCAAATCTTTTTCCCGATTAAGTCAGATTTTTTTTATTATTTATGTTATCTTCCCTTTCTGTCCATTAATGAATGTTTTCCATTCGACAGATTCGACTGTCCCTGTCACAGACAAATCCGTAAGACCGGTTTCCCTACACAACCGCACCGAAACTAGCCGTAGGCCCCCCTATATTCTAAGCACATAGGTATAGGAGAATTGCGAAACCATCTCCCCCTTCTTCCTGCAAAACTGGGAAAAACAAGAGTTCCTTGGTAGAAGTGATGACAAACAGTCTTGCTAGACGTATTGTTTTAGTTTTGTTCCTCAACTTTCAATTCCGTTATATTCTTATGTATGTGGCAATAAGTGTTTGATCGAGAACCGAACCCAATGCTACTGTGAGCTAAGTAACAGACCCTATTCTACAACATCTTTCAAACGTCGTCCCTTCGAAAATGACAAATGATTGAAAGGAAAATGGCAGCGTCAACCACTTTAGGGGCATTGAAAAACCTTGTCCTCAAATAAAAATTGATCACGATGTTTAGAAAAATAAAAATAGTTATGTCTCAGGGATTTTATCAAACCCAATAGTTGTTCCAAAGAAAATAAAGGTATAATTTACGGTAAATGTTTACACCCGGCTTTATAGTGTATGTAAAATATTTTTTACTATGTTTTAAAGCATTTGATTAAAATCAGTGTCTAAATCAATTCCTATTGTTAGGTTAGGTTAGGCATAGGGTAGCCTCTCTATCGTGTCAGTATTAATTTTAGATCACGTACGATTTGTGCTTAACGGTACATTAGAAGATTTCTCAGAATTTATCTAGAGTAGCATTTCCAAAGAAGTCAAGAAAGTGTTCGAATAATACATGAACCATCTAGAGGATAAATAAGTACCGTTTGCGATGCGAAATCGAAACATCTCATACACATCTGGATAATCGTTTCATGAGTTGTACGATTTGGCATGAAAACCAGTTTTGTGACTTTCTCTGAACAGAATGAAGTCCACGAGTGTCTTCTGATCATCTGTATTATGAAATCCTGGAGGAAGGAGGAACTCTGCTCGGTTTTGTAACTCTCTCCCTCTCCACCTGAATAGCTCACATAATTTCTTCAGAAGCCTCTCTTCGTACGATAAAGATACAATCCGTCAGTAGAAGAAGCCTATCAGGATATAACTGACAAAAGTGACAATGGACGTATAATTTTGCTTCCGAATGCACCGACATGTCCTTAGTAAATTAAACAACCATTAAGCTATTGTATGGGATGGTTAAAACAATGAATATTAGCCATTGTAGAAGGAGTTACAGTTTATTATTAAAACACACTTCCTGTAACAGTTTACCTCATTACTCCCTAAGCACACTGGTCAACTTTCTCGAGCTTTTTTGAGTCCATAGCCATAAAATTCGCAATAATTAAATCATAGTATTATACCTCGAATTGTGAAATTTTCGATTTCGACCGAATATGTGCTATTCCTCATCTCAACATAACATGAATTCAATTATTCCATGCATAGGCCTAAGCTTGCTGAGACTGAGCGTGTTCGTAATTAATTCGGAGTGACTTAGTAGACCTAAGTGATGTCAGTAAATACTTAGTATTAAAAATTGGCGTAATATTCGCAATTGTGACAAGACTGCGCGTTGTCTATAAAGTAATAAAATAACACATGAAAAACATGAAAACTTCAACGTAGTACATTATTTAAAAATACTTAGTTGATAAAATAAATAACGTCCTTATATTTCTTAAGTTAATTATAAAGAATTCAGCTTATGTTCCCGTTCCGGCACTATCTAGTAATAATACAAACGGAAATGGTATTAAAATCTATGACTTACATTCAAGGATCATAGTGTTACCGACTTTTGTTCCCGTTTAATTAGTGTACTTTTTCTCAGCATCTTGCCCATTGTGGTTGATAGAAATTCTACGCACGTGCGTAGGGGAACTTAAAAGACACCTTAAATTCAGATAACAATACAGTACAGTAGCAATATTCTTGACAGAAAGGTATTCAATTTTTTTCGTGGCGAATCGCCTGTAACCTACTTCCATTATTATCTGCTTCTGATTTCACCCGTTTCAGTTCAGTTTAAGTATAAACCAGCCAGGAAATTTCCCGTAGGTAAATCACTTCATAATAATCGCAATATATTTATAATATAGTACTCCTTAAAAAAAGTTGTAATGCTTGAAATCCGGCCATTGGGGAACTTAATTCTTATATTTTTGTAATTGTTGCGCACAAATTCAGTACCTGTAAAATAACAAAATATTACCTTCTTACTGATGACCCATGTTCCGCAGATTTTGTTTCGCTGTCTCAATTCTTCTGGAAAATCATGACCACGGAAAGATTTACGGCTCTGTGAAGTATTGTGCATATCATAGCTGCGCAGGCTACGGATGAGTTATTTTCCACGGCACAAGAATATAGTAAGCTTACAACATAACTTGCATTCAAAAGTGTAATTGTGGGTTAAATTCCAGGGTTGAACGTTGTTACTCGTTCGCCATAATGGATAACCCTGTTTTCACTTCCGATGAAAATCCGATTAACTCAAAGCCAATCGCAACCAAGACGGGTATGATATATTAGCATTATTATTTCGCTGCAGGTATTTTAAGGTATGGTTCAGATGGAAGCGATGAGCCAGAGCACATAGGTTTAGATTTGAAACGTAGAATTGGCTTCTTCAGAGGAACTGCTTTTGTGATCGGCGTGGTTATCGGTATTACATTTATTATAATGACGTATAATAAAAACCCTTCTAACCAGGAACCGGAATTTTTATCTCCCCTGGACGAGTCTTGGCCAAAACGGGTTCCGTAGGCTTGTGTCTTATTGTGTGGTCAATTAGCGGTGTCCTGTCATCGCTAGGTATAAACTCGTATGTAATCGAAAACGCTTACGTCGATTTTTACTTGTCTAGGTGCATTAGCGTATGCAGAATTGGGCACTCTAATTCCAAAGTCAGGTGGCGACTATGCATATTTTTTAACATGCTTCGGTGATATGCATCCATTTTGGGGTCCTTTACCAGCCTTTTTAAGCCTGTTTATCACCGTTTTTTTCACCAGAGCAGCATCCCAAGCTATTGCTTCCTACAGTTTAGCCAGCTATGTATTGACGCCATTTTTTGAAGCGTTTGGAATTTGTGTGGAATCGGAAAGTGTAGCATTCGCTATCAAACTTGTGGCCTTCTTATCATTAGGTAAGATCCAATATTTTTCCTCTTTATTAAATTTTTGAGCTGATTAAATCAACGTTTATCAGATTTAGTCATTATTAGACCAACGTGGCATATCTATAGAGTATTTTTTGGACCGTAGAGTATGTCTGTATTGAATATACAGACATAGAGTATGTATGTATACTCAATAGCCACTTCGCGGTAAAATATTTGGTTCGAAAGATTTTCATGATAATTTGCTCTATACAGCATAGAGCACTGTCGATAATGTTGTAAACAAATCTTTTAATTTATTTAGTTAATCGTACGCTGTTTCAAAAATGTCAGCAATATTATAAACACATAGAAGATTGGTGTTGCAACTCAGTCAATAATAAGTTTCAGAAAGTGATAACCAATTTCGAAAAAAATTTCAGTCTATGCGTCTCATTACTATTGGGATTTAGAATAAGTTGTCACTTGCCAAAGATTTTTTTAAAAAGATTTAAATCTCCGTCTCCATTATTTGTTTAGGTCTTGTTACCTTTATTAACTGTTACAGTGTATCACTGGCGGCTAGAGTGCAAGTTATATTTACAGTTGCTAAGGTGACAGCTATTGCAACTATTATTGGTGGAGGTTTCTACAAAATTGGTACCGGTAAGCTGTGTTTCATTTCATACGTTGCAAATTCTAATCGGATTATTAGGTAGTACGCAAAACCTTTCGCTAGGTATGAATGAAACAACAGAGTCTCTTGGAAGTATAGCGGAAGCCTTCTATGCATGTTTATACGCATATACTGGATGGTATAAATGATTCTTAAATTAGCGACAAGCATATTTCAATGCAAGTATACTTCCTATACAGGGCAAATATCACCTTAATCACTGAAGAAATCCGAGACCCTGCCAAAAACTTACCGAAGACTATTCTAACTGGCATTGCATTCATCACCTTTTGCTACGTTATGGTGAACATAGCGTTTCTAGCAGTTCTCTCTCCCGGCGAAATAATCAGCTCAAAAGCGGTGGCTACGGTATAAGAAAATAAAAAAAAATCGAATTCTAATTCAATTAATCCCAAAATCCAATTACTATAATGAAGGATTGGGCCAAATATGTACTTGGGAACGGTAGTGTCGTAGTCCCGTTTGCCGTCGCTATGTCAATATTTGGATCGCATAACGGTGCTAGCTTTACCGGTGCCCGGTACTGAAAATTACATGTTTAAACTTAACTGTTAATTTTTTACAAGATTGTGCTTCGCCGGAGGACGGGAAGGGCACTTGCCACGCATATTATCCTACATCGATATAGATCGACGCACACCAAAACCCGGTGTCCTGCTCAATGTAAAATCATGTTACTTAATATGTCATCGTACATGACATCTTTTAACTTTAGGCATTCCTGGCGAGTATCATGATACTCATAGGCAACGTGTCTTCTCTAATTAATATCTTCTCATTTACGTCGTGGATCTTCAATGCGGTTGCCATGGTGGCATTACTGATCATGAAAAGGAGATCCGCCCAAGTTAAAGTTTTTTATCGAGTAGGCCTACTTGAATTTAAGATTTCGTAGTTATTGAAAGCTTCAATATGTATTTTAATTTCCTTAGACGCCAATTATTGTACCGATTCTTGTGCTACTGATGGCGATTTTTCTAGTTATTATGCCCTTGGCGACTAACCCTAAAGTGGAATTTTTGTACACCTGCTTAGCATTCTTCGTTGGATTTTTATACTACGTGACATTCGTTTATTACCGCAAGACTTTGCCACTGCTAGGTGAGAGTTACATCACTTCAAGTCAAATAAGTTCGTTAATTGTGTCAACTTCATCTGTATGATAGATTCGATAAGAATCCTACTGGAAAAGGTGCTAAACGTGGCCCCTCCAAAAAAGGTGGATGATTAGATGCAGTCCATGAACCCAATTCGCATTCAATATATAAAAAATCATCGGTACCAAGTCACTTTTTTATTAGCTTTATGCTCTAAATTCAGAATAGGGTCGAATCATAGTCTCCATGACTTGGATACAGTTAATATTAAACTAAACTTGATATTAAATCAAGTGAATTATGTAACTATACATATGCTGACGATGTGCAGTAGCAGCACTATTATATTCTTCAAATTGTTCTAAAGGAATTTATGCAGAATATATTCTCCTTCATTTCCTCTGAAGTATGGCCTGGTATGTTTGAATTATAGTTTGTTACGCTATTTTTTCCATTATAGACAGTTTAGTTAGAATTTATAGATCGTTTCAAGAAATATTGCCAGTTTTCATTTAAAGTTACCTTTTCATGTGAAAAAGGGGCATAATTTTTCTAAAAATGTTAACCCACATGGAATTACTAATTCTGCGTATACGGTTTGGAAGTGGAACACATGTATAACGTGGGAAGTCATTACAAGTTATACTGATAAAAAGATTCGCTCTGTTTTACATTATATAAGATACGAAAAAGGATGCAGGCACGTATAATCAAAAGTCAAGTCACTTAAAAGGCAGCCTCGTAAAAACTCCACTTCAGTCAAAGCTATGCACACATGCATCCGTATAGTATGCGCCGCTATCCATATTCTCGAAATAATCGACAGAAGGATCTTTGGCATTTTGCGCAAGAAAAATCGTGGGATGTAAGTTACCGTCCCTTTTCATTATGTCTGTCTTCCCGAACTTGTCACTAGAAGCAAGTGATTTCTTAACCGTGAAAAGAAAAAAAAACATAAAAAGCGAGTATGATCCGTTTCTTTGTACCAAGAATCTCTTTGCTCTTCTCCCACGTCTTCCCGGATTTATCCTAATTCTAAAAACCTTGGCACGTTTTTGCAAAATTGCACCCTATGATCTACTTCCATAGAAAAAATACGTCACAAAAGCTCCATGTGTGTGTATAATATAAAGGAAAATCGTAGCCTTCAAAGATGCATATCGACTCATTTAAAAATTGACTGTAACGTTCGCGATGAAAAACCAAAAAAAAGTTTTGGTTCATTGTTAACCAATGTTCGCCCGAAAAGAAAAAAGAATTCAAGCGACATGATTCACTTGTGAACACATCAAGGTGAGAAACAGAAACAACGCTGGAAATTTAAAAATTAAAACACTGCAAGGATTCATTAGGATTTCCTTGCCAAAAACTGAAAAAGAATTACGGAGACAATTGTAGTCCTTAGGGCTCTAACTTGAGTCGTTTCCAGCAGCCATCAGGCAAAGCCTCCTTAATGGCTTGCACGTTATCTACTTCTAAGCGCAAACGAGCCAACTCCTCCTCGTAATCCCTCACCCACGAACTCTGCAAACAAAACATGATTACCGGATCCAAATAAATTGTAAAATGGCATAAGCAAGAACAGAAACATACCTGCTTAATCCGAGCAGATCGCAACTCTTCTAAACGTCGATCCAAATCAGATTCTTGTAAATCGCGTTCTGCTGCGGCTAACTTCCTCTCCAATTCGTCCAAGGACCCGCCATCTAAGCAAAAGAAGTTTATAGTGTCTGCTTCTATGACATGATAAGAGGCTGGTTGAACTTACCAATGGATCCCACGCGTTCCAAAGTAAAGAGAATTTCGCTTACGGCGGCTAAAGCGTCACGGACCTTGGTGGAAGACTCGGCAGCATTGCTTTTCGCCTGATTGGCCTTTTCTAGCGCCTAAAACAAGATAAACATAAATATAAATACAAATACAAACACAAAACACAAACATTAACATAACAAACATAAATATAAACAAAAACAAAACATTAACATAAAGATAAACACAAACATAACATAAACACAAAGATAAAGATTTAGGAAATACCTACAAATTCTACAGAAATCTAACACAAGCCCAACTTTAACAGATTTATATTCAGCGTATTCCAGCCAAATTGCTGTTAGCTCTTACTTCTTTAGCTAGACCATGGTCCTCTTCAGCTTCAGCTTCGAGAGCTCGCATGCGATTGGCCGTATCTGCTACTTGACCCGTTAAGGAATCGGCGGCGTCTTTGAGTTCTCCTGCTTTCAGTTTGGTGTCGGCCGCACCTTGACGAATATCATCCGCTTCCTAAACCAAGTTTACATTTCGAACACAAATTTACAATGTAAAAAGAAAAAAATATTTACACACATAAAAAAACTTTAGCACAACTTAAAAGGAAATGTACCTTGGAAGCCTGCTCTGCTGAATTCTGTGCTCGCTGAGCCAGATCTCGTGCTTCGCGTGCGTCTTGTTGAGCTCCATCTAAAGCACTTTGGGCCGAAGTGGTTTTCTCTTCCGCTTCTTCAATAAGACCTTCAATATTTGGCACGCGGTTCAAAGCCTCCTTGGCTCTTCCTTTGCTCTCTTGCACAAGCGAATCAAATCCTTAAAGAACAAATAAAAAATGCACGAAACATAATTAAAATTTAACTAAATCAATTCTTTTTCTTTTTTGTATAGAGCTTTCAGCTTACCTTGTAGAGTTTCGAACGTTTTCTTTGCTTCACTCAAAGTTTTGTCACCCAAGGCCACAGCCTCATCAGCTCGAGCCAAAGCTGCATCCACGTCGACCAGCAGTTCGTCAGCCGCTTGCTGCTGCTCAACTCCGCGTCCTAGAAGTGCACCGGCTTCTACCAATTGAACGTTGCCTTCATTGACCAGATCTCCATTGGACGCCATTAGATCTTCCGCTTCTTCTTTAAGTTTCCGTGCTTCGATCTGGGCGTCCGTGGCCACCTTCTTCATTAGTTGCCACTCCACTGCAGGGACGCTCAAACTGAAGGCATCGCCAAGCAAGTTCAAGGCATCGTTATAGGCAGATTGTGCATTTTCCAACGCGGCTTGTGCCAAATTGCGGGTCAGGGATAAGCTCTGGTCAATTGCATTGGAATCCGATGTGAGGATTCGTAGTTCGGAACTAAATAACAAAGGTTTAGTAAACAAAGTTCATCAAGTCTTTACAGTGACAGATTTCATAACGGTTTCAGTTTTACCTGGTGTTTTTCTGCTGGTCAATAGCTTCCCTGGCCATGTCGTAAGCACGACTAGAGGTATTGTAAGCTTCTTGGGCTGTAATATCAACTTCACCCCCGGTCTTTTCCAGCCTAAAGATTAGAGTTAAGCATGGAAACGTTGCGAAACAAGTTTTGGCGTCTATTGTGCTTACTGTTCAGCCAATTGACGAGCTTCGCGTGCAATTTCCGACATTCGTTCACTTTGTTGGCCGAACTTCTCTGATCTTTCAATAGCCTTTTGGAGTGCCTCTGCTCCCTCGGTATCCAAGTACCTTTGAGCCCCCTTTGAGAACAAAAAGAAAAGACAAAAAGAAAATAGAACGAAGTTCTTTTCCAGATGGACAATAGTTCTCAAACGTTACTTTAAGAGCTTCGCGAGCTCGGTCAATGGCTGCTTCAGCTTCGGTCACATTTCCAGTTCCCAGTAAGGAATCGCGTTCACAGTCACGCGTACGAGTCGCTATCTCATCAGCCAAAACTCTAATGCCCGCGATTTGATTACGTAGTTCATCCAGCTGCACTGCAACACTTCGATCCCCTAAGAAAAGAAATAAACAACCCTATCGTATCACAAACAAATCTACATAACATAAATAAAAATATAAACAGTTTCTCATTATTTTTTCACTCTTTATCCTAGATTTTTTTCTCATTTCTGTGCAACTTTTTAAAGACGGATGCCGACAACAGGCGCAAGCCTACGCGGTTATTTAATAAATTTTTCAAAAATATAAAGAAACACAAAGAAACCATTTTCTTGTACAGTAAGCGGTCTAGCTGCTGTCGTTCCTTGGAATATAGGGTACATTAAAAGTTCAACGTACCCCCGCTTTGGAGTTTGGCATCCACCCAAAGTCGATCCACCCGGTCTTGGACTTCGGCCAATTTCTGATCAAAATCCACATCGGCAATCAAAGTCGGGTTACTGACTATCTTTTGCAATAAAGACGATAAGTCGCCGAGCTTGGCACGATGCTCGTTTACGGCCACCTGGACCAAGGAATAACAAGGCGGGCAAGCTACGCAACCAGCTTCGCGTTGATGGGTGTTTTCTTTGCAACGATCGCAACGTCGGCCTTCCACATTATCTCGGCACTACATTTTATAATAAGAACAGAGAATGAGAAACCCTCCCCTTCTAGACTGCAAAAAATCCTTGTTATGCTTTTCTTATACTCAAGAACTTACTGGACATTGTCCAAAGGGGTCACATTGCAAGGAAGTAGAGCCAATTGGATCACACTGGCAGGACTGACAACCTTCCGCCGAAAAACCGTAGTAATAAGGCGCGCAAGCATCGCAACGTAATCCCACCACTCCTGGACGACATTGGCACTGGCCCGTTTGCACGTCACACGTATGGTTAAAAGCGCCAGTTGGATCGCAGTTACATGCTCGGCAACCCTACAGAATCTCACGCGATTATTGGAAATAACTTGACTCTTTAAATTTTTGCAAGTTTACATTCTCGCTTTGGATATCGAAGTAGCCTTCCTGGCAGCGATCACAATTTTTGCCCGTTACATAGGGCTTGCACTGACACTGACCGCTCGTTTGGTCGCAAGAATGAGCTCCAGACGGCAATTGTACAGCGCCAGCTCTGTAGCATTGACACGGACGACAGTCCCCTTTGGCTAAGGCCAAGGCATCACCGTAATAACCAGGCAAACACAGGTCACAATGCGATCCAGCAGTGCTGTAGATACATTTCAAGCACTCGCCCGTGGTCCTGTGGCAATTTCCCACAGCATTGGGATCCACATTAGTGTTGCAATCACATTGCGCGCAAGGTCGCGGGTTGCCAAAACGGCCTTCCGGATCGCCAAAATACCCATCACTACACAACTCGCAACGTGGACCTAGAGGGAACAAGAAACAGGTAAGAAAATCCATGTCTGCTGTCTTTGATTTGCTTTTCTGTTGAGATTTTACCCGCGTAGCCTGAAGGACACTCTAAGCAAACCACAGTCTCATCAGCAAGCTCGATGCAAGCACCCGAATTGGGACACGGACAAGATTTGCAGTCGTCTGGAGTTCCCTTTAACGCGTTGCCATAGAAGCCACGAGCACAGCGATCGCAATTATCGCCAGCCGTATAGTGCTGGCAAATGCAACGACCTGGAAAAATAAACAAGAGAAAACAGGATTAACAACTAGAAAAATTCTCACAGTGTTAAACAATTGCGCTTGCCTATAAATTCCAACACGTTTGGAATGTCAACATTCTTAAGGCTCCCGTATGCCGCAAAGTGAAATGAGTGTCACTTTCGACCAAGTTTTTCGACCATGTACAAGTTTTAACGATTTTAACAAGTTTTAACAGGAATCATTAACCTAACATAACCTAAGCTAATTGATTCCCAATCCAACTACCAATTTTCAACTCGAATTTTCAACTGAGGTTCTCCGGTAAAAACCATCAGCGCGCTACATGACACCGGTTTGTCATTCTGTTCCAAGAACATGTTGCCACAATGACACACTAGTGTAAGTTTTGACCACCGGGTTTTTTAACCAGAGAACCTGTTGCAAGAACACTAACAAACATCAGTGTCATCTGTGATTGTTTCGCATCAATAAGCTAAGGTATACGGGAGCCTTAAGGAAAAAAATCAACAGTGAAACATTATCTGAACATGACATGAAATAAAATAATACTAAAATAAATAATACGTGAAATATAATCTGAAAATCAGAAACTTACCAGTTTCAGCATCGCAAATTTGAGCGTGCCCGTTGCAATTGCAAGGAACGCAACGTGCAAAGGGTCCCCCATGAGAAGGTTCGTGTCGGTATCCCGGAGCGCAAGATTCGCAGAACTGGCCAACGTATCCTTCAGGACAGGTGCAGCGTTCCATCCACTGAGCCGGAGGTCCTGCTCCGCTACGCCGAGCAGTTTCCAACTTGACGTCGTCCAAAAAACTCGTTCCTTCAAAACCCACACCAAAAACGATAAACAAATGCACTAACATGCTAATGGTTGATTTTTATTTCGCTCTTTCATACCTCGAACTGCGTACGTTCCCTTGATTTTTATTGCAGTGATATTGGAGAGAATGCTAATAAAGTCACGGGCAGACAACCGCGGGTTCCAGCCATAATCAGGGTGTTCGTGCAGTCGGATTCTATAGACTTGGCTCTAAACGACAGTTTCACACCGGTAATAAGCATTAGCCCTGTCCGACTAGTAACAGTTACTTGAGCAGATGGCAGTGGATTGCCTTGTCCAAAGATCGGTTGAGCTATGGTCAACCCCGAGCCTTCAATGATAATATCTTCGACTGTAGCTCGTGGACTAGTGTCGCCAATACGCAAGGTGAATTGGAGCACCTGATTGTAACTAGCTCGCTGATCACCCAGATACCGATCTATTTATATAAAATAAACAAAAACATAAATATAAATAAAAATTATACAAACAAATACAAAACAATATAATAAAAATAAAAAATAACAAAAATAACTACAAAATAAATAAAAAATAACTAAAAAAATAACAAAAATAAGTAATAATAAAATTTGCCAGTCAACACAGGAAGCGCCGAAAACAAAATGGGGGCAGTTACGAAATCTTACCAGGGGCGGAAAAGTAGACTGGTTCCCTTCCTGAAGCTGTGACGGCAATATTTTGAATCAAAGCGTTATAAGTGACGGCAACCGGGCGATCGGGTAATTCAAGCGCTGTCCACTTTTCATCTCCACGCGAAAATACGCTTTCAGTCACACCTTTTAAAATACTTGGTCATATTTTCAATCTTTAAGAACCTTGAGAAGCATAACAAATGTTTTTATTTTTTTCCCCCCGCTTGTACCTTTAGTGTAGCCTGGAGCCGAGCGGCAGACGGCGGAGTGGCCATAGCAAAAGCATGGCGTGCATCCAAAACGATTCTCCGCGTGCAAATTGAAGAACCCAGGTTTGCACCTAATCACGACGACACGATAAACCAAGACAATGTAAAATTCTGACCAAAAAAGAAAAAGTGTTTTACTTGTCGCAACGCTGTCCTTCCACGTGTTCTTTGCAGGCGCATGTTCCTGTTTGCGGATCGCAATGCGGTTCATCACCGAAACTGCCTGCTACGTTGCAACCACAGACTTTGCAACCTTGGGGTCCAAACTCGTAAAAGTTGGCATTGCAACGATCGCACTTGTCTCCCGTCACGCCTGGTTTGCAAGAGCATTTTCCTTCTCGATTGCACTGCAAACTTCTTGATCCTAATATGTAGATTCATGATTATGTAAATACTTTCATAGATGGTGCACAATTACCAATTTCGCTGCAGTGGCAGGGAATGCAGTAGCCGTCTTCCCTTTCGTAGAAGTTTTCCTTGCAGCGCTCGCAATTAGGCCCGTCGCGATTTCCCCCGCAGTCCAAACAGTGACCACCGTGCCCTGTTTGGTCAAACAAACTCTGGTCGAAGAAGCAACGGCTGGAGAATCCATTACAGTTGCAGGCTACATGAAAATAAACACCTTTGTCAGTAAATGCAACTAACATGGCACATCCGAAATCTCGACTGGAATAAAAACTGTATAAAAACAATGACGACATTACATTCATCCTACATGAAACACTGTGGCGGCAAAACGGCAAACCCATAAAAGCCATCGGTATCCGACATAAAAGCCTTTCCTTGCTTGTCTCTCTCTCTGCAAGCAAACCCTTTCCTTCTGTAGTTTGTTTTTCCCATTAAGTTAAGGGTTCCCGTTCTTCCATAATTTCTCTAACCCATGGTTATTACATCCCCTTCGGACAACAATACCCTTCAAATTTCCCCCGTAATTTATAAAGGCCACCCTTAAGTCCACCGGAGCCCCAGTGTTAATAAAAAATCCTAATTTGCATATTTCCATATTTCTCTGCACTTGGTTAACTTGGGGAGATCAACATTTTACAGTCTCTACAAGAATGTCGTTCTTTCTTGGATAAAAGGAAAGGCTGTAACTCTCATTTTTTTTGGAAGTGGAAAGGTCACGACGAGCGGTGACAAAAAGGGCAGATTCCCAAACTTGGATTAGAAAAGATCAAAGAGATGCAAGCTTACATGAATCCGAGTACCAGGGCGTTTTGCCATCCCATTTCTGGGCTCTGACTGAAATAGCTATTAGACAACACAGCAATATCCTAACACAAAATCCCATATTCGTCAGCAACACAAAAACGGGAAAAAAAGGGAAAATAATTCCGCTTCACGAAATCAAACACGAAAGTCTATTCACGACATGATACTAGGTTCTCGGGCTTTACAACACGTAACAACTTTACAAACATATCACCTAACACACCGCGCTCAACTTCTTGATCTCATGGTTGTCCGAGACCAAATGCAGGTGAGTCCGATGTGTTACCTGGCATTTGGGCTCTCACTCACGTTACAACGCCGCGAAAGGGTCTCTTCAGCTTACAGCCGCCTGCTCTAACTAACAAGGATGGGCCACAATAAGGAATCGCTCGTTTTTTTCCAGGAGTGGGGTGCGGGGTGGGATAGCCTACCTTCTCAGGGTGGATTACACAGTCCGCACCTCAGCAGGGCGCTGCCAGGTCATTTTTACGGGCCAAAAGGTGCATCTCAAATTTTCGCTGTCCCACTTTGCATGCGTTTACCCGGTTACAACTCCCAAATCATAAAAACTACATCCCTTTTCTCCTATTTTACTTTACAAGTTGGTACTCTTGTACCCTAACCGGAAAGGGTTCGGTGCTTGCTGAGAATTACAAGGTCCTGGGATCCATAAAACCATTATGTTCCAATTCGCACAAGTTTTCAGCCGTTTGGCACCGTGCGTATTTAGATAGCTATACCGGCGTACGCTTCGCTACGCATTCCACCAAGGTATAACCACACCAAGTGGTTTGAGAAATGGGCCCTGTGGTTCTCTTACCAACTTTTTTGGCTCCAAAGTTGCCCTCTAAAAGCTTGTAGGGTGATGTGCATACCAATAAGATGTTTCTGTCAATCTCCTGGCTGCCTAATAAAGGCATTCAGTTGTGGAATTCAAGGTATGAAATGTATGAAGGAACCTTCTTGCAGCCTTTATCATCACACCAAAAGAAAACAACCACAAGAGCACCTGAACACCTTATGGGAATCTTAATGAGTTATTTTGGACGCGAGAAAGTCTGCTTTCCATTACTTGCTCATACCAACGGTCCCTCACGCTATGTAAATGAGTGTTGTCTTGTTCTTTTCATTTCACTCTTCACTCCTCTTTTTTCCTCTTTTGTGTATGGATATCTCCTTGGTCTGTTATTTTGACACAGGGATAGAGGCTTAACGTCTGCCCTGTGGAACTTCTTTGGCACTAGGCTCTGTCAACGAACGCTACCGGTTTTATCACGACTCTCGACGAGAACAATGAAGCTGATGCCCAGAATGAAAGGGAAGGATAGAAAAGTAGAAAAAAAAGCAATAAAAAGGGCGGCACGAAATTAGAAATGCAAACTTGATGCCAGGGCGTTTTCACACGTTCGGGACATCAACGACAACGACAGTCGGCAAGTCCTACAACTTCAGACATCCAAGACTTACAAAAAAGGATTTGAAAAATGAAGATGAAGAAAAAAGGACTGGTTTTTATTTTTTCCTCGTCTTTAAATTTCATTCTCAATGTTTGACTACATAACTGAATCTGAATGCAAGCCAGACAAGGCGGCGTGAAATT
This sequence comes from Lepidurus packardi, assembly GCA_023053545.1. Lineage (NCBI taxonomy): Eukaryota > Metazoa > Arthropoda > Branchiopoda > Notostraca > Triopsidae > Lepidurus > Lepidurus packardi. The sequence continues at coordinate 10,799,898 of JAKZAN010000002.1, forward strand.
TCTGCAATTGAAAACAATGAGTAAAAGTGGGCGGGAACGTTTTCTCTTTTTTCCAACTGCCTTGACGTGAACCTTTTAAGACGCAGTGCTATTTTAAAAAATAGCATCCTCTTTTACCTAGCAAATAACAACTGACTTTGCCTATACACTAGCATCGAATATTACAAAAAATAAGCTTCGTCTTCCCAATTCATATTCGACACGTACGCCTCTTCCAGTTGCCTTGACAAGCTAACCATGAACCTTTTAAGACGCAGTGCTAATTAAAGAAAATAGCAGCTTTTTTACCTAGCAAATAAGAATTGACCTTCCTCTATACACTAGCTTCGAAAATTTAAAAAAAGCTTCGTCTTCCCAATTCCTATCCCTTACGCACACGGCAAACCCGAGAACCGTGTGTAACGAATGCACCTGACATGTCATAAACAGTAAGGCAACGTGTAACGTAAATGGCGCTGCAATTAAACGTCATTAGAATTTTAGCTTATGGTCTACTCAGTCTCTTAATTGGCTCTCCCTTTTGGTAGAATGAAAAAAAAAATAAAAGCAAACCGGTTGCAAGGCATTATTTGGCAGCCGCAATGTGTTCATCTCCTTGAGTTTAACAATACGTTAGTGGCTGCCGTCTCTTCTTCACCTCGTTCTTCTTGTCTTCGTGCTCAGTATATATAGAAACCAACGAAGTTACCAGTCACGCTTTTATCTTTCACCAGCCTTTTCTCCTCCTCAAACAACCTGTTGCTCCTTGCTTGTCTAAACTTCCATGTACCAGGCTCTTACAAGCTGCAAAAAATCATAAAAAAGAAGTTGTAAGAGTGGAAAACGCAAAAAGGTACCATGAATCCACCACAATGAGGCCTCATTTGCAGCAATTTAATACACACACGCAAATTGGGCGATAAAGACTTCGGGTGGTCGATTAGAGACCCCCGCCTGACACCTCTGAACCCAAACCCAACTTTTTTCTCAGGAATGAAAAGTCCACGCCCACGTCACGGAGTCCGTGGCCAAGACTAGAAGCTGGGCCCTTTCGTCAGCACTAACAATAAGTTTGGTTCACACAGCATACCCAACTAATCTTTTGAAAAATAGTATGCCGGGCTGAAGACGCATCTGGGGCGTTGCCATGCATTCTAGACTCTACCAACGCCCCTACCTACGCAGTACGCACTATGATGTGGATTCCTAACTGGAAAGAAAAGAAACAAATTACCCATGCCTATCCGCTTTCTTATTTGGGTTGTCGAAATGGGCAGTGGTAAGCTAAGGAAGAATCCTGAGAGCCGCGGCCCAAAAGTTGGGGGTTCCCGGTTCACACACCCAAGGTAAATGAAGCGGAGGAGAGCAAGGTGCCGAGAGTGACATGAACCTGAGCGATCGTTGAACCATTAGGAAGATTTGGGAGAACTTGCTTGGTGTGCGGTTCATGGTTGGCTGATGGGCACTTGCAGATAACTTCTTGACCAAGACCCTTGTACTAAGGCACTTGGGAACTCGCGCCTCTTAAACACTGCTCTGCAAGATTTGACACCTTTACGTAGTCCAGTCATGAATGGACTTTGATACAAGCTCTAAATGGGGACCTGTACACTCAATATTACGAACAGGTTTACGATAATATCGAGGGCTTCAGATATGCAAATTCTCGATGAAACATATCAGCTCGCAAGCCGACTTCTGGCTGTTAACTTCATTCATACTCTGCAAACAAAAAAGCTATGTGCTTACGTTTGCATTCGTTCGCCTCATCCGCGGTAGCTCGCTTCCAGGGCAAGTCGTTGTAAAACGTTAAGCATTCGTTACAATCTGGGCCGGCCGTATTATGTTCGCAGCGACAAACAAGTTTTGAAGAGCCATCTAGGGATGTACTGGGAACGCACTCTGTAGCATGTCCATTACATTTGCACCTATTATCACCAGATGGCTGTTAAATTAGTCTCAACAAATTGAATTTGAATGAAATTCAATTTGATTTAACGTCAACAAAACTTCAATGAAATTATACGAAGCAAGAAATCAAATATAATGAAAAAATTGAATAAAAATTTGAATGAAATGAAAAACTGAACAGCAAAATTCAATGAAATTCAATTTGATTCAACAAAAACTGATGTAAATACGAATCTAATAATTCGTAGGAGCAACAGGAAATTTAAATTTGGGAAAATCGATACAATGAGATAGTTTTGACACAACCAGACTTTAGATATTTAAAGATAACAAATTAACGCTAGATATAACTGCAGGGCATAGAAAAATGACAAGAAAACATGAAGCAAGGAATAGAAACGATTTGGATACCTTCCACCGACAGCAAAATCGGAAATTCCATAGAAGTATGACTTGAGGACTTTCGAGTCTCCAAACACTTCGTCACCAAAAGTGTTCAATCTATCAAGTGTGATACGAATATCCGTGGCTGAAACCCATTCCTATGTCATACTCATCAATTCAGACTCAAACTATGCACGTTATTTTTGTTACCTGTAACGCTTTGCTGTTGTCGAAGTTATAGGCAGAAGGTCGGCCTTCTAGCGTCGAAAAGGCGACATTGCCGCCGGTAAGTGGAGAGATATCGGAGAATTCTGATGTGCACAAGGCTCGCGTTTCGTCTTCGCGCCGTACGTAACTAGTATCGGGCAAGCCATACGTATCTCGACATGTCGCACTAAAGTTACAAGACTTTCAATACCACTTCATAAACAGAAAATCACGTAAAATCAGCTAGCCATGCGATAACGGTTTCTAGTGCATAACCATTACGACAACAGTACAAATACGAACCTGTAGAATTGATAAGGCAGCCAAGGACCATCTTCGGAAGTGCGCTTAAAGATGGAAAAACTTTCAGGACGCGGTGACTGGAATTTGACACGTACGTACGTAATGTCGAAGGCTTTTCCTACTCAGGACATAAAAAAAATTAATTTACAAGTTTTAACACATCTTTAGCAAGCTTTTCTCGAATTATAAAAAATACGCTGATATGCGCTTGCCTCATTAACCATAGGCACTATACCAGGCGAACCGGTTAAACGGTTTCACCGTATAAACAAGTCGAAAAGCCAATATTACATTTTGGGGGAAGAGCGGATATGCCTTATCACCGGGGAATATTCTGGTTCGGCCCTGAACGTACCGGAAACGCAACTTATAGCCTTTTTTAATAAGCAACTTTAGTCTCGTTCTTGACTCAATTATGAATCTTTTACTTTTATTTCCTAACGCATCCAACTAACTCATAATTTCTTTTCATAACACGACAAGCAAATTAAAAACGACGAGAAAGCTATATATATGAATAACCACCACAAAAAATTAATATACGGCGAATCGCCACAAGTCGTGACTGCTCATAACATTTATCTATAGCATTCCCGCATCCAATTTCTTGATCCTGTTCCGTGGCTGTATAAGGTTTTTAGTACCTTTACGGTGCACCAAAACAGTTTCAAGCAGAGGAATCTGTTTTTATCATTTATTTTATTTTTACGCGGTCAAATTCAGTCTATTTACTTTAAATCCATACTTTTTGGGGGGCAGAAACCAGGGAAAGGATGACAAGAAGATTATACTTGTACTAATAAACAAGCATAGGGCAAAAGGGCTTCAGCGTGGGATTTCGGTTCGAGCAAGTTACAAGCTTGCCTGCAGAAGTCAGAAAGGCACCCTTCGAGACAAGCACATGACGCTTAGTGAACCCACGTTACGCTACATAGTCATATGCAAAGCAGGAACACATTTGGCAAACCGTCTGAGATATATGCCAGAGTCTCCTTTGTCATTGTTGTGCATTGCAATTGCCAGACAAGTTTTCTCCCACTTGTATTTCCTTTTCGGTTTCTCTGTACCCCTTTCCAAGTCTAAACTCGATTAACTAGCCTTGAAACCGACGCAAACAAAAAGCAAAGGCCAACTTTTAAGAAAGGTAAACAAGTCAGTTTTGGCAAAATAATCATACTAATTTTTCAAGATTTCGTAATCACATACAAGTGTTGGTGGGAGCACACGTCATTAGTAGAAAAACGTGTCGTTTCCTCTTCCAACTCTTTTCCTTCCTTATTCCAACTCGCTTTTTGGTCTGCTCGTTTTACGGTCTTGTCTCTGTGCATAATGAAAGACCTGGCACCAGTTAGTGTTGCACTTGGCTTCGTTCGTTTGGTCTATCTTTCGGTTTCCCTTATATCTTTCTCTCTTCTCGCCACGTTTCCGTTCCCACATGTTTAACGTGTCCGATTACTCGCAAGACCATAAGACCAAGAGGCTGCTGGCAGAGAGAGCTAAAGGGGCATCTGTACATTCCGTTTACTAGGCCCAGCGATCAAAGGCGGCTGCTTTTATTTTTAAAAAATCTTCAGGCCTTCCGTTTCACCGATTAGGACGTTTAGTTTACAGAAAACTTCGACGTCAATAACACAGCAGGTCAGGGATGTCGTTGACATCCGTCATGCTTGTAAACTAGCTCGAACTTGAGTCATTAGGACCCTCGTCTGACGAACCTGGGTGCTTTTATAAGTGAAAACGAGGGAAAGGGGAAAGGAAAATGAAAAGAAACGGAGAAGATAAACGAAGTGAGTGCAAATTGGGGGCAGATGTTAGAAGTTGGATGTCGGTTCTCGGGGCTCCTTGAACTGGCCAAGAGAGAACAAGATATAGATTCTGGCTCTACGGGACGCCACCACCATAACATTGCTTGCCTGCCTTGCTTAGTACAGACTTGAATGTTCCAAAGGGGGAAGTCACGAATTGGAGGCTTTTCAAGCAAGGCTAATCGTTGTCTGCTCGTTTGGTCACTTGCTCACTTCTGTTTTCCTGCCATTGTCAATGGAGGCCAAAAAGAGCAAATCCGGCGTTCAACGTTATACCCCGTTCCACTGGCTGCGATGGTGCAATACTTTTGGCACTCAGTGTGTCAAACATGTATATGCTTACACACTGTGTACTGTACATTCACTGAGTGGCAAAAGTATTGCACCAGTACAGTCAGTGGAACGCGCGATTAGTTTCCAAAGTAATTAAACCCAGACTTAAGTTTCCAGAGTAATTAAACCCAGAAGGACTACAAAACCGTTCAGTTAAGCGCTAAGCATCTATAATTACTTTGCATGTTTCATTCTTCATATATACATATATGTATATGATACTTACGGAGGTGTAAGGTGAGATTGACTTGATTGGGGTATTGGATGCCTTCGTACATGGTATCCGACTGCCACCAAGTCATATTATCATTGTTATTGAAGTCGGTGAGAAATTCGGTTGGATGGGCGAAACTTGGCACCCGAGCATCGCACACATCACAGGATTTTTCAGGACCTTTGGCCCCAGTTTGACTACAAAATTCGCTGGGGCCTCTCTGACCGCATGTGTTTGTAGCCTCCACCATTAGACTGAAAGCAGCATTTACAAACTCCGGGATGCATCGCTACAGTGAAAAAAAAAAAGAATTTATAACCTAAAGTTACTCTACTTGCAATCACAAGAAACACAATACATTTTTTATTAAATTAGCACAAATGTAGGTCACGTTCCATTTCATAACTCCTCTTATCCAGGAATACCATCGCTGAAAATGTTTTGTCTTCCATATAAACGCCAAGCTATATCAATCAACGAAAAGTTTGCTGCGAGTCCAAAGTTTATTTCCCCATAGGATATCTTGACAAGGGGTAGGACAAAAAATTCCCGGAATTACTTCGAAGTTGGGACACATCTGTTCCCTGTCATTGCAAGATTCTGGATCTTCTACTTTTAACACACCGACCATATTTTAAGTTACTGCTTGTTCCCAAAGATAACAAAAACGAAAAAAAAGTTTCGAAAGAATTCAGATTTTTAACCTTTTTTTGACAAGCCGTCAGACATCATGCTACCAGACCGGAATCACTGGAAAAAAACTGGCCAAGCGATTACTAGGCCACATAGAAGAGGCAGATAATGGTCAGGGACAAGCTAATGAGCGTCTAACTTTTTGCGTCTGGGGAGAAAAAAATGCCTAGTAAAAGGTCTCCATGCTTGAGTGCCTTTTGCCTTCATGCCAAGATCTCTCATTCTCTGCTATCTTGGAGGAGGCAACCCAAACCGTGACACCACCACGACCTGCGAAAGAGGAACGGAGAGAATGGGTTCCAAGAGCTATTGAATGATGACCTTTAGGATAAAAAGGTCTCAAACATGTAATCTACGCGTCCTATCACGTGAATAGACGTATGAGAGACGAGCTTGTTTAGCATTCTCGCCATCTCGAGAGGAATCATGGGCATAAGAATTATTGCAATTTTCCAACTCGGCGAAGAAGACTCGCTGAACAAATGCAATCGAGCCAGGGAAGATTACTATGGCACATACTCCAAGACCACCCAAGTGGGGACCCGGGAACAGGAACTTTTTCTTTCTTTCTTTCACAGAAGCTCGAATAACGCTGTTTCGAGCGCGTTAAACCGTGAGGACACCTATAGATAGGCCTAAGAAAAGGGATTTTAGATGCCGTTGTCCGGCATTAATCAGCAGCAAATGTATGCGACGAAAACATGAATAAAAATAAAAGGCACGGCAAGGCGTCCGCGGGGGATTCATGTCGTCTGTCGCTGGTAAGAGGCCAGGGAAAGACAACTAATGTGTTATAAGAATAGCCTGAGAAAAGCTAAAACATTTTTGCTTCGCATTGGGGACCTCAAAGGGAGCAAATCTGCGTAGGGATTTGTGTATACATGAAGTTCCATCTTCATTCTGGCGATGTGGAAAATAAACAACAGACTATGTAGCTAAGTTCCTTCCCCCGAAACGAAACTTAAGAGCGGAAAGAACCTCAACGTGAAGAAAAAAATGCAAACCTCGAATGACAGCCTCCTTTCAGACTTACGGGAAATCTAGATTTATGGGAATTATTAGGAACATTTCAAACGCTACGTAAGTGTAGGTGGTATCTTAATGAGTCATTTGGAATTAGCTATAAAAAGGGGATAATTTTAGGAATTTTAGTCCTTTTAGGAATTGAAGTGTTGCTTTACTATTTACCTGCGGTTCTCCATCCTCATCATAACACCGGCTTCCACCACGTGACACAGGCAACTCATCCACATCACTTTGTCCATGGGCTTTATTCACAAAGACGAACGTGATAATAATTAGTGTCAGTGTGTGCATTAAAAGGGTAGACATTCTTTTGCTGAACCCCAATTTGGGTATTGTCACTACAGCACCGGCTAACAACATTCCAGCACTTGAAGCACTAGGACCACGACGGCTGCCAGGAAACCCTGCGGCTGCAGCAGGCATGCAAGCCGTCATCGTCATACACCAGCCTTGCTTCGGCTACTTCTAGTACGCCCCCCAAAAAAGCGTTCTTCCTATACCTCGAGTACACACTATAGCTGCACCTCTACACGGTTCCACAGCCACCGAACGACTAACAGCGCTTCTAGTATAGGCGCTTGTGGCGCTGAGCGCGAGAGTGAATGGAAGGGATGAAACGACTTAGTAAAGTAAAGTAATGCGGCGTAAGTAAGTAAAGTAAGTAAAGTACGGTAAAGTAATGCGGCGAACTTCTTGCATAATATAAAAAAATAAGCTTTAATATACATAGCCTCATTTTACTCATTATCGTAAACAACACTGCCCCACTAAATACTAGCGAAAGAAAAAACCGGGGATCAACTAATGCGGATCCTTACGACATAAGATTACGAGCTCCTGTACCGAACCGGATCCGCCCCCTACTTGATAATACACAACAAATATGGATTACAAAACATACCCTTCCAGGCTGCCAATGAAGTTTTTAAACATCTTGCATGGATCAACTGGAGCAAATACAGCTTGCTACTATTGCTTAACTCCGCGAACGTCCGGGGTTTTTTCACTTTACGTCCCTTTACTACCCTGAAATATGTTGCGCACAGGCCTATGCTCTACGACACTAATAATAATATACATTAGGCGTCACTCATTGTGATCACGATTATCAAGTGAATATGGATTCCATTAAGCGGCGATTCTAGTAACCAAAGATCGGAAACACATTATTATAGGGTTAACTCAATATTGAGAAACACACGATAGCAATTTTTCTTTCGTGAGATTTCCGCTAATTAGTATTTTCCTTATTTAGTACTATAGCTAATTAACGCATATGTATTTCAGCCACCACGATCTGTATTCTATCCACAATCGAACAAGAAATATATGATAAATGTTTTACAGTGTAATAGGAATCTCATACGCATGAGTATCGTGGATCTTTTAACTTAGGAAATAGTAAGTACGAGTTTGCCTCGAGAGCCACCCTCGTGGCTCAAGACATTGGCATGAGCTTCCTGCACTGCTTCCATTGGGTATTCTTTGTCGATCACAGGGGTCAAGAATCCAGTTTCCACCCCGGCCATAACAGCTGCAGCTATTTGACGCCACTCATCCTATAAGATTACATTGAAAAGACGAAAGAAAAGAAAAATCATAAACGTAAGAAGCGTCTGGCTGAAAGCAGACTCTTACGGGAGTAGAACGGAAGAGAGCACAGCCAATAATAGACGCTTCCTCCGTCATTAAAAAACGTGGGCTAATTTCGACACTGCCACGGTTGCCAACAATCTAAATTGATTCGCCAAAAAAAATATACAAAAAATAAGATGTCTTCCACACCAAAATGCCTCAACTATTTAGTTTGTGAAGTAAACTTACAACAACGCGCGCCCCAGGTCCAATAACTGTTAAATCGGAGCCCAAGTTAATGTCCGAGGCGTTCTCTACGATCACATCGAACCCATCGCCTCCTGCTGCTTCAGCAGCCTTTTCCAGGTATCCCTTCTCACTACAAAGTTATGCTGATTAAGAAATGCTTTGTCGTTACCTCACATTAATCACTGATGGTCCAAGAATTTTAAGTTAAACTTACCGATGATTGAAGACATGGTGAGCACCATTCTGTTTCACTAACTCCATACCTTCGGGGGTACCAGCTGTTCCCACAACTATCAAGCCTATAAGTCGCAGGAAATCCAAAGTTCAGATAAATCGGGTATAAATCATTTTAAAAGCATAACAAGTATATACCATGTGCCTTTGCCAATTGGGATGCTGCCAATCCAACAGCTCCACTTGCTCCGTGGATCAGAACACGTTCGCCAGCTTTAGCTTGACCCCTATTTGTTTAATATCGGATTACTTTCAAGATAATTCATACGGCTTATTTCACTCTTAAGTGAACTTAGTTTCAGGACCAAATGAATTAATTTAGACTGAGTAACACTGCGTAAGAGCAATAACGTGAAACCTCTTTTTAAAATTGCACTAGTTATTGGTACATACTTGGTAAATAGAGCTCGGTACGCGGTGAAATACGGCACACCCAAAGCAGCGCCTTGGGCGAAACTTAGCCTATCAGCCAAACCGAACACGGAATGCGCTTCGCAAGCTACATATTGGGCGTAAGAACCGCTTGCTCCAGAAAAGAAAACCCGATCGCCAACCTACATAACAGCGACAACTTTAAGCCCTGAACAACGGTACCTTCCAGTAAAAAACTAAAGACAATGGGAGGAGGACCTTAAAGGGAAGCGAGCTGTGAAGTTCATTAACATTGATGTGCCAATTCATGCGGGGAAATCAAGTCACCGCATTTTCAGTCTTTGCAAAAAAAAAATGGTTTACCTTTAGACCTTCCACTTTGGAACCAGCTTTCTCAACGACACCAGCACCATCACGACCGGGAATATAGGGCAAAGTGGGTAAGTTAGCGAAGAGACCCATCCGAATGTAAGTGTCCACTGGGTTGACACCGGCTGAGCCTACCTTGATGAGCACCTAGGGATAGCGAAGAAAAAATAATACGCTAGAAGAGCGTTTAACGCTTTAGAATTACCTGGGTGTCACTATGGGCTGGGATGGGTACATCACTCTCAACTTGAAGCACTTCAGGAGCACCAAAAGCGTGAACTCGTACAGCCTTCATTGTAGTCACAAAGAGTAATACCAGCTGTTAGCTTAAAAATGTCACTTCGTGGTGCTACAACAAGAGCTGTTGTGCAAGAGAGAGCGAGGGAGCGTTGGGTTCTCTTCTAAGGTCTATTCAAGATGGCTTGACTGTATCAAGTCTTCTCAGCATTCTGGTTTTCCTCCCGAACCAATCCAGCCAGCAAATATGTAGGTTATCAGCGTGACGGCCCTACGGCAAAGTGAAACAATGGTTGCACTCAATACCTGGAATATAGGCGTGACTTTCCCTCGTTCCCTGCAGGTTCTTCCGACACGAGTACTTCCAAGTAAATTTTTAAAAAACACGGTCCAAAGGACTCTACGAACGGAACTCAGGAAGGCATGATTTTTAAGCAAGACAGGCAACAAAAAAAGGCATAGGTATAGCTTCGTGTGTTTTTAATTGTAAAAGAACTCGCATGACTAACGACTATATGACTAGCAAACATGAGAGGTGTACACGCAACGCATTGAGATTTTCTCCTATGCGTTATTATAGGCCATACGCTTTGCTATTTTCTTCAGTTGTGACTGGCACTACCCTAGGGCGCTGAAATTTACTACCCATTGGCCAACGATTTGTCCATGCACCTTGGCAGTTTCCGGTTATGCTTTTAGGAAGCTATGTGTGCTAAGTTTTCAGATACCGGACAAGATACAGACACAGGACAAGACAAGACCGAAATTCGCAAAAAAGTCTGAAACACCTTCGAAACAGTTCAAATTATAGTGCTTGTTCCATAAATCGACCGACTGGTGGTCAGGTCATCCCGGAAAAAGGGCAGCCTTGGGACAACTCACTCCTACCCATAGTTTCACTTATACTATAATAATTTATTCGTTAGGCTAGCCCGACCCTTTTGAAAGCAGCAAACGCATAAAGCGGATTCTGTCATGTTGGAGGAGGCGCCTCTGGAATTTTCAGCAACTCGGACCAGTGCACGTAGTATTTTTTCTCCCCAGGATTTTCGGCGGTTTACGCCACAGGGAGCTTAGTACCATAACGTAGCCTAACCTAATCTAAGCTAACTTAACTTAACCTAGCCTAACTTAACCTAACCTGACATGCCCCACCTGGAGCATATTAACTCTCTTGCATGCTTCGTTGCGGATCGCTAGGCACCTCCCCCAAGATGGCTAAATCAGCTTTTATGCGTTTCCTGCTTTCAGAAAAGCTCGGAACATCACATGATCAACGAACATCTTTGATAAGGTGTTGCTCTTTAAAAAACCCAAGGCAAAACATATTGAAATTCATAACCCTAAAAAAATACCAGGTCCAAGCAATGTACGAGAAAAAGATTGCATCAAAAAGTTATTTCATATTATACCGTGGTTTTCGAGGAAATAAAAGCGTCATACCTATGAGAAAAATCATACCTATATTTATTAACGTCTCAGTTTGCTGCTTGCCGTTCCGTACACACTTGTTGGCTGACTTGAACTTAATAATCGAAAACCAGGAATCGTGATTTTAAATCGGTTCGGTACTATCGATTGGTAAACACGTCAGCTCTCAGCTGATCCTCGGTCAAAATCAAACAAGATTTTGTTTCTGTTTTAAAATGAATACCTCTAATTGGCGCTGGAGCTTTGATAGCAGGGATAAGGTAATTTTCTGCAGCTTTCTCCTATTTTTCGTTTTGTTATGGACTTTGCCTCAAACCTGCCAAGCCCATGGCCATTCTCATGATGATGGACACGGCCACTCACATGACTTACACGATGATCATGACCATCACGGGCACAACCATGGAGCAGGAGGAGCAGGAGCAGCCTATAAATACTCCAAACAAGCAAATGTTGAAGCACGCCAGCCTTCGCACCAGGCTAATCCCGCGAAATGTAATCACGGACATTCTCACGATGATCCCCACTCTCATGGGTCGCACCAACAACATGGCCATGCTCATGAAAACAACCACCAACACTCGCATGAACCAGCATCGCCTAAACGTGGTCATTCTCATGGGGAATTGCCTGCCAAGAAACCAGCCCAAGCGGTTCCTAATAGCAAACCCAGTGCAAACTTGCCCCAACAGAAATCTATTGACTATACCTTATGGGTTGAAGCTATAGGGGCCACTGTTTTAATTAGCGCCGCCCCTTTTCTCCTTCTGTTTTTTATCCCTGTGGACAACAGTCCTGAACATCGGCCGTTATTAAAGGTTCTTCTCAGCTTCGCATCGGGTGGTTTGCTTGGAGATGCGTTCTTGCATCTCATTCCTCATGCGCTGATGGCTGCAGAAGAGAGCGAAGAAGGGGGCCGCTCTCATTCCCATTCACATGGACATAGTCATGAAGACGGGCATGGAGGTCATGACATGCGGGTAGGCATGTGGGTCCTGTTCGGTATTGTTGCCTTTTTAAGTGTCGAGAAATTTGTTCGTATTGTAAAAGGCGGACATGGCCATTCCCACTCTGGTGGATCATCACATAAGCCTGCTGCTAGCGTACCAGCAACAAAGCAGAGCAAATCTGCCAAATCAAAGAGCAAAAAAGACAAAAGCTCAGACAAGGATGATACAGCTGACGAGGTTACTAAAGAAGAAACCGAAGACAAGAAAGACGACATTTTGCCAGTCGTCAATACCGACGAAGGCGAAATAAAAGTCGCCGGGTACCTGAACCTCGCAGCGGATTTCACCCATAATCTGACGGACGGATTAGCGATAGGGGCGTCTTTTTTAGCGGGCCGCAACATTGGCATTGTCACCACAATTACTGTTCTCCTGCACGAAATCCCTCACGAAATTGGAGACTTCGCTATCCTCATCCAGTCTGGCTGTTCTAAGAAGAAAGTATGCACATTTTAACACGTATTTTAGTGTATTGTAATTATTCATTTCAATTACTAATTTCTTTATTTTAGGCTATATTCTTACAGTTGACCACAGCGCTTGGAGCTTTGACTGGAACTATGATTTCCTTAGTTGCTGACGGAATTGGTAACGTTTGAATCGTAATTGAATGAGTGATTCACGTTTCGTTGTTTAGGCACGGCAGCGACTACTTGGATCCTGCCTTTTACAGCGGGAGGATTTATTTACATTGCCACAGTATCGGTCATTCCGGAATTGCTTGAGAACAGCCGTCTTAAGCAATCCATTATGGAAGTATTAGCCTTGTTGCTTGGAATCTATATGATGGTGCTTATTGCCAGCTATGAATAAAATAGCCGTATGCCTGCCCCGAAATTTGTACAAGATCTGAGTACATTTCATGCCATCTCGGCAACTCGGGTCAGATGGTGGTGGTCGTGCTCATCATTTCGCGTGCTGAGATGGGGTAAATAACGGGATATAACGCACGTTTGACGTTGCAAGAATGAAATCTTAACTAGGAAAGAAGGAATTAAGAAGTTTTTACATGACCTGTTGTGATTTTGCTCCGAATACTTTTCGAGTGCAATACAATGATCCAACACTTAGAAATCAGCTTCCAAATTTCATTCGAAGCAAGGGAGATCTCCTTTAAAACATTTTTATAAAAATAGAGAAAAGCGACAGTACAAAGAACTAGACAGAAAGTGGCAAAAATTCAACACCAGTATTTAAAGCAAACAAGAAACGAATTACTATGGTTAGGTTTCATCGTCAAACCCACACGTTGACACGCTAAAGTGTACGTTTTTATCGGGCTTTGCGCTGCTTTGAACCTCGGCTTTTGCAGACGACTTCAAGCTTGATTTCACCGGAACAACGTCCGGATCAAACGCGACGGTTACAGCACGCATCCAATACTCCTCTACGTCTCCATGATCTGAATTGAGACTGCAATCAGAAGACGAGCTCATGCTATCACTATCCTTGTTCTGCATCTCTCGATGCATCGCCAAATTCCGTAATAGTGGGCGGGACGGCGAAGCAAGTAGCGGAGCAGGAATAGGGTTGTACACAATATCCCGCCCCTTTTTCAATGCCATCGCTCGCGTGCGTTCTGCCATGATCTTACGGACGCAATTAGTAGCAAAAGACAAGTCTTCTAAGAAGCCTTCGATGTCGGATGATATCGTAGTGGGATCTGCACACTTTACATATGTACGCACGAGCGTTTCTAAACAAGTAGCGGTTTGCTTAAAGTTGAGTAAATCAGGTTGGCCTTGACTCAAGGCTTCGGCTATTAAAGCAATTTTCTCAATTGCGCACCAAATTTGCGCCAACAAAACCACATTAGAACGCCAATCAGATAAGCTCGTTTCACAACTGTTAGCATTCTCTAAACCAGCAGCCTAGGGACAAGAAAAAGGATTATTACATTTCATAATGAATAATATGTATTATAATAACAGACAATATAAAAGAAATAAAAATAAAATAATTTAATAATCAAATAAATAATTTAAAATATAATATAAATAATAAAATGTAAATAATAATATAAAATTATACTAAATATAAAAGAAAAGAAATTATATTAACAGAAAAAAGCAATAAAAACATTTACCTTTATAGATAGAGGGTGACAATTCTCCACCACGTTTAAGGTCTGACAAATGCAATCATAACATGCCTTAATGAGCCAACTGGACGAACTTTGCCCCAGGGACAAGGAAGAAGAGTAGAGACTTGAGCTCGAGGAGTTCTGGGAGTCTGACGCAATGCTTTCATCCGGTAAGTTGATAATAAAGGATCGTAATTGGTCCCCTTTCTCAATTAGCACCTAACACCCATTCGTTTAGTCAATTACAAGTACTTTTCTTTTAAGTTTACTTGATATAAGGAAGTATGCGCTTCTTGGAAACCCACAAGTAAGCAAGAGGTGAAAAAGTAGCACTGTGGTTCGTTTAGGAGGGTTTCAAAAGACATTTCCACAGTGTCGCACATGGCCAAAACAAAACCAAGGAGCCGCAAAATTTCCTTCACAACATCTTCCGATTTTCTCGCCCAGTCTTCGGCGAAACCTGCCCGCTGGCGCTCCAAACCCTGCAATACGGAAGGAATGTATCTTGTAAAAAAATAAAAAAAATAAATAAACATGAGATGAAGTTACCTGTAGTACAAAGACGACCGCGTTTTGCAGCCTACTGACCAAACTTTCGGCTTCAGAAATCAAATTCTTCTGAATCGAAACCGCTATTTCTTCCCGGTCGACGTACGTAGGGTGTTGCCCGAGCACTTGTTCAACCCAGGTCGGCAAGGAAAGCAACAGAAAGGACGTAGTTGAAAACAAAGCGAGAGCGGTAGTACCGTGGCCGTCTTTACTGACAAGCAGCCCAGGTAGTGAGCTTGGCTGCCATATTTGGCTCAAGTTATGTACAGTTTGGGTCAACGATACTAATTGATGCATAATCTGTGACAGCAGACCCCTTTGTCTTTGAACTTTCTGTAAGCTTTCCAGCGCTGCTCTTGCCACGGCTGTGCCCGAATCCGGATGTGAAGCCAAGCCCCGTTTCCCAGGCAAGCCTAAGAAAAATACAGAGACGTTATCTTTGCTTAACACACACACACACACACAAAAAACCTCAACGCAGAGGTAGTAAGAGCAAATTACTATTGTATCGATGGGGTGAAGCCAGTAGACTTCTTCTCCTATAAGAAGAATCCATGCTATGATTTTCATCTAACGTCACATTGAAAGAATCGTCTATAGTCGCAAACGAGCATTCCCATATATCATTAGGAATCTGTGATTTGGCAACCGGTCCACTGTTTCTCCCGTCGGATGTTGGTTCCCAAACGTCATTCGAATTGAATAAATCTTGAAAACTTCCCTACACAGATTAAAAACCAAAATTTTAATAATAATTAGAAATAAAAATAAATACATTTTAAAAAATCGACCTATCAATTAGTATGGCCAAAGGCATTTGCCTACGATGCATAAACGAAAAAAATACATAAATTATATTTACTTCGCCTTCTGCCAAATCTCTTAAGCTTTCGAGTGCCCCTTCGAACCTGTCGACGCTAAACAAAATGGTCATATTGTTTTCTTTGTCATTAACAAGGATGGCACGTCTGAACATTTCTGGGAGTACACCACGGTAACTGAATTCCTAGAATAGTTGGTATTATTTCTTGCACTTGAAATTACACGCTTCGAATTACATAAGGTTTCTTCAGGCTTAGGCAAATAGCATTGGCTTCCGTTACCATTTGCGCAAGCTGAAACACGGGTATTGAAGACACTGGCTCTAACAACCATCGCGACATTGAATCCCATGGGCTTCCTTCGTTTTCCTGAACGGGATAAAAAGATGTAGCATTCATACATATGTGCATTCATACAAAGATCGCCTACGTGGATAGGTGAAGAAGATTCTGAAATCACAGCTTGGTTAACTCTGTTTCGGACAAAGTGGTCAAAGTCCATTCTTTGTGTATCCAAATTCCCTTCCAAGTCAAGGATATACTTTTCGTAGAGTTCTTTCTGCCGTTTAAGTTCTGCTTCCAGCTCGTCCTTAGCTTCCGCTTTAGCCAATTCTGCCTCTGTTTGCAGTCTAACAAACCCTAACTGTAATGCTATCTAATTTCGGTATGACGGTTTTACCTTTCATTCTGGATACGATACAGCTCTTCGTAAACGAATTGGTAGCTGCAGGTTCCAGTCAACGCCAGGTTTGGCTCCGGGTCTTTGGGATGATGGACACGGAAAAAGTGACTAGGTCCAAGTACCAGTCGATCGCCCTGGTGTAAAACCGTTTCTGTCTTGATCAGGTGCCCGTTGATATACGTTTCACCATCCGCACCAGGGCTCAAAAGCAAGCGATTTTTCGAGTTCAGGATAACGCTAAATCAATCAAATGCGTACTGTTATGCCCGAATATATAATATTATGTAACAATATATAACACAGTGGATGATCGGTTATAGAACACCTAATTTTTATTTATTTTTTGGGGGGTCTCCAAAGCGAAGTAATCAAATTTCCATTAAAACCTATGGTAAATCGATGACCGGTTAACGAACAATTCGGGTAGCGAACATCTTTTTGGAACGGATTACGTTCATTAACCGATCATCCACTGTATAATATAATACTATATATAATTAATACTATAATATTATTCTAATATAATATGTAAACATATAATATTATGCCAAAATACGCGCGAGTTATACCAATGAGTAGGTTGAATCAGATGGCCCTCTAGAAGGATACTATGGTACGAGTCGTTCCTGGTGGACTTAACTGAGCCAATCTTGGTGCCCCCGTCTTTCAGCACGAAATAAAGCATGTTGGACAGTGAAGGATCACTCGTCAAATTGACCAAGCACGGGAAGCGGCTGTCTATGCGATGGGAAATCCCGGAAGTGCTCAAGTCCTCCATTTCTTGATTTCTTCGACGTTCAGTCTCGGCTAGCTTTTCTTCCCAGGATCTAAAATAAGCAATAAACCTTGATAAACCGCACAAATACCATAGTGTCGCGACGCTTGCTTACTTGGCGTGCGCTAATTCCTTCAGCTTTTCCTGCTCAGCTTTTTCTAACTTGATCTTTAGTTCGCAAATCTGGGCTTCCAATTTCGAGTCGCAATGATCCGCTGATTCCACGCGAGTTTCTGCTCCTCCGGAGGTCGTTACCACAGTTTCTACAGCGACAGACCATCCTGCCTGAGGTTGCATTTCATGCATTCGTCGATACTGTTCCAATTCCGCCCGTAATTGCCTTTATAAACCAAAAAAAATACGTAAATGGGGGGATGCAACCAGGATAGGACAAGGGGGATAGCACCTTATGATCTTTGCTGATGGATCCTCGTTGATACGCGCAACGTTCAAGATGGTCCGTGCTTGGCAAGCATATCGCAACGTCGACAAAGTTTCCTCGAAGTGGCAACTGGCTGGACTCACCGTAGCTAGCATGGCAGTGCGCGAATTGCCACCAAGACTTTCCTATTAATGATTTGTATGTATATTCTGAGAAATTTTGACGTTTGTACGTACTTTAAGGAGCCAAGTTAGTATAGACTCGCGATAAGGTACGAAAATGTTCTTCTTGCCAGCCGAAACATCGGCTAAAGCTTGTATGACCCGTCCTAAGGTCAACAGCGATTGGTTAATCTGCACTCCCTCCTAAAGAACACATTTATTCAATAACGTTACGCACAAAAGTCACGAAAGACGGAAAATACCTGTCTGCGTTCACCGGTCGAGTTCACTTGAGCAACTCTTTCGCTTCCAGCCAAGTCCACAATGTTGATCTTGCTCTTGCGGTTCAAAGTATGGGCTTTACTATCGACGAATTCTTCCTAAAAAAGAGCAATCCATTTCTCGATAGAAAAAAAATAAAGACAAAAATTAATAAAAGAAATACTTACGTGGCTTTGTGTTAGGGTAATGGTGAGTACGGAATGTGAACGCGAACTTCGCTCATTCGCAGCTGTAGCGGCAGTGACACGACGCTTGTTACCAAGCTGAAGCCAGGCCTGCAAATAAATATAAGAAGTTTTTCTTAGAATTTCCTTTTCATGTTACAAATTAGTAAGGAGTAATTAGGGAGTAGAAAAAGAAATACCTGCATCTCTTGGTAAGACTTAACCACGTTGGTCGTCAAGTCTACGACATACGGCCCAAGCACGGGATGCTCGCGTACTTTGAGGGAGGGTTTCGTGCCACAACTCTGTTCACTGGTGCAAAGTAGCAGATCGTGGATTTTTTCTTTGTAGATCTCAAAGTAGCTCATCTCTACTGCAACATGACTGGGCGCTGGCTCGCCATTAGGGACCAGACTAGTACTCCCGGCCAAGGTCTGGGTAATTTTCTCAAACAATTCTAAGCAGAAGCGAGGCACGATTCCTGCTCCTTGTCTTAGACTCTTACACTCTAACTCAATATCTTGCGACTCGGCACCCATGATGCTGTAGCTTTTGCCCGAGCCTGTCTGCCCATAGGCAAAAAGGCACGTATTGAAGCCTTGGAATGTTTTGTACAAGAGATTTTGCGCTAACGCCCGATATACAAAATCTTGACCATTCTCTTGTTCTTTGGCATCATCGAAGCAGTGATCGTATACAAACGAGTAGTTCTGACCATATTCTGAGGCTATAAGGATCTCGTTTTCTAGAACCGAGGTAACTGGCGTGATGGTCGGGTCCTGCGATTCTCTATTTCATTATGAAAAAATATTACACTATGAATTTCGAATGTAATTATTTACTTTATAAGCTTACTTGGTATTTAACGGGCGTATGCGAACAGCTACTGTTAATAAACTGCTCTCGCCTACTGAAATCCCAGCGCCTGGAGTCATGGATGCTCTGCGACACGATCTAGGCGTCTCTATTTGCACATTGTTGAAACAATCTGGCGTGAAAGGGTAAAGAGATATGTCGGAGCGTCTTTGCAAATGGCTGCGCGGTGTTCTAACAGGGCTGGGATCAAGCGGGCGTCGATGCATTGACAATCGAGAAGAGGAAGAAAAAGCTACACGAGACGGGGTTGAAGGCAACTGAAAACTGCTTGCGGTTGCAGTAATAGAGGTTGAGCTGGAGGCTCGCAATTTAGTGTCTTGCTTAACGCTTGACACAGACGAGGACAAGGACAGATCGGTGGACAAGTCGGAAACTGAGAGGTCACTGTTGGACAGTACGCTAGGATTCTCATTGAAACTGGGTTTATCTTTAAAAGAATGCCCGGCATTCGACTGGCTTTTTTCAATTTTAATGTTCTTGCCTGTAGCCGGTTTCTTTTGTTGTACGTTAATTTTTGCAGATGCAGCAGACATCCTAGAGCCTGTTTTGCTAGCTATACTTGTAGTTGTACTTGTGCTAGGGGTGCTATGAGATTTGCCATTTGTTGTAGGTTTGGAAACGGTTATTTTTGGTGCAGACGAATCTTTTGCAGCTCCACTGCTGGTTCGTGACTTCTCCGTAAGTTTGTCATCGCTCTTACGGTTCCTAAAAAATAAAATAATAAGTAACAAAGACTATTTTAAGCTTTTGTATGGGGAAGTTAATAAGGGGAAACAACGACCAGTTTCACATAACAGTGCCTTACCGTTGTTCAGCACCACTTGAAGTAGTTTTCCTCCGGTATTCAGACATAATTCCAAGAGAACCCTAACATGTACAACCCTTCACTTGAAAACACTTAGCAACTCATAAAACTAACTAAAACTAACCTCGAAAAGTTGACCTAACTACAATGCGCGGTCAATCAGCCAGGCGTTGTGGGTTGTGGCGTGGCTTCAACTGTTTTGAATTTTGTCCATATTTGAAACGGCGAATAGGCGTCCGTTCTTCTATCGTGACGTTCTGTTCCAGCATTCGTTCCATCGGGCGTGCGCTGCTAGAATATACCACGCCCTGTTTTCGCTAGCTCCAGGTTCGCACGCCTTTTCTACGGAACACATTTAATCAATCTAGGAACTGCAAAATAAACGAACATGTCTGGAAAATCTGAGGTACCTCAAGAGATCGACCTTACGAAGTTAAGCTTGCCCCAGTTGACACAGCTTAAACAACAGTTTGATCAAGTATGGTATCGTAATTTTGAATAGAATAAAAGAACAGTAAAGTACCCTCATGTTTCGTTTGCTTTCTTAGGAGCTTGCATTATGTCAAGATTCTTTACAGACCCTAAAAATGGCTCAGACCAAGTTTCAGGAGTCATCCGAGACTGCAGAAAAACTAGAGAGTACGACAGAAGGATCCGACATTCTGGTACCTTTAACTGGATCTGTAAGAGCTGTTATTAAACCTTACAGGTGTCCTGTAAGATTTAGGAACTATTTTTTTACGTATACAGATGTATGTTCCGGGAAAAATGGTCCAACCAGAAATAGCTTTGATTGAAATTGGGACTGGTTACTATGCTGAAAAGGTTACCGGGCTTCTCAATTGTATAGGTGAAATTAACTCTTGTCATTATAGAAAGTGGCTGACGCGAAAGATTACTTCAGACGACGAGTCAAGTTTCTTACTGAGCAAATGGAGAAACTTCAGCTTATTGGCATTGAGAAAAGCAAAATCCGCGAAGGTAAATCTCAAAGCTTTATTAATTTTTCACGGCTAAACTTAATTTCTTTCACAGCTATAATGGAGGTAATGGAAATAAAAATGCAAAATCAAATGAGTCAGTCAGCAGCAGCTCGGGCTTAAAATTATTATCTTACTCATGACCGCATCCTTGTCTAATAATTAAACCATTTTGCTTATTTTGTGTTTGAATACAATCCAAACTAACCAAAAAACTTACGAAATTCTCTGCTACCATTCAGAGTGAAACCATAGATAATTAGAGTAATAGGAAAGTGTCAAAATCTCGCTGCACGTTGACTTTGGTTTATTAGAGTGTTACGGGGGAAACATGCATAGTTATATACCGAAATAACCGGAGAGGAATAAACGTGCAAAAAATCCAGTGGTTTAAGAGTACGAGATAACGGTGCACTGGTTGCTTATTTTCACAATTGACGTCCTTTTTTTAATCCCTCCCATCGGAAGCCTGTAATGTCAGAAGTTTTCCAAAGAAATAATAATTTCTGGGAGGCTAGTCTGTTGCACAACTTATAAAAACAAGATACCCATCACAGAAATTCCCAAGTTTTCGACTTACTCCAATTAGCGTTTGCCAAGTTTAAGAGAGAATTGAAAAAAGGCTAGCCTAAACATACTTAATTCCATAATGTACCAAAGAAAGAAACAACGCATAGAAAATCTTTGCTAAGAATCACCATTGAAGCTATACATTATTGGGACAGATGTTATAGTTATGATGAAGACAAGCCAAACTTATAGCTCCAAATTTTCGATGTCTCGACATGGCGTCTCGTTCTTTCCATGAATGCTCGGTGTACCTGCTCCTTTTATGCAACTGAACGCAATCCTCCACAGCAATATTACGACTTGAGAAGCTTCCCCGCCCGTTGGTTCGCCATAGATATCCGTGTTTCGTTCGATGTCGCCTAAGAAGAATGAAAGAAGACGACAGAAAAGACAAAATAATAGAGAGAAACGGTTTTACGGAGTTACAAGAAGCCCCGGATAAATCAAGATACTAGTAGGTTAACCAGGGTATTTCATGTCACACACGGCAAACTCATACGCTTTTTAGGTTTGTAAGTAGAGGAATAGAGCTAAAAACTACGGTCTTGGGGCCATATATAGCCAAGCAGCCCAATACGACTTGCTCACTATCTAAAATTTTGGCAACGACAGGGGTTTCGCAAACTACCTCTTGAGTTCTTTTTTGTCTTGTTCATCATCCACCCCAATCACCTGAACGAACTGAAGCATGCATACAGACTACTCTTTCAAGAGTTGCCCAGCTCTTTGACTCGCTGCAGACACGTGTTGCACATTGGATTCCGCCTTAAATAACCAACGAGTGAATTCAGCAAACATAACTAAGAACATTTGACTCTTTTCTGAATTCACAGTAAAATATAAAATGAAGTAAAACTCTGCAGTTCCGTTTTTTCTGCAAAATAAGTGTGAAACAGAACAAAGCCAATCTACCTTGGCATTAATCCGGTCGACCTGGCGATTCTGATTCTCAATTTCCGAGCCCATGTCGATGGCCATGTTTCGAAGGTTGCCAATCATGGTACTGACTTGCGTCATATTATCTTCCATCTCGTCTTCACGTTGATCATTGTTGATCCTGCGGAAAACATAGTTAATATATTATTATATTTAGTAATCGATATCTAATCCATTATTCCCTAGTATCATTTTAACATGCAAAGGTATTCCTCAAGGGAGTGCTCATAGAAAGTGATCCGGAACGGAAGCTTCTCGCACACAGACATAAGTACGTGCCGGGATGGGTGAAGGACACCATGACCGACCTCGACGGAAGGGAAGAAGGAGACAGAATGGTGGGGGTTGAATCACTGGAAAGGCTTATTTACTTGGCAATATATCCACCGGCAGGTCCAACACCATTTCTTTCATCCATGACGCGCTGGGGTTGGTTGTTGACGACTTTGCCATCATCATTGCCTTTCCACGTCCCTTCATCTTCCTTAAATTGGGAGCCCCTATTACGAAACAGAAAACACGTATTAGCGCCCAAGCCAATTTCATTTCAATGAAAAGAACACAAACCCCCCCGCCCACGAATCATCTCTGCAAACCCAGAGAACGGGGCACTTAAAACCTACTGAAAATTCTCTCTCTTTTAGTACCCACAAGAATATATGATTCCCAGTATTATTGTTCCCCAATCCCCTGATCAATATTTTGAGTAATCTCGTTCAACCTTTACGCCAAGCGCGTAAACCCACAACAGAAAACATGTCGAATTAACATGCACGACATGCAAGCTTCACCCCACGAAAAAGTGTTGGAAAATTTAAAAGCGACAGAAATTAAAACTCACTTATTACATGGAAGAACACACAAGCCACAACATTTCTCCATCCCCGTTAAGTTTTTCTCCGCTTCTTTCATGTCGCTATTAATTTGGTCCATTCCCTCTTCGATTCGGTCCAACTGCTCTGCAAATTTAAACCGTCAGTCCAATCAAGTTTTGAAACAAGAACAGAGCAATCTTTTTGGCCTACCTCCTTGATCATCTAGCGCCACCAAGGTTCGAATACCGGCTTCTTTGCTCTAAAAAGGTTATGTTATAAATTCCGTTCCTGCGTTCTCTGCTAAATTGACTATTTTTTACCTCTTCGCAAAGAGACAGCATCCGTCTCGTACTCTCCAAAGACTAAAAAAGAAGCACAAAATGGATTAGCCCGAGAAAAAACTTTACTGATTAGAACAACAAGGCTTCGGTTAACAGGCCCTTTACCTCATCTGTAACTTGATTGGACTTCATCTGAAGCTCTTGGAGCTCAGATTTCGGAGCGGCAGGTTCAACAGCCATTTTTAGTCCGTTCTTATGTCTCGAGTGAAGTTACACCTGAAAACAAAATACACATAAAAGGACAAAATTAGTCAATCTTGTTCACTTATACAGGGTGCTACAGTTGCTACGAGACTAGGACGCTACTAGGCAGCCAGGCGCTCAGACTTTCGAGGAGGAAAGTTACAATGCAAGCTTGGCATCAAAGTGCCTTATGGGGCTCCGTGTCCTGACGAGTATCTCCCTTTTTGCTTACATGAAGCGGTTGTGTAAACTGCTAATGAAGTGTGTCCCCACGGCAATCGATTTAGGAAGTCAGATGCCCAGTGCAATGGTACTGTTCTTTTTCCTCTCATGTTCCGGAATCTTATATCTGCGTTTTGCTGCGGAAAAAGCTAAAAGGCATACAGAAGCGGAAAGAGGAAAACGAAGGAGTCGAGAGCCAATCCAGATCGTACTCCCCAGTGACTAACTGATAACGCACGAAAAAGAAAAGCTCGCTCTCCATGTCTCCGTGTCCCAATTCACAGCGCAGGTATTCACTGGGCTAGTTTAACGTAATTGTGTAACACGCAGTCTAATAGGAGAAATATATGGCAATGGAATACGAAACCACATTGTAACTACAGGACAGGTAACAAGATGTAGTTTCAGCATTTATTTTTTTAATCAAAAATAAAAAAAGAATAGGAGCCCATCCCAACGCAACTACTGCTATAGATCAATGTACTATTTGCTTTTCTGTTATTCTTTTGCTAGGTTAAGACATTGCAGCATCCCATTCATAGAATTGTAATGCGCGGCGTGTCAAACACAAGTCGAACTGAATGGAGCCAAAGCGATTCTCAGGAAATTTTGCTCGCTCGATTGGGTTATCTCATACCCAGGCAAAAACAGATTTTTGAAGATAAAAACGTCACTTTGTACACTTGTGACGGAGCGACCACCCTAACAAAAAGAAAAAGCAACTTTGCATCTTCCTCACAAATACAGTCTGCATAAAGGAAAGGGTTGAAGTGCGCTACGATGGAATTTAATTAAGTTTGCCATTGTCTTGTGCACCCTTGTAAACGGAATCAGTCACGGAACCCCTGCAAACCCAGTTCTCCTACTTTTGTTCTTTTGGGTGCGCAACGGGTATCCCTTGATGCTAGTCAGGGTTGTATTGCCCTTCTCCGAAGCAATACGGCATAGTATATCACACTGATGTCGTAGAACAGTACTTAAAACCCGTAAAAACAAGACTTAATTATGTCTCAATCTCAAAAGCATGACTTAATCCAGACTTAATTTCACTAGTACAATTTAGCTTAATTAAAAGTCATTTCAACCCTGCAGATACGAAATGCTTACCTTGAGACTATCCTGTTGGATTATTTTGACTCTAAAGGTCGTACACACTGAATGCGTATGGGGATAAGGAGCTAACCAAACAATTTTAACACATAGGAAGACACAAGTTTGTATGCTGACCCCGTATGGCTAGCAAAACCGAAAGGCTGCTCTGGTGGGCCGTTATGTTTCGGGACAGCCATACCCAAAAGCTTCCATGGACTGTTCCGTAGCCCAGTTCTCATCTAACGCTTGCGCTTTACTGATCGAGATCAATAATGCGCGGTACATTCATTCTAGGAGCAAGCGCAAACAGTTAACGAGGCAAAGCTTTAGTGCAAGGGTTTTCAACAAGGTCTTGTCCGGAGAGGCGAAACACACACCCGGGCCCGAAAAACGACGGAGAATAACCAAACGACCAAGAACGGGAAAAGAGGTGTGGCATGAATATCGTTACAAAAGAGGAAAGGGGCATTCCACAGTCCACACAACATTCTTTGCTACCAAAAAAGGGACTCTACGTACAAATTTTTTTTCGTCCCTGTCACACATGCCAACATAGAAGATAGGTAAATTTGCAAGTTATTCCTGGGGGATTTTATATGCATGGGTCTAGAGACCTAGACAATCCATTTGGCTTCATCAAAGCCCTGAATCCGAAAACAAATGATCATATATTCGCTGATACGGACATTTTCCGGAACATAAAATTTACAGCCTCGTGCTATAAGTAGAATACTAGGCTATTATGTAATATTCGGAGGTGGAACGGATAGAAATATACCGCTCAGAATAAAAGAAGGTATGCTACGTTTTGTCGATAAACCGGGACACGCAAAGGTCCTTGGCATAACATATATGCTTATCCATAAAACAGAAACCTAACCCTCGCAGTTTTCTACGTGAAAAAGTATAGCCAACCCTAGTGGTCAGAGTTTAAGTTATGCAAAACGACAGTAGGCAAAAGCTCAAAATCAATAATACGTAAGAGCGAGTTTGTGTGCTTGTTTGTAACTCTCCTTTTTTCACTAAATGGGGATTTCGGAAATGGGAGGTATCCGCAAGCTTGTCGCTTCGCTGTCCATAAAGAAGCCAAACGTGCTCCTTGTTGTCCTGACCAATACTTTTTCCACGAGTATTATGCAGAGCTATTACTTTACTGAACTATCTAAGGTTGCGGTTCCTTCTTGTTCGCTATAGCGATAAGCAGATTCTGGATTGTGATTAATGTAATTTTCGGTAACGCGTTTACATTTTCGAATCCTACATTTTTTAACATTATCATGTCGCGATTAGTTTAATGAACTTGCCCGTTTGTTCCCCGGCTTAAGGCCACGGTGTAGTGGAACCCCTTATGGCGCTTCAGCATGGCAAATTTTGATTCGAAAAAATTCTCATTCTCTGCGCAATATGATGAAGCTGTAGTGTGACAGTAACGTATGGGATTTATAAATCTATTTTACCTGCTGATGTTCTTCTTTAATATCGGTTTCACTAATTTTTTCCAGTGTTCAAGTTATGAAAACTTTAAATACATCATTTATCACAATCTTAAGCAGCACGTAAAGTAGATTTTGTTAATTGGGAATTTTAAAAGAATAATTTCTCAATTATCCCTTTCAGTTTCTTTTAATTTCTCGTTTTAAAATTTATTAAATTACATTGAGAAAGGGTATGACATCAGCGCCTTTTCTTCTGACAAAAAATTATCAACTACTTGCACTTTGCGTTTTTACATTTATTTACGTCGTTAAGATGTCAGACAGAATTACTGACTCATCAGTTCGAAGTCTTTTTCATGCTTAGGCAAAGGAGCTTTTTGAATATTCTGTTTGAAGTATGAGGTTTTACATGTTAAATAGTTCCAGCAATTTTTCTCCGCCTTGTGCAGTGAAAATTCGAGCTCGACTAGCGGTTCGCTGCTCTATCTTGCTCGGGTGTTCCTCGATCGTGACGAGGGAACCCTCGTTTTGGAGCCGTGTTCTGACTTAAGCCGGTTGCAACAACACTAGAGAAGGCCTGATAGTTTTCTTTTGGGCTTGTAGTTAAATCTTACGGCAATGGCGTTCACATTTGCCGCTACATCATACGTTTTCGCACTAATCATAGATGCATTTTTGATATTCTTCTCTATTTTTCATGTAAGAGGCTTGTAATGCCCACACCAGGCTCACAACAGAATAACCTAAACCTACCATCAAATCATAATGCGAATTTTTTTTACACTGTATAAGATAACCTTTTTTTCTCTAGATTATCGCCTTTGACGAACTTAAAACAGATTACAAAAACCCTATTGATCAATGCAACAGTTTAAACCCAGTAAGTAGCATCCTTCTATTGCAAAACATGCAATTAGCCGACACCTATTTTTTTTCCTATAGTTAGTTTTACCGGAATATGCGCTGCATATATTTTTCAACGTCCTCTTCGTGTTTTCCGGTGAATGGTTTTCTCTGCTGCTAAATGCCCCTCTTATTGCCTACCATGTCCACAGGTGAGTGATGATTGAAAAGGATTAATGTCTGGTTCCTGTGTTGAAATTATCATATCACCTATCCAAATATGTACTACAGAAATCAATTTTTTCACAGGTACATGCATAGACCCGTTATGAGCGGCCCCGGGCTTTATGATCCTACAAATATAATGAATGCGGATGTGCTGAATAAGTGCCAGAGAGAAGGGTGGATTAAGCTGGCGTTTTACCTTCTCTCGTTCTTCTATTATTTATATGGGTAAATTATATCTAACTCTGAGCATTGGTTTAATTAATTATTTTTCTCTAGAATGATTTATTCCCTGATAGCTTCGACATAAGTGGTTCTGTTTGCTCGTGTGTTTTGTTTTTATTCCTTTACTGTGTTCCGTGGTCAATCCAGAACAACTTATCCAATACTTAAAACCTCCCAGACAGAACATCATCAGTTTAGTCATAACTTCGTACAAGAATGTTTCCAAGTTTACGACCCGAATAAACAGTTTCGTCTCGCTCAATTCTGTTATACCTCAATTAGAATAAAATTTAAAAAATAACATAAAAGTACTTAAAAGCCTTTTTTGAAAACTAATTTTTTTAATTCAAAGCCACATGCGCAGTTTATAATAACTTGTCGCAAAAGCTCCCCATATAATTATTAATGGCGATTTTACTTAAATACTGCTAGTGGAAACAATAAGTTACTTAGCCCCCGCAACAGTATTACTATTATTTTCCTAGAACTTATTTTGGAAGAATACCAAGACGATACCTTCAATTCCAGCAGTGACTTTCGTGCGTGAGTATAGTCATACGGAGAGCTTCCCGTCCAAACGTCACTTTTTTGCTTCAGGGTAGGATTTATATTTCACAGAAAGGATACTAAGTATCTGGGGCGTTCACTTTGGTGATCAGCCTCCAACTTATATTACCACAGAAATAAATAAGTTTTCTTCGCCTTCTTTCGTTCGCCCCTTTGGGTTTTACTTCTCGCGTAAGTTTTCGTTGTGGTGGTGTCGTTCGGCCACCAAAAGCTGAACTCACACGAAACACTACTGGCGCCTCAGACGACCAGAAAAAACATCGAGAATGAGAAGCCTACATCCGCATTTTCGACTTTCTAATCTGCAACTAATTTATTATATAACTTTAGTAATCTTAATCTTATTAATTTATAACATATTATATTTTTAGTGTCACACCAAAGTGCTTTTATACTAAATACTGTTTTATAGAAACAAAAGAGAGAAAATATGAAAAAAACATACGAGTATAGTGTCATAAAATAATAAATAAATGATTCAATGACTTCACTTCACTTCTATAAAACCAAATATTCAAGAATATTGAAAAGTGATGCGCCATCTAAGACAAATTTGATCCTCAATCATCTAGCCTTGTGCCAAGATGCTGTGCAAAAAAAAGAAAATTACATTGCTTTTTTATGCTTCTTGATGCGATAGGTTACATTGATTATTGCAATAATGCACCATGACTACACATTTACGCACCATGGCCTGCCACTTAACATTAAAATTTCAACAACATGGGAACTCCAATTACACGCAGTCTATATTGCGAACATGAACGCTGCGCGATTCACAAAATGATCTTATAGTAATGAAAATATTCTCCCCAAGGCAATGGATAAAATTGATATCTGGATTAGAAAGGAACAAACCGACACCGTAATGCTTTGCAGTGCGACTTATTGACAGCCACTTAGAATACTACAAGCAAATGACGCATTAAAAAAATTCTAAAAAACACCCAAAAAGCAACACTCAACAAAGCAATTAACTTTTTAGATTTTGAACCCCGTCAATATCATCCCAATTTCATTACATTACTTTACCGGCCCTTCCGGGCTTTAACCCGCCTTTTTTGGAAAAACGCAAATTCAAAACTGTTCCACGGAATCCGTAATTTTGGAACGTCTGCAAGGCGCGGGTTGCTTCCTGGCTATTAGTGTAGTTTACGAAAATACAGTTGTGGTCAGGAACCAACTTGCAACTGACAATCGTTCCACATCTACCACGACCGATATTTTATAAATAATTTCAGGGAAAGGTTTTAAAGTTACTTGGAGAAAAGCTCCGTTATATGCTTTTCTTTGATATGAGGTTTCAGATTGCCAACACAAATGGATTTCAGTTGCTCAGGATTACGAGTACTAATAAAAAGATTGTGAGATTTCTGTATGCATCCAGGAGACTTTGCTTACTCGGTCTTGTATTGCGTAGTCGATTTTTCACGATGTTTCTTTTCTTTCTTAAGGTTTCCTTTGATAAGAGGTTGCAGATTGACAAGACAAAGGGATTTCGGCTTCCCAGGATTAGGAGTGCTAATAAAAAGATTTTGAGATTCCTATATGCATTCAGGAACCTTTGCTTACGCGGCACTGGCTTGTGCAGCCGCGCTTTGTTCACGGTAGTTCTTGCCAACGCTCTTGACACCTTCCTCTGGTGTATAGTCCAAAATTAGCTTACAGCCTTTAAAGTCGTACCCCTGTAGTCGTCGGATGGTCTTAGTAGCATCTTCTTCCGTATGGTAGTTTATAAATGCACACTTCCCGTCTCGCATAATACGATAATTCTTAATTTTGGCATTTCTATCAATTAGCCGCAAACAAGCAATTAACTAATTAACAAAGTGGAGAAAGTTAAGTATTACTCGCAAAATAGTTGAAGCAAATCCAAATCCGTAATCTGTGGCAAAACGTTCCCAACCCAAATAGAGCTCGATGCATTTGACAAATTCTGTTCCGCGCTACGGCTACCAGACGTGGCTGCTTTGCAATTTGTTTTTAGAATATAACGAATGCTCCATTTGAGTCCACGACACTCGTATCCTTGTAAATTTTCAATAATTTTCTGAGCAGCGATTTCTGTCCCGTAAGTCACAAAGGCACACATCTTGGGGCGAATGAAACGGTAATCTTCCATAGCTCCGTACCTACATGGAAAACATACATATACCACTACTCCAAAACTATTTCTATACTGATAATTACACATTAAATAACTGTATAGAATCTTTTAAAAACAAACAAAAGTATTATTACCTCGACAAGACGTCAATCAATTCGCGATCACTCGCTTCGGGATGCAAACCGCCGATCCAGAGTCGCTTTAAATCATATGTCGGTCTACATAATACAATTTCAAAACCAAAAAATACATACTCAGAATAATGCCTACAATTCCGGAGCCTTAGCTGAAGTCGAAGCGCTAGTAGGTTGCTTCAAGTTATCCGGAGGAAAGTGTGCAACAGTATCAACTTCAAACTCAACACTCTTAAACTTGAACTTGTTGAATCGCATAACAGCTACCTCAGCCTCTTGTGGCGTGTTATATTCAATAAAGACTCTCTTTTCAGGCCTCACGAAACGGATTTCCTTTATTGTGCCAGCGCTGGGGACACGAAACCAGAAGTATTGTACATTACGGCACATTTTTTTTATTTGTGTGTGAATTACTTTGCAAAAAGATCCTTAATTTCGTTATTTCCCACACGAGTATGTACTCCATTAATGCGAATAATACTGTGCTTTGCGCCTGCACTAAAAAAAAAAAAAAAAAAAAAAAAAAAAAAAAAAAAAAAATCAGCTTATTTTCTGTACAAGCCGATAAAAGAAAATACTTCGGTTGAGCTGAGCACGGTTTAGGCTTGTGCTTGGAGTTACTGTAACGGACTATAAACTTGCATTCTTTGTAGGAGAATCCACCAAGCGTATTAATTGCTTTTGCAGCCTCAGCTTGGCTGGTATATTCAATAAATGCATAATTTCCCGGTCGAAGAACGCGCAAGTTGCGAATTTGGCCGCAACTATATGAAGAAGCATTCCATGTAACCTACGATAGTGTCAAGTCACGAAGTCTTACTTGGAGAAAATATCGCGCAGTTCCTGATCTTTAATATTTGGTAGTACATTTCCCACCCATACCATGTTGCTTGCGCTTACATCTCGACTAAGAAATAAAGCGTAAAACAAAGTAATAGGGAGGGATCCTTTTACTCATTTTCGCTTGCTGGAATACTAAAAGCTTCACTCGAGTGCGTACTCCGGGCATCATTGTCGTCGTATCCCATAGATACTGATCCTACCTTACTGCTTAAAAGCCCATCCAAAGCGTCCTAATACGTAACAATCATGACCTATTAAATACCAGCCTTAATTTTTCCTCTATGAAACAACTTGGTAGTTGCCGAAAATCCGCATAGCAGCTTCTGACTGATCCTTGCCAAAGCCAACTTCCATCAGCTTGCTTATCCCAACCATGGACATCTCTTTATTGGCATCGCCGATTTTGGTCGCAGCCTCTAAATCAGCACTTTCGTTCTTTGGAGTATCGCTAGATTTGGCTGACGATATCGACTTTCCCTTTGCGGCCTTTGACCGAGGTCTCGATTTACTACGATGTTTCTTTTCTGGTTGGTCAGTTTCTGCCGTAGGCTGTGCAGCGGCTGCTTGCTGACCTCTTTGCAAAAGATATTCCAAAAATGCTTTATCGATTTCAATCTTCGAGTTGGTGGTCGCTAGACGTATGAAATTAACAGGTATAAGCAGAGCCTTCGTTCAACCAGTCCGAGTGCAACAATACCTGTTTCGGCAAAGGTCGGTTGGGACCCTTTGCTTTTATCATCATCACTGCTATTGCTGTCAGAATCTGAATCGTAAAAACTACTGCTACTACTTGAGGAGTAAGCCATTTCGGACAAGCTTAGGTTCCTAGGCCTGTTCTTTCACCAGCTAAACACACACGCTTACTTTTCACTTGTAAAACACACAGGCTTGCAATTCGGAAAGATAATAATACCGATTCATGCGAGCCAATCCCCTTTTTGGCTCAAGGTCAACACTCCGGCGACACGTTGGCTTTTTTGCGCAAACTATAAGTAACCCGCGCAATTCGGACAAGGAATTTGTAGATGACTTTTGCAATGTTCAGATCTATCTAATAGCAAAATTAACTACATTTAAGCTACCGCTAAAACACGCTGCGTTTAGCGATTCACACATACATACTGGGTTGTCCCCTTATTTCCTTATCCTTATCAACTATTGAAAGGAAATAGTTAGATTACAAAATTATATATAGTTGACGCTGAAACAAGAGACTAGCTGTCCAAGCTTTCCACTTCGTAAAACCAATAAGCATGCTTTTTACTGCAGCTTTCTTTTTTAACTTTTCTTCGACCTCAAACACCTTGCTTTCCGTACTTTTAAGTTTTCTCCGATTCAATCTTTCTTGCACCCTTTTTACACCACACGACTATGAATGTAACTATAAATTAATTATTTATTTCAAAATTGATTCACGAATTAGCTCTATGAATTTGGCAAGATCTTAATAGATGTTTCATTACGTTTTCTTGTTGGAAAGCTTGTACCAAGACAAGTTATACTTACTTTTATGCACATATACTTACACAATTACTTCGCAACTTTCTTTTGATACAACAATTATTATGCAATAAGCTTTGTGAAGCTTTACTATAATCAAACGAGGCTATGTATTAATGTATACAAACATAAAGCCTCGTTTCTTTACGTAAGGAACAAACTTTCCTTCCGTCCTCACAATTCTTCACGGAACGTGCTTCTTTGCGGTTACTGCATTCAAAGGAAGGATGTTGTTACAGCTGGGGAACTATGTGAAAGCTATGAAGACATTAAAGAATGACTGACAATAAAAATCAATGCGACTGCTCGTTCGGATCATCCCATACCTGTACCAAGAAATTGATAACAGTACCGTCCAGCTGAATTGGGCGATGTCCACTCCACCCCCATCGTTATGATGCGTTTAATTTTATAGTTAGTAGGGAAACTTCACTTCGCTGACCACCACTATAAAAAGCTCTCCGCAAATCTTAGAAGTGACCATTCCTACTACACATTCCAACCTTATCTCGAAGTCCATTCTAAAGAATCTGAAAATCATGGCTGCTTTGCAAGTAAAAAATCACCAAAATAAATTTTCCGCTGAAAAATTAGTTTCTAAACTATGATTTCTAGATTACAGCGGTGATTTGCGTCATGATAGCAGTCGTTTCGGCCTTTCCACAGGGCCAAGTAGGCTATCCGCAGCAATACCAACAGCCGGGAAATACTGCCGGAAACGGACCTCGTCAACCGGTAGATTCTATTACAATTTCCGTAAAAACGAAACTCGAAGCTAAAAATTGTTTCCACAGCAGGAGCCAGGCATGCCTTACAACTTCCAATGGGCAGTTAAAGACGAGCCACACGGAAACGACTACGGCCATCAAGTACTCCATATAAAAAAAGTCCAACAACGAGTTCTAACTTTCATTTTGAACAAAAATAGGAATCCAGCGATGGTCGAGTTATATCGGGATCCTACCGCGTGGCTCTTCCTGATGGTCGCATCCAAAACGTCTCCTACCGTGTCGAAGGAGAGAGCGGCTTCGTTGCCAATGTCCAATACGAAGGTCAGCCACGCTTTGACCCGCCAGCCCGACCTCAGCAGCCTCAAGCCA
This sequence comes from Lepidurus packardi, assembly GCA_023053545.1. Lineage (NCBI taxonomy): Eukaryota > Metazoa > Arthropoda > Branchiopoda > Notostraca > Triopsidae > Lepidurus > Lepidurus packardi. The sequence goes on from JAKZAN010000002.1 coordinate 10,833,929, forward strand.
ATGCCCCAAAACCGCAGAATCTCCAACAAACCCCGCAAAAGCAGTTCCAACAATACCCGGCTCAAACTCAAACGCAAGCACCCAAATATAATCAAGCAGGACGTTAAAAGTTAAGGGGAAGAAAACGCGCGATTTTCAAGTGAACAAAGTTCTTTATGTTTACGTACCCCAGTTTAATCAAACAAATTCGAAATACTAAGGGCGGTGTTATCGTTACAAAGATAGAGTATATGGAAAGCTAGAAAATTTTACTAATAGCGAACCCTCATAGTATAGAATAATACACTCTTGGAAAGACTAGCACAAAGCTGTTTGATTAGAACGAATGAACTTGTGCAACTAAACAAAACTTGACTAACCCTTTTAAGGTCAACTTCCTGTTAGAAAGCAATGGAATAATATCGAAGAGTCCAAGATGAAACAAAACAGAATAATAAACAAAAAATCCAACAGTTGCGATCTCCTTAAGAATCTGCGTGTACTTCTGGTGTGGCGGACTGCGTGGGAGTTCCTTGGTGGGGTTCTTGGGAGCTTGCAATCAATTCAGCGCGGTCATCTTGTGCAACGGGTTCCGCTAGATGTTGCTGTGGTTCTGGGAGGCCTTGCGTCTTTTCCGATAGTTTTTCAAACTTAATTCCACATTTGCTCAAACGATCAATCAAAGTCGTGTCGACAAAAGCTGCAGCAGGAGGAAGAACACCACCCCTAGAAAATCACAAATAAAATCATTCACGCATGTTGGATAGGCTTAGCTAATTAGGCGAGCTTACTCATTAGGCAGCTTGTCCGTTTCCTTAAGAATCACCAAAGCCGATTGGACCATAAAAATGGGCGTAGCTACATAGCCTGGTTCAGGTCCGGATACCTGGATGTTAAACACATAGGGTTTATAATGAGTTTGCTAACAATAAGCCGGGAAATCTCCACGCACCTTGACAACCACAGACTTATTTGGTGGCTCTGCATGTTGGTCAGTAGGCTCGGCAAGCTTGTCCGTCCAACCAGATCCAGCCAACGTAATCGAGAAGCTTGTACTCTCCATCTCTTCTTTAGAGGGCCCCTCATGATTAAAAACACCAAAGGAGAAAAAGCTGGGGTACTACAGAAGAGAGCAAGTTTTCTTTATGAACACTCGAAGTTGTAAGAAACAATCTACTACACAATCTACAAAAAGATCGGTCCATTACCTTTTCCAATAAGCTGCGAGTGAAGCCAAAGCTTGCCATGACCCCAAATATGACGGCTCCCATCATCGTGGCAATTGCATTAGCCCAGGAATCTCTCTGTACGTACGCATGCATCTGGATAGGACGTTTTCGCTTGTGCTCGTAAAAATAACGTTGAGAGCGCATTACGACAGAGCGATCTGACCCTGGGAACGGAAGGCACCAGGTTTGCACATTTTCGTTATAATGAAGAGCAGACCTAAAGCAACAGACAAAAAAAACGGAAATGGTTAGCAAAGCTCAAGAACCTAATGCTTGCCAAACCTTGGCTTCAAGCGAGGGGTAAACTCAGGCAGACGTTCCGGATAAAGCTCCTTTCGCAAAGGCTTCAACTCATTGGCATGAGCGAACCCGTAGATCGCAGATTGCCAAGTTGCATAGTGACCATGTGTTCCCTGGAAGAATTAGAAGTATATAAGGTCACGCTCGAATGGAAAGATTCGATGATACTACCTTTGGAGCTTGGATAGCCAAATAAGTTTCCACGCTGTTCACGTCACCTAGCAACCCATTTGATCACTTTCGAATCAAAGTGATAAAATAATAATTGCGTACCCTTGAATTCTTTATCCAGGTACACAATTCCCATGTCCGTAGGAATGCTGTCGAAGCCGCAAGCTCCCACGACATACACCTTTTTGTCTTTGGCTAAGTCGTTATAGTTTAGTTGCATCCTTTCCAGAAACTTTTGTGTAAAAAAAAAAAGTCAAATCATTTACGCTAAATGCTATGGTACACAAAAGCTCTACCTGAGGTTCGCCACTAATGTCAACGTGATGACAGCCATTTTGCACGCATGCTTTAACAATAGGCTCGCCGTAAAAACGATACGGACCAACGCAATTCAAAACCACACGACTTTTCTTAGCCATCTCAATCAAAGAATCTTCGTTCTCGACGTCAGCAATAATGACGCCCACATTATCCGCCGAAACTTCTACAAGAAAGCAGGTAGATGTATCAAAAACCGTAAGGTATGATGTATAATAAAAATAAAATCTAACCGGCTTCCTTAGCGACTTTCTCCAGAATCTTCTGCAGCTTTTCTTGACTACGTCCAGCCACAGCCCATGCAATACCTTCTTCTTTGCTCCGCCTCGCTACTTCGATAGCCACAAATTGTCCCGTAAAACCCGTGGCTCCGAAAACCACCAAATCGTACTTGTCTGACATATTTCCGTGTAAACTGCGAAAAAGTAACCGACGTCATACAGTGGTTATTTATAGAGAATGCTGTTCTTCCTTCCTCTTCTGTGCATTCTACTCGGCAAAGGTACATGCCCTGCCAACATGCGCATGTAAGCCACATGTCACGAGGAAAGGAAGACAATGAATGGGAATAAGAGTAGACATAGGAAAGGTATGACTCATTGTTGTTTCCTCTTGGAAAACTTCGATTTTTCCTAACTTCACTTAAAAACACGATTGCAATTGCACATAACACTATAGTAGCTTTCTTGAATGGCCTTTTTTTTTTTTTTTTTTACTAATTTGCTCCTTAGCTTAAGTATCGCAAAAATAATACCAAAGAAATACCCAGGAGTTACCAAAACACAGTATAGGCAGTTCCATGACGAAACGAAATGCACTAAAGCGCAAAAAATCGCTTAAAGTGCAAAAAATCGCTTAATCGTAGTTACTGAAATTATACTGACCAAAAGGTCAGAACTCAAGGGAAACGAACAGTGAACGTCACGAACAATCTAGACAACAAATGCCACGCCTTGAACTTGAAACTAGCGAAGGCCAGACAAACCTTCAATTTTCGTCAATTCGGTATGCGAGTAAAAGCTGCTTCTGTTAGTGTTATGAGTCTGAAGTTTGCATCCTTATGGTATTTAATACAATGAAAAGCTTCCAAAGTATAATTGTATTTTTCACAGATGATAAATGTGAACTTACCTCTTTGAAGACAACTTCTCAACACCGGTTCCCACTTGCAGCAGCTGACGATGACTGTCCAAGTCGTTGACTTTGGCAGACGTCGGTAGGCGGGTCTTGTTTTTATGGGCGCGTTCCAAGATTTGAGGGCGGGAGACAAAAATGCAAACTACAACAGCCGTCGCTTGTTTACAAACAAAGCGGTGAGTCTGTTTTCGCCATGTCTCTCAACTATAAATACGAAAAAGGTAGCACAAAATTATTAGTTTAACTATTGATATTATATGTATATATTGTGTAATACTAATGGGTATTTTAAATCGTAGGACCATCCAACTCTCCTCTTCCTTGCCCCGGGTTGTATTGTGGACGGACTCGTTTATTTGACGACGCTTTTAATTTCAGCGGCTGTGATGCATGTCCGCGCGGAACAAGAGTAGTATCCAGGATCTGTGAGCCATGCCAAGACCATTTGACCTTTTACGACTGGCTTTACTTGGGTTTCATGGTTATGTTTGGCTTGGTACTGCACTGGATCGCCATAGATAGAGCAGCTCGACCTGGAAGGTACCACAAATAATAAAGCTCTTTTGTTGATGGATTAACGGCTCTTGATAGGCTTACGGCCAGGGTCATCGCCGTCCATCTGTCTGCTGTACTTGAGTCTGTCCTTGCAGGCTTTCTCACCATAGTCCTAGCAGAACCGATAGGTTCATTCAAAGTAAAATCCTGTCACGTACAACAGCTGTCAGATTGGTATACCATGTTCTACAATCCAAATCCGAACTATGAGGAAACGCTACATTGTACTCAAGAAGCCGTCTACCCTTTGTAAGTTATTCGTTATCTTTTACTCCGAGTTCCAAAACTTTGAAAACGTTTTCTAACTATCAGGTACAGCTTGGTGTTTATATACTATGCCTGGACGATTGCTTTACTATTGTTTATCAGACCATGGATCGTGAAATGGTGTATGCCACAGAAAGGCAAGGCTGCCATATATTCAGCGCTATATTTTCTACCCATTCTGGCGCTTACACACGCAATCCTAGGCGGACTGATATGTGATTATATATATATAAATATAGCAATGTCTTGTTTTAAGTTCTAATATCGCTGGTGTTCTGTTTGTGCAGATTATTCGTATCCGTACATTATATTTCTCGTTTCCCTTATGACGAGCGCTTTCCATTTCGCCTCTCAGTCCGATCAGGTAACACTTCAGGGAACGGTTTGTTCTTTGTATACTTAATTTGGTGCTAATTTGTCTTTGTTAAGTCTTTGGGTGCATTGAAGCGGTCGACATTTACCAACGTACGCAATCTGGTGGTTGTCCTCGGTCACTGGCTCTTACACGCGTATGGAATCATCGCCATCACCCAGCTCAGTCGGCCAGTACTGCATTCGGCATTCTTGGCTCTAGTACCGTTGCCTTCGTTGTTCTACGTCGCTACTGTCAAATTCACGGATCCCGATCAACTTTTCCTTGAATAGATAATTGTCTTAAAACGAATGTATATATGCTTTGGAAAGATAAATTATAAATGAACTTATTAATTTTCCTTTATTGTTTCTGAACTTAACAAAATCGTAGATGCTTAACTAAATTCAAACGAATTCAAATAGGAAATATTTGGCCAACAGTAGTTCGAATTATATTGAAGTAAACACTTTCCTATTTTGCATTAATCTCTACATTAACTCGCCCAATCAGAAAGGCAAAGGGCAGCATGCTAACCTTTATGCACAGTGTAAAAAGTAAAATCTATTCTCTCGCACTCTCACCAAATCACCAAAATGGGCACCTGGAACAGAAAAAGTCATAAGAAAATAATATAAATTAATTTGTCTAATAACGCGTTCCACTGGCTGCACTGGTGCAATATTTTTGGCACTCAGTGGTGTACACAGTATGTAAACATATACATGTTTGACACACCTGAGTTCCAAAAATATTGCACCAGTTCAGCCAGTGGAACGCGCTATTAATCTACGATTTAAAAAACTTACCATCCTATGTAACACTGACACAGATTTTCATGAGACGTGGCCTGCTCGATGAGAAGTTCCACTTGTCGTTGTACAGATACAGGAGCTCCTCCTCCACGCTCGGATTCCACACCAAAATCGCGTCCAGTGAGTTTATCTCGCACACGCGAAACAATAGCCAAAGCTCGTTTGTTTAACCCGCCTGGTCCATCCGAGAGTTCAGCTCCAGCGGCTATGTCAGGTTTCTTAATATTGCTATTCAACAGCGAGGAAGAAACTACAGCCGAGCCTGAGGACGGAACCACTCCTGGTTCCAAACTGTCCACATCGGCAGTTCCTGCACCCGTCGTGGTCGAATTGACAATGCCTCCAGATTCATGCCTGTTATTAGCTGATCGTCGCATAATCTTATGCGTTGCTGTGTTGTTATCCACCAGTCTCCAATTCAGTAACGGGTCGTAAACAAAAGCTTCCAATACAGCCATCAAGCTGTCTTTGTTGTGGCGCAATACTCCCATGACAGACTCGCACGTCGAGCGATACGTTCCTTCAATGCCCGTTACTTCCATCGCGTTAATAAGCATGCGAGTAAGTCGGAAAGGAATCTTTTCAGGGAATTTTTCTCTCGTCATGGCTACCTCAAAGCAATCGCCAAAGTCAATGTGCAAGATCTTCCCACTCAATCGATCCAACATCAAGTTGGACGGATGTCTGTGACGAAAATAAGCCTCAGGTAGCTAATTTTTCTTTCCTGAGCTATTCTTACCTGTCTCCCAGGCCCAGGACGTATCCAACCATGGACATTACCGCTAAAGAACGGGCATAATTCGTACGCCGGTCAAACCACACTTCTGAGGAAGGCGACTTCAGCCACAAAAGTTTTGCCAAATCGTCGCCTTGTGTGTGTTCCAATGCGTGTTCAAATACCTCAACTTTCTGCATGAGCGTTAAATGGTCATAATCGGGTGCCATGCGGAGCATGATACGGTGCTCGATATTGAGCAAAATCTTCTTCTTCTCGCGGTAGTCCCTAATTAGGGCATGCAAAGTGTCGCAATGAGGCACCCAGCCAATTAAACCGCTGTTGGTGGACAAGGGAATCACGGCGTAACGTTGGATAGTCAGATTGCGACGGAACGTGTCTGGATCGTGAATTAGCAAGGTGTTGACCAAACTGAACAGCTGCATAACACGCTCGTCCTGACGCAAGTCTTCGTGTCCTTTGAGCAGAAACACGAATTCCTTGCCATTGCTCCCTATGGGTAAACAAACGAATTTTTACTAGGATTACCAAATAATCTAATTATTATTCATTACTAAAAACATTTTGGTTTGCTTCGTCAAAAGATTTAGATATATAATTTATATATACTTATTCAAGATACTAAAATTTTAAATAAATCACATATCTAAACCTTTGGACGCAGCAAATGAAGATATTTTTTCCCATTATATCGTTAAATTTCTTTCGAATTTTTGTTTCAAGTTGCATAATTTTCATGATAAAGGGGTATGACATCAGTGCCATCTTTTGACAAAAAAATCAACTACTTGCACTACACCGGGGCCTTAATTTCAAACATTCCAATACATATAAGCAGCCATTTCATATTATCGCACTTCTTACCTTGGATGCACAACTTCCGAGGTCTTTGTTTAGACGTGATGACTTGCAAAGCAGGCTGGATTTGAGCAATGCGTACGATGGGTTGGTTAGGAACATACGACCCGGGTACTGCTAATTCCAAATCCCGACATGCCAACAACTTGGGCGACACATATTGCAACTCCAAACTTGTAAGCTGTGGCAGCTGGCGAGAAATACGACGAAATACGTGGTAATATAGATCCCAGGCTTGATTCAAATCTCGCACGTTTCCCGAAACTCTAAATCGAAGACACCATTCATGCGCTTCTACCAAATCCCGTCCATACGCCTTGAAATATAACATATTAATAATAATAATAAAAATAATAATGAGCATTCAAAATAAGTGAATCCTGGTGACTTGGCGATGTTATTTTACCTGGGTAAAGGAAGTTTCTTTCAATGTCTGGGGACCTCTATCCATCATTGCATGGAGTGGATCTAATACTGCTAGCATTCCAGCCACGTTTTTCTCGCCAAAATACATTCGCGAAGCTTCTTCCAAACCTTCGTGCCATAGTTCATGCCAGAGAATGGCAACTCGAATAAGTTCTTCGGACACCATAAGCGCTTGTTGTACCAAGACAGGACTGTGTTCGTTCATGGCTTTGAGGACACGTTGGGCGGCGGTATACCGAGCAGAAGAAGCCGATTTGGATGCTACCGTCAGCGGGTAGATTAGCGCTTGGGGATGCGCTTTGCCAATATCCATCAAAAGTTGCTGAATCAATCTCGCAACAAGTGGACGTGGGGTGTCAATTCGAGCGATCAGTTGAGGGATGACTTGGAGCCACGTGTCCACGTCCACCGTTCTGACACCTTTCACCAAGGCGTCGTATACTTCCGACCACCCACCATACTCAAAACTAGGAAACGAAGAATAAATCCAATAATAAAATCAAAACAAATAATTAATCAAATAGATTGGTCCGATCAGTGAGGAAATTCTTATACCATAAAGTCAGCAAACGCAACGTATCTTGCAGGGAAGAGCCCTTGGCTAAAGCCACGGATCGGAAGAATCCTTGGACAGCTGGTACAGCATACAATGCTACATGTTGCGCAGACAAGCTGTTTCCATTGCCGTTTGTAACAGGTTCGGTTGTACCTACCACTACCGGTGTTGCACTGGTTGCAGCAGCTGTAGCTTGATGTTTATAGAACAAGACAGCCTCGAAGTTCATGTAGGCGAAAGCATGCCAGGCTTTATACCATGTAGGATCATGTTCAGTGGCGGCGGCGTAGTATTGCAAAACTGCCGGGATGGACGTGTCCTGCAAGCCCTGCAGGGATTCCTGCCATTGGCCGAGTTTCAAGTAACAACGAGCTAGTAAAGGACTGAGGTCACCGTTCCCAGTTGTTACCACTTTGCAAACTTGGGGCTGCAAAGCTGTTTGAACAAAATGGTGCAGTTGTCGGAATGCTTGTTCACGCTGTCCGGCGGTCCACATATGCTTTGTATAAGCGAATGTGACGTGCGGTTGATTTGTCGGCAACGGTTGGTCTGCTCTTTGGACTGGGTCTGATCCCAGCAATTGAACCAGCGTCTTGTTCGACAAAACCTAAAAAGGAGAATGGTAGTACGACAGTTGTAGGACTGCACTGAAGTAGAATTGTGGCAGTATCTTAGAACGATCGATGCTTAAGTCTTTACCAATCTGCCTGATTTCCGACACAAGGCTGCGAACTTCAACCATGTGTGTGTATCCTCCTGCGGCGTTAGTACCAAGGAACGCACTTGCAAAATACGTTGCCAATCTTCTACGACCCGTTGACATCCCTAACAATACAAAATTCATCATAAAGAGATCGATAAAAACCTTGCGTAACTCAACTAGTTCGCTAAGTTGCATTACAATTATGGATAATTACACAACTACTCAAACTATTAACTACTTCTAATCTAATCTTATCTAATATAACATAATACAATATAAAAAATATAACAAAATATAATATGCAATACAAAAATATAACATAACTAAAACACAAACAAAACATAAACACAAACCAAATATAATACATAATGAAATAGTAAATCACACTATAAAAACTTAATATAATACTACATAATATAACATAACATATTGCTTTAATTAACCATACTAAAATGAAAAAAGTTAAGTAAAAATATAAAAGTAAAGTAACTTAACGATTGAAATTAGACAAAAAAAAATAGCCAGTAATTTATTAAATAAATAGCGCAAACCCAAAAAGGATTCCAGAAATGACTACGATTTGGTGACGTTTTGTACCTGAAGACGATCCCACCACATGGTTTGGATTTGCTTGCGCCGATCAGGGGTTAATCGGAACTGGATAACTTCCTCCAATTCTGCCAACATCTGGACATGTACCATCGCTCCGTAAGCTCGTTGGTAGGATTCGGAAGCCATGGCCGTCATATCGCGGTCTACCAAATCGCGCGCTGCGTCAATCAATGCTTGAGCTTCGGTGTACTCCGCTTTATGGATTGCTGAAACTGCTCGGTAGAAAGCTCCATCTTGTGATTCGCGTGGAATGAAATGCAGGTAGTTATCTAGTGCTTCCCAATGGGACAAACCCCATGCCGATGCGCACGCCATACGACTGAATTTAGCTTTCGTGTCTGGTGGCGCTACGGGCCACTGGGTTTGTGCCAATTCGTGGAGTTCACCCCATTCGCCCAACGCTTCTAAACAACGCATTTGTCCGATAGCTACATCGGGATCCTCCGGTGAGGTCTCCTGCTTCTTCCGGTAGGCTTCCAAAGCTTTTTCCCATTCGTGTAGCTTCTCATGCCAGCGTTCTTGCACCTGGATAGCTTCACCCGTATGTCGCTTAGTAGCGTAATGCAGCAAACCCGCAGCAGCTTCTTTTTGTTGTAACTTATTATTGATAGATATCAGAGACTCGACAACCGCTGCCGAAGGAGGTCCTGCATGGAATTCGGCTTCTTTGTAATGCAACGCTTTGGCATACGCACGAGAGCGCATGGCACGTTCACCTAACAGCCGAGCATTCAAAGGCAAAGGCCCTTGTTCGCAATGCTCCATGAATTCTGCCAGATTCAGAATGGTTTGCGTAATCTCAGGAAGGTCAGGGACCTGAAGCGCTTGTTCGAGATTCGTTACGAGTTCGCTCTGGAAATCGGTGGTTAATTCAGTCCAACAGGACACGAAAGAGGCGTTAAATAGGTCTTTGGCTAATTGCGGATAGGTTTGTGCTAACGCCCAGCAGGAGCGCAAGGCTGGAGAAGGTGATTCTTTCAAAAGTTCCACACTTAAACGGCGTAACCATTCGAGCCAGTCTTCTTTGGAGACGCGCCTGGCAGCCGTCCATGCTCGTTGTAAATCTCCACCCCTGACAGATAACTAACATACACATAATTAAAAATACATCAAGTCAATGTAATCTCAATATGATCTATAGGCAACGTGACACAAGGACGCCGGCCGAGACACAACGACGTCGGGCCCCGACAGAAGGATGACGGACCGCGACACAAGGGCGCCGGGCCGCGGCATAAGGACGCCGGGCCGCGGCATAAGGACGCCGGGTTGCGACACAAGGACGCCGGGTCCATAATATTCGTATTCAAAAATTGAATTCAAAACGTATTCAAAAATACGTCACAAGGTTAGGTTAAGTTACGTAAGGTAACTTTAGGTTGGTTACGTTAGGTTAGGCGTCCTTCTGTCGGGGTCCGAAGTCCTTGTGACATATTTTCTTAATACGGCTTAAGCACTTTCTTATCTCGTTGACGCTTAACCAATGAACAGAGACTTTTCTAACTTAAAATTCTATTGGTCCCTTAACAGATTATAGGCCCGGCGTCCTTGAATCGGGTACAAGGAGTCCTTTTGTCCAGTCGTCCTTGTGTCTACTTTCCGATCTATAGCCCCCCCTCCAAAGAAAAAAAAAATTACGCGTTTAGTAGGACCGCTGTCTGCCACTATGAAGCTATCTTTGTTCTTTTGACTTAGCTTTCGTTGCCTCAACTCCTCTTCACCCGGAACCACACCCTATCAATGAGTTACAATTTATTAAAATGAAACCGTCGCGTCCGTGTTTGAGAGAATTTGGCACCTTTTGGATTTTCGCAACGAGAAGTTCGTACTGCGTATGCTGGATTTTATGTTTGGCCATAACCTTGGCCACGAGCGGCACGAAGAGTTCGTATTTACGTCCCATTTGGGTGACAAGAGAGGCTAACGTTTCCATTGCTGTGCTCCGTAAAGGCGGGCAGGTGTCAAGCGCTCGCACTAGCGGCTGTAATAGCCTGGATGCGTAGTCGGTTAAATCTAAGGAAGCCGACAAAACTTCTACAGTCTCCAACGCGTTCCGTCGCACCCCAATGGGCGCGTCCGCAGCGTCAAAGAGGCGGACTACGGGCGGTAAAACGAGATGAAGGTAGTCTTCTAAATGAGGTCCTATCTTTTGTAATGTTGATAGAAGTCGAGCCGTCACTTGGCGTTCTTTCGAAGTATCGTGAGCCAAAACGCGGAGAATTTGTGGGACTAAATGCGGTAGATGTGACTTGAATTCTGCGCCCAAAGCAACGGCAATATGCTCCATAAGGATAATCAGAGTAGCTTGCAGGGGGGACTGCAAAGTCCAAAACTCTTTTACGAGACGGAAAATTTCGGGAAGGTAAGGTCGAATATGGTGTTTGACAATAGAGATGAGGAAAGCTAATTGCTGTAGCAGAAATTCGCGAAATGCCACGTCGGCACTACGCACGACTTGCAGGAGCGACGGCATAACTTGACCCAAATACGGAACGCAACGAATTCCTAATGATTTAAAAATAAACGTGACGGCCTGCACAGAAAACACAATTGAATAGTATTCAAATTTCTCTTACTATAGACACTCTTACCTGAACAACATTGTTATGATGCTGAGCTAACGTTGGGTCGCGGATAACTTTCATTAGCGTAGCCACAGCTACAGCAGGGTAGAATTCCTCCAAGGTACTGTAATTCAAGTTGACCAGCATTTCGCTCGCGTTTAGTTCTGAAGGTACGTGAAAAAAAATAAATACAAAATTAATTAAAATAATACAAAATAAATAAAATAACAATAACTAAAAAACAAAAGACTGTACCATGCGTGCTTTCGGCTTCTTTAGGATCCGACATTGACAGAACCGAGCTTGAATCACCCTGATAGTCGACTTGTCCAAGGTACATTTTATGTTTGTAAGGGTCCAAAGCTCCCAGCAAGCCTAGAACGCGCAACGTTTCTCTCCTCAATGTGGGTAATTGCTCCGTTTTCAAGAAGCTTAGCAAAAGGTCTAGTAGTCCCGGAAATTGTGCATAAGGTGACACCACGCAACCTGTAGTTTCCACCAGTTGGGCCAAGGTCCACAGTGCAGCTTCGCGTTGTATCGGGAACGAAGAATCGCCCAACAAGTCCAACAGAAGTGGTAACAATTCAGGCAACCAATTGCGCATTTCCGACTCGCTGACTTGAGCCAAGTCACCGATAGCTGTCAAGACTGACAACGTAACGCCCGGCAGAGGATCCCGTTCTTTGAGTTTGGGTACCAAGACATTCAAAATTGGTTCCAAGTAAGGACGTATCAGCCGAGGAGCTGACCAAACCAAACGCCCCAACATTCTTGAGCTCTGTTCCTTGTTTCGACCCATTCCACTGTGCTCCAGCTCCGTTAGCAACTAGATTTACATGCAAAACATTTTACAAATGTTTTACAAAAAACTTTCCTTTTTTCACCCATTGTAAAACATTTGTAAAATGTTTTACAATGGGTGAAAAAAGGAAAGTTAAGAGAGGTACCTGAATTAACATCTTGCGAAGAGCAGGCAAGACATAGGCGGGATTCATAGAAGAGAGGTTGCCTAATGTGACTATAGCCAACTCGCGTATTTCAAAAACTTCATCATTTAGGGCGACCGCAAGCGCACCCAGGTTTTCCGCTAAGGCCAAATAACTGTAGAAATGATGGTCAAGTTGGGTAAGTACACAATAACGGATCTGTGCGTCTGAAATAGAGAAAAATAATCAGCACTGAACGAAAAAAAAGGAGCCAAAATCGTACCAGGATCAGTGATGCCCACGACAAGAAGTTTACTCAGAACATCTACAACTATCTTGGACAGACCTTTCGGTTCTGGACTCGGTGCTTGAGCCGCCAATGTGATTCGTAGCAGTTGCGAACAGGTTCGTACGGCTTCAAGCCTGACTTCGCGTACTTCGCTACCAAGCAACGTATCTGCCAAATGGCGGATAAAAGGGAGTAAGGGATGCCCACAGAAGTCGAATGATCCTAATGTTCTCAAGGCCAATACCGTCGCTGCAGCTTCTTGGCCTTCGTGTTGCTGCAACGCAGTTAACAGCGCTGGGCCAGGCGGGGGAGGAGCCAAATGCTTTGGCATGCCTGGATGTCTTAAGGGCTCGTGCATGAGGACGTAGGAGAGCATTTTAAGTAACGCGTCGGCTATGTGGCGTTGCAAAGGAAGTATATGTTGTGCCAACTGGTGCAGACAGGTTGTCAAAGCGGGACTTAAGCCCACGCCCAGCATTGGCTCCAACAGCTCTCGTATTTCTTGACGCAAGTGAGAGTGACCTGGAACTGCTCGTGCCAACATGCTCAAGCAGGTAAAAATGGCAGGATCTACTGGAGCTGGGCGTTTCTTGGCAGAAGAATCTTTTGGAGGCAAAGCGGTTTTAAGCATATCCATGACGCTGGATACGTACTTGGCCATCGGATTGCCCACGGCCACGCCTACCATGCCGATACAAACCAAGACCGAAGCTTTGTCCCGGTCTTTTCGCTGCATTAATGCCAACAAGTGCCCCATTGACACGCTTAAATACCTAGAAAAGACAGTATACATAATTAAATTTAAAAACAGAGAGATCATGTGGTCTTTGTGCATATGTGAGGTGATATGAGCCACGTTCGTTTTGTACGTTTGCCTTAAACTTAGACTAGCCAAACTTCCTTGGCTTACGGTTATAAGCGTTCGTTTTAGTATAAATTAAAAAAGTTTATGGAAGTCGACTTGGAAAGTCCAGTTAATTTTTTCTATTCTTGAATCAGATTTTAGCATTATCCAGACAACTGAAGATGTGGCTGAGGAAGATGACGGGATATTTGTCTCTCTTTGCCTGTTTGCAACTTACGCTCTGCGTCTTGTCCCAGAATTCAATACTTCGATGAAAAAATCGTTGACTGCCAATATAAATAATTAAAAAACTAATAAAATATACTAAAAGTGGCGTATTCTTAAGAAGCACACGGTCTCTCGGCATGCATGTAATAAACGAAGGAAATAAATAAACAAGTGGGCAGGGTTAAGTTTAAGTCTGAGCACATGAGTACTCGTTATAGACTTCCTGACGTGAGATCAAAACTAAAAGTCGACTTTCAAAGTTCAAGTCGACTAGCTAAATAAAACGCTTATTAGCCCAAAGTTTACCCATCTTGTCTTGTGTAGTCTTTTAAGTCGACTTAAATTTTCGTCAAAACGAACGCGGCTACTGTATGGCGGTTATCTTACTTTGAAGAAAAACGCGCTTTGTCAAAAGCAGCTAGACGGGGCAAAAGAGCCAAAAGCGTTCCTTGGATGTGGGGAGAACGTACTCCGCGCTGGCTGAGAATAGCACCGGAGACAGCTTCATAATTGGTCTGCAAAAGTCGCCGACAAGTGCCAGACTCGATGACTGGAAACTCTGTTGGAGCGGTTAAAGACAAAGGTAAAGGTAAGGATGAACTAAAGGAGCAAGGTGCGTGAGGGGAGAGCCCGGAAGGGTGGTTCAGATGGGGTGGTAAATCGGTGGATACAATCAAACGGCTAGGGGTGGAATGGGAAAACATCTCCTATACAAGAAAAAAAGAAACAATGTATACACTGACGTCCGCTTTCTTTGTTTTAACTTACTTGGGTAGTTTGCCCGTGTTTTTTCGCCAAGTCATCGAGTTCTTCTAGTAAAGCTTCGCCTTCAGCATTTCCGCAACGCAGAAGCTCGTTGAGGACCAACAAAGAGCCATGAATGCGGTCTTCTTTGGTTAAAAGCTTGTCGCGTTCTTTGAGGGAATCTTCCAAGCCGAACATGGCTTCTTCGTAGCATTGGCGGTACCACAATGGAGTGGCCGTTTCCTTGCTTTCTCGCTGTGCAGCTACCACCAAAGCTGCGCGGATAGCACCCACAGCTCCTTCGCGAATAATGGCTTTCGGGTCACGTACAGCGCAGAATATAACGTCGAAAAAAGTTTGAATTTGTTGAAAGAAAAACGTGGGCATGGATATGGCCAGCTCTTTCAAAACTAGAACCTGCATTTAGAATGACTATCAATATAGAGTAAGTTCAACGGCAAAGAAATGTAAATTACAGCCGCTTGTCGCTTTCCTTCGTTGCGCTCGCCAGAGAGCCACTCGAAAGCACGCTTCACCTCAAACTCGACAAACTGGGCTGTGTAAGTGCCTGACAGCTGCGTTAGGCGACCTACTGCCCTCGCTGCTAACTCCATGACCCCAGGATCAGGAGATGGGAGTAGATTACGTAAATAATTCGCAAATTTACTGATTCGGGTGTTTGTGTTTCCCACATCAACACGAATCAAGGCCGCTAAATATTAAGTATTGACTGAATTTATGTAGATTAAATAAGTTAGGGTTGTGCTAACCAATGGCCAGGATTCCGCCCTTTTTCTCATTCACGTCATTGCTCGAGATCATTTTGACAATGTGGGAATTGAAATCTTCAACAAAGGAATTAAGGTCTTCAATGGATATTTCTCTTAGCTCTGATGTCACCTATTAAATGTTGTGTTTATTCTGCTATTTTTCATAAAACCAGAAAAAACATGTAGTAGCCTTACATAGTGATAAAGCTCTCTTGCAGCATCAGCCCTTGTTTCATCGCTCTTGGACTTGAGTCCAGCTAAAAACTGGTTCATTAAACTGGCCGAAGACATACTGTTTCTTGCCAACAGGCAACACAGTATTAATGACTTTTTAAATATGGGAAAAAAAGCGTCCAATTGCCGGTACCAACTCGCAAAAAACGTCCAAGTCCGGTTTAAACGAGTTCAGTGTTACAAAACATCCTGTGACCCAAAGTCTAATGGCCTCATCCGAATACCTTCAAAAGGAAAATTAATCACTGTTATTGTTAAAGAAATCAAAGCGATTTCAGCTAAAACACAAACATTTGCTTTTGCGTTGCCATTCTGAGAAAAACAATTTGGCTGAGACGCGGATCCAGGGTTGCCGGATCGTAATTCTCGTGTACATGTTCTGTAAGCTTTTTTCCCTTCAATTCAAAGTTCGAATATGCGACTACAGTATAAGTTACACCGACCCGCATCCAGATTAATAAATGGGTTCACATATTAGTAGGCGTTTTATTTCTCGTTTATAATAAATTTTCTCTTCGTTTTGCTGTACTGATACAATCAATTGCATTGTTTTCTTAAAGTTGCGATTCTGAATTAGGCTGCTTTGTACTTCGCATTTTGCGCTCGCTGGAAGCGTCAAAATCTAGGCTACCTCACCTTGGTTATCCCGAGCATTATAGTCAACCCAGTCCAAAGCGATCGGGGCGGATAACATTAGGTCCGGAATTTCAAACGCTTGACAAATATTCAAAGCTTGGGGAGCTAACTGCTGACAAACCCTGGTGGCCGTTTGTTCCAATTGAGGTATCAAAGCTGGCGTTATAAGTCCAGCACCTACAAGCTGGGCAGCCTGACGTTGAAGTGTCGTTAACAAGTGCAAATGACGCAGCTGATTCAGGATGGGCTTCAGATCCACGGAAGCCTTTTCAACTGCCTTTTCAAACTGCTCTGCAATTAGCCTTTCTCCAAACGCTCTGGCAGCGGACTGCACAAGATCACTTTCTTCCAGCATCCAAACTTGATACAAGCCTGTTTTACCGGCAGCTTGTAACTTTTGATGGAGCAACGAATACAAATGATTCTCATTTGTAGACAGTAGAGATTCCAAGAACACAATATCGTTAGCGTCACCTTTCTCGGCCTTTTTTACCGGTACTGGCTTAAAAGTAGCTAGATGTTCCTTCGCTACCTATAGAAAACCACAAAAAAGCCAACCAATCAAATCCAGTCAATGGAGAAAAGAAATAATAGAAAAGTACGTCTCTATACCTTTTGCATAAGTACTGCATTGTCACCTTCTGCAGTACAGGCTGCGTGGGCCAGTGCCAAAAATGTGCCGAAACGATTGCAAGACAAATAGCCTTGTCCACCGCACCGTTCACGCGCAATGCTGACAGTATCTTCCAAATGCCATGAACATAGTGGCTTCATAACACAACACATAGTCACCACAGCTGCGTGCTCAGAGCCATCCTTGTTCTGGTAAGCCCAACGCTCTTTGACATAATCTAGGCCCAAGTTCAAGCCAATAGTACGGGCTAGTAAGGGTAACAGAGCTTTTTGTTGAAGCCCATACGACAAAATTGGCGTATCTGACTTTCCAGTTGGGCCTACTGTCAACCGCGTGGCGGAATACTTGAGAGCAATGGACAAGGTTGCTTTTGCCCCACCCTATAAATGGCCACTTAGTCGAATTAAGCAGGCTTGAGTTTTAGCAAAAGTTATCGTAAATACCAGGGACATGGCTGCAATGCAGATTCTACCTGAGAGAAGCTGATCTGCTACAGCCAAAAATCGCCCTCGAGCACTTTTGATCTGGGAAGTGACAGTGCCATCTTTAGTCACGTCTGAATAACGGTTGAGCAAACTATCAGCAGGAACCCGTACGTTATTGAAAAACAATTTGGCGTTATCGACGCCGTTCAGACCCATCTTGTAACCCATGTCTTCAACCGTCACTCCTGGTAGCACCTAAACTCGAATAAATCATTACAAATTTTGGTACTCGAGGGACTATTTTAAATTGCCTTCATGTTATCATCACGGATGCGGACAAGAACGCTGTGAATACCGTGTTGCTGGCCACCGGCTTCCAAGTGACCAAATACTACGATATGTTTAGCGTGGACTGCCCCGTTTGTGATCCAATATTTCTGGGCTAACGGGGTGGGTGTATTAACAATGAACTCTCCTATATTTGAAGAAAGTATAATAAATTTCTCAGTTAGATTAAGCTCATCTTACAAATCCGAAAGAAAACTACAGTACCTGTGTTCTTGTCATGTTTGATGGTTGTTTCCATTTCGACAGCATTATTGCCATACCCCAGCTCCGTTAATCCGAAACACCCAATGTCTTTTAAGGTATCGATACCCGGAAGGAGGGCATCGTGATGTTTTTTAGTACCCAATTTCAGAACAGTTCCACCAAACAAATTGAACTGAACTGTCATTTTGGTGGTAGTTGCCGGATCAATTATAGCAGCAAGTTCGTGAGCGGCGAAAATACGTAATGGGTTGTTCTGGAAATCCAGGACTGATATGAAGCCAGAGTCGCAGATTCGTTGAAGCTTGGCAAGTGCTGCTTCTCTCTCATCTTCCAGCGATATATTATAGCGGGGAATCATGATGGGATCGCACATGAAATGGCGAAAGTTTTTCCTCATGTCGTGGTTGTCGTGATCCAGTAAATGTGTAAGTTCTTGTACAGGGAATGAGACAGGAGCTCCCCATTTCTGTCGGATTGCAGGTGGTGAAGCATTGTTATGCACTTTGGCGGCGGAAATTGATTTCGTTAAGATTGTAGCTGTAGGAGACAGCCGTGCTCTGAATACATAAATAATACAATTGTTACTTTATAGTAATACACAAACCGAGGCAAGGCTCACAGTTTAAATAATTACCTGCACACCGGAAAAACACGTAACGCCTGACGTGAATTCTTGATATATAACGCTACGTATGGAATAGGCATCTTTGTTTCGAATACCAACTAAAATTATCAACAACTTCCTCTCCCCACACGAACAAGAGAATAAAGCTAGACAAATGGACAACAGCAGTAGATGCGACCTTAGATCATATATACTATAGATAGGACATGGCTATGTGGACGGCTGTGCTCGACTTTAACTCAAAATCAGCCGCCATTGTTGTGGCCAAATCTAGGCGGGCTTTATGAAACTTTGCAAGGGAGACGCATGCCACATTTGCAAACGGTTTTTTGGCTTCGCAGCTTGGATGTATGTTACAAAAGCATAGTTACGTAACAAAGAAATTATTTAAGAAAGTAATTATAGGAGACTGGATGGTAGCTATTTTTCTGTTTAACAGAGATAACGGGAGCATCCGAGTCTAAAGCCAGGTAATTTTATTCTTTAATTTCCGTTGCTTTTTTTAACTTTTAGCGGAGCTCATGCAGTAGTATTCTAATTACCTCATGATAATTACCACATTATTACTTTTAATAGCTTAAATAAATAGAGTTTGTGAATTTATTTTAATATAGCATAATGAAGTTTTTAACATATAAGTATAATCTCGCTTATGAGGCTTATTGCTTTTGCCCCACATATTGCACCCCAAATACATGTTTTTCTTGCTATGCTAAAAAATAAAAAATGTTCATTAACAAACATTAAAGAAAGGCCCTACCTTAAAAACTTTAAGGATACGTTTAGGGAACATTTTAGCATGGGTTACTTGTTTAAAAAAAAAAAAAAAAAGTACGAAAGTTAAAACAACCATTGTAGTGTTTTGAACGAGATTAAAGCTTTTAAACATAGCATCGTATTCTATTGTGAAGGATGCTACTAAATACCCTTTGTTTTTTGTGTGTGTTATTTGTCAAAGCTTGAATGAGTACGTAGATTAACTTATTTCATTTAAAGAAACATATCGATCGATTTCTTGTCTGTATTTTATGGCATTTTACAGTCATTTACATAGTAAGGTCGCTGCACCCGTCTTGTTCAGAGGCGTTAAATCGAATTACGTGCTCCTAATTTAACGTATGGCCCTACGCTAATTTGAATTACGAGAAGTGCTCAGCTCTAATTCTAGTTCAAGGCTGACGATATTGAATATTTTGAGTTGACCGATCTCATGGTGAATTTCTGTCGTGTGTCTTATACGTTATCATTTTAATTCAAGTTAAAATCTTTGTAACTTTATATTTTAGTCAAAAGATTCTCAAACTCAAAATGTCACCCAAGCCTGCAATTTAAAAAAATGCGTTTGCCACTTTAATCAAATTAGAAATAGGTGTACTAATTCAAGTATGCATCCAGCTTGTATTCTTTGTACTAGAAATTAACAAACTCGGGCTAGCCCCACCCACAGGCTTAATTCACTCACGTCACGAGAACACGCATTATAGATCCGGAGCTACTAACCGAATGATAAGAAGAAACTCCTGTTGTCAAAATTGATTCCCCAATGACAGTAAACTCCCGTCGTACCCTTCGTAGAATTACTAATCTCTCCAAGTTCATGTTTCTTACTGATCTGGTGCAAATTTAGACTATACTTACCAACTTGCACTCTAAAGGAAATCTAGCGAAAAGGATATTTTAACACCCAATCTGACATATAAAAAATTCCAAGTGTAAAAACCGTAGCTGGTTTCGCATTGACCTTACGGCCAGATCCGTAGAGTTTTTTTCCATATATAGAGCACAGTATATAGGCTTCAATAGGGTGTAAACCTGTATACTGTGATTCAGAGTGCTTAAGTCAGTGCCTTACGTAACAGCGAAAACTAAGAAATTTAAGAAATCTTACAAGCAGTTTTCAAAATGGGTATTTATTGCAATCCATTCATTTAAACCGCATAAATTAATTTAGATATATAATCTTTAGTACGCAACAGTGGTGGCATACTCGGTGGTGGTGTAAGGAGCAACGGTGGTGTAGGCAACAGGTGCCGGGGTGTTATAGGTCACTGGGGCGGGGTTGTAAGCGGGACGGTAGACTTGTTGGGTGGGGTATTGGGGGGCATCATAGACAACCTTGGGCTGGTTGTAGACAACGGCTTGGGGGTAGGCGGGCTTGTAAGCCACAGTTTGGGGATAGGCGGGTTTGTAGGCAACGGGAGCTGCTGGGCGGTAGGCTTGTTGGGCGGGGTATTTTGGTGCATCGTAGACAACTTTGGGAGCTTCATATGCGACAGGCTTGTAGGCTGGTTTGTACTCCGGGTACTTGGCATAACCTTCGTACTTGACATCAGCCACCAACCCGTATCCGGTGTCGGAGTAGGTCACTGTTTGGATGCGACCATCGGGCAAAGCAACGTGGTAGGAGCCAGACACGGTCTTGCCATCGCTAGTTTCTTGGTGACCGAAGTCGTTGTAGTACTCATCCTTGACAGCGTAGCTGAAATAGTGAGGTTGACGAGCCTGGCGTAAAATGAATGGAGTAGAAAACAAATAAGTTGAAGAAATACGAATGGAAACTGCAATTTTATTAAAACTCACGTAGTCGGTCTTGTAAGCTTGTTGGTAAGCAGGGGCAGGCTGGTACTGGGCAGTGGGGTACACTTCGACAGCCGAAGCCGCGGCGAGGAGGGTGGCAACAATGAAAACCTGTGATGATAACATACAGTATAAGTATTCTCCTGACCAGTTAAAGTTGTTTTTGTATGTTTAAAGGCTTAAGCTGTGTAAGAGCGCATTACTGTACCTGCATGTTTGTGGATTGGAATAGTCCGACTGAACTGGTGCTCTTGGTCCTGTTCCATCGAGCTTTTATACTGTGCTAATCTATGATAGAAAATTCTGGTATAGATGGTGTGAACAAGGTTAGGGTCCAGTTTTCCTCTCGCTTTTTCGGTAGCAGGTTTACACAAAAGTGGTTTCTTCCGTTGGCCAATGTAAGAGGCCGTGTTAAATGGTGTGTCTCCGTTAGCCTCGCCTTTGCCTCCGGACGCTCCGGACTACATTCTTATCGACGGAACAGGGTTCCCCTTTTCTCTTCATGTATGTAGAATGGATCGTTAGCTATGCGAATTTAATATAGGTATACTTAACTTATCTGCAATGCAGTCAAGTTTAGTGAAGCAATAAAAACCCCAAACTATACAAGATTTTATTTTGATCTATGGGTATATCAAGAAGTTGTGAGTACCTTCGGAGAAATCGCGTCCTTTGGACACCTTACACCTGCATATCTATGTGGCTATACGCTTTCCCGTTGTTTCACAGTTCATAGGACAGGAATGAGGTATGATACAAAAACTTAATGAAACCTAAAGCCTCAATTAATTCAGTAGGGCCTAAATGGGATATTTACTAATAGATCGCAAGAGATTAAATTAATATTCTGATAATAATAACCAATTGAAACTTTATTACTATTGTATGTCAGTTTCGTAATACTTTTAGTTAACTGATTACTCAAACGAATTCATATTACCATCAATTAATATTCATCAATTAATATTTGTTAAAGAAAGTTTTACAATATAAAGTAAAAGTATGTTCAATTAAAAGTTGAAATAATATATAGTTGATCCTTCAAATGTTTGCTAGTTAAATTACAACTTTTCATTTATTCGCGTATGCCCCGATAAGCGCGTTGATTGAAAGAAGTTTGGGTTTTATAGGATATGTTATAACGGAATGGCAATCACTGGCAACTTTGTGTTGTAGAAAAGATACTTAAATTGGGTGGAGTAGAACCAATCCGATCAGCGCAAACTTGGGAGTGAACATGATGCTACATTAAGTTTGCGTTAAATTCACATGATGAGTCATTTGACCCATTTTATGTTCTGCAGTTTTAGACAGCTCAAGTTGTGAAATCAAAGAGTTATGAATACTTTCATTGAAGGCTCTTGAGCCCCCGCCCCCTCTCCCGGCAGATGGTAAAGCTAACCAAGTGGAGTACGAATAGTATAGTAATTATTCATCGTGAATCGCGTCACGAGAGACATTTTTAGGACATTGCGACACCAATAAGAAAGTAGACGAAGGGTTTTTTTTTACAAAGTAGGATCTTTTATTTCAATAGGTGGTAAAAACCGAGTTTTCACTAGGATAAATTATAATGTTTGCATTAGCAATTTAGTATTTAGGAGTGGTAGCATATTCGGTGGTGCTGTAGGATACTGGTACGGGTTTGTAAACAGCTGGGGCAGGGGTGTTGTATGTTTGGCGATATGGGGTCTGTGCAAGGTATTTGGGAGCTTCATAGACTACCTTGGGCTGTTCGTAGACTGGTTTGGGTTGTTCGTAAACTTGGGGTTTGTATTCAACTTTGGGTTGAGTGTAGGCGGGTTTGGGTTGTTCGTAAACTTGGGGGCGGGGTTTGTATTCAACTTTGGGTTGTTCGTAAACTTGAGGTTGAGTGTAGGCGGGTTTGGGTTGTTCGTAAACTTGGGGGCGGGGTTTGTATTCAACTTTGGGTTGTTCGTAAACTTGGGGTTGAGTGTAGGCGGGTTTGGGTTGTTCGTAAACTTGGGGTCTGGGTTTGTATTCAACTTTGGGTTGTTCGTAGACCTGGGGTTGAGTATAAGCGGGTTTGGGCTGTTCATAGGTGGCAGGTTTGTAGGCGGGTTTGTACTCGGGGTATTGAGCGGTACCTTCGTATTTCACGTCAGAGACCAAACCATAGCCCTCATCTCTGTAGGAGACGGTTTGGATGCGGCCATCGGGAAGAGCTACGCGGTAAGATCCGGAGACAACCTTACCATCGCTGTTTTCGTTCTGGGAGAAATCAGCGTAGGTGTAGTCATCCTTAACAGCGTATCCGTAAGAGTATGGCTGAGGAGGCTGTAATAGAGAAAATGAAGGTAATTAGTTGTCAGGAAAGACACAAATAACTGTTTTGCTCTTAAAAAACAATCTTACATATTCATAAGCCTTCTCGTAGGTCTGATAAGCGGGTTGAGCGTAAGTCTGAGCCGTTTGAGGCTGATACTTGGCCTCTGGGTACACTTCAGCGGCCAAAGCCATGGTGGCGAGTGCAGCAATGATGAAAAGCTAGTTAAAAAAATTAATTAAATTTTGATTTATCTAAAAAAGAAAACCAAAGTTAGAAGCTAAGAATGAAGACTTACCTTCATGTTGATGGTTGAATTAGTCCGGATGAACTGATGCTCCAGTTGAAGTCTGACTGCACTTTTATACCTCACTCTCGCTTTTCCGAGCAAGGTTATGTCCAATTGGGATGCCCCACCTTTCCCCGCCTGGGAAAATAGCGGTAGCGTCCGCTAGAATGGTGTTCGTCTCGGATGGAAAGCTTCTCGAACGGGTGGAGAGGGCGAGAAGGGGGAGCCGGAATGTAGTGCAGCATCAGTCTGGGGGTCCTCCGCCTTTGCCTCCGGAAACGGTGGTTTTGTCAAGAAACCTTGCCTTGTATGAACAGACTGTCCGATTCTCTTCGTAGGGCATTTTTCTGTGCTAGGAGAAAGTGAAGGGTATCAAGGCATAAGAGAAGTTTCGTGCAGTAGTTCCAAATTAGCTTCGTCACAATGACCTTAGGGTTGCCGAGACTGTGAAAGAATTTTAAGGAACCGACCTACCCATTCTTTCAGCTGTTTCCATTCTTAGACGATGAAATGCCCTGGATCAATCACTTTCTTTTCTTTTCTATGAGGAAATGGAAGAAAAACAGCTGTGACCCTTAATAGGAAGAATAGAAAATCGCATACACGGAACTTTCCTGCGACACACACACGTATCCATTAACTGTTTTGTTGCTGAAAAATGGAATGAAACTCGTTTAAATGGCTCACGTATGAACATTCGCGGTCGCCAATAGCAAACACAATATTTCATGAATTATTCTGCTGGATACAAATATGTCGAAGCCATTTTTGTTTGTGTTCCACTAGTTTGGTCACTAGGCCATTCCGGGTGCTGCCAATGAATGGTCTCCTGCTGATAAAAATATGGTGAAACCAGCGTGAGTTGGCAATTCCGTACTAGTGCTTACAAAGGACAGTGTAAAAAAATAAAGGACGCAAGTTTCTCTTGCAATAGTTTTATATTATTCTTAACAAAAGAAAGGTGGACAAAACTGTAGGTCTTTGCAGAATAGACTGTATTTGAAATAGCATGGGTTGCAGCTCTCTGTGCGCACAATAAGTTAAGCTATATAGCCTCACTGTTTTCTTTCTTTCGGGGAGAAAGATCAAAGGAGACGCGATATAAGATCTGAGGAAGTCTTTAGTAGCGCTTTGCGGATGATGCTGTGGTTGCAGGGTTATATTGCTGCTGGACATAACCTGGAGCGGCAGTTGAAGAATGAAATGTGGTGCCCCGAGGGTTGTAATTGTTGACTGGAACTTGGGTAACCGCCGGCTGAAATTGGACTGAAGTTTGTTGCGCAACTGTGCTAGTTTGGATGGGGTTATTATTGTAAACAACAGAGGCGGCAGAATGTGACTTTTGCTCTGGATACGTGGCCGTACCATCGTAGACAACTTCGGCTACGTAACCAGTTTGACTGTCGGCGGAGTATTTCACAATCTGCGTTCGGCCATCAGGAAGCTGGACGCGGTATTCACCACGCACTACTTTGCCATCGCTGTTTTCTACATGGTTAAAGTTGTTGGTGCTAGGGTCGTCTTTCACTACCCAATTAAAGTTATACGGCATAAGAGGGGCCTGTATAGATTGTAAAAACAAACAAAAAATCTTAAAAGTATATTACGCCAGAGACTATGATATCTTTTACGTTGTTGGCATTGCTGGGAGCTGCGGTATAAGCTAGGTTCGCAATAACGGGTGCCACAGTCACGGATCCAGGGTAATTGTTGAGGTTGGTGCTTGGAGTACTGCTAGAGTAAGGCAAGTTAGCAGCTGAAGTCACCGACAACAAAATCGATACGAGTAAGAGCTACAGAAGAGAACGGTAAAGGATGGAATTAGATATTATGAAAATTAACACGATTCATTTTGCTTTAAAAAGTTTACTTTCATGATTGTTGAAAGAAGCTGTTGTTGGATGTGACGGTTGAAGAAACTTTTGCCAGCGTTTTATACGTTCCTCTTTGTGGTTTGCAGAAGCGTCCTCTCCCACGAAAGGCGTTGTTTACTTGACGGGGTTATTAGTTGTGTGCCAGCAACTTCATTCTTCTCCTTTCTTTTCTTACGACTTAAACTACCCCAAACATAAAAAACGAGGACAGTGGAAGACAGTAATCCACAGCTTTTCTATTTCACTTTCGATCAGACGGGAGCAAATTAATTAGATCTTCAGGCGGCATTACCAGTAACGGATCATTTGCCGAGAAGATAGGGGCTTCTCTTCTGTTAATGCTCATGAGAAGATAAGAGCTTCCAAACGAAGAGATGTGAAGAAACGTGTAACAAATTGATCTATTCTTCGAGAGGAGAAAAACACAAGAATGGAATGGGTCGTTTCATTTCCTTATTTTACGATGAACTCAGGATATTTGATGGAGTGGCAGAAGAATGCTTTGAATGAAACTCGTGAATTTTTCTTCCCCACTTCTTGTGATGGGTTTGGTTTTTGATAAGTTTTATCATTTCCCAAAGCTAATGGCTCTACCCGTAATGGGAAGTAGAGTTTGAAAGCTGGTGAGAATCGATTGAGCAACTTTTTGTCGGAGCGGAACGCACGTTTGATTTCACTTGCATTGTCCAGTGTCACGCTTGAATGAGAATAACATGTTATGGGTTTTACAAGATGAGTGAAGAGTGAACATAGGCGTAGTCCCGGTCATTTATTAGTCTTAAAAAATCCGGATGATCAGTAGTGTAGGTAATAGAACTTGTTCCTTAAAACATTATTGGTGTGTTGCGGCTCCAGTGAACTTTGTATAAAACGCTTTTAGTATAAACGTTCGTATAAAAGAATTTTCTTCAATTATTATTGTTAGAAATTCGTGCTATTTTCAGCAGAAAATTATTTTTCGAATTTCTCTTATTTTCTTCGAGGTTGTATTATTATTGAGACTCGTATAATAAATTGATCAATGTCAAACTCTTTTATATGTTGATCTGTAAATTATTTACTGAAACTTTAATTTCTTAAAGCGTTACATACATATTAATTTCTAGTGTACACAGATTAGTTTTCATTTAAAATACAAGATTAGGAAGTCAAGTTTAGAGTTTATTCAATATAGTATTTATACTGTGTACATTTTTAGATCTCACTTTTGACCAAAAAGAAGACAAGTATGTTTTGCAAGTTTCAATTAAATTCTTAGTATTGTTGAGGTTGAGGACGTGCAGGTTTTTGAGGTTGAGGATAGACTGGTCCGTTGTTATTTCCTTGATTGTATTGTTGCTGTTGACTATAACCCGAAGAACCTGATGAAGGCGCCTGAGGAAAATGAGCTTGCCCTTCGTAGCGTACCTCAGCTACGAAGCCAGAGTCTCCTTCTACTCGGTACGTCACAATTTGCGTACGACCTAATGCGATACAATTCTCATGTTATTGGCAATAACTCAAGAATTCAAATTTTACCGTCCGGAAGTGCTACGCGATAAGAACCAGTTACTAAACGTCCGTCGCTCTGCTCTTGGTGCCCGTAATCGTTATTCCCGTTGGAGTTGTCTTGCACGGACCATCCGAAGTTGTACGGCATACCAGGCTCCTACAATTTTAAAAAAATTTAACACTTTTGGTTTGGATCACTTCTTTATGTATACAGATGCTGGGCTATAACGGCCTGGTTGTTGTTGTTGTTGCTGTTGTGATTGGTATTGGGGAGACGCTGATGACGCTGGGTAAGCTTGAGGCCTTTGCTGAGTCTGAGCTGCGTAAACTTGCTGCTGAGCCGGTCCGGCGTATTGTTGCTGTTGCTGTTGTTGAGGCTGAGGCTGGGGATTATACTGTTGGGGTTGGCTGTCGTATTGTTGTGCTCCAACTATTGCGACCCAAACTAGGAATCCGGTAGTAGTCTACGTGGGAGAATTAATTTGATAGCGAAAGATATATAGTTTAATTGTTACCAGTTTCGATGCCATAGCTAAGGAGGAATCTTCACTGTGAGGTAAGTAAGCTAACGATGAGAACAATGCTCTGATTCAATCCAAGCTTAGCTTCCTGTTTTTATAGGAAAACTTGTCTCCACCACATGTGACATTCTTCGTTTCTGACGGATTCCCATGCTTTCGTTCTTTCTGCCGATGAGCAAGAGAGAGTATGGAACATCCTTTCTACTTTCCTGAAAAACGGCGAAGCTTTTCCCCTTTTCTTTAGGTTTCGCAAGACTGCACCCGCAAACTAGAAAACAAGCCCATTAAGATCATTGATGGACTCCCAATGATCGTTAAATACCTGTTTTTAAGACTGAAACTTTCGGACGTAATCATTACTAGTTCTGACGAGACCGTCTCTAAAGTAATCTCTTGGTATAATTCCCTTTGAAGTTTGCTAAAGAATTCTGGTGTGTAGATAAGCTTAGAGAAGCGCATCTCCCTTTGCATTTTATTTCCATTTTTATGTGTGTTAAATCGCATATGGTCGCATGCAGTGTACGAATTCCCTTTGACGTTTTCTTACTACTGCATAAAGACGGGTAGAAATGGCTTACGATTTTAAATGCTTTCCACATCCTGAATAAATTTGAATCTATTAAAAAGTCTAGGACCCCTTGAAAAAGGCTGCACTCTCCGTACGTTTTTGTACGCAGAATCTTTTTGCACAAAGGGAAAGTTTCCAAATAATTTATCGAGGTTAGGACTAATGAGTATTCTCACGAAGGGTTTCAAACGTGCTGCCAAAGCTAATGTATATGCCTACACTATGGTAAAAACCTAACCGAAGGCTTCCGTATACCTTACCTATATATCCTTAACAGTACAGTTGAGCATACTAATCTTCAGTGTATACAAAACTAGGTTTTATTTTCCAATTTATAATAATTATCAGTATGCGTTTAAGATGTTTGGAAATGAAATATATGTACAGTACAACTACATAAAATAAGCTGACGAATAAAAATCCTTTGGTAGTGCAATGCACGAATAAAATGTATATCATAAATTGAGTGGATTTAAAAGAAACCCCATAAACGTAATTTCTCGGGAAATCTTTTTCACATTTTGCCTGCTTAGTATGCTAACCGACCTTTTCCGAGCCAAAAGCAGCAATTCTAGTTTTGCGAAGTGGTTTGGATTGAGTTTCCAATGAAGTCATTGACGGAATTAAAGTTAGACAGTGTCTACCCTCAGGGCTGGGATTTTTCCTTTCTTTCTGTCTCAAAAAAAGAAGCTCGAAAGACCTTCAAGTTCCCAGTTTGCTCGGGTTTATTAACGGGCAGGTGAAAGTGGCTCAGAAGACCACTTTCGCCCTACATATTCTCGCTTTGTCTGATTAGCTGGAGGAAAGGGTTGCGGTTAGCTACCTATGTATTAAGGATGTCGGCATCATCTGTGAAATTGCCGGCTTAGGTTTCCTGTCAGCCAACGAACTGTAACTTTATACATGCCGTCTTTTAATTCCTATAAAAGTGAATCACAGTGTGTTATACATTTCTAAGGAATACTGTTATAAATGGGACCGGGGAAAAGTGTTCGAGCATGGATCGTGTTGGATTTAAGAGCTGTCGATGACCAGTTGTTGCAAAACTACCTGATCAAATCTTTGGTCGGACAGCTTGGGTTCGAGCCCCTATGTCGAGTCTATGAAACTAGCTAAATATGGGCGAGAGTGAAAGTTTCGTCGTACAATGGGGAACAATCTGGAAGAACCCTGGATCGTCCTATACTGATTTTTGTTCTCACAATTGATCTTACATATTTGGGCCGGCTTTATTCTCGTTTTTTCCCGTTTTAGAAGTTGAAAGTTCGAACTGGTATAGTCACTGTTCTTTCTGGTCTATTTTCCCACAGTAAAAAAATAAAAAATTAATCCGTTTATCGTGAAAGTTAGGTAGAGATGAGATCTGAAGTTTTAATCGTTTTTAACATGTCAATTGTTTCGAATTTAAGTAGGCCTGAGCGTGATGCTCCAGTTTTCGGTTTCTGTAACCTTGAAGATGCCGGGAAAAACACGCGTCGCTGCTGCACGAAGTTATGAAGAGTGTTGTTTTGAAAAATGAAACCGGTTTCTTGAAATGCTCTAACCTGGTAACTTTTCGTTCTTTTATTGTCAGTGTCCGCTTCCCTTGTAAAGCAACCCTGTAATTTGGAGTGTTTCCTAGGTAAATTAGAGTTTTATTATATAGAGTTCGCAGTCCAAAGTAGGCCACTGTGAAGGCCACAGGTGTGTCAAGGTGTCCTTTTCTTAGAAGGACTGTTCAGAGCTAAAAATTTCTGAGCACAACCCAAGCCTAAAAATTCGAATAAACAAATAGATAACGTTACATTCAGGGAATTCAAACATGACCTTATCGGCCTACTCGTAGCTGTAGTACTGTATATACGAGGAGTTTAAACAAATTGAAAGAATAAAAGAAAGAAATATATCAGTATAAGCGTTTGATCGGTTTATTTTCTTCTCAATGGGTTTACATAGGTATATTAAAGCAAATTTACTAAGTCTGTCTGAGTCAAACTTTAGCAATATCTATTTTTATTTTGTTTAATTCAGGTCTTGATCTGGAGTCGTGCGAGCGTGTATAAGCAGGTTGAACAATCCAGTTACGAAATCATCTTCAGTAGCGCTTCTTGGGAATATCTTATCGAATATTAAGTCGAGGACTCGTTTGAATAATCATTGATATGTGTAACGGTATATTTAGTATGAATTGACATGCCTGTCGGACCAACGTGTGTTACCGCTAATATACGGGCGTCCTTGAGGGAATGCTTGGTTTTGTTGAAAAGGCCGATTTTCATTTCCAGTATTCAAGCCAACATGCTCCCATTGAGACGGCATAAATTCCGTGTTAAGTAAGTCCGAGGCATCGAGATGGCCGGGAGCAGCGCTGTTTGACTTCAATGAGATGTGGTTTTTGTTAATCTTTTGCTGAATTGGGAAATCCGGCACGTAAGGAGCATCGTCACCATAAGCAGGCTGAGCTTTCCCAGGGAAGTTGGGGAATATAAAAGAATTCGGTATACTTTGAGTTCCAAGAGCCCTACGTTGAATATTTCGTTTGGAGCGAAATTCAAAGGGCCTTTGCGAATCGCGAAGCGGCTTGGATGATTGTGAGTCAGGGAACCCTATAGAAAGGTCGACATTAACAGGTCCTTGGGAATGTTCCCCTCCGTTAGAAAGCGCTTTGCCGAGACTGGTTGTTGGAGAGTGGTTACGCGAATTAGGATCGCGTCCAACATTTGGGTCAACGTTCAGAGCAAAATCTAAATTGAAAAAATAAATAACCCTTGGGTAAAAGAGTGAAAGGGTTTAAAGTTAGTATAATAGTTTTACTTAGGCCTTGACGTGTTACAGACAAAATAGTATCGACAATAGAGCGACCAGAGTCTGAGTTAACTCCAAGATCTAATGCCGGTAATTTGAAAGGTAGAAGCCATGGCTGTGTTTGCTTTTTAACTGGTTTTTCCGTTGAAAACTCCTAAAAAGATTCAATATTACTCATGTAAATTAAAATGTGTAAAATATAATTTGGGAATACATCATCCGAGGAACCACGGTCTACCAAAGCCAAGATGGCACACACAAAAACCAACGACTGCACGGCACGAACCATGTTGAAGGAATAAAACACTTCCTTGTTTCTTAGTGGGTCGTAATACAAGAAAAATCGGTATTTGGTATACCGCGAAGAAAATGAAAGCTGTTTGCTAGTAAGCACTTCGAACAGGTTTAGAGAGTGTGAATAGTTAATGCGCAAGCTAATAGTGTATTTATAGTTTCTAAAAATCCTAGCGCTTTCTGTACAAAATAAGTTATATAAAGGATCCGTTCAATATTATTGACCTTAAATTTTAGTATTCAGACTCATCCGAGCTGTAGAAGTCAGTTTTCTTGGGGTGCGTTGGGTGCGATTTAGAACGAAAAGTAGCAGTTTCCCGGTACAAAGGCTCTTGGGGATAAAGTGGCGGCGACTCAGCTGATTTGGTAGATTTGGACGAATAGTGATCATTGCGAGCAGCGGTATTGCCCCGCGTCAATGGTTTGGCTGTAGTGTACATTTCATATTCTGCCGAATCTTGGCTGCTTGATGTTGGTGCTGGCTTAGGTTGATATTCTGGTACATATGTCGTCGATTTCTTTTCAGCTAATTTAGCCAAGGCATAAGGTTTGGTTGTGCGGTAGTCTTCTTGAACCGGTTCGACATCGATGTAGCTTTTTGTTGGGTACACCAATTTAGCTGGAACAGTCTTGGCAACCTGATGTTCCGGTTTACCGTTGTAAGCGCTATCTTGTGTAGGTGTAGACAGGCGTTGGTTAGTTACTTTCTCTTTGTTGACATTGGAACTTGACCTATAAGTGCTTGGGGGCTGTGCTTTGCCATTTGAGTGCGTTTTCGGTTGGTACGCTTTGGATTCAGTCTCGTCTATGATTTGGTATGGTTTCTTGGTGGGTACTTGTGGGTACTTGTTTGATTCAGGAGTCCTGTACTCGTCCTTTTGGTCTGCGTACTTCCCATGGTAGGAAGGCTGTGCATTGCTATTTGAGTTCGTTTTCGGTAGGTAAGCTTCGGATTCTGTTTTGTCTATGATTTGGTATTGTTTCTTGGTGGGCACTTGCGGGTAGTTCTTGGGTTCAGAAGTCCTGTACTCGTCCTTTAGGCCTGCGTACTTCCCATCGTAGGAGGGCTGTGCCGTACTCGCGTAGTAAGGTTGAGTTTCATAGCTGGGCGGGTAAGGTTTGCGAGCGTATGACTTTTCTTCAGGTGTATAACGAATCTGCGCCTCATTATCGGGCTTGACAGGGTAACTGGGTTTGACTGTGTGTTGCTGGGTGGGATAGGAAGGTCTCTGGTAATTAGGCTTGTAAACTGGTTCGGCGTGGGAAGAATAAGGAAGAGCACTTGGTTTGCTTTTGTAGGCATTTGAATCGTAAGAGTTGGCTTCGCCTTCGTATGATACTTGAGCCTGGAACCCTGAATCGCCGTCTACATAGTACGTAACCTTCTGAAGCCGTCCGTCCGGCAGGTGAACGAAATAAGAGCCATAAGTTTTGTCCTGCTCACGCGATTCTTGATGTCCGAAATTGTTTCCGTAATCATCTTTGGATTCCCAAGCGAAATTATATTTGGCGGGTTTCTAAAAAAGTTAGTAAAATGGTATTAATTTCGTGCAGACGTACTTCCGTAAGGTGAATTAACTTACTTCATAATGGTTGTACCCAAGCCTGTGTTCGCTTCGATCAGTGTACTCGGCAGAACACGCACACATGTACAACGCCAGTAGAACACACATCTAAGATTTAAGCTTGAAAGTAAAACTGACCCGTTCACAATATCGAAGGAATTTTGGTACAATATTAGTAAATGCTTACCTCGTAAAGCCTCATTGTAATCTTGTTACCGTTAAGCTTCTTTCGGAAGGGAAAGCCTTTGGTATGTGGAGCTGCTGAAGTGGATTGTTTTTAAGAATAAGTGAAAAGCTGTTGACTGACTGACCATTGTCCCTCTCGTAGTCAGCCTATATATACTTACTCCCACCCACTCTAATATTCATCACGACTGTGTCAAATTTAAGTCCGTGTGGCAGCTGATGGCAGCCACGCCCCATGTTCAGTAATGAGTCGTATTTTGAAAAGGCTGCTTGAAGATATGCTTCTAAACGCTATAGTTATGAGACTAAACACTACTTCTATGGTCCAAGTATTTAGGAGTTGAAGCGTGTCAAGAGGCTATACAATATTCCTTGGCGTAAATTTGCCCCATTTTCTTAATCGAGATATGCTAGAGGTGTGTTCATCATTACTTGCAGAATATGTTTTTTCTTATTACTTGTCCTTGCCTGCGGTTTCTATATAGAAATCGAAAATTGACCGTTGTACCATTAGTTACGTTCCTGTTCCGTACTAATGTTGACTATTCAGGACAAGACGCGAGAGGTGGTCACATGAACGAGCGTAATATAACGGAAAGAGAAATTTTGAGTATCACGAAGTTCTGCAAAAAATAATGTGTGCCTTTCCAACACGCGTGAGCAGTTTCCTTTATGGACATTTGAGTTGCAGGAAGTAGTTAATAGTGCCTAAACCGTTCATGTGTTAGTGCAATTTATCAAGCATTTTCCCCGGCTTGTAATTTCCCCGTGGCACTTGCCTGGGGCTAGAGAAAAGGATAAGAAAATGATAGCACTGTCGTTCTTTACGACATTTGTTTGTAATAGTGCTAAATATTTACAGAAAAACAGCGCATTGACACACACGCAAAACGGTCTTCTTGCACATATAAGCTTTTGACCAAGGTAGATTTTGCTTTAAGCCAGATTAAGTACTTATTTTAGAATTAATCTCATTAGAATGTGGCACACTTTGGGGCGAGTAACGTGTCTTGCTCGGTAAAAGAAAAAAGCTTTCTAATGGCACCCACAAGTATCAGCGACCATATCGTCGTATTGTTTGAGAATAACGTTGTCATTGTCGTCGTAGTATAAAAGACTGAGTGACAGTAATCGACTGGGCACACAACATGGCTGAGGTACAGCCGGAGCCAAGCTGAGCTGATGAACGATGCTTTGAACTGTGGCGTGATTCGTAGGACGCTGACTTTGACCTAAAGGATAGG
This sequence comes from Lepidurus packardi, assembly GCA_023053545.1. Taxonomy (NCBI): domain Eukaryota; kingdom Metazoa; phylum Arthropoda; class Branchiopoda; order Notostraca; family Triopsidae; genus Lepidurus; species Lepidurus packardi. The sequence goes on from JAKZAN010000002.1 coordinate 10,868,094, forward strand.
AACAATGGCCTTTGCAATAATTAGCATTATAGCCTTTGGGCGATGTGATCCAAGATGACCAGCCAATCTTCTCAAAATCTACGTAGAGTTCCGTTAAACTGCATTCGCTGCTTTTGGACGCTGAGCGACGTTTGCGACTTCTGTAGCTGGTGTCATCGTCGTCGATTTCGTTAATGCTTTTTCTCGGTTCTCTATACATCGACGACAAATCTAACGAAAAGACTAGCATGTGTTTTTTTATTTTTTTTATTTCCTTTTTACCATTGTGATGTGATTGCTCCCACTCTTCTTCGGAATCTTCCCGTTGTCCCGTTGCATTGGTGTTTTCATTGTTGAAAAGAACGAGCATTGGTTGCAGCAAAACGTGCTTTTCAGGGTGTCGAATGAATTTGAAATCCATCTTTTGTCCATTAACTGTAGATGCCGTAAGAATCAATCCGTAATTGGGAGACTGTCCACTTAACCACTCTTGAACCGCAGATTTGATGTGAAATACTTCCCAGCCCGGCGATAGAACATTCACGAAATGGACGTCAATTAGTTTGTTTTTTTCTGGTATTGAAATCCAGTCGTAATTCAACACCTGGTACACTTTGACCTTATAGAAGGAATTTGGTTAAATGGAGATTATTTTTTTTAGAAATAATTTTCTTACCGTGTAGATGAGAGTCTTCGAGCTCAGTTTGGAGTGCTTGGAATGATACTTGTGCTTGTAGACATGCAATTCTGCCTCTAGAACTGATTCGTAGGGGCTCAAGCCCGAAATGTTGAAGTAAGTCACAGAACTGGCCACCACATCTATAATTTTGTTACAGTCTAATGTTAGTTGCCAATTCGCAATGTCTCAGAACTAGTTGCACTTACGCTTTTCTTTGAAGCTGCGAATGATCTTCGCGTTGTACGGGTTATTGGCTCGAGTCACGCCATTCGGATCTGCAACGGTGTTGTACAAGTCAAGCATGTATTGAGGCGGAATTCTATCGCTGCAATTATCACAGCTGCCACTGATTCCAAAAACCTTAGAAGAGTGCGTTAGTAATTGAAGACATTTTTTTCTCAAAATTGGGTAGGAAAGTGTTACCTTTTTAAGTTTTTCCATGGCTTCTTCTTTCACATCTTGCTCTAAATCAAAGATGTCCCATGCGTGATTATGACTCAGGGTCCAACACATGACATAAACCGCCACCAAACACAAACTTTTCGGCCGGACCATTTTGAAAAGTTTCAAGCAGAATTATGTTTCTGTGTGTGACATGTAATTCCGGCAAGACAATAGGCCCTTGCTGGCAGAGGAGCTCTTTTTATAAGCGGCGAGCGACCAGTGTGGGAGTTTGGTGGTTTTTGAGGCGGGGCGAAGTCTCAGTGCTGAGTATTTTGACTGTGACACCGGGTGTCACCGAGGTCAGCCTCGTCCATAAGTCCCCGTTTGCTGTGCTGGAGGTACGTGATTTACGGGCCATTGCTAAAACTTGTGCTTTTCTTCCAAGTATGGCCGAGGTAATGGGGAACGGAGACTTTCCAGGAGCATAGTTTGGACTTATCTGCGGATAAGGATCCCTGGATTAGCAAAAGCATTATATAAGTTGTTGTTTTTTTAGCTGCTCAGCTTGATGTTTCCGAACGTCCTTGCAAGGCAAGCAACTGCTGAACTGTTGTCCAGATGACATTGTCAGGATTCATTACCTTGACTCGTGAGTAAAATCGTTGCCGTTCTTGGTCATGAAGACATGTAGTACACAAAGTTGAGTTTTTGACGAACATTTCAATGGCTCTTTTAATTTTTCTCCCTTTCTCCCAAAGCTCATGATCATATATGGAGTGACGTGCATCCTCAACGGTAGCCGTGTTGTTGCCGAGGTCCATGGCGACGGAGACGCAGAGGAGGGACCTAACCTGCAACGCAGGTATTGCCCATCATCTTTCACATCCCTTCCATGGACTCTTTACTTGGGCCAGCCGTTCTTTTCTTGTGTAAATGTGAGTTGAGGAAAATAGCAGAAAAAAGCGGTTTGGTCTAGAACCAATATTTTCTTAATGTGTTTTTTTGCAGATCAAATTCAAGACATATTTTTTGTCCGGCAAAAGTCTTGAGTGTATTCTGTAAACCAAAGTTTTTCAAGTCCCGTGTATTTTAAAGCAATAGTTAAGTCCTCAAGTCGTAAACAAACGTGAAAGCGAAGTATATAGTTAGTTGGCCTTGCTTATAAAGCTTACATGATTGCTAGATCACGCGTCTCTAGCTGGCCGAAGGGTTTACAAGCTAAAAAAAAGGTCCCGTTTACTGGCAAGAGCAATTGGTAATCGCAAGTAAGAGAAGATCTTCCCCGTGACGGTTCCTGTACCGGTGTGGTTGCACCGAACGCGGACTGCAACGAGTAGGCCGCGAAAACAACTGCATGAGACACTCTACGCGCGTCGTTGGCGGTTCCTGTGTGGTAGTTGTCGTGCTGCTGCTTTCTGTATCAGAATAATCGTAATCATCCTCATCATCAGTAACCGGTTGTGGTGGCTGAGTTGATGCATATATCGTTTTCCTATTACGTTTCCTTCAAATGTAAGCCTTGAACATTTTTATGCAATTTTACTTTTTAACACATTTGCTGTGTCTATGTCCGTTGCATCCACCGAGACACTGACCCACATCGATCATCTAAATCAAGAATTAGTTTTTTTTAAAAAAAAAGAAGCCAGTAGAGAGCAAACCTTTGTAACAGGCACGGCGGTGCCATTTTCCAAAGACGACGTATAATCGTATATTTGCTCAAAATGAGAGACCCGATAACAGTGCTCGGTACATTCGCATTTCTCGATGACGCTGACGACCGTATCTCCTATATCATAGCTGAATTATTAAAGGCTTCTAGAACAGATCTATGGCTTGTATATACCATTAGGTCCCATCACGGCTAAGGATTTGTTTTGTACGGCTCGACAAGACAGTGACCGATCTCGGTGACCTTTACCTACAGAAGAGCAGCGGATTTAACGTTCAGTTCTATTCTTCGGTCAAAATTCACGCTTCCTTGACCATATCGGTATTATGACTCATGTAAGGAATAAACCACGCGACACGCGCAGGGTTCCTCGAGCCGGAGCTTGAAGAAACTGTCTCTGAAATCCTCCAAAGTCCTCATATGGTTAGAGCAGTAAGCAAAACTTCCATATGACTCATAATGCAAGTATACACATTAAAAAAAGCATCCCGTAGCCAAGTTCTGAGTGTGGGAAAACCACTGCTGGACATTTCTGCATTTCGTAAAAAAGCCAATGTCTTTTAACCGCGCTTTACCTGGACACTTTCCATGGCAGGCTCCTACATCCACGGTTTTCTCGAACGAAGATTCAGGAAAGTATGTGATGTGGTAAGAATGGCGTTGGCAGACTCTGGCTTTGGCTTGACATGAGCACTTCTCGATCACCTCCACTCCTTTGATTCCTTGAAATGTAGAGTATCTTTCCATGCGAGTATGGGAGGCTACGCAAGAATGGTGTCCTTCTGGTGCGCCGCACTTGGATTCCTTGCTTATGGAACTCGATAGGCGTAATTGTTGGTACAGCTTAAAGTAAAAAGAAACGAGAAATAGGAGAAAAATATAACAGCCATAAATTGTTAAGTGCTCCCTGTCGTTCTGGCTTATTGTTAACGAATCACCGGGTAAAAAAACCAGGATCCATAAGGGATCTCTATTAAAGTCATGGCGTGTCACGAAGCAACATTAATAACCCAGGAACATTCCCAAAGCTACGGGGGTAACAGTGATTAAGATAAAGAAAGAAGAAGGATGTATGCAATGCGAGGATGTGTAGATGAAACCTTATAAGGCCATGTTTGACTTGACCCGGATCTATTCAAGACTTTTAACTCTGATATCAATGATCCTTTCGAACGGAAAGGAAAGAAAAAAACACATCACAAGGACCACCGGCAGTATGTATATCGAGGTCTTAGGTTTTTATAGTTCTCAATAAAAGCTATATTATTAGCCACGACTCAGTTCGATTGCCGTGACATGATAAGCCCAATGTGACTCGTCCCTCCAACATTTTGGAATTCCAGATTATACATAAATATTTACCTTGGTCTTGTCCTCCTGACCATCCGGGAATGATGAGATACTGTCCTTTAGCACTATTTCTGTTTTCCCAGAACAATGACCCACGTTGACGTACACATTCTCACCCAATGATCCTGTAATTAGCGAATGAAGTAACAATTTGGTTGTTGCGAAATAAATAACATACCTGGACCAAGCGATATGTGCTTTGGATGACGAATACAATCGTCGCTAGAATAGTGTAACTCGGGATAATTGGACGTACTAAGATAGTAGTGTGACAGTAGCATATAAATGAGGCAATAAAAAATTCTCACTTTTTATTTGGACCATGAGTAGATGTTACTATGTCGTCGGGGTCCGATATCAAGTTCCTAATGTTAGAATGCTGCAAGTCAGGGGATTCCGAAACGATAAACCTTTCCATTCGTCTGACTACACGAGTACAAATTTAATTAAGGCTATTTTCTCGTAGGAGTCAATTTTACCAACTCCCAATCACATAAGCTTGAATCTTTCAGATATACCTTACCTTTGGTAAGTACCGGGTGAACACACAAAAAAGACAATACCGTTGCACATGTAACCATGAACGTGATATATGGCATATCGCAGACTGTTATTGTTTCTTGTGAAGCAAGTAAAACGATAGTAAAAGTTAGAAGTACTACTTGGTACAGTTTGAACGATGTCGAGCTTGTTTGCGTAGCTACTGGGTATTGTTAGGCGATCTCATTGAATTTATATGGATGTTTTTAATGGACACCGTGACTGTGCCTTCATTCGCCGCCCTCCTAAAACCCAGTTGAAGTTCACGATAAGTGGCCAACAACAGTGGAGGGGAACTTTTCTGGCGGGTGAAGATTTACTTGGCTACTTAATTTTCTGCTAGAGGAATGATTCCGGAGCTCATCAAAACATGCTAATCGTATCCTGGAGTCCACCTGGTTTCGCTGCGGCGGTGCGGGGTATCTTGATAGGACTCCCCTTGACGCTGCAAACAGCTTGCGTGTCTAGTCTGCAAGGCGGACGAAAAATGAAGATCCGGCATCAAATGTTACTCTCAATTAGGAAAAAAATTCCCCAACAAGATTTAGTCCTATTCGCAGTCGATAGATTTAGGCTGAAAAGCGCTGCACGCTGGTCCTACGTGAGCAAACTTAAAATGGGTACGTAAAACGTAATTATCTTGCTGGATTGCCCGGTGAAGTGTTTCAGGCTTTCCATTTCTATTTTTTTTTAATACCAAAGCTAGGGTACCTTGTAAAGGTTTTGCGTTGTGAAGTTATAATGTAAAAGTAAGATTTTCCGTTATGCCTTCATTATTGTGGAAAATTTAAGAAGGAATTATGAAAATTTATAGTTTTCGAACTTGTTTATTTTCGATCTAATTAGCGTTAGAACTTAGCAGTCATTTAAGGTTTCATATATAGACAACAGTTTTTACATTACATAGATCGTAGCTTTTTGGTTTTTATCTTCATTGGTATTTTTTTGTTACTTTGACGGCTCTAGAGTAAGTCTATTAAGGATTCGTATTCGAAGAACTTCCGTATTCAAAGCTTTCGCTCTATATCTGCATCCAGCGTCTCTTGAAGGCCGAGAGCGACTTTTGAGCCCCTTGAGTCTTAAAGCACGTAGCAAGATGAATTGGCAAGCTATACAAGCACAGCTTCAATTGGAATATTGTATACTCGGAATTGGAATATTGTATACCTGTGCTGATTGTTTCCTTTCGTCGCTAGGCGGCTGCGCTGGGTTGCAAAAGACCTTGACATGTCGCTATAAGTAAAAAATGATCTTATGTTATCGTAAATTATTGTTTTATATAAAAATTTAAAGTTTGGTACCGAAGCTGCTAACAAAATTCCATCAACTTAAATCTTATATTTAGGTATTTCTTTAGTTCTTATACACTTCGGATTTTATTGTTGGCTTAATAAATTTCAAGCATTAATTAATTAATTTCAAGCATTTTCAAGCAAACTATTTGGCCGTTTCCTTACAATTTCATGTTAAGGTACATTCCATTTTATTTAACGTTTGTCAGTGGTATTTTAACTAAGTAACGGATGCAGGAATGCATACTACGAGAGTTCGCGGATGTGACTGCACATTATTGTATTCTATACTTAGAAATGAGTGATAAAGTTGAGCTGCATAGCTTAAAAGTCATGCTATCCGACTTCGGGAGGAGCACTTTTAGAGTTACAGAAGTCGAGGTTAAGTCTTGTCACATTCCACGTTTACTGCAAAGTTAACTACACCCATCGATCTATTTTTTGCTTCTCAATTCTGTGAAAATGTTAACGGCACAGACGTTTTCGGTTTCGCAAGGAAAGATTTTCGAGGCTATCTTTGCGCCATCTAGAAGCAGGTCTCGAAAGCTTGTTAACATAGGAATCCTTTTATTTACCCTCAGGTCGGGAAAGGTTAATACAATTCCAAGGGATGTTAACTCTTGGTGTGGTAAAAATGTTTTCAAAATTTCCACTGAAAAATCAAATTACATGGTCATCACGCGAAAACAAAAATTAGAAAGTAAATGGAAATTAAAGGTCAATGGGGCGGAGATAACGAGAGTGACGTCGGCCAAATTTTTGGGGATAACTTTTAACAAGTCTTTGTCCTTCTCAGAACATTTGGAAGCCATCAGGAAAAAAGGCATTAAAGCTATAGGGATGCTCAGTAGACTAGCAGGGACCAGTTGGGGGAGTAGCCAACATGTTATGAAAACCCTCTATCAAGGAAGGGAGCTGTTAGCTACTAATTATATCAATAGAACCTTTTTTTAACACGCACTTTCCTAAGCATTCCCAATATAATAGTATAAATTCGTGTTGGGACCAAAGTCAACCGGAGTTGAATAGACAGCGACACCTACAGGGAATGCAGCAGACGACCATGCGATGTCACTTCGCCTGTCGTCTTTAACAACACAAAGAAGTAGTCAGTTCGGAATAGCTTTACTTGCATCTGCACTATTATGTCCTCCTGTCACCACTTTCCCTGAAGTTATTATTTACTACTATAGCCTATATTGCGTCGTCAATTCTTTTTGTATTTTCCGTCGCATCAGCAGAAAATGTTAATGGATACTAATTTAATATTTTCACAACAGTGATTCAAAGGCTCCTTTCAAATGTCCCCTTTCCCCCCAAACACTTCCTGGCTCATTAGTCTAAACATTATGAAGTCAATAACTTCATTAGGTGCTAAACTTCCGTAGGTGCTAAGTGACGTAAGTCGTCGTGTAACCAATCTATACCTGCAGAAAAACAAAGGTAATGCTTCCCCAATCAAAAACCTTGCTTTTCACAGGCTTTTGGCTCGTGCAGTTGGATAGTCAGACATGTCTAATTCAAAAGCGACACTCTTGTTTCGTGGCTCGTCTTTGCGACCAACCTTGGCACATATGGCGACACAGGTGTCTAAATTTAGCTAGGCCTAGCAGACCAGTACCCACGCATAGCTAACATTCACGAGACCATGCCAACGAAACGAACGGTCCCTTCTTTACGCGACACCCCTCACATGTCGGAATCTTTCTGGCGTTCACCTTAAAGATGTGCAGAAGCCGCTGTAAAACCCTTGTTTGATTGCCAATGCTAGTTGGAGCTCCCAAAAGAATAAAAGCTTACTACCGTTCCACTACCGACATTGTTCTTCGGCTTCCCATACAACACTCTGGCTTCTGGCAGAAGGACGTTTCATAACATTCTACTAAAACTACAAAGCCTCACGGGCCTCCCAAGCTGTGTATATATTGAGGTACTGTAGGTACAAAATTGGGTAATCCGAGCCCGTATGAAGCATGGGCCCGGCTGGATAGTAAAGAGGAAGAAAGGGGTTGTCCTTCCTTTTTATGCTGCCACAATAAACAGAAAAGAGACTTGCTACGGACTCAAGACTAAAGGATCGATAAGGATAACCCCTTTGAGCGTACAAAGAAGAGAGCAATGCATATTTTGCATAATGGCACCTAGAGCTATTCGTCAAGATCGGATCTAAGCCGACGTAGTCAAGTGGGTGAAAGCAAACAGTGACAGATGGATGACCCTTTTTGCAACTCTATATAAACATATCGATTGTCATCGTGGTCGTTATATTAGAGGGGGGTTGCAACTCACCCCTTCCGTTTTCATTAAGACACCCGCTGGAACTAACTGTAGGTTCTAGAAACCCGTAACTCAAGTTTACTTATCGTACGCATACGCGAAACCCCGTTAACATGACATGCGTTACCATGCGAACTGCTATATCTCCGTTTGCGTGACCATTGTAAGGTTACACAAGCAAGTCTATTTGTCTTTACGACAAACGGAAAGAGCAGTGGGATTCATTGCCCATTACCTCGTCTTGCTCTTAGCATACTCATGAAGAGGTTTGCAGTCAAAGGGTACTCTCCTACTGTTCGAGATATGGGTATGTCATCGATCAAATCGTGAGGCTAAATGTGGTCATTTGCTTTTGGAGCGTAAATTAAAAAAAGGACGCAAGTAAACGGACGCGGCTCTCGCTTTTTAAGGTTTGCATTCTTAGTGAACCCAGTGCCCGCTTGAGTAAAATCGAGTTCTAGATAGACCCAATTTTAAAGAAGCCAAGGGAATGCTTTTGTTCGCGTTATAAGACTTATGCCTTTTTTCCCCTCTGCTACTTTCATCAGTTCCGCGTCGCTCTTACGTTCTTCTTTTTCGCTTCCTTTAACCGAAAAAGAGGGCGTCCTTTTCGGGGGCAAAGAAAGGGGCGTCTGCAGCGTCCGTAGGCGCATACCCCGCATCCGTAGTAGTAGCCCCACCAGCAGCGCATATTCTAACGGCTAGGATGCAGTCCAGTCGCCACAGGGACGCTCATGAGTCAGGAAAGGCATCTCAGATAAGGCTTCCGAAACATTTCAGTGTTATAGGATACACAGGACGGCGGCCGGCAAGTCGTGATAAGTGCGGACAAGTTCGCTGCTCCTTTCCTCATCGAGAATGTATTTCGTGCAAACTTGCCGATTCTAGAGTACCGGACATGTTCTGCTAGCCGACAATAGTGCCCGTGTTTTTTTTCTCCTTCGGAAACATTTTTAAGCTTCCTTTCTTTTAAATTTTTTTAAAAATATTTTTTTCCCCGTCGTGGACAACACTTTGAACCCGTCCCGAAAACGTTAATAAAGCCAATCTTGAAGCATGGCGCCGTGGGGAAGTTTTCAACTGAGCAGAGCCAGAAGGCCAAAATCTGTAGCTCTGTTGTTGTTGACTGTGATTTGGTGCTTGGGTCTTCCAAATGAAGTCGGAGCAACTTCATCTTCCAACTCCAGCAATGGTGGCCCTCAGTGCCAAGACGGCCTTATCATTCCCATGTGGAGACCGTTCGATAACTTGAGCACAGGCGACCGCGTTGCTCGAGGTTTGGTGTACTTCATAGCCATGTGCTATTTGTTTGTGGGTGTTTCGATCATCGCGGATAGGTTTATGTCCTCTATTGAAGTCATCACCTCCAAAGAAAAAGAAATTACGATCAAGCGCCCAAACGGCGACAAACAGATCATTGTTGTTCGGGTGTGGAACGAAACGGTGGCTAATCTGACTCTTATGGCGTTAGGGTCTTCAGCCCCGGAAATCCTGCTATCCATCATCGAAGTTTATGCCAAAGATTTCGAAGCGGGCGAGTTGGGACCGGGAACGATCGTCGGTTCAGCGGCGTTTAACCTTTTCATGATCATCGGGCTTTGCGTCTACGTCATTCCTGATGGCGAATCCCGCAAAATCAAACACTTGCGAGTATTCTTCGTCACAGCTACTTGGTCCGTTTTCGCTTACGTCTGGCTCTACATAATTCTCGCCGTCACGTCCTATGGGGTGGTCGAGGTTTGGGAAGGCATTGTCACATTTCTCTTCTTTCCGGCCACAGTTCTTACCGCATATATTGCCGATCGCCGTATGTTGTTGTACAAGTATCTCTCGAAGAATTATCGTATGAACCGCAGAGGTGTCATTGTGGAAACGGAAGGTGGTGGCGAGAACAAAGGTTTTGAGGACGTCGAATTGACTGCGATCGGTCAGGGGGCTGACGGTTTGAAAGTCTTCGAAGAAGAAGAGAACGCTGAGGTCCGAGAGTTCGAGGAGAACCGCCGACAGTACATTCAGCTGCTGAGGGATCTCCGGAAACAAAACCCAAATTTGGACATGCGATCCTTGGAATCCATGGCTCGTGAACAGCTCTCCAATTCGGGCCCGAAATCCCGTGCGTATTACCGTATACAAGCCACTCGGCGCTTGACAGGTGGCTCCAACCTAAGCAAGAAAGCTTTTGACCTCACCCACTCGGATCTGTCCCAAATTCAAACGTCCACTGCCCAGTCTTCCAATGTTAATGACAACGTCATCCGTGTTTTTTTCGACCCTGGACATTACACTGTCATGGAGAACGTCGGTGAGTTTCAGGTCACGGTTCGACGCGAAGGTGGCGATCCCATGCAAGCCGTGCTAGTGGACTATCGCACAGAAGATGGGACAGCCAACGCCGGCTCGGATTACGTGGCAGTCCAAGGCACGCTTACTTTCGGTCCCAGCGAAACGACCAAAATGTTCAGCATTCGGGTAATTGACGACGACGTTTTTGAAGAGGACGAACACTTCTACGTGCGTCTTAGTAACGCCAGGTTGGGCCCTAAACAGACTGAAGTCACGACATCGGTCAACGGCAGCACGGGCATTCATTCGACCTCCACTTCCACGACTTCTGGTCCTATAAACGGCCATAAAACTTGCAACGTGGAATTGGTGGCTCCTTTCGCTGCCACCGTCATGATCCTCGACGACGACCATTGCGGCATCTTCAACTTGACCGAAAAGGACATTGAATTGGTGGAATCGGTGGGACTGCACGAAATCAAAGTCTCACGTTGGAGCGGTGCCCGTGGAAGAGTTGCAGTACCCTTCGAGACGAAAGAAGGAACAGCCAAACCGGGCAAAGACTTCGAACACACCGAAGGAGAAGTTGTCTTTGAAAATAATGAATCTGAGTAAGTTCGCCCTTTACAAGCTTTTCCAATCATGTTCGGTTTTTCATCGAAAACGAAAGCGAAGAAAAACTGAGGAAAGAAAAGAAATTGAAGATTAATTTGCAAAAAGAATGAATAATGGCGATCGATGCGTTATGGCATGGCAGGCTTCATTCAGTATGCATCACACACCACTTTTCCAGCTTCCGAGGCTTTCGTGGGTCCCTAGATCCCGTGGCCGGTTACTTTATTGTAATCCTTGGACGACGCTCTAGCCAATCTTTCCCCTTTATTTTGCGCAGGCTTGATTACGAATACTTCTTTCTTTACGAGCTGACAGACCATTCATCAAGAGGCTAGTGCCCTGCCGTTTTTTGCAATCAATCCTGTACACTGGGATACGGTAACGTTACCAGGTCAATCTCACAATGGATTGTACGTCTTCCTTTTCGTCGCAAGCGTCCATTGGTACAAATATTCTTCCCCAGAAGTTTTACAGTTGAACCTTTTTGAGAAGGCCAACTTTGGTTCTTTGTCGAGCTAAAATATCGACAAACTGAAAAGAGCTGTTCAGTTCCCGTTTAACTTAGTCTAGGAGCGTTTTCTCATTTTCTTCATTGCCCTTGCTATTTCTATATCCGCTCGACCACATGAGGGTTCGGTCTATTTTGAGCTCCTAGCTCCCATTCTGTAAAAATTTACGTTCCTCTGTGTCGCCATGCTTTGGCATTGGTTTCTGCGACTTGGCATCCACGACTAATGTACCTGTACTGGGCTTCGATCCCGAGACCGTCACATTGCGGAACGCTTGTCGTGTGAGACTGCACTAAAAAAGCTTGGTCTCTGAAATAGGCCTATTATAGCAGGTGTGCAACATGAGCAAAGCTATATAGTAACCCTCCACAAGAACCATAACTAGAACCACGATCATTAATGTCCAACAGCTTCTCAGACTTTTCATTGCTTAGACAGGGACACCCGAGCCCCAGAATTAGACCACGTTTCAGAGCTTTTGGCTTGAATAAAAATGAATAAAACGTCATTTGCATTGAATACACCTAAAAGAGGCAATTCTTTGTTTTGCGTCAACAATTTTGGCTAGTCGACAACTTACCCTAGAAAGCAAAGATGAAGCAACTTTTTAGTTCGTGCTCGGGCATTCATTAATGTTTGATGCTTTATGGCTTTCATGACGTCTTCCGTTGCATCTATTGGAAAGCTGGTTAGCATATCTATGGTTGGTAGTATGTCCATTGGAAAAGTGTCTATAATATAAAAGGCAAGCCGTCAAATTTTTATTGAGGATTTTTTGGTTTTTACCAGACAGGTCATAGAAGAAAATACAAATATAGATTTGTTGTTGCTTCCAGAAACCTTCGCAGGAGGAAACATTGTAGGCTTCTTCTAAAAGGATTGGGAACTAAGTGCTAGCAGGTAAATGGCGTTAGTGTACGGGGGTGCCTTGTTTTACTTAAAAGAACCATAAGAAGCAAGTAGCGAGGATAGAAAGACGAGCTTTTGTCAGAGGTGTAGTCTCCTCTTTCGATTGAATTGCCCCAGTTTGGCCCTGCACACTCTACTGTATTATCGTGTTTGTTCGTTGTTATTGACGAAGAGCGATTGTGCAGCAACAATACGCATCGCTCTGTCGATATCGAACTTCCATTGAACGAGGACAAGACCTACTTTCTATTCAAAGAGACACTGCAGCACGCAACATTCATTATTGACGACCCGGTAGGCTTCTTTTACTTGTTCACACCCTCAACATAAGGGAGCCCAAGACACATTTAGAGCTGGTGTTTCGTGCTTCATAAAAGCCGTCTGCTAATGTCTGCATCAGTAGTAACATTATAAAAGTTTCTTTATGACCTGCTTTATATTCGATGGCTTGACCAGACATAGTCTAGACAAAAATGAAAACTAGCAATACCGTGTTACCAGGCTCTTTAATCTTCCTGACAGCAATACAGCCGTTGACTTAACAAACTTGGGGATTTGCTGCAAATATTTCTGTCAGGAAGATGTCGTTTAGCAGACGAAGTCATAGGCTTCGTAGCGAATGTGATATGTTTGCCACGTTCTAGCGAAAGTAGTTGGCACGGATGATTTCCAGACCTGTCGAGCGTTTTTAGTAGTACGTTCCGTATGTTGCAAAGTCCACGGCATACTCCAAGAGTTTAAGCGTTGTTAGAAACAAACGAATCGCCGGTCCTAAAGTTGTACTTTTACACCCCCAAATGGAACAATGCCGTGTCCAGAAGGATTTATTGTCGGATATGCTCTCGTTAATCCATTTTAACAAACACGTCTCGCTCGTTTACCTTTCTGGTAAAAGGTATACTTAGTAAAGGAATACAGTGCTATACTTTATGAAAGCTTATTTGTGGTACACCCGCAGCATTCCCAACCGTAAGGATGTATCATCAAAAGTTACAAAAGTCTGAAGCAAAGGTAGAAATAGAGCCGGAAATGGGTTTGAGATCCAACTTTCTCCCCAAGGAGTTGGCACAAAAATTACATGGGCATTGTGGACCGAGAGGATATTTTTTTTTAAGGGATTGCCAGTTTGGCGAAACTAGTTTTTCTCGCTCCTTGCTTAAGATCCCATTTAAATTTTAAAAGCATCTAGTTATAACTTCCCGTCGAGTTTTATCGCTCAGTAGGACAAAAGCGAAGTACCAATTTACCGCACATTGTTTGTTATACTGTGCTGTGCAACGTTCTAGTTGAACTGTTAACCTTTCTTCTCCAGTAATTAATGCCAGTACATTTCTAACTTTACTCCACTCTAGGAAAACAATACCCATTCAGATATTAGAAGAGAACAGCTATGAAAAGGACGTGCTTTTCTATGTGGAGCTCGGAGAGCCCCGACATCTCTCAGGTAATATTCAAACATTTGTCATGGCAAGTACGGTAAATACTTACAACGTTTTCTGTGTATATATGTGAAACCTTGACGTAACTTGTTTATTCCTCGATGTACGTACTCCCTGGTCCTGCTCATTTGCTGTGAGTCTTATTGGTCCGTTTTTAAGATTGTGCCGTGCACTTCTATTATACATGTACCATCCGTATCGTAGAAGTTGGCTGTAGTCGCTTAAACCGTAATTCCTCCCGAAAGACAGGGGCAGATGTAGACAATACCTTACAAAAACCCCTGACTTAGGTCCAGTTGTGTAGAAGTATCTCGCTAGAAAAGTAGATAGTGGCTGCAAGTTCAGCACGCATTATGCATGAACGGTTTTACCGAAGTTCCTTTCAACGACAGCGACAACTTGGTTGCACCAAAAGCTGTGACTCACTCTTCACAATCGGAAAACTGATCGGTCTTCTTTATCTCCCCTCGGCCCTTCTGCAGATGTGGAAGGGAGTATGCAGAACTATGACAAGGATCACTTGAGTGATGAAGAGCGAGTAGCCCTGCAGGGAAAACCCCGACTGGGCGACGTCACGATCGCGCAAATTCGAATCAAAGAAAGCAAGGAGTTTAAGGTGAGCTTTTACTCGGGATACGTATTTCTTCTCCTCATAATTACCCTGTAGTTGCTCTCCGGCTTTTATTTTTATGGAAGCCACAGCAGGAGATCTCTTGTTTATGCATGTAAATGGAAGCATGTGTCCTCGATGAATTGTTAAATTTTTCTTTTACGCATTATGTATTTAGAACACCGTCGACAAGCTTGTTCAGCGAACAAACGCCTCAATACTGGTGGGAACCTCCACATGGAAGGAGCAGTTTATTGAAGCCATTACCGTCAGTCCAGGTAACTTTCCTCTCAGTAGTTAATAAAAAGGGAAAAGATTTCAGCGCAGTGTAAGAAAAAAAAGTGCAAGTGTGGAGATAGTCGTCAGGATTGCTGGCATATCCGTGGGGGCAAACCTCGTGGGACTTGACCCGAGAAAGAAGAATGACTTCAGTATCACTATCGGTTTTTTCCCCCCTTTTAGATGTTGACGAAGACGGAGAGGAAACCATGCCTTCATGCGGAGACTACATCTTGCATTTTATTACAGTGTTTTGGAAGATTTTGTTCGCCTTTGTGCCTCCAACAGGTAAAAACTTCTAAATATTAATTAGGCTCATGGGACTAGGCGTTGGGAAACCCAAACAACGTACTGTATAGTACTTTGCACAAACTGAAGGCCTTAGTAAAATCTGCGGCTGCGACTTATTACTTTCAAAATAGCTTGGCCTAATTGAAAACGGCTGCAGTGTGGATTTATGCAACCTTATAAACAGCTCACTGTTGACGCAACGCGCTAACACTCGGGGAATATATCAACAACAATCGTTTTAGAAGCATAGATACAGTAACACTTTTTTCGCTCTTGGAACTTTTTCTCTTTTTAATCGCAACCTTTAAACCTAGTTCGTACCTCTCGTTTATGTAAACTGATCGTGGGAGCTTCAATGTCTATGTGAAAGTCTTTATTTTCAAGTTCTTTTTATTTGTTCTTCAGCTTTCAACGGCGGGTATCTTACTTTTGTGGTCTCTATTACCTTGATTGGAGCACTTACGGCATTTATTGGCGACTTGGCATCTCAAATGGGTTGCACAGTGTGTTTAAAAGACTCCGTGACCGCTATTGCCTTTGTAGCATTAGGAACATCGATCCCAGGTGAAGAGGCATCTTCAGCCAAGGTCTATGCACGATCTTTAAAGAAATAAAAAGCGGCATGGCATGGTCCGGGTCCGTGCATAGGCGCATGTGGTTCTTCGTTAACACGTCTTCGGGTATATTTTGGTATTTCTCTAGCGAGCAGTATCTTACCTACAAGGCTGATGGGTTTATATTTGTATGGTTAATGGTACTAATGTACACACCCGAAGCGTGCGTAGGATACATACATCATAACATAGTTCCGTGATGGAATTTAGTCATACTAACACACAAAACCCTTGGTATTGTCATGTACGTAGATCGCTTGGGAGGATGGTTGTGTTTTTGGGTGGCTATCATCTGGATCGGAATTTTGACCGCCATTATTGGGGATGTTGCCTCAGGATTTGGATGCTCCATAGCATTAAAGGACTCGGTGACAGCAATAGCTTTTGTAGCTCTGGGTACTAGTGTCCCAGGTAACTATCCACAAGCACTTCCACTATGTTTGCATGCGTGTGTTTAGTGGAAGTTTGTTGAGACTTCGTGGTGTTGACGTTGTGTGCCGAGAAATTTGCGCTTGTAGGTCGTTAACACGTAACCCCTCCTCCCAGATTTTCGCTATCTAATAGCATTGTTGTGTCTTTAAAATAGACACTTTTGCCAGCAAAGTTTCCGCCGTACAAGACAAATACGCTGACGCTTCGATTGGCAATGTGACGGGCAGCAATGCTGTCAACGTCTTCCTCGGCATTGGCATTGCTTGGTCCATAGCTGCTATTTACCATGCTTGGCACGGACGACCCTTCAAAGTACAGCCTGGAAAGTACGATTCAGTTTCTTCCTAATTCGTTTTTCTCTTTCTTAATTATCTTCAATTGCCTAATTTACTGACGGATTTTTTTTTGTTTTTCGTACAGTTTGGCCTTTAGCGTAACATTATTTTGTTCGACAGCCTTCATTGCTTTGACGATAATGATGCTTCGCCGGGCCAAGCGAGTTGGAGGCGAATTGGGCGGACCTAAAAATTACAAATATGCGACCAGTTGTATCTTCGTATGTTTATGGCTATTTTACGTTGCGATGTCTTCCTTAGAAGCTTATGGTTATATCCAAGGCTTCTAAAAAGCAGTGAAGACTATTAAAACAAAATTAGCAGTCTAGTTTGTCGGTTGAAACGCGTATCATCGCGAATTCATTTTTACCTCGTTAAAGAAAAAACAAATAAGATCCCTTTGTAAGATCATTGTAAGATCATTATAAGGGCACACCACACAAAAGTAACGATTGAGAAAAGCTAATCGCCTTGATTGTCAAGGCTTGGTCTTTAACCAGACTGCCTCGAATATTTACGAAAGAAAAGGAAAAAAAACGAGTTGGCATTGTCCTTACCTCAACACTTACCCCTATTCAAATTCTGCTACATCTTAGAGAGACCAGCGTAGGGGCTGGTCTAACATTCCCGTTTGTTCATTTACCTCTTCTACCTTTATCTTCCTCATCATCACTTCTTACAGCTTCTATACTCTATTCCTTGTCCCGGATTAATGATAGATTAAACTCTTTCCGGACATTTGCCTAGATCTTTCTTAATTACTACGTTTTGCCTGAACTTTCAGTTTCAATTCAAGCAGGGTTCCCTCTTGCATGCTCTCCCTATACCTCTATTTGAGCCTATACGCACATGTTTCAAAACCCGGTGAACAGTGAAGCCACTTTATCATCCGCAATATTCTGGCTTCTCGTTCTTAACACATATTTCATTTGCGTACTTGTTATCTTCGTAGGATTTGGAATGCGACGAAGTATCGGAAGGGACAGTCCTCCTTTTTGTTTTTCCTGTTAGGTTGTCCAAATGAGACCAAAAGGTAAACGGTTTACGTTGAAGGAGATTGTGTTTATCTCCTGTTTGCTAAATGCACTTTCAACAACTCTGAAATATGTCGAAAGGGGAAATCAGTGCAGTGCCAAGCTATGTTTATAGATATGAATGTCCTATAATTCCTATACCCCAGTTCGTTCTAGTCGCAGTTCATGATCACGTGGTACAATTTTAGGCGCTGATTGTTAAGTTTCAAATATTAACCCGGTCCCTCTTAAACTTCTTAGAAAACGTGAGTTTCAATACTACCACATAAAAAACGCACTGTTCTGTATCGATTTGCCAAAGAGCTGCTCGAAAAGACAGTAGAAATTACGGCTGCCATTTTTTTCACCTTTGATTTTGTGGCTCTATTTTTTTCTTCCCTTTGTCTTCTTGATATCCTATATATTCTTCATCGGAAGAACAACGAACCAATTTTGTGCCTGTGTTCTCTCCATAGATCGAAAGTACAGATCCCATCCGTAGTCAAGTAGAGGGAAGGGTGACAACGAAGCAAGCTTGTTACTTGCATGGTGTATTCTTAGTCGATGACAAATTGGTTAAGTTGGTCCTGAGATCCAATTCAGTGCTGCTGCTAATTAAAAAAAGACAAGTTGAGTAGAACGCATAGGAATTAAAACAATCGATTTGACCATTCTTGTCTCCTTAAAGTATCACTTCTCCCAAGTTCTTGAAGGTGGAATTTCCTATAGCCCAGTAATATTTTCACACTGACTACTCTCCCCTTTTGTCTTGTATCGGCATTGCTATGGGTGTAATAAAATGGCTCGAGTTCTGTGCAGAATATTTGCTTAAGCAGTCATGTGTAGACAGCATAGCGTTAAACACGAATTTCTTCCCATTTAAACCATAGCACAAGTCTGCTACGGGTCCCAGGCAGAGGCTGCGTAAGTACAAACAGCGTATAAAAAAGCTTACAAACATGTCAGACGCCGGTTTATTTTAGTTGGGATTGCATGTCAATTCTCTCTGTTATGTTCCGTTAGTGTAGTCGCTTTCAAAGCAAAATTCGCGTGATTGTCTAATTCCGTTCCTAGTTTTTCTTGGCCCCTGTTGTAAAAACCTCGAGTCAATGCGTTTGTTGTTGTGGGGGCTTTTCTAGAAACATGCAAAATGGGATAATAGTTTTCACTTTCATCTAATATCCTTTCCTAAACATTCCTAATCGTAATTTCCTTTCTTCTGGGGACTTACAAAGAAAGAAAGATAAAAAGAATATGCCTTGAAATTCAAATGCAGGCAATGGGAGCTTCATGCTCAACAGCACGAGACCCAGAAAAAGAGCCGGAGGGACTTCCTGTGAATCTTGAGCATAACCCAGTCCATGGCCAGGTGCTAACACCACGGCCATCCACTGCTCAGTTCCCTGTGCAACGAAGAAACCTTAGCTACTGCATATTTACCTCCGTGAGACTGCTAATTGAAGTTAAAAGGAGCAAAATCCAGCGACAGGTATACAACTCATATCATACAAATTGAAAGTTCGCGGATTGACGGATATTAATGTGATGGGTCAAAACAAACACAAAAGATGAGCTTGTGAGTGGTGTTTCCGCATTACTTTCCTCTTGCAATACCCTTAATGTAACGTTTACTCGTCGAACCGTGCCAGAGCATCCACCCTCGCTCGGTGCTCTCTTTGCCGTACCCAAACGGCCGTGTAAGGTGTGATGTTCAGCGAAGCAGGTGAGTCATGGCCAAGCAGACCATATATGGTGGTATATTTTTAATTTCACTGGTATTTCTCCTTCCTTTTGGCATTTGTCAAGGTTGTATACGTGACAAGACTTGTAAGCTCACGCGAGTAATATACTTGGCACGTCATTAAATGCTGCGGCTTATAGTGCGTGGGCGCAACAATGAAAGTATAGACCAACAAGCCAGCTGGGCTATGTGGGTTTAATTTGAAAATATAAGAGATTTCTTTCTCTGTTTGACAGTTGTGTGGACTTGTAATCTCAGGTTTTCTTTCTCTGTGTAGATTAGTTTTCTGACGTCAAAACAAAAATGATTCCGCGCCTCAGTCAGACCCGCGAGAATTCCTCGGTATCACCGCTTCTTCTCATGAAGGTAACAAGTTTGAAATTGTTCTGCCAAAGCAAAGGGCAAGCGGAAGATATTTTACGATATGCAACTATCATGGTAGCTCTATTAAGACAATTATTATTTATTACTCTGATCTTGTTTTGTTTGCTAAACAAAATAAAAGTTTTATTGCAAGTTCGAGATGACATTTCAATAGAGAAAAAGGGCAATTTACGGGTGGCATTGAACTGCAACAATTGCCATAGGGGTTATTAGTAACATAATAATACACATGGCAGGGGGAGAACAGAACACAATCGACCGCGCCTGACAATTCGAGCTTGTTCCGGCTGCTTGTATTCTATTCGAATCAATAGTTCTACCAGGGGATACGTGGTACGAGCAACTTGACGCGCCACAGCAAGCTGGGCATGCTGATGACCATAACAGTTCGTACACGGAGCGTGGTTTGCAGGCAAAACTAGTGGCGTTAATTGCTTAGTTAACAAACTTCTTGTTCTCAACCATAGAAGCTGGTACACAGACAGGCTTGCGTTTATCAAGTGCTTTTAGCTTGTAATGAATGCGTATTGTATGCTAATGTGTGTGTGTGTTTCACCGCCAAAGTTGTATGTTTTAACATAACATAGCTCACTCTTAACGGCTCTTTCATGATTATCTTTCTAGGCCCGCTTCCAGTACCAGCAACGAGAAGACGCAGAACAAAAGCTTTTCGACATGCTGGAGCAAAAAAACCACCATCGCGGTGCAGCTGTGCCAAATCAGCGAAGTAACAGCAATAGTGCATCTTCGAATGTATCGCTGTCATCTTCCCTGGGTTCGTCTGTCGCTTCCTCCCTGGAATCGACTGGAAGTGGTGCTGGGAAGGTGCTCTCCCAAGTGTTTTTGTTTATCGCGCATTTAAACATATTTGTTTTATCTCAAAGGTGAGGCAGATGTTTGAAGAACGTCGGAGTCTTAATTCTACGTTAACCGGACCGAACGCTTTCGGCAGGCCTCCAAAAAACCCGACTCGCACTTCTCCTACAAAAGGTTACGACAAGAGTTATCCCTTGGATCCGATAACGGGAGACAAAAAGATTAATACGTTTGGGTGGAATCGGCCACCTAAATCTAAGGCAGCTGCTGCGGGTTCCGTCAGTCCCAGTGGGGAGTCGCCAGCAAGTTCCGAGCTACGTCGTAGCAAAAGTCAGCATCAGATCGAGGGGACTATTGAATCCCGACTACCAAGCAAAGTTCAAAGCATGAATAATTTGTCAGATCCTCATCAGAACGCAAAGGTCAACGGCAGGTCCAAATTGTCATCGAATCGATTCGGCTACAGTACCCCGAGTCAAAGCGAGCACTCGAAACTAGATCATGCGTTGAGTGGCTTGGAGCTGGATGAAACGGCACTAGCTTGGCTTAGACAACAAGCTGATGAAAAAAAGGAGATTGAAGAAAAAGCCCGCATTCGTGAGGAGCAATTACTGAACACCATTCGTCAGCAGCAAACGGAACTGGAGAGGTTACGGTTAGCTGCCGCAGCGGCGGAAGTAAAGGCCAAGGTAGAGCTCTTTTCCATCTCTTTTTCTCCTATTTTTCTCTAAAAACTGACGCCATTCGCGTAGTTTATGAAAGTAAAGAGGAAATCGGGGTGACAGTTACGATTTCTATGAATGAGAACGGCTGTTGTGATAACGTGGAAGGTTAGAGAATGGGTCGATAGGGTCAAGGCAAACTTGGGGGAGCATTACCATAGCAACTTCAGTGTGCGTGGTCAACAGAGAAAAAGCGAATTCGAATCAAGCGCCCGGATACATTTCTAATGGTTCCCACTATTACATCCATAATTATTAATATTATTTTTGCTTTCATTGTAGGCATCCACTGCGGTTCCCAAGCCGCCTGTCCAAACCAATCGCCGTGCGAACACAAGAAGCTTATCAAGCTCTACGGACGAAAGCGAAGATTTTACACAACCCAAGTCCGAAACCATTTCAAAAGGGCGAAACCCTTACAAACTCAAAGTGTTTATCTTACATTGATCCTGTCAATGTTTCTGAAAAAGTTTTTAATTAAATCTGCGTATCTTAGGTCCCTGCAGCTGCAGCAGGAGTGCCTAAACCAAAACCGACGCTCGCTCCGAAGCCAAGACCGGCACCGCCTAGACAAGTCCAGGCAGAAGCAGTACAACCAGCAAAAAAGCCTGCCATAACCTCAAAACCCGCAGTCGTTAATGCGTCTAGTTCAAATAAACCAACAGCAGTGCCCCCGGGGAATAAGAATGTTTCGAAGAGTTTAGCCAGAGAACCACCTACAACTTCCGGAGATAGAGAACGGCCCCGGCCTCCCCCTGCTGATGGTTTAGTAGCTTGCTCCATTTGTGGCAGATACTTTGCGTCCGACCGGGTGGAGAAGCACGAAACGGTTTGCAAGAAAACCACGCAGAAAAAGCGGAAAGTCTTTGACGTTACCAAGATGCGCGTTCAGGGAACCGAAGCCGAGAGCTATGTGATGACTACTACAAAAAAGGGTGCTAAATCGGCTGTCCGGACTCCCAAAGTGGAGCAACAAGTGAGTCCAAACACGTTTACGACTTGTGTATCAAGTTAATAATCGGTTTTATCGTTCTTAGGGAGCAATTTCAGCCAAGTCGGACTGGCGCAAAAAGAGAGAGTCGTTTTTGGAAGCCATGCGTCAAGCCAAGACGGTCCAAAAACACTTGGCAGCGGGGGGTGATCTTAGGGATTTGCCGCCACCGCCCCCGTCGGATACATCAGACTACGTACAGTGCCCGCACTGTTCAAGGCGGTTTGCTCCAGGAGCTGCAGAGAGACATATCCCGAAGTGTGCTAACATAAAGTCAAACAAAAAGTAAATATGGGACACGGGAGCAGTTACAGTTAACATCGGCTTATCGATATAATAAATCCTTTGCTGTGCTATTGTGCACAAATCTTCAAAGTCCCAGCACAATTTGAACGATGAGAGTCTAACGTGACGAAGAAACGATTGGGACTTGTATACTCTAAACTGTGCTGTGTTGATCATTTTTAGTCAGGCATCAAGTAATCTTATGACAATTAATCGATGTGATCCATACGAACCCGTCCATTCATAAGTTAATATGCAGCATAACCAATAAAGAAATTATAGATTATCAAAAAGGAAAACTATCCAAGCATATACTCCTCGCATATATTTTTTGCAAACATCTCATTTAGTCCACAAAGTTGAGATTGGAAGATTATTTAAGCGAACTTTAGTTATAACATCCAAAGACGCCTGTCGCACTTGGTTGTGCACTGCTTCGACGGACTTCTTGGCGTCTATGACAACCCACGTCTCATCTTTTAAGGCTAGGTAATTATTCCGAACTTTTTCTTGGAAACTTGCTATTTCATAACGTTCTCCGCCGAATTCACCCCGGGTTTCTGCTACTTCAGCGCTTACGTCTAAGAACACCACCAGGTCCGGTTTAGGCAAACCCACGTCCGGTTGTTTACACCAGTCAAAATTCAGACCCTACACAAACGTATCCTCAAGTTGCGAAAAAGTAGGGGAAAAAAAGTGAAATAAAATATAAGTTACTTTGGCAGCCGAGAAAGCAACGCCGGAATAGGCGTAACGATCAATAATAACGTTAGTTCCCTCTAGCAACTTCTTCCGCACGATTGGCCTTTAAAAAAAATCCCTCTTTTAAGAATTAAGATAAATCACTCAGTACAATTTGCTTTTGCGGTACTTACATGAGTTCCCACCTATTTGCGGAGAAGAGGAGATGGATGACTTGATCTTCCATTTCTGATTTCCGTGTTAGATACTCATTGATCAAGGATCCCATCAATGTTGTTCTTTCTGTAATATAGAAAATACAATTAAGCTTTCCGAGCTCTTATTAATTTAGATTAATTAGTAATAATTCACTTGTTTAATGCGAAGCTAACCTGGAAATCTCATGACATCCATAGATAAGTTTTGGTTTCTGAGTGCTTCTGCAAGCATAGCGCATTGTGTCGTTTTACCGCTTTTATCCCCTCCTTCGAAAACAATTAAAGTTCCTCTGCCCATCGCTGTGTATGGTAATAAAAAAGGAAAAAGCTTGGCAACAGGGAATAATCTCATGAACAAGATCAAAAACCCCGCACTATTGAAACTTGTTTACTGTTTTCTCACGAGTCATATGATTTTTCCGAAGCTCCGCCCTTTTTGCCCAGTTGGCAGTTTGAAGGCGGAGTGTTGCGCGGCGACTTGCCGGCCCAAAGTTTTCAAGAAAACAAAATGATTAACTTGTTAATATGGGCCAAAGTTACGGTTTTATTCGTTGTTGTGTTTTTACTAGTGCCTTTTACGCAGTGTGCTATATCGGATTTACGCGTGTGTGTGGATGAACGGTGTGAAGGTAAGAAATTAGGGCCATGGTTCTTGTACCGTTATAGTTGCATTGTAGTATACCTTTTTAACATATTGTTTCGTCCCATTTGATTCCCGATTAGCCTATACTCACTTTGTAGTCAATTTTTTTTAGAGATTTGGTGAAATGAAGCTGGTCAAATTGTTTGTACTTCTGTAAAACAGCTTCTGTAATACTATTACTATTGTTTCTAATTGTCGTTTCAGTTCCCATATCAGAAGGCCGGACAACTTTAAATTATCCAAAACATGATCCTGCCCTTATGTCTTTTAATATTAACGACAAAGTCCTAATATTTAGCAAGGAAGCTGGAGTCAGACGAGATTTATGGGGCGTCGAGGTATTTTTTGTCTTAATATTAAATATTTACTAATTTAATTGTGTTACATTGGTGTTTCGAGTATTCTTGGTTACTGGAGACTGGGAGCATTGAAACTCATCTGGTCCTTTGGTTTATGCTTTGTTTGTCTCTTTTCAGATAAATGGGCAACGCGGTTATGCTCCTATGCGATTCATACAGGAGCTAAAGATACTACACCGGCCCCGTGTTACTGTTCCTACAGAGCCCCATCTTCAGCATGCGGGAGTTCCTCCGCCGCCCGAACTTCACTCCAGTCAGGCTCATTTTCAGCACACACAATTCCCGCATTCAAGTCTTGGCGTAATGGGTATGCCTCCTCACATGAGCCAGCCTATTTTCGCTCCGCCTGTCGTGCAACATTCTTCTGGCTGGAACCCTAATTGGCAGTCTCACATTCCGCAAGTACCATCGATGTTAAACCAAGCCTTCAGTGGGGCAGCCATTCAACCAACTTTTGTGCAAGCTTCTGCTGTCCTTACTGACAGCAATGAAACTCCCGGTAATCAGAGAGATGCAATGCCGGAAATTGAAGCTGTTGAAGTGGTTGCTTCAGATGCTGCAAATATAGGTAAACAAGGAAAGTGGTCATGTAAAATCGTGCAAAAATTTGCATTTATTTTGTATCCCCACTTAGTCGATGGTACGCTATTACCGGACGATATGGCAACGCTGGATAACGGGACCGATGAAGGAAACGATACCCAAGATCTACTATCAGCTGAAGATGAAGGAAATTTGGTTCCCGAAGGCAATCCGCAAGGTGTCGAGCCTGTGTCAACCTCTAATGACATAATTATTGAAGCAAGCCAAGATTCTGAACCTTTAGCAGAATCAGTTGACGCTTCTTCCGAGTCTGAAACTGAAACGAAAGACGATATTCTGCAAAGGGAAGTAATAACAAGCAAGGAGGAGCCGATACCAGTAGAACAAGTAGAAGTTGAGCAGGCTAATCAGGAACCAGCAAGCGAGCTCCGCGAAACAAAGGAAGTCCACGAAAGCTCTGCTAACGGAGCGTTCCTTGATCCCATCGAAGGCCAAGAACAACAAGTTACTGTGGATTCTGCCGAGCAAGACAAAACTGTTATGCAAGAAAATCCTGTTCCACAGATCAATGCCATTGAGCAGTCCAATTTGTCTGGCTTAGCGCAAAGCGTACTCTCTAGACAAGCGCGTGCGATAGATCAGGATTTTGCCGCTTTCAGGACAGGCAGCAGCGATTCGGATAATCAGGAGGACAAAGCAAAGCTTTCAACTGATTCTGGAGAGGAAAACCCTTCAAAAGAGGCCCCAGTGTCCCCTGAGTCACCCAAGGTAGAGCTAGAGAACGAAATTGCTGGATCCCAAGAAGCCACGCCCTCAGATTTGGACGAACTTGCGGATACTGAACTTGAAAGCGAGGAAGCGGCGCCAGACGAAAGCCAAGTAGGTTCGGCTGCTTCGGCGTCACTCTTGATTGAGGCGGAAGAGAATTCCAGAGATACTGAAGAGGAAGACGAGATTGATGAAGAAAAACAGCAACAAGCCGTCCAGATAGAGGAAGAAAAAGGCAGTTATGTGGCAGGCGAGGAGGTCCAACTGGGTGAAAATGAAACTAGGATGGAAAAAGTGGAAGAAGGATCACTCAATACACCCCAAGTAAGCGAGACACAGGAGGCGACAGAAAGCGAGGGAAGTCTTATCGGAAAAGTGTGGAAGTATATTGGCATGAGCGAAGAAACGCCAGTGGAAACTGCCTCCGAAGCCTCTGCACCTGACGTGAAGGAAGAGGAGGAGGAGGATGAAGCACCGAACCATACGACGCCTTTGCTGGCTGAAATAGCCTCCTTAGATCCTTCCAAAGGAGATGAAAACCTACCGCAAGAAACGGATACTGTACAAGAAGCAGCCTTGGAGCAAGAAACCAATAATGGGGATGTACAAGTTCCTTTGGATGTTATACCGGGGACGGACAGGACTCCTATCCTCATAGCAGAGCTTGTCGAAGAAAGATCTTTGGACCAAGACCTCGTTAGCGACCCTCTTCCTTTTGTCGAAGATGTTCTCCATGAAGCGGTAAATGAATACAAGTCAACAGATGCCCAGTCAATAGACCTGACCGAACCAGTGACCTATTCAGGCGTTGGGGAGAGTACTGACCAGCCGATGCGTGATGTAATTAGCGACCCACCGTTATATGACAGCGGTGCCAATTACCATGATCATCATCATGAACATGATCAAGATCATGGTGAGCATGATCACCACTCGCATGGCCATAGACATTCGCATGATCACGGGCATTCGCATGATCACGGGCATTCCCATGATCACGGGCATTCACACGGACACGACCATGTCCATAATTTACCCTATATTCCTGGGTTCCGTCATCACTACAAGCCCCCACCCTCGCCCCCGCCTCCTACGCTCAAACAGGAGCCTGCAAATTCGTTGCCTGAAGTCATAACTCCCCACTCCCAGTCGGTTTCCGATTCTAGTATCGATTCTGCGGCTGCCTTGACCTTTAACGCTTATTCAGTCTCAACTCCGAGTCCTTTGGATGCTGCTAATGTCCCTTATGTATACCAAGAACCACCCCAGATGGAGAAAGGGGCTATAATTCATCCGCCGCCGACGCCAGATAATTATGATTTCAATGCTCCAGCTCACTCCGAGAAAGAGTCTGGAGGAGCGGATATGTTGGTCGAGAAAGAGGAGGGGCTTGTAGCCTCATTAATTGCAATGCTTCCTGCGTTCTTAGCCAGCCCTATTGGGGAATGGGAAAGGCAAGGCTTGTCGTTCAATGTTACGGCTTTGCTTTTCGTGATAGGTCATGTTTTAGTCTTGTTATTTGCCGTAAATAAGCTGCTGGAACGCAGCGAGCGAACTGCAGTTTTGTTGAAAAAACTTTGTATAATGGACGCAGAACTGCATGAAATGAAGGTCTGCCACGAAAACGTACAAGAAGAGTTGAGAGTCGAGCGCTTGACATTGACTGAAATCAAGCTGCAGCAAGAAAAAGAACTGGGACGAGCCAACGAGGTCTCTCCTTTAGCCAATGTCTGGGAAGTCGTGCAAAGAGAAAACGAGCAATTA
This sequence comes from Lepidurus packardi, assembly GCA_023053545.1. NCBI lineage: Eukaryota > Metazoa > Arthropoda > Branchiopoda > Notostraca > Triopsidae > Lepidurus > Lepidurus packardi. The sequence goes on from JAKZAN010000002.1 coordinate 10,895,511, forward strand.
AAAGCCGGTGTACTTACTCTTGAAAAGGAGTTGGAAGCAGCAACGGAAGCGGGCATGGAATTGAATCGCATGTTGTCGGAATCGTTAGCGACGCAAAGTGACACCCAGGAGCTCATGGACTCGATGGAGTTACTCCAGCAACAGCTAAGAAAGCAACATACGTTAGTAGATAACCTAAATAGTACGGTCCTGTCCAAGTCCATGGAGAACGAATTGCTCCAAGCTGAACTCGAAGAGACGCAGGAGACCCTAGGCGATTTAGAACGACAAATGCAGGACCTTGAGGACATTCGTTCTAATGAAACGAGCGTAAAAGCCAAGTTAGAGGAATGTCAGTCAGACTTGGTCAAACTCCAAGTGAACCACGATGCTTTAATTCTGGAGTATGAACATCAGAGCCAGCAATTGAAAACGGCCATGACGGACGGCCATGACTACAAGAGTCGGTACATGCGTTGCATGCACGATCTACGGGCCCGCGAGGGCGAAGTCCAAGTCCTAACCTCGTGCTTGGAGAAATGCAACGAGAGCAATGCTACTAAGGATGGCAAAGGGCCCACTATGGACCGCAGCCAATTGGCCGAGTTATTGGACGTGGGTCACATCCGTGCGGAGTTGACCCAAGCGTTGGAAACGAAAGGGCATCTCGAGAAACAGCTCGCGGAGTCGGCGGCCGCTCACCGCACGAGCGAAGCACGTGTGGCCACCTTGGAAGCCCAACTCCGTGAACTGAAGGAATCTTCGGTGTTAGCCGAGCGCCAAGGAGCCGAAGCTCAGACGCGTTTGGAAGTGCTATCCAATTACTTCCAAGAGAAAGAAGCTCAGCTTCAGAAGGAGTTGGGGACTCAGGAAGCGAAACGCATGCAAACTGAAGGTAGTGCCACGGCAGTCAGCCAGAAGCTGCTCGCTTATGAAGAAGAATTGGCGAGGTACCGTCTTCAAGTGGATACGCTCAAAAAGGAGATTGACGACCAGGAGCGGAGTTTTAAAGCACGCTTAAGTGCGCAAGAAAACCGGGCTCATGAGAGCTGGTTGACCGCACGACAAGCCGAGCGCCGGAGTGAGGAAGCGAAGCAAGAAGCAGCCCAACTCCGCGGCCGCTTATTGCAGTTGCAGGCGGAGAAGGAGAAGGAAAAGGAATTTAATCAGCAACAGCAGCAGCTTAATAGTATTCATGAGGCTGATGGGGTACTCAAACCGTTACCCCATCGAGCGGGCCAGCCACTTGCAGCCAATGGCGACCTTCATCACGACCCACTTGCGCCCAATTTCCTGCCGCAGACAGTTCCGGGTATCGTAGGACCACCACCACCCTTAGACGGTTTTTCCCACCTCGACCCTACAATGTTCCCGCCGCCGTTCATGGGCCCACATGCTTCGCTACCTCCTCTTCCGCCCTTACCTCCGTTCATGGGCCCGCCAGAAATGCCCATGCCGTTACACTTATTGCCGCCTCATCGCCCGCCACCCCTGGGGATGATGTCCCCGACTTACGACGTGGATTATCGGGATTCACCCCGGCGATTTATACCGTCCCCTCCTCGCAGATACCCATCGCCCCCTGGCTCGGAGCGAAGTGTCGCCTCAGATCGCTACGATCGCATGGATCACGACCGTTATGACGATTCCTATAGGTAAAAATTCGAGTGGCTTTTGTTATTGGCTCTTGTGACCCTATAGAACGCACTTGCTATGAATTGCCTTCCCACATTCTATTATTTGCTTTATATGTATTTTTTTTAAAGCCCAGGACTAGATTACGATTGAAGATACAAAGGACCTAGGGGAGGTTTTATTTTTGTTTCTTTTTTTTTATGGGGAAGTTTATGGGGTTGGGACTCCTTAACATGAGTTGTGGTGTGACAAAAATAGTTTGTGGTTTTTGCAACGTCTCAATTTTGTTTCCAACTGACCTTTTTTTAACAAAAATTTCTTAGATCATCGCCAGTACCGTATGGTCATGGAGGTGGCCGCCCTCGTTCTATGGGACGGAGTCGGGATGGGTCTCCGCACCGTGACAGGGAGAGGGACGGTAATATGTACTCACCCGCACCGTACTTTCCACATCGCCAGGGCCCGAACCCAAGTCAAGGTCCAAGTGACTGGGTATCGAACCGCGAAAGTGCGTTTCGACCGGCCGTGCTCCGAGCCAGTAATGCTCGTGACAATAAAGGTAAAGACGAGCAATGTGGACGGAAATTATCCGTCGCATAATTACTCCGTTTTCCTGCAATAAATGGTAATAGACTTTCGCATAACGGACAAAATTAAGAGAATTTGGAAAATGAGAGGAACAACTGAAACTGAGTCTCCCTACTCTTGTATTTATTGGTGCTTATAGCGTGACGGTTTAATAACGTGTCAGTATTTGAAGCTTTTTGAAGACAGGTTTTCATACATTTAAACTTTATGTCGTATTTCCCTTTTCTCGTTTGTTTGGAGTTCCTCAGTCGGAAATCTTGCTGGCTCGTAACTTTTTTTTTTTTTTGAGTTTGCGTTTTGGGGACAGTCTTGTTAAACTTGTTCGGGAAGAAGAGAAATTCAAGCCATTTATTGTTTGGGGGGAGGGGTTAAGCTAAAGGGCCACCTCGCGTATGTTTGCCATATTCGTGTTGGAGACGATGGCTGTGACCATAACTTTCAAAATTTCTTTTTGTCGTTTTTCAGGTCCCAAAACCTCTTCGCCAATTACCCCAGGATACTCTAGCGAGAGCTTAGACCGACATAGCAACCAGCTTTAGGGAAAGCATGTATGTAGATGGTGTATAAGCGGCTACGTATAGAGTACAAAAGGCTTGGGTTATGCAGTGGGATATTCACGTACCATTTACCATTGCACCAAACATTCTAGCTTTATAAGTCAACCATCTTTCCGTGTCTTCGCCTAAGACCTTCCAATCCAACCAATCCCCATAGCAACATTCTCATAAAGGAAAACATGGAATTAAAAGAAAAGAAAGAAAGAAAAGTTAAGGAGATAAAAAAAAGTGTTTCTTCCGTTTCTCCCATTTCCCAGTTTTCATGCCCGTTAATAGCTCGTAACGAATTCATGGTTCCATGTTAATACCAATACAAGAAAAGGGTTCGAAGACACATGCAGTGCGACTATGCGGGTTTTCTTGTTTCTTGCTAGTCTACCACATCTTCTTAATATCAGTTTGTGAGCTAGTGTTCCACTGATTAACGTGCTCGTTCATTTGCCCGTTTCCTGAGTGCTTTATCTGTGAATCTACGTTCCTATATCGTGGTCCCGTTTAGATATTCGGTTTGCGTCCTTGCTGCGAGTTTCGAAGGTGGACGTTATAGACGTTATTGTTTCCTGGTAGAGGATGTCATAACTAATGAGATGTTTCTTTTGTGTAGAGTAAGGGGGTGGGGGAGTGTATGAGGAAGCAATTCATCGATCTGCACTCTATAAGGGAGAGTCTCTGCATTAGAGAAACTCGTAAAGGTCCCTCTAATGCACTAGATACTGGTGCATTCCCCCTAGTAAGTTTTGCCTGTACTTCTCTGGGTGACCTAGTCGTAGTAGCGGTGGATGTTGACAAGTCGACTCCATCGATGTCGCTAGACTTAGACGTCCTCTCACCCGAGTCGTCGGACAAGTGAGGACTGTATTATTGATCCAAGCGCGTTGCGCTTGTGCCGTGCGGCTCGGCTTCAGCGTGAGCCTTGCGAGCCAGCAACGAAGTCGTTGTCGGTGGCGTCGGCGAAAAAGGAGATGAGTATCTTGAAGGAGTAGTCACCCGGTCCTGGTACTCCTACAAAGTTTAGTCGCACCTGCTCGTGAAACAAGGTATTATTCGTCAGATTGTTACCAATATCAACAACGTTACAAGTGCTTATCCTTGTGCTGCAACCACAGTGGCTGGCGACATGTTCAGTGCGATTTTCCTTAGTATGTAGTAGTAGGTGACTGGACCAATTTTCTTGAGCTTTTTTTGCTTGGATCCCATTACTCAGTAACCAGGATGCACTTCCATCGACGACTGTTCTCCTGAAGTTGACGCTCTATTTCTCCGCGGCAATCGAAGCCAGGTAATTTGCTTAATTAGAAAAAGATATGAATAAAGGATGAGGTGCAAAATGGCAGTATATAGTACTTCGTTGAAGAACGGCAAGAGAGTGCTTTCGATTAAGAAACGAAAAGAAGGGAAGGGAAACGTAATGTAGCACATTGGTCTGATTTTTTGTTGTCAGTTTGGGTGAGAGCTTTTTGCGGATTTTCTCGCCTTGTTTGCTTTCTCGAGCAAGCAAATACGAAGAAACAGCCGTAATGCAGGGAAGAGTATAGGCGCAATTTTTCTCCTTTCAAGTTTACATTCGAATGAGTGGGAAAGCTCCTCTTTTTCATCTACCCACGCCTTCCGGCTCAACGGGGAGGAGTCGCAATACATGCACGAATGGTTAATTCGTTCCGGGCAATTGTTCCCCTAGGAAAACGAAATGAGACTTTTGAAATCTTGTTTCTATTTTTTTTTTTTTTTTTTTTTTTTTTTACAAAGCTTTCCTTTTCTTTATATATTGTCGATTATTGCTATGTATATACACGAGCTCTACTTCAGGCTTTTAAGATCTAACGTATTCCCTTGGAAAATATAATGGTTAGAAAAAAAGGCAGAGCGTGCCATACATTTAGAACGTAATTGGTTCCATGTTTTGTATTTTTCATTTCCATGAATTGACTGCTTTAATCGGGTAAATGGGAAGATTTATGACGAACGCTTTTTTGTGAGTTCAGCTCGCGAAATCCAACATTTTTCAACGAAATGTGCATGTATTGTATGTCTCTGTAATGGGAAATTAATACGAACCTTTTGACCTGTCATTTGCTTTAGAATGGGTGAATACAGCTCGGTTTGGCAATTGTGGATCTTTTGGTCCTGGTATTGCCTAGTGACTGCTACGTGTTTTTTGTTAGAAGGATCCCATCACTCATACGCCTCTTTTCCTAAGTGGAATGCGACGCTGGATTCCACTTTCGAGCTCGAGTTCCAAACTCAGCAGCCTAACGGTCTGGTTTTGTACACGGATGATGGAGGCACGCTGGATTTTTTCGAATTGAAATTAGTGGAAGGAGCGCTGAGATTGCGCTACAACTTGGGCGGCGGAGCCCAAATCCTGACTGTCGGTCGCAATTTGAGCGACTCACGCTGGCACAAAGTGGAAATTAAGCGACACAACGATCAAACCAGTTTAAGTGTAGACCAAGTCAGTGTGTCGCGATCTTCGCGGGGCAAGGAATTTCAGTTCGGCAATGTCTCTTCCAATTCCTTCGTGTACGTGGGAGGATTACCCGGGTGGTATGCTAACAAGTTAGGTCAATTAGCACTGCCGAGTGTTCTTTTTGAACCCCGCTTTGCTGGAGCCGTGAGGAATTTGGTGTATGTCGAAGCAGACGGGCATCTTCGCCGCCAAGAAATGATTGCATCCAAGGTAAAGATTTACATCCTTTAGAAGGACCTCCGCATGCCACTTCTTCCTAATTAGCGACCCAGCGTTGCCTCTTCTTGTCTCGTTCCTGCCTCTTTTGTTTTAATTTGTTTTAACTGTTTTACAGCTTTGAAAACATCTGTTAACACACGAAGTGTACTGTGTGTAGTTCCCACCGTTTTATCTTTTTTTTTACGTAGTTAATTAAGTAAATTGCAAATGATGTTTTATGTGCTGTAGGGCGTCCGACTCAACTCCGTGGAGGTGTGTGAAGGTCACGGTCCTTGTCAACATGGTGGACTATGTATTAGCACGGATACGGGCCCCATTTGCGATTGCAGAATGGTTGATTACGAGGGGAACTTCTGCGAAAAAGGTAAAACAGCTGGGACTTGATTGTTTTCACTCTCAAAGCCAACTTTAGCCATGCCATGTCAATTAGGCGCGTAAGTTGTACGTATAACAGTCGGGAATAGGAGACATACTAGATTAAAGAGCACTGTACTATTTTCTAATGAGGTCAGGGATGAAGACTATTTTGGGGGAAGCCAATTAGAGTTCATATGTTGCTTATATAAAGTAAGACGACTAAATAACATTGACAGGGATGTATAGAGTAAAGTTTAGTTTGTCAGGGAGAAAACTTGCGGCAGTTCCTTGCTCTACTTTTGCTCCCACGTTTTTTACCTCGTCTTGTCATTGCCGCTGAGTAATGTTGCATGATATTGATTCCACGACTCCCTAGTGCTCTTTCTCCTTTAATGTATACACAAACTAGAATAGCGTTGGAAAGGAAAACAACAGGACAAAAAGTCTGGGTTTTGCTAAAAGCGAGACGCTTTGCCTTTATCTTTTCATCCACATCATTATGGCTGCTAAAACATAACTGAATGAGTCAGACTAGCATTACTACTATTAATAGTATTTTATTAGTAGTAGTACTATTATTATTATTAATAATAATACTATTATTATTAATAATAATAAAACTATACTATTATTATTATTAATAATAATAGTATTAACATTATTTCTATTAATATTATTACTATTAATACTATTATTTTTAATACTATTATTGTTGATATTAACAAGAATGTTTAAGAAAAGGAATAATCCTGTTACCTTTCTTGTCTCTTTTCTCGCTGGGACCACAGAAAAGGCCCCTAGCGAAGCCACATTTCGCGGCATTGATTACCTGGCTTATGACTTGGGTCAACACGCGGTGGAACCGATCGTCTCCACGACTGACGAAGTATCTTTGTATTTTAAAACCCGGCAATCCAACGGACTACTTTTCTACACGGGTAAGAATCTCTACATGTCTTGTACGAGCCCTGTTCTTTGCTCAATCTTTCCACCAAAGCGACTTGTTTGGAATTCGTGAAAGAAAGCGGAAAGGCGGCAGAATACAAATGATCTCCTTGACTACAAACGATCGAAACGCAAGTGGAGAAAAACTGCCATTGCTTTAACTGTTTGTACCTTTCTATGGTTGTCGCAAAGGTTTTGCAATTTGCATCCAATTTTACAGCGATTTTTTTCTTTTTTTCCCCTCTTCTTTTAAGGTGATGGAGACGATTACCTTGTACTTTATCTAAGAGACGGTGCTGTGGGTTTGAGTGTGGCAGTCGGTTCTGGACGACTGGATAACTCCCATACACAGCCCCCCAAGCTTCGATTTGATGATAATCAGTGGCACAGAGTCGTGGTTCACCGGAAAGCGCAAGAGGTAAGATATATAATACTAGTTAGAAAACATTAGAGATGAGGTGAGATATTAGAGATGGGTGCGGAGGTGGCTAGGAAAGGGTGTGAAATCTAATTACAACTCAGCGTGTCTTGCGTACATCTTTTTTTTGCCTCGTATTCTTACTATTCGGAGCCGGAGGGAGCTTGGGGATCAATTCTAAGCACATAATAATCAGCTTCAGTACATAAACTTTGTACTGTCTACGTTTTTACACTTTTTTACATAAAGAGCGACCTGTCTTTTGCCTGGAGCCGTTTGAGCTGAATGGCGGTCGTTGCAAGGAATGAAAAAAAGTAATTTTAAACCAAAATACGTTTTTCGTAACCTTTTCTTTCATAGCCTTTTTCTGGACAGAAATTCCTTTATATTACTGGCGTCAATCGCCCACGTACCTTGTCAAATAGCACGATGCATCATTTTTTTGTGAGAAGCAATACGGAAAGGAACACGAACAATTGGGAGGGTGGGGTTGGATAGTTTTTTTTTTAAAGAAACATGAAGCTAAACTTGTCGATTTCTGTTCTTTGAGCTAGAACTTCGGGTTTTCTCAGCTCTTCTTTACTGTTTAACAGCGTAGAATTATCCAACTAATGTCAAAAGATGCACGCAAAGCAGCTACCTCCGCACACAGCAGCTCTTGCGACACGAGACAACGATTCAATTATGCTCATGGGGGTGTATTTTGTCACGCATCTGATCCAGATTTCAGGAGCTACCAGCCTTTGTCATGTAAGTTAAACTTGCCTAGTTCTTAATTCTTCGCTCACATTTGAACGTTTAACAAAGAAAGCTGAAAATCTATTTCTTATCAAAGAGCTTCTTTTTAACATTTGTACCGCTGTGCTCTTTGTATTTGTTGTAATCTTCAGCCCTTGATTCTAGCTTTCCATGACGGTGGATGGCGTGCACACGGAACGATGGACGGCGGCAGGCACTTTTTCCATGTTTTCTGCATCGCGACTCTATGTTGGGGGTACGGATCAACAAACGCAACTGCCTGGACTAAAAGCTAAAGCCAATTTTATTGGTTGTTTGCGGAAAGTCGAATTCAGTGCTGACTCGCTGAGGATGCCCTTGCTCGAGTTGGCTCAATCGGGCTATCCTCTCTTAAAAGTTCACGGACAACCGGGATGGATGTGCCAGTCCGTCGAAGCTGCCGATCCAGTCACTTTTACCACCCAAGAATCGCTTTTGGTAAAAATATAAAATAAAAAAGACGGAGTTTGTTTTTTTACTTACTTAACTGAACATTTTTCATTCTTTTCGTTTGTTAATTTTTACACTTAAAATTTTTTATTTATCTTTCGCCAGGTGCTTCCATCGTGGGAAGGTTCCCGGACTGGCTCTCTGTCGCTAAAAGTGCGGACGGTTGAACCAAATGGGCTTCTTCTGTACAACAATGGAGCAGCCACTTCCCAGGTAGTCATCTGAATCATAGTTCACCATCCGACCCCTGCCAAAAAAAATGTGCTAATGCATCATTTTTTCTTTCCATCACAAATAAGGGTGACTTTTTTGCCTTGGAACTCGTTGGTGGTCATATATTTCTTCATATCGATCTGGGCTCGGGATCCTTGAAAGTGAAATGCACGTTAAGACGTATTGACGACGGCGCGTGGCACGAAATTGTGTTAACCAGATCCGGCAAAGCTGGCCGGGTCATTGTTGACGGGGCCGCAACTGATTTTGTTACACCAGGTGCGTTTACGACTGGTAGGATTTAGCAGTTGTGTTTATGGGTTGTATTCTTTGGTTTTGCCTGCTATATACTTGGGCTTCAATTTATGGGGAAAGTGAATTTTAGGGGATTCGCATCAGCTTGACTTGGAAGGTTCCTTGTTGGTCGGGGGATTAGGTCCGGCTGCTGCGCTGGATACTGCAGCTTTACCACCGCCGTTATGGACAGCCGCTTTACGACAAGGCTTCGTGGGTTGCATGAGAGATTTGGTGTTGAATAATCAAGCTATGGATTTGGCAGCTTTGGCTAGACAACAAGATTCAGGTACAAGTTCTCAACCGGTAGCGATAGAAGATATACTAAAGCTTTCGTAACTTTGTTGGTGAGTGTAAGAGGGTTAAACTTTTTTTTACCCAAAGAAATCTTAGGGTTAAACTGCTAAATTTAGAATTAAACTGTTAAACTTAATTTTAAACTGTTAAACTTAGTGTTAAACGTTTGAGTTAAAAAGCTAAAAAATTTTATACGCTCTAAAAAGTTTACAATTTGTTAACTGAGTGGTCAGGGTGTACGTAGTTAAACATGATTTGCGAACTCCTTGAGGTATACCGTGTAACGTACGAGGATTCCGTTTTTATTTGTATTTTTTGTGTGTCTGTGGGCAGGATCGGTACGTCCAGGTTGTCATCGGCTTCCCCCGCAGTGTGGATCCCAACCTTGTTTACAAGGTGGCATTTGCAGTGAAGGCTGGAATCGATTTTTGTGCGATTGCACCAAAACAACTTACACTGGCCCGACATGTGCCAAAGACGCCGCCACCCTGAGTTTTGATGGATCCCAGAATCTTAAAGCTACTCTGCCTTCAGTGTCTCGCACTGAAGCTGAAGACGTTTTTCTCAGATTAAAAACTCCCAAACCGTCCGGTTTTGTTTTCGCTGCTGTTACCGAAGGGCGTGGACAAGATCGTTTAGAGTTAGTGATGGATAACGGGAGAAGCAAACTAACTTACGCTATGGGAGACAAAGTTAAGGTAACTAGTTTTGTTCTTTCTTTCGACTTTCGGTTTTGTGGCTCGTGTTTTGTGTGTAAATATTTGTTTTTAAACTCTTGCAGAACTGGTGGACAGGACAAGGACTGAATGACAATCAGTGGCACTCAATTCGAATCACGAGGCGAGGCCCAAATCTGCGATTTCAAGTTGACGAGGAATCTCCTGTGTTGGGTAAAGCTTCGGTATTTATTTCTTGACTTACATGAGGAAACTAACGCAACATTTCCCTAACAAAATTGCAGTGGAAGTTCCCGGCAAGTCCTCTTTGCTGGAGGTTAAAACCGTGCATGTGGGTAGTTCGAGCACGTCGGGCTATACACCGTTCGTAGGGCAGATTCAACATTTGTCGTTCAATAGTTTGGCAGTGTTGGAGCTGGTGAGGGCAGGTCAGTTCAGTGTACAGAATATGACTGCCAAATTTGGTCGGGGCGACCAGGCTGTTTACAAACCAGTTCATTTCAAGTCCCGGCACGCGTACTTGGGATTACCTCAGCTGAAAGCCTATTCTTCCATCAATATCTACTTCCAATTCAAGACTTCGCAGCCCAACGGCTTGATCATGTACAACGCTGGCAAAGGTCAAGACTTTATCGCTGTCGAACTTGTCAACGGGCATATTCAATACTCGTTCAATTTGGGAGACCGACCCATACGGTTGCGGGACAATGCTCGCTACAGCCTCAATGACAACCGGTGGCATTCAGTAACCATAGGACGCCCAAGTGCTCGACAGCACAGCCTCATGATCGATGATTCCTTAGCTACAGCCTTGGCGCAAGGAACCAATGATAAGTTGGATCTGCACGGTATTCTTTATCTGGGTAAGGTCGTGACAAAAAAGTACCTATTTGCTCTTATAGTCGCTTTTTGTTTATAACTTTTTTCTCGGCCTATTTCTTTCCGTAGGAGGTGTACGAAAAGACATGTATGAAGTCTTACAAAGGCCGGTCCAATCTCGTCAAGGATTCGAAGGGTGCTTAGCCTCTTTGGATCTTAATGGAGAGTCTCCTGATCCTATACTGGACGCTTTGGTGCCTTCAGCATTAGTTGCTCATGGATGCGAAGGTAAAAGGGTTAGGTATTTTTTCCCCCTGTGTCTCTTGTTTGTCGTCAATGTTGTGTATTGTTCGTTTTTTTTTCTCTCCGCTCAAGCGAAGGATGTTATTATACAAACACTCGTGCCCACTTTCATGTTGATACAGAAAGCAAAAGATACTTAGTTGACGTAGTTTTACAAGTATTAATAACGCAGGGGGCGGAACACGTTGCAGTGCCAACGCTTGTGCCCATGGAGGTGCTTGTTTACAGCAATGGAACAGCTTTGCCTGCGATTGCACCATGACTTCCTACACGGGCCCATCATGTACTGATGGTAAGATTTTAGCAAGCATTTCTGTAAGCCACTCTGACCGGAAAAAAAGAGTGTCTTGAATCTCTGGATCATAACTTACTGTCCCGAGCTTGAGCAGAGTGGTTATCTTTCTTGAACGCTCTTTTGTCTTTATTATTGACGAGAGTGTGACTTACGCCTTAAGCCATTTCTTTCTATTATTTGTGTTGTATCCTAAAAAATATGAATCTTAAAAAAAAATTTACCTTACTTCACACAGAATCGGTAGCGTACGAGTTCGGGCCAGGACCTGGATTGATAACATACACCTTCCGAGAAGATCGTCGGGCGGATACAAAGTCAGATCTTCTTTCGCTAGGAATTCTTACCATGCAAGAATCTGGTGTAATTTTCAGAGTAACAAGTGCTACGTCCAACGACTATTTGGGATTGGAGATAGTAAGTACTTCCCCGTATTTCCTACCTATGCACGCTGATTTCTTTGGGTTGGCTTCTCTGTTAGGTTGACGGAAACTTATTCGTCATGTACAATATGGGCACTGAAGACCACCCGCTCGGGGAAATGAACATGAAAATCAACGACGGGGAGTACCATGTTGTTAAAGTGACGAGATCTGGATCCAATGCCACTTTGCAAGTTGACGATTATAACGTACAATCCAAAACTCCTTCAGGTACACGTTTATAAACACCTCATAGAGCAGCTAACATGTCAAATTTTTACGATAGGCCAGCAATCATCTGTGTTTAATAGTCAGTGGCAACTGCAAGTGGGTGGACGATGGAATAATGCTCGTGAAACAGTAGAACGCCCATTCCAGGGAGTTATAGCCGGACTGGTGTTCAAGGGTATAAGAGTCTTAGATTTAGCGTCCGAGAAAGATGCACGAGTCATAGTCCGGGGTACTGCTAACTTGCTTACAAGCATTCCTACGGATTACAAGCAACGCCTCCCTGAAGTACCAATGCAACAGGTGAAGTAGTCCAACATTTCCAAATGTACAAAATGCCTTTTTTAACCTCTCATTGATTGTCACAGCAGCCTGATTCCGCCCCTGGAGTCTTTGATGACTTGATCTTCTCGGGAGCCGGCTCAGGCTGCCCGCCTCTGAATGTCGATGACGAATGTGTACCTTCTTTCAATTCAGGAACAGGTAGGGAATACTGATGAGGTTAAGACCTTGCGAGGGCGTTTCAATGATAATACCTCTCCCAGGCGATGATCTTATTACGCCCGTGTACATTCCTCCGACTCGTCCACCCAAACCAAAGCTGAAAGTCGAAGTTCCCATCGAAGAGCGCCCGTGTGACGATGAAGATTGTTTTGGATCGGGTGCTGGTCCAGATGACAGTATTACCGATACAGAAGACTTTGAAGCTAGTGAACTCCCGCAAACGAGTACTTTTGTTTGTTTATTTACATCTTTTAAATGTTACGATGTATATATGTGTGTATATATTTATTATTTATTTGTGTGTATACAGGGCTGCCAGAATCATCTGTAACAGTTCATCTGTTGCAGAACGTCTCCATTGGAGCGCCATCTGTCACTGAAAGCACTAACCCGAGTTCTCGTCTCGTACCTTTGGTTTCTACAGCTACAAGCACTCGAACGACGCCTAGTACGCAAAACGTATGGCCAACTTTACAGCCGAAGGTTATTAGACCGCGACCAACCGCAACCGGTAAAGATTTGGACGTATTATGGGATGAACAGAAAAGACGGGAGGACGTGAGGCAAAGAGAACAGGAACTGCAAAAGAAGTTGGAAGAAGAGCGTAACGTGAGGAAAAAGATGGAAAGGATCAGTTCGGAAGCAGCAGAAAATACTGCGTTAATTATTGGCATAATTGCCGGAGCTCTAATAGCCGTTATACTCATCGTCCTGTTGATTTTGAAATTCAAGAATCGAAATAATGGGGCGTATAAAGTAGACGAGAGTAAAAACTTTCGAAAGCCGCCCCATAGTGCCTCACATGCTGCTTTACTAACGTACGGCGGGGGACCGCAAGGTGTTGGAACGGGAGTGAAAGTACCTCCTATCACACCAGCCCCTACCACAATTGAAAGGAAACAGCCTCCGAAGAAAAATGGCAAAGATGTGAAAGAGTGGTATGTGTAATGGAGTAATGGAACACTGAATGCCCAATAGTATTGGCAAACATTCTTGGGTTCAGGTACAATCTTGAGAATGAAGGAGACAAGAGAAACCGACGCAAATGAGTCAGTTATGAGAGTGTTTGAAATGTATATTTCAAGTTTCCAAAAAGAGCCTGTTATCATTTTTCAAAGTTCATTTGTTTGTCTTTCTCAGCCCTCTTTTCTTGCGTACGAATACGGAGCTATAAAGGTACCCCAACTTATGAGTGGGGTAGTTCTAGATTCCAACGTGCCACTTGTGGTTTAAGATAGCACGTTTCTCTATATTCCATTTCATTCAGATTTTTAACTATAGGACGTTATTCTTATCTTATACATGCGTTTACATCTTAGCGTTTTTTCCTTCCTGGCCTCATGTGTTATTAATTCCCGTTACATTGTCTGTGACAGGAGTCTTTATGCTAGGCAAGTAGACATGATTCCGACCTTACCGTCTGTGTATTAAGTTAAAGAAATACAATTGTTACACTGGCTAAAGTCCAAAACAAAAACAATGCGAAGGCAGGGATGTGACGTCAATGTCTTAATAAGTTGAATCCTTAAAAACTTGTGCATTTGGAATTAGTCCTTTTTAATTCCTTCTTTAATTAAGTGCCGTATTGCATAACCTTACTTTTAGACCTAAGTAAGGCCTTGTCGAAAGTAAGACAAGGTTACATTGTGGACAATGTCGTAATCTTACAATGTAGCTTTCGTCTCGTCATGATTATCTGTGCAAGCTCTATTTGTGGTTAACGTGCTTGATACCACTGTGGGATGCCATATCTATACTTTCATTTTCGTGAATTTGTCTTGATCATAAAGTAAATTACCTAATCATGTGCTGAGATGATTACCTTATGCTTGTAAAACGCCTTCAAAGTAAAAGTGAGTTTTATCCTTAGCTTACGGACTAAACACATAACAGCGGTTAATATTGCCACACCTTTCCGCTTTCAGATCGTGGCCAATATAAAATTACTAAAGCCTTTTCTTGAAACTAATAATGAGCACGTGAATAAAGGGAAAAAAGAGAGAAAATAAGTATAATTTTTCGGCACTCCATGATTGCATGAGACCAACACAACCAAACCTCCGGCAAAAACTAGAAAGCGAGATGCTTTTTAACAACACCGAACAGTTCAGTTCTCACAGTTAAGTTTACCTTCAATGAACTGGTCCCATGACCGTACTTGCTAACTTAATTTTAATTAAAACAACCCTAAGGACCTTGGGTAGATTATTTTGTGGTATCAAATTTTCCCAGAATCCCTTTCTATTGCTCACAGGCAACATGTTTACCTCTTCACGCTAGCTTAACTCGAACGCTAACACCAAGTCAGGATTCCATAGAGCACATAATGAGTTCACGTTAGAATCCTTCTGGAAGGATGTATATAACGTGGAATGACAAAAAATAGTACACACTAGAACTCGATTGCCTTATTGCGGCATATTAAAACGAGTTTATGCTCGCAGGTGTTTGGCAATACTTATCTTGTGGGACGCCCAAGAGACACCTAAACAAAGATCCGTTGATCTAAAAGCGACGCCGTTACGCGGGGACGATTACAACATCGTGAGTTGGGAGTTTCGCTCTCCATTGGATTCAGCGTGTGCTTGCTGCACATGATAAATACACAACGTGCACACTCTCTTCATGTACCCGTGTTCAACTATAAAAAGCATAGGTGGTGAGACAGACCAACAACAGTTCGATCTAGTTCATCCAACAGTGATCAGCTCTCTGTTTTACTCACAAGCTATTTAAATACTCGAATAGAAGTTCCAACATGAAGGTATGGTCTAGTAACATTACAAACTTAGTAAAATGTCGCAAAAATTTGTTATTGTTACATCTACTTCTAGGTTTTCATCCTGCTCAGCACTATGGCTCTGGCCAGTTTAGTCGCCGGACAACAATCAAATTACCCCAGCAAGCCCACCAGCTACCCCCAATCGTCCCACCCTCGTCCGTCCTACAAGTCGCCGGAAGCATACAAACAAGAGCGCGATGCTTATCCCCGTCCATCCTATAAGCAACGTGAATCCTATGGACCAGAATATGAATCTCCGGCTTACGTATGTCACTATTCGAACTTCGTAGTTCCATTCATAATTTGTTAATGATAAACAACGTTCAGGAGCCCAAGCTGAACTACAGTCCTAAACCTGCGAACTACCCCGTGAACAAACCAGCTTATGTTGCGCCTTCTACATACGTAAAATTACAAACCCTGTCGAATTTCTAAACTGCGCAGTTACAAAAATATGTATTCCTTTAGGAGACCAAATATCCTACGAAGCCTTCTTATCCATCCCCTTCTAGTAACTACGTAAGAAATCTTAAATTAGTTCCAAAATCTTTCATTCTTAACATTATTATTCTCTTCATAGGAAACGAAATATAACAAGCCTTCTTATCCCTCTGAGTCCTACGAGAATACTCCTTCCGTTTATGTATAGTTTATTTCGGTATCTATTAATTAAATTAATTCCACTTTTTATAGGAGCCTAAATATAACGCCAAACCCCAAGCTTACCCCGGAGGTTACAGCCAATCTTATGTAAGTAATCTTGACCAATTAAGGCACATATTTTTGAACCTCTAACGTTATTGTCCAATAGGAACCTGGCATGCCATTCAACTTCGTCTGGGCTGTCAAGGATGAGTACAACTACAATGACTACTCTCACGCTTCCGAAAGTGATGGCAAAGTGACCAAAGGTAACCAAAAAATTGACTATCGATACAAACTAATCCTAACATCTGTAAATACAGGTGAATACCGTACTTTGCTTCCCGACGGTCGCATGCAGGTCGTGACTTACGTTGCTGACGACTACAACGGCTACAACGCTGACGTCAAATACATCGGTGAAGCCAAGCCTTACGAGTACAAGCCTTCTAGCTATAGCCCCAAGCCCTATGCACCTGAAACTTATTCTAGCAAACCCATTTACCCCGTACAAGAATCTTCTTACCCCAAGCCAAGTTACAACAACGCACCTTCTCCCGCCTACGCTCCTCGCCCCGCCTACCCTACTAATGCAGCTTACCCAAAACCCAGCTATACGCCAGTAGATTCCTATCAGCAACGTCCATCTTACCCTGCGAAGTACCCTTCCAGCGACAAGTATTAAACACTGAAGAGCAGCATACAAGACGGCTTGCTCTGTGATACAGCACCCCCTTTATTAGGCAAATCCCCACTTTATGTATTTATGCTATGGAAATGAATATATTGCTGCAAAATCGAAACCTTTTCTTTTACTTATGTTGTGCAAAGATAAAACGCTTACAATTTTATAGAAGCAGTATTTGATTTGTGATTCCGTGCAACGCAGAAGTTTGTATTGTGATGTGCAAAAAAACCGTTGAAGGAAACCGTCGGGATCCTATAATCTTATGAATATATATATTCTCTATAGGGAAACTTTATATAAGCGAACAAAGTCTAATTAAGATTTACATATATGTAATTTTTCTTTGTTCGTTTTTTTGTTATTTACTTCAGTTTTTTTGTGTGCTGAATCTGTAGACGGGAACCCTTGGGACTTGATTATCGTATTACTATGTAACCAAAAAACAAGGAAAGGTAGGAAAGAATGCTGTACCTCGAAAGCGTCAATAACCAAAGAGAAAAACCATCCCAATTGTTCCACCTACGCTTATTTTGCATACTTCAGAGCTCGAAATTACATAAGTACGAATTTTGCCCCAGCTCGTATAGCTTTGTGGTTTGTAAGAGAAATCGCTCAATAACTGAAGTTTCTTTAGTAGTTACGAATGAAATGGTAGGTAGTTAATGAACGAAAATGGCTTGAAAAGAGCTCGACATCAATATAATTACATCCGTTCACATCCTTGCAGGGCGGATAGCTACTTTCTTCGCACAGAAATAAATTTGCCTTACATCCGGTAGCCAAATAATTGCGCTCTCTGAAAGTTTTCAGCACACACCCTGAACAAAAGCGCCGTTGTTCAGTGTTCACATATGTATTTAATTGTTTCAAAACAGAACAAACATGAATTTAATCACTTTTATGAATGGTACTAATTTTTGGGGTATACTGTTGCCAGTAGTCAGATCAACCGCGGCCCGTAATGTCCTGCAAAACGAACCGTGCATAAAAGAAACGATTTTATTACGCTGTTTTCATATTCACTTTCACAAAAAAATTGCAAAAAAGGAAATTGTCGAAAATTTTATTGCCGAGCAAACCTACGAAAACGGAAAATTTAGGAACTGTCGAAACTTCGAGATTTTCAGAAATCTCGTTTCGCAATAAAACCTTGAACTAAGGAACTTCGTTCAAGCATGACACGGCTCAATCTGGATAAACTGGAATACTCATGCTTGCGTGTGCTAATTGTTTGCAAACCGTATTTCTCGAAAGTGAATAATCCGGTTATAGAGACAGTAGAGCAAAGAAGGTTGAACAAATCAAAATTGTGCAATGGCATGGAAAAAGGAACACCAGATCACAGTATATAACCCATTTAATGTGCTTTCTATGTGTGAAAAAATGAATAAAAACCTTTGAAAACCCTTGAGACCTGATTACTCTCTTAATTTTTAAACCTATTGAAACCACTATTGGAACAGGGGGTGATTGCCTAAGTGATTCCCTACTTTTTACCTTTTGGTTAGTTAAAAATAAATAAAATAAGCAGGTCCCCAAAGGTTTGCATCTACGGTTTTTGGCACACTACTGTTCGTCTAAGGTTACAATATCGCCTGTGATGCGATGCTAAAAATTCCAACAGGTAAAGCCGGACTGCATATAAATATATATATATATACACATATATATATATATATATATATATATATATATATATATATATATATATATATATATATATATATATATATATATATATATATATATATATATATATATATATATATATATATATATATATATATATATATATATATATATATATATATATATATATATATATATATATATATATATATATATATATATATATATATATATATATATATATATATATATATATATATATATATATATATATATATATATATATATATATATATATATATATATATATATATATATATATATATATATATATATATATATATATATATATATATATATATATATATATATATATATATATATATATATATATATATATATATATATATATATATATATATATCAACTTGCAACTACGAATTTAACTCGAAGATCAATTTCTAACATGTATCCTAGTGTGTTTTTTTTACTAGGATAGGTTGAGGAAATGCTCCAGCTTTATAATTAATGCAAGAATTGCAAAATCCAGGAATTTATTTCCGTGTATATTCCTATATTTAGTTAAAAAAAGGAGCATGGCTTCTCTGTGATGACTTGCAGCAGATGCATTGTTATTACGAAAGAGTTATTTACTTTCTGCTTGTCAGTTATCTGTTGAAGCTAGTGTTCAAGGACTTTTCGCCCCTTTTACGCACTGAATCATTGTTAATTTCTTTCGTACGATGACAGCCACAAGGCTAAAAATAAAGGACGGGACTTGACATTTGCAGTTGACTTAAATTTTAATGATAGAGCGACAAGGTGTAACTAAAGAAATTTCCACCCTAACAGACACAACTTTCGCTTTCCAATCTAGCCGGACAAAGCGTGCGCCCAAGAAAAGCCACGCATGCGGGGACCTGGGCAATCAGTTATTATCTTGGCTTCTTATTCCCACGCTGTGACGCGTCGTCGTGATTGCGGGCGTCGTAAAAAAAGAGTTAGCTACACTTTTGTCCCTGAACTAGTTTCCAAGCCTGAACAAAAAACGAATCCTTCTTTCGAACAATTGCTGTAGTGCGTGTCAATTCGTAATGCAATTATCTCTTTTTAAAATTGGAAATCATTGAAGTGACACGCCCTTCGCTCAGCGTGTACTCAATTAAGTTAGGAAAAACATACCATCACGACTCAGCTTGTGCTGAAGTGCTGCTGTTGCCCTATATACTTAGACAATACCTCTTAGGTATGTCATTCACACCCGGGTGCGCATAATAGGGTAAAACCAGATTACCGGTATAGTATTACTTTACGTGTTCGAGTCACAGCTTATATGATCACAGTATTTTTTTAAGTCCCAGCTTTCTCGATTCTTCAAACGCACTTGGGCATACATTTGCATTTCATCAAAACAAAGTGAAACTTGTCACAGAGTCACGGCTTTGCCTTTTCTAAATGGAGAAAGAAACCGCAGTCTTGTTGAGTTCTATCGGAGTTTAACAAGCGTGAAATATTAATGGTAAAAAAAAAATTGCTAACAAGACTAGACCGCTGTTAAATTCATAAGACGCCAGTATTTGACTTTCTTCCAAAAGTATGCGAAGCACGGACGAAAGCGTGACACGCAGATTGAATGAAACCCACATCAAGAAAAAAAATGACGTCTCTATTGACTATTTAACGAAAGTTTTTTCAGAAAAGAAGAAAGAGAGAAGAAAGGAAAGACCAGACACCTTGGAGTTTTGGCATAAGCGAAACCATGGAATAAAAAATATAAAAATAACGCTCCAATTCTGGTTCAATTTATGCCAAAATCGTGTAGTTCCCTAAGGGTGGGTCTCTGTGTGATCAAATTTCTTACACGCCCACGCAACACTTTTCCTTTAACAGAACCGATTTCATAATTTTGCCTACCTCAACTTCTCTAAGAAGAAAAAGAAACACAATGAGAAAGAAAAAAAGGCAGAGATAGAGAGAGACGAAGAAGTCATAATGCGTCCGTTTGCTTGCGCTCGAGTAAATTTCTCACTCTCGCGTGACGGTCTAGCCCCTCTTTTCACTGAGTGTTACTTGTCGTAGTCATCATAAACTGCAAGGAACTATCAAAGTAAAGAGTTAGATGGGCACTAGTGTTGCCTTTGATGTAAGAAGACTTACGATCCCAGCCCCTCTTTTCGACTGGGAGTTAATACCTTCACTAGAGCAGCCAAGCATCGGACGGCGTCGACGACGTCGTGACACTTTACCGTGCTTCTCATCCAGTATATAAGGATCCAAAGAGAGACCGAAGCATCACCATACACTCGGCTACCATCCGACAACAAACATGAAGGCAAGTGTCTCCTAACTTTATTTTTTCTTAAAAAAGCAAGGAATTTAATTCAATTTAATTCCTTAAATTATTTTATTTTAATCTTACCGAATTCTTGGAATAGTGTGTAGCTTATTTGGCGGCGATCCTCGCTATTGTGGTGGCAAATGATCCGTACAGTTATCCCAAGGATCCATACCGGCAATCCTATCAACCCAGTTATCAGTCCAGTTATCAGCCCAGTTATCAACCTATTAAGCAGAAAGGATACGCCCAAGAATACGTAAGTTTCAAGTACAATAAAAGAAGCAGTAAGAGGAGATCTATTTATTCGAAACTTACTCGGTTTAGGAGGTCGAAACCCCTTACGTGGAATACTCAGTCAAAGAAGAATACGGACACGACGTTTACCAACAGCCTCGTCCTGCTTATCAAGATGAATACTCCACTGGTTACCAACAGCCAGAAAAGTACCAACAGCCATCGTACGACTACAAACCTAAAGCCACGACTTACCAAGCACCCAAGTACCCGTCTTACCAAACTTCTTCCTACGCAGTGAGCTACAGCACACCCAAGCCTTATACAGCCACCAAATCCTACCAGCCCGAGTACAAGCCTGTGGAATACAAACCCGAGTACAAGCCTGTGGAATACAAGCCCGAGTATAAGCCTGAATACAAGCCTGTGGAATACAAGCAGGAATATAAGCCGGAATACAAGCCCGAGTATAAGCCTGAGTACAAGCCTGAATACAAGCCTGTGGAATACAAGCAGGAATATAAGCCGGAATATAAGCCAGCAGAATACAAACCGGAATACCCCAAGAAAGTCGAATACGAAGAACCATTCAAGCCATACGTCCCGGCTCCAGCTTACAAAGCGAAAGCTCCTGCTTACCCCACATACCAAAAACCTGCAGCCCCAAAGGGTTACCAACAAAGCTACACACCCAGTTACGAATCAACGCCCAAATACTCCAAGCCTGATCAGTACGCCCCATCGTACGATATCTACTCTACTCCCTCCTACGGGAAGAAGCCACAATACGAAGAAACTTACTCAACTGCATCATACCCCGTCAAGTCCAAGGGATATGAGCAATACTCTTACTCTACTCCGGCCTACCCCGTAAAGCCTAAGGCCTATGACGAATATACTTACTCTACCCCTGCTTACCCTAAGGCTAAGGGATACAAGGACGACTATTCTTACTCCACCCCAGCTTATCCCACTAAATCCAAGGGTTACGAGGAGTATTCTTATGCTACTCCTTCCTACCCTGTCAAAGCTAAGGGTTATGACGAATACTCCTACAGCAGCACCACTTACGCACCCAAAGCGAAAGGCTATGGCGATGATTACCAATACCAACAACCTGCATACAAGCCCGCTTCTTACGTTCCCCATTACGAGCCCAAGAAGCCAAGCTACCCGGCTCCTCAGTATGAAGCTTACAGCACACCAAAATACGGATATGAGTATTAAAACAAAACTCCGGATGTAGCAGAGAAGATCTTATTCGACACTACTGACTTGCACAGAACGTGGCCAGCAAATTATTCTATACTTGTGTTCCTACGAAATGTAACCCTTGTATTATTTAAAACTACAGAGAGAAAGAGAGAGATTAACAAATACACAATACTTTTATAACTCAAAATTCCAATCGTTAAGTTCCCTTTTCCTTTGCACTCAAAAAACTGGTATCACTTGTCCCTTTGGGTAGGTCTTTTACCCTTAAGCTTTTGTCCCATATACTCTACTTTCACTTTCCTTTTCTGTGGTCAGTTAATATTACCTCTACTTCAGGCCGAACTCATAAACTTCAGGAAAGAAAATGCCTTTTGCACTGCCTCTTGACAGCATCTTTATACCTGGGAATTCGGGCTTCCTCAAATGTTTCCTACGGTTCCTGTACGAGGCCTTGGCATGATTATAATAGCTGATCCACAGTCACGCTCTCATCATTCCCGCCGTGATTATGCTACTTTCTCCTGGGCAACACCACGGGCCACACCCCAAGTAATAGGTTCCTATGGTAAAGCGGGCTATCATAACATTGCAAAGGTCGCACGTTCTCGCGAAAGCTAAAGTAGATCATTTTTTTGCGAATGCGTTGCCAATGACAAGGGGTTTCTTAGGAGTAACGTCAATGGACTGAACGCCATTGCAATGTGTCTATGACAAATGCTCAATGACCGACTGACTGACTGGTATATTCAAGCGCTACGTTTCCGATATTTAGCTTAAAGCTCACAGACTATGGTAATTATTGCAAATACTTTGCAATGCTAAGGATTATATTCCTTAACACTCTATGTGAACTTTTCCATGTTTTAAGTCCTGAATATTAATCATAGCCGGGTTTTTGTTGCAAATAATACATTGATGAAGAATATTTGGTGTACGATATTTATTTTACTTTTAGCCACCTTTTAAAATAGTCTTACAATATTATTTTATTCTTAGCTTTATTGTTGTTCCTAGTATAAATAGGCAACTAATATAAAAAATAATTTTAAAAATCCTTGCTTGTCTACTTGTATAGACAACAAGTTGACAGAAAGCGAAGCAAACGCTTCTTCAACCTACTTTTTCATTAGCAATCCCCACAATCGGATTAGCAAATACAAGGAAAATTTCTTTAGTGGGAAAACCTATTCGCCCGGCTCCATGGGTGTGGTCCTTTAGGTAGTTTCGCTCTACAGAAGTAAACGAGAGCTAGTACACGGAGAAAGGGTCCGACCACTACCACCATAGAATGCGTAATGCAATTTCCTACTCCAAAACATCTTACCAGATAAGGTTAAGAAAAAAGTTATATCTTAATCCCAAATCAGCAATTCGTACTGCCATGTTACTAAACTTTGGAACAGGTTCAATCGTAGAAAACCGAGACGGGACCTCAATTGGCAAAACGACAGGAGAAAGGGAAAATGTCGTGCACGACCAAGGGTTTTAGGAATCAATTTTTCCTTTTTTGTGGCTGTTTTGTAACCTATAAGCTGTACGCACTAGGCGCGGTCCAACCGAGCTTTTGAAAAACAAAAAAGAGTCGCTCAGAAGAAGCTCCACACGAGTAACACAGTCCCTTTCTCTGCCGTGTATAATTGTTTATCCTGGGTTCTGACAAGAGCCCTACAGGTCTTCGTGGTAAGCCAGCCGCCCACCTTTCCTGTTGCTCGACCTGCAGGCCAGTTGGGGTATTTGGTATAAAACCGGTGCTCACTCTTTCCAGCAGCACACTTGGAGTCATCCAACAGTCCAGTGAAGAACCAACTTACCAGAACAACCATGAAGGTAAGGCTATAACATTACTACCAGAAAATATTCTTTCTACGAACATGGATAAGTACCGTGCAAAAGTTTTGGGCTTAAAATTTTACTAACGTTTTTTTTTTTTTTACCTTTTTCAGTTCTTCATTTTGCTTGCTGTAACGGCTTGTGCCTTGGCTGCTCCGCCAGCATATGACACACAGTACCGTAATGCTCCTAAGCCATATCAACCGGCTGAGGAATACCGACCGGCTCAATACAAAGAGGAGCAAAGATACCAAGCACCCCAAGCTTACCCTAGCCCAGCCCCATACAAGGAGGAACCTAAATACGCTGCCCCTGCTTACCCTCAGAAGGTAGAATACCAAGAAGAACAACCCGCTTACCCTACCCAATCCTACAAGGAAGAGCCTGCGTATCCCCAGAAGGCTGAGTACAAGCAACCCGCTTCCTACGTACCTTCGTACGAACCCAAGAGAACCGAATACACCACCCCTAAATATACTACCCCTGCAGCTTACCCTGCCCCAGCACCTTACAAGGAGGAAGTCAAATACGCCCCTGCCCCCGCCTCCTACAAAGAAGAGGTTAAATACCCCCCTGCCCCCTACAAGGAGGAAACCAAGTACGCAACTGCTCCCCGTCCTTACTCCGCCCCTGCTCCCGCCTACAAACCCAAGGAGCCCGAATACCCAAAACCCGCTCAATACGCTCAACCCACCCCTGCTTATGCTCCTCGTCCCAAACAGTACCAACCTGCCTACGAAGCAACCACCTATGTAAGTTCTACTTGTTCTAAGAAACATAAAGATTTTACTTAATTCATCTTTATTTTCACCCCATTTTACAGGCCTCAGCTCCCCCTAAACCTTACAGCTTCGGATACGTCGTAAAAGACGAATACGATGATCACTCCAGACAAGAAACCAGCGACGGTAAAACCATTACTGGATCCTACCACGTCTACTTGCCCGATGGAAGAAAGCAAACCGTAGTCTACAAGGCCGATCCTGATACAGGATTCACCGCTGATGTCAGCTACGAAGGTGAAGCTAAATACCCCGAAGAGAAGCCCCGCTCTAAGTACGAGCCTGAGTACCGTCAGCCTCAATACAAGGCGGAATCCTACGAGTCCCCTAAATACGAATCTCCCAAATACGAAGCTCCCAAATACGAAGCTCCCAAATACGAATCCCCCAAATACGAAGCCCCCAAATACGAGACTCCGAAGTACCCCACCAAGTACTAAATGCCAAACAGTAAGTCGACGCCAAGGATGATCTGGAGAACAGTTCTATAATTTGGCATTATTCTTCAGAACATCTGTAACGTTTACAAGTTAGAATACCACTATTTTCCCAAGACCTAGTGTTTTGGGTTGAAAAGTGTATTGTATAATATATCAAACTATCTTTCTGTGAAAAATAAACGAAGTTTCCTGTCAAACAATTCTTCAATATCACTTCACGATACGCCTTACTAAAAGTAGAGCAAATTTTACCTGGACTGATGACAGCAAAAGTAATATGTATTGCATGGGATTTTTACAGCGATTTGAATAATAATGAATAAACTACAATAATTAATAGCTAAAAAAACTGTGTAAAAAGTTTGAAAGTCAAGTATTCCAACCATCAAGCTTTAAACACAAATTTGAACAATTCAAACAATTTCAGCCTGTATAAGTAAAAAAATAAGAAAGCCATTTATCGCTGTTTTTACAATTTAAAGACTACTCTACAGTTGTGAGTCAGGGCTACATTGAGAAAAACACGAACTTGATCTCTCCAAATATTCGCTGAGGGTTAATCTATCCAAAATTTGGTTAATGTATACATTGTAAAAAAAATTCACCAATCTTACAATAAGTGTATGTAACTTTGGTAACGATTTCCTAATTGTAACGACGTTTACAATGTATTTTTGTAGTTTTAAAATTTCAAGTAATAAACTACCTTCAAATCAAAGTTGCACGTTCTAATAACTATGTTTAATCGTAGTTTATTGTACTTTCTATTTATTTTATTGGTACACAAAAACCGATTACCACAGAACTTGAAGCGCAGATGACAAATCTACAATCTAGAAAAGTCTTCGTTTTCCCCTCAAGCAAATAAGAAGTCTCTCACTTTCAGTGCTATGTCAAACGAGAACACGCTTCTTAGGGCTTTCACAACTGTCTCACCAGCACGAGGTTAAATCCTTCTTAACATCGCCAACTACGTATATCGTAGCGATAATGGTTTGGATTACAAATGATGGACTAGATAATAGTTGACACGAAAAGACTTAGTCATTTTCCACATTTTTGAAAAAGTAAAAAGCCATACTTATGCTAAGCGAACCAATTTAGTAGGTAGCTCATAAAAACTATTAGACTATATAGGGCACATTTGACCGAGTCCGGAAAGAAAAGTTGCTTATATGAAAAACCCATACAAGAAAAAATTTACTTTCTCCTCCGTATAATGAGAGTCTACTTAGTGCCCTACAGGTTCAGCGGTCACCTTTCTCCAGGACTCGATAAACGGGTCGGGAAGTCGGTTGGGTATAAAACCCACGTTCCAAAGTGTCCAACAGCACACTTGGGGTGATCCAGTTGTCCAGTGCAATACTAGAGCAAGTGGACTAGTGAAAAGAACCAGTTAATCAAAACTAATATGAAGGTAAGCATATTCCAACACGTTTAAATGTGCGATAAAGTGTAATCGTCACAAACAATTTGTAACGTTTTTTTCTTTTAAAAATAGTTCTTCGTTTTGGTAGCCGTAGCGGCTTGTGCCTTGGCTACTTCGTCAGCAAATGACACACCGTACAGTGCTGCTCCAAAGCCCTACCAACAGGCAGAGGAATACCGTCCAGTTCAATACCAAGCACCACAAGCTTACCCTGATCCCGCTCCCTACAAAGAGGAACGTAAATACGCCGCGCCTCAAGCCTATCCTACACCTGCTCCATACAGGGAGACAACCCAGTATGCCGCTTCCCAATCTTACCCAGCGCCTACACCTTACAAGCAGGAACAAAAGTACGTAGCTCCCCAAGCTTACCCTAGCCCTATCTCTTACAGAGAAGAGCCCAAATACGCCGCTCCTCAAACCTACTCTACTCCTGCAACTTATAAAGAGGAACCGAAGTACGTAGCTCCCCAAGCTTACCCTACTCCTGCTCCACACAGAGAAGAGCCTAAACATACCGCTCCCCAAACGTACCCAGCCCCTGCCCCTTACAAAGAAGAACAAAACTACGTAGCTCCCCAAACCAACCCTACTTCTGCCCCATACAAAGAAGAGCAAAAATATGCCGCTCCCCAAGCTTACCCAACCCCTGCTCCATACAGAGGAGAGCCTAAGTACACTGCTCCCCAGACTTACTCTGCCCCATCCCCATACAAACCTGAACCAACATACAACGCTCCCCAAGCTTACCCAACCCCTGCACTTTACAAAGAAGAACAAAAGTACGTAGCACCTCAAGCCTACCCTACTCCTGCCCCTTACAAAGAAGAGCCCAAATATACAACTCCCCGGACTTATTCTACCCCAGCCCCATACAAGCAGGAACCAAGATATCCCTCTCCTCAAGCTTACCCAACCCCTGCTCCTTACAAAGAAGAACTTAAGTACGTAGCACCTCAAGCTTACCCTACTCCTGCCCCTTACAAAGAGGAGCCCAAATACAACGCTCCCCAAACCTACTCTACCCCTGCCCCATACAAGCAAGAGCCCAAATATCCTTCACCCCAAGCTTATCCAACTCCTGCTCCTTATAAAGAGGAACAAAAGTACGTAGCACCCCAAGTCTACCCTACTCCTGGCCCTTACAAGGAGGAACCTAAATACAACGCTCCCCAAACCTATTCTACACCCGCCCCATACAAGCAAGAACCTAACTATCCCCCTCCCCAAGCTTACCCAACACCTGCTCAGTACAAAGAGGAACAAAAGTACGTAGCACCTCAAGCCTACCCTACTCCTGCCTTGTACAAGGAGGAGCCTAAATACAACGCTCCCCAAACCTATTCTACACCCGCCCCATACAAGCAAGAACCTAAATATCCCTCTCCCCAAGCCTACCCAGCTCCTGCTCCTTACAAAGAGGAACAAAAGTACGTAGCTGCTCAAGCTTACCCTACTCCCGCCCCTTACAAGGAGGAGCCTAAATACAACGCTCCCCAAACCTATTCTACCCCCGCCCCATACAAGCAAGAACCTAAATATCCCTCTCCCCAAACTTACCCAACCCCTGCTCCTTACAAAGAGGAACAAAAGTACGTAGCCCCTCAAGCCTACCCAACTCCCGCCCCTTACAAGGAGGAGCCTAAATACAACGCTCCCCAAACCTATTCTACCCCCGCCCCATACAAGCAAGAGCCTAAATACGCCGCTCCCCAAGCTTACCCAGCTCCTGCTCCTTACAAAGAGGAACAAAAGTACGTAGCTCCTCAAGCCTACCCTACTCCCGCCCCTTACAAGGAGGAGCCTAAATACAACGCTCCCCAAACCTATTCTACCCCCGCCCCATACAAGCAAGAGCCTAAATACGCCGCTCCCCAAGCTTACCCAGCTCCTGCTCCTTACAAAGAGGAACAAAAGTACGTAGCTCCTCAAGCCTACCCTACTCCCGCCCCTTACAAGGAGGAGCCTAAATACAACGCTCCCCAAACCTATTCTACCCCCGCCCCATACAAGCAAGAGCCTAAATACGCCGCTCCCCAAGCTTACCCAGCTCCTGCTCCTTACAAAGAGGAACAAAAGTACGTAGCTCCTCAAGCCTACCCTACTCCCGCCCCTTACAAGGAGGAGCCTAAATACAACGCTCCCCAAACCTATTCTACCCCAGCACCTTACAAAGAGGAACCCAAGTACGCCGCTCCCCAAGCTTATCCTACCCCAGCACCTTACAAGGAAGAAGTTAAATACGTACCTGCTCCCGCCCCTTACAAGGAAGAAGTCAAGTACACCCCGACCCCCGCTGCTTACAAAGATGAAGTGAAATACACACCAACTCCCAGACCTTATTCTCCCCCTGCTGCGGACTACCAACAGAAGGACAGGGATTACCGCAGCTCTGACCAATACGCGCAACCCGCTAAACCCACAGCATCCTATGCACCCCGTCCTAGAGCGTACGAACCTTCCACCTATGAAACAAGCTCCTATGTAAGTTTAAATCTCAATGTAAAATCGTATTTAATAACGTATTTTGTATTTTTTTTTTTTACACAAATAGGCCCCAATTCCTCCCCGACCTTACAGCTTCGGATACGAAGTCAACGACGAGTACGACAATCACGCCAGACAAGAAACCAGCGACGGTAAGGTTGTCACAGGATCCTACCACGTCTACTTGCCTGATGGAAGGAAACAAACCGTAGTCTACAAAGCTGATGCTTTAGAAGGATTCACCGCGGATGTTAGCTACGAAGGTGAAGCCAAGTACCCCGAAACGAAGCCACGTGCACAGTACGAAGCTGAATACCGCCAGCCCCAATACAAAGCGGAATCCTATGAGGTCCCTAAATACGAAGCCCCCAGTGAAAACGTTAAAAATTAGGTGTCACATGATCAAAAGATGAAGGAGAAGAGGCCCGCAGTTTGACATTGTTCATGGGAGCTCTTCAAAAACGTTCAAAACGTGTAAAGTCCCATATACTACTTCTTGCCAAATCCATGTGCTTTGGGAGTCAAATGAATTGTATAATATAACCTACCTATGAAAAATAAGCGAAAGTTTTATTGTCCAAGATTACTGTCTTTTTATAAAGACGTCACAGAGTCACTGTAAAAATATCGAGTTATAAAAATTAGTTATAATAATATTATAGATAATCTATTTTCACCAATTGAGTTAGAACAATAATCATTAAACAATAATCACACAATAAAATGAGAAATTCTTAAAAACGTTTAGAAAAATCAGACTAGTCGCTATAATTCACTAATAAATAAAGAATCAAAAGCATTGAAACTACTTAATCTGCTAGAAAAAAATATAAGAAAATCGTCTCAGTGACCTAACAAATGGCAATCCGTGGCATTTTAGAATCAATTCCTCTTACAAAAAATATCGATAAGCCACACCAGGTCAACTTTTGCTACGTCACGGCCAAATTTTTGCAAGTTAATAATTCGGTAAACGTTACTCAGAAAGAATGAAAATCAAGTATTTTTCCTTAATATAACACACAAATAGCAATAAAATAAAATGTCATTGTAAATTATGTTGGTTGTCATTGCCCTTCAGACAAAAGGTTTAACATACGAGATAAACTGTCAATGTTGCAATTGATATCCTACTCGTTATCTGTTTTAGCACTGAGACGCTTGAATTGATTTTCTTTCTTAGAAAGACAACCCGAGAGAATTCAAAACTTCGCATCTCCTATTTCCCAAGCCTGCTCCCGTTCTTTTCTATTCTCTTCAAGTTCGATCTCTGCTTCTTACAAGATCTCTTACACGCTGAGTTTGCTTCAGAATCTTAGGTAGTTCAGCTTGCAACAGTTAAATGGACAAGGAAGTCCAATAGTGTGAATCTCCAAGAGTATTTTCTTTTAAACTATCGAAGATGTTTCCTTTTAAAAAAAAGTGACGGTTGTATCGAGTTTCGCACGAGGGAGTTTTATTGAAATCAATTCTTTACCACATATAAAACACCTCAACTTGACTTTTGCGGTGGTTCCGACAAAATTAAGCAAGCTAAATTTTGCAGAATTTTTATCAATTTTCATCATTTTCTTTGCTTATGAAGATTCTAGTAAGGGTAAGACGAGTAACTGGGACGGGAATTGCTGTTAGATTCTTGTTCATTGTAAGCTTCAGGTGCCCTGTAAGTTGCTTTCGGTCTGGGTGCAGGAGCTGCCTTGTAGGTAGGGGCGTCATATTGGTCATTCAACTTGGGACTAACGGCAGCTTTAGGCTTTTCTTCCGGGTACACGGCCTCGCCCTCGTACCTGACATCAGCAACGAATCCTTTCTCAGGATCGGCTGTGTACGTTACGATCTGGGTACGGGAGTCGGGCAACTTCACGGAATATGAACCAGTAAGGCTATCACCATCACGGTTCTCAGACTTGGAGTACTGGGAGTAACCATTGTCATCCTTGACGTCAAAATCGTAGTTATACTTGGCTGGAATCTATAATTCGAAACAGAATTTAGAAGGGAACTTTAAATTTTCCGAAACATATGTTTTGTTTATGAAGGTTTTTACCGCTGGATAAGCTGATTCGTCTTTGTACGAGTTTCCGTGAGAAGATTTGCTGGGTGCTGTGTATTGGGCAGGTCTTGCAGGTTGTTGTCTGGGCTGAACATACGAATTTGAGGGTGTTGATTGGGCACTAGCAACGTACACACTGTCTAATCTTTGCTTGCGATCGTTGTAAGCGTCCACCACCGGCTTGGAGGAGTATTCATCTTCGTAGTCGCTCGTAGGAGCAGCAGTTGCGACTGCAATTAACACTAATGTTGCACAAATCTAGAAAAAAACATTAATTTTTAAGGTATTCAACGACCTTAAATCCATCTCTTACCAGCTTCATGGTTGCTTCCTGCTAGTCAGATCGTTTCACCACAACTGAATTACTCACAACAATCACGACTCTTATATATCTCAAGTGCTCAACGGGGAGAGAAAGGAAGAGAAATGGGAAACGGGAGACCGGTTAACCTGGAACCCTTTGCCTTTTTTCGGCTGACATAACCCCGTTCAAAAAGTGTACATAGGACATTTCCGCGTATGCAATGCACCCCGTCAAACGGAAACTAGAATACTTGACACTTGAAGCCAATCGACCGTAAAAACAATGGACAAGACTTTCACTATTACCAGCCCGTTAGACACGCTCGAGTCGAGACTCGAAAACTCTTTTTCAAAGAAAAAACTTGGGTTCGCCTTCGCCCAAGACCCATTTTCTCCTGAAAAACACAACCCTTTATACCTACTAGATTTCCTTGTGAAGCAAAAAATTTACGAAATAAAAATAATATGGAATAACATTTAAGAAAAATGTGAAAGAGCTTCACGCAGAAAGTATACCATGGACCGGAAAAGTCTGGCCGTAACAATTACTTAAAGGTATGCAACACACAAATGCAGGTTCCCACCGTTCTAAAATGGCATAACTACTATAATGTAAATTGTTCCACTCCTCCTAACGTTGACAACGCTTTTACAGTATTCTACTTCCCTCCAAGTTCGCCTTCCATGGACTAATCTGGTTAATTGCTCACCTTCTTGTCAACAACCCATGGAAAATCTCTCTATTTAACGTATCAGTAAGCTCGAATTACACAGCAACTGCTGAGGAGGTGAAAAAGGGGGAAAGTACTTGAGTATTTCTACGCATTTCCATGGTTCCTATGAAACTAATAAAAAAAATCTGTTCCGCGTAATTAACCCTTTGCATACCTTGGTTTCTCAAAACTGTCACGGGCACACGACAATGTTAAACTGTATATAAAGGGCAGTCAGAACAGCCAACAGTATCAATTCGTTAACCTACAATCGTTCAAGCAACTTCCAGCTCACAGCAGTGAATTTTAATCCACAATTAACATGAAGGTATGGTTTAACTGTTAGCAAAGTAAAATGTAATTTAGAAATTGATCCCCAACTTTGCTCTTTCTGTAGGTCGCTATTATTTTGGCTTTGACTGTGGCTTGTGTGGCCGCTAACGGTTATTACGGACACGGCGGAGCAGGTCACGATGACTACTACGTAAGCAGCTTGGGATTGGCTAGTCATCCCCATGTTTAATGTATTCTTTCTAGGCTCCCGCATCCTATAAATTTGGATACGACGTTGCTGATCAGAAATCTTATGTCAACATGGGGCACAAGGAACAACGAGATGGAGACAAGACACAAGGTACAGAAAGAACTTGCTAACAAAGCTTATGCTTTCTAATAAACGCGACTGTAATTCACATTGTCATAATGTCAAATGGACCATTTTTTAGGCGTATACTACGTTCATTTGCCCGATGGTCGTCTGCAAAAAACTGAGTACGTCGTAGCTGGAAAATCGGGTTATCTTCCTAAAGTAACATACCATAGTGCTGGACACGCTGGAAAGGCTTACTAAAACAAAACCAAGTTCCCAAACCTGATGGCACAAATTTGCTTACTAATCTCTCTCTGTCGCTAACGCTCTGAAGTATACTTGTGATTCTACTGTACATACATAAAGCTAATCTACCTTTTTTAATGTGTGAGAACAACGACTTAAATACACAGGTGTATCACTAAGCGTTTAAACCCATTCTTGCTACTCTAGTTCCCAGAAGTTAACAGTTAATCAAGCAACAGACTAACTTCAACTGTTTTATTGTGATAATTTAAATGCTTTTGCATACCTGACATTCCAGGTTATCTTGATTCTGATCTCAGAGAACAACAAACACTGCGATTATTACAAAACAATTGCTCCGACATGCAGTTTGGCAGTCAAATTGGAGAACGTTATCTAGCCGAACTGGGTTTTGAAATGAATCTTTTTGAAATTTGCGCTTCAATTCGAGCAGTGTTGTACAATCTTGTATTTGAAGGAAGCTTCCAAAATTTTGGGACATCTAGAGTCTCTATCTGGTAGCTTTCTATCGCTTTCAATTTTCAAACAGATTCAGAATTCGGCGGCATTTTATTAAATCCTAGTAACTCCGTACTTTTTTCTTTCACAAATACAAGCTTAGTTTTATTAATGTGCGTATTAATATGTACAATATATGTGCGGTTTTTAACTGTATTTTTAATACTAAACTACAAAAATAAATGTCACATCGCAGAGGAATGTGACTCTTAAATCACCAATAATGTCAATTTTACGAGCACTTCGTTCACGTTGCCAACACTTATACACCGATGCTTATCTGCCTTCCCTTTTCCATCGTTAACCCAAATCCATATATTTTACCTTTTAATATCCCCATGTACAAATAAATACCCAACATTCTTCTTTTTTTGGCTAAGTTCCTAAATCTTTTCAAACTGCAAACTTTCAAAGTTAATATACTTTCTGTCGATAAGTACTTTTAATTTTTATGTGAGCAAAAAAGTACCAAAAAACGTGGATGAAACTTTGTGACCTGAGTGTTTCATTAAACAGGGAAAGATAGCAAAGTTGTATCTGAAAAAGTAGCAATAACCATAAAAATAATTATTCAAAGGAATTATTTCTATGAAGTTTTCTTTGCTTACATAAAATACCGAAAAAGCACGTTGCTTATTAAAATGTGTGCACAAACTGTCTGCGAGGTAAACATAGGGTTTTGTATTATCCTTGTCATAAAAATAGATGTTCTACCATGACAGGACCCTCTACCATTTCTATAAGAACTGACGAAACATCGCGAGAGAATTGGCTTTCACTAGGGAAATGATTATGTAATAAAAGATTTTTAAAAGTAAGATTAGTAATCAATAGACTGTTTCTCTTACTAAACAGACTGCTTACTACATCTGGATAGACCAATACACTATATTTCTTACTTTTTTCATTCATACACGCGTCAGCGTAACCATTACCAATAGGAAAACCTGCATAATACGATGTCACAATTTACTAAGAATTCGAGTTTGCCTTAAGTCAATAGTTTACGGAAGCCAGCTTTTTATGCCATCCGCGAGACTGTTAATAATAATAACTAGGCAGTCTTGTCAACTTATTTGCAACTTTTGGCGTTTAAGGCCATATTAAACAGATATTGCTATAAAGCCGCAGACAGCTTTCATTCACCTGACCGAGTTTTTACTACTTATGAATTTCAGCAACAAAATGGCCAATAAGCTCCAAGAAATAGCACGAACTTAAGATCTAGGAAGCCCGCAAACCGGTACGTTGACCGAAGCGGGGGAAAGTGTGAAAGGACATTTTTTGTTCAAAAAGGACTATAGGTGAGAATTATTCCAATTTTTTAATAAAAAAGTAAGAAATATGTCGATATCTGTTGCTTTTCTTCCATTTCGGTGTACCATATATTACGAAAGTTTGCGGTATAAAAAGCCTCCATCCTACCTCTCAGAACATCAGTTCGCTCTAATCTTCTCCTTCAACAATACTCAATCGCTAAATAGCTCATTTGATTCCAGCATAATGTCCAAAGTAAGTTAAATCCAATATTTTTTGACAAACTACGGTAAGGTACTATGAATAACAAATGTGAATCCTTTTCTACAGGTCGTTGTCTTCATATCGCTGTTGGCCCTTGCCGTAGCCTTTCCACAACAATACGCTCCGAAGCCAAATCAAAACTACGCAGCTCCCCAGTATCAACAAGCGTCCCAAGGTTACAAGACGGAATCGAACTACCCAGATGTAAAAGAAATTTTCGACTCCTTTGATTCAAAACTACTAAATACTGACAACACGGCCTTCAATTGTTATTAATATATAGGTTCCACCGAAGTATGAATTCAACTACGCTGTCAAGGACGACGCCAACTACAACAGCTTCGGTCATCAAGAAAGTCGTGATAACGATAAAACCTCAGGTTCTTATACCGTAGCTTTGCCTGACGGACGCACACAGATCACCACCTACAACGTCCGAGATAACTACTCGGGCTTTAACGCCAACGTCGAATATGTCGGTGAAGCCAAGCATCCACAAGGTTATAATAATGCTGCACCAGCTGAAAGCTACAAACAGCCATCTAAATATGCCCCCGCACCTTACTAAAGTGATTCATTTTGCAAGGATTATTTTACATGGCATCATAACTTCCTGCGTTGATGCGCAAAACATTACAAATAACATGTTGCTGTACTACTAATGAAAAAGTAATTCCTATCCTGTAACTCAATAAACAATATTATCCTTAAAGCTTCTTGTAGTTTTGTATATCGGATGATGTCATAAGAAAGACACAAGACGGTAATATTACAATTTAAAATACAGTAATTAGGTTACAACTTATGATATCACAAAAATCCGGTAAATACCATGATAAATACTGTATTATTTCTTAACAAAAGATATTGCACGAAAATTGACTCTATAACAAGTTTCTATTCCGTTTTCAAGTGTTAGTGCACGCCGACGCCGTACTATGCGCAGATGCCATGCGCGTTTGTTCATATCCATACATTAACATGTTCTCCGGATTTGGTGACAAAACTATGTACTGTTTCCCGCTGCCAAATTGACACTCATGAGTCACTTTCCAACAATGAATTTTGTTTGTTTTTCAGCTATTGGAGTGAAAGAAAGTACAAGCTTTAACGATTCTCATCAACGAAAATTTATGAGAATCGTTAACCTATTCTAACCTAATGCATTCCCAATCCAACTACCAATTTTGAACTCGAGTAACACCGGTTTGTCACTCTTTTTCCAGAGAGCGTTTAGCAACAGTATGACACCCTAAGTGTAATTTCTATCTCCGGATTATAAAACCGGAGAACCTGTTGCCATACATACAGCAACTCGCCTTCGCCATCTTGCGATAATTAGGAAGAATTAACGTTCAGTTTAGTCAGGACTTGGTAACTAACCTTAAAAAAAGAAACCCTTCAGTGAAATTCTTAAGCTACAGGCTATTGTTAGTTATTTTCTCTAATTTGGCTGCGCTATGTTGCATTTTAATTTTTATCATATTTTTATAATTTAATAATAAATTATATTGTTATGATTATAAAATTATTTTTACGTTACGCTAGTTAAATTACTAAGCTCTAGTTTAACACACCGAAAACAAAATTGCAAGCTTTCTCTCAAGCGAGAAGAAGGAAACGCGAACTTTTTTTTTATTTTACTTTACATTCCTGGACTAGCATTCTTTGGCACCAATGGACTTAATACAGCGCGAAAAGAAATACAAGTTTGACTAGTGCTCTTTATGACCCAACGGGAAATGCCTTGCCGAAGACTTCGGAATAAGTTAGAAAACACAGAGGTGCTCTAGATTGAACAAACCAGAAAAACTGCCCCTTTTATACGAAAAACACTTTCACTTTCTTTGTCTCTTATATTCCTGTTGCCCTTATCTTTTATACGAAACGCGGCTGTTTTCGTAGAAATATAATCGTAGTGTTTCCAGGTCACTTTACTTGCTGTGCCACGTAAAAACAAGAGGGGCAAGTTTTATCTTGAAGGATGAAATTACCAAAAAAACGAGAGTGAACATAGGCGACATGCAGCCTTGTTCATGGTCTACTTTGCTTTACCGCATTAATCTTTAACAGGCAATCACATCGCTCCCTGCAGCGTGAAACTAGCACATATATTTCAAGATTCCCTTCACGCTTTATGCTCGCCAAGAATGCCATTCCAGGCCTTTTTTAGTGCGATTGCAAAATTGGAAGTTAGACAATAATAATAGTGTGCCAATAATAACTGGTCCTGTACTGCTGTTTAGTAGGCTATTGTCGCATGCCTCTTAAACTCAGGATTTTTCTTTCGGTTGCTGTTTTTTACTGACGGGACTAAACCATTAACACTTTCGCTTTAGCAAAAAACTCAACGTAAAAAGACAGATTTGGTAGCTAACGGTCCTTTACTTAGCTTGATAGCGTTTCGTATCTAAACAGCGAAACGCACGCCAGAACCACAGTACGAGGTAAGCGTCGGTAGACATTATCTTCATGTTTTATTATTACCAGAAACTGGGAAATAATATACTTTTTTTGCTTTACATAATGTTTTAGAAATATACGTTCTTTGAAAAAGTTATAATCTTGTATAACCTCAGTGACACGTGTTCCATTACTAATGTTAGAAACCGTCCCTTTTAGAAATCTCTTGGAGACAGGTCCATTTTTCAAATGCAGGGCACTTATCACATGCGTGCAGAACCTGGGCCTCGCTTTCTGGTCCAAAAAAGCAAAACAGCCGTTTTCGTGGGAGAGGGACCGCGCCCCACGAGGGCAAGGCGTGGTTTAGACGCTTGGAACACGACTCACAGGTATGTTTTTTTAGGGTGCGTTCCAATTGGCGACTCAACCCGGGTTGAAGTGGGTTTTCAACTCGGGTTCCAGAACTCGCCTGTTTCAAGTGGCCAAACTCGGGTTCAAAGCGGAGTTTGGGGAAGGGTTGTTCGACTCCACTTTGGATCAGGGTTGAACACAGCAGAAGCGAGTTGGGGGACGTTTCGCGTCTGGGTGCTAGGTGGAGTCGTGGTTCCATGTAAACAAAACAAAGCTTCATTGATTCAAACTAAGATTCATTGTCTCTGATTACAAGTTATAGCGATTCCAACCATAACCCGATTGAATAGTACATGTGCCTATTGGGACGCGGGTTTACTCAACCCGAGTTCAGAAAACTCAACTCCCTAGTCGAGTTCGCAATTGGAACGCACCCTTAGTCAGGCATTGTAGTGACCTGACTCCCTGGTCAGGGTGGCCCCGCCCCGATAAGGCGGATATAAACAAACCAGGTACAATACAGGAGTGATAACCCTCAATCAAGAGCATCATCTTATCAAATATCTCAAGCTAAAATAACCATCCAAGTTACCAAACAGTGTCATCACCAACGATACCACATTTGGCGACGAAGATAAAAGTTTTCAGCACCGTAGCAGTTAAGTTTGGCCTCAATTTTATGGTACCTAGCCTAGCAGCCAGCAGCCCATAACAAATCACATGGCGGAAGGATTGCCTCATTTTCCAAGCTTTGATCCTTATGGAGAGCCGCGAACAGTCGGAGAAAGATGGGAAAGTTATTTAATGCGTTTTAACACGTATTTAACTGCTTTTAACATCAAGACAGATGAACGCCAGAAAGCGTTACTGCTATTTTACGCTGGGGAAGTCGTGCAGAAGATCGCAGGCACGTTGGATCACACCCCAAGGAAGCTGGAAGGCAAGACCGAAACAGCAGTCGAAGCGCTAACGAGGGCATTATCTGAACGATTTAACCCGAGCGTTAACACCGACTACGAAACATATCGTTTCCGTCAGTTGTCACAGAAGACCAACGAAACACTGGACAATTTCTACACAAGGCTGCAGCAACAGGTACTGCAAGTTCAAAGATCCTAATGCAGAAGTCAGGACACAGATCATACAGAACTGCGTGTCACACAAACTTCGGAAGCAGATTCTAGAAAACCCGGACATGAAGCTCGAGGATATTTTAAAGAAGGCTCGCACGATGGAACTATCTACATTGTATGCCCAAGAGATGGCAGGGTCACAACAGGCAGCAACACGTGAATAAGGTGACCGCAAAGGAGAAAACGCCGCGTCAGCCCAACAAGGGGAAGCAATGCCGTTTCTGCGGGAATGAATTCCACGAAAAGCTCGAACTCTGCCCAGCACGTGGAAAACAGTGTAGGTCATGCGGAAAAAACAACCACTTCAGCCGGTGTTGTCTAAGCAAGAAAAACGAGCACGTTGATCAACATGGGAATAGTCGTCCTCAAAAGCAGCAAGTGCGGCAGATCGTCACCGAGGAGGGAACTTCCAGTGAAGAAGAATGCATTTGGTCGCTGAGAACACTGCCAGAAGATGGAACCATGGGCGAAGCAGAGCGCATTTTGCGCATTTTAACGTCCCACCCAAAGGACCTAGAGATCGTAACAACGATTGGCACCACACAAGTGCGGATGTTGATTGACACCGGCACAACCGTTAACATCCTGGACAATGAAACGCATAAGCAATTGGGATCACCAGCCCTAACACCTGCAGACGTCAAGCTCTTTCCATGGGGAAGCCCCCACCTAAGCGTTGCAGGGGAGATTTACCAAAACATCACATCTAACGGGATAACAATCCAGGCACGTTTCCTAGTACACCCAACAATCCCAGGCAACTTGTTGTCCTACAAGACAGCCAAAGCTTTACGTCTCATCGAAATAGTCAACACGCTGGAGGAAGAAAGCACCGCAATTGATCTCTTGTCCCTCCAACAGCAATATCCAAACCTATTTGCCAAGTCTGGAAAATTGAAAGACACAACGATCAAACTCCACGTAGACCCGAATGTGACGGCCAAAGCACAGCCACACCGTCGAGTTCCCGTCCATCTACGTCGACAGGTAGAAGAAGAGCTTGTGGAGATGGAGAAGCTTGGCATCATAGAAAAGGTCACCGGACCTACACCGTGGGTCTCACCGATAGTAGTCGTGCCAAAACCGAAAGCACCCGGTAAAATTCGTATATGTGTAGACATGAGAGAAGCCAACAAAGCCGTAAAGAGAGAGCGCCATTTAACACCGACATTGGACGAAGTCTTGGCCGAGCTGGATGGAGCCATGGTATTTTCAGTACTGGATCTTAAGCATGGTTATCACCAGCTGGAACTGGCTGAGGAGAGTCGCTATATCACGACGTTCTCCACCCACTGCGGATTAAGGCGTTACACACGGCTATCGTTTGCAATCAACGCCGCGGCTGAAATATTTCAAGAAGCAATACGGCAAACATTGGCAGGACTTCCCGGACAGCTCAACATCAGCGACGACATATTAGTCTTCGGGAGATCGGTAGAAGAACACAACAAGCGTCTTCATTACGTCTTTGACCGACTGAACAGCAGTGGCCTCTGTCTAAATTGGCAGAAATCGAAGATCGGCCGCAATCAGGTCACATTTTTTGGATTTCAGTTCAGCCAGAACGGTATTAAGCCCGATCCTAAGAAAGTAGAAGCGTTGGTTAATACAACAAATCCGTCCAACGAAGCAGAGCTTCGAAGCTTCTTAGGGATGACGAATTATCTTGCGCGTTTCATTCCGGGATATGCGACGATCACAGCGCCACTCAGAAGCCTGTTGAAGAAACAGACCAAGTACGACTGGACCGCCAATTGTGACATGGCTGTACAAAAGCTCAAGAGCATTCTTACAACCGACCCCCAAGTTGCTTTCTTTAATCCAAACTTGCCAACCACCATCATCACAGATGATGTTGTTTAGATTCCTCATGAATCGTTCAACGTCGCCGTTAGCGGCGGGCCAGTATGGTGTTATACGGCGGTGTTCGACACCAATACGTTGAAGATACTGTTTTAGCTCTTCACTTTGGAACGGTGGTCCATTGTCTGAGGCGATAGTCGCTGGTATCCCAAAACGTGCGAATTTGGCATCTAGCACCTTGATGATGTCTTTGGCGCTGGTGTGTTCAAGAATCGCCACCTCTGGGAATCGGGAATACTTGTCGATTATGACAAACGCTTTATCGCCGTTCGGCAGACTAAAAAGGCTATCTGGTGATCCCAATTGCTTATGCGTTTCATTGTCCAGGATGTTAACGGTTGTGCCGGTGTCAATCAACATCCGTACTTGTGTGGTGCCAATCGTTGTTACGATCTCTAGGTCCTTTGGGTGGGACGTTAAAATGCGCTCTGCTTCGCCCATGGTTCCATCTT
This sequence comes from Lepidurus packardi, assembly GCA_023053545.1. Lineage (NCBI taxonomy): Eukaryota > Metazoa > Arthropoda > Branchiopoda > Notostraca > Triopsidae > Lepidurus > Lepidurus packardi. Next base: position 10,936,594 of record JAKZAN010000002.1, read on the forward strand.
CTGGCAGTGTTCTCAGCGACCAAATGCATTCTTCTTCACTGGAAGTTCCCTCCTCGGTGACGATCTGCCGCACTTGCTGCTTTTGAGGACGACTATTCCCATGTTGATCAACGGGCTCGTTTTTCTTGCTTAGACAACACCGGCTGAAATGGTTACCACGTTTTATCCAGCGAGGGGTTTCACTTATTGGCTCAGCAATCACCGCTTGCGGGACTAGGCGTAAATCCAATTAATTAAGTAAGGCACGGAATTAGTAGAGACCCATAGTACGAACGATCTTCATTAAGAGGCCCAAAATCTTATGTCTGATTCATCTCTGATTGCTGGCGTCTTCTTAGATCCAATCATAGTGATATTAGTCAGTGAACTTGTTGACTTAGCTGGATCAAGAAGAGAAGATGAAGACGAGTTAGTGTAGCTCTTAGGTCCACTCACAACTGATGTTGTTCCCTTAAACACAGACTTTTGATCTATTTGAGATATCAGGCTTATTTTTTCCATCATAGAACTTAATTGTTGATTGGTTCTTTTCATATCTCCATCCATCTGATCCACCAGTGATCTGATGCAACCAGTCGCTGATTGAATGTTGTGGTTGTGAACAGCTAAGTCTGCTTTCAAAGATTGGGTGAGCTTGTCTAGACTAGCTGTAGTTGTGGACAGTTTGTTTCCAATCTCGGTCAGTGCTGTTGCGGGTGATGGCCTAAATGTTGTGTAGGCAGAATAATCCTTTATTATCTCTTGCTTCCTCTTCACATCCACTTTACCACTTAAGATCATAGTTGATGCCCAATTGCAAGTAAGCAGAGTGATCAACTCTAAAGCATGAGATGAGTCGTTGTGGTTTAGTTTATGCCAGGGAAAATGAGATACCAGTAACCAATTAGGAGGATCAATAAGATTATTCCATAAATCAGAGGCCCATATAGCCATAGTCTCAGCCATGTATTCCTGGTCGACTCCCTGAGAGTATAGGATCATTGGTTCGAGCTTGGCTTCAAGAGAATACGGAGGAATAATTGGTTGATCAGGTACCTCCTTGTCTTTATCTTCTGGTCTTTTAACTTTTGAGCCTCCTTTATAAGGAGTCTTAGATGGTCGAGACTCTAGTAAATCTTCATTTAAGAAAGGAACCGACTTCTTGGAAGCTAATGTAGAAGGTCCATCAGATTTTAGCAGTGATAAAGAGGATTCCTCTCCACCTTCTAACACTGTTTTCTCCATCTGCCTTATTACTTGTTCTTTTTCTGCTTCAGATCCAGTTAGGACTGTGTCAAGGGATATTAGTTCTTCATTTTCTTGAATGTCAGGGGTATTCCTGTCCGCTTTCCTATTCGATTTGGCTCTGGTGTTCTTTCCTCCCGTTTTACCTTGGGCCGTTGGAGTTCTAGCTGTGGCCATGGTTGAAGGCTTAATCCTGAATTTGGCTCAAGAGACTTCCGGTAAATCTTTTGAATAAGCTGGCATTGCGCGTGACTTGTTCGCTTCCACGTTGGGCTGTGATCATCGTTCCTTTTGCTGCAATTACTGTGTAGGGTTTGGTGTTATATCCTGGCAGCATTTTGTTTGGGATAGCCCTTTGGTCTTTCAAGAGGACTTTTTCCCCTACGATGAAGCTCTTCTGCCTGGCATGGTTATGCCGATCCGCATTGGCTTTCATTTTCTCTTTGGCTTTCCGGTCCTGGTTCTTCACTTCTTCCTTTCGGGGTTGCTGATGTGCATTGCTAAGCTGAGGGAGCTTGGTTTTCACCTGTCTTCCAAATAGTAGGCTAGCTGGGCTGTGCCCAGTCATCCGGTGAGGTGCTGAACGATAGGCTAGAAGGAAAGGTTGCAACTTCTCCTTCCAGTCCACGTTCTCCGCAACTGAGGATCTGACCAGTTTGTTTAGATTCCTCATGAATCGTTCAACGTCGCCGTTAGCGGCGGGCCAGTATGGTGTTATACGGCGGTGTTCGACACCAATACGTTGAAGATACTGTTTTAGCTCTTCACTTTGGAACGGTGGTCCATTGTCTGAGGCGATAGTCGCTGGTATCCCAAAACGTGCGAATTTGGCATCTAGCACCTTGATGATGTCTTTGGCGCTGGTGTGTTCAAGAATCGCCACCTCTGGGAATCGGGAATACTTGTCGATTATGACAAACGCTTTATCGCCGTTCGGCAGACTAAAAGGTCCATACTGAGGTCCGTCCAGGGTTCATCAGGTAATGGTGTGGGGCATACTGGTTCTTTTGAGCGATCTTCAGTGCACATTTGGCACTCACGGCAGATTTCAATGATCGTTTCGACCATGCGGTCCATGCCGGGAAACCAGACATGTAGGCGCAGACGTTGCTTGGTTTTAGTCATGCCCATATGGCTTTCGTGTGCTATCTGAATGATGCGCTCTTGCTGCTCTTCTGGAATACAAATCTTGCGTCCTTTTAAAATTACGTTGTTGTCGGCGTCAAACGTTAACTCGTTTCTACGTTGAAAGTAAACTGCGTTACGTTTCTTGACAGGGCTCCAGTTCCCTGTGACGATAGCTCGCTTGACTAGCTGTAGTACTTCGTCTTGCTCCGTTGCTCTTGCTACCTCGGATAGCTTGAGGGCAGTGGGCAGGAGGCTCTGACTTAAGAGATTCACGAACGCATCAGCACAGGTGCTGGCTACCGCGTTCCGATCCGATGCTGTTGGTTGCCTTGACATGAAGTCGGCGGGGTTAGTGGCTCCAGCTATGTGTTGAATTGTCGCATTGTAAGGCAAAAGACGTAGCGCCCAGCGTTCAATACGCGCGTTCCCGCAGTTAAGAGATTTGCTGAATAAGCCTACCAGCGGCTTATGGTCTGTTCTAACCGTGATGGGTTTTCCGAAAACATACAAATGAAAGTGCTCACAGGCCCAGACGACTGCGAGGCCCTCCCTTTCCAACTGCGAATAACGCTGTTCCGTGGCCGTCAACGAGCGACTTGCATACGCCACGACCCTTTCCTTGCCATTTTCCTCTTGCAACAAGATCGCTGCTACACCGACAGGGCTGGCATCTGTGATGATGGTGGTCGGCAAGTTTGGATTAAAGTGTAAGAATGTGCTTTTATTCTTACAACTTATTTTTGAGTACCCCACCTATATTCTACAAACTCCAAAGATGTTCTCGGAGTAAACAGACAATGTCTCGTAACATGTCAGGGTCTTTCACTTCCATATCCATCACTATGAGATTCACATTCAATCCATTCTGGGAAGTCGTGTCCATTAAGTATTCCCAAGTAGCATTCAAGGACAAGTCTGAGGGGAATTTCCAGCAAGATTTGAAATTGACACAACGAGATGCTACAGATCCCAAAGCAGTGATGGCAGAAGGGGGGTCCGGAGCTGATCCACGCAATGACACCTCGTTATAATCCAACAAGCTGTTGAAAATCCCTCTTGCACAAGGATATTCCCTTAAGAGACTACTCGTGATTCCTCCGGAACCATCTCCGAGCACCATGAAATCTGAACAGGATATATGGAAATGTCTCAAAACGCTTCGAACTTTGTAATGAGAACCCGTTGCTAATTGTCCCAGCCTAAAACCAGATATAGTTGGATCCTGAATTCTAGAAGGAGGGGTTTTTATTTTGTCAGTTGACCCACAATTTGAAGAGAAGTGCATCCTCACAGAAGTTATCGGTCCTCCAATCTCATTACCCCATCTTAGATTTTTCTTCGTCTGATCCGAATGTTCCTGGATCGTAAACTTACAAGCATGTCGAATTTCTGCATCAACTGAAAACACCTTCTTAATCAGATGATTCAAACATGGAATGTCTTCGGTAGTATCCCTCAGTTGAGACAAGGTGTGTGCCAATTTTCTTAACCGATTTTTGTCTTTGGTGTCCCATTTGGAATGAGTCAAAGTCCACATCACAGTGGAACTAATGACCATAGGTCCTATCACTGAGGCAGACATCATATCCGCAAACAAAAAGATTCTGGAATCTTCTGGTTCATACGTCTGAGTCATAAACAGATTACGGAAAGTTGTCCAAAGATAACTCCTCAACAACAACCCAATATCTCGATCAGAGACTGGATAAGATGCCGGGACCTTGTGAGGAAAAGACAACAACTCTTGGTGAAGATTTCCCTCCCTAGTCAAATTTCTTAAATTCACACTGTTTGACATAAGATCAATCAGGTGTAGCACTGTTCCAAAAACTGCTTGTTCAGGGTGTGTCAACTTTTGGATGGCTCTACGATGTAACAAATCCAAAGAAGCTGCTCTCAACAACCCATCCAACAAACCTCGGAAAAATGGTGTAGGTACTAGTTTACGTTTGATGGTCAAAGGAAACAAAGATGAATCATCTTTGTGAGAATTGGAAATACATGTCAGATCCCCAAACATAAACCCGATAGAACGACCAACATGAAAACTTTGTTTCCACTTACCGGTTTCCTCCCATCTTCCTTCCGGTATCTCAATGGTCGTTCGGTTCTTTCCCCATGGATCATCTGAACCTCTCCATTTGTTCAGTGCTTCTGCTCTATCAGCAAACTCGTAAACCCAATCGGACTCCAGTGTCGGCTCCTCAATTTTACGGATACAATCTTTACAACCCAAATGCAAATGATAAACCGCCCCCTCACCTTGTCCATCATGCAGTTCTCCGACGGTGGTTTGTCCGTAAATTAAAAGGGATTGAAACATGAAATCATAATTTTCACTCCCTAATGTCTCCATCGTGTCGGTTGTCCCAATCATTCTTGTCAACTTTGCGGGACTTTGAGCAGAATAACCACCAGCACTAACCCTAGAACAGGAAAATCTATGCAAAGCAGACCCTGTTCTCTTAAACCCCTGAGAACCCAATGACCAATCCTCCCCAGTCTGTGACTCAATATTCTTAAGAATAGACTTAGCCAAATTAGAGCCTGGGGCAACAAACCAAGAGATGGCATCTCTTAACTTAGCAGCTCTCTTAATCAAGGGGATAGTCGCTTGCTTTTCCCATGGTTGAAGGATGCTTGTTGACTCTGATGTTTTAGAACCAAGATATGCTTGTTGTTTCCCTCTAGAGTCCAAATAGTTTCGTAATCCATTTGGTAACGTGATCGTCAAATAACAATCAGGGTTCTCACCATGACAATCAGTGCACTGATGATTGACATTTTGTCCTCTGCTCAATAACTCCAACGGGTGAGGAACTGTGGTTCCCAAAACTTTAGATCCCCACGACTCCGTCCTCAACTCGTCTGCTCTGGTTGATGAACAATCCCAAATAGTGCCAAGTCGCTTACGTGTACCATACCTACTCATTTGTACCAAGGTGCTAATTTCCCCTCTGATAATCTTATCGTCCAACTCCCTTTTGAACCAAGGACTGAAGTAATTCCTGATGGTTCGAGAATTTTGGAAAAGAGAAATTAAAGAATCAGTCAAACCCAAAAATGTTGCACTTTTAAATTCACTCAAGAAACGGGGAAAGAGTGGTTTAATATTCGATAAGAAAAGTAGCATTCTCTCTTCTTCTTCTTTGGAATATAACACCGAATCCTGAATTTGCACATTCTGGATTGCATGAGCATTCCTGTAAAGTCCCTTCTTCACTTCTTCTTTTAGAATTGTCATGGCACTTATCCCTTTCGGGATGTTCAGAGAATTCGGATTTTCCAACAATCGGGAGATCTCTGTCCCATTCTGTTGTTTGATCTGGGGAGATCCAGCCTCAATGCACAAATTTTTCAACCATTGGACTGAAGTATTGTTGTAAACCAACTTCCAGAAAGACAAACTCTCAGTCACTGGATCCGGAAATGCCCGAATCACAAATCGAGACAGAGATGTACCTGACACTCCGCCCAGAGACGGATCTAGGTACAAACATGCTGCAACATACCCTGGACTCCGAGCATTAAACTTGGGATCCTTAATCAATTCATTCACGGACCCCCTAATTGCAGGATTGTGTAAATCCAACAATTCTTTAGCAAGCAGACCAAAAAACAAATAGTTTCGAATTGGATCAATTGGAGATGTCCCAAAATGAGAAACTGTCAATGCGTTGGTCGAGACTGATGACAACACGTTTGCAAAAGTAGGCAATTGATCATTTGTTACGCAAGTAACCCGAGACCAACGTTTAGTCTCCAATCCCCTGATATTACCCCTGAATATAGGAATTTTCCCATAATTTAGGTAATCCGCTGATCGAACAGTCTCATCTTGATTGATGATTAATCCCAATTTTGCTGTCCCTGCCTCTATAGCACCCAAGAACCTCTATAAACCCAATCTGTGATTATGCATCTGTGATTATGGTGGTCGGCAAGTTTGGATTAAAGAAAGCAACTTGGGGGTCGGTTGTAAGAATGCTCTTGAGCTTTTGTACAGCCATGTCACAATTGGGGGTCCAGTCGTACTTGGTCTGTTTCTTCAACAGGCTTCTGAGTGGCGCTGTGATCGTCGCATATCCCGGAATGAAACGCGCAAGATAATTCGTCATCCCTAAGAAGCTTCGAAGCTCTGCTTCGTTGGACGGATTTGTTGTATTAACCAACGCTTCTACTTTCTTAGGATCGGGCTTAATACCGTTCTGGCTGAACTGAAATCCAAAAAACGTGACCTGATTGCGGCCGATCTTCGATTTCTGCCAATTTAGACAGAGGCCACTGCTGTTCAGTCGGTCAAAGACGTAATGAAGACGCTTGTTGTGTTCTTCTACCGATCTCCCGAAGACTAATATGTCGTCGCTGATGTTGAGCTGTCCGGGAAGTCCTGCCAATGTTTGCCGTATTGCTTCTTGAATATTTCAGCCGCGGCGTTGATTCCAAACGATAGCCGTGTGTAACGCCTTAATCCGCAGTGGGTGTAGAACGTCGTGATATAGCGACTCTCCTCAGCCAGTTCCAGCTGGTGATAACCATGCTTAAGATCCAGTACTGAAAATACCATGGCTCCATCCAGCTCGGCCAAGACTTCGTCCAATGTTGGTGTTAAATGGCGCTCTCTCTTTACGGCTTTGTTGGCTTCTCTCATGTCTACACATATACGAATTTTACCGGGTGCTTTCGGTTTTGGCACGACTACTATCGGTGAGACCCACGGTGTAGGTCCGGTGACCTTTTCTATGATGCCAAGCTTCTCCATCTCCACAAGCTCTTCTTCTACCTGTCGACGTAGATGGACGGGAACTCGACGGTGTGGTTGTGCTTTGGCCGTCACATTCGGGTCTACGTGGAGTTTGATCGTTGTGTCTTTCAATTTTCCAGACTTGGCAAATAGGTTTGGATATTGCTGTTGGAGGGACAAGAGATCAATTGCGGTGCTTTCTTCCTCCAGCGTGTTGACTATTTCGATGAGACGTAAAGCTTTGGCTGTCTTGTAGGACAACAAGTTGCCTGGGATTGTTGGGTGTACTAGGAAACGTGCCTGGATTGTTATCCCGTTAGATGTGATGTTTTGGTAAATCTCCCCTGCAACGCTTAGGTGGGGGCTTCCCCATGGAAAGAGCTTGACGTCTGCAGGTGTTAGGGCTGGTGATCCCAATTGCTTATGCGTTTCATTGTCCAGGATGTTAACGGTTGTGCCGGTGTCAATCAACATCCGTACTTGTGTGGTGCCAATCGTTGTTACGATCTCTAGGTCCTTTGGGTGGGACGTTAAAATGCGCTCTGCTTCGCCCATGGTTCCATTTTCTGGCAGTGTTCTCATCGACCAAATGCATTCTTCTTCACTGGAAGTTCCCTCCTCGGTGACGATCTGCCGCACTTGCTGCTTTTGAGGACGACTATTCCCATGTTGATCAACGGGCTCGTTTTTCTTGCTTAGACAACACCGGCTGAAATGGTTACCACGTTTTATCCAGCGAGGGGTTTCACTTATTGGCTCAGCAATCACCGCTTGCGGGACTAGGCGTAAATCCAATTAATTAAGTAAGGCACGGAATTAGTAGAGACCCATAGTACGAACGATCTTCATTAAGAGGCCCAAAATCTTATGTCTGATTCATCTCTGATTGCTGGCGTCTTCTTAGATCCAATCATAGTGATATTAGTCAGTGAACTTGTTGACTTAGCTGGATCAAGAAGAGAAGATGAAGACGAGTTAGTGTAGCTCTTAGGTCCACTCACAACTGATGTTGTTCCCTTAAACACAGACTTTTGATCTATTTGAGATATCAGGCTTATTTTTTCCATCATAGAACTTAATTGTTGATTGGTTCTTTTCATATCTCCATCCATCTGATCCACCAGTGATCTGATGCAACCAGTCGCTGATTGAATGTTGTGGTTGTGAACAGCTAAGTCTGCTTTCAAAGATTGGGTGAGCTTGTCTAGACTAGCTGTAGTTGTGGACAGTTTGTTTCCAATCTCGGTCAGTGCTGTTGCGGGTGATGGCCTAAATGTTGTGTAGGCAGAATAATCCTTTATTATCTCTTGCTTCCTCTTCACATCCACTTTACCACTTAAGATCATAGTTGATGCCCAATTGCAAGTAAGCAGAGTGATCAACTCTAAAGCATGAGATGAGTCGTTGTGGTTTAGTTTATGCCAGGGAAAATGAGATACCAGTAACCAATTAGGAGGATCAATAAGATTATTCCATAAATCAGAGGCCCATATAGCCATAGTCTCAGCCATGTATTCCTGGTCGACTCCCTGAGAGTATAGGATCATTGGTTCGAGCTTGGCTTCAAGAGAATACGGAGGAATAATTGGTTGATCAGGTACCTCCTTGTCTTTATCTTCTGGTCTTTTAACTTTTGAGCCTCCTTTATAAGGAGTCTTAGATGGTCGAGACTCTAGTAAATCTTCATTTAAGAAAGGAACCGACTTCTTGGAAGCTAATGTAGAAGGTCCATCAGATTTTAGCAGTGATAAAGAGGATTCCTCTCCACCTTCTAACACTGTTTTCTCCATCTGCCTTATTACTTGTTCTTTTTCTGCTTCAGATCCAGTTAGGACTGTGTCAAGGGATATTAGTTCTTCATTTTCTTGAATGTCAGGGGTATTCCTGTCCGCTTTCCTATTCGATTTGGCTCTGGTGTTCTTTCCTCCCGTTTTACCTTGGGCCGTTGGAGTTCTAGCTGTGGCCATGGTTGAAGGCTTAATCCTGAATTTGGCTCAAGAGACTTCCGGTAAATCTTTTGAATAAGCTGGCATTGCGCGTGACTTGTTCGCTTCCACGTTGGGCTGTGATCATCGTTCCTTTTGCTGCAATTACTGTGTAGGGTTTGGTGTTATATCCTGGCAGCATTTTGTTTGGGATAGCCCTTTGGTCTTTCAAGAGGACTTTTTCCCCTACGATGAAGCTCTTCTGCCTGGCATGGTTATGCCGATCCGCATTGGCTTTCATTTTCTCTTTGGCTTTCCGGTCCTGGTTCTTCACTTCTTCCTTTCGGGGTTGCTGATGTGCATTGCTAAGCTGAGGGTGCTTGGTTTTCACCTGTCTTCCAAATAGTAGGCTAGCTGGGCTGTGCCCAGTCATCCGGTGAGGTGCTGAACGATAGGCTAGAAGGAAAGGTTGCAACTTCTCCTTCCAGTCCACGTTCTCCGCAACTGAGGATCTGACCAGTTTGTTTAGATTCCTCATGAATCGTTCAACGTCGCCGTTAGCGGCGGGCCAGTATGGTGTTATACGGCGGTGTTCGACACCAATACGTTGAAGATACTGTTTTAGCTCTTCACTTTGGAACGGTGGTCCATTGTCTGAGGCGATAGTCGCTGGTATCACAAAACGTGCGAATTTGGCATCTAGCACCTTGATGATGTCTTTGGCGCTGGTGTGTTCAAGAATCGCCACCTCTGGGAATCGGGAATACTTGTCGATTATGACAAACGCTTTATCGCCGTTCGGCAGACTAAAAAGGTCCATACTGAGGTCCGTCCAGGGTTCATCAGGTAATGGTGTGGGGCATACTGGTTCTTTTGAGCGATCTTCAGTGCACATTTGGCACTCACGGCAGATTTCAATGATCGTTTCGACCATGCGGTCCATGCCGGGAAACCAGACATGTAGGCGCAGACGTTGCTTGGTTTTAGTCATGCCCATATGGCTTTCGTGTGCTATCTGAATGATGCGCTCTTGCTGCTCTTCTGGAATACAAATCTTGCGTCCTTTTAAAATTACGTTGTTGTCGGCGTCAAACGTTAACTCGTTTCTACGTTGAAAGTAAACTGCGTTACGTTTCTTGACAGGGCTCCAGTTCCCTGTGACGATAGCTCGCTTGACTAGCTGTAGTACTTCGTCTTGCTCCGTTGCTCTTGCTACCTCGGATAGCTTGAGGGCAGTGGGCAGGAGGCTCTGACTTAAGAGATTCACGAACGCATCAGCACAGGTGCTGGCTACCGCGTTCCGATCCGATGCTGTTGGTTGCCTTGACATGAAGTCGGCGGGGTTAGTGGCTCCAGCTATGTGTTGAATTGTCGCATTGTAAGGCAAAAGACGTAGCGCCCAGCGTTCAATACGCGCGTTCCCGCAGTTAAGAGATTTGCTGAATAAGCCTACCAGCGGCTTATGGTCTGTTCTAACCGTGATGGGTTTTCCGAAAACATACAAATGAAAGTGCTCACAGGCCCAGACGACTGCGAGGCCCTCCCTTTCCAACTGCGAATAACGCTGTTCCGTGGCCGTCAACGAGCGACTTGCATACGCCACGACCCTTTCCTTGCCATTTTCCTCTTGCAACAAGATCGCTGCTACACCGACAGGGCTGGCATCTGTGATGATGGTGGTCGGCAAGTTTGGATTAAAGTGTAAGAATGTGCTTTTATTCTTACAACTTATTTTTGAGTACCCCACCTATATTCTACAAACTCCAAAGATGTTCTCGGAGTAAACAGACAATGTCTCGTAACATGTCAGGGTCTTTCACTTCCATATCCATCACTATGAGATTCACATTCAATCCATTCTGGGAAGTCGTGTCCATTAAGTATTCCCAAGTAGCATTCAAGGACAAGTCTGAGGGGAATTTCCAGCAAGATTTGAAATTGACACAACGAGATGCTACAGATCCCAAAGCAGTGATGGCAGAAGGGGGGTCCGGAGCTGATCCACGCAATGACACCTCGTTATAATCCAACAAGCTGTTGAAAATCCCTCTTGCACAAGGATATTCCCTTAAGAGACTACTCGTGATTCCTCCGGAACCATCTCCGAGCACCATGAAATCTGAACAGGATATATGGAAATGTCTCAAAATGCTTCGAACTTTGTAATGAGAACCCGTTGCTAATTGTCCCAGCCTAAAACCAGATATAGTTGGATCCTGAATTCTAGAAGGAGGGGTTTTTATTTTGTCAGTTGACCCACAATTTGAAGAGAAGTGCATCCTCACAGAAGTTATCGGTCCTCCAATCTCATTACCCCATCTTAGATTTTTCTTCGTCTGATCCGAATGTTCCTGGATCGTAAACTTACAAGCATGTCGAATTTCTGCATCAACTGAAAACACCTTCTTAATCAGATGATTCAAACATGGAATGTCTTCGGTAGTATCCCTCAGTTGAGACAAGGTGTGTGCCAATTTTCTTAACCGATTTTTGTCTTTGGTGTCCCATTTGGAATGAGTCAAAGTCCACATCACAGTGGAACTAATGACCATAGGTCCTATCACTGAGGCAGACATCATATCCGCAAACAAAAAGATTCTGGAATCTTCTGGTTCATACGTCTGAGTCATAAACAGATTACGGAAAGTTGTCCAAAGATAACTCCTCAACAACAACCCAATATCTCGATCAGAGACTGGATAAGATGCCGGGACCTTGTGAGGAAAAGACAACAACTCTTGGTGAAGATTTCCCTCCCTAGTCAAATTTCTTAAATTCACACTGTTTGACATAAGATCAATCAGGTGTAGCACTGTTCCAAAAACTGCTTGTTCAGGGTGTGTCAACTTTTGGATGGCTCTACGATGTAACAAATCCAAAGAAGCTGCTCTCAACAACCCATCCAACAAACCTCGGAAAAATGGTGTAGGTACTAGTTTACGTTTGATGGTCAAAGGAAACAAAGATGAATCATCTTTGTGAGAATTGGAAATACATGTCAGATCCCCAAACATAAACCCGATAGAACGACCAACATGAAAACTTTGTTTCCACTTACCGGTTTCCTCCCATCTTCCTTCCGGTATCTCAATGGTCGTTCGGTTCTTTCCCCATGGATCATCTGAACCTCTCCATTTGTTCAGTGCTTCTGCTCTATCAGCAAACTCGTAAACCCAATCGGACTCCAGTGTCGGCTCCTCAATTTTACGGATACAATCTTTACAACCCAAATGCAAATGATAAACCGCCCCCTCACCTTGTCCATCATGCAGTTCTCCGACGGTGGTTTGTCCGTAAATTAAAAGGGATTGAAACATGAAATCATAATTTTCACTCCCTAATGTCTCCATCGTGTCGGTTGTCCCAATCATTCTTGTCAACTTTGCGGGACTTTGAGCAGAATAACCACCAGCACTAACCCTAGAACAGGAAAATCTATGCAAAGCAGACCCTGTTCTCTTAAACCCCTGAGAACCCAATGACCAATCCTCCCCAGTCTGTGACTCAATATTCTTAAGAATAGACTTAGCCAAATTAGAGCCTGGGGCAACAAACCAAGAGATGGCATCTTTTAACTTAGCAGCTCTCTTAATCAAGGGGATAGTCGCTTGCTTTTCCCATGGTTGAAGGATGCTTGTTGACTCTGATGTTTTAGAACCAAGATATGCTTGTTGTTTCCCTCTGGAGTCCAAATAGTTTCGTAATCCATTTGGTAACGTGATCGTCAAATAACAATCAGGGTTCTCACCATGACAATCAGTGCACTGATGATTGACATTTTGTCCTCTGCTCAATAACTCCAACGGGTGAGGAACTGTGGTTCCCAAAACTTTAGATCCCCACGACTCCGTCCTCAACTCGTCTGCTCTGGTTGATGAACAATCCCAAATAGTGCCAAGTCGCTTACGTGTACCATACCTACTCATTTGTACCAAGGTGCTAATTTCCCCTCTGATAATCTTATCGTCCAACTCCCTTTTGAACCAAGGACTGAAGTAATTCCTGATGGTTCGAGAATTTTGGAAAAGAGAAATTAAAGAATCAGTCAAACCCAAAAATGTTGCACTTTTAAATTCACTCAAGAAACGGGGAAAGAGTGGTTTAATATTCGATAAGAAAAGTAGCATTCTCTCTTCTTCTTCTTTGGAATATAACACCGAATCCTGAATTTGCACATTCTGGATTGCATGAGCATTCCTGTAAAGTCCCTTCTTCACTTCTTCTTTTAGAATTGTCATGGCACTTATCCCTTTCGGGATGTTCAGAGAATTCGGATTTTCCAACAATCGGGAGATCTCTGTCCCATTCTGTTGTTTGATCTGGGGAGATCCAGCCTCAATGCACAAATTTTTCAACCATTGGACTGAAGTATTGTTGTAAACCAACTTCCAGAAAGACAAACTCTCAGTCACTGGATCCGGAAATGCCCGAATCACAAATCGAGACAGAGATGTACCTGACACTCCGCCCAGAGACGGATCTAGGTACAAACATGCTGCAACATACCCTGGACTCCGAGCATTAAACTTGGGATCCTTAATCAATTCATTCACGGACCCCCTAATTGCAGGATTGTGTAAATCCAACAATTCTTTAGCAAGCAGACCAAAAAACAAATAGTTTCGAATTGGATCAATTGGAGATGTCCCAAAATGAGAAACTGTCAATGCGTTGGTCGAGACTGATGACAACACGTTTGCAAAAGTAGGCAATTGATCATTTGTTACGCAAGTAACCCGAGACCAACGTTTAGTCTCCAATCCCCTGATATTACCCCTGAATATAGGAATTTTCCCATAATTTAGGTAATCCGCTGATTGAACAGTCTCATCTTGATTGATGATTAATCCCAATTTTGCTGTCCCTGCCTCTATAGCACCCAAGAACCTCTATAAACCCAAGACGCGAAAACCGTTGCTCGCATTTTCGTAGAAAAAATTATCTGTCGCCATGGTGTACCTATGGAGCTACTGTCTGATAGAGGAACAAACTTCCTATCAAGTCTAGTTAAAGAGGTCTGCACCTTTTTCAATATCACCAAAACCAACACTACCGCCTACAACCCTAAATGTAATGGTATGGTAGAACGACACCATCGCGTTTTAATGGATGGATTAGCCAAAATGTGCGACGGAAACCAACGGTCTTGGGACGAACGATTAGACTATGTTTTGTTCGCGTACAGAACATCCGTGCACGCTAGCACAAACGAAACCCCCTTCTTCCTCATGCACGGAAGAGACCCCATTCTCGACGTAAATCCTATTTTAATCCCCCCCCCCGGAAGAATTACGCCATCGACGACGACTATAAAGCAGAAATGGTCCAACGCCTACACAATGCTTTCTCTTATGTCCAAACGCAGCTGATCTCTGCTCATGAGACGCAAAAAAAGACTTACGATCGACGCGTCAAATCCCAAACCTTCCATGTCGGTGACAAAGTGTTAAAATTAAATACCGCTTTGAAAATCGGAGAGTCCCCCAAATTAACGATGAATTCTTGGTTGGGCCCCTATCGAATTATCAAACAGACGGGAGATGAAATTTTCGTGATACAAGACATCAAAACCAAAACCGAAGAGAACGTTAACGTAAATAGATTAAAACATTACGTGGAAAGATTCTTCTCGGGAGATGCCCCAATTACCGAATCCATAATTGGACAAATGGAAGACCCCAAGGGAGCGGAATCCCCAAAACCCAAGAAACCCCCAACCACAGAAAAACTCGAAGAACAAACGGATAAACTCCTCGATCAGATCGATCAATTACTAAAATCCGCCGCAGAATTAACACCCCCCACCGTTGAAATCTATGTACCCCCACCCCCGGCCCTTAACTTTCCTACTCCCCATCCCAACACCACCCCCTCCCGACCATTGACGCCACCTCCCGTCTTCCAAAACTTGTCCCCCGCTCCAGCCAGCCCGGAAAATTCCTCGGACTCCTCAGATTACTTAAACTTCTCGATGCCCGAATCTAGGCCTACCAGCCCTACTTCTTCACCTTTTCCCGCCTTGACAGATGAGCAAACCTGGTCCACCCATCGAAGTCCAGCTCTCGACCCAAATTCTTCTACGAGTACTCCCTCCTCCCCTGATGTTTCCACCCCTTATCAAAGTGATCTCCAACCCCCATCTAATTTCATTGTTTCTGATGATTCCTTCCCGACTTACAACTTTCCTCATGCTTTCCGACCCCGAACCGTTAGTACACCTGCGGAAATTTATGCCCCCCATTCTTCTTCCTCCGAGCCCATGTCACTCCCCACAGAAGTATTAACACGCTCCCGTTCCATAAGTGACCCACCCTTACCAGTAGTGCAACCTCGATTATTGTTTCCACCCATAGATAACCGCCCAACCCTAACCACCCGCTCGGGAAGAGTCGTAAAGCCCCCGTACGTTTCTCTGAAGACGTACAGTATTTTAAATGAGGATCGATTTCCCACCAGTAAAATTATCACCCACCTGTAGAAGGTTGCCGTTTGCTCATCCTCTTCAAAAAATCCCTTCTAGGACCGATAGCATTTTGGATATGCGTCTTTCTTGTCATGGTTGGACCAGTCAGCCCAGAGTTGGAATCCCACCGTATAACCCTGGGAAGTATCTTCAAATACGAAGATCAATTAACCCTCACCAATTCGAAGTGGACCATAGTCTCCGATATAGATCTTACGCCTTATGACATCATTATGGAAAATTTGGCACAATATCTAAGAAACTTCCGTCCCATAGACACCCACATCGAAACCAAAGTCACGGAATTCCAAAACTTCTTGGTCTTAGTTAACCTTACCATCAACCGAGAAAATCGCCTATTTACGAAAGATTTCAACGAGATAAAAATCAAACTAGAAAATATCCGACGTATAACAACCCTCAATGACCGGACCAAAGGTTTTGTACTCATCCCTGGCGGAAGTACGATACTACACTTCCTTTTCGGTACCGCGGGTGACGGAGATATCGACCAAATTAATAGCCGAATCGATAGTATGACCAAACAGACAAGCAGCATTGCTCATGTGCAAGAATTACAAGCCTCCCTGATTCAAACCACACATGATGACATCCTACGCAATCGTGGAACGCTCCATAACCTAACCCAAGCGATTAGCCTAGTCGGACAAACCATAGATAATATTCGATCCAATCTACAAACCCATCAACATAATTCCGATCAAATATTAGGCGAGCTGCTAGGAATTACTTCAGCTACGGCAGAAATACAGACGAACCTACGGTTGACCAATAATTTATTACAATACCTAAATGATGACCTCACTCTAATCTCAATTGGACGTATTCCCAAACATCTCCTACCCCCAACGAGGATCGTTCCTGTACTTCGAGAGATTGAAGGACGATTGCCAACTGGTTGGACCATCATGACCAACTCGAAAACAAAAAATTTCTGGGAACTGTACACCTCCGTCAACGTCAAAGCAGCGTCCCTCAACCATGGTTTACGTCTGTTCATCGAAATCCTTATCTCCCCCCAACAAAATGATTTCGAATTGTACCATTTCTCGCCTTTCCCTACTCCTGTTCCGGATACTGACATGTACGCCTTGACACAAATTGATCACCCTTACTTGGCTATCTCCGCGGATCGAAAAAACTTTATCGAACTACGTCAGGATGATTTAAAAAACTGCCTTCAATTGGATAAGCGCTGGTGCTTAACACAAAACCCTATAGTCCGGCATAACACCGCTACCTCTTGCCCGATATCCCTTTACTTGGATGATAAAGCAAGAATCAACAATGAATGCGACACGAAAATTATTCGTCGGAGCCGAATTACCTTACTTCCGGTAGGAGAGGGTAAGTGGTTGTATTCATCGCCCGTATCTACAAAAATTTCTCTTCTGTGCCCGCATGTTTCACTAATCTCGAGTCTTAGAAAAGCGGACTGAAATACTGGGAGTAGGATTTTTAGTGTTGCCGCCGAAGTGTACTTTGCAGGCGCCTACGTTTTCGATTCCAGCCACTTACTCCGAATATACCAACGTGCGATCGCAAACCTACGAACTGAATTTGATGCCTTTGACTCCCTACTTCGGGAACGCCACGCTGAGTCCATTTGAGCCTCGTCAGTTACCCAAGATTAAGGAACTTTTGGCTGATCTCAACGCCACTGATGATTGGGAGATCTCTGTTGCCAAAATGAAGGAAGCTGTCGCCCAACAGAAGTTACTATTCTTGGACGAAAATTCCGAAATTCAACACCATGTTTCTGCCCGACTCAACATCTACCTCGCGGCCGGGGTAGTTTTCTTTATCGTGCAGATCGCCTTGTTCGCCTTTGGTGCATACAAACTATGGAGTTACTTCAGCTAACGAAACGACTTAGTCCAGACCGACCAGCAACGGGATCTGAACCAACGAACTGCCGACCTTCTAGAAGCCCAGAAGAACTTAATCCAGGAGCTGAATGCCCTAAAGAGTCGGAATTTAGAGCTGGATCTAGAGGTCGGAAGACTAACCACCATCATGAAGCTGGAGTCCGAAGTAGTTAAAGATCGACTACTAGCCTTTGAACAGAAATTGTTTAAATAGTTTGGCTGTTTTCGTGGTTCTTTTCTTTTACTCCGGGACGTAGTTTTTCCAATGGGGGAAGTGATGTAAGAATGTGCTTTTATTCTTACAACTTATTTTTGAGTACCCCACCTATATTCTCCCGTAAACACTAGATGTCGCCCTCCACATGCATGAAGCCATGCATGTGTCTGATTAGTCCGCTATTGCCCAATACTGTGAATCCCCTTATTATGTACGAACCGCCCACACCAATGAAGTAATAGCTCAGCTTACTAGTTAATTGTTTTCCTGGTGGCTTTCATTTTATCAATCAGGGCAGTCAGAAGTTGCCTTTAGTAGGGGTCGGTATTCGCCTTTGGTGGAAAGTTGGTGCTCGCTTTTAGCAGAGGGTGTTAGAGTGTGTATGTACAAAATACATCCGTGAACCAGAGTCTAAGTCCTTTTTCGGACTCTAACTTTACTCCGTGAGTCCTGATAACCACAGCCTCTCCTTCCGCCACAAAGAACCTACTATAATTTGTAAGACACTTTCTTACAAAAGAAAGCAACTTGGGGGTCGGTTGTAAGAATGCTCTTGAGCTTTTGTACAGCCATGTCACAATTGGGGGTCCAGTCGTACTTGGTCTGTTTCTTCAACAGGCTTCTGAGTGGCGCTGTGATCGTCGCATATCCCGGAATGAAACGCGCAAGATAATTCGTCATCCCTACCCAGATACAAATTTATCATAATAAATTATGATATATCACGATAAATTATAATCTATCACGATAAATTATAATCTATCACGATAAATTATGATCTATCTCGATACATTATGATCTATCACGATAGATTATGATCTATCATGATAAGATTATGATCTATCACGTTAAATTATGATCTATCATGACACACTATGTTCTATTACGATAAATTATGATCTATCATGACAAAATTATGCTCTATCATAGTTTATCATGATTCCACGTACTTTATCATGATGTATTGCGATAGTGAGGACCGAGGTTAGCATCGAGTGTGTGTGGACGTGGCAAATTCGCTCCACTGGAAATAACCCTTATCTAAGTGATCGGTGTAAGAAATCTCAAATTTCAGCACCAATCTATAGTACGAAGCCTTTACATGGTAAATTGTGTTCTTGAAAGGTGGATATCCAGTATCAAATTAGTTAATTTAAAATGTGAAAAACTACAAATCTCCTTGGCCAAAACTACTTTTCTTTCAAATTGACGGGCCTCAGGCCCACCCGTCTCTCACATCACCCGTTAAAAAGTGTTAAAAAGTGTTACTTACCTGTTTTACGTTAAGTGCGTTAAAAAGTTCCTATCCAACCAAAGCTATACCCGATCAGCTTTAGTGACGTCATTACAGTATGGAAACGTCTGATCCACAACCTCCAACCGGTTCAACCTGCACTATAAACCAACCTGACAACGTCGACCAAGAAAATGGCCAAAACATGGATACACAAAATCCAAAGGTGATAACCTGCGGAGGCTGCAACGAACCCTTTGAGAAAGACCACGCGAGAGCCAAAACCTGCCCATCCTGCAGAAATGAAGCCGCAACCAAAAGAACCAGAACACACTCACCAGGAGGAACCGTTAGGGTTACACGAACTCGCTCATCTTCAGTTGAGAAAGCAAATGAGGATAAGTTCGAATACGTAGCAAACACCATCCGAAACATCCAAGAAAACCAAATGTTATTAATCCAAGAAGTGGCCAAGCTCACGGATACCATCCAGACACAAAGCACATGGATCCGGAATCTCGAAAAGGAGCTCAGTTCACTACAACACCAAAGAGAGAACACAATTTCCGATGAAGCTTCATGGACACAAGTCGTCAAACGTACCCGAAAACCCCCAAGAATACCCGAAGTTGACGTCCCTACCCCCGCTAATGTAGGAGTCACCAATAGCAATGTTAACAAAGCTATCCCAAGGCCCCATCAAGAGTACGAAAATGTACTGGTAATTCAACAGCAAGACGTCTCAAAACGGAACCTTACAATCGCAAGGAGAGACCTGTTAACTCTTGTCGAACAAGATATAAAAGAGAAAAACCCCAGAGCTCCAACCCCTATCCTAGTCAACAAATCACCAGCTGGCAATCTGTTTCTAACCTTCAAAAATGCAAATGAAATGATAGAAACTGGAAATCTTTTAAAAGAAACTACACTTTCCCAACTCGGATCCGTAAAGACTGTCGTGAGACAACGTAACCGGAAGATAGTTATTCACCAACTTCCTCGCGACCTCGACCTGAACACTATTTGTACCCATATGTCAGAAAAACTCAGCACTCGGCGTACTTTTTGTAGCAGACCAAGCTAAATGGCTGAACCCGAGCAGCACGAAAAAGTTTGGATCAATCTGGTACATCTGCTCAACAACGGAGGAAAAAAGCAAACTTCTCAACGTAGCAGCGCTCCTCGCCTTTAACAGGGTTGTACAGATCGAGGACGTGAGACATTCACCTCTAATCCAATGTTTTAATTGCCTCGCTTTTGGACACATTGCCTCAGCTTGCAAACGCCTAATCCCCACCTGCGCAAAATGCGCATCAGCAGAGCACTCAACGAACACCTGCCACGTCAAAGAACTGAAATGTGCGAACTGCCGCGGCAAACACGAAGCCTTTGACCGTTCATGCCCAGCTAGGATTGCTGCTCTCGAAAAACTGACAAATAACCCGACGGCAACACTAACGACATCGTCACAAACATGATACGCACGACTAGAAGTGACGCTCAACAAACAACTGACGTAAACCAACCTGACCAACAACGAAACAACGGAGGAACAAGCATAATCTTTCATAACATAAGGAAAAGCTTTTTTCAACTTACAGAGACTCTGAGGGAAGCAAACATCCAAGAAGCGAAAGCAGTCTTCATACTAGAACCACCTACAAAGTTGTCGAATCAATCTCAACAGGGCTTTGACCTAATTATGCCTCCGACGGAGTATAAAGGGGTGGTATGTTTCAAGAGACCAAATACGTCCCATTTTCAAATCCAATCAGTACAAGAATTGTACTCCATTTCAAAAATACAACCGGAGAGTCTACCTTCCATAACACTTGTATGCATCTACAGAAGGCAAACCAATGATACACTCAAACTACTCACCGAGATATGGCACCAGTTGAACGACATCACCTCTCCCATCATTCTATGCGGCGACTTTAACGCGCATCACTGGTATTGGGAAAACAAACCTCCAGACGGACCGGGTTCACAGTTATACGATTTTGTCACGGAGAAAAACATGGTCCTTGTAAACGAATGGAACACTCCAACCTTTCAAAATGAAAGAGGAGATTCCTCAACAATAGACCTCGTCTTTGCCTCACCGAAGATCGCAGAATGCATGCAAATGATACCCCTAAATAACAACTCTTTCCCCAACTCGTCGGATCACAACGCTTTCTCCTTACGGATACATACACCTGTTAAAGAATTCGCCCCGCCATTTTGGAACTACAAGAAAGCCGATTGGAAATCACTTAATGAAGACCTTTCCAATAAATTAAATGAAATGGAAAAGACATTGACACAGCTCAACTCTACCGAGCAACTTGATAATGCAGTTGGCCGTCTATCCGCTATTCTCGTAGACACCGCTTCAACGTTCATCCCAAAAATAAATTTATCGAACAAAAAAAATCCTTGGTGGAATTCTACACTCAAATCCTTAAAGAAAGATGTAGCCAAGAAACTAAGAACGTACCGCTCCTACCCAAATGCTAACAACGATAGACTCTGGAAGGACGCTAGAAACGAATACACTAGTCAATGCCGAAAAGCCAGGGAGAGATACTGGGAAGACAAAATATCCACCTCAGACACAAAGTTACTTTGGAACTTAGACAGGAAAGCACGGAAAATTACCACAAATAGCTCAATTGACTTTCTTCTCGACTCAAACCGGAAAACTTTCCAAAACGAAACGGAGAAATTAAATCACCTCGCAGTGAAACTACTGGAAGCAGACCTTAGCCCACCCATAAACAACAAACCTAGGAGGACGCAACCAGATGTAAGTAAACGGCCGAAATGCAGAAATGAAGTTCAGCACAAAATTTCACACGCTGAAATTACAACTATTGTTGACCACCTCCCACCCCTAAAAGCACCCGGCACAGACCTTATACAACCAACTCTTATAAAAAAACACGTGGAAATCGATTGGACCTTATATAACTGGATTTTTCAACGCAAGTGTAAAGCTAAAACACTTCCCAACCCCCTGGAAAATCGCTAAGATCTTCCCCATCCCAAATCCCGGTAAAACGGACTACTCTACCTATAAGAGTTTTAGACCAATTGCCCTTCTATCGTGCCTGGGAAAAATACTGGAAAAAATCATAGCAAACAGGATTACAACCCACCTCGAAACCAATAACTTACTATCCTCAAATCAATCGGCCTTTCGCACAAAGAAGTCAACAACAAACTCGCTAATCACGCTGTCGGACAAAATCCTAAACGGTTTCGACAAAACGAAAGTGACATCTGCTCTCCTTCTAGACATTGAGGGAGCTTTCAACAATGTTCTACACGGAAAACTCCTCCAGAAAATGAGAAAGAAAAGATTCCCAACCTACATGTCTGAATGGGTACGAAGTTTTCTTGAGAACCATTCAAGCTTCGTAATAAACGGCCCATCTTTCAGTGATACCTTCATCATGCTTAAAGGTGTACCACAGGGCTCTCCCCTCTCCCCAATACTCTTTCTCCTCTATATAGACGACGCACTCCACCTGCTCAAACAAAAACGTATCACCACAATTGCGTACGCCGACGACCTGCTCCTTGCGGTGACAGGCTCATCTAGCAAGATCAACGTTAAAATTCTTCAAAATGCCCTTAAAACTTTGGAAAAATGGAGTAAGAATCTAGGCTTTATTTTCTCAAAAAGCAAGACGGAACTCATACACTTCTCGAGGAAAAGAACTGACGAAACTACTGCCTTAACCTGGAATGAAGACGTTATATGCCCCAAAGACAGCGTTCGCTATCTTGGCCTAATTTTCGACACGAACTTAAACTGGTCAAAACAAGCTGCTCATCTTGCCTCAAAAGGGCATCGCACAATTAGCAGACTACGCAAATTAATCACCTTCCTACCAACTATTAAAGTCAACCAACTAAGAACGCTGGTCCTGAGTCTCCTCTACTCGACAATTCTGTACGGTCTTCCAGCCTGGTCTAACACTAAGCTATCCTCCCTTGCCCCTGTACGAACACTACATAGACAAGCCCTGCTTCTTATTACCGGTGCACTCAAAACTACCCCCACTTCAGCTCTTGAAGTTGAAACAGGCATTCCTCCTTTAAACCTCCTCTCGCTCGAAAGAACTCTAAGATTCAGCCACAACAACCCGACTATCCCAAACGCCATCGCACCGAAACACAAACGTTACGCCTCTTGTTCATTCTTAATGGAGTCACTAAAAAATAACAATCTGCTCACCGACAAGTCCCAAGACTTGAAGAAAAGTATAAAGCATCTGATTTTACAGAAATGGCAAGAAGAATGGCCTACCTCTGCCTCCCCCTTCCGCGATCTACAGATATCTCCAACGCTACAACCTATCTGCAAACTTGACCAAGACAGACGGACTATTTCTACACTTATCAGACTTAGAACCTTACATTTCCCGACGAAGTCATTCCTCTACCGCATTAAAAAGACACAAGACTCAAATTGCACCTGTAACAACCACTCGAAACAAGACCTCAGACACATATTTTTCCACTGCAGACTCTTAAATAGATCCAGAGCTATTTTGCTAAGAGACTTATCAAAACTTCGACTCCACTTTAATCCACAGACTATACTCACAAACCCAACCGCTTACAAAGCAATAAATACTTTCGCCATCTCGGCTCTAATAACCCTACATCCCAACTAACCCACTAGTATGGCTACGCTCTCCTTTCGAGGAATAGCGTAAATGAATGTATGTTTGTAAAATTGTTCACTGATTACTCAACTTCAGACCCAATAAATAGGCGGCAACGAGCAGTGCTCACGCTGAGATAAATTTAAAAAAAAAATAAAAATTGCGATAGTTAGATACCGCACTTATTCAGTTTCCTCCTAGATTTCAGGTTAAATTGTGAATAAAGCAGCCGAAATTAATATTTGTTACGAGACTAAACCATTCGATGTACTTCACAAAGCAGGAATAATAAAGGAAATTGTTATACACATCTCATACATGAATAGTCATACACTATAATTAATCCTTCTCAAACCTCCTGTCAAGTTTCAGGTAAAAATTGAGGTTTGCTTTCGTCACGGACACGTATTTTCCCCGGATATGTTGAGGGAGAACGCAAGCTATCGTGGAACTCTGGACTGTGTTCTTTACGTACATAAATTCGGTCAGGTTTAACCCCGCATACGCATCTTTTAACTGCGGAGCAGGTTTCAATGCAATTTTTGTACACATTACAACAATTGCTTTGTTTTTGGTAGTGGTGAGTGCGGAACAACGCTCCGTGTTCATGGCACACTTGCAAGAAGTGCATACAACAAGAATATCAGATATTTCAAAAGCAGTCATTACATCGTCGGTGAAAACAGTGGAATTGTCACGCAGATTTTTGTTCGCGTAACGCTGTGTACAAAATATTTTCCCGTTTATTGCAATACGATTGTACGCAATAGAACGCCCACATTCGAAAGGTTTCCCAAAAGCCTCCTCAATTGCAAGTTCTTCAGCAACAAAGAGCTTTCTAACATCGCCTTTTCCAATACACTCAGTAGGGAGGCTGTCCTGAGTGAATGTCTGTCGTTCATTAACCAAAGATTCGTAGAAGTCTTGAATGCGGTCATGAGAAAGTGGCAAAAAAGCGGATGCATACTTATCCAGTAGTTTTTTAGCGTTAAAGTAGGAGAATATTTGAATCGGCACATAACGAGTGCCGCTAAACATTGATTTAAATTCCCCGATCAAATCTTCAAAAACAAAGCCAGAATACGCCCACGGAGATCCCCAGTGGGACACATAATCAACTACGTGCAAAAGTTGATGGACATTATACGACATGTGCTCCACTCCATACAAATCGCGCACTTTAGCTACAAATTCTGCGGCAAGCAATTTAGCACGCACTAAATCTTGACCATCCATGTTTTTCGACAATAAAATACGGATTACGTTGACGAACAACATCCAATGGTAGTAATAATCTACTGCCAACAAACCCCGGAGAGCCACTGGAGAGTAATAAACCGCAAAGTTCCTGTACTCACTGGCTTTGAAAAATTTTCGGTCTCTTTCAAACGATCGAGGCAACCTCTTAACTTCTTCGGCTGGTTTAATATTAAGTACAACGTCGTCCAACTGCCGGACTTTGGAAATATAGTACGGGGTACCCGGGTTGTCAAGCCACAGGTTGATAAACTGTCGACAAATTCCCAAGATAAGCCCGTGCATGTAGTCACTGGGCATTCCCTTGACAATGTCGAAATGAGGAAGCCTCATTAATTCGCTTGGCCCACGGATCCCACGAACGTGGTCTGCCCCAGTTTCCAAAGCTTATTTTGCGCAACTGACATAAAATTCTTTTGATTTGTATTTCGGCGGAGGTGCACTGAAGGAGAATACGGTGACGCTGCCGGCTCCTTTCTCAACGCGCTCACCAGGATGGTCACATTTCTCGCATCCGTTGTACCCATTAAACTGTTTCACGTTCATCGCCATGGCACGTGCAGGGGCATCGCATACTCCAACAAGGCAAGTAACTTTCGACGTTCGCTTGATCCCCTTCGAGTCTGTCCATTCTAGCCCGGCATTAAAGAGATCGCGCAGTTCGTCCACAAATGGTTTCAAAACCGTGTTTCCTCTTTCCGGTTTTTGTTTCCCAAACCAGAGAGTATGCAAAAGTGCCGTTGATCTTTTGGCTTGGAATGGAACTTCATTGATGGTAATGATGATGGGCCACACAGAGAAACCGGAGGATTTAAAGATCGGAACACCGTCAAAATTGAAAGAGATTGAAAAATTGTTCCCGCTTTTGAGCCACGCCTGCAGATCTTCTCTTTGATACTCGTTTCCTGCGTAAACAAGGCGGTTTAGGCTGAGTTACCTGCTTATAATTACTTCATTTACCCGTCATAATTTCTCCGAAGGAACGACGCTTCATACCGACGTCCGACGCTTCATACCGACGCTTCGTCTCCACAATCCGGTCCCACAGGTTGTCGTTTTCCAGAGCGTGTTTCAACTGCTCTTTAAGTGGTTTTACAAGGAAAAATTTTTGCTGCTTCTGAAGTAAGGCAGCATCAATTGGCGTCTCGCATCCCATGCACAGTTGTCCATCCCAAGATTTAAGATCAGTAGCATTGCATATGTATTGGCTGCAATGATGGCAATAAAAATGCTTCTCGACCGCCTTAATACCTTGGAAAAAGTACTTCTCCAGAACGTATTTTGTTGACGGTACACATCCCGGAACAATAATGTTTAGGAGTGTAAGCAAATCTTGCAGCGCAATTTTGCTGCACTGGTGCCTAAGCACAAATGCAACGACTAGTGACAGCAGCTCCCCCTTTTTACAATCCAGGCCTGTTGCTACGGGGTCATCGCCACTGAATTGGAGACAACCAAATTTGCTTGCCGGGGCATCAAGCGGTGCCTCGTCGCTATCGTTAGGGAATCCTGCCACGGAGACGCCTTGAATTCCATAGTCATCATCATTTAATGCGGCACCATCATTATCGTCGACTGTAGCACTACGTTCCATGCTGAATTCGAAAATTAAGATAAGTTTTTTGTTCAAGCAAAAACGAAAACCTTAAATTTTTATGCCATTACAGTATTATCGAAATATATTTAGTCATATTTTATTACATTATTTGTATCTATTATTATTTATTATGTTGTGTTTTTGTATTTTTCTTTTAAACAATAAGTGAAACTTTTATTTAAATAAATTATACATTTGTTACTTTTGGCATATTTTATTTTAGTATTTGGATTGATGGTATTTACCTGAAAGGGTAGGCTTCCTCGCCTTCTTGATCAATTACAGGCCAAAGCGATTGGTCAATACTGTCATGAGAACTTCTATTGGTAATGCTGCTATCTCGTCTTGGCATATAAAGTACGAAGGATTTTCGAAAATGTCAGACGCTGCCGCTGTTGTACCTTCAGTGTTTTTATCCCTGTATATTACGGTAAAACTACTTGAAAGACAAATATACTATATGACGCGAGGATATAACTTACAGTGAGGAATTCTCAGCCATAATGCCTTGTTTTTGAGAATCAAAATCAGACGTTGCAAAGGCAACAGGTCCCGGCTGCTTTTCCGCATCGTCACCACTTGAGCAATTACTTTCATTCACTTTCCCTTGTGTTTCACGACGACGCAGTGTTGTGCGAGGTATTACGACTGGTAACCCTTTTGCAGCATCTTTCAAATATTGTTTATAACTTCGTTTTCGAGTAACACTTCGAACGTCCTCCATATTTGTTTACCACACATGAGATGTGTTCCGTACTAGATACGGAAGGTGGATTTCACTGTTGCAAAATTCAATGTTACCCGATTACACGTTCTCGCTAACGTGGCACTCACGTTCCGTTCTCGACAACGGCTAGTCGATTTTCGTAACCCCTCAAAATTTCTTTGTTGTGTACACATGATTAACGAAATATAGTCGTGTTTTAAAGTGCTTTTTCTGAAAGGTAAGCGTGACTTAATTTCACAGAAGTCTCGTAACATTGTATTAACTATTTTTTACAGTTAGACACTGTTTTATTTTAATTTGTATTTCTTTTTTAACAGTGAAATGTATTTTGCACTGTACGATTTTGTCTCCACTGGAGAGATTGCTATTGGACATCTCGGCTGGACAGAAAAGTTCGACTTCAGCAAACTAGAAGAATATTCAAGGTTGGACGACCGTATTGTTTTATGGTCAGACAAGAAGTCTCGGGATTTTCACAAGAAATTTGTCGTAAAAATTCTTTCAATCAGTGGTAAGTTAAGTTTTCAGTTTTCAGTTAAGTTTTCTATTTTTTGAAAAATAAACGCTAACAATTGTACTCGGTACTTTTATGCTATAACCCAGGGGTTCTCGAACTGTGCGCCGCGGTAGGCTTGCAGGGGCGCCGCGAAAGATTCGTATAATTTCATAGATGCAGCAGTTATATATTCAGGCATGCAAGTCCCACAAGCTAAGAAAGTCGGTGCTGGAAAGCCCAGAAATGACGTTACTGGACATTCTCCGAAAAGGCCGAGCGCAAGAAACTTCAGTGGTCCAAGCCAAAGCAATGACAAAGAACAACGGAGATGCCGCGGTACAAACAACCAACGCCATCAAGACCAAACACATAGTTTAGGCCCAGATTATGTTCAGGCATATTTATTTGCAAGTATATAGTGAAGTTTTTACTCTTGCAAGCGCTTAGAAAGCATGCAAATCGAGAGTGTATAACACGAATGAACCATTTCACCAATTTAAGTAGTTTGTCATTTATTTAATTTCGTAGAGAACAGAGCCCAGCTTGAAGAAGTAGCAAAATTGATCGAATTAAACAAGCTGGAAGTGAAGAATCTGCCTCTCTCCATTGTGGAGCCCTCTGTCATCTTGGCAGAGTTGGGGGAAAAGAGGCAAAGGGTCCCAAAACAGCCATATATCGGTAGCACCTCGGACGACAATCCTGATTCAGCTGGAGAGGAAGACATCGGATTGACAGAACAAGCAGCGGTCTCGGTTGGAAGGCTCAAAAAGCGACCGTTCAAAACGAAGAATTCTAAGGTAGCGGCCAAAAAGTTTGCGGCATCACACAGCTTGTCCATTATGAAAGACATCATTACTGTAAGCTACAATATTTTTTTACAATCACAGTAATATTACACTAATATTACAGTAATAACTTTTCGTTTGACGTGTATTTATAGGACAATGGGGGTCTATTAGCATATGCTGACAACGAAGTCTGCCGATCTCATCCGTCGAACACTTTGGCTGCGACTTCTGCTGGAGTATCTAATCCCAATGAGATCCCAGCTAAAGAGCAACCGTGCTGCTGTTCTATTGTATCCGGCGAACTGTCGGAGGTGAAGAATGCTCTCGCTTCACTCGAAAGCACAGTGAAAGAACTTCGTAAGTTGCTATGTTCCATTTGATATTTTAGTTAATTACGTAATTGTTTTTTTGCAGTTATTCCCAACATCCAGCAACTGACGGCGGGGCGGGGCGGGACTGACTCGAGAAGTCTGTGCTTTCACCAGCAGCCCGCCCTCTCAAGCATACACCACCTGTAATCCACTCGTCGCGCCGTCTGCCACTTCTTCGCCAGAGGGTATCAAATGAAGGTACTCGATTAAACAGTCAAATAATGTTCATTATAAACAAGTCTTACTGTTTTTAGGAGCCATTGAAGAGGACATAACGACCCCACCTGAGGCCGACAATGAAGAGTCGCAAGCCCTGATTGTAGACGAATCTACTTTCGCGATCGAGGTATTGTGTTAAATTTCGTGAACTGTGCAGTTGATTTTCAAAGAGCACTCTTTTTTTAGATTGAAACCTGCGTGCAGCCAGCAGAGAAGCAGGTTGTGGAAAATGCGATGTCTCCGCAGCCCCTGGCGGCAGGTCCCGAATACCCACCAAGTAGCCCGGTGTTCCAGCAACAGATATTCGAAAGGGTTGCTTCCTATGCTGTCAGTACCAAGGTTAACAAGTTCATTGCTGAGCTGATGGAGGGAGTGTTCACACGCAGCTATCTCAAAAGTCACTGCCTTAAAGGGACGAAGAATAGTAGTTGCCCCGTAGGAGAAAGGAAGGCTGCAATGAGGCCTGAATACTTCAGCCTCATCAAACGTAAGGCTTTTTGTGATAATCATAGGCATACGGCAAAATGTACAAATATTTTCTTTGTTCCAGGACTGACACAAGAGAGAGTAAAACCTCCGCCGACAGACAAGGAGATTGCCGACGCCATCAGAATTAAATTCAATAACTCAAGGAGGTTTCGCGAGTGAGATTTAATATATTCTCAATGTCACGTTCCTTATGTCATATTCTTACTGTGTTACATAACCGTTCATTGCCAAAATTCATTGCCAAAAAAAGTGTCAAAGTGAACCTATGTTACATTACCTTTCAGTGTCAATTGTTCGAAGTACAAAATGCAACTACGTTTCAATTTTTGTTTCCTCATTATCACAAAGCTAAATACAGTAAATTATAATTTATTACGATCTAGGGTAATCACGATAAATCATGATCATCTTGATCATGATAAATTGGACATCATAATTAACCATGATCATGATCATCGTAATCATCATTATCATGATTTATCATGATCGATCATGATTAATCATGATGTCCAATTTATCATGATCCGGTTTTTATCATGATCAATCATGATGAATTTTTATCTGGGTAAGAAGCTTCGAAGCTCTGCTTCGTTGGACGGATTTGCTGTATTAACCAACGCTTCTACTTTCTTAGGATCGGGCTTAATACCGTTCTGGCTGAACTGAAATCCAAAAAATGTGACCTGATTGCGGCCGATCTTCGATTTCTGCCAATTTAGACAGAGGCCACTGCTGTTCAGTCGGTCAAAGACGTAATGAAGACGCTTGTTGTGTTCTTCTACCGATCTCCCGAAGACTAATATGTCGTCGCTGATGTTGAGCTGTCCGGGAAGTCCTGCCAATGTTTGCCGTATTGCTTCTTGAAATATTTCAGCCGCGGCGTTGATTGCAAACGATAGCCGTGTGTAACGCCTTAATCCGCAGTGGGTGGAGAACGTCGTGATATAGCGACTCTCCTCAGCCAGTTCCAGCTGGTGATAACCATGCTTAAGATCCAGTACTGAAAATACCATGGCTCCATCCAGCTCGGCCAAGACTTCGTCCAATGTCGGTGTTAAATGGCGCTCTCTCTTTACGGCTTTGTTGGCTTCTCTCATGTCTACACATATACGAATTTTACCGGGTGCTTTCGGTTTTGGCACGACTACTATCGGTGAGACCCACGGTGTAGGTCCGGTGACCGTTTCTATGATGCCAAGCTTCTCCATCTCCACAAGCTCTTCTTCTACCTGTCGACGTAGATGGACGGGAACTCGACGGTGTGGCTGTGCTTTGGCCGTCACATTCGGGTCTACGTGGAGTTTGATCGTTGTGTCTTTCAATTTTCCAGACTTGGCAAATAGGTTTGGATATTGCTGTTGGAGGGACAAGAGATCAATTGCGGTGCTTTCTTCCTCCAGCGTGTTGACTATTTCGATGAGACGTAAAGCTTTGGCTGTCTTGTAGGACAACCCCGTTCAAAAAGTGTATATAGGACATTTCCGCGTATGCAATGCACCCCGTCAAACGGAAACTAGAATACTTGACACTTGAAGCCAATCGACCGTAAAAACAATGGACAAGACTTTCACTATTACCAGCCCGTTAGACACGCTCGAGTCGAGACTCGAAAACTCTTTTTCAAAGAAAAAACTTGGGTTCGCCTTCGCCCAAGGCCCATTTTCTCCTGAAAAACACAACCCTTTATACCTACTAGATTTCCTTGTGAAGCAAAAAATTTACGAAATAAAAATAATATGAATAATATTTAAGAAAAATGTGAAAGAGCTTCACGCAGAAAGTATACCATGGACCGGAAAAGTCAGGCCGTAACAATTACTTATAGGTATGCAACACACAAATGCAGGTTCCCACCGTTCTAAAATGGCATAACTACTATAATTTAAATTGTTCCACTCCTCCTAACGTTGACAACGCTTTTACAGTATTCTACTTCCCTCCAAGTTCGCCTTCCATGGACTAATTTGGTTAATTGCTCACCTTCTTGTCAACAACCCATGGAAAATCTCTCTATTTAACGTATCAGTAAGCTCGAATTACACGGCAACTGCTGAGGAGGTGAAAAAGGGGGAAAGTACTTGAGTATTTCTACGCATTTCCATGGTTCCTATGAAACTAATAAAAAAATCTGTTCCGCGTAATTAACCCTTTGCATACCTTGGTTTCTCAAAACTGTCACGGGCACACGACAATGTTAAACTGTATATAAAGGGCAGTCAGAACAGCCAACAGTATCAATTCGTTAACCTACAATCGTTCAAGCAACTTCCAGCTCACAGCAGTGAATTTTAATCCACAATTAACATGAAGGTATGGTTTAACTGTTAGCAAAGTAAAATGTAATTTAGAAATTGATCCCCAACTTTGCTCTTTCTGTAGGTCGCTATTATTTTGGCTTTGACTGTGGCTTGTGTGGCCGCTAACGGTTATTACGGACACGGCGGAGCAGGTCACGATGACTACTACGTAAGCAGCTTGGGATTGGCTAGTCATCCCCATGTTTAATGTATTCTTTCTAGGCTCCCGCATCCTATAAATTTGGATACGACGTTGCTGATCAGAAATCTTATGTCAACATGGGGCACAAGGAACAACGAGATGGAGACAAGACACAAGGTACAGAAAGAACTTGCTAACAAAGCTTATGCTTTCTAATAAACGCGACTGTAATTCACATTGTCATAATGTCAAATGGACCATTTTTTAGGCGTATACTACGTTCATTTGCCCGATGGTCGTCTGCAAAAAACTGAGTACGTCGTAGCTGGAAAATCGGGTTATCTTCCTAAAGTAACATACCATAGTGCTGGACACGCTGGAAAGGCTTACTAAAACAAAACCAAGTTCCCAAACCTGATGGCACAAATTTGCTTACTAATCTCTCTCTGTCGCTAACGCTCTGAAGTATACTTGTGATTCTACTGTACATACATAAAGCTAATCTACCTTTTTTAATGTGTGAGAACAACGACTTAAATACACAGGTGTATCACTAAGCGTTTAAACCCATTCTTGCTACTCTAGTTCCCAGAAGTTAACAGTTAATCAAGCAACAGACTAACTTCAACTGTTTTATTGTGATAATTTAAATGCTTTTGCATACCTGACATTCCAGGTTATCTTGATTCTGATCTCAGAGAACAACAAACACTGCGATTATTACAAAACAATTGCTCCGACATGCAGTTTGACAGTCAAATTGGAGAACGTTATCTAGCCGAACTGGGTTTTGAAATGAATCTTTTTGAAATTTGCGCTTCAATTCGAGCAGTGTTGTACAATCTTGTATTTGAAGGAAGCTTCCAAAATTTTGGGACATCTAGAGTCTCTATCTGGTAGCTTTCTATCGCTTTCAATTTTCAAACAGATTCAGAATTCGGCGGCATTTTATTAAATCCTAGTAACTCCGTACTTTTTTCTTTCACAAATACAAGCTTAGTTTTATTAATGTGCGTATTAATATGTACAATATATGTGCGGTTTTTAACTGTATTTTTAATACTAAACTACAAAAATAAATGTCACATCGCAGAGGAATGTGACTCTTAAATCACCAATAATGTCAATTTTACGAGCACTTCGTTCACGTTGCCAACACTTATACACCGATGCTTATCTGCCTTCCCTTTTCCATCGTTAACCCAAATCCATATATTTTACCTTTTAATATCCCCATGTACAAATAAATACCCAACATTCTTCTTTTTTTGGCTAAGTTCCTAAATCTTTTCAAACTGCAAACTTTCAAAGTTAATATACTTTCTGTCGATAAGTACTTTTAATTTTTATGTGAGCAAAAAAGTACCAAAAAACGTGGATGAAACTTTGTGACCTGAGTGTTTCATTAAACAGGGAAAGATAGCAAAGTTGTATCTGAAAAAGTAGCAATAACCATAAAAATAATTATTCAAAGGAATTATTTCTATGAAGTTTTCTTTGCTTACATAAAATACCGAAAAAGCACGTTGCTTATTAAAATGTGTGCACAAACTGTCTGCGAGGTAAACATAGAGTTTTGTATTATCCTTGTTATAAAAATAGATGTTCTACCATGACAGGACCCTCTACCATTTCTATAAGAACTGACGAAACATCGCGAGAGAATTGGCTTTCACTAGGGAAATGATTATGTAATAAAAGATTTTTAAAAGTAAGATTAGTAATCAATAGACTGTTTCTCTTACTAAACAGACTGCTTACTACATCTGAATAGACCAATACACTATATTTCTTACTTCTTTCATTCATACACGCGTCAGCGTAACCATTACCAATAGGAAAACCTGCATAATACGATGTCACAATTTACTAAGAATTCGAGTTTGCCTTAAGTCAATAGTTTACGGAAGCCAGCTTTTTATGCCATCCGCGAGACTGTTAATAATAATAACTAGGCAGTCTTGTCAACTTATTTGCAACTTTTGGCGTTTAAGGCCATATTAAACAGATATTGCTATAAAGCCGCAGACAGCTTTCATTCACCTGACCGAGTTTTTACTACTTATGAATTTCAGCAACAAAATGGCCAATAAGCTCCAAGAAATAGCACGAACTTAAGATCTAGGAAGCCCGCAAACCGGTACGTTGACCGAAGCGGGGGAAAGTGTGAAAGGACATTTTTTGTTCAAAAAGGACTATAGGTGAGAATTATTCCAATTTTTTAATAAAAAAGTAAGAAATATGTCGACATCTGTTGCTTTTCTTCCATTTCGGTGTACCATATATTACGAAAGTTTGCGGTATAAAAAGCCTCCATCCTACCTCTCAGAACATCAGTTCGCTCTAATCTTCTCCTTCAACAATACTCAATCGCTAAATAGCTCATTTGATTCCAGCATAATGTCCAAAGTAAGTTAAATCCAATATTTTTTGACAAACTACGGTAGTATACTATGAATAACAAATGTGAATCCTTTTCTACAGGTCGTTGTCTTCATATCGCTGTTGGCCCTTGCCGTGGCCTTTCCACAACAATACGCTCCGAAGCCAAATCAAAACTACGCAGCTCCCCAGTATCAACAAGCGTCCCAAGGTTACAAGACGGAATCGAACTACCCAGATGTAAAAGAAATTTTCGACTCCTTTGATTCAAAACTACTAAATACTGACAACACGGCCTTCAATTGTTATTAATATATAGGTTCCACCGAAGTATGAATTCAACTACGCTGTCAAGGACGACGCCAACTACAACAGCTTCGGTCATCAAGAAAGTCGTGATAACGATAAAACCTCAGGTTCTTATACCGTAGCTTTGCCTGACGGACGCACACAGATCACCACCTACAACGTCCAAGATAACTACTCGGGCTTTAACGCCAACGTCGAATATGTCGGTGAAGCCAAGCATCCACAAGGTTATAATAATGCTGCACCAGCTGAAAGCTACAAACAGCCATCTAAATATGCCCCCGCACCTTACTAAAGTGATTCATTTTGCAAGGATTATTTTACATGGCATCATAACTTCCTGCGTTGATGCGCGAAACATTATAAATAACATGTTGCTGTACTACTAATGAAAAAGTAATTCCTATCCTGTAGACTCAATAAACAATATTATCCTTAAAGCTTCTTGTAGTTTTGTATATCGGATGATGTCATAAGAAAGACACAAGACGGTAATATTACAATTTAAAATACAGTAATTAGGTTACAACTTATGATATCACAAAAATCCGGTAAATGCCATGATAAATACTGTATTATTTTGTAACGAAAGATATTGCACGAAAATTGACTCTATAACAAGTTTCTATTCCGTTTTCAAGTGTTAGTGCACGCCGACGCCGTACTATGCGCAGATGCCATGCGCGTTTGTTCATATCCATACATCAACACGTTCTCCGGATTTGGTGACAAAACTATGTACTGTATCCCGCTGCCAAATTGACACTCTTGAGTCACTTTTCAACAATGAATTTTGTTTGTTTTTCAGCTATTGGAGTGAAAGAAAGTACAAGCTTTAACGATTCTCATCAACGAAAATTTATGAGAATCGTTAACCTATTCTAACCTAATGCATTCCCAATCCAACTACCAATTTTGAACTCGAGTAACACCGGTTTGTCACTCTTTTTCCAGAGAGCGTTTAGCAACAGTATGACACCCTAAGTGTAATTTCTATCTCCGGATTATAAAACCGGAGAACCTGTTGCCATACATACAGCAACTCGCCTTCGCCATCTTGCGATAATTAGGAAGAATTAACGTTCAGTTTAGTCAGGACTTGGTAACTAACCTTAAAAAAAGAAACCCTTCAGTGAAATTCTTAAGCTACAGGCTATTGTTAGTTATTTTCTCTAATTTGGCTGCGCTATGTTGCATTTTAATTTTTATCATATTTTTATAATTTAATAATAAATTATATTGTTATGATTATAAAATTATTTTTACGTTACGCTAGTTAAATTACTAAGCTCTAGTTTAACACACCGAAAACAAAATTGCAAGCTTTCTCTCAAGCGAGAAGAAGGAAACGCGAACTTTTTTTTTATTTTACTTTACATTCCTGGACTAGCATTCTTTGGCACCAATGGACTTAATACAGCGCGAAAAGAAATACAAGTTTGACTAGTGCTCTTTATGACCCAACGGGAAATGCCTTGCCGAAGACTTCGGAATAAGTTAGAAAACACAGAGGTGCTCTAGATTGAACAAACCAGAAAAACTGCCCCTTTTATACGAAAAACACTTTCACTTTCTTTGTCTCTTATATTCCTGTTGCCCTTATCTTTTATACGAAACTCGGCTGTTTTCGTAGAAATATAATCGTAGTGTTTCCAGGTCACTTTACTTGCTGTGCCACGTAAAAACAAGAGGGGCAAGTTTTATCTTGAAGGATGAAATTACCAAAAAAACGAGAGTGAACATAGGCGACATGCAGCCTTGTTCATGGTCTACTTTGCTTTACCGCATTAATCTTTAACAGGCAATCACATCGCTCCCTGCAGCGTGAAACTAGCACATATATTTCAAGATTCCCTTCACGCTTTATGCTCGCCAAGAATGCCATTCCAGGCCTTTTTTAGTGCGATTGCAAAATTGGAAGTTAGACAATAATAATAGTGTGCCAATAATAACTGGTCCTGTACTGCTGTTTAGTAGGCTATTGTCGCATGCCTCTTAAACTCAGGATTTTTCTTTCGGTTGCTGTTTTTTACTGACGGGACTAAACCATTAACACTTTCGCTTTAGCAAAAAACTCAACGTAAAAAGACAGATTTGGTAGCTAACGGTCCTTTACTTAGCTTGATAGC
The DNA here is from genome assembly GCA_023053545.1 of Lepidurus packardi. Lineage (NCBI taxonomy): Eukaryota > Metazoa > Arthropoda > Branchiopoda > Notostraca > Triopsidae > Lepidurus > Lepidurus packardi. The sequence goes on from JAKZAN010000002.1 coordinate 10,973,282, forward strand.
GTTTCGTATCTAAACAGCGAAACGCACGCCAGAACCACAGTACGAGGTAAGCGTCGGTAGACATTATCTTCATGTTTTATTATTACCAGAAACTGGGAAATAATATACTTTTTTTGCTTTACATAATGTTTTAGAAATATACGTTCTTTGAAAAAGTTATAATCTTGTATAACCTCAGTGACACGTGTTCCATTACTAATGTTAGAAACCGTCCCTTTTAGAAATCTCTTGGAGACAGGTCCATTTTTCAAATGCAGGGCACTTATCACATGCGTGCAGAACCTGGGCCTCGCTTTCTGGTCCAAAAAAGCAAAACAGCCGTTTTCGTGGGAGAGGGACCGCGCCCCACGAGGGCAAGGCGTGGTTTGGACGCTTGGAACACGACTCACAGGTATGTTTTTTTAGTCAGGCATTGCGGCTATTACCACAAAATAAGTATAAAAAGGGAAGCTGGGCTGCCAAAATAGTATCAGTCACCTCTCCAGTGTCTCGAAAAACAATCCTCCAACAAACATGAAGGTGTGTAAGCTTTTTCGAAATATCAGTTCAGTTACCAACAACGTGATGTGAACTTCTGTCAAATTTAAATTAATTTTTATTAAGTTATTCTAATTATTTGTCTTCTTGTACGAAGGTCTTTGTTGCCGTTCTTGCCCTCGCAGCTTTGGCTGTCGCTGAAGAAGCGTACCCCGTTGCCAGCTACGCTCCCAAACCCGCCTACCAACAACCGGCGTACCAACCCGCCTACAAGCCTGCTTACCAACAACCTGCTTACAAGCCCGCCTATCAACAACCCGCCTACAAACCAGCTTACCAACAAGAAGCCTACGTAAGTGAAACTTTTCCTAACTTGGGCCATTGCTTTTAAAAAAAAAGTCATTAACCGTTATTTTGGCGGTCTTGGCGCCAAAGTAACGCTATTTCAAATACGCCTGCTGTGATGGTTCATTTTATCCACTACAGATGGCGTCAAGACCTTTCGGGCTATGTTGCCGTGATACTTTCACTTTCTTCTTTATTATACAGAGCAATAGCCAGCAAATTTAAGTTTGTTTTCGAAACTTATAAAATTTGGATAGTAAGAATAGTAATTTAGATAGTATGAAAAGAACATTTAAGAAAAACGCCATGTCGCTTTCCATACGACACTGTCGAAATTTCCAAGCAAAATAATGAGTAGACGATTGTTCAGAAAGTTGCAAAAGTAATTCCTTGTTCTTAAAATATCTTAACAATAAATATAGCTTAGTGTGCTTTTCAGCGCGATTTTAAGATTTATGTGCTTTTTTTTTCTTATTTTTATCTACATAGGCTCCTGCTTACTACAACTTCGACTGGAACGTCAAGGATGACTACAGCTACGTCGATATGGGTCAACAAGAAACTCGCAACGGTGACAACACCAAGGGATCCTACAACGTAGTTTTGCCCGATGGTCGTCGCCAAATTGTCAACTACTACGTCGATGGCTATTCCGGCTACGTTGCTGATGTCCAGTACACCGGTGAAGCCAAATACGATAGCAAACCCATCTACAAACCCGCCCAATATGCTGCCCCCGCCTACAAGCCCGCCCAATATGCTGCTCCCGCCCAATATGCTGCCCCCGCCCAATATGCTGCCCCCGCCCAGTATGCTGCCCCCGCCCAATATACTGCCCCTGCTCAATATGCTGCCCCCGCTGCATACACCGCACCCCGTCCCTATGTTGCCCCTGCTTACAAACCCGTCTACTAAATAGCAAATGCCTTTCATCTTTACCTTTCTAGGTCTATCTAGAGAGCATATAAAAAACTCTAAAACTTATATTTCTACTGAATACAGTATATCCTTACCAAATCACTTTAGTTTGTTCATTTCGTCTTCATTTGTCTTAGACATTCTGCCCACATCCCCAAAACTCTACAACATGAGATTTTATCTTCGCTCTGAATAAGAAAGTACGTTCAAACAAAACTGCAAGGACAAGCTCGTATCCTCCAAGAACCGAAGGACTCCATATACGAGAATTGACGAGATGCCATTAAAAGCAAACTCGGGAAAGTAGAAGAGGACGCTGTTAACATGGTAATTAAACAGGTTGTTTTCCTCTCGGTGTCCCTTCTATCTAAAAGTTGAAATAGGTTAGTAATATGCCACTGAACTAAAGTATTTCGACCCACGGAAATTTGTAAGCGAGACGAATGCCAATATATCAAGCGATCATGACGCCATCCACAAGAAAAGGAAAGAAGAATGCGAAACGAGGATGACCCTCGAGATAACATACAAGTGATGGATAACCCAATAGCGCAAAAAACCAAGAGTCCTTGCAGGGTACGTTGGTAAATGTAATCATATTTGTCTGCCCTACAAATATGGTAACACACAGGAAAATATATCATGATAACTGCGCAAGCGAATACCCCTTTTCGTCATTTCTGTGAAGGTCTTCTTAAATCTTCGCATCTTGGCATACACACCAACTGAACTAATGGAGCTTCGGAGAACGCTGACATCACTGGTTATTTATTAAAGCTACGAGAACGCTGACCTCACTGGTTATTTATTAAAGCTACGAGAACGCCCCAAAAATACTGCCTATATGCAAAAAAAGAAGACGCTATCCCACGAAAGGAATCCTTCTATTTGCTGTAAGCAATAAATTCATAGCCATCCGCATCCTTGTTCTTTATCTGACAGCGTTGTTAATCGCGCTGCGTTGATCACGAAGTTCACCTGCATGCCTTCAATTCCCTTTGAAGAATTCTTTGCCACGGCCATCTATAATGTACACGAAAGGACCAGCGACAAGCTTGTCTTCCTCGATGGAGTTCCTGCCAGCTCGGCTATTATCTGCACGGGCGGTTAAGAGAAAAAATTACAATCACACACAAGGGAGGATTTATATACGAATAGACCTCCTATCGTCAAACGGTAATAGTGAGGTTAGAAAATAACCCGGATGCCGACGAGGAATAAAGCCAAATTTGCCAATTGTAAACTTTTCATCACATTTCTCTTATTGTGAAAGACAGTCAAAATGAAAGCTAACGTCTCGGTGTGTGTGTTTTGTTGTTTGTTTTTTCAGTGGGATTGTGGGTGCCCGTGTGATAGTTATTTCTCATTTTCAGCAAAAACAGATGGTTAAATCTCTCTTATAGGAATCAATAAGAACCTCATGCAGCACCGGATTTTGGAAAGCACCGCTCACTTTCTGCCTCGGGTAGGGCGGCTTAAAGCAAAAGGTTTTTCGCACTTCCGCACGTCAAGCTAATCTCGAGCAATTTCCAAAGGAAAATGCTCCCGTCCATTTTGGTCCCACAAAAAAAGAAACAAACAATACAAGAGATAAATGCTCATTACGTTGTACGTTGTTTTTTAAGGAGCCAGAAGTATTTTGAGATAGATGCCACACAAGACAAACCTCGCGGCAGAGTTGTAACCGGTATAGTGTTATTACTAATGACTCCTAACAGTTGGTTGTAAAACTTTTATAGGATACTTCCAGCAAATGAGAAAGCCACATCACTTATGTCATTACTAGATAAGCCCCCAAATCTTCAAAACGAAAAAAAAGTTTTTCATTGAAGAGGACCGTGATCGTGTTCTAAGGTTGACAGAGAAAAGACGAAAGATGAGATGTTATAGAAAAGGGGTCGAGCATCAGGTCAATCAAATTTCCTTTCCCATGCTATACATCGGGGGAAAGGTTACGTCAGTGGTAATAACGTGATTGCTCTCCTTTCCAACGCAGCCAAAACCCCAAACCTTCTCATCGAGTCGTGACAAACCGAATCTAATGCAGAACTTATGGCCAAATTGCACGGCAGATCCAAACTCTTTACGCCCGGTACAGTTTAGGACATATCTTCTGACATAAAAGCCTTTCATAAACGCGTTATAAATAGATTACAATAGAACCCCATGGCTTGATTCCAAAAGTCTTTACGGTATTACCAGGCTTGTAGAAAAGGTAACTCCTTAGTCACGCGAATGACTGTCGACTGACAATTCCTTTAAATGTAAAGCGAATAGGTGGCCAAACGTATTGAGATTAAAGCCCCGGTTGGCATAAAACATTCCAACCGGTTGCATTACGGTTTTAATTCTGATCAAGATATACGAGTCCAAGTTTAATACCATCATTCTTCGCATTCAAATTAGGTTATTTACAGTATCATCTTACGACCCACCACAATGTGCTCATCACTTCACGCTCTGAAGCTTCGAAAAATTTGCTTCGTCACGCACGAATACATACGTAATGCAACCTTTATGCACTCCAAAGCTTGTGATATCCCTTCCACCCGGCCACCACAGAAAATTCGTGTGAAATGACACAGATACTCTCAAAATGAAGCAAGGACAAGCGTATGGAACGCATCTTCCCTTCGTAGCTAACATATACTTAATAGGGGGGGGGGGGGGGGGGAGCGACAAAATAAAAATAATAAAAAAACTGTCCGCAGAAGAGTGCACCTTGAGCTGACTCCGTTTTGCCTTTTTTGTTATTCCTAAGCAGATGCAGAATGCTCTCATTTTATGATTGCACGACTGTCACGCTTACACAGATTGAAGTGCAAGATGTAAATGAAAGGGAAAGTGTATGGCTCAAATAAGGCGCACACAAGCTAGAAGCAAAACCAACACAGGACGGTAACAAGTGTCCGTTTTACGTTTTTTTCTTTCATCCTTTTCTTTTTTCTTGTACGATAGCATTCGAGGCATCCGCTCTTAATTTAGCTTTCACTTTACGATATAGATCGAAAGTAGAAAACAGGCGATGGAAAGACAAAAATGGTTCAGCTTGCGAGCTTTGAGCACCAGCCAACAAGTCTGATTGTGTTAGGTTGAAAAAACATAATAAAAAAATATGTGAAACATGGAACAAGGGCTTTTCGTCAGCGACACTAACTATCTTGGACCGAGAAGGAAACGCAATTGAATTTCCTTCTCAAAGTGGGAACTTGCGTGCTGTGCCAACAAAAAAGTACCTTTCATTCCTCTGCGGATATGTACACGGTTTGTTCCGCAATAATAGGTGGCAATTATATGTGTAACTCTTCTGCATAAAATGAATTCCAAGGTTGTGTACGCTTTTGATAACGCTACAAATAATTCCTCACTGAGCTGGAAAATTTGGAGGCTATGCGAACAATCCCGTCCTTTCATGAGAAGAGGTCTCTCACCTGTCACAACACCGTACCTAACCGTACACTGATTGTTTTTTTTTTAAGTAAGTACATGACCTAGACTTAAAAGCTTACTTCGCTATTTTGTACAATACCCAGATATCAAAGCCTTGATCGAAAAAGAAAAGAATAGGAAGTAATCACAACTCCTATGAAAGGAAACCCTCGACGAGCGTGTTCGAAAGTAACTCATCAGAAGTTAAAAAACCCAGCTTACACCATAAACCAAACAATTTTCATGGCAAATAAACTCGAAGTATAAAGAACAGGTCGGATTTGTAGGTCAACCAAATTAAACAAGAGCTTTTAATTTAAAAAAAAAAATTAAGAAAAGAAATGAAAATGCCCTGGCCTTCACCCCAACATTTGCTACTAACAACTTTCATCTTCTGCCTGACCTAAATCCGACTGATTGAAATTACAAAACAAATAGTCCAGTATGTATTTCAGAAGATGCAGCCTTTTACTCATCGCACGATCCGATTTGCCTTTCTAAACGCATCGCCATTCGCGAATAGAGAGCTATGGAAAAGGATGTAAAGAAACCCCCGTGAGTTTGGACCCCCAAATCAAAGAGGATGATGCGCTATTGTTTCGCTTGTCGCTCGCACTTCGGCTTGGTTGTAACTGATGACCATGATGATGACTTACTCCATGCAATGGACAAAAGCCGACATGCTTACTATTTCTTTTTTGAAGGGCGTTTGAATACAAAATTTCGTTTCACAATGGCTAATACGTGGTTTAAGGTTCCTTAAACAATAACGATTTGGCTGCAAACACCTAATTTGTGATTGGTTCAACTCATCCTGGACGTGCAATCCATCGGCCGGACATCCTTCTATTTCGTATAAGGAACGGAACTAACTCACGAAAAATCCGTGCAAGTCCGTTTACGTCGTTATCTGACCTTCCCCCCGCGAAAACTTTCCCTCACTCCTTCCACCTCAAAGCATAGGACTAAGTCCACCTAACAAAGCCCTCCCGCAACTCCTCATGCCTGCCAACAGTGAATCCTAAAAGAAGATCTCACGAACAAATAGTTTCTCGGCTTATAGAGCACATCCTCTCCCTTTTGTCAAGTTGGTATATAAGGCCATCATAGCGTCCTAGTAGAGCACCAGTTCCTTCTTAGCCCTTGTGCATCCATCTCCTAACTTCTTGCTAAGTTATTCGCAGTATTCAAAGTAATTCATCAGACTTAACCATGCAGGTAAAAGGAAGATTTCAAATATTTACTAAATGTGTAAGATTTCCAGATGACATTGCAAGATAAGTATTCAACCTTTCCTCTTTTCCAGGTATTCGTAGTACTCGCCACACTTGCTGCTATCGCCTCGGCTCAGTACGGAGGCAGCCCAGCAGGAAGTAACTACGGTTCTTCTGGAAGTGCCAGCTATCCTTCAGCTGGTGGGTCTAACTACGGCGCTGCTCAGGCTCCGGCTTTGGTTGCGCCGCAATTCGCAGGAGCTTCGAGCAGCAGCTACGCACCAGCAACGACTTCCCCTCAACAGTTCGGTCAACAAGGTGCTGGCAACTACGGCCAAGCTGGAGGTAACAACGCTGGACATGGCGCTCATCAGTCATCGGGTATATACAATCAACAACGTCCCCAAGGTACCGCAAGCTATGGTCAGCAACAACAACACCAATACGTAAGTTAGATTGCCAGAGTCTTACCCAAGACAGACCTCAAATCAAGCTCTTTCCTGATCACAGTTGCGAAAAAACACAACCAAGCGTTTTCCCAATCCATTTTCCATAGTTTTCTAGCTAACCACAAAAAAACAACTAAAAGAACAACAACTACCAAATGTTCCAGACTTTAATCGTTTCATCGCCACGCAAAACTCGTTTCTATATCTAAATTACCTATGTTAATCGAAAGCTTCTTCCTCGTATAGAATAACAACGCCAACTCTGGAGCGGGTATGCCGTACAACTTCGCCTGGGCCGTTCAAGATCAAGCCTCTGCCAACGACTACAACCACCAAGAAGCCAGCGATGGCAAGGTCGTGTCTGGCTCTTACCGTGTAGCCCTCCCTGACGGTAACTTCTAGTTGTATTTTTTCGAACTTCTAAACTAAAGTTGGAAACGTGACTTTTTAGGACGTACCCAAATTGTGTCGTACCGCGTCGAAGGTGACTCTGGATACGTTGCCACTGTTAGCTACGAAGGCGAAGCCCGTTACGATAACGTACAAGGTGCCGGATCCAACAACCAATACGGCAAGGGCAACAGCAACCGTGGACAGAATGCCGGTTACGGAGCATCGGGGGCCGCTCAACAAAGCAGCTATGGTGGCCAGGCTGCCCAGGCCTCTTACGGAGCATCGGGGGCCGCTCAACAAAGCAGCTATGGTGGCCAGGCTGCCCAGGCCTCTTACGGAGCCCCCGCTAGCAACAATGCTGGTTATGGCGCATCTGCCCCAGCTCCCTCTTATGGTTCCAACAACCAGCAACAAGGTTTCGCTGCCAGTACTGGATTTGGATCCCCTGCCTTCGCCCATGCTTCTACTGGCAACACTGGTCTTCAAGGATCTTACAACTCCCAGGCTAACAAATATTAAGGCAATTCTTCTTCCCTGAAGACCAACGGAATTATCGGACACTTCATATTTAACGCTACATTATCAAGCAACGTTATACACCTTGCTAGATATTGCGAACTTGTAGAGGAGGCCAGTTGGGAATATGTTTATTTTTTTACTCTATGCTAATTTTTCCCTTGGATCAATACACAGCCGTACCATTCGAAACTTAACATGATGTATTTAAAAAAATTTAAAGTTTGGATGTAAGCATCGTTATTACGTGGACACCTCCGAGGAAATTGCTTGGCATATTATCTAATTTGAGGGCAGAGAGGAACTAAGAAATTCAGACTAAATGGTATGATAAGCCATATACAATAAGAGACTCTTAAACACTGCATTTTTTTTTTCAACAAGCATTCGTATTGAAATCATTATTCTAGTAAGAGATTTCCGAAATGCAGGAATTTAGCTATATCTCTGTAAATATAGAGAACGGAGAATTTGGCTGCCAAATCAAACCACATGACTCGTGACTTGTATATATCTTACGAAGCGATAGCTCGGTTCAACAGTAAGGCGCATATTTGGAAAGGTCATTAAGATTAATTTGTTCCCGAAAAAATTGGTGACAAATAGAAGGTAAAAATCGTTACAGTTGAACTAGTTTTTGTATCATTGGTGTCAAATAGAAGGTGACAAATAGAAGGTAAAAATCGTTACAGTTGAACTAGTTTTTGTATCATTGGTGTAATACAAGCAAATAATGCGCGCTGTGTACACTTCAGCTTGATAGAGGAGATGGCTTGCTTTATCGCTATATATAACTATTCCATCTTACTTCTGTTTAATTGGACATGAACAATTCGTTTAGCGGATGTAACCTTTACTGTCTTACCGTAAAGATCGCACTGCCAGATATGCAGCTAAAAATAAACGGCTCCTGTATTCGATCAAAATTACGTTCAATCATCTGTACATCTCCATTCCTCTTATCTCTTTACTTTTTACGGAGGAGCTAAACAATAGAACTATCTCTAAATACGGTCTTTCACTATCTGACCTTCCTCGAACAAAACTTTCACTAACTTCCGCCATCTTTAGCAAAGGGAGAAGTACACCTGACATGGTCCTCCCGCTATTCCCGTCCTCCCTAACGAAAAGTGAACAAAAAAAGAGGTCTTCTTATGAACAAATGGTTCGAGGCTTGCAGTGCACATCCTCTCCCTTTTTGTCGACTTGCTATATAACACCATGAGCTCCTCAAAGTAAATCATCAGTACCTTCCTAGCTCTTGTGCACCAAGCCACAACTACTATCTAGTAACAAGGACTTCTTGGCGTAGTTTCCAAACTTAATAATGAAGGTAAAGTAAAACTTTCTACTTGAACATTAAGAAGATTAATCGAATTAACATCATTACCTTGGAATTTTATAGATTTTCGTAGTATTTGCAATGCTAGCAGCCATTGCATCTGCCCAATATGGGGGTCAGGGTGTAGCGCAAAATTACGGCTCCAATGGAAATACCGGCAGACCGACAGCTGGAAATTCTGGTTACGGCGCTGCTCAGTCTCCGGCTCTGGTCTCGAACCAACTCGGATCAGCTTCAGCTAATAACTATGGATCAGCACCCTCTTACCCTCAACAATCTGGCCAACAAGATTCAGGCAACTACGGACAAGCTGCTGGTAACAATGCAGGTTATGGAGCTCAACAACTAGTGGGTAGTCAAAACCAACAACGTCCCCAAGCTAACCAAGGCTACGGCCAACAGCAACAAAACGTGAGTACCAACTGGCAATAGTGCTAGATTTAGCCAACTTTTTTCTGGGTTAGCAACTGCAGATTCCAAAATACGAAACTGCTTTGGTTAACCAAATCCCACTTTCGGAGAAATCTTAAGAAAAGTTTTCGCAGTCAATTTTCCACAGCTTTCAAGTTAACCGCAGACGATCTAAATAAACACACCATAAATAGAGAATTTATTGCAAGAACACTTCGAGCTTTTCTTACATTACGAAACTCTTTATAAAAAACTTATATTTTATGTAGAATAACAACGCCAACTCTGGAACGGGTATGCCGTACAACTTCGCCTGGGCCGTTCAAGATCAACCCTCTGCCAACGACTACAACCACCAAGAAGCCAGTGATGGCAAGGTCGTGTCTGGTTCTTACCGCGTAGCGCTCCCTGACGGTAACTTTTAGTAGTACTTTTTGGAACTTTTAAAATAAAATTGGAAACGTGACTTTCTAGGACGTACCCAAGTCGTGTCGTACCGCGTCGAAGGTGACTCTGGATACGTTGCTACCGTTAGCTACGAAGGTGAAGCTCGTTTCGATAACGTACATGGTGCCGGATCCAACAACCAATATGGCAACAGCAACCGTGGACAGAATGTCGGCTACGGAGCCTCTGGAGCCGCTCTACAAAGTAGCTATGGTGGCCAGGCTGCTCAAGCCTCTCACGCAACCCCTTCTGCCAACAATGTTCGTTATGATAACGTACAAGGTGCCGGATCCAATAACCAATACGGCAACAACAACAAAAATCTTGGACAGAATGCCGGTTCCGGATCCGGTCAACAAGTTAGCTATGGTGGCCAGGCTTCCCAAGCCTCTCACGTATCCCCTGCTGGCAACAATGCTTATGCAAGCTCTGGCGCTAATTCTGCCCAAGCTCAGTCTTACGGCTCCAATACTCAACAACAAAACACTGCAACCAACACTGGTTACAGAGCTCCTGCTTCAGCCCAGGGTTCTATTGGCAATGCTGGTCTTCACGTGTCCCACCAATCGTCGGCTAGCAAGTACTAGTACCATTTAATGTCAGCCCGCCATAAGGAATTTCGGACAATTACCGCATGCCCTGCGCTAAACTGAGTACTTTGCAATTTTCTAACATGTATATTACCAATTTGTAGAGTAGGCCAGTTGAAAATTGTGTAATATATTTTTTTTATTGTACTCTAACCGATACAAATATATTGCATACTTATGAAAACAATATGATTACTCTTTATTCCTTAAACTTCGAAATTACACGTTGATAACCCATCTATAAACTTGTCTGCTTCTGAAGCTACCGGAATCTCGAAAGGCACGCGAGCTACGAGCTCTGAAGCATTAAATTACTTCAGCATAAAATTAACAAAACACAGCAAATTGTACAAATAGAACACTTAACAATGCACCAGTGAACTATAATGAAGACAAATACACAACCCTCTTTTGATTCAAAATCGTATTAATAGAAATACCAAAAAAATGTTATAATAAAAAATCTAACCGAAATAAATCTTGCGCTTATAAAACATAATTTCTGGAAAAGATACGGAAAGTCCTTCGTAAGATTTTTAATTATTAATAGCGGTTTATATTCAGATATTTACTAACTTAGCTATTTGCTAACTAGAGTGCTAAAGCACTCGCATTGTATGATTTTCCTTTGTCTTCGAAAAGCGTTGACTTTAAAATCCTTTATAGAACAGCTACTATTTGTAAGTTATTCATTACAATATTCTTCTTTGTGGTCTTTAAATATACTGACATCATTAAGCCCGACCTCAAAATCAAACACATTTGTTTTTGTTTTAATTTGTCTGGTCGCAAGCATTTGTGTGGATAAAAGTGAAAACTTGCTTCGTATCGTGTTTAGATGTAGCCTTTCTAGCTCACTTCTGCGCGCCTGACGCCAAAGTATAATTTAATGATGGCTAATGAGTGTCTTGGGTTTATAAGGTTAAGATTTCACCACAGATACCCAGTTAGCCATATACTGTACCTCACGGTCGGACAAACTCATCGTCGATACCAATTTATCAGTTGGATATACCATGTTTTCCCTTTACTCTGGAAAGAGGATCTAACCAATGAAACTAAATATAAGATGTTGTTTCACTCTATGACCTTCAGGTGCGAAACTTTCCCTTACTCCTTCCAACTTTATCATACGGCTAGTTCCACAGGCCATCCCTCAACTCTTCAAGTCAGCCAACAAATGAATCCAAAAAAGAGATCTTCTCATGGACAAATGACTTCGCGGGTTGTAGAGTACATCCTCTCCCTTTTAACGAATAGGTATAAAAGGCCATCAGCTCGTCCCAGTAGAGCATCACTTCATTCCTAGCTCTTGTGCCCTACATCCTGGCACTACTTCTAGCTCGCAATTCCTATTATTCGAAGTATATACCAAACCTAATCATGAAGGTAAACTAACTTTTCTGAGTCGATTATTCAGAAAATGTTGCAAAAATTCTTCTTTTGATCTTTTTATAGATCTTCCTAGTACTTGCCACGCTTGCAGTAATTGCATCTGCACAATATGGAGGTCAGGGTGCAGTGCACAATTATGGATCCACTGGAAATACCGGCAGACCGACAGCTGGAAATTCTGGTTACGGCGCTGCCCAGTCCCCGACTTTGGTCTCGAACCAACAGGGGGCAGGTGCTGCCAATAACTATGGATCAGCACCCTCTTACCCTCAACAATCTGGCCAGCAAGATGCAGGCAACTACGGACAAGCTGCTGGTAACAATGCAGGTTATGGAGCTCAGCAATCGGCGGGTAATCACAACCAACAACGTCCCCAAGCTAACCAAGGCTACGGCCAACAGCAACAAAACGTGAGTATGAACGAGCAATAGGCCCGATTTAACCAATTTTTTCTGAGTAAACAACTGCAGATACCAAAGAACGAAACTAATTTGGTTAACCAAATCTCACTTTCGGAGAAATCTTAAGGAAAGTTTCTCGCAATCCATTTTCCATACTTTTCAAGCTAACCACAGACGAACTAACTAAACACACAATAAATCGTCAATTACTCGCTTTTTTATATTGCAAAACTCTTACCAAACTGCATCTTATGTAGAATAACAACGCCATCTCTGGAGCCGGTATGCCATACAACTTCGCCTGGGCCGTTCAAGATCAACCCTCTGCCAACGATTATAGCCACCAAGAATCCAGCGATGGCAAGGTCGTGTCTGGCTCTTACCGTGTAGCACTCCCTGACGGTAACTTTAAGTAGTAATTCTTCGAACTTTTAGACTAAGATTCGAAACCTGACTTTCTAGGACGTACCCAAATTGTGTCGTACCGCGTCGAAGGTGACTCTGGATATGTTGCCACCGTTAGCTACGAAGGCGAAGTTCGTTTCGATAACGTACAAGGTGCAGGATCCAACAACAAATACGGCAACGACAATAGCAACCGTGGACAGAATGCCAACTACGGAACCTCTGGATCCGCTCAACAAGGCAGCTATGGTGGCCAGGCTGCCCAAGCCTCTCACGCAGCCCCTTCTGGCAACAATGCTTACCGTAACAATGGTGCTAATTCTGCCCAAGCTCAGTCTTATGGCTCCAATACTCAACAACAAAACATTGTTACCAACACTGGGTACAAAGCTCCTGCTTCAGCCCAGGCTTCTCTTGGCAATGCTGTTGTTCAAGGACCTTACAAATCGCCCGCCAGCAAGTATTAAAACTACAACTCGTCCTTTCTCGGCTAACATAACGTGACTAAAAACAATCCCTAAATAATGTTGGATTATTAAACAAAATTACATCCCTTACTAATTTGTAAACAATGAATAAGCATAAGAAGCCAGTTGGGTATTTGTATAATATATTTTTTCTAGTACCTTCTAATTATTCAACGAGATCAATACATTAACCTATTTCAGTAAATTGACTACTTACTTTTCCATAACTTCCATATTTAGAGGTCGATTTGTAAAGGTGAACGCATGCATTTTTACGCAGTAACTACGTGAGCAAATAGATTAACCAGAAAAGGAAATCTCATAAAAAACATCATTTGCAGCACTTCAGATATTATTGAATGTTATCTTACATAACTTTGAACAGAGAATCAAACTATGTATGAAACTATTGTATAGTAGTTACAAATCCAGTTGTAAATAACTTAGAAAGCAAAATTACTACAGCAAAGGGCGTTTACTTTCATTCAATGAAGAAAATAATAATAAACAGAAGGTTTCAACTCTTTACTTTGACTAAAGATACTAAGGAGAGCTCTGTCTTAAGAACTGTATTTTAAACTCTACATTCTAAACCAAAGTGTGGTACAAAATCCTACTGAACTTACCGTTTCGTTGGAGCAGCAGCCACGTATGGATTACAACGCAGTTTTTGGTTAATTCTGAAGGTCAGGATGCTAACTTCCAACCGCACCGTCAATTTGTTTATTAGTTTCGTTTGTTACAAAATTATCACTGTTTTTGCTTTATCACTTCTGTTCTCTCTATGTATAAACAGAATCACTTAAATTGGAAGTATTCCTAATTGCACCTTCTGTTGGGCACGAATGTCCTCTTTCCTGAACCCCCAAAACCGATTTCCATGAGTTTAGGTTTGGGATGTCAAGCTTATTTTATGGTATGCTATTTTAGCTTCGTTTGGTTAGATTTCGGACAGGTTAAGCTAGTTCCAGGTTTCGACGCCAGAGAAGACATTCGAGCCCGGACAGAGTTTCCAGTAGGGTTATGTTTAAATTAAATCGTGTCCAGGAATATCTTTTTTTATCTTTCATGGAGCAGTAAATAAATATGTTCTCTGAATTTAATGGATGTATTCAAAATTTTCTCGTTCGAAGGCATCACATACTTGGAAAAGATACCAATCGAGAAGAAAAAAACAAAGATGAAGAACCAGTTCGGGCTAGTGTGAGAAACATTTGCTATTCTTAGCGAAACCAGTACCAGGCATTAGTGTGTGGTAATTCAGAGTGAAACAAGCTAAGTTTTGCGTGCGTCTTGCAGATCAGCATTGACTTTTTTAATACTAAATTTAGCTCTCTGTTAATGAATGAATGTGGGAAAGACTATTGACTGCTCGATGAACATTTCTTCCTGTTATATATTAGTTTATAAGAAGAGCTCTGTGTGTATTTTGTGAGTTTTGTCGTCTCGGCTTCTATCGTATCGTACGAACGTCAATAAATACAGTTCTTTGAAGTATTATTCACGTATCTATATTATTATATCGTCATACGCCTGTATATAAGTTACACCATGCTTTGCCAGGAAAATAAATCGGTTGCATTAAGTATCTGGTTCCGTCAGTTTAATACTTCGGAGGCGCGGGGTATTGCGGAGCGGGTGCAGGCGCAGGTTTGTAAGCGGGAGGGGGTGCCGGTTTGTAGGCCGGAGCAGGAGCGTACTTGGGAGTCTCATACTACAGAGAATCAAGAAAAGTAAGTAAAAAAACATTTTAACATTATTGAGCTTAAAATCATTTGTACTTTTAAGCCCGAACGTACCTGAACATCAGCAATGCTGCCAGAATCACCTACAACCTTGATAGTCACAACTTGGACGCGTCCGTCAGGCAACAATGTGCGGTACACTGCGTTGGTGGTTTGACCATCACTGCTCTGCTTATGGTTGTAGTCGTTGGCAGAAGCGGCATCTTGGACGGCCCATTCGAAGCTGTACGGCGCAGGGGGAGGAGGAGGAGCCTGTTTCAAGAAAATGTGTAAGAATTAGTAAAAGATATAACCTTTAATTCGATAACTGTACATTTAAACTGTAAATTTTGCAAAGAACTTTAAAGTTTAATTCGAGAGCTTACAGGGTAGCTTGGCTTAGCGTAAGCCGGCTGAGCAGGAGGCGCTGGGTACGATGGCGGGGGAGGTCCGTACTGGGCAACAACAGCCGTCACGGCAACAATAGCAACCAAGATGATGATCTGTAAAGGAAAACCATTGAGTTCAGTAAAGGAGAATCATCCAAAGATATAATTTTACTTTCATGTTGTTTGTTTCGAAGTGTTCACTCGAATGATTTTGGTGATGCTAGGGAAGACTTTATATATAATGTCCGAGCACGTCGTTGATGTCCCTTTTTACGTATGCCAAAGTTCGAGAAAAGTGAAAGGAGAAGAGCCCGCCATTCCTTGATCTGAAATTGGTGCTCTGCTCTGCTTTGAAGACGTGCCCCGTGCAATCAGCAGGGATTTTTCGAGGATATGGGAAGCGGTCCAAAAGAAATCAGTCCTCTTGGATAAGCAAAGGGAAAGTTCGCTAAAATCATTCCGTACGATCTGGATGCTAGCTATGGCTCTTTATCTAGCAATGCATTAGGGTCTTCTCAGCTGCTTTCTCTGGTCTAAGTCGACACAATCGATTTTATCTATTTCATTTCGTTACCTTGGTGGGTGAGCGAACACCCACACATTTATTCAAGTTATGAACGCATATTTAACATATTAAACTCATTTTGCAACGGCCAGTGTAGAGGGGTTATCCTTTAGGTCGTGAGCATATACGGAATCTGAAAGTATGATGTAACTTTCTGTCTTCATTGCTGGAACAGATCCAGATCACTTTTACTTAACACAAAGCGCGTATTCTAGCCACACCGTTTAGGTTTGGTTCAATATTCAGATCATTATTGATTCAACTTTGTCACCATCTCTTTTAGATAGACTTAAAAAACTTCAGATTTCGGCATTTTCCATCTACGTGTTCAGCCAAGCCGATTTTGGGGACAATTGATAACAAATCTATCCGTTCGACTTCTAAATGTCCCTGACACATTTTTGGACTTGCTTTTGCCCGACATTCGAAATAGAAAGAGAACATCCACACTCCCGCTCTTCATACCGCATCTCCGCGCCCTATTGATGGCCTGAGGTCTTTAGGGATCAGGACATTCCATACTTGGTTCTAAGCGCAAACCTCGTCCAACTCCGGTGACCTATTGGAATTGAGCGAGTTATAAACGCAGCGAAGAATGTCAAGTTTGTCAACTCATATCCACTCTTGTAGTAAGAGCAAAATTTTTCTTGTAGTGAGCAAACAGAACTATCTCCAAGCACACTATGAAAATAAAACTTTACTTTTAACGATGATATTAGCATTGTAGAATTTGTCTATATTAAGGAGTAGAATGGTTCCTCTCCATGGCCGCTGTTTTGGTTGTGGCATCAGCTGCCAGTGCGTGCCCTGCACCACCGGCGAACAAGCATACTCCAGTTGTTTATCAAATATGTGACTTTTGCTTCATTATATAGAGAGCGTTAATAATGCGACAAATGTGTACACTTCCCCTCCTTCTCGACCTTACAGTTTTGAAGCTGCAGGGAACGAAGCTCCATCCGGCGTTTTCAACTCTCTGAAACAAAACAGTGACGGTTAAAGCACCAATGCCGTATATCGCGTAGTCTTGCCTGACGATCGAGTTCAAATTGTGTCCATCCAAGTCATAGGTGATAGCGGCAGTGTAACTGATGTTCAGGTTAGTTGTCAAGCAGCACGGGTTGAAGGTTTCTATCTTTAGTACTAAATAAACACGTTTTAAGATGTAGTACGAGATTGTCAAAATCTACCAACCTGCTCCCAAGGTGCACTGAAGAACAAAGAACACTGGCCGTTAGATCTCTGACGGTCTTCAGTTTGATTACTGTAAATAAATGTATTTATTTTCCCCGACATTACGTTCTTGTAATAATCACAAGTAATCATGCACAAACCTAACCGAATACCGTGTTTGCCGAATACCAGCACCTTTGCAAAATTTCCATTAATGCAGAAAACCTAGCCAAAAGCCTAAGTTACTCTGTTCCCTTTATTTAATTTGCCCATGGAGCTCTTTCAATAATTCTGTTAGGAACGTTTTTTTAAACAGATCTTCGTCAAACTCATCGGAGCCAGGCTTTGGCAGGTGAGGCATCTCAGGTCTTAGATCCGGCTCTGGAGCAGCAGGTGCATTGTGGACGTAGTGTATTGAAACCCTATGGTCTCCTTGCGGGGCATACTGACGAATAGAAGCGTGTTGCTCAATAGCGGGCTTGTTATCCATATATGGAACGACCTGTTCACGATAATCTTGCACCGGGTAGTTCGAATGCCGTACGTGAGACTTATCTTGGTGATACTGTCTGTGCCCCATTTCTTCAGCTTTATTTTGGCGAAATTGCTCCATCAACTGTTGCAAAATTTCCGTGTCAGGATTTATTTTAGGCATGTCGGGATAATATCCAGTTTGTCGTTGTACAGGAATCATTTGGGACTGATAATCTGGGATTTGTCGAGCCACTTGTAGCCCTTCTTCGTAACGCGTACCTTCGGGACTGCGGAAACCGCCGCTGAAGTCATGCGAAGGATACTGTTGCTCTTTTGGCCGATTTGGTGCATAGCTATCAGACTGATAGCTGTCCTGCGGTTGAATTGGTCGGCTTACGACGGAATAACCTTGTGGAGGTGGAGGAGCATGTGTTCTTACTAGGATGGGAACTTCCGTAACTTTCGGTTCCGCTGGGGTTCTTTCGCCTTCAAGATGGGTGATATATTTTATGAGTTGTTTGGGCTCGGTTAGGTTGTTCTTCTTGTAGTAGTCATTGGCTAATACTACTAATCCTCGTTGATCAGCTGTGTGACCTAATATACCCGAAAACAAAGGCGCGAGTGCCTGGAGGGGATTAATTGGCGGCTTTTTGGTGGACGTAACCAGTGAGATGTAGTCCCGACTGGCAGTGTTTTGGAAGTAGTTTGACTGATACATTGGATGACTTGACTGGTATCCATCTGCATACGCTATACCATGATCTCTTGGAGTTGTTGGAGGACTAGGCAGTTGGGGAGGAGCACTAAGAGCTGGTTTTTCTGTGATTGGAGGCGAATGAAAACTGGCTAATTCTGTAGGATTAGAGGTCTGGTTTCCAACATACTTGACCTTCACCTTAAGATTAGGCGCAACAGTGGTCGAACTGGAGTATGGTCGGACAGAGGCTTTTCTGTATGCATAAGGCTGACTGGAAACTTGAATCTTGACGGGCGGCCTACGTGGAGGTTGGACAGTTGGGGTGGCATCCTTCGGTTGAACCTGCTTAGGGTGATTTTGTGTCGGGAAGGGACCAGAATTGGGTCTTGATGACGAGACAAATTGTTGACGCTGGCTGTTGAAGTTATGGCCCCCAAATGTTGTGATTGACGTTCCAACATCTAAGGTCCGTCGGGTTACAGGCTCCTGCTTGGGAACGGGCGAAACTGTACTGGTATTTTTCACAACAGGAATCCAGGAAGAGTCCTGCGTCGGAACGTTTCCTGATCGCGAGGTCTGTAACTATCCAGAACAAAAAAATATGGGTTAATTTATGACACAGATTCCTGCCCTAGTTCTGCCTACTAGATAAACTTGTTTCTGTGAAGATATAAGAAATTCTTACATAAGCTCCAATATTCTCAGCACGGATAATATGGGGTTGTTGGGATTTATATTCGTTGTCGCAATCCACAATATTCCATACTCCAATCAATATCAACGAAAATACCTAAATTAATACTTGAGTAAGTAGAGAGCGAGAGTAGTGATGCTAAACCCACGTTTTTGTAGGTTTATCAATAGAGGACTGTTAAGTTAATTTTGAATTGAAAGCAAAGGCATCCATTTTATTTATCTGTTTACTTTACAACTACACTAGCAATATTTATGGTAAGTACAGAATCGGAATAAGAATCCAATAAGGAATCTGAATCTTACCGGAAGCTTCATTGGAGGAATCCGGTATAGCCTGCAAACTAGATACTTGTACAGGTATAGAGGCTTAACACAGTACACTGTTCAAGGATCAAGTAAATTGGGCGGCGTCACTTGCTAAAACCTGCCGTTGCAGCGAATCTCCAAACTTGGACTGAGGAAAATAACACGCACAACTCTAATAAAGTTGTTTTAGGTGTATCTATTTATAATACCCTTCTCGGTTAAGTCGTTCTACTAGCCTAAGAGGTACAGGTTTGGAACTGGTAGAAAACGTAGGATACATAGTTCCTTCGCCTTTGCCGTTCGGTCACTGCCGGTCAGGTTGGCTGACCATCCCATTACGTGTCCCCTATGCGCTACGGTAACCCGACCTGTTAGAGAAATACATTTTAAAATAACGACACATTTCGATCCGAAATCCTTTGGGCGGAGGGCTCTATTTTTTCCTTAACTGAAATACGTTGACTTAAAAACTAGTTTTCTTCTTTTTATGGTTATTTCTGAGTGGCCAGGAGGAACAAAAACGGTAGCGTAGACAACGGGTTCGCAACTCGTTTGTAACTTCGTACACCCTCACCCACAGTATACATAGGTTTCACAGTAGGCTAACACTACTGTGCAGTAGGTTTCACAGTTGGCTAACACTACAGTAGGCTAAAACTACTGTTTCACAGTTGGCTAACACTAGAGTAGGCTAACACTACCGACTTTGTCGGTCTCAAGAGGGTTTGCGGGTACGAAAATTTACATGAGGGATGGATTCACAGACTTGGCCATCGTCACCTCAGGGAGACATTCCTAATCTACTAGAAACAAGGTTCGAGCAGAGAAGAAAACATTTACAGAACGGGGGACTGGTGGCGTTTCTTTCGGGAACATTAGGGAGTTTTAGGCCGTCGTAATGTCCGACCTGCATTGGTTTTGTAAACCGTCGGGACCTCTTTTCAGCTGCACTGCGAGTTTAGCAAATGTACTACCTTTTGATATTCTGGCCTTTTACCTGAATCTTCTCTTGCGACTGAGAAAGTAGGTCCAAAACCTTGACAGTGGAAGCTACCCTTGTTATTCCAAATCCGTGTAAACCTTAACTGTGTAACTTCAGTTACGAACCCCTTGATTGCACGCATTCCTGGGGAAGCACCCCAATTATGTAATGACTAATTTAACTAAAAAGCCGCAGGTATAAATTGCTCTTACTTTGCAAAGCATTCTAGTTTGAGCTATTCCAACGCTTTTTCCTTTCTTTTTTTCATATAATTTGTGATTTTCTTTGTTTATTTCTTTTCTCTATAACATACGTGTAAATTAAAAGCTATTTTAAATAGGTAGTTTTTCCCACAAACTAGTTTTTCCACCGCATAATTTACAAATGTATGTAGGAAGTCGTTTTTTTCTCTTTTGAGGTTCGATTTTAAGTAAGAAATTAAGTAACTCGGACATTTTCTTTCTTATTTTTATTTTCAAAACTTGACATGGTATATTTACATACTTTACGGTAATTTACTAATCCATACACTGAAGCCGCATTACTATACTACGACATTTTAACCAAGTTATGTAGAGTGCGTATGATAAAAAGCATTCCTATAGACAGTGAATTGTTTATACTTTCAGTGATAGTGATAGTTCAGTGATGGCTAGAGTAGTAATTTTTTCTGTAGTGGTCAAGGTTGTAAGGCTCGCTGGGTGTGAATTTTGTTTGATACGAAGGTTGCACTTCATCTTCGTAACCAAAGCTCGGCATGTCCGGTGACTGGCGGCTTGAAGCTCTACTTGGTCCTGTATTGTAAGAAGGCCCAGAATCGTAATGCTGACTGCTACTTTGCTTCTGCTGGTAATATGGAACTTGGACGTCATGGTAGTCAGTCTGCGGCCGACTGGCATACTGTCGGGACCCATGGCTGTTCGCGTTAGCAGGAGGACTAGCTGCAGATTTAATTACTGCTTTTGCTAGCATCTGATATGCCAGCAACTTGTCGATATCCGACCGAGGTTTGGATTGCTGGCTGCTGGGCACAATTTCCAAAGACTGTCTTCCGCCTTGGCCTCCCTGGATTGACCGGTACTCGGTTGGTGCATTAAAAGGCGCGGTTTCGGGCAAGTTCCCGTTTTCGTCCAGTATTGAGTAAGCTACTAGCTGAGTTTTGCCGTTTGGAAGGCGGATGGTGTACGATCCCGATAGCGCATTAGAATCGCATTGTCCTCCGCCGCCTTGATACCGCGTTTGTTTCGACGAAAGAGCGTGGGTAGTAAAAGCCTGTTAGCTTGACGAAGAAATGCTAAATTAGTTCACTATGATGAAGCAAAAACCAGAAATTTTTTGACTTTACGGGAGCTAGAGCGCCGTACGTCGGAATTGAGTACTCATGTTGATGCTGAGGTGCAGCTTTTGGTTCCGGTTTTGGTGCAGGTGCTGGTGCTGCGCGTATAATTATTGGCAACAAGCAAAATAGAAGAATCAAGTACTCCTAAAAGGGTTGAGTTAAAACACGGATGTATTAGTTTTGGAGCACATTATTTCCGTTCGTAAATGAAGGCACTTACTCGCATGGTCGTAGAGCACTTGTTGCAAGTTTACTTCCAGAAGATCGACTAAACCGGGAGACTTCTTTGTGGCGTTGCTTTTATACTGACCCACGAGAAGTTGTACTCCAACCATTCTTAGAAGAAGATGTTGTTCACCTTAATGACCTAAATAATGGAACTAGTTCCTCGTCCAGGATTAGCTGTCAAAGGGCATTGGGGAATGTGGCCTGGTGTGGAGCGAGCCGTAGAATTGGAAGGAGGGTATGGGGGGATCCTTTTCAGAAGTCCAGTTTTAGAAACAGGAACCTGTAACGACAAAATGTCGAAGTTCCTTCAGTTCAAAGACAAAAAAGCTACTCTTCTGGGAAACTTCTTCTGGAAAGTATAGTTTCAGGTAAATTATAGAATGACTCGTAATACCCGAATAAACTACTTTTAACCTTTAAAGCCTGCGTTTTGCAGGCCCAGAATCGAAAATCCGCATTTTGAGGATTCTGAAGTTGGAAAACATTCTTTTATTGTTGATATTACATGGCCGATTTTTATAAATCTGAAAGCAATATTTCTATATGTAGTATACAATTATTTATTTCTAAGCGTGGACATAAAATGCTGGGTATTTCTTGAATGCTCTTTTTTACCTAGTTTTATTTATCAAAATGATAAACGGAGCACAATTCAGCCTATTCTATAAGAAAAAAAAAACTAGGGTGTGCAGAATTGGTCTTGGGAGCGGTTGTTAATGTGTACCCAGTAGGTATGATTTGTATGATAGCGCTTAACCTGTCTGGTTACTTGCTTCTTCACCATTTGTCTACTGTGATGTCGCGCTATAAACCAGTTTGGCTCACAGAACCGTTCATTTAAACAGTTAAGCTACTTCTTAGAATAACTTAATTTTCTCTCAAAAGTTATTTTAGGATTGTTACCTAGAAATAGGTCGTGTATTTTTCAATCTAAAACAAAAGAAACACCCGCTTCAACGTGCAATATCTGATTGAAATATTAGGCAGTTGCCTATTTTTGGTGTTATTGTGTGTACGGGCTACGCTGCAAATGCTTCCTGAATCGCCCAGTGTTATGAGTTTGCAGGAAGTTTGGACAATCTAAATACTTTCCCTGCTATACAGGTCCTGAGAAAGCACCTGAATCAGTTTGAAATGCTCTTCTTTGCTCACATGATCAAAAAGAAAACCTTTTAACTTCGATTCATCATTGTATTATATTATCATTCACTGAGCAATAGAGGGTATAAAAGACATCAATCACTATTTACAAGTCGAGCTCATTTAACACATTATTTTTAAGCAGATTCACGAATTCCTTTTAAAAGGAAGGTCCAATTTAATACTTGATAGGAGCAGGAGCGACGTACTGACGGGGAGCCTGGTAGGGTTGTTGGGGAGCAACGTATTTGGGCTGAGCGTAAACAACGGGGGCGGGTTGGTAGACAGCAGGAGCGGGCTTGTAGACAGCAGGAGCGGGTTGATAGGGGGCGGGCTTGTAAACGACTGGAGCTGGTTTGTATTCAACGGGTGCGGGTTTGTATTCAACGGGTGCGGGTTTGTAGACAACGGGGGCAGGTTGGTAGGCAGGGGCGGGTTTGTAGGCAGGGGCAGGAGCAGCATACACGGCAGGCTTGGCGTACGTTTGAGGGTACTGGGCTTCTCCTTGGTATTTCACGTCAGCGACCAAACCATATCCGGTGTCAGAGTAGGTGACAGTTTGGAGACGACCGTCAGGAAGACGAACCCAGTAAGATCCAGAAACAGTCTTGCCATCTCCGCTGGTTTGTTGGTGGCCAAAATCGTTGTAGTACTCATCCTTCACAGCGTAGCTAAAGGAATACGGTTGGGGAGCGTATTCCTATATAAATGCAACTATGAATTTTAGCACACTGAACTTATTATTAGGTTATTATTACGTAAGTTGTTGGTCCTTTGTACGCTTGTTGAGGTGCGGTTTGCACGTACTGAGCTGGAGGACGGTTGTATTGTTGGGAAGCAGCAACTGCGACCAAGGCGGCTATGATGAGAACCTGTGAAGGAAAATAATTTTGGAAATTGTTTTGCTTGTAAAGATCGCTTGACAATTTTACCTTCATGTTAAGAGAAGTAAAGTAGGGTTGAGTAAACTCGAGTTCTTTAGATGAGACGAGCTGGTCAGGTTGTGGATACAGTTAGAATTTAGCGTCCAGCTTTTATACCAACGGAAAGGGAAGTCTACGATGTGTTACACATTGAATGTATCCACTAGAATCAGGTAAAAATGAAGGTGGCCTTCAGGCCAAGGTGCGCCCTTTCTCCATTGGGTAACATACACAGCATGGTGAAAATGAGAGTGACAGAGAGAAAACGGTCTGCTTGACAGCAACGAGCTGCTGAACCAGTTTCCTTAACAACAGCTTGCTATGAAAAGCGACTCAACTTAAGTGGCGTCTTATAAAGTCCTGCTAATATAGATTTGATTTGCAACATCGTTATAGGATTTGCTATCCGTGAGTGAGCATGCGGAAAGTACCCATATGAAGGTGAAACTATCTGTGCATGGTTTGGGTACATAAATTAAAATTAATCTGACAATTACTTGGCACGAAAGGATGTTTTTCCGATGCATCTCATGCACCTTACCGTACTACATTGGAATAAAAGTCGATATTTTTGCACCAACGAAATATACTTATTAAAGGGCGATATGAATTTCTGAATTAAAATGTGAATCGTTTATTGGAAGTAATTCACTACCAAAAGGTTTGAAATTAGGAATAAATAAATCGTAAACAGCGATACATTAGAAATTAAACGAAAATTGTATATATTTATCATGAGATTACGAAATTTTCTGTTGTGTATGTTAAGGTTTAAATTCAAATGATAGTGTTTAATGAGGATAACCTTGCACAGCAAGATTCGGTATTATTACTATCCTATTAGTATTATTTTCCGGTATGTGGTGAATCTATAGTTTATGTTCTCCCTGCAAGAAACACCTCCCAGCGAACTACAGTTTAGTTGTCGTAGGCTAACTTACTATTTTTGCTTTAATTAGAGATAACGCCAAACTCATATAATGTTTGGTTGGAAAGCGAAAGTTCCCCGTGGATACAGTTCCCCTTTGATGCTGTGAAAGCAGAAAGTTTCTATAGGTACAGCAAAAGTCGGGTCTTAGAGAGTGAAAGGTGAACTTCTTTTAGCTCAACCTGTTGAAAAAAGAGAGCAGGATGGTTAAAGGGGATTAAAAAGGCTCTTTTGACGGTATTAAATTAGAATTGAGGGAAAAAATTGGCTACGCCTCACTATAGAATCCCTTTTTTCCCTTCCAAGAAGCCTAAACAAGACCCATCCAATACTGATGGTCTTGGTAACTTGTTTGAGTTTTTTTACCTATACGAAGCAACTTCACTGTTAGGGTTTCTCTACCTTCATAAATGGACTATCGAGTCCTGTTTTTATGTCTCAAGATTTCTCTTTTGAAGCATCCCATAGCCAGCTCTATTTGGATTTTAGAGAACATTTTCCTGCTCACTTGGACTGCAGTACTAATGTAAATTGTTCAATATGTAAATGGAGCTGTCGCTCCATGAACAAAAAGAAAACAAAGGAATTTTTTTAAGCCTTTGGGTGGCCATGACGTATATTTATCTCTTAGTAAAATTTTAAATAAATTAGGGGGAGTCATAGATTAGCGCTGGGGTCAGAGTTACGAATTATTCCGATTGTGGAAAGGACCAATTAGTTACAAATTCCTTAGTATTTAGGGGCAGGGTAAGAGGGCTTGTAGTCGGCTTTGTAAGCGGAGCCTTCAATGCGAGTTTCAGCAACCAAACCAGAGTTTCCTTCTACTTTGTAGGTGACAATTTGGGTGCGTCCGTCGGGCAACAATACTTTGTAGGATCCGCTGACCACTTTACCGTCGCTAGATTCTTGGGCGCTGTGTTCCTTGTAGGTAGGCTCATCCTTGACAAGGTAATCGTACTGGTAGGGAGAGCTGGGCTCCTATAATAATTGTTTGTTTTTATTATGTATATCATGAGCATCAGGATACTTACATAAGATTTGTAGGCAGAAGGAGCGGGGTAGGCAGCAGGAGCGGGATAGGCTTCGGGGGCGGGGTAGGCAGGGGCTGGTTTGTAAACGGGAACTGGTTTGTATTGCGAAACAGCAGCAGCGGCAGCAATCAACGTTACGAAAATTAGGACCTAAGCAAAATTGGTATAAGTTAAATTAACTTTCAAGAGAATATACTGTACATCTTACCTTCATTATTGCTTCGATAAGTTCCTTGCGGATGAAAAGGGCTGTTGCTGTTGGTTGGTGGAGGTCTGTTGTCTGATTTAGGGTACAATAAGCCTTTATATACCACATTCTCACTTCAATTGTTGTGTGCTTTAAGTGCAAACATTCACCAAGATTCGCTACGGGGCAGGGCGCAGTCCTAGGCTCGCCAATGTAGATGCCAAAATCATGCTAAAGTACTCATCCGAGTCAGTATCGATCTAGGGCAAAGATACGTCAGCGACTATCATTCGCTTGGTGCATGATAGCGAAATGCATACGATTTAATATTTGAGTTGCCTTTGTTTTTAACCCATTTTGCGGATGTAGCCTCTAAGTTTGTAAATGAGGCCCAGGTTACGCATTTTTCATACCACACCGAAAAAAATCGCCAGTATCCTTGCTTGTCAGTCGTCTTCGCTCACTGAAGGTTTCGTAGCTATGGAAAAACAAAAAGCTTGTTTGTAATGATTATCTCCATGGGTTTTCTCATATGGTTCATTACTCGCTCCCTTGGTGTACGAAGTTACAGTCACGGTGTTAAATTATAAAGTTATACATGAGTTATACGCGCATAAGTTTTAATTGGCTTGTCTGAATGTACCGAATTGTAAACAAATTGAGATCCTCTTACATTATAAGCAAAGTTTGTTTGATCGCAATTGCAGTTTGCATCGTTCTGATGAAGGTATTAAAACCTCCAGCAAGTAAAGGGGCTGTTTGGCGATAATGACAAACGCAATCCTGAACACTCGTTAAGATCTTACTTTGTTGTCGGATAATTGGTAAATATTCATGCGCTTGATTCTTATCTGAGAAGTACTTGTTATCCATCCTTTGAAAGGTTAAAAACAGAAGTGGTTCAAAGGAATTTACCTCGTTCCCAAACTAGTTCTTCATTTTCCATGGTAACCTATGTATTGGAAAGTTTTTGTTAATACATATCTCTCTCTAGCGCCCTGGAGGATAGTGAGAGTGCTTCGGATGGCCTTGCTTTGCTCCATAAACACACGACTACAGCTAACGAACTGGACCTGGGCAATCTAGAAAAATTCTCGTGTGTTCCATAGCATTAAAGCAAGATTACGTCAACTAGAAAAATAGTAAAAGATGAATTCTCATTGCTTTCTTTTTTACTTTCATGTGTAATAAAAGTACAAAATCACTTTCGTTAACTCCGGGTTGCTACAAGAGATGTTTTCTGGATCACGTGATGATATTAGTAAGCAAAATAGGGGCAAAACTCATTTAAAAGGCATCGCAGCATGTTACAAATAAGGACAGGTAAAGCTGTGCTAGGACTCCCCTTCTCTTTTGCTTTGAAACTCGAAATAGATGCGCATATGGGCTATCGGTGAGAGTAGTTTACAAATCGACCAACAAAATGAAGCTTGCGGTGGAATGTTTTGGGCAACACAAGCCTGTAAAAGAAAACGAAAGAAAACCACAACTATGGAAGTGCGAAGGATCTTCTCTACTTCGTGCATCACGATTTCAGCAGCGTGGGAGATCCAGCAACCTGCTTGCCATGAATGGAAAGGAAGACGAGCACTATATAAACCGGGAACAATGCATCCAAACTCATCCAGTACTTCACCGACTTGATACAAACCATCTTCCATTGCGAAAACCGAATCATCTTTCTTTGCAAAAACCATGAAGGTAAAATCCAACTATTTGAATACGATTCGTTATTATATTTTCAAATTGTGTCTGACCACCCTATTTTCTCAACTTCTGCATTAGGTCCTTATCCTCGCAGTTTTGGTGGCCGTAGCTGCTGCTCAGTACAACAATGCTCCCGGAACGGGCCGTCCAGCCCAGCAACCGGCTAGCTACAACAACAACAACGCTCGTGGTGGTCAAGAAGTAAGAATTCTGGTTGGAATTCAAATTCAGTCAATATAGTAGCTAACAATAACTTAAATTTTCTAGCCTCCTCAGCCGTACAACTTCAACTGGGCTGTGAAGGATGACGCTTCCGGTAACGACTATGGCCACCAGGAGTCTAGCGACGGACGTGTCGTTTCGGGCTCTTATCGAGTTCTTTTGCCCGATGGCCGTGTACAGGTAAGTCAACTCACTACGCTAACTTGAGATACTAAAGGTAATTCAGTTTTACTAAATATATTATACTTAGGTGGTTAGCTACACCGTGGAAGGAGATAAAGGTTACCAAGCGCAGGTCACCTACGAAGGTGAAGCCCGCGTTCAACATCGTGCGGGGCAAAACACTCATGGATCTGCAGCCTCTGGCAACCGCAATTACTAAGGAATACTCTGTCTTTTTCAACTTTCCTGAAAATTGTCGACTGGAACTTATTATATTATAAGTGCGCTTAATTTATAAAAATAAGTATATACTTTGTATTTAAAAAAACGGCCAGCAGATGTGTGTATTTTTATGCAATCGGATTTTGCAGAGACTAAGAAATAACAATGTTTTTCTTGCAAATAATCAGCATTTCTTCTCCTATATTAAGAGGGTATTGCGTCCATGGTTAAGGTTAGGGAAAGTGCTCTATTCAAGAAACCTACCGGAAAGGTAGCCGGCGGGAGCAGATGCATCGGTGTGCTCGCGTTTGGAATAATAATGATGCTTTTCTACCATAGTAATTCGCTTTGGGTAATAAAGATGTTCTATTCTAAGGGCCATTAGGCGCAGACTAGGGTTCAGTAAATGATGATACCAGTAGCATAGCTCAACTAATTTGCATGGCAATAATCCATAATCTTGGATCCTTTTTGGACGATGCCGTTAATGTTAATTTACATAAAGACCTTGGCAAGAGTAACCCAAATTGGTCATCCTTGAACAGGTAAAAGACATTTTAATTTCCTTGGAGGGAGACGTTGCTCTACGAAACAAAGAAAACTAACCCACCGGAAGCTAGTTATTTCTTTTCTTTGATGAGTATAAACTTAAGGTCTTATCAGAAAAAATGCAATTGAAAGCTAAAGATTTGTCTGCTTTCTGAATGAAAGCCAGTTACAACAAACAAGTGTTTGCCTCAAACAATTCGAAGGCTGAAATGGTGCCAAATTAAGGAGCTGTGACAATGAACTGCCAACCTTATTGCCAATTTGGATAGACGCTTTAGAAGAAAAACTGCAAAAAAATGAAAGTCAAAGGACAAACGTTCAGACACCATAATCAGTGTCGTCAAGACCAAGGCCATTCCGGTGCACAAATCTACTCAAGGCTGTGAACAAGAAAATTTTAGGTAAGCCGTCCAATATATCAGAAACACGGCGTTTTCCGATCATTGAAATATTGCGATGACAGGGAGGAATGTACCCTAATAGTTCCATGCGTGATTCCTTCATGAACGCACGTCCATCGTAGTGTCAAGGTGGACACCTAAGGTATGCGAAGACATTAATAAATAGTGAATTGCTGTAGCGAATGAACTACGCAATTAAAATAGAAAACTGGATTTAATTGCTTTAATTGATTTACATTTTCCGTAGTAAATTTCAATTTATACCTGTTCTGTTCGACGCCCTGTCACTGAACGTGGATGAGCTTGACTAAGCTCGGAAAGGAAGGTGCCGAACCTGAGTTTGGGAAGTATCCATGCGTAATACGCTTGACGCGGAAGTTTCCCAAAGACCGGAATTGGGTTAATTGAGCCTACAAGCAGGAAGGAAACAGTCCTTGCCGTTGGTAGTTAACCTTCGCTTACTTGATCAGAAAAGTCTTCGGCCCTATCTTCTCCTCTCCGGCAGTCGTTAATAGCGACCTTGCCTATCCTATAAAAGCGGATATGCACGGTGTCCCAATGCATCCATTCGTAGGAAGTGCGTGCTCCAGCTTGCATCTCTAGACAAGACGGAGATCGAAACTACTGTTATTTTTGATTGACTTATCTTCTAAACTAACAGTGAAGTGCACGATGAAAACCGTAAGTTCTAGTTTGCATAATTTTCCATAGTTTTTTTAGCATTCATACATGCTTAAGCAACTAAGTATGATTATAAGTAGCCATTCAGTTTCTATTGCATCTATTAGAGATTGTGTCGAGACAGGCAAAGTTTCGATAAGCGCAAGAAAAGACCATGATTAGTGAAGTTTCACTTTCTTCAGTACTTTCTCTTTAATGGCATACCTCTCTTATCTCAGGTATTGTGTCTACTTACCGCTTTGGCATTTGCAGCAGCACTACCGGCTGCGGATCCCCAGCGTCAGAGAAACAGATTCCTGCCCGTGGTACATGCACCGGATTATCCCGAAGTATCATCTGACTCCGCGGAAAAACAAAGCCCTCCTCAACGTAATTCGGCACCGACTCATCAACAGCGTCCTAATTTCCAGTCCGGAGACATTTTCAGACCTTCCTTCCCTTGGGACGATTTGGACCACTTCGACTCTGAATCTCGCACGTATGGCGCTTCTTTACCTAACGCGTATCACTTGCCTTCACAGTATGAAGATGTAAACATTAATTAAAGAGTCTATGGAGTATTTAAGCAAAAACATAAGAGAAATACAAAGTTTTATAAGAACCCATCAGTTATCGGTTTGAATACGAGGTCCATGACCAACCTGGGGTCGAGAGTAGAGTACCAATGCAATGAATATCGTAAAGGGCACGTTACTCGTGGATCTTTTCAGGCAGATCTTCCTGTTGGTTAGAGGTAAAAACAAAACTAAAAAAGTTAAGGAAAAAATACTTAAGACACTAGAACAAAAGAGTGAGAAGTATGGCCAAACAAATTATCTTTTTGTTCTTGTTGCATCCAGAACCCTGGCTAACCAGGAAGGCTTTTTATGCTGAATTTACCACGAAGGTCAGTTTATACCTGCTACAGTCGGTCAACCTGTTTTGTTTAAAACTTCGGCTGACCTTCTGAAATAGCCTCCTTTGCCTTTTCGCATTATTTATCAATGTCGCCAGCATCTCGCTTAATTGAACACAAAAAAACATGGGGAACAGTCCACCGGTTCCAGTCGACGCAATCCCAAATTCCTAACTCCCGTCCTATTACCACTCGTAACACTTGACGCCGCAATAACAGCACCTTAGCTTATATAAACCTAGTCTTTTCTTGTTGTTTTTTTCAATGCAAAATAACAAATGCCCCAATTTCTGTACCAGTGACATAAGCCAAACATCTCGAAAACTGGACACGAGCTCATGCTTTGTACATGTCTTCATCAGAACATGATCTCTTTCTAGTATAATCAGATTTTCAAAGCTTTAATTAAGCTTTAATTGGAGTCCAATTGTTCCTTTGCAGGTACAAAGCTTAGCCAGTTTATACCGTCATCAAGCAGCGTACCAACACACTAGCAACACAATATAATGAACCTCCTATCTACACATAAGAATTCCTTGACCAAAGAATGCTTAAAAGCAATAGTAACTTCAATCACTTTATTTTACCCATGTTATGTGTACAATACAGTGCGTGCCAAAAAGATGCAAAAATAATTTAGCTCAAACAGGTCCGAAAGGTTGAAGTTTACTGCGTATAAAGGCTGGCAGCAAAAACGATGTCGCGTTTAATTGCAGTTGAGGCTTCTTCCATCTTCTGAGAAAGGGCAGGATCGCCAACGATTCGAGCGGCGCTGTAGACGTCCCGTAATGTCTCGTCTAAACGCTGTATACAACGTACAATCATGCCTTCCTGTACGTCTGTCAAACCCATAATCTCCGCAAAAGGCTAAGAAGAAAAACAAAGTCCATCATTATTACTATGTTTAAAAAAAAAGTTAAAATAAAGCTTCTACCATTCCGTTTGCCCATTCGTAAACAACTTGTGTTAGACCAAAGTTAAACTGGTCAACGTAGTCTCCAACAGCTTCTTTGATTCCACACTCAAATTGCATTTGACCAATACGTTCCGCTACTGATTTTATACGTTCGATGTTCTAAAAAGAAGAACAGTCACCACATGATTGATCACAGGACTAAAGATGTAGCCTACCTTAATTAACGATGGGGTTAACTCAGGTTCGCTGACATTCCGTTGCTGAAATACAAGGCAAGACAACAGAGCTGCAATTTCTGCGGGAGCCACGTCCGTCAGTATATTTTCAAATACAAGTTCTGTAACCATGAGCTCGTGATTGCCCATCATACATGCGACTTGGCCTTTCAGTTCCACTAATGAAAATAGGTTAGTACCGACGAAGCGTTATTCCTTTTTTTCAGTGTTTTGTTTTTTTATTTATTTTTATACCTGTTCCTGACTCACTGACGTACTTTAGTTTTTTCAAAACACTTAACTTCGATTGATAGTCGGGTAGCAACGTTAGGCTCTCTTCGGAGGTCTTGAATTCAAGCACTCGTAATTCTTCTTTAGATTGCATACGCCCGTAAGTCTGCTTCATCTGAAAGCAGAAAGAAGCTATGAGGTCTCCGATGTTCTCATGAAAATTATAAAAATCATGTTTTACGTGAACATCAAAGTTTTGGCAGCGCAAACAGGCTGCTGACGTAAACTTAGCATAGCAACTTTCCATTTCTTGCACTCTTCCAGCCAATTCATAATCCCGAATCTTCAGATCCTTAACTGGGTTAATGCAAGGTGGGCAAACAACTGCCTGACATAGCTTATAAAGCTCGTCACTCGCATAAACGCAACTCTGACCTGGCGGATTCTCCCTGATAAGAGGTCACAAAACACGTTTTACAAACTTCCTGGGATATTTGCCAATGCATTACTTGAATCTGGGCACTTGGCGATTCTCCCAGTCTTTGACTATTTTGTCTACTTCTATCTTAATCGACACTTTAGTCACGTCAAGCACATCCAGCGACTTGACAGTAATTACATTGTGACTGGGTTTTTCAAAATCTGGCGGGCATTCAATGGTGCCCCGCGCTAATGCAATCATGGAACGGTAGTCAAAAGACGAGTTATTTCCTTCAACGGCGTTCTTTGATGAAGCAGAGGTCAGGATCAACACGCGATAGAGCCGGTCCTTGTTTCGAGAATCCACAGAGAGCAACAACGCAAGCTTGAGCTGTCCGTTATGATGAATGAGAAGTACACGTCCCGGACTTAGCTCTTTGACCATGTGGGGATGAGTTAGCAACAATTTCTATCCATAGCAGGCATTTAATAAGAATTCTTAATTTGCTTTTAAGGCAATGATTGCAACGAACTTGCAAAGATTCTTTCAATTCCAAGTAACGTTGCGTGTGTAGATAAAATTCTTCTATGTCAGTGCAACTGGTGCATTCGAGATGAGGCAAATTCTGTACTTCCTCTCGCAGGTGCTTCAGTTTATCTTGTAACGTGGATACCTGAGCCTGCTGGTGGAATTCTCCAAACGCTTTTTTCATGACGTCTTCAACTCTTAGCCCTTCCACACGCAGTAAGTTGAGAATCATAGAATATGTAATGCGAAACTGCGATTCGAGCTTCTGCGGCTTGCCTGAACGAAAAAAGTTTAATACGGAAATAACAATATTTCGTATAATTCTATAGTATTTTCTATTATTATTTTGTTCTTTTTATTTTTAGTCGTTTAGTATTTCGAATATTTCGTATTTCTGTTTTTAATACAGAAGTTTCACATTAATATTTTCTGTTTTCTATTCAAACTTAATATTTCATATCGGAATTATTCAACATCGAAATATTTCATGTTAATATTTAATATTAAAATTTAGACTAGTATTGAATTTAGAATAAGAAAAAAAAATCGGTTGATAAACTTACCTAACATCATAGAATTTAGTTCTCCTGACTCTGGCACGCTCGTTTTGCAAAGAATGATGACCGTGCCTGTTGAATCCAAACCTCGACGCCCAGCTCGACCCGCCATTTGAATGTACTCTGCTGGCTTAAGGTTCCGGAATTCCGTGCCGTCGTGTTTTCGAATGGAATCAAACACGACAGTGCGAGCTGGCATATTAACTCCCATGGCAAAAGTTTCTGTCGCGAACAGCAACTAATAGTTCAAATAGAGTTTAGTTCACAGTATAGATAGCTGCTAAATATCTAAATCCACGGACTAATACCTTAACCAAGCCTGCCTGGAAAAGCATTTCGACCACTTCCTTGAGTATAGGCAAAATTCCGCTATGGTGAACTCCAATACCCCTTTTCAGTAAATCTCGCATGTGAACCACCTTTAAGTGGACACAAATAAGACATCTTAGACAGATTGGCTACAAAAGCAAACTGGAAATGGAATCCTACTTGCGGTAGGCGCTGATCCGAGTTTTTCAGCCTGGATATGCATTTCAAGAAAAATTGGTGAACACGCCCCTTTTCTTCCGCCGTACACAAGTCCAGAGATGAGAGCAAAGACGCATTTTGATCACAACGATTCCGCGACAAGGTAAAAGCTACTACAGGTAGTTTCTTCTCTTTACCCAGATAATCGATCAAAGAATTCCAAAGCGTTTTATCTTGATTGGGACCCCAGTGCGTAGTGTGTTTTCCGCCAGTGTTAGGTACCGGTTTTTTCTCAATTTTGCCGCCTTTAACAGGTAAAGCACCACCTTTGCCATGCTGGTTTGTGGGCACAGTTGTGGCGGGTGTTTTTTCTTTTGGTTTTTTGGCATCCATAGCCTGCGTATATCTAAGTAGAAGAATTCGTTAGCACGCTTATAAGAAATTAGGTAGAATTTACCCCTTTTGAATAAAGTTGCCATGCGCATCAACGATCAGAAAGAGTTGCTCTTTAGTTTTAGCGCTTGTGCCAGTATACAAGGAATGCTCCAAAGGTACTGGACGTTTGGGCGTACTTATCACATACATGTGCCTTCCTTTGATGCGACCAACCCAAGATGCGAATTCGAGCGTGTTAGGAACAGTGGCGCTGAGCATTACTATATGAACATGGGCTGGTAGTAGAATAAGTACTTCTTCCCATACAACTCCTCTCTGAAAGTAGCGTAAGCAAGTAATTAAATCTTTTTTTTAAACAATCTCCAAGCTGAGAAGCCCTACTTCAGCGTCATTGATGTAGTGAACTTCATCAAAAATAACCCATTCCAAGTCGCGAGTAATGTCCGAACCGTTGTAAAGCATGGACCGTAAAATTTCCGTTGTCATGATCAGGCAACTGGCTTTGGTGTTTATTTGCACGTCCCCAGTAAGCAAGCCCACATCTTGGAAAGTGGTTTTAAAATCTCGAAATTTTTGGTTCGATAGAGCCTTTATAGGAGACGTATAAATGGCCCTGAAAAGAAATTAAATTAAAGTTAAGAACAAAAAAGAGACATTTTTGCCATCGTTACTGACTTTGTCATGTGCTTCTGTGACAATGCAATAGCGTACTCGGCAATGACTGTTTTGCCAGCTGAAGTATGAGCCGCTATAAACACGTCTTCTGCTTGCTCAAGATGTATGATTGCCTAATCAACTTTTAATTTGGCTATCAAAATCAAGCAAAAGAAGGAGAGTACTTGTTTTTGAAAAGTATCTAATTCAAAAGGCCAAGTGAAGGCTGGATGGGGAACTTTAGTCTCAAAATCGACTACCGGTTGGGAAATATCAATTCTAGTGGCCCATTCGGTGTTCCGGGAGAGTTTTTCTTGAGTGGATACAGCTCCGCTTATCATAAGAACAGACGGGTCCGAAAGCTAAAATAAAACAGGACTCAATTGTAAGACATACTAAATAGCAAGGCTTTACAGGCGGAATGACGCTTTCGTCTATAATAAAATCTGAAGTTTGGTCGGATAAAATCTTTTCTTTCTGAAGATCTTCGGGGTTAACTTGGTTCGTTACTGTTCCCCCTTCCACTTCCACCTCTTTTTCAACGTCAGCTTGTTTGATATCATCTGGCTTCGAGTCAAAATCTATTCCATGCTCAAACCCAGGTGGTGTTGTAAGTAAATCTATGAAAAAAGACACAAACTTAGACGTAATAATTCAGGTTTCTTTTAGGGGGAACAAAAAATTACTCGTCTCAAAATCTAGAAGATCGGTTTCAAGTGTCTGCAAGTCTTCTACTGTTGGTTCTACCATCCCTCCTGGCCAAAAAGGCACATTATTCACACTTCCTCTAACCCACTCGTCCGGAGGACCAGGAGCTCTTTGGAGTGACATGGAATTTTGGGAATTTAAGCCAGCATGAGGTAAGGCGACTTCTTTGTACCCAACAACTTCCCCACTGAGCGGATCTCTCTCAACCTAACATATTTCCAATATTGGGAAAGGTGAATTTAGTAAAGACTGCACGCATGAAGGTATTTGGTTTTTGGTATGCAGAGTCAGTCATCAGAGAAGCTATAGAAGTTTAGACGTTTCGCTTTCATCAGTACTAGTAGTACCTGTAATTTAGTGGGGACTTGACAGATTTCTGCGAAATACAGATTGTCGATAGACGGTTCTCTATGCCAAAACTTCTGAGCATGGTCAATATCATGTATTGGCAACTTTTCGAGCCGAAACAGAAAATCTTCCAATTCATCTTCGATTGATGGTACAATAGGCGGTAAACCACAGTTCCAAGCCATTATTCCTTTTCTGCAAAAACAATTAATTAAAAAGTAAAAACTCATGCATTTTATTGCAATATCACTAACTACTGCCTTATACAAACTGGTTAAACTTATTACGTATAAGATGCCAGTGATCTGTTGATGTGTTGATTGAGCTATGCAAAAACAAGAAGAAAAGCATGCGGAGTGAAGAGCAGTAAAGTACTTGTAAAGATGTTCCGCAGATGGTGCTAATGTCAGTAATGAAACGTGACTATATCCAAGTATTGTACAATCTCTATACTTACAATAATTTCGTTCAGAAAAGTAAGTAACATATGTACCGTCTATATATTTAGCAATATTTTTCGCATAAGATAAAATAAATACCATACAAAAATAAATCCACATAACAAAGTATGTTTCAGTACTTTGCATTGCTGCTTATCGATTCCAATTGCTAGCTGAAATCTGTTGAAGAACTTGACAAAAAAATAATCCTTTTATAGCAGTCTGAACAGACTTGCCGATGGGTAATTTGCTCGCTTTTGTTTGAAGTTTATTGAATTCCCTTGCTATCAAATGAACTTAAACTATAAATAATTAACTGTTTGAAAGTCGCGAACTTAATCTTTCATTTGGTAGTTAAAAGAAAACATAAAAATGACAAGCACAACAAAAGGCAAACAATATCAACACAACTTTTTGCTTCTTTTTCGCTCTGTTCATAGTTCCCCCGCTAGTTTCCAAGTTAATCACCTTCAATGTCCTTGGTATTTCAGTTCATTCCATTTAGACCGTTTTAGTTAAATCTTCCTTCTTTATCTCGCGTTCTCTATAATCATAAAAGAACATTTACTCCTGTTTTCTCAAGAAAAAAATTAAAGCACTGATATATGAACGTTTATATTGTATCTTGTAACTATTCTTAATTCTTTAATAACTTAGTTATTGTCATGTCTAGTCCCGTTGGTTAAAACCAGAAAAACACTCATGTAAGCTCCTTCGAAAGGTTTCTGTTATAAAATCGTGAAATTAGCATATTTCGCAAGAACATGAAAACGTGTTCGGACAAGTTCAAGAGAACGAATTCACAAATTTGTTGCCG
This sequence comes from Lepidurus packardi, assembly GCA_023053545.1. Classification (NCBI taxonomy): domain Eukaryota; kingdom Metazoa; phylum Arthropoda; class Branchiopoda; order Notostraca; family Triopsidae; genus Lepidurus; species Lepidurus packardi. Next base: position 11,010,802 of record JAKZAN010000002.1, read on the forward strand.
CTGAACGGATGTGCACCCTGAAGCATCCCTATTGAAACGCCAATTGCTTCCCAGCAAGCAGTCAGTGCAGACGTGCTTTTCTCCAGCGATGTGTTTTAAGCTGGTATAGCGATGTTATAAAGCTAGTAGTTAAGCTTATAACATAGAAAGTTCAACATTGCCAATCGGATTGTGTTATCTTCGAAAACCTCGAAACAATTCAAGTGCGCGTTTAAAGTGTGGAGTTTGGCAAAAGGCTGGTTAGGCCTACGCCACTAGAAGAACGAAAAAACCTTTTGGTGTCAAGAATGCAGTCTGCTTCATCCCTGCCTTACATCATCTTTCGCAGTGGACAGATTTACAACTTTAATCTGCTAAGCTAAGCCAAAGTCAACTTTTGGAAGTAGGAGTGTTCGCGAGATCAATGTAAGAGATAACCTTTTTCTTTCCCCAAGTCGTTTAGATTTTAACTCGTTTCTAGAAATTTCTGACTTTTTCTACTTTGCGCTTCGTTGCAGGACTTTGCGTAAGGTTGATCGACTAAAGTGGTTGGAAGGTGGCGAAAAGGGGTGGAAGAGGGCAATTGGGGTGGCGAAGTTCATACGATGTCCCGAAGCGAAAAAAAAGAAGCGAGGACGACTTGGTCAACGTCTCAAACGTGTGAAACTTGTGTAATTGTTTTTTATCTGGCACCGGAAGTCTAGAAACTCGACTCTGGACAAGACCTTCTCAAAAGTGAAGTGACTTTTCATACATTTTGTCTTTTCACACTCGTTTTGGGGAGCAACCACGCAACCCCTCACCAAGAGGTCAACATCTCCTTACGAACCTGATTTCAATTGAAAGGCCTTGGGGAGCTTGGGAGGGATGGTAGTAATACTTCAAATGTACATTTATAATACTCATTCTTTCTAGTCTAAGCAAAGCAAATAGAAGCCTCCGGGAAAAAGAGGTATCGCATTTTCATGTCAATCCTTGAAAAGTCGCGTTGCATCCTTGGGTCATCGAAAATTTTGGACAAAAACACATGACGTTGCATGTTTTCTTTTGTTTGTTTTTTAGATACATGTTTTTATCCATCGACTCTTCCACGATTCTCCGAGGTATTTCCATGTCTATCTATGACTTACCCATAGAGTTTTCACACAACTTTCCATTGAATGTTCTATGACTTATAAGGGGTGTCGCGAGGGTTTCGTTTTTTTTTTATGGGTGGAGCCCTTAATTTTATCGACTGTAGTTGACGGTTTTACCGACTGTACTATGATAATTTTTTACCGACTGTTGGTTTTGAAACTGTAGTAGAACATGCAAGTTTTAACGTTACGAGTTTTATTGGATAGCTCTCGTTCTTCAAATTCCGGTTACAAAAATGTTTTCCTCTTTTTCTTCTTTCTAGAATGGTGGCTTCTTCCTTCATCAACCACTTTCGAACTCCCGTAAGATACTGGGTAGAATTTCTCCTCGTGCTTCAAACGTTAATCACAACTCCGACCTATTCAGACCAAGGAAGTGGGAAAAATACGTCTTGAAACTTACTTCCTGGCGTACGATTCATCTTTACTCAACTAAGGAAAGAAACGGGAGAGGAAAAAATTCAAAATCATGGAACTCAAGATTGAGGATGGCGGAATTCAAGAAGTCAATAATACAGATAGCGAAGTTGAAGATTCAAGATCGCGAAATTCAAGAACCAAGATTAACGATTGCGTAATTCAAGAACTCAAGATTCGAGATCGCGGAATTCAAAATTCAAGAACTCAAGATTCTTCTAGGTCCTCGACTTCACTTTTCCTACTTGAAAATCTCTTTAAGAGGTTGAATTACTCTTCCCTTCTGTCATCTAAAGCCGGTGGTGTTGCGCACTCCTGTTGGGTGTTGGTTAAGGCGTTCGTGGCTTTTTGGTCGATATTTTGGATTTATTGGGTTCAGTTCGGTTTTGCGTAGGATCAGTTCGTTAGATCTCAGTCGATTTGTCACGTTTGATTGGCTAGTTAAGTTTAGATCAGTGTACAATCGTACACAGTAACCCAGGTGGTACCCGAAGAAACCCCTGCCTTCGAGCAGACAATACCATCCAATCTTGGTCGGCGGGACCCATAGCCATGCCAAGGTAAAGGTAATTAAAAATGCGAGAACATGGGATAAATAAACTACCCAACGCAGTGCCCAATCTTGTTGCCCGTTACTAATATCCTCTGTAGGCGCTTGCCACCACTTTGCGTAGACGACGGAATTAGATCAATTACAACAGGCTTCATAGCAAGGAGTGGGAGAACTATTTCGAGCCTAAATGTAAGACTTTTCGTATTCCGTTTAAGCGTGAGTGTTTGTGGAGATTCGTGCGTGCGGTAAACTTTCTGTAGGACTTTTTCTGAATTCTTACAATGTGGATTGCTTCACTTGCGGACGATCGGACGCACACGTTTTGGAAAGCAGGTCTTGTTTAATTTTATTTTCTTAATTGTTACTGAAAGTTTTATGGGTGTTACTCTGTTCGTCATTAGTTTTTTTCATCACTGACGGAGGATGTGAAACGGGATACGGAGCCAAAGAAACAACTACAGCTATGTATTGACAAATTGCGTCGCCAGCTGGAAGTCTTGAAAATGACTCGGAGGGATTCAAGTGTGCGCTCATAATTCTAAAATTATGCAAATGAGATGTTTTGCTTCTACCCGGAATTCCTTATTTGCTTATTTGTTGTACCCAAAATGTTCCGCCGTAAAATCTAGTTCCCAAAAGTGTTCTTTTTGTGGTATAATTTGAAATAAAATGGAAAATTTGTGGAAATTTGTGCGACATTTTTCAAAACATCCGCTAAAAGGGGTGGTGCTTCTACAAAACGAGGAACCCTATTGGTGGATTGGACCAAAAGGGGGGCGTGGCTCTTTTTCGAGCTGGAAAAGCGTTTTCTGGGCTTTTTTCCATAAGGATCCCTGCACGATCAAGGGGGTACCCTTGAAAAATCGTCAAAAATTGAGAGCCTCGCCCCTTTCCCCTGTTCCCAACTCCCCTGCTCGGTTTCCTATCCACGATATTCGAGCTCGTAATGCCGAAGCATCACAATTTCGAATATGGGAATAGGAACCTTGCCGGGAAGGCATATGGTACAGGGAAAGGGAGCCATTAAATATTTCGTTTTTTCGACGAAATAAAGTGCCTCGACCGGGAATCGAATCGAGGACCTTTGGGTTCCCAGTCGTGCGTGTTATCCACGCGGTCATGGGCTTATATTTGAAACATGTTGAAACTTCTATAAGTATAATGTATGGACTCAGACACTGTACAGTGTGAGGATAGCATCCTTCTTTTGTTCGATTTATAGAAATTTGACGGTTCGCCCATTGCCCATTGACTTGTATTCCCTAGAAGTTTGCATTGTATTTATTTCTTTGTATTATATTTAAAAGTTAATGCAAGCCTGGCGAATATATATAGTTATATATATATTTTTTTTGTTGAAATTGAACTTCTCTGGGTTTTGGTGGGCGTGGTTCGGGTGCATTGTGGGGCCTGTGGAGGATGGTGCATTGAGGCCAGCAGGAAAAGGGCGTTATATTCGGGTGTGGTGATGAAGAGGCGGAGTAAGTTTTGACTTCTAATTTTTGTAATTCTTTATACTAGTGTTGTTGTTTTTATTCAAATAGGCTATCCATTGGATCCCCTGCGTTATTACTTAACAACATTTCAATGACATTGTGCCTTTATGTTGTTAAACGCCGTCCATTAGAAGAAAGCGAAGACATAAGAAGTGTCTCGGTTCTGGCCCTCGACCCACGTCGTAGTAGAATTCGCCAGAAGTTTCGGTTTGGGAAGCCGTTCTCTGATTCGCTACCATGGATTGACGAACCCGAACCGAAGCTGCGTATCACTGCATGTGTTTTTCTTATAAACATCAAACCGTGTCCGGATAGTTTCAAGAGAACGACTCCACAAGTTTGTTGCCTTTGAACGGATGTGCACCCTGAAGAAACCCTATAACGTCAGTTGCTCCCTAGCAAGCAATCAGTGCAGACTTGGTTTTCTCCAGCGACCTTGTGAAAGTTAGTAGTGAGTTTATAGTTAAACATTACCAAGCATGTTGAACATTAACAATCGGATTAAGCGTTATCTTCGCAAACATTAAGAATTGGATCTTCCAAAACCTGGAGTCAATTCAAGTGCGCGTTTAAAGTGTTAAGTGTGGTGTTCGGCAAAACTCTGGTCAGGCCTACGCCAGTAAACAAAAAATGTGTTGGTGTTAAGTGTGCTCTCTACTTCATCCCTGCCTTACATCATCCTTCGACGTCGACAGAATTTGCAACTTTAATCTGCTAAGCTGATATTCTGCTACTTGGAGGTAGCTACTTACCTTCTGTGGGAACCAGGAGAACCAGAAGGAACAGGTATGCCAGGAGTTAAAGTGTTGTTGGCCGGTAAGGTCTTTTGCCGCAACTTTTAATTTCCTGGGCGGCGAAAAGTCTTTGTTGTTGCCATTCATTAGGTCTTTAATGGTAACAACGAAGCTTTTCTATGGTTAACGGGTGGTCAACGGTTTGGGGAGCCTCTACTGAAGAACGCAGCCCAGGCAGGGATGGAAGTTTCGCCCATTTGCCTGATCCTTGGGATCAGGCAATTTCTTCATGCCCCTTTCTTCAAATCCCGGTGTATTCAAGAGCGAAAAGTGCAGATGGAAGTTTCTTCTGTGGAAGTTTCGCCCATTTGCCTGATCTTCGGGATTCCTTCATGCCCCTTCTTCAAATCCCAGTGTTTCCAAGAGTGAAAAGTGCCGCGATAGACCGTTCTTCGGGTTGGTCCCTTGGTGAGCTTTCTTCGCATTCAGCGGTGTTTCCAAGATTGCCTGCGAAGCCAAAGTCAACTTTTGTAAGTCGGAGTGTTCGCGAGGTCGAGGTAAAAGATAATCTTTTTCTTTCCCATGTAGTTTAGATTTTGATTCGTTTGTAAACATACTTACTTTTTACTACTTACTTTTTTCTACTTTACGTTTCGTTGCAGGATCTTTGGTAACGTTAATCGACTAAAGTGGGTGGAAGGTGGCGAAAGGGGGAGGACAACTGGGTGTTGCGACGTTCATACGATGTCTCGAACCGGAAATGCAGAAGTGAGGTCGACTTGACGAACGTCTCAAACGTGTGCAACTTGGTGTTGTTGTTTTTTATTTGTCTGTCGGAAGTCTACAGACACAAAACTCGGCAAGTTTTTCTCCTTCTCCATAGCTTTCACATGTTCTATGCAATTTGTGTTGTTGTTTTTTATGTGTTACCGGAAGTCTACAAACGCGAATCAGGACAAGTTTGATCCTTTTCATACGTTTTGCGTTTTCACTCTTTTTGGGAGCCTTCCTCTGCGGATGTGTTTGTTCACACGTATTTGTAAGTTTTAAACATTTTGTTTATGAATTGATTTCATGCGTACTGATATTTTTCCCTTTTCTTCTAGTTTTCGGTGGCGAAATGAAGGGGAAGAGGAAGTAATCCTGTGCCAGGAGGTCAACTTCTAACGAATCCGATTTCAGTTTAAAGTTCATGGGGAGCTTCGAAGTGATTGTTGTAGCACTTTAATTTACATTTATAAGTTTTTACTACTCATTGTTTCTTTCAGGCGAGCATCGTTGAGGTCTTCACTATGGCGGTGGCTAACCTTAGACAGCAGTGGCGGTCTTTGGCGGGCAACTTCTATTGAAAACATCGTTGGAGGTTTTCATTAGGGCGGTGGCTAACCATAGACAGCAGTGGCGGTCTTTGGCGGGCAATTCCTTTTGAAAACATCGTTGGAGGTTTTCAATAGGGTGGTGGCTAACCTTAGACAGCAGTGGCGGTCTTTGGCGGACAATTCATGATGAAGATATCGTTGGGTGGTTTTCATTGTGATGGTGGCTAACCTAAGACAGCAGTGGCGGTCTTTGGCGGGCAATTCTTTTTGAAAACATCGTTGGAGGTTTTCATTAGGGCGGTGGCCAACCATAGACAGCAGTGGCGGTCTTTGGCGGGCAACTTCTATTGAAAACATCGTTGGAGGTTTTCATTAGGGCGGTGGCCAACCATAGACAGCAGTGGCGGTCTTTGGCGGGCAACTTCTATTGAAAACATCCTTGGAGGTTTTCATTAGGGCGGTGGCTAACCATAGACAGCAGTGGCGGTCTTTGGCGGGCAATTCTTTTTGAAAACATCGTTGGAGGTTTTCATTAGGGCGGTGGCCAACCATAGACAGCAGTGGCGGTCTTTGGCGGGCAACTTCTATTGAAAACATCCTTGGAGGTTTTCATTAGGGCGGTGGCTAACCATAGACAGCAGTGGCGGTCTTTGGCGGGCAATTCTTTTTGAAAACATCGTTGGAGGTTTTCATTAGGGCGGTGGCTAACCATAGACAGCAGTGGCGGTCTTTGGCGGGCAACTTCTATTGAAAACAGCCTTGGAGGTTTTCATTAGGGCGGTGGCTAACCATAGACAGCAGTGGCGGTCTTTGGCGGGCAATTCCTTTTGAAAACATCGTTGGAGGTTTTCATTAGGGCGGTGCTAACCATAGACAACAGTGGCGGTCTTTGGCGGGCAATTCCTTTTGAAAACATCGTTGGAGGTTTTCAATAGGGCGGTGGCTAACCATAGACAGCAGTGGCGGTCTTTGGCGTGCAGTTCGAACGTTAATTATGGCGGTGGCTAACCTAATCAGTGCGATATCCGTGTTCGTCCTGCGATATCGGTGTTTACTTTTGTGGCTACAACGCCTGGAACCCTGTCTGGAGGGATTGGCTGATTATCAACATCAACGAGGTGAGAGACGCCAGCATTGCGCGCTGGCTGATGGCCAGGGATGCGAATCTACTGCAGGTTTAGTTCTTTGCCAGGACCGGAAAGGAAAGCGAAATGTAAGTTTTCTTTTGAATGCGTTTAACAATTTGATTAATTGGTCTATTTTTATCTTATTATAGTTGAAGTGATTGATCCATCGCGGTATTGCCTCGTTCCCATGATGCGAATTTGTCCGCAGCATTTCAGAGAACCGCAGATCCATCGTCATCGAGAGCCATCGTCTAGCTTCCAGAAGGTGAATTAGTTTCACATATAAATAAGGATGTAATAATGGTGAATTACAATGGAAGAACGACAAACAGTAGATGACACAACTTTTGTTAGGCAGAAGACCTGATCAAGCAGGAAATGATTGTGATTCTCCATTTGAAATCAGCGTCCAGGATCGGATCAATTTGCTCGTCATTTTCGTAATTTAATTTGGTCCCTTACAAGATTATGGACTCGTCGGCCTTGTGTCACAATCCGGCGGCCTTCTTTTGATTCGTCCTTGTCTCGCGTTGCCCTAGTTTCCAGAAACATTGCTCTAGCGCTATGTCTTCCAAATCTGCAAAGCACCCTGTGGGTTCGACGTTGTGTATTATTGTAAAAGTTTTGAGAAGAATTGCTTCATATTTTTGGGTTCTTTTTTTGTAAAATATATCCCTCCAGAAACATTGTTCTAGGGCTGCCTTCTAAAACTGTTGGAATTTTTTTTCTTTGACTTTTCTTAGCTCTAAAAACTGGATTCAAATATTGTGCAAATGAGATGTTTTGCTTCCCACTGGAGTTCCTTATTTGTTGTACCAAAATGTTCCCCGTAAAATCTAGTTTCCAAAAATATCCTTTTTGTATTATCTGTAATTTTTGCAATAAAAGTGACAATTTTGAATGTTTTTGCGTGTTTTTTCAAAAAAATCCGCTAAAAAGGGGGCGGGGCCTAAAAATGGACGAATCCTATTGGTGGATTGGACCAAAAAGGGGGCGTGGCTCCTTTTCGAGCTGGGAAAGCGTTTTCTGGGCTTTTTTCCATAAGGATCCCTGCACGATCAAGGGGGTACCCTTGAAAAATCGTCAAAAATTGAGAGCCTCGCCCCTTTCCCTGTTCCCAACTCCCTCCTCGGTTTCCTATCCCCGATATTCTCGTTCGTGATGCCGACGCTTCACAATTTCGAATATGGGTACAGGAACGTTGCCGGGGAGGCATAGGTATAGAGAAAGAGATTTAATATTTCGTTTTTTTTACGAAATAAAGTGCTTCGATCGGGAATCGAACCGGTGACCTCTCGCACCCCAAGCTTGCGCCGTATACACTTGGTCACACTTGTATATTTACAAGGCCTTGAAACTTCTATAAATACAACTTCTAAAAAAGCTGTTGTAAAGTGTACACATCCATCTTTTACCCGGTTCAGAAAAATATGACGGTTCACCTGTAACCATACCTTGTATTCCTTAGGATTTCGGATCATTATATTGTAATACTTTGTATGTATTTCAAAATTTAATAAAAGTAAGTTCTTACACCGCCATCAAGTATAATTTTTCTTAAGAGTCGAAATCATTTAAAATAACTACAAGCCCGTGTGTTTGTTTTAAATTATTTTTATTAAAATCTCACACATACAAACCAATTTTTTGAACGACAACCTACGGCCGATATTGATCGCAAACTTAGCTGCCACTCACATCAAATATTGGTTACGTCTTGAAGCCGAAATAAAAAATCTGTGGTTATTTCACTTGATTGTTCTTGTGCTTTGCTTGCTAAAGATAGGCTAAAGGGCGCGCTGCAGAAGCGGTTGCTTATCCTGCACCACAGCCCGCAGGCACTGATTTTTCTTATTCTCCAGCCAAATGGACTACCAAAAGTAATTCTTTACCAAACACGGATCCTTCCACCAAACCAGGCTGGAAACGGGATGCACAAGTGCCGAAAAGCCATACTGTAACCAGAAAAACACTATTAAAAAGCATAGCTAAAAACAATACAATGCCGCGATTTCAGCACCGTTACTTAGGACTGTCTGGATTATCAAAAGTACCACCTTCGGGTTATCCCTTCCCTTCCGCCTTAGCACCAAATTTCTCTGAATCGCAAACATTAAACCGGGAATAGGATCAATTCCCGTCAAATCGTTACGCTGGTGGAGCAATCTTGTACACTTCTTCCTTATATTTCTTGATTATATTTCGCACTCCTCGATTTTCGCACTTTTTATTTTTAGAATTTTTTGTACTAAATTTATTAAGCAATTCCGTCCTTTTGTTAACATTTCAAAAATTAAGTCGTATGGTTCACGGCTCGTCGTTTAAGTGGTTCAAAATTAGCCCTGCCCCTTTTCTTCTACTTGGCAAATGTATATGCTTTGTGTATTTCATTTGGATTGGGAGCGTCAGCGTCACAAAACATAAATGACTGGTGAATATAAAACAAGTCGATTTAATATTAGGTACCATAATTATACTTTTTAGATTTGTTCTTGAAATATCGGTGTGGTTATTGCCAGGAGGAGATCCCCGGGATCCGAGTTCGTTGTAATATTTGTGAAGATTATGAATTGTGCCTTCAGGTTTGCTCTATAAACATTACGAGTATTGTTCATTTACTCTAAGTCTAATATACGCTTTTATCAGTGTTTCGCGTTGGGAGCTGAGATTGGATCACATAAAAATAGTCACGGTTACCAACTAAGAGTAATCTTAAGTCTAAATTACAAAAAATATGCTAATTGGTGGCCTGGCATTTATTTTCGTAGGATCCAGGGACGTTTCGCATTTTTTCGTCTCCGTCCAGCTCCACCCAGTCAGGAGCATGGACTGCTCGAGAAGAGATGAGCTTGTTAGATGCCATTGAGCAATATGGTTATGGGAACTGGGAAGATGTAGCTAAGCATGTTGAAACGAGAACATCGGAAGGTAATAGCAAGTATTTTGCCGTGTAATCTTGTCGATGACGCCCAAACTGTTCTTAGAAACTAAACTGCATTACTGTGAACGCTACGTCAATGGTACTATTGGGAAAGCTACTTGGCCATCTGCTGTAACAAACCAATCAAGAGACAATGAAGCCAGATTAAAAGTGGTGGATCACACATGCGCAGACGATGGCCCGTTGTCGCCAACCATCACCGCTAAGTTGCCACCTTTGCATATCCAGTCGGATGAAGCCATGTTGCTAGGCTACATGCCCCACAGGGACGACTTCGAAAAGGTGAAATTTCTCCCCGTTTTTTGTGATGTGTTCTTGTGTTATGTGTTCTAATTAGGGTTATTCATAGGAACACGATAACGATGCAGAACTGGTCATTTCACATTTAACCATTAGTCACGCTGAAGATGAAGACCTAGATCTTGGTAAGTAGCTACCGTTAATTTTCCTTTGTACTAAAGTTTTTAATTTTTTTCAGCGCTAAAACTGGCTCATGTTGATATGTACGTGCGGAAACTAAGGGAACGTACACGGCGCAAGCGAGTTGTTCGTGACTATCAGCTAGCTCTCGACTTTTTTAACAAGAAGGAAAAGGACAAACCTGCGCCTATTGCCAAAAAGAAAGAAATAAAAGTGGACCGGTAAATTTTTTTCATTTAATTTAGCTCAACAATATTCGTATTCTTTTTTCCTTCGCTGCGTAGTGAAACGGAGCACAAGTTTCGTACCATATCGCAATTTCATACGGCTTCCGAGCACGACACGTTTCTACAGAACTTGTCCGTAGAGCGTAGTTTACGCATGCGTATTCGCGAGCTCATGAGATTCCGACGCCAAGGATTGACAAGAGTTGAACAGTGCGCGGAGTATGAGCGCAGTCGCTATTTTAGGGAACGTCGTAAAGACCAACAAGTTACGACCACTACCAAACTGGTAACTAATATTTAATTAAGCTACAGACCTTTTTCAGTTGTACCCTTTGACGTAGGGCAGCAGTGGTCCAGCAGTAACTTCCGCACCGCAACCACAGCCCGGGTATGTTCTCTTTCCTATATTTCGTTCAAGACCTGGTTTTTGTGGCACACCATTATTATTTCTTTGGGGACTTTTGTAGAGGAAGAAACGCGCAGGACTCCGTCTCACTCACAAGAAGACTCACAGTTTGTCAGTCCTCCAACGAAGGCACAGACAGAGACTGCTCCGATAGCAAAACGGATGGCCAAGAAACAGAAGAACTGACTGGGCTACCAGGCTACGATTTGCTGCTACCCAAGGAGAAGGAAGTACAGACTATTTTTTTCCAAAGTCTTGAATTATTGATCCTTTTTTTTTTACGAGTTTTTAAACGTCATCTATATTGTTTTTTAGCTGTGCCGTTCATTGTGGTTACGTCCTGCTCATTATATTACCGCCAAAACCTCGCTTTTGCTGGTAAGACTAATTACGTGCTATTTAACGTTGATTAAAATAATCTGATTTGATTCTTTAGCATCATTTGGAGGGTTCATTAAGTCAGCCAAACCTTCCTGGTCTCAGCAAGCAAGAGCTGACCGTTTTGAAACGTTTTTTGGCTCAGTCAGGCTTTCTCGCTTCTCAGATCTAGTAACAATTGGACATATTCTCTCCCCTTCCTCTTGCCTTTCATATCTCCCGCCATTCCAAAGCACCTGTTGTACATACCTACATGGAATGCAAGAATAAAATTGTATGACTAAAACCTAACTGTAGCCCGACTCGTCGCTGCTTTCAGATTCCACTGAATTTGATATACTTCAAGATGACTGTACAACTATACAAAAAGCCACCAACATAAAATTTCAGAGCTGTTTGATAACAGGAAAAATCTACTCACTTGTAAAACTTCAATCGGTCCTAGTCTCTGTGCATAGTTATACCCATAAATTTTGACTCAGCTGGACTAGGGCCATGCAGCGGAAAAAAATGGGCGCACCATGCGAAAATTTTCATGTTAAAATTAGCAAGAAACAGCAGTTTCACGCAGTCGGTACTCTCCCCACCCGTACGCCGGCTTCGGCAATGGGAACATACTTATCCTCCACTTCTAGTAACAAAATAGGTCTATCCACATGGGAGCGATGATTAGGGTCGCGATGCCCAGGTACCCAACGATGGACGACCTAACCAACACAAATTAAGTAAAAGAATAAACGCACGGAAAAGGGGCAACGCGACACAAGGATGACTCGACAGAAGGACTCCGTGTACCCGACACAACGACGCCATAATCTTTTAAGGGACCACTAGAATTTCAGTGAAAAACAATGTAGAGGTTCAACAGTGTAGATGGTTAGGTTAGGTTACGTTACATTAGTTTAGGTTGGGTTAGAATAGTTCAGGTTAGGTTAGTTTATGTACAGTGTGCATTCTAAAGAGTCACCCACGAAAGGCTCTGCACTATGAATGACATTCCTAATGTACTATACATTCGTGGGTAGTGTTTAGAATGTGGGGGGAAAGGGAATACGTGCCGAATTTTAAGTTTAAAAAGCTCCTGTTTATTGGTTAAGCGCCAACGAGATTAGAAAGCGCTTAACCAATAAGCAGAGACATTTTAAATTCGAAATTCTATTGATCCCTTCAAAACATTATAGACCTGGCGTCCTTCTACACGGGTCCGGAGTCCTTGTGTCGGGTACACGTAGTCCTTTTGTCGAGTCGTCCTTGTGTCAACTTCCCGAATAAACGCATGGGAAAAGAAAAACCACACGAATTTCACTTACTTTGCCCTCCATGTCAGCCTCAGGTAACCAATTTTGCCAGTACGACTTCCCTCCTTTCAGGCGCATGTTCTCTTCAGGCCACAGTACGTCTATGCGTCTGCCCATGTTAATCGCATCGTAAACCAAGTTGGGATCTTGGATCTGCACCTGTTTGCCAATCCAGTCATCGTGTTCTTCTTCGCTCTGGCGTCGCTGCTCGTTCTCATCCACATAAAAAATTTCAGGCAATTCCGGGCACCTTCTCTCCAGAATCGCCTCCTTGGTCCCTTGTTCTCCCCCTCTCCGGGATCTTTCGCAACGTTCTCGAATCCGTTCCCGAGTTTCTCGTTTACGAGTGGTAGGCGCAGCTTCATCCAATGTAGCGGAAGAAACTCTTTTAAGCGATTCTTCCTCCACACTGCCACGAGGACGTGTTTGCTCTCGAACCCTGTAACGAGCTTCGTCCGATCGGCTAGGTCGTCTGCGAGCACGCTCACCCTCTTTGCGTTCCCGTTCTTCTCTGTCGCGCCAACGTTCGCGGTAAGTTACTTCGGCCCCAGCTACCGCTGCGTCGCGTTCCCGTTCAGCCAGCATGCCAGCTAGGCTTATGAGCGTAGAATTGGAAGGCTTGCGCATACTTGTGCTCACATTAGATGCAATACTACTACGATGCGTACCTAAAGATCCGCGGGAGCCTCTTGCACCAAGATTAGCTTGACCTAAGGCTCCCAAGCCGCCCAAGGTGGTAGCTGCTCCCAAGTTGATTAGTCCAAAATTGCTCAGGCTGCTTAAACCTGGTGCAGTGAAACTCGTTTCAGTCCGGGGATGTGCCCTAGGAAAACTTGATTCCGTCGTTGCTCGTCCTAGACCCAAACCCAATACAAAGCAATCAATTAAGATTCATTTGTTTGTATTGTAAATGTACTAAATAAACAGTTTACCTGTTAGTGATATGTTAAGAGCGGGTCTAATATATTCTAAGCTCAGATCCGTATCGCAATTAACCCCTGACCCTCCACTCGAACATCCTTCACCACAACGACGACGTAGCCTTTTTATATAGACATAAATAAGTAAAAATAGACGATTTTATAGCTGAGGATTCACCTTTTCCAGCAGCGTAAAATGACTTCCTTGACTACGGTTAGGCTCACAGGTCCCCCTACAAGACTGCAGAGCTGGGAATGGCTGTCAGCATAAGATGTTGTCAAAGGTGATACGTAAATTGGGTATCCAATCGGTTGATCACAGGATGAGTTAATAATATTACGTAGAACCTATGAAAGATGAAAACTTAATTAATTCAACACTAGAATGCCAGAAAAGGCATGTGGCAAACCTGTTTGGCGTTTTGAATACTGCCTCTTTCTTGATTACGATTGCGTAGGAACACTAACTCTTGTTGTTGACCAGCCCAGAGCCCTCTGACGCATTCACGGTTAAGCTTTATCACCCGAAAACTCAGAAAGCGTTTGTTAAGCATAATGATCTTATACTCATCGGTCGAGTTGTCATCTACAACATGCCTGTAACGAAAATTTAGTATGTAATGAAAAGGTCAGTCATATTTTGGTAAGTCTTCAAGTTTTAAGCAAAACACTAACCGTAGAGCAAGTAAAGAGGGTACTCCAGATAAAACCGCATTTCTCCAAGCAGGATCCCCTTCATGTGATATTACCAACTTCTCTTCGTGGCTGGCAATAGCTTCATACAATGCTGTAAAGTCGTCGTATTCGTCAGGTGCCATAAAATGATCCTAAACCACGGCGAATTGAAAAAGGACATCCGATAGTTTAACCCCGATAGTTAACTCTTACCTGATGAAGCTTTAAAGACATGCGCACGCCAGGCGCTACAACTTTACGCAATAGTTCCATGTCTGTGAAAACCCATTCATCCCGTAGTGACGTGATACGAAAATCGCCTTTGAATAACGCATGTAAACCGTGCAGAAAGAACTCCACACTGTAAACGACTTACTTAGATAACTCGAGTACGTCCACAAAAAAAGGAAACTTACCTAAACAATGCATTGTGAGCTGCTGCGCCTAAGGAACGTCTTCCCAATAAGCTTAAGGAGAAGCACAAGGACACGAGAGCAGAATCACGCCCAGATGCAATATGCTATCAATGAACAGCCACACGAAGTTACAATTAAACAACAGGTATGGCGAAGAATAAGAATATAAATAAAAGAAATAGATCACACCTTGTCCCGTCGACTTATACAGTACTGGATCCAGCTCAGGTAAACTGAACAAAAACCGCTCCGCGTGATACCCGGTACGTGGTAGTCATAATCCTCGTCGATATTTACGTTAAAAATCGGATCCAAGTCAACAAAACCTTTGTCTTTAGTCGGCTCTAAGGCCTCTTGAATAGGTTTGCTGCTTAGCCACTCTTCCAACTTTGGTGAACGTACCACGTAGTAGATGATACTCTAAAAGAAATCGGAATGTTGACATTTTAAATGTCCAATTTAAACAAATGCCCAACAAAAGCTACGACATTTTACCTTGACATAATACGTCACCAATATACGACGCAAATCATAAACATGGAGCATGTGGGCGGCGTTGTTATCCGAAATGCTGTACCCCTCTAGAACGTACTTTGTAGCCATCACTTCCCACGCTAGCCAACGTTGATTGAATGCAGCATTTCCCCCCAACATATGCGGTAAATGACCAGGTTCGCAACAACAGCAGCCTACGATAAAAGCAAAACAGTTGAAATAATAATAATAGTCAATTCCATTCCCTAATTCCAAAAATACATTCTGAATAGAAACAAAATCAAAGTTACCATCATCTTCATCCACTCCCTCAGATATGGCTTCAACTTCACGCTGCTGACAATAAGTACCTCGGAATTCCAACCCTCGTACTTGGAATGTAACTAATCCATTCGCCAACTCAATAATATGCACAAGGCAATTTAAATTATCCGAAGCCAGTACGAAACAATCACCTTGTTGCACCGGTCCCCAGCGTCCTACAAAAGATCGAGATTATTTCCAAGTTCAAAACAAATGAACAAAAATGACATGTAAACAAACGTAAACAAAAGAACAAGTAAACAAGTATAAAGAAACAGATATAAAAAAAATAAATAAAAATACATAAAGACAAAAGTTTTACCTAAGATTAAATCACCACACAAGGAATGTTGCAAGGATCGCGTCAAATGTTCGTAAAAGATGGAGTTGAGATTGTTATCATCAACGCCGGGATTTCGTTCGAGATGCGTAGCCAGTCGTGTGTTGCTATGGTCCACACGGCGCGTATTATAGTCTCGCTCCCAAAACTTGATAGGCCGCGCGTAGGAAGAAACAAAAATGGCGCTTCCAAGGAACGGGTTTAGGGGAGTGGCAAATACTGCCGATACGATAGCTTGTATGAAGAGCATCGCCGAGTGCGGGACATTGAACGGCTGGGCAAAGGCATGGAAGGCCGATCCCCAGGTAATTTGCCAGGGTGCGATGTAACTAACGACGAACTGAATCTTGAGCAGCAAGTCGCTCGTCTTGTAAAAAGCCAAGCTGACTACGAAGTAATCGAGTAGGAAAGTCTCCGAGTGACCCTGGCAATCCCAGCCAAACAGCAGCACACAAAAGAGGACGATCAGGTACTGCGTCGATGTGTAACAAAAGGCGCCTCGCATACATTTCACCACTGCCATGACTAAGATTAAAGTCCCAGCTTCGAGTCCCATTTTGTCTACCACCTTGGGCGCATCCCTCGTTAAGGCACTCAAAAATAGCACAGGATAGAGCACGTTTCTTTCGACAAAGCACAACCAAACATACGCCTTTTCAAACCACATGACTTTGGCGGCTTCGCGCACCTCAAATTGATTATACTCATGAGCCCGTAAAACCGGGTGTGAGACACATAACCAGGGCAATTGCTTCCTCAACTGCGGCACAACGTAGTGCAAGAAAAACCCCATAAGTACGACCACGACCCACATGACTTGGCTGAAAACTGTCTGCAGGGCAGTAAAAACGGTACTACAGTGCACCGCGAAGACCAGTACGGCCACTAAAACACAAAAAATGGCATCCGACTTCAAGCGAGCGGATACAGTGGACTCTAACTTGGCCGGTAAACTATCCACGTGCTCATCGGCGGCTTCCGTAGCGGTTTTCGCGTTGTTTGTCGCTAGCAGTACTTGCTTCTTGACCATGTGCCACAAGACCACGGGGTCGGTCGCCATTCTGCTCACATGGTAGCACCCCGCCACCAAGAGTCCGCAAAACGCCGAAAAGACGATGGATGGCGTTTGGGCTTGCGCGGAATCGCGCAAACCCAAGTACGCGGGACCGTACAACACAGCTATGAGTAGCCAGCTGCGTAAAAAGGCATATAACGCTGAGATGAGGCCCGTGACGGCAGTTCCGTTGAATACGTGGATGTCCAGTTGCTCCAACAGATACATAACGAAGGTACTGATCTGCGGCAACAAACCTAACGTGAAGATGAGCGGGAAGCAGAGGATCACCATAAGCATGGCGTCTCTGGCCAGCGTCAGTTGTTCCACACTGCCGAGCGTCACGTTGTACAAGGTTACCGTTGGTACCGTGGTCGCGGCTGAAGACACCGACCCGTGCAGAATCAGCAGAATCGCTCCACACATGCAAAAGTAAATGGGACGGGAGAAGGGAGTCAAACGATTAAAACCATGAATCGGAGAGGAGGCATCAGGCTGCACGGATTTGACCAAAGAGTAATGACAAGACGCCACGACGGCACAGAAGAGGAATATGTACACGTCCTGTAGAAAGTGCAATGACAAGATCCGCGCGGCGACCAAGGATACAAACAAAGCTATGAGAACCGACCAGGCGTTTTCCCAGACAGTCACGTTGCGGTCAAAGAGTCCGAGCAATGCCAGACGATCAAACCTAATTTTGACGCTTTTCCAGGGCCAGATCTTCAGCTTATAATAGCGCTGAGTCTTGACGGGCGTCTCCTCAAGTTTGGTCCGCGCCTCCACCTGACTATTCGAGTTTGAGTGCACTCTACCCAGTACTTCGTCCACAACAGAGGTAGGGAAGGGCCCTGCTCCTCGTGGTGTCACGTTCGCGAAGTAACGAGGACTGCGTTGCAAGTTCTGCAGCAAGTTTTGCAACGCAGTGGAACCAAAATAATCAGTTGCATCAAAAGAACCTGCCAGATCCGACCTTCGATGAATACCCGGTGGAATGACGACAGAACTTACCGCGGCGGCACTAGCGGTAGTACCACTTCCGCGTTCCCGCCTTAACCTTGTTCGCAGCATCTCCCGATCCCGGTATCTTTCCCGATCCCTTCGTTGCCGTTCGCGATCACGTTCTCGCGAGACTTGCAAGGCAGGGCTGGGGCTATCGAAAACGACTGTCAAACCTGAACAGATCGATAAAGAGGAACTCGTAAGCGATTCGTCGCCTGAACGTCTCCTGCGAGGAGTCCGCGGTGTTGGAACGCGAGGTTTGGCCAACAGCTGACTGGAATTGGTACTAGGGGCGTTTAATGCGTCACGATCTCGAGCGTTGGCCCACGGAAAACCTGTAGGAGGTAGAGGCAAAGGGCCTAATTGAGTTAATGGCTCCGCGGTACCGTTGCCAACTCGACTTTCAAGGGAGTAAATGGCCCATGGGTAAGACACACTGGAATTCGGAGGCAAATTCAGGACTGTGCTTTCATTTGTACCAGCACAATTTCCGTACGAATTGGCCGGTTCTTTGAAATACTTGTCTGTCTCGTCGTCCATGTCTTTAGAGGACCGTTGTGCGTCTTGGGCGTTCGATGTGCTGGTAGGCTGATTAGGAGGGTCTACTGATGGCCTTCGAAAAGGAGTCAGTTCTTGACTCCACCAATTGATTGTGCTCATGAGACGGTTTTCACTTTGCGAAGTGCGACTTTCGAGGGAACTCGTGGGATTGAACGGAGTAGGCGGCCAAGGTAGTAAAGTCCTAAGTTCACCTGTCGTACGGGAACGCACCGAGTTGCCTGTCCGACTTCTTTCCTTGGGAGTTTGCCGACGTCTCCGTGCGGCCAGCTTTCGACGTTTAGGGGGGGTCAAGCTAGCTAAACCAACAGCTTCGTCCTTTTCGGAAGAGAGTTCAATTTGGTCTTGTCTTCGGAGTTTAGGCTTGGATTCCAGTTCACTGTTAAAATGACCCAGTTCTCGTTCAGAATGGAAAGGTTTAGGCGGATCTTGCATTACGGCCAGTAAGTAGAGGCGCTCAGCTTCAAGAATGGTTTCCTCTAAACCCAAACCTGTGAAATAATCAGGTATATACATACGGGATTATAATAAGTAAGTTATAAAAAGTAAAAAGGATTAAAGTAGATAATCAGCTACCTAAGTATGGGGTTATAAGAAGTAAGTTATACAAAATAAAAAAGGATTAAAGTATTACGCTGGCTGCTAGACTGGGTCCATGTGGTGAGACTAGGGGATCTTCTCTTTGGAATTGCTCCTTGACATTCAGGATCTTTCCTTGAAGTATTGCCCAACCACGAAACTGCTGTTGACGTAGTCGGAGCACAACTCGCGTTCGGTAAAAGGCACACGGCTTCACTTTTTTCACTGTCTGTTATGCTTTCGCTCGAACAAGGTGAGCCTGGGTCTGGCTCAACAGAGGAAAGTACTAAAACCGCAGAAAATCAGTCAATATAATTTTTTTTTTAATTAAAAACTTCTTTCTTTACCAATATAATCTGATTCATCTTCCGGATACAAAAGCCTCGTCAATTTTAGCGAATCTCGGTTTGATATCCTGCTCAATCTTGATTCTGGATCTCGACGTTGGTACTCGCTGTTACGCTTTTTACCTAGCCGTGCGTCAGATTCCGTCTCAGGAGCTTCCCCACCTACACAATAGTTAAACATTTTAATACAGCGCAGTGAAGCGGCAACCAAATGTAATAAAAATCGAAAACCACACTGCACGATGAAGCAACAAAAGATTGCAAAAAGGACCCGCAATTTAGAAAGGAATAATTTAGTCAATCAAGAAAAGGAAACGTAATAAAAACCTTGGGTTTCATCGGCTTGGCAGAAGTTCGTCGTAAGTAATTCTGCTTGCGAATCACACATCACAGTTTGTTCATCACCCTGTTTTCTACAGTTTCGTTCCGGGACCGTTTCACTTTCACAAGTCCGTAAGGCAGTATTGCTAATGAGCACAGCACCTTCACCTTTTTTATCTTCACGTAACAAGTGTGAGTGGCTTCCATTTTCTGGTTGCCCTGTACTCTGCCAATTTGAATCAGCTTCCTCCAATTTGTTCACAACTTCCTCTCCACTCGCTTCTTTGTCAAGTCCGTGTTGTTCGTCGCTTTGTTCTTCGATGGCATTGAACACAGCACTGGCACTAGGTAAATTAAGAGCACCTTTCTCTTCCATATGCGGGTTGCGATTATGCGTTGACAGTCGGCCGATCGTATCTAAACTTACAATATGACTGGGTGGTCGCGGAAAATTGGTGGATGGTAAAGGACATGTATCCAAGGCGCTTTGCGTGCGTCGTACTATTAGCGTGTTAGGTTGGTTACTTCGAGAAGAACTTTCTTCCAGTGCCGAACTTAACCCGATTTCCAATGAGCCAGTGCCTTTTAACCTCGGTGCGCTTGATTGAGTATTAGTCAGGTTCAGGGCCAGGTTACTTATGTTCGAGTAACGACGGCCACGGTTGGAGGACATGGCAAAGGCAGTTGACGTCTGAAATATTCAGGTGTTCATACAAGATTCATACAGAATGAGTTCTCTAGAATACCTCGGGTTTTGACAGAATGGAGCCCGTGGAGACTTCCGGACACGCTACGCATCGATTTTCCCCTTCATTGACCGCCTTTGCAACATCTCTGCTTTGAGAACTGTCTTTGCCAGTAAGCTCTATACTTCCTTCAGAACTCTTTCGCCTATGGACGTCCACTTTCAAATCTACTAAACGTTTAACTAATTAGCTACTGCAAAGCTATGAAGATATGGACAACTACCTGTGACTTCAGCAGGTTTGGGGGACGGAATGCTCCCTTCAGGACTTCGATCTTTAAGAAAGCCTGGGTCAACAACAGAATTCCTTGAGCTACATCTGACTGGCGGGGTGCTTCCATGTGCTTCCCTGTTGGATATCACCTGTAATTCAATATCTTCCATCTCACTATAATAATAAATGACAAAAGGGCGAATTTGCAAGTGAAATTATTTAGATTCGAAGGAGAAGTTACTGTTGTGTAGGATCTTCATTGCCGAGCTTTCCTGTAGGTTGCTCCTCAAGATAATCGGTGGTATCAAAAAGCTTGTGCAACCGAAAATTTGCGAATTTCACAACGAAGAATAAAAGAGTTATTGCCAAACTGTAAGTGAGCCAAACTTGCCACGTTGGGGGAAAAAGCTAGTATTTGGGGGAAAATTATATTATACATTTATGAATCGACGGTGAATATTGAAAGCTTTACCAAATGGACGCTGAAAGGAAAAACGACGAGGAACAGCCACAGATAAAAATGTAAGGTGTTGGAAAATAAATCATGGTGTGGATCATAAAACCAACCCCCAGTCAAAGAGGCCCAAATGCCCTGACGCAAAATTTCTAAGGTTTGGAAACCCATGTTCAATTGGTTCTCTAAACAATTAGAAATGTATGCGTTAAAATGTTCAAATATAAGCTTAATTACCATTGTTTCTACTAATTTTGTTGAATTCTCATGATGACACGGCAGTGGCATGAGATGACAGTCATCAAAGCAGCCATGGTTTGCAATGAAACAACAATTAATCTCGGCGTAACTTTAAAACATTATCAGTTCAAGGTATTCGTCGTCATTTCCGAAAACTTCCCTGATAAATCCTTTTTGAAACGGAAACGACTTCGCGTTTTTTTTTAAACGAAAAACAATGACTACGAAAGAGTCCACATTACACTTCACAAGCACACTCAGGAATTAAAACAGAACAAGCATCGGCTCAGGAGACTTATCACTAGATGGTGTTTAGGGTCCCAAATCAAAGAGAACTAAATTTTTTTAAATATGCTGTGTAAGAATGTTAAAAATTAAAACCATCAGGATTAATACACAGAAATAGATACAGTATTTTTATATGATATCTAACAAGATTTTTTTTCTTTGCTTAGTAAAGCAAGCAAATTAAAAATGCAGCAAAGTTAAACAAATAAATGGAAAAAATATGAAACGGCAAATTTTATCGTCCGAATCGGAAATTTCGCAGGAATCTATCGTCTTATCTAAATTCCTTGAAGCAGGAAAACCACTATCTTTTCATTTGCTTTAAAAATTGGGGCCAAATTGTCGCGATTAGGCCCAGCTTCTCTTGCTTACAAATGATGCCGCCACTTCAAAGTATGGACCACCAATCCTGTGGTTTCTTTTTCAGTTTTCGTATACAAACCCACTTCCTTCCCTCTAATTTACACATTTGGTCAGGAACCGGGGTCTTCTTGATCAGCCCATAGAAAGCTTTAATTTCCAAGTAAAAGCGTATTAGACACGCCTTATAATGTTCACGGCAGCTCTCACAACCTCGAGTTCGAAGCTCAGTAGAAGATTAGGTAACAGGTTGTTACATTCAACTTCCCCAATTATGGTAAGTTATCACGTAAACCCCAGTTTTAACATATTACGGAGTATTATTTGGTATCCTTTTCTAATTTAGTCGCAGGAAAACTTTCGAATCGAAGCGGATACCTTTGGAGAGCTACAGGTGCCCAGCGACAAGTATTATGGCGCCCAGACCTTGAGGTCCGTGATGAATTTCCCTATTGGCGGAGAGTCAGAAAGGATGCCAGTACTTTAAAATTCTCTTATAAAAATCTAATGCCAAAATAACTGAACGTTGATTAGTTCCCAGTCATAAAAGCGTTTGGTATCCTCAAAAAAGCTGCCGCTGAAGTCAACAAAGAATTTGGTTTGGACCCAAAAGTCGCTGATGCTATTAGCAAAGCTGCTGACGAGGTAAAGTCGCGCTTCTTTGGAAAAATTTAAAGAACTTTCTTTCAATAGGTGATTGACGGTTCATTGTATAAAGACCATTTCCCGTTAGTCATCTGGCAAACTGGTTCAGGCACCCAAAGTAACATGAATGTAAACGAAGTGATCAGCAATCGCGCAATCGAAATGATGGGTGGCAAACTTGGCTCCAAAACACCGGTTCATCCCAACGATCACGTCAACAAGAGTCAAAGTTCTAATGATACTTATCCTACTGCGATGCATGTCGCTGTAGCGCTTGAAGTGACTCAGCGGTTGATCCCAGCACTTCAAACTTTGCATGACGCGTTGGACGGCAAAGCCAAAGAATTCGCTGATATCATCAAAATTGGCCGTACTCATACCCAAGTAAACCACCAGACCCAAAAACATGAGGTGCAAACAAAGTCTACTCTTTCCTTTCTGTAGGATGCAACGCCGTTGACACTTGGTCAAGAATTTAGTGGCTATGTGCAGCAAATCGCTTTTGGCATTGAACGCATTGAAGCCACCTTACCCCATATCTACTTGCTAGCTGCGGGAGGAACAGCTGTTGGCACAGGCTTGAACACGCGCAAAGGTTTCGCGGAAAAAGTTGCCAAACGAGTCTCCGAATTGACCGGTACATACACTACATCTAACTGGTTAGGTATTAAGTGAATACGTTGCTAGGTTTGCCATTTCAGACTGCCCCCAATAAGTTCGAGGCGTTGGCTTCCCACGACGCTTTGGTAAACACGTCCGGAGCCTTGAACACCGTTGCTACATCCCTAATGAAAATCGCCAACGACATCCGCTTTTTGGGTTCCGGTCCACGTTGTGGACTCGGCGAATTAAACCTACCTGAAAACGAGCCCGGCTCCAGTATTATGCCTGGCAAAGTCAATCCTACCCAATGCGAGGCTATTACAATGGTAGCTGCGCAAGTTATGGGCAACCACGTGGCTACTACTATTGGCGGTAGTAATGGCCATTTTGAACTGAATGTTTTCAAACCTCTGATCGTATCTAACGTTTTACGGTAGGAAAAAGGGAGGATTTACAATAGTTCGGAAGCAAATTACAATAGGTGTTGTTTTACAGATCAATTCGCTTGTTAGCTGACAGCTCCCTCGCTTTCACCAATAACTGCGTTGTTGGCATTGAAGCGAATAAGAAGCGTATCCATCAACTCTTGCATGAATCCTTAATGTTGGTCACTGCCTTGAACCCACATATTGGCTACGACAAAGCCGCTAAGATCGCCAAAACAGCTCACAAAGAAGGCGGTACATTGAAAGGAACCGCCATTAAGTTAGGCTACTTGACGGAAGAACAGTTCGACAAATGGGTACGTCCCGAGGAAATGTTAGGTCCGAAGTAGACTCTTGTAAGGTTGAAAGTACTTTGTGAATCTTGAATTTAAGTGATTTTTTGGCGAATTTGTAGAACGGAAAAAGTTTTGGTGTCAGATACATACGCGGTTGTAAAATAGTTGCGTCTATTTAACTTGATTTTTAGCCCAGATTCTTCACTACTGCAGAAGCTGGACTTAGCAAGACTTTTCGAGATATTCGCATACGACCACTTACAGGGTCTCTTCCAAAATACTTTACTTGGATTTCCTGGCCAACTTGGAAGCCCAATGCTGTGGGATGACTTATCTAAACGTGATGAATGATGAAACGAATGTCAAGAATTTATTTGCAAGACTTGGGTATCTTACCTTCCGCGTGTCCAATTGAGAGTTGTGCAGTAAGGTAGGAATCATAGAAGGATACAAGGTTACTAAAACTCCGATTTCTTTAATCTCCACGATTTTGGCTTTGTAAATGGCACCGAATTCCAGCTCAGGCTCTTTTTCTTCGCTCAGCCAGGTTGCAATCATCTCCTTGGCTTCTTGCAGAGCTTCTGTATTGGGTGCAAACATACTAAAGCCACCATCACCTTCATCGCTTGTAATTTGGACCCCCGTTTCGGCTGTGAGCCTTCGCAAATTGCAGCCTCCCATACCCCGTAGCCGCCCTCGCTTATGTGCTGGAACTTCTAACATTTCCACCACGGGCCAATTTTCTTTATGGCTTGTTCTAAACAGTGAAACATATGGTTTCTGTCACATCTCAGAAGTCTTGCAGACTAATTACCTCGGCTTCTTCAGAGTGTCGTGCATAATTTGCAAGATGTGAGCTTTAGCTTGCGTTCCTTGTTCTAAAGCTTCCATGATCAACTTAAGCGGCAAGCCCGGTATTTTAACGTCTACTTGCAGGGCTGTGACTCCTTGTTTCGTACCGGCCAATTTGAAGTCCATATCTCCCAAGTAGTCCTCAATGCCCTAAATAATGCTGAAATTAACAACAGTACTGAACAATAATAAATACAATAAATAACAATAATTAATTACAATTATTATTAATAATAATAATAGATTAACAATAATAATTCTGAACTCTTTGAAAGAAAATTTTACCAAAATATCGGTTAATATTCGGTAGTCTACTATTTCACTGCCGTTATATTGGGTGATGAGTCCCATGGCGACTCCTGCAGCAGGGTGCGATACTTCCACACCGGCATCCATCAGTGCTAGACTTCCTCCACACACGGTTGCCATCGACGAAGAACCTAACAGATGTTGTTACATAGAATGTACATAGATTTTGGGAGAAATCGGTAACTCATCACCATTTGATTCCAAGACTTCGGAAGTTAAACGGATTGTGAATGGGAAATTATTGGGAATGATGCAACGCAAACCCTTCTCAGCTAACGCGCCATGACCCAATTCTCTTCTGCCTGCTGCTCCTTGTCTGCCCGTTTCGTTTGTGGCATACGGAGGGAATTCATAGTGCAAGAAGAAACTTTTCTCTTTTACACCCCTAAAACATACAAAATTAGAAAATCGGCTTTTTACAGAACAGCTAACTTAGTACGTACCCTAGCAGTACGGACACCGGGTCAGATTTGATGGCAGATTCCTTCGAGTCAAAAGCTACTGTACACAATACTTGGGTTTGGCCACGTTGGAAGAGAGCAGATCCATGTAGTGGCTTATATAGGTCTACTTCACAATTAATAGGTCGTACTTGCGTAAGGTTTCGGCCATCACACCTATTTGACGGTACTTATATGTAACGGAAAAAACGTTTTATAATGACTATAATTGCCAGCCTACCTAATATTTTCTTCGAGGATCATCTGTCGGAAAACGTCCTTGTACATTGTGTTGACAGCTTCACTAAGCACTGCAGGTTCTTGATCTGGAAAGGATCCTTTAAGTTTGTCCATGACATCATTACGGATGTTCGTTATTGCAACATCACGGGCGACTTTGTCATAGCGAACATCATGCAGGACTTCACGAAAGCGATTCATTCCTAGAACTTTTGAAGCGTCGAGAACTTCTACAGAAGCCTGGGCTATTGTTGGAAGTTCGCGTTTCGGTTTTCCGGCTTTTTTGACAAGTTCCTCAATAGATTTAATAATATGTTGACACTCTTTCACTCCGCTCTTGATACATTTTTGAAAGTCTTGAAGAAGAATATTCTTAGCGTCAGCTTCCATCATGACCACTAAATTACGCGCTAACGCACTAATGACTAGATTCAAAGAACTTGCCGCCATTTCACGACGAGTGGGGTTAATAACGACTTGGTTGTCAATGAATCCGACTCGGACTGCCCCTACTGGTCCAGTCCAAGGAATATCAGACAAAGCTAAGGCTGTGGAGGCTGCATTGATGGCTAAAACTTCGGGATCCTAGAAACAGTTGGAGTAAGCCCCGACTATATTGTTTATTTTAACAACTGCTTTACCTGTACCCCGTCTACCGATAATAAGTTGCACATGATTTGGGTTTCGTAATTATAGCTTTGAGGAAAAACAGGTCTAAGAGATCGGTCTATCATTCGGCTAACTAGGATCTCTTTATCTGTTGCGCCCATTTCTCTTCTCAAAAAATTAGTTGGAATACGTCCTGCAGCAGCAGCTTTTTGCCGATAATCCACGGTAAGTGGTAAAAATGAAGCTGGGGACGTTTTCGTCTTGCTGACAGCCGTGACCATAACTGACGTATCTCCAAGGGAAGCGACGGCGCAGCCATCCGCAAATCGAGCATACTTTCCGCTACTAATCTCCATAGTCCTTCTAAAATTGTCATCCAAAATGTGCAATCATCAACAACACGCCATGAGATCACGTACAGTACGTTGTATACGGTAATCGCCTGAACAAATTAAGCCTTACCCATTTGAAAACTTTACACCAACCGCGTTGGAATGTGTGCAAGATGAAGTATTTATTAAACGTTTCCATATTGTAAAGGGCCTGGTTAGTTGTCGGTCGATCATGAAACATTGCATGTGTTTCCCCGCCATGCTCGCAAACTAATTTTTGTAAATAACCAGCGTTCTAAACACAGAAACACGAATAGGGAATTCGGTTGCTTAAGCGAGGATCAGTCCTTTTTATACACGAATAGCGATTTCGATTATTCAGCAAGGATCAGACCTTGCTACGCAATGGAACGTTTCAAGCATTTAAACATTACGACTTGTCTTGAATCGATCGGAATAAATCAATAAACCAACTTGAGATAACTTATTGAATGCACTGCATATTTTTTAAAAAAGAATATTTCGTTAAAAACTCAAAACCATGTTTTTGCTTTTCATATAATTTTTTAACTGCACGAACGCTTCTATATGACCACCACCTAATGCCATCGCGAATACAAATACGTAACTTGCAACGACTAAAAAACAGACCGTGAAAATTTGAATAGAAGCTGCAATGTTAGACGCTGCAATTCAACAAAGAAATCATAGTAATAGCTAACAGTCACTTTGTAAATTCAAAATTACAATGAAGAAAAAAATCCTCGGCGGTATGCCATGTTTTCGAAATGCGTTAAATGAGAAATATGAGAAGATTCGAAGGACATACAGTACTGTACCGATTACTGGCTTTTCTTGAAAGCGCACACTCTCAACATGTAATGTTCCCGTCACAGAATTACGTCAAAGTTGCACTGAAAACGTGAAGAGGATAAAAGCGTGTCAAAATTGAACGAAAGTGGACAAAACCTGGCGAAGTGTATACGAAATATTACGGCGAATTTACGTGCATGTTGGGGTCGTAACCCATAGAAGACCCATCATAGCCCTGTTCCAAAGAATTATGCGTTACGAGGCACACTATTACAAGTATTCTATACCTGGCCTTGGCCAATGGAAGATCCTCCAAACTCTCCACCGTTCAAACCGATACTATAACCCATTGAATCCTGACCTCCAGGGGGCGGAGACATCATAGGTCCAGGAGTACCAGCCATGCTGTAAGGTGAAGAGCCAGCCGCCTTTTTGGCCGCATATAGATTGGCTTCTTCTTGTGCTTTGCCTATATTTTTCTTATAACGAATTCGCTTGTTTCCAAACCAATTCGAAACCTGCAACAGACAAGGACACAATTAGCCTTTCCTGGATGCTTTCTTACAGCAATAATAACCAGGTCCGTAGTTTTGGTTTCACTAAGGTCAGATACAGTTAACCTCAGCGTGGAAGTCCTTTTGAACCCTCAGCATTGGCATTATAAACGCAGAAACTCTCCAAAGCGGATTTTCTTCTTTCTTCGTTTTTACAGTGAAATACGAGCGCTTTTATGGTATACAAACAACACAAACAGTACAGGCAACCATGTCAAAGAACCCGTGACAAAGAAAGCATATACACCGATAGATTATAGTAGTTGTGCAGGTAGAAAGAGTTATAACAAAAAGAAAAAAGGTAAAAAAATGGGCAGTCTCTATCTTAAAAACAAGAGTCTAACTAGGTCAAGTCATAATAACTGCACCGTTGCAAAGAGATTTTTATAAAGAGTCGTGTCTGAGAGTTGTTGATAAAAGTTACAAAAAATTAACCACCGGCTCTTCTTTGTTTTTCCCAACGTTTTTCTTGTAACGGATGCGTTTGTTTCCGAACCAATTGCAAACCTATAAACAAGAGCACTACAGTCACGGTAACCCCCAGCAAATCAAAACGGGGCACAAACCAAACGTAACAAAAAACTTGAATCTTCCTTGCACGTTCATTCCTAAGCTCGATTACGCCCCAGCTTTATCCCGACTTTCTCAACTTACTCGTTTTCATACATGTCGTTATTATAAAAGTAAAAATCAGGTCAAAACTCCCCAAACTTGTAACCTCAAACTTCCAACTATTCTGTCCAATGCCAATGCTGGGGGTTACAAAACCTCGCACGCGTCACAAAATGCCCCCCCGACCATTCGCTTGAATATTACAATAGTAAGAAAACAATTCTATTTACATCTTTTTCTTTTCTTTAAATTTAAAAAAAAATTTTTTTTTTGCTACGTCTTTGTTTAAGCCTCAATCTCTCGGAATATGAAAACTCTTACCTGTGATACCGTGATCCCACATTTCCGAGCTAATTCCTCTTTGGCTTCTTCACTTGGATACGGGTTGCTTAGGTGCGAGTAGAAGTATTCGTTCAATATCTCGGAGGCTTGTTTGCTGAAGTTCCGGCGCTTACGGCTGTAACCAACACTTTGCATAAATTAACCACATTTTCAAAACTAGAAACATTTTTACCGGGCATCCAAAAATCGTGATCTGAGTATCATGACCGCTTCGCATGTGCTCTGTTTCAGCTGCATTTGTATGGAAGAGAACTTCTTATGGATAATCTGCACCATGCGTTCGATTTCCTTAGGAGTAATGGGACGAGTGCGTGATTGCTCGCGCAACAAGTTCATAACGTGAGTGGTGAATTCATTGCACGCCTATGAAGGTCTACAATCATTTCTCTTTCTAAATTTAACTGGGGTAGACCTACCTGTTCATATTTTTCTAACTCCTGGTGATATATTTGCCTGATCTGAGCTAATTTGGCTCGATAGTCCGAGTGTTCGATAGCCGACTCGCTCTGGCCTAAACCAGGACCTGTTGGACTGGATACGGCAGCAGAAGCATTAGCAGCAGCTCCAGCACCGCCTCCTTTTTCTGGACCAGCTACGCCTTCAGCAATGAGCATGTTATCCAAACGCATTAACTGAGGATCAGGTGGTTCTTCTTCTTGTGTATTGCGAAGGGACAAAACTAAAGGGGAGAAATTGTGCAAGTTATTAAAAGTGAAACACAAGTGAAACAGACTTTCGTACCTGTCTTTTCCTTAATTTCACATAGAACACTGAATAAGGCTGGTTTCATCCGGTGACAGTTGAGGGTATGCTTTCTGCAACGACCACAAAAAAAAATTCCGTGTATTGGGCTGCAAAACACGAGAAAGACAATCCTTGAATCCTTACCTAGCCTGGGCCTCATCCAAAGACTGATCTGTGATGTTCATGATTTGCTGGAGGATTTCGCCAATGTCTTGTTTTCTAGCTAGAGCTTCTTGGTCTGCATTACCACCAAGGGAATCCACCGAAGGTGGGAGACCATATGGCTGATGCATTAGGCCTACTGGAGGATTAACTGGATGCATCATTCGACTTGGATCGTCCATTACACTTTCACAAGTCTTTTACACTCGACCAAAGTTCTGTGAATAAACCGTCACTGAAAATGCAGTCCTCTTATCCACAGACAGGGCTCAGCCCAAACCCAACGTATCCGCAAAAGTCCAGGCTTTCTAGAATATGGAAATGCAAGTACAGATTAGCATATCCCATTTTTTCTAAAGACGAATGCTTCTATATAAGCTACACGATAAGTATGATGCGCTATAGCTTAAGGCTTCGTTGTAACTAAAGCAAGGGATCTAATTTACAGAAGAGAAGAACGAGATCAAGAAATCATTTTGATTTTCTCTTGAGGAAGATTCTGCATTCTGGAATTCTGTTTATCCTGCACACGAAAGAAATGGTCAACAACGCAAGAACCCAAAGAACCATTATATGATCGTGCACTTAATGTACGTAATTAGTGCTCTAAACATTACCTGTAGAAACTCTCGAATCCTTTGATTCTTGGGAACAGAACAAAGGAGCGTCTATAGCATCTCACAACACGATTTATGACACAAAGCCAAGGGCTGCGTAGAAGAATGCGATACCAATACAAACATTTTATCGATTTTTAAGTCGCGCGAAATACAAAATATAATGAGGAAAACCTGAATTATGCATAAAGCTTGTGTTTGAAAGAACAAGTTGCGGGACAAGATACCTGCAAATTCCATTACAAGAAAAAACGAAGTAGCAGGAAACATATAATGATAAACCATTCTTGAAATGTAGACTTTGGCTTTAAATCAAATTCCGAACAAATACAAAATTCCGAGCAAATACAAAACTATGTTGTTTAATATATTGTTCAATATATTGTTTACACAGAAAGTAAGGAATAATGTGTTCAACCCAAGTACGGAACAAAGACAGAAGTTTTTTTCACGTAAGCTTGATAGTCTTCTCGATGGCCCCATCTTTTCTCAGCCCCCTTTTCTAACAACGGGATTCCACTTACTAGTGTAATGAGTAACGCTAGAAAGACGGGACTTAAGACACTGAGGTGTTGCCACCATGTATGAAAAACCGAGGTTGATGCTATATATAAGCCAAACCATAGCAAAACTTCTCCAAAGTAATTAGGGTGTCTGGAAATGCTCCACAGACCGGATTTGATAAACTCGCCCTAAAGCAAAAATAATTTCATTACAAAAGAGCGATTGTGCGTGTAGTAAATCTACTTTGTTCATCGGATCGGCTCTAAACTGCGACTTTTGATAATCCGCCGTAACTTCAATAACGAAGCCAATAACCCAAAGGGACCAACCCGTATAGTCTTGCCATCCTAACGACGTATGGTGTATTTCAGCTTCCATGAGCAGCGTAGGAAGCAATGTAACAATAACCCATACTCCTATATTCTTTCGATAATTTAACCGAAGGTTTTCAGAAAGGAAGGTTTACCCTGCATCGTCCAATATACGAAGAGCAACGCTGGGCTGTTTCGTGCTTTATCAAACCGCTTATCGTGTCCATCTTTCATGATACGAGTGAATAAATATGATCCTAACCTTGAGACATAAAACAAAATGAACGTAATGAGTTTAAAGAAGATTAAATTGTACCTAAGTGACCAAACGAGAATAAAGGCTGTGTGTACATATGGCCGCACATTTGCGCGATTTTCAGGAAGCCGCCAACAGCTTAGCGCAGCCAGTAAGGCGAAAGTACCGGAGCCTGTTAGTAAACAAAATAGCCTTTACAATTATAGAAATAGGTTTCATCTTAACCGGCAAGATCGTAAAATTTTTCGGTTTTGAAGTACGCGGAGAAAATCCACAGGAACCACTGGAGCCCAAAATCCACCGCAGCCAACTCCAACAGCCCACAATATGCAAACATCTTGTTTGACTCTCGCACGGAATAATAAACTACAGGGTTTGTACAATAGTGTTGATTTACTAGAATTATGTTAAAAATTACTTCAGTTAAAATTTCAGCCAAATAATTTTCACTTCAATGGACTTTCCTGTGTAGTCTGTATCGTAAAAAGAACCATAGTCGTCAGTTACACCTTGGGCTTCGCTACAGACATGTTACATAACATGTAATCACAGAAGGGCGGGATTTGGGTACTTAGGGGTGGAGTCTCAAGTATCCAGAGATTACAACGTTATGTACGAATTCGTAGAAACACAAAAACTTACATAATCATTTATAGACTGTATGCAATTTTTAGCTTTGTTAGGGCTTAACGTTATCAAGAATCCATTGTAAATACGCAGGAACCCAGGTATAAACGCCAGGCAGCGCTACTTCTCCGCAAGCCACCGGTCCGAACGAAACGATACCCATTGCGTAGGTACGAGGCTCCCCCGTCGATTGATCTCTGACCATCAAAGGTCCCCCAGAATCTCCCATACAAGTATCTTGACAAGAATTGCCACCCGCACAGAACTGTTGACTATGATTGATCTGAGCAATATTACCGTACAGTTTCTTGCACGAGGCAGATCCCACAAGCGGGACTTGGGCTTTTTGCAGAATTGAAGCATCTGGCAGACCTATTGGCACAATGTATAGTTAATAGCGCCGCTTTATCAGAGTCCGTTAAATAAAATTATATACCGTATCCTAAATTACCCCAGCCAGCAACGATAGGATTATAATTGTCCGTCAAATGGGTCATGACATTCCCAAAGGGTAAACAAATAGGTTGAATCCAGTCTAGAATTTACAAGTCTAGTTAGAATCTAGAAATACTTTTTTTTCGTAATACCTGAAACTTGCACGTGTTTTGCCAGACGAATGAGAGCTATATCGTGTCGATACGGGTCAGGTTGACCGTACTCCGGGTGCGTTATAACATCTTGGATCGAGACGTCGACTGTTCCCGGGGAGCACATTTCTATGTTACCAACAATAATGCAGTCATAAAATTGCTCGGTATCATATTCACCAAGCCTTATAACTTTTCTACAGAACAGGATTAACATCAGCTAACGAAAAGGTACCGATCTTACAATTCAAAGTTCTCTTTTATAGCATCGAAAATACAATGGGCAGCTGTTAACACATACTGCTTGGTGATAAGAGAACCACCGCAAAAGAACTCCACAACAGGTCCTAAACACATAGTGCAATATTAGGTCATTCCTAAATGGACATAGGAAACTGTTTGAACGTATCTTACTTGCAGAGTACTTCTTGACGTATCCCAAACGAACCATCCACGGGAACGCTCCCAGACCTGCATCTACACCTTTCGAAACCCGATTGTCAGCATCCCCTTCTTGTCCGCAATCCGAAGCTTTTAGTCCAGGGAGTAAATGACGTTGGGGATGCAGTGAATCCTTAAGTTCTAGAATATCTCGTGCAGGTGTAACTACTTCATCAAAATCATCGACTGACGGTTTGCTGGAACTGCCTGGCTGGCACTTAGGTATGTCAGGGCAGCAAACTCGGACGCCTGCTTGAAACCGGCAAAAAGACGCTCGTACGATATTCTGGTGACTTGCCGTACGCTGTCCTGCCAACTTGTGAAGAGGTGGGCACGAGGACAGATGGACACATTTACCCATAACCACTTTCCCTACAACAGAAGTACCTCGGGACAGACCGAGGAGTTGCCGAAGTATGTGGGTGGATGACGGGTCGGGAAAGTCCGGGACGGTCCAACTACAAGGATCATCTCCTGCATCAGAAATTTTTTACATTTTTTAATCCAGAAAAATTTAATAAGTTACCCAAGACGTTGACAATAAAAATACCCTGACAATAAAGGAAAACTGCTAACCCTCGCTTCATTGTGGCAATTTGCGATTGCATTCAAGGAACTCTTAAAAAACTGTATGAAAGCCGCATCTTCAAACGGAATTTATACACCACTGAGAGGTCTCTTCTTAAAAAAACCCAACATTATACATAAAGGAAACTGTAAAGTCCCTTTTCATCCGACAGCGGAAACGGAAGTCTGACCTCAGTAGGACGTGGTGGTCAGATACTGACGTCGATTGACAGTTTACCAGTTTTGGTCATTACCTAAAATCATTCCGTTCTGATATTCGGAGTGTCGGGGAAATGCGAAGTTTTGATTTCCTCGTATTCAAATTTCAACAGAAAAGAAATGAGCCGAGTTTTACAAAATGTATTGTGGATTTCCAATACGAAGGGCCATACGATTGGCCCTTTACCTGCCAGTAACTCAAAAAAAAAAAAAAGATCAAAAGATACATTCTGAAACGCAATTAGATTGGTTTATAATCCAGTTTGGACTCGAGTTTCTTGTTATCCGCCACTTTGCGAACAGCTTTCATCATATCTTCCTCCACGATGTAATCTCGCTCAGCGCGAATAGCAAACAAACCAGCTTCAGTGCACACGTTTCGGAGATCCGCACCGTTGAAACCATCCGACAGTTTCACCACGGCTTCGTAGTCTATAATAAATTAAGCCTTAGCTGGTTACTCCACCCACCTTTCGATACCTTACCTATGTCGCCATGCTTGGCAATGGGTAAGGCATGAATCTTTAAGATTTCCAGCCTGGCTTGCTCATTAGGCAAGGGGATTTCAATCTTGCGATCCAGACGACCAGGACGCAGCAAAGCGGGATCCAAAGTATCGGGTCGGTTCGTAGCCATAATCATTTTCACCTAACATTAAGAATAGATTGAAATGTGATGGTGACATGTTTCACGAACCTGGCCGAGGGAGTCAAAACCGTCCATTTGATTCAACAGTTCCATCAAGGTTCTCTGAATTTCGCGATCGGCTGACGTGCCTTCCGAAAACCTCCGCCCGCCAATAGCATCAATCTCGTCCATAAAGATGATGCAAGGCTGATGGTCACGAGCGTAATTGAACATCTCACGAATCAATCGGGCGCTCTCACCAATATACTTGTCAACAATAGCGCTGGAGACTACTTTCAAGAAATTGGCGTCCAGCTGGCTGGCTACAGCACGGGCTAGCAAGGTTTTTCCTGTACCAGGTGGTCCGTACAACAAGCACCCTTTAGGAGGAGTGATACCTACACGCTGTAAAACAGAAACGTATGGTATGACTCAAATTCGGAAAATGGGAGGTTTGTTTTTTTTACTTGAAACAACTCTGGATTAAGTAAAGGCAACTCAATCACTTCTCTTAGTTCGCGAATTTGTTCAGACAAACCGCCAATAGCGGAATACGTCACATCACCGGGATCTTCATGTGACATGTTGTAAACCAAAGGATCAACCTCACGCGGTAAATAACGCATGATGGTTAAGGTAGTCATATCGAGGGCCACACGTGTGCCGGGCTTCAGACGCGCCTTGTCAAGCTGCCTTCTGCAGCCCACTACATATCTCGGACCATTGGTAGCTTTGACAATGACTAAAACAAAAGGTGTCGCTGTCAGTCAAGCTAATCTTGGTAATACGCTATGTGTAATATTATATGGACATTCTTACATTTTTCTTCCGTAAGCTGCTTAAGAACCTCTCCAACAATCTGTTTTGTGGTTAAAACAGAAATAAAAAATCCTTTAAGTATCAAAGTTTAAATCTGTATCTGGTTTATACCTGGCCAACACTCTGCAAAGCCTTGAGGTCATTTTCGGACTTGTCGTATTGCTTGGTCAGCTCTTTTAACTGCTCTCGCACTGGAAAGAATAGCTTATTAAGTATTTCTGGATGACCATATTGTAGTGACAATAAATAAAGGACAGCTCTTACTTTCTTTGAGCCGAGATTCAACTTCTCGATGTTCCAGCAACTTTTTACGGTAATCCTGCAGAGATTTTTCTCTGACTGGATCAACGGCGGTAGAAGAAGAGGCCATATTTATAGCCGACTACACTATAACCCTTTCAACTCAAGGCAAACTTTGCGGTTGAGATATCTAATTTATTATGAACAAAAACGCTCCGTCACTTGTTTACTGCATGAAGCAGCGCTAGCGCCGCCGCTTTCGAATGATAGAGGCGGGCGTGTAGGCGGGTTTAGTAAGGAGGGTACAGCCTATCTGGAATAAACTTAGCAAAGGAAAACACGTGTTAATTTCTAACAAAGTAGCTTCCGAAGTTCTTTAAATTATGAGTCGTAAAAAATATTTCCCGGACTTGGACGACAGCGACGTTGTCTTCCAATTTGATCCAGAACCATTAAAACCTACTGCCGCACAACAGCCTGCTTCAGATTCAAGCGACGATGAAGCACCTGAAGATATTAGTTTCGAAACTGGGAAGAAGTCGGCATGGGAGGCAGCTAAAGCAGAAGCACGGAGCGTAAGACTCCTGAAGCAGACGAGCAAATTGAAGCGTCGTCAATTGGACGAGCTTTTCAAGTCCCAAAAAGAGGAAAAGGTCAATTTACTTTGAGTAAATGTATGTGTTATAACCGCACATTTCGTCTTTAGGCTAAACGATTGGAAGAACTATCAAAGAAGAAGTTGCCGCAAGAGTTTCTGGATAGCCTACTTGATGACGACGAGAAACCTGCTGTAAATATGGCCAATAGGGCAACCGAGACGAACACTTTCCGCAAACCCGTGTCCAGGAAACGTAAGATATACAACACAAGTTATCTTGAAATTTCTAAATAACTATAAAGCATTCTACACTTAGGAGCGAAGACGGATAAAGACTTCATTCCTTTGAAAGACGGAACAGATTCAGGAACGCAATTTTACGTGGCTGTGCTCGAGAGTAAACGGTGGCAAAAACCTGGCATAGAACCTCAGGCCGAGGTAGCGAATTTTCGCACAAAAGCACTCTATAATCCTCGCATCCGAAGAGAACCAGGTAAAACTGCACAACTTGTTGGTTATCTTGTCTAAATCTGCACTCATTCTTATACTATTCGTAGTTTCGGCGGCCATAAAAGCACAAGCGAAGCAGCGCGCAGGAGGTGCTAACAGATTTGTGGTGGCAAAATAAACTGGGATGCAAATATAACTGTACTTTTAAAATCGAATAACATTTTAATCTGGGTCGAATCGTTAAAACACGCTGACAATAAACCATTGTTGACACCCAAGAAGTGTTCATGGTGGCTAAAACGGTGCAAAAAAACACACAACGGTTTACTAATCTACACTTTACATAAAAGCTAGGATCTCCACCCTGTTAAAAATACGCAAATAAAGCTATGTTGCACTCAAACGATAAGGGAATGCTTGTAAATACTCGATATATGCAAACTGCAAGGTGAATTGGCATAATGTTTTGAGAGTTCATTTTAAATATCCACTCTCAATCATTTCAAACCCGCTGAATTTCGAAAAGTTTCACAGCAGTATCATACCAAATGGGAGGCTCAACATTCCTAAAATTAATCCTCGAAATTTAAACCAACAATTTCATAAGCAATACATACCTTAGATAGATGACACCCCACATGTATGTGCGGAACCAGTTTGAGGTCCCGCTATTGGCTTGGTATTTGCGAATCAATATCGGATGGGGTACCGGCAACAATCCGACTAAAGTACCGTGTTGCAGAAATTTTAATATTTCACTTTCGTCCGTCAAACCCCTTTTTAAAATATACAATTGTTATTAAGTCATCTTGTACTTTCTCTTTCCATCACCATTACTTGTCAATGCAAATCTTCTCAACTTGTGGCACGAGAACTTGTAAAAGCCGCATAATCGTCTGTAAAGGCAACTTTTGCTTCCAGCTGTGCACCCAATCCGGTGTAGGCACCCATTGCAAGCCTCCCCTCTGTTTATAAAGATTTGGTTATTTTGAAAAAAAAACTAAAAAATTGTAACATGCCTGTAACACTGAAGGCGCGCGAGACAGCTGCGATACGGGCCGCGAGCCTTCTGAACTGGATGACTTGTGTGACAATGTCGGCGAAGCCAAAGGCTGCGTAAACAAACATAATATAAGCAGTTATTCTGAACCTTAACCCTTCCCCTTTTTACTTATCTTATCGCCTTCTTAGAGGCGGATAGAACCAGAAAAGAGACTTACAGCTATCAACAACTTCCAAATCGCGCTTATCTTACATTCACCCCTGAATACTAGCAGACTAGTGACTTCTAAACGTGATATCTTGCACATTTTGTACTTAACCAAGGTAAACTCTTACTTAACTGCCACAAATCAGGTCGTTTAGTTTACCATGCTTTGTGAACGCGGGACTGCGTCGCTAATATTGCCTTTTCCATCTTCTTGAATGGCATCTAAGCCCAAGCTGCCTTCATCTTCTAGAATTTCTGTCGCTTTCGCGTTGTCTTCCTCCAAAGCGGTTTCAATGATTGTACCATCGGTGCCATCAACCAAATTCAAGTGACTGAGTTGAAGAGGCGAAGGGTGAGCCGATGCTTGTTCAGTCATTTTGTCGATCCCTAAAACCCAAATTCAAAAGGCATTTCAAGGCTGCCCGGGGCTATTGAATCCCCAGCATATCAGAAAAAGGTGTTTTAAAATTATATTTACCCGGAATAGCAGCCAGAGAGCACGTTTGTGTCCCAGGTATAGCAGGCTGGGCAGGCCGCGATCCTTCCATGGATTCCGACTTGTCATCCCCTTCTTTCGCTTCACGAGAGTTTGGATCACGTTCACGCGCAACTATCGAATCATTGGAGGCCT
This sequence comes from Lepidurus packardi, assembly GCA_023053545.1. Taxonomy (NCBI): domain Eukaryota; kingdom Metazoa; phylum Arthropoda; class Branchiopoda; order Notostraca; family Triopsidae; genus Lepidurus; species Lepidurus packardi. The sequence continues at coordinate 11,049,226 of JAKZAN010000002.1, forward strand.
GACGCCCCAGTTGCTTCCTACCGCGACGTGACAAACTGCGACTTATGGCGCCGCAATCTGTAGGCAAGCTCGCCAAGGCATGGAAGACTTGGCGCTTGCGAATAATGGTGTAGACCAAGTTAGCATTGCCATCGAACTGGTACTGTATGATGTTGTTGAAGATTTCCAGCAAGAAAAACACCAAGTGATGGTTCGTAGGCGAAGAGAACAAGAACCACGGCGTCGAAAAGGCTTCCAACAAATGAAGCAATTTTGTGCTCGCCACCATAGACAGTGTCTTTAAATACGGGGAAACTGCAATGAAAATCCCAACCAAAGGTTAATTTTTCTTTTCATATTTCATTCATCAGGGTCAATTTGGAAAATGAAACTCGGTTGGCTTCCATTTCTCTTTCTGGCATTGCTCCTACTCGTCGAGTGCGACAGTGCAAACCCGAATCCGAATCAGAAACGCAAGAAAGAACGCAAACCCAGGCCAGATGTTAAGAAAGAAATCGTTGAACCCGAAGTCGTTCCACCGGTTCCGACTACCGAACCGTCTCCCTTGCACCCCGTGCAACCCCCACGGTTGCCTCCTCCACCCCCACCTGCACCGGAACCTGAAATCACTGAACCCGAGGAAGTAGAATCCGAGATCGTGGATCCTGTAACCCAACCTCTAGGTTGCCCAGCCCTATTGGTGCCTCCTTCAACCGATGAACACCAATCCACTCCGTGCCTCTGCCTCGACCATGGAGCGGACGGTTTAAGCATTGAATGTGCTGCTGCTCTTAACCCAGAGCAATTGCGCCATGTTTTCCAGGTAAACCGTAGTGGAAAATAACAAATCTATGTTTAATTTGGTAGGACACTGATAACCAATTTGTTTGAAGTTACATATTTTTTAATTGATTATGAACTGATTTCATTTGGCAGATGCATTTACAGAAACGGAGGATCGAGGCTGTTGAGATCAGGAATTCTACTCTTCCAAAGCTCATCTCTGAGCAATTCGCCGGAAGCGAAGTTACCGTACTCTTTCTGCGGCATAACGAACTGATGACGATTGAAGCGAGTGCTTTTAATGGCTCGGAAAAAACGTTAACTCGCCTTGAGCTCAACAGCAATACTCTTCGCAATTTCGATTTCACGACTTTCGAACCTTTTATTGAACTTAACACACTAAACCTCGGCGAAAACAAACTTACGACCATCGGCAATGCTGGCAAATTACCCGCGCTCCGCTACTTGTACCTCTATGCCAATGAGATTGACTACATTGCCCCTAAAGCGTTCATGGGTCTCGAGTCGTTGGAATACCTGGATTTACGATGGAATCGACTGCAAGTCCTAGAGCCTAACAGTTTCCAAACTTTATCCACAAGATGGCAACTCAGACTGAGGGATAATCAAATATCAACGTTGGAAGGTACTTTCGGTTCTGGCGTAGTACCGTTCTTGGTTGAATTGGTGGGAAATAGCATAGAACAGCTTACCGAGTTCTATAGTAACTTGGTAGAAGCGGCGTTTATGGAAGGCTCTAAGCTCTACTTGGAAGGTAAGTTGTATCGCTAAAAAGGGTAAAGGAGGTCTGTTCTAAACCCTGATTCGCTTAGGAAATCCTTTGCAATGCGACTGCACCCTGAGCTGGTTAGTTAACAACTCGACGTTCGTTCAATTCGTGGACCAAGCGCGTTGTGAAGGCAAGGGCACTTTGCTGCAAGATCTAGATTTAGAAGAGCTTTCCCAATGCCCGCCCCCTTCTTACAGACCGCCCTTGTTTGTTCAGCAACAGAACGAAGAGGAGGAACAAACCGAAAACTAAGCTGAACAATATCCCTTTGCATTTTTTTGTTCTTTTTTTAAAGCAACGAGTCAAGGATAAGACAAAGTTGCGACTTACCATTGACAAGGATTGTAAGCAAGCAATCAAATAAGGGCTGCAGACGTTGGTGCCCAGTGGTAATGATTTTGTGGAACACCACGACCAAAAGGTCGGCGTGTGTACCTGCATTTATAGAAGTCAATACACTATTTTAGCAAAACTGCAAACGTGTAGAACTGCTTGCCTGTGAAAACGGGGATATCCATGGGTACAGTAGCTGTATACGGTTTATTAAGACGAACCCCAAAATTGCGCTCTCCGCTAAGCAGCAGCAAAATAAAGACTCCGATGTGCATCAGCCCAACACGTGCTAATAAAGTGATAAACAATGAACAATAAAAGCTTACAAAATGCCTTACATTGATCAGCTCGGGAATCATTTAAGTGGAACAGAATGGGCACTAAGATATTCAAGACTTCGCTGCTTTTCAGTACATAGTAGAGAAATTTCTGGGACAAATTAATATTAGGAAAAATTAAGAGTTTGATATTCTACTCATACTTTGTTATAATCGCAAACTTTCCAAAAGAAAACGAGCAATTCTTGGTGGAATTGCACTTTTTTGGCTGAATTCGGCAAATAAGTTTGCAGTAACGGATTGTTGAGAAGTTTCGTAAAGCCTTGCAGAAGGAAAGCAAAGTCTTCTTCTCTATGGATGCGCGACAGATAATTGATGAACAAGTTGTCGGGTGAGGAGCACTGCAATAGAAGTGGATTAGGAAAGATGGTAAGATGCATTCGATGTTGAAAGCCAGTACTTCGTCTCCAATGGAAGACTGAGCTCCTTCCCAATCTAAAGCCACGATGAGAACTTGCAAGGCAACTTCAACCAAAGGCTCTCTCGAGTCTGCAAATAGCAAATGGTTATATGGCAAGCCCATCCCGACTGGGTCATAGGCGCAAATGACGTTTAAAAGTGACGTGAAGAGAGGCAGAGCGTGTCTGTTATCAGCAGAGGTCAGATGTTGGACCCAGCGGTTTGGTGACTGCGTGGAATCGCCTAGGGGACCGAATAAATCAATAGATCCCACAGGATTATCTCAACTTTGACAATTACTTCCAGGAGGGTAGTACATGGCTTGACTAAAGCAAGTTAGCAAAAGTTTCAGGATTTCTGTACGATTACTATCCAATCGCGGGTCATGAGGAGGAGAATGAGCGAAACCCACACCAGCTTCCCAAATAAATTCACAGCTGTCTATGGAATGCAGATCTTCGTGCTTATCCTAATAGATTTAGGGTATTTATTTATCATGCTTAGGGTATTAATTCATAACACATTAAAAAAGAAAGAAAATTACCGGTCCGGATTTTTTGTTGGCCACCACAGTAAAATCTGGGCAAAATAGGAGATCGCAGAGTGCATTGAGAAGAGATTTAGCTAGAGGTAACGACTCTTCGCCTGCTTGTGCGTGAGATTGTCCAGGTAAGCTGGACCAGAAGAAACTACGCCAATCAGGGTCCTCGAATATGTAGGAGAGCAACCTTGTTAAGATACGGACGCAGTTTAAGACTAAAAATAGGATGATGATAGATAGAAATCTGAATGCTCTACTTTGTTTAAAATTAATTTTCTAATAAGTTACCAATTATATGTTCTTGCTGTGTTGCACAGGCAGAGTCTGCGGATTGGACTAGCTTTTCGACAGCTTTGTAACAAAGGGTGGCCAGGTTTGAGGGACATTCTTCTCGTAAAACTCGTATTTCCGCACCAGGAATGAGTGTGAAAATATCCTGGACATTGGTGACGCTATCGGACCAAAACTGCAGCCAGAATTCTTCGTCGTTAGCATCTATGGGCTACAAGTAAGTACGTTTTTTTATTATTTCATTATTCAATTTCTTAAGAAATCTTTATCTTTATTCACCTGTGTTTTTGTCGTTAGCTGGACCACAGCCTTACGGTAATTAAGTTTCGTATCGGCATTTCCCATATTCTAGCCCTATTATCCTGTAAAATAAGCGAAAAATAACACCACTACGACTTGGATTATTATAAGAACTTTTCTTTGAGTTGTCCAGTACCTAAGGTTTGAACCGAGAATTGTAAAATTTTGTTTTCGAAGCATTAACTAACGAAACGCGATCCTGCAGCACTAAGCTACTTGCACTTGTCCTTGGCCACCGTACTTGTATCCTGCAGTACTTCGCATACACACAATTTCATAGTTGTGACGCAGTTTAAAAACGTTTGTTGTACTTTCCAAAGTTCAATAATTTTGTATACCCCAATTACGTTTATCTCTTATGAAATACAACTTTTGCTGTAATTTTACGCAGATTTTATTGGCATAAAACGTACCAGGAACCAGATTTTTTTTACGCTTGATAAATGTTCTGCTTTTGTAATTCTTTATGACCTGCTGTCATTTGAGGCATCAACATCTCTAAGCTAACGACACTGAATAATTAACCGCAAATTCTCTAAATATAACTTCAATATAGTACGAACGACCTTCACATCTGCACTCATTCGGTTGTTAAGTTTCACCGGAAGGCACGTCTTAATCATGCTTGAATGCGCCGATGCTTCACCTATGCATTTACCTGGTATTCTCTATCCTTTGTATAAAAAATACATGTGTAGCTTATGTGGGCTCATATGTTGTTACAGAACCATCCAGTACGTTCTGTACGGAATCGGTCATCGGCCCTTTTTTGCCCAAGGTGCACACAAACCACTCAACAACCATGAAAGGCAGATTACGATATTTTGCCACCATAGCTTTGGTTTATCTACTGTATATATTATTTACAAGTGCAATTAGTGGATTCATTACATCGATTTTACGTACAGGTACGCTATACTTAAAATAGGTGTGAACGAATTGTGGTAGGATGAACTTTTTTTTTAATATCCCGTGCATAGCAGGAAGTCGCGAATTGTTCACGTCACGAATAGAACCTTTGATTTTGCCGAAGATGCAACTTTCCTCTGAAGCATTCAAACTCATGGATAAAGCTATACAATCCCTTCAACTTGAGGAGTTATTGGCAGAAGCAAAAACTGCTTCATCAAACCCTGATTTGTACAAGAGCTACTTACCAGGTCCAAAATTGCGAATCTTAGTTGCAGCAACTTGGAGGACGGGTTCTACGTTTTTAGGAGAGCTTCTCAACAGTTACCCCGGCGTCTTTTACTCTTTTGAACCAATGCATTTCATTGATCGTAACCAACATATCAACGATGGCTTCCCAGCCAAAAATGCCGTGCATCTTCTCTCCGCAATCTTTCGTTGTGATTTCCACAATCAGTCCCGCTACCTCGAGCATTGCAAGAAAAAAGATTTTGATTTCCTTTTACACCACAATACAAGGCTTTGGGATGCGTGCGGGGGAAATACGACGATTTGTGGTGACCCGCATTTCATTACGAGTCTATGTAAGTACAGTCCAATTCACTTAATTAAAAGCGTTCGTCTTCGGCTAAAACACACGCAACCTCTACTGGAAAAGTTTGAAAATCTACGAGTGATATGGCTTACTAGAAATCCTGGTGGCATCTTTGTTTCCAGGTTTCAAATGTCTTGGTGTCAACATCCTACCTGCAGAGATCCTTCAAAAGTGTGTTATGACTTGTATCAAGACTGGGCAGCATTCCAAAACTTGACACAAGCACATCCTGGTAAACTCTACCATATTAAATATGAAGATCTGAGTATCAAGCCGGATTTTGAGGTTAAGAAACTGCTCGACTTCCTCAATCTTCCAAAAGTACAACGCGTAGACGATTACATACAAACTCATACTAAACTATCCAAAGGGAGTCAGCCATTTGCACTGAGAGATCCATACGGAACCTTACGCAATTCCAACAAGACAGTGAACCAATGGAAAGAAAAGCTCGGTTTTTGGCAAAAAAGAAAAATCCTTAAAGCTTGTAGATTGTTTATGAATGCGGTTCATTATTAAAAGCAAGATCTAGGTTTGCGATATTTAATTCTATGATTCTCTGCAAAAATGCCTAGAACACGACATTTGTATAGAAGCTGAATGAAATAAACGTATGATCGATTTTCACCTGAATCTGATAATTTTTTCAAATACTAAATTCTTCGCTCTGTACTAAATTTGGTTTGCTCTAATTACTAAAAAGTTTGTTCGCTTATGTAAGTGTATTGTGAACTACTCAGACCATAAGTTCTCGCATATATGGATTTGCGGTCGAAAGCACAATATATAAGTTTAACCACACACTATATACTGTACCTATATTATAAACCTTTATACTGTGATCCGACTGTTATCCGAAGTTTATTTGTATAAGATACATATTCAGTCTAAAGCAATTATATATTTTTTTTAAAGATTGAGAGTGTTTGTCCGGCAAATCTCGTTATCAGTCGGTTCAGATGTACTCGATTATTTAATAACCCTTGGCAGAGTGGCCCCCATCGCCTCCGTGCCCAGAACCACCGCCATATCCGCCACCATACCCAGCACCGCTGCTGCCATATGCAGCACCAGTTTGCTGGTAAGTAACTTTGGGAAGGTAACCAGACTTTCCAGCTACAACGTATTCAGTCTTTTGAATGCGACCATCGGGCAAATGCACGTAAAAAGCACCTGTAAAGGCAAGTCAACCCAGATAATAACACTCGCATTTCATATACCCTTTACCTTTAGTTGTATCGCCTTTTCTATTTTCATTGTGCCCCATGTTCACATAAGATTTCTGGTCAGAAACATCATATCCAAAATTGTAAAATGCTGGGGCCTATAACAACGTACCAAAATAATCAAATAAACAAAATTCTCAGAACCATTTTACTCACATAGTAACTGTGGCTGTCATCATAGCCTCCTCCGCCTCCGTGACCTCCTGCTCCGTAACCTCCAGCTCCATAACCACTTGCAGTCACACAAGCTACGGACAAGGCGATTAAGATAACAATCTGGTAAAAAATGGTAAAAAAAGAAAATTAAAGACTAAGATTTTCCCACAATGGTAAGTGTTTTGAGGCTATACCTTCATGTCTGATAACGAGTTAAATGGTTTTGAAATTTGGTCTTTTAGAGCTCAGTTGCTTCAAGGTTTTGCTAGTTGAGGAACTGGATACTGTTGGCAGTCCTGCTAGCCCTTTATATACGACCCAAGATTTCATGCTTCCGTGGCAATTTGGGGAAGCTGGTATAGAAAGGTGTAATCAAGTAGAACAGACTTTTGTGTTAGGATCATGGCAATTGGAACTGTGAAGAAACACTAGATCACTTTCTCAGCTTTTTGGCATTGGCCAGTGTTGTTATTCGAGCGTGCGGCCTGTTACTTCGTGGAGTGATCTTTCGCTGGCTTTAAAATCTTTCGCTTTCAGACGGAAGGGTAAGGAATTTCGTACGAAATATTTTGACAATAAAACCAATTTAACTAAAATCGTTAACATCAGCTTTGGTTATGGCAGGGATGGCTTATTCCTTTATCATGCTTTATTAAAGGAAAGTATTCATAGCTATAACTGATGGTATATATGACGGTTATACGGCTTTAAAGGATATATCGAAAAGTACGTAATCAATAGCTTCACGGTACATTTTGGCAGGAACAGTACTTTACTCATTGAGAGTATTTGCACCCTTAATTGCACTAAATGTATAAAAAGCGGTTTTAAAATATTTTTCAGGATCTTAAGTTAGTTTACACTCATGTTTCATCCTTATGTTAGTAATGTATCTTTACTCTCGATGCCAAGTAAAATCACTCGTTACACAGGGTTAAGGGAATCACGGATCACAAGTAAACATAAATTTGACTTTGGATTGACTTTCCTGTTCAATCTCTGATACACGACTTCGTTCCTCTTACTCTCCTACGTGACTCTTTTTCGTTACCTCGTAACCCTCGCAAAACATGACCTAAGCCAGGAGCGACTACGCCTAGTCCCAACCTCACATAATCTGTTGAAGTTTGGTTTCATAAGAGTTAGATGCAATACCGATAAAGACTGAAACAAATATAATAGATGGAATTTATTTAAAAATCAGTGACTGTAGGTAAAAATAAACCTATTCATTTTTAAATTTTATATCATCAAAGGGTTTGAAAATGTTCGTCTTGCGAGGTATTACACAAATTTGAATAACAAAATGAAATATCTGTTCTTTTATGGGACTGAATTGTTTATTTTCGAACGAGGGGTCATAAACTTAGTTGTATGCTAAAGGTTATGCCCCAGGCCTTAGGTTGCGACTATTCGGATTAAGTATTCAGAAGAAATATTTTACAGGATATCCCATATTTAATAGTCCAATTCTTGAACGTGCTTTTAAGTCCTGATTCTAGATATATTTATAGTGTACATACACCTTTACAAGTGATTCGTATTTTTCAAAAATGTGAGAGCTTGTCCGGCAAATCTCGTCATCAGGTCTTGGCCGTTTCGTTATTTTTAATAACCTTTGCCGCCTTGGCCTCCGTGTCCGCCGCCATATCCACCGCCATATCCAGCGCCGCTACTACCGTATGCCGCACCGGTTTGCTGGTAAGTAACTTTGGGAAGGTAACCAGATTTTCCCGATACAACGTATTCAGTCTTTTGCAGGCGGCCGTCAGGCAAATGCACATAATAGGCACCTGTAACCGGCGAAAAAGCAATTCGATATTCAAGACCCTTGCACTGCATATAGTGGACCTTACCTTTAGTGGTATCTCCATTTCTGTTCTCGCTGTGTCCCATGTTCACGTAAGATTTCTGGTCAGAAACATCGTATCCAAAGTTGTAAAATGCGGGAGCCTAAATTGGTTTTAGATGGCAACAAATTTCGTAATCATTTGCGATGAGAAGCGAAATAATGTTAGTCGAGCTACTTACGTAGTAATTATGACTGTCATCTGAGCTACCTCTGTGACCTCCAGCTCCGGCTCCGCCACCTCCATAACCGCCACCACCAGCTCCATATCCTCCACCTCCATGACCACCGACGTGACCAGCACCAGCCCCGGCTCCTGCTCCAGCTCCGCCGCCACCTCCTCCATTCCCGTAATAACCGCCGGCAGCCACACAAGCGACACACAAAGTTAAAACGCTAGCAACCTGCAAGGAAAAATCCAGAATTTAATAGGCATAGCTTTCCCAAAAACATTAATAGGCTTAAACTATACCTTCATGGTAAATTACGAAGTAAACTAAGTTTTCAGAGTTCAAAAAGTTGCTAGGAGGATTGCCGGATGATGAACTGGATACTGTTGGCTGGTCCACCAACCCCTTATATACGACTTGAGCTTTCATATTCCCGTGGTGATTTTGAAATGCTGGACGGGAAAGGTGTAATAAAGCGGAACAGACTTTTTGTATTAGTAGCGTGGTGCATGGACTGTTCACAATCGTAAAACACTTCGTCAGCTTTTAGGCAGTGAAAGTGGTATTATAACGTAGCATTGCAAATTGTCGTATACTTTCATTGGAACTTATGAATATAGGATAACGAATTGGTTTGAATTACTCTTATAAGATTATAAGTAGTTTCCAGGAAATATACTGTACTGTATCGGTAAAAGTATGTTATTACTAGACGCTGTTATGGTTAGTTTCTATTTTTTAATTTGTGTCTACTTAGAGAATATACAGAGTATTTATATAAAACGCGAAGGATATTTTGCATTTTTTTTTGTTTGAAGTCAATCACCAATCATGAAGGGGCAGAGCTCCCTGTAATTGCACAAAGTGAAATTTCGTTTTCATTCTATACATTCAGAACTTATTTTGTCCATTGTCTTCTCTCTATTTTAATATCCAATCCCTAAAGCATAGTTTGTGTTACTGATGAGTCTGATTCAAATTCCGAGGAACGTAGGCTGCTTCAATTGCAAATTTTGTGTAATTATCCGATTGCGATGTATTTTCTAACATTTGGATTTTTAATGCCTGACTTATAAGCTTGGATGTTTATAAATCTGGTATCAAGTTTCTAAATACGTTTATTCCCTCTGAAAGTCCTACTGCAGTCGTTATATGCGTAAGACCTTAGATAACTCTTACGTCATTTTTACAGTTATATGTAAACTTAAATAATAGATCATGAACATGTCGATATTTTAATTGAATAGCGAGAGCCTCCAGTTTAAGAAATTTCTCTATCGGTAAAAGCTTGGTATACTTTAGTTGTCTTTATAATAGTTGCCTTACAAGAATATTCCTTTGCTTTATTGACCATACTTCTTAAAGTTTAAAAGTATAGCAGTTATTGTAGGTATTGCTCTAAATCAGTAATAGATGTAAATTCAGCTGTAAATATATATTTATAATGTACATATATATGACAATCACAAGTAGAGAAGAGAAGTTAGAACTGGTTCGACAAATCTCGTCATCAGATACTTCGGTTGCACTTTAATAACCTTTGCTATAATGACCATCTTGGCCTCCGTGTCCGCCGCCGTTCCCACCGCCGTATTCAGCACCGCTACTACCGTATGCCGCACCGGTTTGCTGGTAAGTAACTTTGGGAAGGTAACCAGATTTTCCCGATACAACGTATTCAGTCTTCTGCAGGCGGCCATCAGGCAAGTGCACGTAATAGGCACCTGCAAGTGCAATGGTTAAAGTATAGGATTGTTATTTGCGACATTAGCCTACGGTTCTATTTACCTTTGGTTGCATCTCCATTTCTGTTTTCAGTGTGTCCCATGTTCACGTAAGATTTCTGATCAGAAACATCATAGCCAAAGTTATAGAATGCTGGAGCCTATAAATTTGTTCCAGTTTTTAAAGAGAAAAATTTCATTCTTTTGCAATGAAGAACAGAATCTCGCTAATCTTATCTACTTACGTAGTAATTATGACTATCGTCCGAGCCTCCTCCGTGCCCCCCAACTCCAAAGCCAGTGCCTCCATAACCGCCACCTCCAGCTCCATATCCTCCGTCTCCATGACCACCTACATGACCAGCTCCAGCTCCAGCTCCACCTCCCCCTCCTCCATTTCCATAGCCACCTCCGGACACACAGACCACAGTCAAAGCCAAAACGACGGCAATCTACGAAAAGGTAAAAAGATACGCTATTAAGTTTCAAAGAGATGCTATAAGTGATAGACTGTACCTTCATTTTGATGACGGATTAGACTCTTATTGTTAGCTTTTCGCTAAGTTGCTTAAAGGATTGTTGGGGAGGAACTGGATACCGTTGGCAATCCTGGTAGCCCTTTATATACGACTTGAGGCTTTAAAATTTCCATGAACACCTTGGAAAGCTGGATGAGAAAGGTGTTAATTAAGTGGAACTGTCTTCTTTGTTAATATCATGGCTCACGGAACTATGCAAAAATGGTAAAAGCACTTTCATAGATTTTCAATAATGACTTTTACTGGAGCGATAAAACATGAGCTCTATTCCAGTGTTTTTTCTTCTGAGTTTTGGAATGTATTATAGTGCTTTTTGCGTAAAAATTAAAAATATTTTAGTCTAAGAATACATTCGAAAGAATATTTGTTTTCAATTTGGATAACTAGTTTTCGGAATATAATGTATTATTCTAAACACGGGGTCATCACATTGCGATCCGAAGAATTTCTCTGGCTGGTTACGGAAACCATACAGCAATTTGAAAAATTATGTCTTAAATTGCAGGAATAGTACAAATTTATTGTATAAAACTGTAAAAAAAAATAAAAATCCCAACTTTTTTTAGTCTTATCTCGAGCGTGTATCCTGCATTTCGTTGCTAAATGTTAAGGCTACGGTGCATCTGAGCTGTAGACCGAGATGGTTCAATGCGACAGCACAAAGTAGGAAGGAAATTTCGCGAAACTACGTAGGCGATTGCTCAAAAACTAATAACCAGATATCAATTCTCGTCTATATCTAGTAGGTATCATTATCAGTTACATTATTGTCATAAAATTATTTAAAAGTTTCCAATGGTTTTGGTGGAATCACCTACGCCGTTCCCTGTGCTATTGCCCATAAGAGCCTTAGGTGCATCGTACACTTAAGCTGGGATAAGGCAAAGCTACTTTCCTATACGGAGCCTTTTTAAAAATCGTGCACGACCTAGAGTATTAAGGTATCCAGAATTATGTAGTTATGAATGAACAGTCCCAGTTTGGTTATTGGTAGTACGCTAAGGAAACATGTTTTGATTTATGAAAAACTCATTAAATAATTATGTCGTGTGATCTTCATATTTGCGTCCTCTAATATAATGGAAGTGATATCTTTATCTCTCTATATTAATGTAAACAATTTACTACAGATTTGTACTGACCCGCAAAGGGAGAGGCGTTTTGTCCTCGCTCCAATCAATACGTGTCACCAAGTTCGTTCATAAAGTGTACGCGAAACCCACAAACATTCATCTTTCTTCGTTATCGTTGTAATTCTTCAGCCTTCTCATTTCCAACACTGGACTATTTTTCGTGGTCAAAAGTAGTTTAATTATCCGTTGTGTTACAGTATATCATGTTAAATTGTCTTTTAATCAAATTTACGACACTTCAACTTTTGCATTCTATTAAGAGTCAAATTAAATGTTGTCTTATAAGATAACCTTGAATGCCTTGCCAGTATATTCAGATAAGTGCATGCATTATAGATAATCTCAGTATGTGTTGTTCCGCAGTGATTACGTGGAACAAGTTTCACTTTTTTTATGTACAATAAGAGGTTATAGTTCCACTGAAATGTTGAAATTTACCCGGCAAACTCGCCAACAGGTCCTTCGATCGTTTTAGTAACCTTTGTCGGAATGGCCACCACTTCCAGCATTGCCTCCGTGTCCGCCTCCATACCCGGCGCCGCTACTACCGTATGCCGCACCGGTTTGCTGGTAAGTGACTTTGGGAAGAAAACCGGATTTTCCAAATACAACGTATTCAGTCTTTTGAAGGCGACCATCGGGCAAATGAACATAATATGCACCTAAAAACATTGTAATTTAATAATTAGTTTAGACATTTACGAAGGTTTAATTTACCTTTGGTCGTATCTCCGTCTCTGTGTTCATTGTGTCCCATGTTGACATAAGACTTCTGGTCAGAGACGTCATATGCGAAATTGTAAGAGGCTGGACCGTCATAACCGCCTCCGTGACTACCATCTCCATGAGCTCTACCTCCGTTTCCATATCCATTCGCAGCCACACAAGCTACGGTCAATGCTAAAACGAAAGTAAGCTAAACAAGATTCAAGATTTAGGTGCTAACTCTGAAGATTATATAGGGATAGTTGACTTTACTTCCATGTTCATGGCGAATCGAACTATATAGGGCTCCGAGCTTGAAGTTCCTTGAAGGATTACTGGTGGAAGACTGGATACGGTTGGCTATTCTTACGAACCTTTATATACAAATTCAGATTGCATTCTCCGTTGGTGATTTCGTGAAGCTGATGCAGAGACGGAAATTAAGTGGAACGAGTTCTTTGACTTGATCTTAGTGAACGGAATTGCGTACACAAATTACAACTTTCTCAGTTTGTTTGGCTTTCGCTGCGTAATTCAAGCATATAGACGAGATAATATTTTTCCACTATAATATTTTGTCGCAATGGTATTTTATAGGGCAAAAGTTTCTAGGAATAATTTGTAGTGGACAAAAAAACATCATAGACGCAAAACCTTGGGACAGTTTTTCGCTTTGGTTTTTGTACCACTTTTAGGCATTACTCCCCAACCTGTTTCGGTTATAAATGAGTAATACAATCAGATGTTCAAAGGTTTTCATCTATAAGCTTCCCGTTTTATCCACTTTACTTAAGATTTAAATTAAATTCCAATTTTCATTGACTCTTTGTCTTAATAAAATCCATTAGAAGTTCTAGGAAAAAGCAATCCCTGAAGAATGCTTTCCTGTGTTTTTCCCCAATGACTATTCGTCTTGTTCAGGACTATTATAAGCATGATTGGATATAATTTCAAGGTCCACTTGAATCGGTCACGGCATGGTAAAAAAATACCTGCAAACTTGACCTAATCATGCTTAAAGACATACCAGGTTTTTCCTACAAAGTTAACTATTTCTTGCTTCTTCATTTGTTTAGTGGAATGACAGTGGTAAAAACCTACATTTCCATACAACGATCAATCGACACTTGTAGTACTGAAACAATTGTAATTTGCAATTGTAATTTTTTTTCTTGAATCTTTCTAATGAAGTAGTTGATACTACAGTCGTAGCCGCAATTCAGCATACCACACTTATTTTACAAGTGAAAGGTACCACTATATAGGTATAATATTGTGACAGATTTACACACTACTACCAGTAAGAAAGTATATTATATGTAGGCAAAGTTTTTCTTAAAATTTATTCTGTTAAGGTTTTATGATACAAGCTAGTATCAGAATTCTGTTAAGAAATCGTGATACTAACTTCCCAAGTAGCACAAGTTGGTTGAAGGAACGTCTGTTTCTGACCTTTAACGTCAAAAGTGACGTTATTTCAACGTTGCAAAGACATACAATTTGCAATCTTTGGTAATCTTTTAATCGTTGGGGAAAGAAAAATCCCCGTAGGACTATATACTTGACTCTGAGCAACGTTGTTTCGACCTAAAACGGACGATACCTTGGACGTCTAAATTTGACGATTATACAACGTAAAGGTGACATACAATTTGCAGTCCGTCTTAACGTCACAAAGTGACGTCAATTTCAGACGTCGGTGACGTCATTTCAACCATTTATCGACCAACTTGTGCTACTTGGGTTGTAAGGAAACAGATTCCTTTTACTTTTTTATTTACACAACTTTTATTTTAATAAATGTTTTACGCTCAATTCGCAAAAACTTATTTGTGCTCGATTTAGAGTTAAGAATTTTCCAGATACTGTGACGGCATCTATTATGGCTACAGCCGACGTTTATACCGGTTAATGTTCCTCGGAAAATCCAAATTGTAAGTTCATTTCACTAGTGTATTCTAACTCCAGACTGTGATATTGCATACTATAAGGATCTGCATGAGTATAAATACGTATACTCAAAGATCACATTTAAATATTATAATCAGTTCATCAGAGTCAAGTGAAACTGATTTAGAGTTTGTCCGGCAAATCTCGTCAGTAGGTTCAAGAAAGAACTAAGTTTGGGTCCTAGTAACCTTTCCCAGAATTGCCACCATCGCCTCCATCCCCACCATGTCCAGCATCGCCGCCGTATCCACCGCCTCCTTTTCCGCCTCCATGTACAGCCCCGCTGCTACCATACGCAGCACCAGTCTGATGATAGCTAACCTTAGGAAGATAACCGGATTTTCCGGACACAACATATTCCGTTTTCTGGAGACGACCATCGGGCAAATGAACGTAGTAGGCACCTTAAAAAGCACGATAATAATAACAAAAGTTAGCAAATTTCATAAACCCAATGTCTTCGCTGAACGTTGTATGTTTACCTTTAGTAGTGTCGCCATCTCGGTTCTCACTATGTCCCATGTCAACGTACGACTTCTGGTCAGAAACCCCGTATGCGAAGTTGTAGATAGCAGGACCCTAAAAACATGGTTAATTCATGATAAAGGCTAAACGAACATCTTCAAGTCTACTTACACTGTAATCATGGCTGTCGTCGGAACCGCCCCCGTGACCTCCACCTCCGTGACCTCCACCTCCGTGACCGCCATCGCCATATCCTCCATCGCCATGGCCCCCTCCGCCGCCTCCGTAGCCACTCGCAGCCACAGACACTACAGCCAAAGCCAAAACGCTAGCAATCTACAAAGGCAATTTTTAAGGTTTAAGCTATTGTTCTATAAAAAATTAATAAATCTAAATAAATTGTCCCAAATTGTACCTTCATGTTCATGTTGAATTACTGTTGAAAGCTGAAAGTTACTAGGAGGATTGTTGGTGAGGAACTGGATACTGTTGGTTGTTCGTACTGCACCTTATATACAACTCGAGATCTCGTACTTCCGGTGTGATCTGGAGAAGTTGCAACTGAACGGCCAGTTATCTGGAACGGGACTATTGAATTGGTTCATTACTCTTTCGGCTTTTTCACTAATCCGCGCGAGTCGCTGGGCCCTTCGTTGCAAAATTCCTTGGTTGGACGTGATGCTAAGTAGGAAGGAGAATAATTAGCTGAAACGTTCACAGAGGGTGAATTGCAATGAAGGAAACCACTGAATCGAGTTGCAGAAGAAAGCTTAAAGCTATCCACCAGGCAGAGGGCAACCATTCGTATTAGAATTACAAGGTAGTTTAGTTACAAGCGCATGTTTCCATGAAATGTGAAAACGGGGCTAACTTTTTGTAATTATGTCTGCGCTTGATTAACGCACAATGCAAGTTCCGAAAGCCGATTTTCTCTTTTACTGTTTCCCACAGTTTCTTTCAATCGTGCGATTTCATTGAGCACGTTTATACTTTAGTGTAGAACGGTATGGCAATGTTGGTTTTTACGTCTTACTAAACATGGCCCATTTCAAGTTGATAAAGGAAAGTTATAGTAAAAAATTATAGCTATCGACTGTTTTAGACGGAATAGTTGTTTCTCCACTAACTAACAAAAACGTAATTTAACTTTTAGATAGCATTTTAACGAAAAAATCTTGACAATCCTTAATCCAATGTGCATTCGAAGAAAAAAGATCCATACGAGTTACCAGGCGGTCAAGGTAAGCTCAATAAGTGATGTGCCCATTATCAAGCATCTTTGGCTCCAGGCGCGGTTAACACAATTCAAGTCTCCAACTTTCTCTTTAAACTTCCCGTTTCACAGGTCTTTTCCTCTCACTCTAGGGTATAACCTATTTCACTGCTGGAACATCTGTTTTGCATGGTGTTAGTCCTGTCTTGGGTGTAACTCGTGCTTCAAGTAACAACATTTGTATAAAGCAAACGACTTGAATCTCTGTGTGTTTAGAATGATCACCCTACGGATGATACGTTACGCTTTAATCTTGCTCGTATGCAGTGGGAGCTACCTTATTGTGTCTAGGCTGAACGGAAATACTTCATCTCACGGAAACATTTTACCCAAAAGTATATAAAAAGCACAAGCAAGTGTTACATATTGCTTTTGTCTTATTTGCTATGTCGCGCTCAGACATTTTTCTTTTCCGTCACTTGCAGGTTTGAACTCCACTCCACAACGACAACGGCCTTCCATTGAAAGGGCCATAGCCAGTCTGCCTTTCAATTTGCCGTATATGCAAAACTTATCTACTCCTTCAGAGCTGCTGCTCAGACGTGGTGTGCATTCCATTCAAATTGAGGGAGCTATGGCGTTAGGACAACTTCCACCTTTGGAGCCCAATTTGACCAGAGACGACAACTTCAGGCCCCAAATGCGAATCTTGATTGTCACTACTTGGAGAACGGGCTCCACATTCTTAGCCGAACTTTTGCATTCCTACCCAGGAGTGTTTTACTCTTTCGAGCCTTTACATTTCATCGACCCGAACCAGCACATCAACAACGGAATCCAAGTACAACAAGCTCTCCAACTCATCTCATCCATATTTCAGTGCAATTTCCTCACTCTATCCGAATACCTTCAATATTTCACTCAGTCGAACATGACTTTTGCCTGGGAGCGGAACAAGAGGCTTTGGGGCGCTTGTCAAGGCAATACACAAATTTGTGCCGACGAAAACTTCGTTTCCCAATTTTGCCAATATTTCCCCATTCACTTGATCAAAACCGTCCGACTGAGGCTCGACTACGTGGGAAGCTTACTGAAAACTTACGACAACTTACGCGTTATATGGCTTACCCGTGATCCCCGCGGACTTTTCTTCTCACGCGACAATTTGACATGGTGCCAACATCTTACTTGCAGCGATCCAGCTACGGTGTGCGACGACCTTTGGGCAGATGGCAAAGCCTTCAATAAACTTCAAAGCCGATACCCCGCCCGAACCTATCACTTGAAATACGAGGATCTCAGTCTTTCGCCTGAATTGGAAACGAAAAAGTTATTTGCCTATCTCAATCTGCCGTTTCTCCCCACAATCTCTACGTATGTGAGAACTCACACTAAAGTGCACAACAATACCCGCTCTAGGCTAGCCCTACAGGACCCTTACGCAACCCTACGTGATTCCAAACACACCGTAAATCGATGGAAGGGAAGTTTAAGTGCAAGTCGACAAAGTCAGATTAAAAAGTCTTGTCAACCCTTTATGAAAATGGTCCGCTACGATTGAAAGTTCCCTGGAGCACTTTTTACAGAAGACATTGAACAAACAAATACAGACACCAACACTCGTTCCCCTGTCACGTGACCAAAATTAATAAGGCAACTTGTCTGATCTGAGACTGGAGTCCGCTCAGTGAGAAACAAAACGCTCGTTTTTTTCTCTCCGAAAGTTCTTACGTGCAAGTTAAACCTTGCTGCCGCCTATACTCCCAAATGAACACAGCCCCCGTAACATGAACATTCATAGAACGAATAAGGCCATATTGAGGAACTTCTACGCACACGTCCAATTGCTGAATCAGCTCCACGGGCACCCCTTCCTTTTCACTCCTATTAAAAACGAGAATTCAAGGGGAGAAACAGATCAATATAGCATCTGCCAGACCTTCAATGAAAAGTGGTCAGTCTGAGAAAAAAGACGATAGACCTTACCCCAACAGGAGGACCGACTTTTTGGGAAACCGATACTCTGACAACGACACACTGTTGGCAGTTTGCTCAGCCCCAATAATAGTATAGCCTTCTTTCTTCATGTACTCCAAATATTCCGGCAGTCCGGGTACCTTTACCTAAAAAACATGGAACAAGAAAACCAAAATCAGGCAAGACAAATAGTAATTTTTGGGGTTTTTTGTATTCCCCCTCCCCACCAAAACTGGACGAAGGATTTACTTCTTTTAATGGAATCCAGCGCTCGGCTGATACGCTGAGCGTAGTAAATTGCTTGTCTTCAGCATACTTGAGGCTGGCCAGAACCATTTCTTTGACGCCAAACACTTCGCAAGTTCTGCACAAACCGCCCAAGTTAGGCAGGCGATCAATGAGCGAAGCCACGACGACCAAACCATCTGTAATCTCTTTCTTTCGCGCCGCTATGGCAGGTTGGAACATGGCAAGATTTTCTAAATCTGGCAGCATATTTTTCCACGGCGTCACTTTCTTCTGCACATTGCCTATGCTGGGAATGAGACCCGTCTCGGTGCCGGTTTCATCTGAGGGCTCATCCAAGCTCGATCCGCCAGCTCCTACAACAATAGGCAACAATCAGAGCCAGGCAAACTTTTCTTCCTCCTTCACGAAAAGTCCTTCCGGAATCTGGAGCACAGGGGCTATAACAAGTGAAGGGGATATATACACGAGATAAAGTTACAGAAAAAAGGAAAGGAAGCCTACTGCTCTCAGCGTTTCAGGAAAACGCTGTCGCTGCTTTGCTCAGACCCTTTTACTTGTCAATTTACAATTCCGGACAAAAAGACAACTCCCTCTTTTCCTTGCCTGGCATTTGGCTGTCAACACAACATTATTAAGAAATTTACATGTCTAAAGTCTTTCTCGAAGCTCAGCCTTTCCTGCAAACGCGTTTCCCCTTAAGCTTTCCTGCATAAACTTTGCTCACGCCGAGCTAACCCAACGCAATATAAATAAAAAAAAATGCCCAACGTACAATATTGGCCTGCTTAAAAGGTACCACGAGTTCGACATGCTACGCTATTCCAATATAGTTCCTAAAAATACGATACTTTCGACACCCAACACTCTTGACTGGGGTCTTTGGGTTCTATGGTTTCAAGAACAAGAAACCCACTTGGAGGATTTCAGTGTCAATCAGGTAATGATTTACCTGCGGCTTTCACCACCCACTCGGCTGGTTTACACGTTCGTAAATCGGAACTGGGATTGTACTTCGGAATTCCTATAAGTTGCACGTTTGTGTGGGAATCTTCCGCGAACCACTGCGTCGGAATCCATTCATCCTCAGCTACGTGGGTGAGACGAGGTAAGTCCCAGTACACCGTCTATTCGCCCGAAGAAACAAACGGCATGGAGAAGAATGTAATAAATAATAAATTTTTAAAAAAATAAAAAAATAAAGTGTTTTTGCAACATGCACAGACCTCGAGTGTATAATGAAGTTCATGATGGAAGACTTTGAAATAAAAATCCTCTTTTAATTTAAGCAAATTGCGTGCAAAATTGGCTTGCTCCGGCACTTGTTCCAACAAACGTTTCACAGGTCCGTAACGCTCTAACAACTCGGAAAACCCTCTCGCTTCACAGTAAGTCCATAAAAATTTTAAGGACATCTAAAGAAATAACAGAAAAAAGAGAGCACAGACACACAAATGAATGACTCTGGCAGAAAAAAATGAAGTAGGAGGAAAGCTCATTTATCTACTCTCCTTTGTGTAATGGAAAAAAAACTTTGGGGCTGGGACGATTATTGTTGGGGGTTAAAACATGTCATCATTATACAACGTACCATTGCGTAAACTCGGGGCGTAAAATGCTGAGCCATGGCCCAGGGTAAGATCCGCTGGAGACATTGATCCATTAAGAGCCTACTTGCCTCCGACTCTTCGTTAGTGGCACGGGCGATGTGAGTGGCAATGGCTATAAATGACACGACGCATCCTGTACGTTGTTCAACGGCCTTTTCGGTATATAAGTCAAGCGCCGGAGCGGAGATATAGACCAAGACAAAAGAAAACAAAAGAAAAAGAGAAGAAAAAAATGTCAAAAAGGGTCTAATAATTTACGTTGGCGTCTTCTTCCGTTGCAAAGTGCAACATGCCTTCTTAAATCGCTTCGCAATATTACTCAACTGTTTGCATGGCGTCCCAAAAGCGAGTCAGAAAATGGGGATGGCGTCGACCGAGGCGAGTTACGACCCATTCTTGCAAGAAGCGCACACTAGGTTGAGGGTTTTCGGCCACTAAATTCTCCAAAACGCGCTCCAATACTTGGCTGCCCGTCTCCTATTATATACCAAAACAAGCAAGTCGTCGTTTTAAGCTTTACAACCGTAGAGAGCAGCCCTGTGTAATTGACATGGAGTATTCTGCTCTTTTAAAAAGGCTTCTCGAATTTGAAAGGTTTTTACTGTCCAAAAATATACCTCGTTGTACAAGGGGTGAAGCAGAAGCAACGCCTGCCACAAGCGCTGTTTCACGCGGTGGATGTACGAGTTACAAAAGTTGAATTTGTGTTTAGCCAGTTCCGAGTCCCGCTCAATTAGCACACGGCAAATCTGATTAGCCCATGTGACGTGTGCTTCCACAGCAGGACTCAGTGCCAGTAGCACTTGAACAGCACGAAAACGGACGTGCAGATCTGCGTCATGAGCGCTAAAAAATTTCTTGAAGAATTAGTACACACAGCTTCCACTGCTGACATAACTGGTCCCAAATAAAGACATACGAGAACTCGGATTGGATTGACTTTTTCAAGACATTTTCCCCCAACAATTGTAAAAAACTGAAAAATGTCCTTTCGTATAGAGTTACTGACCTGGTGAGGTGAGCGTTGGCAGCCAAATCGTTCCGGCAAGCAGCGATGTACGCAAAAGTCTCGTAGAATATTCTAAAGAGATACGTAAAAAGGAGAAGTTGCGGAGAAGGCAAAGAGGCGTGAAAATACGCGAGATTGTTGGCTCCAGATATGGCATTGGCAATAACATAAATCCTTTTCTCTTTTGAATGCTGGCCTGGCCTACGGTAAAGACTTTCGGATAGAAGAAAAGATACTTACGATTCATCCCGACGGCGGAGTATTCCAAATGTGAGGGCGTCAGCCACGAAGTTGGCGCTCTCCATTCCAACCGGAAACTCTGCGGCTTCCAGCCACAACCCGCAAAGACGTTCCACCCCTAAATTGTAAAAGCCAACAATAGCTTCTCCGCTGTCACGCATTCTGTCCAGGAACTAAGACATGCCAGACCAATTAATCCTTCAAATTCGTTAACTTTGTCTTGTTTTTTTTTATTATTCTTTGTTATTCTTGGGCCATTAAGATTCAATCAACGTGGAAGAGAAGCCTATATAGCATACCAATACATTAAAAGTTTCAAAACTTCTCACTGGAGGGCTTTCCTTTCTTTACTTTTTAATATGAATGATGTAAGTAACAAGTTATCAGCCTTCTTTGAAACATCATAAGAAAATAAAAGCAGTTATATCCATCTTTAATTGCTATGCTCCCTAAGTTGAGAAAATGCTCGAAACGTTGGCAAGTATTATATATTATGGATTGTAAACGCTGCATACTGTAACTCGAAAGCTGCCACGGACTGAATTTCCAAAAGAAAAGATATTCTCCAGACTTTTTTTTTATCTTCTTTTTTTCCCACCCTCTTTTGTAAGAAACAAGGGTACCAGACCAAAAGGTTACTTGAGTGTCTTGGAAAGAGTATCTTAATCAGTTTATGCTTGAAGGTCCACCCCATTTGTTTTCACCAAATCCCGCCAAGTTTTTAGCCTGAACAAAAAAGCTCCTTTCAAGTTAAGTGATTTTTTCCCCTTCCGTTAAGAGTACACACAAAGAGCGGCTCAGTTCACAATTAGCGTTCTACTGAAGGCCCCAGTCCACATCACTACACTCGCATATAGATTCTTTATACATGTGCAACAGCTCTATGCTGAAAGTCAACTCGTTCACCTCCCGCAATGTTTGAGTAAGTCATATTGTTTCTTTTATCATGTAAATGGACGGTCAGTTAGTCTTTACCCCCGGATGCGTGGCTTCTAAGCAGGGTTAATTAACAAAAGATTAGTGCCTGCTTGCAAATGGTGCGCTTTTAGTTCGCCAATAACTTGAAATTACATATCTCGTCCGCTCTAAGAAACGCAAGTCTGGCTCAAAACAGGAGCAAAAGAGACGAAAGTCCAAAAAGAGACGGGGAAAAAAGAACACAATCCGCTTTGGTTTAAAATTTAAGCTCTCGAAGACTTTAATGCACTCAGACTTTAGTTTTGTTGGCGCTTTTTTTTCCGCGAATTTCAGGAACAAGCATGCTGGAGAAAACCTCATCAATTATACATCTTACCTCATATATTTTTTGGCAAAATGCTGGCTGTCGTAGCAAAGGCAACTGTATAGCCATGGAAACAAAACCCTGTGCTACGTGCCAAAAGGGCTCGGCTCTCCGATATTCCAGACAGAGCTCCCAGCTTTTCTCCACTACGGCCACGGCCACGGACGGATGAGCGAAGACCACACGTGGCAATAAGTGCTGCAACGCGCTCAAGATAGGCGCAATAGATTCTTTGCTCATTCCCACCATGGTTAAAGCCTCCACAGCCGCTTCTATGATTTCCAGCAGCCTCCCGTCCTCCCCATCTTGACCGCCTCCCGCCTGGGTAGCTGAATCCAATTTAGTACTGGTAGCATACGGCCCCAAAAACTTCCACAAGTGACCATAGTATCTGGATACCATACCACCCCATTGCGTTTGGACATTCCGGCTCAAGTTGCCATCTTGGATGTCTCGCTTCAAACGATGGTTTAATCGTCCCGTTTCGATCATCTCCGCCGCTAAGATCTCCCACGGTTCCGAATGCTTGGCCCATCCTGACCAGAACGCTAGCAGCGCCATGCCCGCTACTTGAGCCATTGACGATGACCCTGATCCTAACAAGAGACCTTGTCCTACAGCGCAAAGGTGGCTTTCAACCGTTCGGCCTAAATCTGGCACATGCTTGGCTACAGTGTCTAAGAACTCAAAATACTGGTCCATGACTTCATAATGACTCAAGGAGGTCAATTCCGGGAGTCTGGCTACGAGAAACTCGAGTCCGTCTTGCAAGTACGGCATCAGCACTACTCGCAAATTAGGGGCAGCTGGCGACCCTTCCATTTCTTCCAGCATGCTTTGCAGCACGTGCAAGGCCAAGTCCACACGGTCAACGGCCACGTAGGATCGATGAGCCGAATCCTTGACGTACGACAACACAGGCTTGAGCCACTCTTCCACCAAAGCGAGTCCTGCGAGGGAGAAAGTGTCGGTGGCATCTAACCAGGCAATTAGAGTCCGGCAAACGGGGCGAGGGTCTGTTAATGCTTGTAGTGTCTCGTTTCTAAAGCCTTGTTCCCCTTGTAAGCGCCGGAGCCAGCCCTGGATCAAGTCAAACATGGTTTCACGACTGCCGTAGCGCTGTAACCACGCGCACAGCTGCTTGTACTGGGGCCAGGCCTTGTCCAAGCATTCCGTACGTCGTAGAGAACCCACAAACAAGCAAAACGCTTCCAGGGTTTCCAAATCTTCCGACGACGTTACGGTCGTCAAGTGGCAAACGGTAGTCAGAGCATAGCATTGAACTGCGGCACGGAGTAAAGGCTCATGAGCTTGCAAGGCCCTGCTCAAAAAACGCTGCAGAAGTTGTAAATGATCGGCATGCCATACCGGTACCGGGGGAATGGCCGTCAGGGCATCCGTTACATGACAGAGAGCGACGGCATTCCATGGGGGCTGCATGACGGCGCAGAGCAATCGGTGGAAAAAGAGATCGCGATAGACCGCCGGAACATGGGAGGGCAAAGATGCGAAGAACGTGGACATCAGACGAGCTGTTGTCCCCTTAGAGCCTGAGCTCGGACTTGGGGGAGAACTGCTACCGTTCTCGGCCTCTTCTCGCAAATCCGGATGGTTATAATAGAGTTGAAGATTGTTGAAGGCGGGAATCAAGTAGCGGAACAAAAAATCCACATCCGGATAAAACAAATAGGGGCATTGACGGAGCTCGAGCGTCAGGATTTTCCGGACAGCCCAGCGACTGACTTGAAGATTGTCGTGCATCATTAAACGTCGCAATATCACTAAAAGCCAGCCAAAATGAAAAGAAGGAGAAGGAGATGTTGCAACTTCTCGTCTTTTCACTGACTGGGATGGAGATTGGGTTGGCAAGAGCATCGATTTTGTGTCGGAAGTTGTCGAGTCGGAGCCTAAGCGTGCAGCCTCTTTTTCCTGTTGCACCGTAGTGGTTAGCGAGGCACCGGTCGACGGAGCGGCCGCTCGCAGGAGAGCCTCCAGCCGACTTAGAACGGGTTTTACAAGATGTACCTGCTTTTCTTCGCAAGTTTCGAGCAGTAAAAAGACATCGTTCCAAAGGGTACTACATTGGGGCCATTCCCGGACGTCCCCGAGATAGGTCAGGCAAACGGTTTCATTAGTATGGAAAGTACCACATTGGCCCCACCAGTCGACAGCGCGTTTTAATAAATATTGACACCGCTTACGAGTCAGGCCATTCGTATCCGCTAGCCCTCGTTGCAAAAGATGCCAGAGCCAAGTGGAGGCCAGGGAAGACACTGATTCAATCACAGGAGTAATACATTTCCTTTTTCCGGGCTCGGGATCAGGGAAGATGTAATTGGCTAACATGATCAAAGCCACTAGAGGTGGAGTTTCTTCCGACGAAGTGGCTTGAGTGCCTAAAATCTTCCATAACGTTAATATTAAAGTTTGTAGGAATTCTTCCGTGGCATTGCTGCGTTTTAATATGCATGGGAGCATGCGTAACAGAGCATTGGAGACCAATTGCTCTTGGTTCGTCAAGACCATGCAGCAAAGGAGCTGGTAATCCACGTCTGCCATCTCGTTAATGTAATAACTCGCCGGCTGTGATGACGATAACGTGGGAAGTGTTCTGACAAGTTGCTCCCTGAGCGCTTGGAAGAGGACAATGGCACTGAACACGTCTAATGTAGAGCTTTCAAAAGAATGAAAGGTACTTAGACCTAAACCAGTAGCAATCTCCAAGGTGGTGGCAGTCAGAAGGCCAGCTACATGAGCTTGAATAGCACCATAGCATAAAGATTCGTAGAGAAAATAACCACGCTCCCAATCATGGACGTTTTGAGCATCCAGGGTGAGAGGAATTGTCGCAGCTAACGCTAGGATCTCACACAGCAAATGCAGGGACAGATGGTCGGGAGGTAGATTAAGTAAATGTTGTACTACGTAGTCTTGTACTTGGATGAGTAATAAAGCTTGCCTTTTAACCAACTCCGGCGTGTCTTCTGCTTTTTTCTCCGTTTGGAGGCTCACCAATATATCTTTCCATAGTTCCCAGTCTATATCTTTGCTTGCGAGAAGTTTTTCCAAGGAAATGAGAGCACTTTCTGCACCGGTTAGAGAAAACGCTTTTTGTAGACTCATGCTTGCACTGAATTAATAAAAACAGACCTAAAGAAAAAACAATTTAAGCGTGGCTGCCAGCTACAGCACAGAAAAACAGAAAACCTCGTGTTTCTTAAAACCTGTAAACAAACGCTAACCTGTCACGCCGATCGAGAAGGGAACATGGGATAATTGAGTTTAAGAAATACCCTGGCGCCAGTTGCGGTCCTTTTAGTCAAACTGTTGGCATAGTTACAACAGGGTAAAAGTCATATAGCCAGAGGTGTACCTAAGCTGATTCCGGTATATACATGACATTTGGGAATATATGTATCAATCAATAGAAGCAGAATTGCGTCACGAAATTGGATCGAATATTATGGATGGGAAAGCTCGAGTTTCCAGTATCTGAGCTCATTATTCTAATATTTTTTGGCTTTCCTTCTGTTTGCAAAGATGAAAAAGCAAGACTAGATACATTAGGTTCGGATTACAGAGACGAGTTTACTTGCTACTGTTTGATTAATCCATAGGAGTTGACTGTTAAACGAAGAGCGTTCTAAGCTCAAACAATGGTGTTTTTGCCCCCACGAGATGATGTTTCCGAAATTAGAGTCAGCAGCAGCAAAAACAAGACACTTTCGCCCTTGGTCCAAGGAAGCATATTTAGAATGGTTTAAGGATTAAATTAAACTAAGAGCAATTCAAGACTGCACGACAGCTCAAGAGTGTGTAGCAAGTAGGACGGGTAAAGAAACTTACGTGAACAGAATGAAACTGATTACTTAGAAAGTCGACATACGGCTTTAAAAAAAGTCAAGTTACTTTTCAAAACAGCCCTTTTTCCACCCAATTTGTCTCATTTTTCTTCGCCTCTTTTTTGTCAGTTATAGCGGAGGCCCGCAGAATCCAATAATGCTTCTTGCTTCTTCATGTCAAATTGGAAATAACGGCGACTTGTTGCCTTCTAAATCAACTTTATTTCTCCTCGTTGGCTCGTGTTTTCTTGGTCGAATGGGGTCTCTCCCGCGCAAGCTTGTCGGAAATGATTTACATGAATGTCAACAGGGGAATGCCGGCTGGTAAATTGCCCTATTACCGGATCTCTTCGGCACCCTATTAAAAACAGAAACAAATTACAACCTTGACGTTAATAGATAACCACACTTCAACCTCGTCGAACATTTCTTCGCCGAGATTGACAAGCGTTGTATAGTTGGATCTAATCCAGAAAATCCTACCCAGAAAAGGACGTGCCTTTCATATTACAGTCGGGCCGTTGAAAGCCCCGTGGAAGCTGCGAGAGGAAGCTAAAAACAAGACAACTTTAAACGTACCTCGTATCCATCAAGGCTGTGCCTCACGTTTTTCTTAAATCCCGAGATCTGCGTGTCCAACTCGACATGGACCACTTAGTTGTTTTCTAACGAAACATGTACACGTCCAACGCATTCATTGACACCCTCTGTCCTTATTACAACTCTCACAAACACAGATACTTTCTGGACATGCTCACGATGTGTCCACCTCACGCTATGTCAATGACATTCTACACCTGCATTGACAGTGAACTAAAAAGTATCCCAAGTCCTGAAAGGACGCTGATGTCGCTTTTAGCGCCTGGAATATTTTTTTTTATATTTTGCACGGCCTTTTTTCTTTCCCGTGTCAGCCTTTAAGCACCTCGTTTATAATACCTTCAACCCTTCTATCCCGTAGAAATAAACGACACACAAACAGACCCCGGTTGAGACATGGTCATCTGTCATAACACGGAATCCCGTAAAGATTCCCTATGCATCCAGTGAATGTTCCGAAGCAGAAAGGCTCTTCTCACTACAGTTAAGGAATGCACAATGGACGCCAAGAGCCATGGAAAACAATCTCTGCTGCCTGTTCATATTTCCAACAAAATCTTACGTCAGAGCGCGGGATGAAAAACTAGGAACACTTTTCCAAGTTTTCGCTTCTTCGTTATACAGACAATCCTATCAGAAGAGCACACACACACACACACTGTCTTTTCGCAAGGAAAACTAAAACTTTCTTGGCTCCCAGAAAATTAGCTCCATAAAGTACAAATGGAGATTAAATGCCGGTTGGTGAAAAAAAAATAAAGAGTGAAAAAGCTTACGAAGAATGCAGCTCACACATGCAAAAGAAAACCGAAGGCTTTATTACTAAAATTTCTGGAATGTATACTCTTAGAAGCATAAGTCGTTGCATTTCACGCTGACGAAGTTTACAGCGGCTTGCGCGTACTCACTTCAAAACGAAACTGTCATGGAATGAACGCAATAGTCTCATCTATTTTGACCCATTCAAAACTCAAGCTAGCCCTTTTTTGTTTAATTCCTTTGCTCTGGCATTCACGACTCACGCTGACTCATGATGACCCACCAAATCCCTTGCTTGAGCATTTTTTCCTCTTGCATTATACACTGTAAAGTTGACAGCGAAGCTTTCGAGAAAAAAATCTTCAAGTTCTTCTCGCAATGATAACCAGCTCACCGCTGAGAACCAATTCTTCACTAAATATTTTGCAATGCCACGATCGCCGCTGAAACTATCCACCCCAATTTTCTCCAACCAGCAATATTTCCTAACTTCAATACTTGGAAGCGACGTACAGTACATACGTAGCTGCAAAGTGTCTGCCCACGCAAGAAGTCTTGGCCAAATGTCAGGTTCGGTCTTTTCGAAAAGGAGGGGACAAATTAATAAGACTGCTGTCTGCGGTAAAAATACAAGTCGTAACTGTAAAAAGTGTCCCCGGTGACCCTGTTCACCTGCACTATTAGTTACGAGACACAAAGTCAAGCGGGGTACATGACACTTATGCAAGAAAGGTTCTGCATATCCAGACATGGAAATCAAAATGGTGTTTTTTGCCTTTTCTTTCTTGTATTTTATGAATTTACTCCTTTTTATCCCGCTTTTCGAACACCTTCTCCAAGAAACTAGAAGACCCATTCTGTAGGGACTGAGCATGTCAGGACCGTCTACTTTGCCAGCCCATAGCCTGAAAAGCCAGTGCTGGTGTCCTCCGCAGAAATACCTCAGTTGTTGGCTGGACGCCGTATCATTAGTGCCAAACCTTCTCCATTCGTACAACGAACTTAGAGACCATCAGGAAAACGAAAAGTTTACAGCCCGTAACTCGAGTCAGCGGAAGCTGTGCAGCTTCCATTGAACTTTTTCTTACCCTTTCCTTCCTCTCGTTCCATTACAAAGTAGCATTCTTAAGAATGACCACATTGCAGTGCTGGCTAAGGACAGTTTTGATTGCGATCAGTGCTTTATATCCCTGCCCTTCATCCTTTCTTAGTTCGGCTCTTTCTAACGACAGGCCTATATAGCCAAAGAGCTTCATATTCCGAACTATTGCCCTGTGCTGTCAAAGATAACTTGTTGTTATGGCTCACATAAACGTCATTGTTTTGCTCCCATATTTCTTCGGAATGGGTTTTGCCGATGTTGATCGACCAGGTAAAACGAAAGCCTATCACAGAGTATTATAGTTGTTTCTTTCGCTCTTCGTCCATTTATTTTTCTTTTGTCCTGTCGTTCTTTGTTTTAAAGCAAATGCTGGTTTGTATACAAGAAAGTATAACTGTTGTTGATTGTGTTTTAAAAAAATCGCCCATCGTTTTCTGCACGAAATTAAAAAGAAGGAAAGAATGACGGACCATTCAATCATCTTCTAATTATGTACCTATGCAAGAATGTGGCGTCGGGCTATTTTACTCTGTAGTTCAAAAGTCAATTGCACGGGGAACAAGAAACTTGGCTCTCGCGGTCGCATGCTAAAACCCTTGTGTTTCCGTAGCACGTCAGGCTTGAACGAAAGCTGGTCAGTGGCAAGCCTTGATAACGTCTACAAAAATAATGATTCTTTTTTTGCCACTCCGTTCGTAAGCGACGCAGTTTTAACTTACTCGCACAATCGCTACAGTTTTGCATGCAATTCCTTAGTCTACTAAATCGTCAGCTCAAGCACAAACGCTCTTTTTCCAACACGAACACCTGCACACAACGTCCGTCTAATTTCCACGCAAAAACATTCGATTTAGTTCATCGAAGGTCCACTTGCAAGGCCAAGCACGATTTACAGGCGTAACCAGAGCATGTCGTCCTAAACGAAAAACATGATTTAACTCAAGCTTGTAATTCATTACTGAGCGAAAAACTCGGGGCACTTGATGTTACACGTTCATAAACTTTTAAAGCATAAAACTTTATCTAAGCAGTAAAGCTTTAAAAGCCAAACTTGAAGGGGTTCCAAGCTACTAGAACTTGGTAATTAGCTCATAATCATTGTTAGATTACATACAAGGTATAACTGAAAAGAAAGAACGTATATATCAAGCTGACCATCATCAATTACGACTCGAGACGTGATCAAAGCTCACTCTCTCTATTGTCCCTGTATAAGACCGGGATAAGCACTTTGTTAATTCAAGTAGCAAGGACCGGCACGTCAAACTAGAAGCAACAAGGATCAAGGAATCAACAACGTACCTTCCTTTCCTTCAAGCTTTCTGAATTCTTTATTACACCGTTGATTTGAGCGTTCTCGATGACCACCTCGCATGCGACAAAACTCCTTGGTTTGTTCCTCTACAACAGCCCCCTGTAACCTTTATCCACATGATTACATGTCTTCATTAAACAGTTACGGCTAAATACGGCTTTGTCCCATCTATTTACCACTTCAACGGACACGAACGTAAGGCCTTTTCTCTCCACTGTGTCTTAACCCAAGCCTCTCTGGCACTTAGATGTGCTCCCTCTCAATCCAGTACGGTAGATTGTGGTAGTACTCATCAACTTTACATGGCCTTTAAGTCAACTCTAGCTGAGTCATTAAGGTAAAAGGAGAAGCTTTCCGCCTGATTGTATAGCTAGGGCACACTCTTTCCAAACTGCAGAGATACGGGACATGGGGTAAACCAAAAGACGCAGAGCCAAGTCGTAACCAACTTGACAAGTAAGACACGCCGACAAACGTAAAATTTCGTTGGGGCAGTTATATACACACGGAGCTTGAAATGAAACCTTTTTCTACGGCTTTGACCTCGTAAACGTAACACTGTTGAGCATTCAATTCCAACAAAGTCTTCGTCTCTTGCCTGTCTCGGTTCGGATGGAAAGTTATATGCCGGAATTTAGACCTTTAGTTTGTTTTTCATTTCCAAGCTTGCCCAACCATGCTGTGGGCCTTCCCCTAAAACGCTGTACTCAAAGGTCACAAACTATGTATGTACTAAGTTTTACTCACAGGAAATGAGAATCCGAGGAAAAAAGGAAAGCGATCATTCTCTGAATCGTGCTGCATGTGAAAGAAATGAAGCATTCGAGGCAAGTTGCTTTGCATGTGAATTGAGCAGTCTACGGTCTTACAGGGAGTCCAATTCCGTGGAGGAAAGGAGATGAAAGCAAGTTAAAAGGCAGGGTAATTGCTGCAGAAATACTGCACTAGGAAGAAGGTCAATGCGCCTTTCCCAATGAAGGAAAACGGGAAAAGCAAACTCATGTAAACTTTCTTGTTGTTACGCGTGCACTTATAGTGCACGAGGATGGAGGTCGTCCGCACATTTTTTTTAAAGGCTTACTTTTCTGTCATCCTTAATGACTCCCCTACCGCACTACGCCAATCTTCTCACCGCCATGCAATGTAAACCTTGTTCGCCCAAGAACGCTTTTCGGTCTTATCAAACAGCACCTTTTTCCTAATATATTCTACCTTGAGTAGCACTTAAAAAGCATATCTTCCTCAATTACTTTTCGTCTAAAAGCACTCCTTTCAGATATTCTAAGACTTTAAGAATGCCTTAATGAAGTATTTGAGGCCCCGCACAAACAGTAATACATCTGCAGACGAAATGAAAACGTTGAACATATTAAGCTGAATGTTGCTATATACAGCGGTGGACGCAAGTGGGCAAGGTTAAATGGGCTCTGTGGAAAAGTAAAAAGCGTTCTATATATTTTATGGGCAATGTCAAAACCATCCACTTGGCACAAGAAGGTTAATAATAAAGTGGGGTAAAATAGTGTTAATATTACTGTGACAGCGCCATCTTTTAGCCTCATGGATAGCGATCTTTCTTGTATAAACAAAAACCTGTAAAATGTGAATCATTCTCTAGAACCTTGAGCTTGCGGCTAAAAACACAACAACATCAACTACTAACGATAAAACTATTAAGACAGTTTGGAAAAAGCTTGTCTTGGTAGGTTTAAGAGAGTTCTAATCGACTATCAGCTTCCTAGATAGTTCCATAACAGACAAGTGACAGACATAAAGTTCTCCTCTATTCCTTTCTATTCCTCGAATTTGGGGGATTTGAAGCGACGTCGTGTACCCCCAGAGGTAAAAAGTTGGATTTCTTAGAGTTGCCTGTCGTAAACATGGTTAATAATTCGGCAGAATACTTCCCCATACGCACTTATACGTCCATTTACCTTTAAAAAGTTAGACTCCGTTCCTTGTTCCTGTATATCCATCTAACTTATACATAACTGCGTCAAATATCACCGGATCTGTAAAACTGGGCTTTCTTCTTCTGCTGGGAAAAGTGGACGGATTTCAACGGTATTCCAAAGCTGGGGAAAAGTAACAAGGTATAATAAAGACACGGAAAGAAACGTCAAGAATAAATCTGTCTACGACCTAGAAGTTCCTTAAGTAAGAGGGACCTTGGGGAGAAAAACGCAACTTTAATTTCTTCATTCGGAGAAGATGCTGCATATTAAGGCGGATCGGCAAGGATTTAACTATCTCGTTGTCACGCTATGACTGGGATGCAGGAAAAAGGGGATGTTAGAACTTTTTTTAATAACATTTTTTTTCTCTTCTATATGCCAGCCTGGCGCTTAAGACAAACACGATAAACAAAGGCATTCGTTTTCTTTTCAGTTACAGAATGAGCCTGTAAGGCGCACAGCGAAATAAAAGAAACAATATACCACTGGTCTGCTGCTCCAGTTAGGATGCATCTCTGAGGAACAACAACTACATCTCTAAAACTTAACGAGCTTATCTGAGATCACCACTCTCCCTATGAAAATAGCACATATATGAAAGGAAGAGGATACGTTTTCTTCCACACCGTAAAATGTCGTTAAACGAGATAACCAATTGTACGCCAACATGATTAGTCTTATCCAGTTTCGTTTCTCGTCATCAAACCCCCTTAAATTAGCAGTCTCGCATAATAGAAAAATACCAAGTTATCAACATATCTCCTGCTCGACTCGCTATTCTTCTCTCTCATAAAGAACTTTTAACAACCCTACCATTCTTGGCGGTTATCTATAATGTATACACAATGTAGACAGGCAAGGGCCTGGAAATAAACGGAGAATCGAGAACCCACACACAGGAAGGTGTAAAGCAAAATCTAAATGTGTCAGCTTCGTCAACAATGCAAGATTATTTACGAGTCACAAGCCATCAAGAAGCGGCGAAATGACTACGCTAATATGGCGTGGTCTTCCTTTTCCCACTTACATAGAGCCAGTGAGAGAGTGAGAGCAAGAGGCTGTGTTCTGCATCTCATTCCCATCGGGGACGACACTGAAAAATGATCGGGATTGTCCAAAAAACCTGTCACGAAGGCAAGAAAATTTGCAGCTCTTTCATTTCTTCGGAACACCCTTAAATCCACGAAGCCGTATAATTCGTTATGGCACATGGCACACACACACACACACACGATCATACAGCGAGGCTGCAAGGAGTTACCCTTCGCTTCCGCTTCTCTTCCTCTCCAGGATCAGAGTTTATGGTTTACCGTCACGCTGCAAGCTTTAACCAAAATACGAGCATGGTCTCAACATGGGATGGGTGAGAAAATTACGACTGTCACGGAAACTGAATATGCAAATAATTATCTTCATTTTTCTTTTTTTTTGCAACCACGAAAAGGGCATACGGTCACGAAGAAAAGGACGCAGATCTCTATATCCTTACCGGTGACCAAAAAAATCAATACTCATTTCCTGCCCTATATGTGTTGGTCTCGCTCGCTTTTTTTGCTCATTCCACCTTTTCAATGCACCAAAATTGGATCCTTTTCTTGTAACCATTCTCGTATAAGAAGGTACCTATATTGTTGCCTAATACTCGAAAACGGCTGTGCCCGCATGCATGCCATTTACACGCTTCCTTTGTCAAGCCAATACGTTGGTCGGTACCACTCTTTTTACACTCCCGCCAAAGGAGAATGACATATTTCTCCCGTTTCAAGTTTTTTTTCATGCTCCTTGTTTCCATCCGTGAGCCAAGGAGCAGCTCATCCGCCGCACATTCATAGGTCGTTTGCGCCTCATATTCACGATACTGGAAGCAACAACAACAAAACAATGCTTTATAGCATTGGCTCGACCTCATCAGAACGACTTTTCGTTTATGCCATAAACCACCCTGTATGTACCTTTGGGTACTCGGCATAAGTTATATAACATCTACGTCGGCTCTTGCTACACTAGTCTTTGCATCTTACGCCCTTCTCTTTCACCTCTGAACCCCCTAAAGTCCAGGAGATGAGGAAGATGAAAGGGGGCTCTTTTGCACTAACTCTCGTAATATTTCTGTGTGGGTCCTAATGACAGGAGAGCATCTTCCGCCTCTATAGAGACGAATTAACCTTCCTTTTCATGAACCACAGGGGAAATGACAGACAAGGACATTTCTTTACTGTAAATTGTTTATATAAGGAAATTTTGCTAGACCACGTAAGTTAAGGTAAGTTAAGTAAACTTAAAGCTTTTTTAAATCTCATAATCTATGGGCAAACTTTTCGGGCTTGTCTTAGACTACTCTATGAAGTTCGCAAACATGTCCGCATTAAAATGAGACACAAAAAGTCGTGCGGTTACGAGTACTGTACTGTACCTATACAGCTCAGCCAGTTAATCCCCTTGGGGTGTTTTATAGCCTTAATAAAAAAAAGTTAGGTCTTGATCAAATGAAGGGGGCCGTGACAGGCACCGCATACATGTATTTATACCCTCAATAAGTGCAAAGTGTGTTTTGCGAGTCTTGTGGCAGCGGAACCTCGCTTCTCCTAAAGTAACAGCCCTTTGGCGCCCTGCGCTACACGCAAATCCCTTCGTATCATGGAAAATAAGAGGCAGTAATGGGTTATCCATGCCGAAATCACATTTTCACAAAACCGAGCTATAACTTCATTTCAGTGAAACCCTGTGACCCCGCCTTTTTCCCTGCCTGACTTTACAACAATCAATATTCTACGGAAGGAACCATGGCTCATTTTGCAGATCTTCGTAGGGTCCATGCCAACTGTTCCATAGTTTCGAACTTTTAAGATGTTATCCGGGGTCAGGCGCGAGTTAATGAATTCCAAACATCATTCTGAGGTACTGGGTAATTAACAACGCAAGCCACAATACGAAAGTCAACGTTGCTCGGTACCAACAGGGGAACCTTTTTAATGCTTTGCTGTTATATAGTCTTTACGTTAACATTTAAAAGAAACGAAA
This sequence comes from Lepidurus packardi, assembly GCA_023053545.1. Classification (NCBI taxonomy): domain Eukaryota; kingdom Metazoa; phylum Arthropoda; class Branchiopoda; order Notostraca; family Triopsidae; genus Lepidurus; species Lepidurus packardi. The sequence goes on from JAKZAN010000002.1 coordinate 11,084,572, forward strand.
AATGCTCAATCCTCCATGTGCAGCAGCTATACTGTTTTCTACGAAGTGCTGTTTCCTCAAGCAGGTATTAGAGTTTCGTTATTTAATCAAGAATTCTTGGAAGCTATATACCCGACGCTCTGACCCTAGGAAAAAGTAAAAGTTTTCGGGTACAGCTTAGCTTACATGGTTTCGAAAGTGTACCTAATACAAACGGGGCTATATTAAACCTTTAAGCTTTATTTCTTTACGGCTCTGGAAGCCAACGCAACTCAAATAAAAAGGCCTAATCTACAACAGCTGCAATGTTTTTAAAACAAACTAAAAGCGAAACTCCGTCTAACCTTAAAAAGGGCTCGTTTTATTACTACTTAACGATTTTATCAAGTCATAAATCAAGTTCCTTATTTCTTTTACCTTTATTTAGGGGGTGAGATTATAATAACTGGTGTGCACGGACCACACATACCAAGTTTTTTAGTGCGTTGCCTAACATTTAGGACATTAAAAGGGGTGGGTTCCAGCCCATTAACGATACACTTACAATAGAAAGTCGAATTGCACACGCCATAGATGTGCTGACCTATAGTGTTGAAGTATAAGGTATAATTAACCAACCAACAGATTTTGCAACTAGCAAAAATGAAGGGTATGTAGTAATCATACGTGTTCCTCAGAACGATTTACTGTATACCCATCACCAAGGAATACCAGTGGAGATGCTACCTCAATACAAGGACAGACGGAAAAGACACCGAAAACGACGGAAAAGCAAAGACTGCGTCGGACTCTAAAGATGATAGAGATATTAATTAAACAAGCATTGCCATGATACAACGCAGCAAACTTCCGGTTTCCAGGAGTGTATGCTGCGTCTTTGACATGTGTACGATACACATCGAGGGAGAAAAACACGTCTGGAGTTTGCACCTAAAAGTTGCATTCTTCGGTAGTGGAACAGTCTCGTACGTACAAGACATTGCATGGCTAAATTATTTCTGGTGGGGGCGATGAAAAGGGTGCTCAAATGATGAAATATTGGCTCGTATATTTGTACTTGCGTAGATCTTTGCGCGTTTGTGAGACTTGTGGATACTACGACATGAATAACCACGTAGAGACCCCAACTCCTGAATCGCTATACAAAGTACCCTTGTATCTAACGGTATTCCCCTCCGTTCGCTACATCTATTCCCTACAATAAAAACCGCCGAGTAAAGAAATCCAGAGTAGTATAAGCATCCTTCTTTGTCATGGTAAAAGAAAGACAACCCAGAAACAGGACACACAAAAGGTAGCTCACAGCAAGCACGCAGAGAGAAATAAAACAAGAGAACTCTGAGACAGTGAGAAGAAAAGGGAAGGAAAACGCCATAGTGCCAGGAGAACGGACAAGCAGAAACTGGGGATGCTAGGGGACGCAAGTTAGGCTATTGCTGAGGATAACTACCAAAAAACAGACAACGATCTCGTTCACGGTCCACTTTTTCAACCTTTTCCCCCCGAACCACCACATACGTCCCCGAAAGTTTTTCTCCACCACTTGCCAGCAAACAATGTAACCAAGTTTTACATACCTTGTCCCATAAACCCGCCCCTAGTGGTCTTATTCTTGCAGATCAAGGTACAAACACCATGCACAACTCTCAACACTTCATAACGTTTCTCCCCCTTCCCTTCCATGGGCAAGTATAAGCAGCAATAAGCAACACCTCGACACATCAAAAGGACTACATGAACTATACCATAAAATCTTTAACATGTCTCCCACAGTCCCGCATTAAAACTTTCTTGTATTCCCTCCTTCTCCCTGAATTTTGTCTCTCTTCTAATTTTCTGCCGTTATTATGTGCATACAGTTCCCGTGTCCGAAGTCCATGTTCTCGTCGGTCACCGAGTGGAACTTCCTTGCGACGTCTCCCGGCCCCAGACCCAATATGACGTCAGCATGGAGGTTAGCGAGACCCTGGGCCCTCATTCTGGCTTTTCAAGAACGATGGGGCCAGGAAGTAATGTTGGGTTAGATGACCATAGGTGGTGGCCACGAAGGATGCACAAGACCCGGAAACCTACAGTTCCCATCACCTTAGGTGACGACCAAGATCCTTACAGGGATTACGACGAGGAAGACGATCAGGAAGGAGAGACTCGTGAAGAGCGCCGGAATGTAGTGGGCAGCGTGGCCGCCGAAGAAGATCAAGATGGAGGTTTTCTGGTACTTTGGTTCTTCGATCCGGACCGTAAACCTATTTACAGGTTAGAAATGGCGCGTTATTGTTGACAGTTGACGTAAATACCTTCAAGGAAAAGGCTTTAACGTTCTACAACTCCTCTCGCTTTGCCTCTCTTTTATTTCATTCTTCCTTTTCCTTTTCTTTGACCGTAAACCAGCTTGGACGTCCGCGGTCGTCGTCTTACTTCGGGCAGACACTGGTGGGACGAAGGACGTTTGGGAAGACGTGCTTTCTTTCTGCAGGCCACAGCACCTTCTACTATGAACCCAGCCGGAAACGAGCATAATCTGTTCATTGAAGAGAACGCAACAGGAAAGCCCTCCCGCCTGCAAATTTTGAACGTGACAACGCTTGATGCCGGGACCTATCGATGCCGGGTCGATTACCAGGACGCCCCAACGCGGAACGTTAAATACAAAGTTACCGTAATCGGTAAGATTGCTTTTTATTATACACATATATTCTATATAGTATTTTTTACATCTAAATCTATCGTAGGCTTCCGCCGATGGATAGTTCTTTATTAAAAAATTTGTTAGTTACAAGGCCATTTGTCACACTAATACGGATATCTTTTACATCTTAGTTCTACATCTAATTTAACTTCTACATCTTACTTTAACATCTAAATCCATCGTAGGCATCCGTCTAATGATGGTTCTTTGTTAACAAATTTGTTGGTTATAAGGCCATTTGTCACACTAATACTGATATATTGCTACTGAAGGACAAGGAGAGGTCCTTAATCCACGAGAGGTTGATGGAGCGGTGGAAGAGGGAAAAGGGGGTTTATATACTATTGTTATGACTACACTATATTATATACATCCGTCTCTACGTATCAGTATCAGTGGATATAAAAGTACAGTCGTATGTGCAGAATATGTACACACTGCGCACCGAAACGCGATCACGTGTGCACAGACATAATTCCTAATTTATAACTGCATATGACAGAACGTCACGCCTATTTTCTTTCTTAGTTTTGCCCTCGCATATAAGCAATATGACCAACACCATGAGGACGCGGGCAAGCGAGCAATAATTCTGCCCGCTTGGCAAAATTTCTAACGCTACCGTGTAATCAACCAGCTGCATGGTTAACTCAACAACCTTTAGTCACGCGAAATGTAACCAGCGCCGATCCCTCCTTCTCCGGCACCAAAACGTCTTTATTTCTAAATTTGATATTTGGACTCTACGCCCAAGTCCGACTAAAGGCTCTTGCATTATGTGCAAAGCTCTCCGCACATAATTATTAAGTAGCTCTCGACATGGCTCAGGCTTTTTACTTTAAATTTTCACCATCGCCCATTAGTGAAACAACATTAACCCCACACCACCCTTCTAACCCCTAAAAAAATCAAAACTAATGTTTTTGCAACGCTCCGTTTACTCATGCTCATTACCATAAAGACTGCATTAAACTAAAAACGCTTTTTACAGTTAAAAACGTTTTTAATTACCCTGGATAGCTAGGACTTCCTCTCTGGCTCTCTTTTCTTCTTTTATTTTGATCTCGTGCGGTATCACATATAGTACCCTCGTCACATAAATCACCCTCGAGATAATTCGTACTCCACACTGTCTGCATTTCCTTTTATGAATAAGAATTCGCCAAAATTTACCCCTGTACACCTTCATATATCGATACATTTGGAAAGTTCTGGAACAACCTTCGGGTTCGAAGAAATATATTTGCCGAGTCATCTCACGTCTCGATGTCAAAACGCTCACATTCCCATGACAAATCTTAGCTATACGCCTTCTCCCCGTCCTTTTTCCCCCCTTGTCAAAATCTTCAGATACAGTGCTAGCAAATACATCATCAGCATCACACAACCAGCAAACGCGATCTTGCTTAATCTTCTCCTGGCATGGGGAAAAGCTAGGCTATTTGATATGAGAAACAGATTTGTGCACAAAAACTTTTTGACGTTCAGAACCCTGAGGAATTAGAAACAACATCTTAAACACATATTGTGTTAGTTATGTAAATGCTTCAGAATCTGGAAAGCCGAAAACGCTAGGTAAACTAGGGAACTGTCTGACCGCGAGTTTTCGCTCCCAGTTATAAAGCTGGATTTGCGAGACCGAGCACAGGAGAGAGACAGAGCCAAAAGCCATTTCCAAGAACTCGAAGCACGCTTATCCACCGCAACTACTTCAGCGTCAGACTCTAATTAAGCTAAAAATCTTCTCACTTTTGTCGATATACCTTTCTGCCTAGGTAATCCAAATACCAAGCGAAGCTCAATTCAGTCAGAGAAAGAGAAGAGAGAGAGATGAAGAAAGTCGTAAAAAAGTTTTCCTTGTACATGCTTCTCAAGGGACCGGTTCCATGTTGCAATGAAAAAGGTGCGGGAAGACATCCCGGTAGGAATGCTTGAGATAAACTTTAGAAAATAAAATGAAAATAAGAACCAACCGGGAGCAACCTAAACAGTAGAGGATAATTAGACTATAGACAGCGAATAACAGTGTGGATACTCCTAAATAAGTCATTAAGACACAAGGCCGTTTCTGAAGACACACCACGAATGGCCTCGTGTACTAATTGTGGCTTTTATGTGACACCGTAAAAAATGGCATAGACATTGGTTTTCCGCTGTGTGACAAGACAAACGAGTCAAGGGCTCACATTCTCGCAAAAACAGCCTCGTGCTTCATGAACGCTTTTTGCCCAAACCCCACATTGCTAACACAGTTAAAACATCTACGGTCATTGTAAGGGCCGAGTGAACTGTCTTGTTCGTGAAACTCTTTATTTTCATTTAAAAAAAAAAATTTTTTTGGTTGTTCTTTTCTTTTTAGAATAGTGAGATTAAACTTTGCTTCACTGCTTTTTTGTTAAGAAACAAGCAAACTGGTGACACAACTTTAGAATCTGCTGGCTGTGAACTGTTGTATACTATTGATCATGGCAAACTCCTACGTCCAAACACAGAAAGAACTTTACCTTCTACAATCCCTGCATTGTTTACTCACAGAACCCCCGCAGAAGGTGACGATTGTGGATGCCAACCTCCAAGAGATATTGTCGGTCGCCGGACCCTTGGAAGAAGGCGCAGATCTTATCCTAACTTGCCGAGCGTTGGGCGGTAAGGCGTGGATCAGCTCAGTTTCAAGAGCGTTTGCCAACACAACATGGATTGACTCGTTTTGCTTGTTTTATTTTTCATATTTTGTATACACAAAGGGTATCCAACCCCTTCAGTTACCTGGTGGCATGGCGGAAACGTGATCGACAATACCACAGAATCCCGTTCTGAGGAAATAGTGACAAATCGGTTGGTATTTCCCTCAGTCACGCGTCAGTACTTGCACGCTGCCTTCACATGTCAAGTGTCTTCTAGTCCCTACGTGGCTCCGACTGTCAACTTTGTCACACTGGATCTTTTGCGTAAAAGCTTTCTTGTTTCATTCGCTTAAAGCCAACGTTTGTCTTAAAACCATTATTTAATTTCAGTCAGACCGTTGCTGGTGGAAATTCTGAGTCCCTCAAACCAGGTGACCTCTAACATGGTTCACCCCCATCAAAGAAGTAGTAGCTTGGTCACTGAAATCAACCAAGAACTTCGCTGTCGTGCAGTAGGATCACGCCCCGCGTCATCGATTACATGGTGGCGAGGAAATCGGCAAATTAAAACTGCAAAAACCATGGTATCGGAAAAAAATTTCCACCGAAGTACGGAGAGAATTTATTATTATACATTTTTCTTTTCTGTGACCAAATGATGCAATGCAGTACGTGGACGACGGAAATGTCACGTTAAGTATCCTTACGTTTGTACCCACGTCCGATGACGACGGACGGCACATGACGTGCCGTGCGGAAAATCCGCAGTTGTCCGATAGTGCGCTGGAAGACTCATGGAGACTGGACGTTCAATGTAAGTGTCATTACTACGGAAAATGACACTACTGGTAGCGAAACTAGCATACATGTCTAGTATCTTATTCACATATAGACGCTCCATCCATAAGGCTGACGATGGGAACCAAAATTAACCCGGACGATATCAAGGAAGGGGATGACATGTACTTCGAGTGTCACATTCGTGCCAACCCGCCCATTTATCGTTTAACTTGGATGCATAATGTAAGTGCAGCTCGCTTTGAAGGAAGAGAACGGCTAGTTTCGCAACTTCCCTGCTAAACCATTCCTTGATGTCTTAGGGTTTACCCCTGTGGCACAACACGTCAGCTGGGGTGGTACTCAGTAATGTGAGTCTAGTACTGCAAGCTGTATCAAGACAAAGGGCCGGACAGTACACTTGTGCGGCTGCCAACACTCGGGGCGAAGCGACTAGCCCACCGCTTCATTTGCGAGTGCAATGTAACTATAAGAGCAACTGGCTTTTCTCAGACATGTATCTTAAACATAGCGTGGCTTTAATTTCACAGACATTCCGCATTGCCAGACAGACACTAAGCGACCCATCGGCACGACCCGACAGGAATCGAGCGCTGTCCACTGTCGCATGGACGCTGATCCATCTGCACAATTACAATATTCGTGGACTTTCATAGCATACGCTTCTGGAGTTGTTCCATCCCACAAAGACTTGAATTCACTTCTCAAGGCGGGTAACGTCAAGGGCTATTTTCCTTTTGTGTCGAGAACCGACTCGATTAGGGAATGCCAGAAACATGTTAGCCCTTTCACTCTTTCCAAATAGGGTCTAGTGGAGATGCAATGTTCCTACCTCGCACGCAGTTCCATTCGGAAGGCCCTGTCAGCACATTAACGTATATTCCTCAGTCCGAGGCAGAATATGGGCTCTTGGCGTGCTGGGCGTCCAACTCCGTGGGTACAACGCGCGACCCTTGTATTTTTCAAGTGATACCGGCAGGTACACAAACGTCAACAACTACAACAACTCCCAACAAGCGACGTTCTTAATGGTCTCTGTGTGCTTTTAGGGAAGCCTGTCGCTCCGCAAAACTGCACGATGAACAACCGAAGCGCTGAATCAATCCGTGTTGATTGTGTGGAAGGATTTGATGGCGGATTGCAGCAAACGTTCGGCTTGGACGTGCTGGACCCAGGATCACGAACCGTCAAAATCTCCTTAACGAGTCCAAATCCTTGGTTCTGGATTGAAGGTTTAGAGCCTGATTCTACCTTTCTACTTCACATTTACGCTTTGAACGCCAAAGGCCGCAGTGAAGAAGTAACAGTCGAAGGATTTACGCTACGTGCAGCAGAAAAGCACACGGGTAGACGATTCCATGCGAGCTAAAGCCAAGTATTAAAAAAAAACTTTTTCCCCCCAGTCTCAGCTTCCACTGGCATGATCTCCACCTTTCAAATGACGTACTTGCTGGCCATCATTATTGGTACAGCGGCTACACTTTTGTTGGTCGTAATTGTATTAGCCATGATTATCCAACGGAAGTATAAACAGAAACAAGCACTTCCACTACAAGACACGCAATCCACCAGGCACGGAAAGTACTTGGAGAATCAATCACCTCAAAGATGCCCAGCTTCTGACGGTATGAAAGAGTTTGCCGGCCATGGTGTGCGGAACATGACGGTCCATTTTCAAGAACCGGACATTCTTTTAGGGGATTTGACATCCAGTACGTGAAACACGGAAATACCACTAGGCGTCTAACGATAATCCCCTTTACACAGATTCATCCAGCGGAACCTTGCCCAAAAGTAAAGGTCACGAAAGGTCTCTGGATACGATACCACATGTGGGTCGACCACCGGATACTTCGCCAGACGAAGACGGATGGGGAATGCCAAATCAAGTAGCCCCAGTAATATCAATCACAAAATGGAAGCAGAACATTTCAAGCTAAACGTTCAATCTCGATATAGTTCTATAGTCTGAGAAGACAAGCGGATAAGACTATGGCCCAATGCAAATCCAGCAGTCCTGTTTCTTCCACCCAAATATTGAGTAAAACGCTTCCGGAGAGCTTTTTGTGAAATACGCCTTTTGTAATATGAATGTCCAAAAAGAAATTTGCAAAGAAAATCTGAATGAAATAAAAGTAAGCTTACTACAATTAGCTTAAACAAAATCTCATAAACGTGAACACAATGTGTCGCAAAACGTGTGCGCAAGTCGTGCTGGTCCCTAGTGGTTTTGGGCAACTGGTCGGTACCAAATGTAGCCTAATGGTACACCTACATCTCATCTTGCTCCAAGAAGGAAGATTTGTCAGCCAAAACCAAGTAGAGAATAAGATACGCAACCAACACAAGAACAACGACCGCCACCACCATTAGCAAAGAATCCTAAACTTGGCCCACGGACAAATACATAATATTTTGAAAAGCTTTTATAGGTACTTTTTGAACAGAACCTTGTAAACTGCCGGAGCATTTTCTTTCTGTTCCACTCGGATTTTGCTTCGCCGAATAATAGGTTCGTTTTTCTTTCTATCGTGTTTGCCTGTAAGTCCAAATGAATATAAGCTTGTTATTATTGCCAACAATTGTGTAGCTGACTAAATTTGAGAAGGAAATATAAATTGTCTTTACCTATTTGTCTTCTGTGTACATCTACAGATGACGTATTATGTGACTGAGCATTGAAGGAATCGTTCCTCATCCGAGCCATACCTGCAATAGATAGCTAAGCTGGAATGTATGAACTGTTGACCGTGCAAGATGCACTGTTTATTTTGCACTAGTGTTAATAAGCTAATGTTTACATCACACCAGTGTTCCCGGCAAAGATAACAACCGAGGAAACGGGAGACATTAGACAGTGATCGGCGACTTACATCCCAACCACGACTTTGCGACTTCCCCCAGCACACCCCAGCTAGTTGGAAACATTATTGTTCATACATTTCTTTAAAATAATCCCATTGGCAGCCATATGCACATAATACAAACGTTATTCACGATCAAGACAATGGGTTCTAGTGGAATTACGACTAAAATACGAAATGCATTCGAAGAGGTCGTTTATTATTTGCCCAAAACCACAAGGTTTTGGGCAAATGTCTGGTATGAATGTCAGGTCACGGGTGAGCACTCCATGCTGTGAAACTGTACGGAAAGCTCCAAAATTGGGATGAGGGATATTTAATTTCAAATGAGAAGAATAATGTGTAAACCAAAAATAAATTAAATACGGAAATGTATGCGACAAACAAACGGAAAATCCGACAACGAAGTATTGCCTAGTTTGTGTTTATAGTGTCACACTCGCGTTTCACACTAAAAAACAACATAAGCGAGAACCGAGTAGCTTCGGACCATGGGATGCTATAGAGCAGTGGTCCCCAACCCTTGGTACCGCGGACCGGTTTCTAAGGAAAATTTTCTGAGGAACGGTGGGAGGGTATTCAATATGAGCTCTATACAGGCGCAATCCACTTGCTCACCCGCCGCGGCCCGGTTCCAACAGCCTACGGCCCGGTGGTTGGCGACCACTGCTATCGAGTTACCCCAGCTACTGAATACAGGAATACGTAAACGCAGAAATACAGCGAGTTAACTCCACCCTTGCTATCCACACCGCAGTACTCCCCTTGTATAATCGGAAAAGTAACAATTGTAAGCAGCAAACATCACAGCATACGCCGAACACTGATACTAATAAAAAAAGTGCTACTCGAGGTCATACAGGCCAACCCAGGGCAAAAATGTAGTACGTTCTACCAACGTTAGAGAAAGGGTGGGATGACTGTGTATGGGAAAAGTCAGGGCACAGAAGTGGAATATAGAGTAAATACTGAGGAACGTCCTTAAAATGTGTAAACTGAATTGATCAAACCGGACAGGTATTTTTTTACAACCTTTTTACATCCAAGCTTCGGTCTCTGTGGTAGTGTGGGCTGCAGGTTGCGGATTAGTATGTCTTGTACAAGATTCATTCTAGAGGGATAGAGAAACGGTCTACTTACGGCACCTAGTGAGTAAATACACAACATCCACTGGCCTTTAATACAGAGCCGTATTGCGAGCACGGAAATTTGCCGTTGCGCCTTGCTGCCGTTAATACGTGCATTCGACGAACAGAGCGATAAAGAAGTAAGTTCTTAACAGCACATTGGAGCCTCATAGTAATGTAGCTAACAAAAATGTGAAAGATATTAAACTTGTCCACGAGCTTGACATAAGGGATTCCTTGGTTTAATTTGCGTTTTGGAGCAGAACGCGTGGAAGTTCTATTTCGCATATCAGTATTGGCAAGAAAGTTGTTCCCGTCTTGATTTTCTCTCACACGTAGCACTCAGTAATAGGATATGCAGACTATTATCAAAAGCTTGTTCTCTATTTAGCCCACCTTATCCGTGAATATAATAACGCACAGGAAGAAACAAGTGCATGTCCTTTTCTAATAAAGCTTAGGGTGAAAAATTGGCTTTTAGCTGACAACGCGCCCTTCAAGCACTCACTGGCGTCATTAGTCAGTTTTGACGCCATTGTGGAGAGTTCTTGATGATCTAAAAGCTTGATGGATAGACGAGAGGTCCACAGAGTCGTGTTTTCTTTTTTAAACGAAGACGCGTAACACTAAGGACGAAACAGGAGGGAAGTATTTGGAAGAGGGACTTTACTGGGCAAAGTGAAGAAAAGGACCATGTTACCTAATCAACTCAAGTACCCATCGATAGTGAAGTAGACCCACCAATGCTTTTCTGGTACACACAGCGCTCTTCAAGCTTCTCTAGACCTCACCAATGTGTCGTCTGTATGACGGAATTAGCTTTTTTAGTAGGTTGGGATCAAGAGTTTAAGTCAATCTCGCTTAAGTAAGCGAATCAAAAATGGAGATAAAAAATAGCCTCATATATCTTAAACGACTGGATCCGTTTAGCAAATACATCCCCGCTCACTCTTTTGCCCTCAAGTTTTCTTTTCTTTTTTGTTTTCGAATGCTGTGACTCCAAGAAGCACACACTTCTTCTGAAATGCAAAAGTTTTTGCCTTCGCTTCTTACTACAGCAATACACTTGGGACGCGCTCTCTTCTTGTGCTTATTCGGGAGTCATTTCGAAACCCAATCTCTTTTAATGCACTGCACCCTAACAGTAGTATAATTTTTGCCTCAGAGAAATTCCGCCTGGCCTGTTGTTTTTATTTTTTGTTCAGTCTCTGTTTTGTTTTCGTTGGTTCAAGCATGAAGAACATGGGTAAGAATGTACATTGACCTTAAAACCCCCGTTTCATTGCTACGCAGGGTAACAGAGAGAAGGGATCTTTTCGAGTGTTGTATTTTTCTGTCATATCCTCCAAGTTGGTCTTATTGACCAGGCTAATCAACACAACCTTGTTACGAGTTTAGCAGCCGCCGCTGGCGGTTTACGGTAATTTTCATGGCCAAAACTCTTGCTGCGTGGGAAAGAAGTCATCAACCACTCACGTCAGCGACTGCTGCCACTGCTTTTTGGTGGATTCGTGGCCTATTATATGGAGCAAGGTTTTAATTAAGACCACAGCAACTGAAAACCTGCACGCGTCTTTAAAGCCAGATAGCAATTTCGGCATGGCTAGGACTGCAAAGCCTTCGGAGTGTTTTCAAAGAAAACTTTCGTTCGAAGGACTCTGGCATTATAGGAACATGCCCCTCCACTTCTTTTCAGCTTAATACGTGCGACATGTAAGAAGCTCCCCAAATGAAGGGACTTTATTAGTTCCTCGCAGAAAGGGTATTCAGTGAGAAAATGTGTGGCAGCCTCCAAGTTTACAGGAATAGGTTCCTTGCCCAGCAGGATTTTCTTCAGAACAAACAGCAAACATATATCTCGGCTTGCAAAACCTCTCAAATAAAACTCTGAGGCTTTATTTTGCTCGCGTGTGAAAGAATCCGAATAATTCGAAAAAGAAACGTGCCAAGGTTATTGTAAACAGCAAAGAATAAACCGCTATTGTTTGTATAATTTCTTTGTGGTCTCTCTGCCCCACAAGAATATAAAGAATTAGCCAAATTTGGCCGCTTTCCTTTTGGGGAGAACCCCGCAGTAATAAGGTAATGTAGGGCAGGGATTCCTAAAGAAGAAAACCTGGCTTCGAATGGCGAATCCTTTTCCTGCTCCAGATGGCTGCACTTGTAAAGACGGTTCCAATGTCTCGACTCGGTCTCATTTTCATAAAAATGGCTTGGTGATTCCATTTCGCTATTCCTTTCCAGGTATTGCACTCGTTTGTTATCATTACACCGCCCATTGCACGCAATGCTAAAGGGGAATAGCCCGTGAAAACAGCATAGCAGTTGCGCGCCAGAGACGTGTCCCTCTTCGCACCAACCCCAATGCATGCATAAACGTATCTAAAGTGACCTCTCTCTCTATTTTTTGTTCATGTTTTTTATTTTTTGTTCAGCCTTCTTTTTCCACTGCGGCGCTGGACCGAAACAGCTTTACTATTCACCCTTACCCTTAACCTGACAAACCAGGAGGTCCCCTCGTTAGTTAAACAACGAATTCCTTTAGCACGTGTAAAGCTTTCTTTTTTGTTAACCTTTTTCAGCCACCATCAACTCCCGTAGCCAAGTGAATTGTCGAGGCGCCAAAAGCTGTCTAAACGACGCCGCACTGTGAGCCAGACGACCTAAAGGGTCCAACTCACACAAACAAAATAGCCAAAAATTCTACAGCCTTCATAAAAACTATCAATAGTGTCTCCGCTCTTTGCTACAAGTTATTATATTTAGTTGCCTTTCATTTATCTTTCCTGTTCTCGCTTCTTCGTATTATGGGACCGTCTTCACGTGAAAAAATCCCCATGATTCCCTTTCTTGCCGTTTGACACGGACCATTCTTTCCCAGCTAAAACGTATCTGAGACGTGACTTCTGTTTTTTACGATAAGCGACAACTCTGACTTTTGTCTTTGGATAATCCCTTTACTGCCCCACTGCCCGGTAGGACGCAGACACAAGGACTACGGACCCCGATTAAAGGACTGCGAATCCTGAATCTAGTCCTAACCTAACCTAATTTAACTTAACCTATTCCTAACTTAAGTCGAGTTTCGTAGTACTTAAATCGGGGGTCCGTAGTCCTTGTGTCGGGGACACCAAGTCCTTGAGTCGCGTTGCTTGCTCGGTGACTTGGTCCCAAGAAAGCTCTCGCAGCGACACTCGGAGATCATCGACAGCACTTCATACCTCGTGTATAGCCAAAGCAGTTCAAAAACAAAACCGTTGGCTCTATAACTTTTCTTTTGACTTTTATGTGGGCTATGTGTATTCAAGAATGACACAACTCCTGATTTGGTTCAAGCAAGCGCAAAAACAACACCAGCAAGTCGCAGTAAATCTCTGTGCCATCTTCCCCAGATGCCATTTTTCGCAGTCAAGCATGTGTTGATGGGCTCCTGAGCTATTGTAGTGGCATCACATTTGCATGATACATCACTAGTATGTCATTCTCCATCATAAAGTACATTTGCCCAGGCTCCCCATCTTCCTCCGGGTTTTCCCTTCATCTGGGCTTGTTCCTTCATCAGAAGCCCATGCTATCTCATGTGCACAAACGCTTATCGCATCAACTCGCGCGCCTCTAACAGTGGGAATTGCACTTCCCGCGTTCACTTAATGAATGCGACTTGCATAAAACACAATAGCGGCTAGGGAGAAAGGCTCGTAAAAAAGGAAGAAGCCAGGGTGAGGAATTTATGAGTGCAACAATGGAGCCACCAACGTTGAACCTCAGCAGCACTGAGGAAAAGCTTAGCTTATCCTTTACGTTGATGTTATGCACCCATCATTCCGAACGGATTGGAGTACTACTCCCGTTGGAAGAAAATGGGAAAGCCCGAAAAAAAAGAACCACGCCAATAATTTCCAACGGCTCCAGCGGCAAGACAGCTGATGGTCCCTAACCTAGCCCGTTGGATTTGGACCCACTCCCGCCCAAGTTGTCGAGGGTAGGGCCCCTCGCTAAAAGATGCAAAGTGCTCGGCATTTCTAGCTCCTATGCTCCAAGAAACTTAATTGTTCTAATGAGATTAGATGCCGAGTTTGCCTCACACTCTACAGCTTCGTTTCCCACCCTCCCGAAATACCCTTCCCCATCTTCCAGTGCTTGCTAAGCAGGGGAAACTTGGGAAACAAGCTTTCCCAACTACCTTTTCAAAACCTCCGATCTCCACTTCCTTTCCTACGTTGTGTAAGGCTTTAGCCATTGCGGCAAACTTACGATTGCTATTTGTCTTTTTCTGTCCGTATCTGCACTCTCCAACCACCTGTCGATTTTCCAGCACGATTTGTAAAGACTTGTTATACGAATTGGTTGTGACTTGTTAAAAGGTAGCGGCATTCTATACGTACTATGGTATAGTACGTCGTTTGGTATAGGTGTGGAGAAAACCATGTAAGAAGGCATTGGAAAACCACAGCCTCTACAGATCTTTTCTCGTGCTTCGAAGAGCATCGTCCATTTTATAGCTTGTAATGCTCAAAGCTGAATATTAATCGATTAATGTCCGGAACATCCCCAGCTGTAAAGGGTTTAACGGGTTTAATCTCGTTGGCATAAGATTTTTTTCGCAACTCCAAACGAGCTGAAAACTTGTACGGAAAAAAAGGAAGAAAAGAGGACCTGCCAGAGTATGATTTATTCAACTTAATCCAGTCGTGATGAAAACGTGTATGATCTCTTTACCCGAAGCTGACGTTTGCTTGTGACAGATGATGCACAAGGAGAGAAAACGAGGCCGTGTAGTTTTGAAAAGATTCTACAGCTGTTTTTACCCCCACCGAGCTTCCAATCCCATAATTCGAACCACCATCACGAGCCTCTATAAAACCACCTTTATCGTTCTGACAGGAGTCCAAATCACACTACGATGCAGACACATCGTAACGATGCCCAACTTGGAAAATCTTACAGCAAGACACATTCCCCGAAATAAAACCGATTCCAATAAGCTGCCAGAGGTGGTCTTTTGTCTAACCTTCCAACTTCTAATTGCTTCGCTTTCAAAAGATGACTTTCTATCACAACTCGATCTTGGACCCATACTAACGACATGTATATTCCCTGGTGGCTCCCCCACTCGCCCAAAATGTAGTGTGTATAGACTCTTGAGTTGGCTTTATAGTTACTTCAAGTCCAAAGACACTTCTTGCCCCCCCATCCCCCCCAGAAAAAAGCTCAACACACAGGACATGCTTTTTTCTTGTTGTTTTTTTGCACGTCAGCGGGGGCGGAGGACCATTCCAATTTGGTGATAGTCCGAATAGATTGCCAAAGCTTCCCCTCTAAAAAACCGCCATCCATCTTTCGCAAGCAATTTTCAAAGACAGCTCTCTAACCAGTTTCTAACCGCGTCCCGTCCATCTTGTAACTCCACTACCGTCTCCCGACTCCACCCTATTAAATATCAATGTTTTTTCG
Organism: Lepidurus packardi; assembly: GCA_023053545.1. Classification (NCBI taxonomy): domain Eukaryota; kingdom Metazoa; phylum Arthropoda; class Branchiopoda; order Notostraca; family Triopsidae; genus Lepidurus; species Lepidurus packardi. Next base: position 11,100,107 of record JAKZAN010000002.1, read on the forward strand.
TTCACCATCATTGCAATGTGGCAAGTGGGGTCAGATAATACAAATGTATCACTTACTCTGTCATATCCGGGGGTGCATGTTTCCCCCGGAAAAAAGCCAGATTTGCGTGGCGCAAGCTCGACTCCACTTCGTAAACAAAGCAAATATTGGGTCTGTGTAGTCATCATCGAAAAAAAAATATATATATTTCCTAGAAAAAAAATTCCCTTGCTATGACGCCAACGTATCAGATGTTCCTAAATGGGATAAAAATTGTCCAACATCAGTTAAGACCACGATCTGAACAGGCTTTGGCCTGTTGGAACTTCGTTTTAGCTTGTACAAAGTATTTCCAAGTATTTGAACTGGAATGTCAACTCGAGGCTTGACAAAAGCTCAGCGCGACTTCCAGAAGTTAATTAAACGCAAACTTCTTAAGCCCAACAACAAACTCTAGATACTCTTTTCGTAGTTGGAAAACGTATATTAGGTAGTGCGTGTGGTCTCGGTAACATGTTTGAGTTCTAGAAGCTTCGCTGGAAATTTTACGTCTTCCGTCGTCTTTCATTCCCGAATGTTTTCTACTAATGAAACATAATGCTTCTAGCCCGTTCTTTTCCCATTGGCTCTGTTAAAATTACTTTCTCTGACATTTTAAGATGCCTTGGATTTCGACCTAGAATGATTTAAAAGTTTGGGAACCTGTAGCTATATACCGTGCCAGCCATAGACTGTCTTGTCCTTGTAGAAGCAAAACCCCATAAATAATCCCAAGATCAGTTAAACTTTTTACCTGGCTCTAAATACATAGCAAATAGCATAAATGCAAGTCGAAGGAGCAACAAGAGCAAGTCAAATCCAGCACTAAATTTCCTCCAAAATACGGAAGAAAATACTATAAATATAGACCCTTTTAGATCCCTCGGGTTACCCAGATCAAGAGACATGAGCCTTGGAAACGTCTATTTGATTGGTAAGTACCGTGTTTGGACAGGACGAAAACGACCAAGTTAATAAGCGTATTTCACACGCTGGCGACTGGACTGGAGTTGCATCCGAGGCGACAAAGATGGGTGTGGTAGTTCAAGGATTGTTGACAACTGCTCCCATAAACTGGAAGGCCACAAAACAAAGTTGTCTTTCTTTGACTGTTTTTTACATTTCCCCCACTCTTGCCAACTATATTTAACTTGGCCGGGTGCGGCGGTGGCGGCCTCATTAAATGAAAAGAATGGGTAAAAAATAAAACAAAAACTTCCGGGAGCTTTTCTACTGCTGCAAAGAAAGTCTAGAGACCTAGGCAACTCGAGAAGAATGAAAGCAGGCTTTTCGCATTTATTTGTCTCTTGATTGTGTATATTGTTTCCCGTGCCTCTCGCAGCGCCCTGCCAAGTTTAGCACACCACAGGCACACACGCATATACAAGACTTGGAGGAAAGGGGGAAAAAACCGCATTTGTGACATGCATGCAAACAGCATCCTGTTAATTGTGTAACGGCCCCAAATCTCCAGTTTGCCTCTACGGATTTTCTCTTCCCCTTTCGCACCCTCCAGAAAGTTCATTGTTTCCAGCCGAAAAGTTGAGTTCAAATACTTTTTCACTCCTATCTTAGAAGAAATTCCGCCCACAAAAAAGGAGAGAAAAAGAAAAAAAAATAAGAACTTTGAAAACCAAACCACATTACGGCATACATGCTTCCCCCAAACTTGATCAAGTAAGTAAGATACTTTTCACTTCTGGCCCGCCCTCTCTATCGTCTTAACTTTTCTGTTCCGCTTTCCCATGGATAAATAAAGAAAAAAAGAAAAACTTGAAGCGATATCCATACATGAATCTTGTACCAGCATTCCCTATTCAAAAGGCGTTCAGTAAATAAATAAATAAAAAAAACAAGCAATACGCCCAGCAGCGCAGCTTATTTTAAAGGGTCTGTTTTTTTTTTCTCGTCCGTATTAGATATTCTAACTTACGGCGTCATAACGTTTCCAAGGAGAGGTTTTTGCCTACCATTTTGAAAAACCATTATGCAGCTTTTGGTTCGACACTTGGGCTAGATGGTATGACTAGGTCCATGGAACTGCTCACCCCGTTATGCAAATACTGCAACCAAACCAAAAGTCGTATTACGGGAGGGAGTGAAGTAGAGAGTGAAGAGGGATACGAGGATATATTATCTCTTTTTTAAACGAAAAAAAAACATTCGCTCATTCCCTCTCGTCCGAGTCAACACATTGGAATTCTTGAGCCAAGTCCATAAACAACGCTAAAGCTTTGATGAGTTGGTACATCAATTGGCACGGCTCGTCGCCCGATCTCCCTCCGTTTACCATTTCACAGAACATTGATGACCAACAAAAGCGAATCCCCAACGCTCTTTTTATTTCCAGTCAAAAAAGGTTTTGATGGCTTGCTGTTTTCTGTGTCACACCTTTTCGCTTGTGGAACACATTGACAGTTTCGATTGTTGCAAAGTGTTGGCTTTTCCTTTCCAAAAAAAGAAAAAAGCAATCTGGTGTGGCGGGATGCCATGTGGATGTTGAGAGTGTGTGTTTGTATATACATCCACAAGCACAGCAGTAATTTTGGGACGTTCTTCGTCTCCCGTTGTCCCCGATCCAGGGGTATATATCTAGCGTTTCAGTTGCGTGGTAGCTGGTAGGTGGAAAAAAGTGGCGAAGGGCAACTCTCCAACCATTTCTATACACGGAATTATCCCTTGCTGCAGAGTGGCAGTGTCGCGGGGCGAGACGTAAAATCTTCCCTTGTTGACTACAGCACAACCGAATCCGCCTTAGAACGTTAGAAGAGCCCCGGAGTGTAGTGTAAATACAATTTCCCGGGCCGTCTATAGCTTTGCATTAGACGTAGCTATCTCAAGTGCTTTACTCAAGATTTCTATCGCTCAATTAATTTGCAACTTTATAAATGGAACCCCATCATCGAAACTGCGCCACATCTTTGCCCCCCCCCCCCCCCCCGTACCACCCCACCCTCCTTTTTTGTACTTTGCCCCCAAACCAAGCAACCTGTTACGACGTGTGTTGGCGCATTGCGAGCTCTATCGCGGAGCAGGCATGCCTTGCGTAGCGGAAGGAAAAGGAAGATCGATAAGACTCGATATTTACGGTTTCTCAACAACAGCACAAATAAGCCAATACAATGTGTGTATGCAAGTAAACCTTACGCATGATGCTAGCATCTAAATTAACTCTTCTCCCAACCTTTACCCTCCCTTATCTTGGCCCATTCCGCGTTTTCATAGAACAATAACCGAGATGGGGGAAGATTGAGAGTGAGGGAGAGAGATTAAAGCGTGTATACCACACTTATCCCAATCTCTCAGATGGCAAAGCTATCAAAACGCCTGTAATTACACACTCGCAAATTCCCTCACTGCTTTCACATGAAGTACACCCGTCGCTCTTTAGATTATAAACCGAACCCTTTCGGTCAGGAGCTCCCGGAGGTTCTGCATAGCTCGGCATCTGAGTACAGCATGCTAAATCGGTAAAATTCGGATACAACATTTCTCGAGAACCAATTCTTGGGGGATTTCCATGCAGTGTGTAATAAAATGTAATATTGTAATAAATAAACCATTGTAATAGAATTTTAAATGTAATATTTCATGGAGCTGTGCATTATGAAAGGATTTCGTTTGTATAAACTTTTTCATGTAATGACAAAGTTAGTATTAGTTTATAGTTATTAGTATGATCAACTTTACTGTTGAAGAGTTTCCCGATAACATGCACCAGGTTTATCAAAATTTTGTTCGAGGGTATCCTCCAATGCTACATGGCCTTGCATAGCTCAGTTTTGTTTTGTTTTCAAACTTTGGTTTTTAAACTTGTGTAGAATACTATACGACGTTCGGGGGTCGTAGCACGGGTGTGGGACACCCAAATGCATGCAACCAAAGTTTGCCTTTCTCTTTACTGATGCCCTTTGTGTGTGTTGAGCTGGGTGATCATTGCTTTCATGCTCTCCGTGAAATATCGAGTGGACCGCATACAACATTTACGCAAGTCGGAGACCTCGAGAGAGCGTCCCCAGCGCCCTCTGACAAACTCATCTTGACACCCCTTTTGCCCTCACAACTCTCACAACCTCGGGATATTTCCCCTTGTAGCCGTTGCAAACAATGCTCCCAATCCTCAGCATAAAAGCAAAAGAAGTAACAGTTTGTGGGAACTTTGGGACTTGAGTGAATATGATTGGTGAAAAACAAGTTTGGGGAACCTTGAAAGGGACTAAATGATATGGAAGGCAGAGTGGCTTCGAGAAAAGTTTTATACAACCTCCCAGAAGAATAACTGGCAAAGCACCAGCCAGAAACAAACCATCGCCAAGAAGCGAACCTTCATCCAAGATGGTTTGTCATAAAAGGTTTTTTCTTAGCTTGTTTCCCAAGTCATAGAGCCTTTCTTGCAGGCTTTTTGTTTTCTTCCAGGGAAAGAAAGGTAGTTAATCAAGCAATAGCCGAGTTGTCTTTTAACTGGCGACGGCGACCACCAAAAACTTGGACGGAAAACGTCTCCTCAGTGACTCGTCTTGCCGGCTCGAAGGACGTGAGTGGTTTGATGGACACTAGGAGTCTATACGAGAATATAAGAAGCTCCCGTAGGAAGTCAGAAGCAGAATACGGGCTTCCAATGACTTTGGCGGCTAAAAGACGCTTTCATTGAAGAGTAATGTCGAGAAAAGCCCATTATCGAGCCTGCAACTTTCATCTCCACAGATGAGGCCAAGGCAACGTAAAGAGAGTGTGTATGCCACCCACAATAGCGACCGCTACTGGTTCAGCCGGTATCTCGAACGAAAAGGATTTAAAAGCAAAAGAAAGACGAAAGAAAAAGAAAAAAAAAAGCTTTCATCTTCCCAAGTAAGCCTCCACTATCGACATTAGAGATGACTTCTGATCAAGCCAAGTCTAATTGGATGTTTGTATCTACCTTTCTGTGGTGAATTCTATACTTTCCAGATTGATTAGGCCAACCAGACTTGCTCTATCCTAATTAGAGGGTTTCTCGAAATCCCAACAATTCACGTGATTAATAGTGCTAGGTAAAAGCCTTCGCCTTTACCCCCCAAAAGCTTTTCAGATCAGCATTGACTACCAAACTCCTTCGCACACCTACAAAGCATGGCAACTCTGGAGGAAAACGAACCAGCGTTTAAGCTCGGGGACCGAACGTAACTTCTTTTTGATGTTCTTTTTCTTTAATACACGGAACTTTTTGTCAAGACCCGCCAAAGGAGGTCGATGTATACGATTTCTCGGCTCTAATCCGACTTTGGGATATTTGTACACCCCCATTTTCAATTTCAACGTCGGACTATAGTTCTCGGAAATTTAATGACCTCCAGGACATTGGTGACAGGGGGTTTGGATTTAGCGGATAAAAGCAGTCGAAGACTCTAAAAGGAAAGGCCTTCGCCTGACTTTCCTTCGGGAGAATATAGGACGAGCCTCTGCCACCTCTATATAGCTTGTCACTGCATTATTCATAAACCAAGATTTCTGATCTGTCTTTTCTTTTACTGGAATGTGCGCTAGTGTAAGAAGAATACAAGATAGCTGCAACACATTTGAGTCGTTCATGCATGTGTGGGAAGGGATACTTTACATAATCATTCTTGGTATACGTTTTTTCAGCCAGAAAAATTTCCAGTCTCTGCTTACGGAGCTTCAGGGCCCATTTCGAACAGTGGTATCAAAAAAACCTTCTTTCCAATTGAATCCTACCGAAAGACCAGATAACTTTTTCCCCCTCCTTCAACCAGCCTTAAAGAAGCCCTTATTGTAACAGGAGGCGAAAAAAAATTGTAAAAAAAAACAGCCTCAGAAAAAAATTAATAATTTGGGGCTGAATGTTCAAATTGTAAACGACTGAAGTAATAAAAGAAAATCGTTCGTCTTTCGTTTTGCGCCATCTACTTAACACTCCACTCCCTCCCTTATTTCACTTATAATTTTTTGCCCAAGACACGAGCAACAAGGTTAAAACGCTGTGTTGAACAATGCAGCCTGATTACATAAAGCCCTAATAATTAAACTTCATTTGCTGCAAAAGGCCAAATAACATTTGGAGATCCGAGGGAGAAAACTTACGAGTAACAAGTTCCAACGTTAAAGAGACGCAGTAAAGACAGCCACACAAGGTCAAATACAATTCCAGGGATGCTTGTTGGGTTTTCCTGGCTCCCATGTGAAAGGAAGATTTTTTCCCACCCCCTCGGTTCGCTCTTTCTCTCTCTTCAAATACATACACAACGTACCCAGACTCGGCGATATAAGATGAAAGGCTCTAATGAACCATGAAACGACAACAAATTTCTCTCCCTGCCACGCTCTTCAATTTTCGAACACAGTCTTCGTCGAATTTCTTTGACTGAGACTACGGGGCTAGAAAAAGGGAACGAGAGAAGGAACGTCTTGAACGCAAAAACAGACATTTCTTTACCAGCCCAGCTCCTCTCACTGTCCCTCATTTCCAGAAACAGAAACCAAAACCCTTTTTCCTTGGCTTGCAAAGGCCTATAATACTGCTATCGTGGCGGTAGAGAAAAAACAAGGTTATAATACGATGGAGAAAAACCATACATTTCTACAATTACCAGCCGCTCTCTGCGCTCAGGACATATTGCTGCAACAGTCTAGATACAGCCAAAGGAGGCAAAAAAGGGAAAAAAATGGTTTCCGAAAAGGGTCACAGCTAATTTGTTCGAGATGCTGTGTTAACTCTGGGGTATACTTGGGTAAGATCATATCCAAAGTCCAACGCCAAGAAAATGACCTTATCGCTTTTGTCTCTCATGTCTTGGAGTTGAGTGCATCAGTAAAATTGGATTCGGCGACTTCTTGGGTTAACAGATATAAAGGGGGCGTCATATAGCAAGACAAAAAAGTGTTGATCATGATGGCCGCAAACCATTACCAAAGAGGGGGATCTTCATATATCGTACCCTACTTCTCGTTCTCGTAAAAACGATTGTTTTGCTAGCCGAGTGACAAAACGCCAGCTATGATTGACCGTTCAACCCTGCCACATAAAATTGCTGCGTCGACCCCGACTCCTTCTCTTTAGCTCCTCCTCTTCTTGAGAGTGAGGGTGCCCGTTGGGCGGCTTGGCAATTTATAGGCTGAAAAACTTGGCAAAGTGAATCTACCTAATCCCTAAACTCTTCCAGCCATACATTTCTTTCTCTTTATCTCCTGCTTTATATAAATGTGTTTTTTCTACTTTGTAGCCATAAACAATGCAGATATTACGACTGCGATTTAGATTGCCTAAGCTGTCGGAACCTGGCGTACATTTCGGACTAGAAAGAAACAGGATGGCTTGTCAAGTTAAGGAGCAACGTTGTCGTGCATAAAAAAGGAATCCCTTGTTGTTTTTTTTCTACTACGTTCTTTAAACTCTTATGGCTTTCTTCCATGCAAAAGCATTTTATATTACAAGTCACCATTCAATTCTTTAACACAAGATTGCACCCCACTGTGAGACATAATGCACCCGACTCTATTCCAATGTTTTCTTTCTTGTCTTTTTTTTTTACTTGAAGCAGTCCTAAACACATGCTTATATAGTTTGTGCTTTTTTAAGCCCAAGTTCTGCAGAAATCTTGGACCTGTGTTAGCGCTGAAACTGGCTCAACCGTACAGTACAGCTCATTTCTTCCTTCGTCACTAGCAGCCCTCGATCTCTGGCGTGTCCCAAACGGGCGCCAATTTGAACATTTCCGGCCCATAAGGTCCATCATCCACACGGCCAATAAAGTCTAACGTCATTCACTGCCGAGGACATGAGGGCAAACCTGGTTTGGGTACCAGGAAATAGCCTCTTCACACTCAACTCACAAACAGTCAATTTCTGTCTTTTTCTTTTTAGTTACTTTTTCATTGCTCTCTCTCTTTCCTTTTTCGTCACCCTCCATGTCCTTCAGTAAGCGAATTCACTTTTATTTCCTTTAATTGATGCCGCGAGCACAGATTTATACTGTTGCATCACTAGTATGATGGTATCGCTGTCTATGTACTAGGGACAAGCTTAATTGTGGGCGCAAAGAAGATGGATGGTAAGGGGGCGTTTACGAAGGGGTGTGAGAACAAGGCTAGGAGCATCCCTTCCCCAAGATGGCTTGCGGTTCCACATACAAACAGGATCTGATTTGTCTTTGCCGTTTTCTCTTCCGACATGGTCCCTTTCTCTTATATTACTGCGTGCCCGACTTGACCTTAGGTAATCCATCACATTACATCCGTTGGCGGCTCAGCGTGTGTCCCCTTGCATTCCCTTTCTGTAACTACATCAGCCGCCGAAAAATATGTCGTAAACAAATTCAAGCTGACGCGCCAAGTCCACTAGCATTAGAGCGTGGACACTTGTTTCTTTCACCTTATTTTTCATTAGGACAAAGCTTCATGGTTCCCCAAAAAGTTGTGGAGACACTACAAATTTCCTCGCTGGGCAAATGAAAATTCTCTGTTTAATAATTGGCTTTCAGAAATTGCTTTTGAAAGGCTGAGTTCCTCCCCAAACCCTAAGGGCGAGCCGTAAACGGTAAATTAGGAGGCTAAATAACGTTGCTTGCATTGCCAATGCTAGCAGGCATGTCGTCTTAATGAACCTTACGCTAACAGCATTTGCCCAAGGCTTGTAACCCCAGATGCGATGCAGTCATGCAGTTATATTGCTGACTTTAGAAACGACTTACTTCAATGAAACGTTGAAATCCCGAGTTTAGAATCGATTGTAACAGCGTCGACAATCCAGTACTCGCGAAAGACTAACCAAAAAAAGATTGGCGTGAAAAAAAACCCGACAGCTAGCACCCAAAAAAGTAAAAAAAATCAAAAAAAAATCTAAATTATAAAAAAAGGAATTTTATGACTTGTGTAAGTAATGGTTGGCAGAAAGAAGAATAAGTCTTTCATGTGCTTCCTATACAGAATTGGATTTTCGCGACACGAAGACAAGTCCTAATCGTTCTTTTTTTGAGGCGGCGAACTGGCGTGCATGACACCCCCCTACTGCTCAAGAGATGCCATAGCAGACATTCTGCCTCTTTTTTTGTCTTCCTCAACAGAAGATGTAATGAGATTTTGCTGTTCTTTGCCGTCTACCCCTAAGTCTATTGGTTACTAAAAGTTCCGTGATCGTGTGCGAACTACGGTCAGGGAATACGCAAGAGCTCTCTTTTGCACTGCGTTCTCTGCGGAATCGTATTCCCATGTACACCTCTTGCCTTCATGTCCGCCCAAATCCTAGCTAGTGACCGACTGTTTGGCGTTCCGCATCCATCAAACGACACTGTTTGGTTACCTCAAACTTTATTATTTTTCTTTCTTTGCCTTATCCCTTGCAGCGTATCAGCTTTCCTGACAAGAGTCTCATTGGGATGAAATGCCGACCCTTAGAGCACTCGAGGAAAAGTGCCTCAGACCATAATGACGGCAGACAACAACAAAGATTTCTGCTCTATAGCCCGAACACCCTACACGGCTCTTTCGTTGCTGTTTGGATTCTTTGTCACCTTGGCGCCGATATGGACAGGTCTACAATTTACTGATGCACTTGTCATCAACTTATTGCTGACGGAAAATGCCTTGTTCTTCTCTGCGCCGCGGAACGTGTGAAGAATGGTGCGTCCAACAAAACGCCTCCAATGGATGACTTGGCAGCTTGACAGTACGGGCTGTCTTGGTGGCGACGAATTACTCACCCGTACTTTCTTCTTGGGTCACCGTTTTTCTCGCATTCCAAACTAAAACAAGTAGAAAACAGGACTAAACACAACCTCGCAAGAAATTAACACCCTTTTGACGCGGCACACAACGTGTTAATGCTCTTTGACTCAAGCCTAGCCCAGTTCCATTTTTTTGCCTACTAAGACGATGGACAACTATACCCCTTGTCAATTATTCGTCTTGCCTTTATGAAGTTTCCTTTGTATATATTTTTTTCGGGAAGTCCTACACTTTTGGAGGTTCATTAGCACGTTCTTGTAAGCCTCATTTTTTCCGCTTTTTTCCTTCGCAGCGGGATCTTCTACCGAACGCGCAGCACTGCTATTTTTCCTAGTGTTTTAGGAACAGAAATAGAAAAGTTTTTTTGCCCTTCTCTTCGTTCAAAGCCTTCGGCAATAAGCGCAAGCTGTGATATTATTTATTTTATCGTGGTAAGGAGATAATGCCCTTCTAAGCTAGGTTGTTTAACATGCAAGAAAGGGGAGCAGAGCAGCAAGCACGGGGAGGAAGAGAATGTCATCATTTTGTCTCCATGGCAGTAACCGTCACGACACGGCGAATCCCTCCTATCCAGCACTCGTCATGCATTATGCAAAAGCCGGCCGCAAAACCAACAGCCTTTCCATCACATGGGACGCGTCACTAAATCATCGTCAAGCCTCCCAAACCAATTAACGCTAAGGCAAACTTTACCCTGTTTCTCCAAGAATCATAGAGCACTCCCTAAATTCACTTAAAATCCACAGCCTACTATTACCTGTGTGAACTATATAGCAGAGAATATCCCCCATTCAGCCTTTATACTTCTGACCCAATACGGCGCTGGATGATCTGATACGTCACCACTCACCAGTAATAAGGACACGCGATTATAGGGCCGTCACGGGGCCGAAGAGGGACGTTACAGTAATCTTAATACTAAGTCCTATTTAATTACTTTGAGTAGACTTGGCCTCAAAGTGGGTTTTCGAAGAACCTCCCATAAATCCTGGGAAATCTGATTACTGTTACGGCTCATGTATTACCAATTGCCTTCGAGGTCGTATATCTCTACAGCCAGCCAAGTTTATTTACTGCGACTTATAACCGCAATAGTTATACGACAAGCCATTAATAGGGCAATCGATCTAAGCAATTAAAGAGCTGTAGTTCCTACTATCTCGTGCTAACTCAGAAAGTTCGAGGTCCAATTGTAAATACACTGCACCGATATTTACAGCCAGTTAATAAAAGGTCCCTACTCCACCTTATAGAGAATATAAAAGGTCCCTACTTCTACCTTATAGAGAATATAATGTACAGAACATTCCGATTTCCTAAGATGGCACTCTAATCAACTTCTTGCATCCAAGATGGCGGCTTTTTTAAACTTTTATAACATGGCGATCCTTGTTAAGTGGAAACTAGTTAAGGTTTTACTGAAAATTTCACAATCTTCTGAAAGTATGGACTCCTAGAAAGAGTTACAGCATTACAGTCTGGAAACAGAGGAGTTTAGTTTAACGGTTAGATTAGGCCTGGGGAGTCCGTCCGTATAAACAAGGCACAGGCTCTGTACTTTACATATGCAACTTAGCCCTCTATTGACAATCTTCACTAACTCAAGGTCCTACATAACGCACACGATTTGATTACACCCTAGGCGGAACTATTACTGTCAGCTCTAGGCCACCCCGGTCCGTTATTCAAGAGAATTGTAATTTTAAGCAGGACATTTAACTACACGTTTTATAGCCTTCGCCCCTTCTCCCTCCACCCTCGTCGATCAGCTTTATCTGTCTTTCAGCCCTTTTACATATCCCCACATTTGCCTATCTATAAACTTGAAATGCTTCCTTTTTCGGTGTACATATTCATAACATAAGACGAAACACAAACAAAACTCCTTCTCTGTGAAGGAGACAAGAACTAACAATGTTTCAGGGAGCAGTACTTCATCTTCATATATACGAGAGCCAGAAAGAAGCACGAGCTAAAAGCGAAAAGAGATTCTATCAAATATGGTCGAGGTAACAGTAAAGAAGCCTTTTTTCCCTTACGTCGATAAGCTAGGCACGGGAACCAGGCTAAATACACGAACTTGGCTCCTGCATACATTATGATTCTCGTAAATGCCTGAGCTGAAGCCCAGGATCTACACATCTCGTTTTTTATTTGTTTTTTTTTTCACAAGAGAAATATACCACATTACAAACGGTGCAATGCCCCGGGTCAATGCTCACCGTAAAGGTTGTTAATCCTATTTTAAAATATTTCTTTTACCGTCCTTTGTCCCATTCATTTGACCCCACCAAAACCTTTACAAAACAGGATCAGCTGCAATTATTACTACTTCAAAGCAATAATCGTTCTCTACGTCGCCGAGGAAACTGGACCTAGACCGCACACTTGCTTTTCAGCGAGGTCGGGCTCTCTTTTCGTCCAGCACCGCTGCCACGTCGCGCTCGGTCGGGCCAGTGTATGTCGTAATTCTTCATTACTCCAGCAGTAGAGTACCGCGGGCACAAAACACATGCTAAAGGCCAGCGAAGCTGTCAAATAATGAAGGAAGAGCCCCTGTGAAGTCAACGTTTCGAGGTCCACGATATTTAACAAGGTCGTCGAAATGTTGGCACATTGGCACCAAAAGGACGTAAGGGCCGAAGCCCGGGCCCCGACCAAGTTCACGTTCTTAAGATGCCGTTGGATTCCCAATTCCTGTTTAGGGTTGTCTGGGTTCGCTTCTGATACACGTGACTTGTTTTTCGCCAAATAAACGTAGATTCTCGCGTACAGTGCCAACACAGCGATGCTAACAGTATGAAGAGGAATGATGACCGTCAACCAAGGCTCTCGGTATAGCTCGTTCGTCTGCAGGGTGCACATCAGGTAGGAAATGGGCCATACGTCAGTCCCGTAACGGTTCCACGACATCAAGACTATCCCCAGGACGGCAAAGGCGAGAATAATCTTAAGTAAACGCCGATCCTCTCCGTTTACCATTCTTAAGGGGTAAAACACGTACATGTAGCGAAACATGCCCACGGCCACAAAGTTCGTGTAAATACCCGCAATAAGAATCGTCGAATTGGCGTCGATAATGAGGCATAACACAGACAAGATGTCTGGACGGGAGATTTGTACTAGGAGACGAGCTACGACTAAAGGCAGGGAAATGATGCCAACCTCCAAACCTGCGATGCATTGGATGGCGATCAGTTGGTTCACAACAGAATTGCGGTACCGGGCCTTTCTCAATGCGCTCAATACTTTGGAATTGACAACCATGTTTACAACGATCATGGAAAAGTAAACCACTGCCAAAGCGTGTAATGGACCTACCGCACTCTTGTAGTCGATCACTGAGGTGAGATTCGTGGTCTTCCCTGAACCGGGATCCGATCTGAGCCTGTGAGGCATGTTTCTTTTCACTACCTGGCCAGAGGTGGTAATCCGGAATTTCCAATCAAGTAATACCTCTATAATCACCTGTAAGCACAGACCTGAGCAGCGTAATGCATTCTACCATTTTCACGCATGCGGCGTGAAACTTGACGTGCCAGATTCCTATTTTCTTCCACTTGGCTTAACAGCAAGGATCACATGACAAACTCGGGGACATTCTCTCCCTGGTATTGGCATGTGAGCTGAAAGCATCGCCATGGGAAACCTTGTCCTTCTCAAGCCCAACAAAAAGGCTTCTAAATGGTATCCCCAATCAATCCTCAATCAATTAAACCTGAGACGATTAGCCCGAGAACTCCTACACGGGCTTTTGCATAGAAAAAACACCTCTATTGATTTTTGTCTCTCCCATTTTTTTTACTCTGCCAACGTTAACATTTCTTTCGTTAACGTGTGTGCAACGTAACAGTTCCTAACGATCCCAACCGAGGAATTTGAGACTTTTTGCTTGCATGCAAATCACGATTCCTTTCCTTTTACATCGTCTTTTTTCGCTATCCTGCAATTTCTGCGTTGATGACCCCACCCTAACCATTCCCGTTTGAAGGTTTGGAGATAGCATAGCAGTGAAAAATGAAAAACGAATAGCGAAAAGGGGAGGGTAAAAAAAAGTTTAAGGAGAAAACTAAGCACGGGCCCATCAGGCCAAGGCAGCTAGAAGCAATCTTCCTCAAAACTGTAATCATCCTCCCATTTTCCAACACCAACGTTTATGCTGATATGCATTGCTCATATGATCCCTTTTGATATCGCTTTCATGACGGGACTCCCAGGCGCTGGCGGAGAGCATCGGGCAAAAGAGAACGAGGAGCTCTATTCTCCGTTGTCAAAGTGTGCTTGGACACAAGCGAGCGGACACATTACGACTTGGGAGGAGACGATGGGGTGTGAAAGAGAAAGCTTTTAAAACCCGTCAAAGTCATTGGCTCTTAATATTTCGCTTCTCCCATAGGTACACTATCGTTCTGAAGTGAGAAAGGAGGCTTTTCAAACACCACCTTAAACATTTGCATACACGGGGATGAAGCTGTTTACGAGAGCACACGTTCATGCTGAGCAAGTGAGATGTCTTTCCGCTTTCCTCCCCCGCTCCTACTCTAATATTTCCAGCTAGGAAAGAAGAGGATGAAACGAGCTTTACCGACCCGCTGGTGCCTGTGCTGTACAGTGCTCAGGCCGCACGTAGTCATCATCAGCCGTAGCGAAAAGCCACGCGGCTTTAAACACCCTCATAAACGACCTATAAGAGTGGAAAGCTGCCTCATCCACGAGAACAAATTCTAATTAAATACCGTTTCTTAAATCCCAGGAATCCATAACATAATTCTTGTATAAAAGCCTTACGTTCACGAAAACTCTTCCTAGAGCGGGAGTGGATGACGAACTTTATCAGGTCTTCGGTCTCACTCACTCTCAGTCTCACTTTCTGTTCTATCTACCCGGATAAGGACTCAACGCAAAAATGTTATGGTCTGTCTCAATTACAAAAGCCTGTTAAAGGGGTTTTGGCGCAGCGTTTCTTGACAAGTCTAGCGCTTAAATTGATAAAGAGCGAGTGCATCTCCGTACAATCTTTTTACTTTAACGTCTCGTTATCACGAGTAACAGCCGTGAAAAATTGCTTGAAGCACACACACAGACAAGCCTCCCCCCCCCCAGGATCGCACCAAGCACGCGCGAACCTGCTCCATTCGAACGTGGTCCAAGTGAATAATATAAAAAAAGAAAGAACAAAACGGAGCTAGCAAAATAAAAGCAACAATGGATCCTAGGCCCTTAGCCAAGTTAAGTGAACAACGTCAGGTTTATGTAGCCATTGCTGGCCGGCCTTAGAACTTTATAGACATCATACGTCCAAGGGATGAACATATTTACATCGGGCGTATGTACGTACCATGGGAACAAACTGCCGTGCTCCCACATACTGTATTGGTACTATACTATCCCGTCAAGAAAAAGAACAAAAAAATATTATTATCCTGCGAAAATAAGACCAAACTCGACTACCGGCAAGAGCACCTTTCGTTCGATAGTTGTTTACAGTTATATATCATTATTGCGTCGTTACGCCATGGCTAAGGTACTGTTACGTCGAAAGAACGCTAGGAAAACTCCGCGTAAAGTACGCAAAAATCAACACGTTCTCCGAATTTAGTTACAAACGTACGTAATGTATCCCACAGTCAAAAATGACATCAATGAGTCAATCTCTAACAGTGAACTTTTCTTCATTCAGCTAGTGGAGTGAAAGAAAGTGCAAGTTTTAACGATTCTGCACCAATCAACGAAAGTTGATGAGAACCGTTAACCAAACTATCCTATACCTAATGCATTTCCAATCCAACTACCAATTTTCAACTCGAATCACACCTGTTTGTCAATCTTTTTCCGGAGAACGTTTTGAAACAATAATACAGACTAGTGTCACTGTTATCTATGGGTTCTGAAACTGGAAAACCTGTTGGCAAAAATTGAGGCAAAATTGAGACCTGTTGGCAAAAATTTTGTTTGCAAATTTAGTCATTGGTGACCAAGTTGGTGAGGCTCTGAATCGAATGCCGTTGAATCGAATGAAAGCTATAGAAACTAAAGCTGTAGTAAACCTAATCTCTGATGTGATATCAGTAGCTTCATTTATTTAACGTCTAGGGTAAAAATAAGCTTCGGCTGGAGTTGATTCTTGGCCCAATTATAACTCACCACTTTTAAACGCTTTAAACGCTGAACTGAAAGTCTTCCGCTATGTCGTCACCGCTATAGAAAAGTACTGTCCTTAAATACTGGTCTTAGCTCTTGGAAGCACTCTAGCAATAGGGGCGAGCGTACAATAGGGCAATCAAGACACGTCCCAGATCGGGTCATGTCTAGCGCAGCAGCTCTGCATCCCCTGCACATCCACCACCAACCTCGTAACGTCACCTCAGGAGCATACTAACTAACACTACTCTGGTTGTACAGTACTGCAGGGTGGACCGTTAAGTTTTCGAGCAACTCCCAATAAGATCCTTGACAGAATATTGCTAATCAAGTTGGGAGAACCATGGTCAGTAACTGTGGGTTACAAGTGCTGAAGATATCTTCAGTCGGCATCTGGTACCTGCATTGAAACATCATCGTAACGCTACGGCGCACACCAGTATGGTGACGAACCTAGGTTCAAAATGACCCAAAACGGAAACCATAAAGCCTTTTCATGTTCGCTCCGATCCAATTTCAAGGAAAGAGAGATAGAGAGAGGAGAGAGACGAGGGCTATCAACGTAGTACAACTTAGCTTTCAGCGCTCGATGACCAACTCCACTGTGAAAATCAATCACGAACTCGGTTAATGACGGTCAAGCATTAAAAATCAAATGTCCTCTATTAGATTCTTAACCAAACTGTGAGAAATTCTCCCCGAGAAAAAAAAATTAGAAATAAAGAAATAAATATCTAAAAGTTGAAGGTGAAGTTACACGCTTGGTCTAGTTTTCCAAAGACGTCAGGATTTAAGTCAAAAGGCAGGTATCGCAAACAAGTTCTTTAAAGGAAAACGGAGTAAAAGTCACATCCAATATTTCTTCTCGAAGTTATACGGGATCGTGTTCTCTCGGTAAACGCGCATGTTCTCTTTCCTATAGGTTGGGTGAAGAAAAGCTGCGGTCGCTTCTTGCGGAACGTCAGTTGTGCTTCCACGGAGCCAACCTTTAGCCAGTGCAGTAGTGGAAGAGGGCACAGCTGAAGTAATCATAAGTTTATCTCAAAAGATACATCAACTCCCCACCCACATAGTGTAAAGTGCACCAAGTATCCTCTAAATAACAAAAAAAACACTGACTTGGGATACATGCAATTTCCTTAGAAGAAAAAGTGGCTCCAGACGAAAACGGATAAAAAAAGGTACCCAGTTACTGCGAGGTACGGTGCATAGTACAGTAGTAGCCATCGTGCAACAGCAGTTGAGGACCGCGTTACAGGTCTGTCCCTTTAACCATATACTTAGCTATCTTCCAAATTGGTGCAGCAACTGCGAAGGGGTTGTACAATGCTGTTTTCCCAGCGTTCCTTCTTAGCGCGTTTCCTTTAATACGAATGACTCGACCTGAAAGGACTTAACTACCTATCCAAACTCCGATCCAAGCCTTGCGACACGTCTTTGTTTAGATACCAGCGGCCATTACACGTTTCAAGAGCAAAACGTTTTTTTGTTTAACGGCAGAGGAAACTTTGGCATTTTGTTTTCCATTAGCGCATGAAATCTGTTGTCTAGACTCTGGTTAATGTGCGAAAAACGAAAAAGGGGTCCCATTAACCTAAAAGTCCTTCTTTGTGCACTTCACATTTAATTCCAACCGCAAGGAAACTACCACACGGCATTTCTCACTAATATACTTTTTTTATTTTTTCCCCTCCACCCAACCGTCTTCCTCTGACACGAACCACCCTTGCCCTATCCCGTCCGCCTTCCAAAACACTAGGGCATTGGATACAGTAATTTTTTTTTTAATATTTTTAGTAACTTTTTTTCCGGTACAGCTACAAGAGTAGTAAAGGGCTAAGATTTATCTCCGTAAGGTTTAGCACGAAGGACATGAAAAGACCTCGTTAGGGCGACGACCATCTTCAATAAAATATCGTCCTAAATCCTCCATCTTCTTCGTTTTACAGGCCTATTATTGTAGAAATCTGGCGATAACCTAAGCCTAGCTAGGATACCAACACCCTATTACCGTCAGTTGTTTCGCTTTTTCGTTTTTAGCTCTTGAAGAGAGTTTCACGAGCTGAAATTTTCCGACTTGGGCAAAATTAAAGCCGAGTCGACTTGGTACAGACGTAATTTGCCAAGAACCACGCCACGCGAACTTTCGAAGTAATAGTAACCAGGATTGAGCAAGGAAGGGATCTTTGATACAAATAACCCAAATAGAGCTGCTTCGAATTTTAAAATTTCAAGGAAATTTTAGCAGGCAAAGGAATATGTTCCTAATCAAACAGCACGGCGAACGACTACTTTATTCGGAAAACCCTTAAAGTAGGTCTTCCTCCATGTCTTTGTAAACTTTTGTCTCGCCGCTTATCACAAACCATTATCAGCCATCCAATCTATTGCGTCTCCGAGGAGAAGAAACCTCGAAAAGACCAAGAAAAAAAAATAAAAGAAAAAAAGCGGAGTCTGGAGCAATTTCAACAACAAGAACGGCATATATCTGAAAATCTCAGCGGGCCTCCGGAGACTTGACATCCTCAGCTCCAGTTCAGTCTTGTGTTCTATGACCTATTCGTCATCCGATGAAGCCCGCCGAAAGACTAGTCTAACGACGTCAAGTTCAGGAGCGTTTTCCTTATTATTTTCTACCCTCCTTTATTACGCTGGCTAATACAGCCTCGACCTTTACAGCTCCCAACCCTGACCAGCACTAGGCTTAAAGAAAACTAAGAACCTGATGAGAAAAATCCACTATATAGCTTGATTGTTTCATGACAATATTGTGTTTTCAGGAGCATCAGTCGTTGAACAGTGCCGTCATTTCTGACCTACGCTTTCATCAATCTGCCACCAGCGGAAAGAAGGAAACATCCGATCCTTCCTTACTCGGCCAGAAACCTAAGAAAACGACAGGCCAAGCAATCATGACCAGCCTTCGGCGACCAGATCGTCTATTACTGCTGCTGCCGCTACCTCAACTTCTTCCCCAACTGTAGGGGACTTTAACTTCCGCTCTGTTCCTACCCCCCTCCCTTATCAAACCCCAAGAGCACCTGCGGCCTGACAGAACGCCATTTCACAGACCAAGTTTATATATATATATTACTGTGAACCAGACGGATATTCCCAGAAAGTGGCATCCTACAGGCGCAGCAATACAGTGCCACAACAATGAAGAGAGAAAAGACATCCCGGCAAGCTAATAGCACCTGCTTCTGCCCGCTGAATAGTGGACTTTGGCTAGGAGTACTATCGCTTACAGGTAAAATGCTAAAGGAATGAGAAATTTCTAAATAAGACTAGGGAAAGCACTTTTCCGCGAAAAGTTCAGGCCAAGACAATTACGCTTTTCTGCTCATCTAGTCTGTGCTGAAATTGGTAAAACTTCTGTACTAGGAGGTGGAAATATATAGTTCGCCAATGGGTTTAAAGCACGGAAGCAAACCACACAAAAAGGAAAAAAAATACATTCCCATGAAAAAAAGTTATTTCGATAACAAATTTCATGGAAGACAACATACTTTCTCAGTTTACAGCCTTATTTTGGGAGGATAAACATTAAACAATGGCGATTCTTATGGGACTCGCGTGTCCTTTGCATTCCCTCATTGCATGCCAGAAGCAAGATTGAGATTTTTATTCCGTCATAAGAGACGCAAAAGCAAAAAATAAAAAAAGTTTTATATTAATCGTCACATTGATACAAACTAACTCGTGTCTGTAATACACACGTGCTAGATCATTAAAGCTGACTGTGTTTGCGTTACCGCTCAGTTTGAGCATATCGCTGTGCCTAAATATAGACAAATATAGCGTGTGCTTGTTGATGGCTGCTCCACCGTCTTTCGCATTGTGTTCGAATTTCGTTAACAATCTGCAAGTCAGATACTCATTAGTGTTTTGTTTGTCTCCGTTTAGCGTGTTGCTGGGTGAAGGTGAACTCGTTACAAATTAAGGAGGTACAAGTACCCAGTGAAGCCTGGCTCGGGAAAGATGTGACCCTACGTTGTATTTACGACTTGGAAGGCCACGCCCTCTACTCTCTCAAGTGGTACAAAGGCCGACACGAGTTTTATCGTTATGTGCCCAAAGAATCTCCTCCTGCTCGTCGATTTCCCTGGGCAGACAACATCCAGATCCACGTAAGTCGGACGTTTGTCGCTCGTTATACCTTTCCAGTATACAAATATAAAACTCCCATGGAGCTTCTCTGCCAGAAGCCCATTCTCTTCCGTCTGTTTTCTTCGCACTTTTTTGTAGCATCCACGTCCGTTCCGAGTGTTTTTACCTCCTTAGGGGGTGAAGAGGGGAAGGCTTATCCTGGGTAAATCCTTATTTTGCATGAATACTAAAATAGTCCTAGTCAAATACAATACGGGGCGAAAACAAAGAAATAAAACAAAATAAGCACGGGTCGTGGGAAAAGCGTGAAGAGCAACGACAGGTGGCGAAGAAAATCAATCGCTTAGGCCCGTACAGCGAAGCTTTTCCGCCCCCTTACTGCATAGTCTCCACTCCAGACTCCCTTAAAGTCAAAGGGTCTTCTCTTGTCGTCGTCGGGCCAAAAGGAACGGAAACTTGGGTCTGACAGAGGAAAATTTATGAGCGATCCCGCAGAAATGCCTCATCGCATAAAGAGGCTGATGCAGACTTCGCTTACTACATTCGTCAACACCATTCTTCACGTCTAACTACAACTTGGTTTTTCCAAGCTCTTGGGGTTAACTTTTCCCCTCAAAAGACCCATGTATAGACGAAACAAGTTGCTTTGTTACAGTAACATATGGCCTCTACAGCTGAACCTTCTTATTTCTTTCGTTCTATTTGGGGGGCTTTACCAGGAAGATCCGCACGAAATTGGCAAAGTTCGTATTTCGTCCGTACCGCTGGAAGCCGAAGGCCTTTACCGTTGCGAAGTTATTAATGAGGTGGAGTTTTTCACTGAATTCGGCGAGTCCTCCATGACGATCTTGGACGTTCACGGCGAACAACCCCTCATTAACGGATCTATGGCCCTAGGAAACGTGTATCGTCCAGGTGATGTGTTGCGCTTAAACTGCAGTCTGAGATCACGACCGCCAGCTCAACTAACATGGACCATGAACGGCAAAGAGGTACTGTTAAAACTGAAATACTGTAGTGTGAGCTTGTAGTAGTGTACAGTAACAAGCCGCACGGCCAGCCAGCGGGCTACCAGACAACTTGTTCTAAAACTTTCAACACTTTTTCTTTCTTTTTACCTTGGCAAAGGTCTCGAAGGAAACTATCATACGATACGCCCCACAGACGGTCTCCCGTGGACTTTGGTTATCGCGTATCGGCTTAGATATCACGCTCCAAACCAAACACTTCGTTCAAGACGACGCTGGCGCGTATTACTCCGCGCCACCTACCGGCTTCGGTCCGCGTTTGAAAGTGTCGTGCTCGGCCAAATTGGGGCACGGCGACTCATTTCGTTCAGAAAGCAGTTTAAGCCTCGAAGGTCTCCCAACAGCTCTACCTGTTGGACGGTCACAAGAACATATAGCTTCATCAGGCGCACGTACGGGACTACTACGTAAGTACACAAACCAATAGAACCCTAAACTAGAGATTGCCGTCAACGCTCTCCCCGCTCCTGTGCACTCCCACCAACCCTGTCTGGCCCAGTCCTTGGCCCAGGCAAAATGACAGGTTTCTATAACGTTCCACTGGTTTATTTCCTCCCTGAATCAAGTCCTGTCCAGCTCGTTTAATTAAAGTTGGAAAGACAAATGTCTTCACATCCAGACTGGTCATTTGTCTGCTTATGACGAATGAAGTCTGTTGACCAGGCCCAGTGCGGTGGCTCGATATATTTTTTCTTTCTTTTATAAAAATATGGATCTATACCTATCAATCTCTCCTTTTATATATAAAATAAATAATAATGTATGATATATATTATATAATAATATAAAATATATACTATATAGTAATACAGTATATAACATAGAAAATATAGAAAGAAAAGAGAAGAAGTCGGCAGAAATCACGGAAGAATACTGATTCTACGCTCTCTATCCGGGTGTTATCGCGAACGGCCAGCACCGAAACTAAGCTAAGGGGCAAGGGAAGGAGAAAGAGCTTTTTGAGTTGGGAGATTGAGTACAGCTACCCCGTGGCGCATGGAAGGAAGGGTGAAAAATTATATCACCTCACGGAGCAAGAAAAAAACGTCACATTTCTTCCCTTTTCTTGCCTCAGAGGGGAAGAAATAAGGGAACAAAGATATTTTTTCTATCCTTTTGCCTAGATATGGCTGGCAGAACAGAGCAGACAGACTTCTGTGTGCTGGCGCCTGGTGACAATTCGCTTGCGACAAATGCGCATCCAAGCGACAAAACCTCTGCTACCCTAATACCGTTACATAGCAAGGGCATAAATAAATTGCAAGAAAAGGATTGAAATATTCTTTTAAAAAATTTACCGACATATTTCGAGCCTTATTTCTTATTTTATTCTATTTTTTCTCTACTTAAGTCGTTTCCGTAACCGGAAAAGTCGCTGGAAGCGGAAAATCTGACATACTGTCTCGTATTGATATCTGCATTTCTATTTCTTCTCGTTTTTACGTTTTTTTTTCTAGTTTGCCACGAATTGGAATGCATCGCTTCCCTCTTCAGCTTGAGTGTCTTCCTTTTGAGGAAATTATGAAAAACTTACCAGTTTCTTATTACCCCCTTTTTCCGTTACCGCAAGAAAATCTTCTCCCGACATTCAAACAGACATGGTTGTGAGTCCCAAAGTTGTCTGGCGCACAGGCTTCCAGCACCGAAAAGTGCATTAACTCCACAATATATCTATGATCTCAACGAAGCGTGGCATAATAGGTGTTTCGGAGGTGACCTTTCGAACCCCGAATGACGATCCACGGAGCCACTTGAATATTGTAGTATTGCTGTAACGTATGGGAGACAACCCCCATGGTTACTGGATAAAAGGAAGAAAAGGGGACTAAGTCCCTGTGCTCCAAAAGGAAGCAGGAAGATATTCGAGCTCTCGCAGAGGTAATGAGAAAGAGACAGCTTTGCAGTGATCCCGTGTTCCTGGACCAGTGAATTATTCATAAGGCGAATGGGATGACGTGTCGTTTGTTGGCTATGCAGGAGCGCTTTTCAGACACACGTATGTAAAAGCGACCTTAGTGATTTCCATAATGCGTCAACACGGGGATATCGGCTATCGGCGAAAAACGAAACCAAATCCAAGACAATAGCAGGAACAGCCTTACTCCACCTTGGTAGAAGAGGGAGTTGGAGGGACGTGGCAAATGTGGACATTTCCATGCCCAATCACGGGCCCTGAGACTCGGAGAAGACGACACACAGAGTCTCTCGCCCCGCTATCATTTCATTCGGCTGTTTGCAGAAATAAGAATTATTACCTGGGACACGCCCTTCGCCAACTCTCTCCGGAGACAAACAAAAGGAAAAGTCCGTTACGAGGACACAGCAGCAGCGCTAAAACAGTGAAAAGAACAAGTGAAATCGTTGCTTTTTTCCCAGACGGTGATTCCAGGGCAGGAGACCTTTTATATATAAATATATCGCTGCTTTGCTTCTTTTTTCTTCTTCTTCTGCATTTCCGTTTCCTTTTTGTGTGCAAACTGTACAGATATACTATTATGTTTCTTCACTTTGTTTTGGTTCTTGTTGTGCCTCCTTTGTTTTTTCGGTCTTAGCTTGCGAGGTGGATATGTTCCCACAGCGCTTCATGAATACCAAGTTTGTGTCTCCAGTTGTAAAGTATGAAAGTAAAAGCTAACCTTTTTCTTCCTGGAGGCTCCCCTGTGATGAGAGAAAGGTCGAGGTTTGTAACACAAGATAATTTCATTATGAGATGTTTGCTGAAACAACTGCATAATAAACTTGGGCTCAAGTCTTCTTTAAATTCAGAGTTGGTACATTTTATCCTAGTTCAAAGCTGAATGTTACATTGTCCCTTTTCCACGCAAAGCGTTACATCCATAAAGCTGGAAATCCTTAACCTCAACAGTTCGCCGAACTTAGCTCATTATTACGGTTAGTATTCGCCTGGGAAACGGCGTGCGACAGCGTTCCGTTCCCCAATCAAGCTGTCCCGGCCAGCATGGAAGCGAGCGACATTTCCCACAAGGTGAGCGCCGGACTCGTAGCGCCACTTCTGGCTGCAGTATGCAGTACTCAGCCCAAAAGAACGCAATAATGAATTAGGAAACAGAACCGAACAAAATGTTACTCCAACCCGGGACTCGTCCGGTCACTCCGGCTGGATGTTACTTCGCTCCACTGGCTTACTTCGGGGAAGGAAGAAAAACGCTTCGAATATACGTACAAAACAAAGTCAGCGGTTAGGTAGAGAAACCTTGGACCCTTGAACTGTACTTTTAAGGTCACTGCATTACTTCACTAATATTCTTTTTCTGCTGATTTATTGATTTTTAAGAAAAAATCTCTTTTTTATCCATGAGTGCTATCCAGTGGGACGTAGACACAACGACGACTCGACAATTGGACTACGGTGTACCCGACTTAAGGACTACGAACCCCGACTTAAGGCCTACGAACCCCAACTTAAGGACTACGAACCCCAACTTAAGGACTACAAACCCCCAACCAAACCTAACCCAGCCCTCAAGTCGGGGTTCGTAGTCCTTAAGTCGGGTACACCGTAGTCCTATAGTCTAATCGCCCTTATGTCGCGTTGCCGTATCCATCTTGAAAGATGAAAGAAGACAAGTCATCTTGGCCTTGGCAAAGTTCCTAGTGGACATATGCGAAAGTTGGTAGAAAAAATAAATCCGCCAATGACGGATGAGCCAGAGTGTTTCGGTTTAATAAATATATGGCTTCTATTTTGGTTGCACTTTTTGTTCGTGTATCCTGACGAACCATTCTATGTGAAAAGAAAAAGTTTACAAAGTACCGAGAACTGAGACTTTGTCACTGCTAATGCTACGAAATTGGGGACCCCAGAATGGGAATCTCTCCGTCGCCAGCGCCGCCGTTTTGTCACTGAACCAGAAATATGTTCTACAAACCACACCGGCAGCAACTATCTAACAAGGTGACGTGTTTCGCTCCAAGTTTTTTCCCGTTTGTGTCCCTTCGAACGACTTGCAGACCGAAAAACTGGCGTCTCCTCCTCCCGTTCGGATTTATGACGCACCATCATTCCTGAAACAAGTTGCCCCTGTGGACCATTACTATAACGAAGAGATGAAGGACGGAAAAGTCTTCCAGCACAAAGCACGCAAAGGTTTTCGCCCAAATGCTCCAGAGAAGAGGAGATAAATTAATCTAATTTCTCAAATTTCACTTCCTATTCATACACTTGCATCTCTTTTCCTCTCTCAGTGAGGCAGATAGAAGGGTTCGTTCAGGCCTTTCGTTTTTTCTTCCTTCTCTGGGAGCATCTTTAATTTCTTAAACTCTTCTCCAAACTTCTCCCCTTCACCCCCCAGAAAGAACAACTCCCTTACAGAAAAGAAGAAAAAAGTTCCTCACCGAGGCCTTTTACTCGAGAGCATGAGAGCCACTTCCACCGTACTCCCTCTAGCTTGCCTTGTCAGGGAGTTTTTAAAGAAGACAACGGCTTAGAGCAGCAGTTTTTCATCGCTCGGAAAATTTATCTACTTCTTCAAATCATCAATCATCCTCTTCAATCATACATAGGTTCTCAAACTTGAAAGCTTTCACTCACTTTTCGTAGAGCGAAGCCAACATGAGCAGAATAATGAAAATCGGAAACCCCTTAAAAAAACTTAGACTTCCGAGAACTTCCCTCGCTCGTATTTTGCCCTCTTGGGAGGATTCAAAGCGGACATACAAACGACTTCCGCCATCCCCTTAGCTTCGTCACTCTATTTAACAAAATACTAATAAAACCGGTCCAAAATACTCAACAGTAATACAAAGAATACTTTCGTTCACCAATGCCTCACCTTGTTATTTATCAAAAAATTAACAGGTAGCTAAAAATAACCACAGTGGCCTTTCATTTCCTTCCTGGAATAAGTAGGACTTCATGCGTCGTTCAAAAGTACTCGACAATTCGACTTGGATTGCAGATAAAGAAACAATAAATGACTACAATTATTTAGTATTTCTACATCCGCGACCCAAGTAGCGACACTAGGCCATGGCCTTCGGACACTTGGCCATGAAAACGCTTTGTGTCCGAAGCTCAGAAGGCCCAAAATATTTATAATAATACAAAGAGTAGTTATCTTCATCAATGCTTCACTTTGTTATTTGCTAAAAAATTATAGAAAGAATAAATGACTACAATCATTTACTGTTTCTACATCCGCAACCCAAGTAGCAACACAAGCCCATGGTCCCTTATCATGGCCTTGTGTCCGAAGCTCAGGAGAAGAAGTAAAAGAGTTGGCAGCGTTTGCCAACTCCATAACTTTTTAAATACTACGCTCTATAGCCGCTTTTATTTCAGGAATGCTGCTCGTAAGCGTGAGCGATTAGAAGACACTAGTTTATGACCAATATTACAGTGAGTTAACCCAGTGGGTTTGTCTAAGGAACGCAGGCCAACGCTTGTCGCGTCATCTCTCGCCAAGTTTATATTAAAAGTTGGCTCGGAATCGCAAGCCGTCCCGCAATTTTATAGAGAAACGTATATAGTACAATAGAAATATAGAGCAAGAACGTTCTGCTGGCGGCGTGTGTCTATACGATCTTTGACGAAGTAAGGGTTGAAACGTAAAAAACAAGAGCCCTCACGCGCTTCTTTTCAGCGAAGCCCGAAAGGGCACGGAGATAGAAATGGGGGAAGACGGCCGGCTAAAGGGTTCATCTCATTTGGGCATTGTCAGAAAAAGAGAATCGGCGACCATTTCGTATGTCTCTCGGAGTTGCATCTCGGGTCCCTTTAGTCGAAAAGCATCTCTTTTTCTTGGCCGAACCCTGATGAGAAAAGTGCCTTGGGGAGCGGTTTCAAATTAAATTGCTCGAGAGCTGTTTATGCACAAAAGAACTCAACCCCTCCTCTCCTCTTCCTTTAACCTCCCGCTTCATCTTGATTCTTGAACTCGTGCCTTCTTTTTATCTGCACTTTCTTCATCTCTTCACAGAACAGAGAACATGCATTTCGGAGGCTTCTCCTACAGTCACAAGGAAAAGAATAGGCAGTAAACCCTCCCGGAACTTGCACCAGTTTCTGAAAATTTTTTCAAAAAATAAAATTGCAGACGACAAGAATGCTCGCAATAGCAAGTTGAGAAGACGGGCACGTTTCCACCCAGAGAGCATCGCGTCTAAATGGCAAATCGACTCGCTCTTTTCCCAGACACCTCTCCGCTTCCACTATTACGCGTTTGCACAGTTTCCAAGGGGGGGGGGGGGGGGCAAATGTCATCCACGAGACGAACTACAGAACTTAAGCGTTAGCACAGTAACAATAGACAAAACAGCAAGACAAAAAAAAATAATTCTAAACTCAAAAGTTCAAAAAGCCCAGATAGCAATAGAGTTGTCACGCGAGTCAGTAAATTCCTGCCCCATATCGTTTCAGCCCAACCAAGGAACCCTATGCAATCTTGGCTTGCCAGCCACTACACGCCCATGGCCCTCCCAAACGCGTCTCCCCCCCCCCCCCCCCCCCCCCCCCCCTTTTTTTTTTATCAGGTTCAAACTTACTCAGATACATTTCTTGTTTGCATATGAAGAGTAAACAAGGCTCGATAGCCACTGGGGGCTAACCAGCTTCGGAATAAAAGGATCGTATATAGAAAGAACCTGACAGTCTTAGCTTGGGGGTATCAGAGGGAGGCATGAAGCCAATATATGCCCAGCAAAACCTATAAACTTGACTCGACCTTTGTATATTAGTGCTTCTACCATATTTTCTTGGGGGTCCGTAAGGAAAGTGAGCACTGGCTCGACAGAGTAAACAGTGAGGACGTGAATAAGAAAAGACAGTGAGTGGTATATGGAAATCGCGTAATCAAAAACAGCATCAACATGACTTCGGTAAGCCATGGGAAATCGAACTAGTTATTTGCCTTTGGTATCCGCGTATCGCTCCAGATAGTTTCCTTGGCCATGGAATTGTATGCGTGATCATTCTGGTGATGAGAAACGGTTGTTGCCCTGTAAACGATAAAAGAAAACACCAAATGAAGAAGTATCTAGGTATGGAGATGTGTCAGATACACAAATTTTGCCAAATGATATCAGCTGTCATGAAATCATGGGTTAATAAAGCTCCTGAACGTAGTTTTTACCACGAGACGAGGAAGAGGTTTTCCACAAGCTTTTACGTTTGGACCCTTGCAAATGCCGCACAAGCTTACTCATTCAATAGTAGCCTACTCTATAGATACACTTAGGGGCTGAAACCTTCCCCCAAAAGGGCAATGACTGTAGCCGGAGTGGCAAAGGCATTCGCGGTCACCGCAAAAGGGGCGGGTTACTAATTTATTGATAAAACTTGCAGTCATTGAATTAGCAAGTAGAAATCTTTTGGAGAGAGCCTTTGGCGGGATACTTACACCGTATAGTTAACTTGGGTAAAGTTTGCGTGAAACGTGTTGAAATTAAAGACCATCTCGCATGTAGTTAACAAGTTAATACAGTTGAGCAGCAATACGGGAGCAATTACCAGAGCGAGCACAAAATTAGTCCAATCCTAGATTTCGTAGCCATGTCGTGCGTACTCGGGAGCTTGCTCGGGAGTATCTCTTAGGAAACAGATTAAAGAATATATTTGGAAACGTTTTTGAAAATGGATTAAAGCTGAAAGTAATAAAATTAGTAGGAATTCGCTTATATAATTGGAAACGTTTTAATTTAGAGATTAGTAGATAAATGACTGCATACTACAAACACAATCAAATTTTATTGGAAAATGTTTACTGATAACGCGTATTATACTGGTAGGCAAACTTAACTTAAGTACAATTATATAAGGTATGAACATGTCGAAGTGAAGAATACATTTCCAGGGATAAGTAAAATAAAAGAAGAGCGTGCCAGAATGCATTAAAACAAAAACAGGGCACAGTTTGCTGTTGCAGCTCTAAGTACAATATTGAAAAAGCGCAATGAATTTTCATCAACCTTTCGCAAGCGTGAAAGAGTAATTGAGACATGTCGACATTCTTGTCTTAGGGAAGTGCTGAAGCGTCACGTAAACACACTGAATCAAATCCTCTCTAATTGAACGAGGGAATTCTGTACCTGGAGGAAAATAAATAAGCCATCCTTTCCATTTCTGCACGGGGTTTTTGACCTTGAGCTAAGTCTGCGTCATGGGTTAGCCAAGGTTAAAATTCTAGGCAGTTGGGGCCCAGCAAAATAACTTTTTTTTCATATGCAAATATGGTTAGTTGGCTTCCCTATTTGCACAATAAAACGTTTGCAAATACGGAATCTGTAAAAAAAATATGTCAATGGAATTTTTGTAAAGCGATGATTTTAATCTCGTGTTGGCATAATAATCACGAGGGCTTTGCAGTTTCGCGTTGGTTTTGCCCACTAACAAGCAAACTTGCACAAATTCGTCCGAGCAACCTCCAAGCTATGATAAAGCCCACTAAGAAAAACAACTTAAACGCGAGAAGCTAAACCTAATAGGCGGATGTGAAATGTACTCTTTTTTTAGCAGAAATCTGCTGGAAGTTGTAAGTAGCATAACGATTTTCACGCTGGCCAGTTAAAGCAAATTAATTCAGGAGCGTCCAGGAGCGAATTGGCTGCAATTCCCAAACCGAAATTCCAAACGGGTATCATCCTTTGTACTAGGTACAGTACCTGACCATTTAATATGCCGGACATCATACTGGACAAAGCCCAAACTGAAATGCCGATATGATTACCGTTACCTACACAGAAATGAGGCTTTCACGTGAGCTAAAGACATCCCAAGGCTTTAGGCTCACTGTTTCTTACTTAAATTTCGGCAAATAATGGAGAAAAGATCAGGCATGGGTTACGCTTGTTACCATATTTAACTTTATTGCCATGCTTAAAAAAATGCCCAGCAAACCAAGGTCCTGGTTAACTTAAGTAGCGATATTTTCGTAACGTCAAGAAGCCATGTGATGTCATGTTTTGAAATTTCTATCTGTAGTAGCTTATTTAATACTTTGCGTATGATAGAAAAAAAGCATATCCTTCGAAACTACATGTTTTTATCTGCTTTTTAAGACATTTTTGGGGCTATTTACTGTATTTTAACAGACCTGTCTGGGTTAGCCGAGTCGGTATGCAAAGTCCGCTGGTGCCAATTCTCTGACGCAGTGGTTTTTGTCAAATCATTTCACCTGTTTGCCAAGTAATTGAATTAGGATACATCAGCAAACCAATTAGAATATTTGTGCTTTTTACTCACTTCTAAAATGAAGACTTGTCGTTCTGTCAGCTCAGAGCTCCTGAACAGTTTTTTTTTTCGAAGAATGTCTCATTTCTAGATAATTCTTGAATCCAGCTTGAGAGGGGATAAAAGCTAAATAATTTGTAAACTTGTTTACGACTTAAGTAGCTTCTCTGTCCACGAGGTTAAATCCCTCTTTTGATTCCTTTTAGAAATCCGTGACTAAAATGTTCTTGGCCTTAACTTTCACAAACAATTTAAGCACCTTGTATTTTAAAGTGAGAAACTCTTAGCAGTCTTGTTCCTGTTGTGTAATAACTATTCAGCAAGATTGTCTAGCAATGTAACGTACCTGCAGCAGCAGCCAATATAACGATTAAGGACACTGTTAATTATCCTTTTATATAAATCACAAAAAAAGGCAGACATTCACCCTGACGTCCGTTCTGTACTAACTTCAAAACTGTTTTTCACAACACATGCGAGTCATCTATCGGTCTAATAATTGAATTGTATTTTGAATTCCTTATTTTCAGAGATTAGCGACCAGTGCTCTTCAAATACATGTGCTACGTTTAACCCCTGGAGAAGAATTGAAAACCGGATTACAGGATGTCGTAGAAAAACTGGGCTTGCAAGCAGCTTTTGTGATGACTTGCGTGGGAAGCGTAACAAAAGCTACTTTACGCTATGCTAACGGAACGGATGGGAATAACCAGGTGAAGAAAAAGAAATGTATTCCGAGTCAAGATCGTTTTTTAGTAGTTTTTTTTCTACGAAAGAACTGTCGAACATAGAACATCACTTTATTCAAAAGGCTTTAAAAAATAAAACTTACAAGATAAATGCGAATAAAGATTAGCGCTGAGTTTTTCATGATACAAAATTAGCTTTAATCCCATTCTTGTTATAAAAGCGAAAAGTTGTTAAGGTGACTTCTCCTTAACCACAGTGAATTTTTCAGTGAGCAACAGGATAATAATAACTTGTGAGGGACTTGGCGAAAACAAGGACCTTCTGAAAGAGTTGCTCAGGAAGTTTTTACTAGCCTATGAAAAGAAACAACCCTTACGCTGACTTTTTTTTCCCAATCTCATCGTCTTCGTTAAAAAAAAAAAAAAAAAATTGCTTTCATTTTTCCCCCCTTCTACCTTGACGCCGTAAAATTAGGAAAGAATGGCGGTTTCAACACCCAAGCCGGCAAAGAGCAACGGGTACACGCTATAACTGGCATATTGTCCTTTCTTGTTAACCAAAAAAAGTCCATAATGACCCATGAAGTACGTTAATTAACACGCTGATGGCGGCACGGTATTAAATTCCTTGTAAGTTACTATCCAGGAAAGGGGCAAAAAAGTTTAGCGCCTCCGAGACTTTTTGTGTGTCGTAACTGCTGCTGCCCATGCTAAAAAGTTTCCATGCGATTACATCGCTGAGCTATTTTTTTTTACCCATTTTGTTTTCGCTGTCTGCTTCAGATTGCGACGTTGACGGAGCGAATGGAGATTTTGTCTCTGGTAGGGACCGTTTCCGGCGGCGAAGGTCATCTTCACGTGACCTTAGGTCGCGCAGATGGAACGACCATAGGCGGCCACGTGATTGGTGACATGGAAGTCTTTACGACTGCCGAAGTAGTTCTCGGCGAGGCCATAGACGCAGTTTTTGGGCGCGAAATGGACAAGGCCACCGGATTTCCAGAATTGGTTTTAGAAGAGCGCAAACCAACACTCGGTCAGTAAACGCTTCCACGCCTCCCTTTTGATGCCGACCGTGGCCCAATAAAACCAATCGCAGCTAACCATTTTTTTTTTTCTGTTTCTTTCCGCTTTTTCCCCGATTCAAACGACTTTCATAGCCTCTTGCTCTTGCTTTTAAGAACCAAGAAAGGACTGCTTCTTTATTCAATTTCAATACAATGACAAAGAAAGAAAACAGAAAAGAAGAGTAGGAAAAAACAAACAAAAGAAACAAAAAACACGTTGAATAGAAAAAGGCAAGACAGACTTGGGGAGTTTGGACGATGTGTACACTACCCTTAGGCTAGATTTGACCTCTTCTAAGGCTTCCATTGCGGATTCATGTTTAGAAATTGGTCTATCATTTCCTCTAGCAAAGGCATCTGGTGATAGCTGGCAATACCCTTCAATGTCCGTAGCATCTCGTGCAGGTTACTCGGGGAAACAAGCGTCTGGTACTCGCCCGCACAGGTACAAAACATGGACAAGTCATCCTTCTTAATCTGGGAATTAAAGGGAAAAACAACGAAACAAGTTGAGGGATACGACAAAAAAGAGATAAAGAAAGGAAAAGTGCACGCGCTTGTACCTGTCTGCACTTTTTGCACTGCAAGTCTTGCAGAACGTAGCCCATAGTTCTCCGCTGGAGGATATCCACCAACATGCCTTCAATATCGCGGGAATCGTAATTGGTTTTGCATAGTGCGCACTGCCACACAGGACTGCCCAAACAAGATGAACATACATTAATGGACTGGGGAGTGCACAAGCACATTAAAGTCGAGCATTCATCCATGGCAGTGGAAAAGCAAACATTGAATCGTGAGCAAAAATTCAGCGTAGTTGTAGCGCAATGTAATACTCACATGTCACGGTCATAGCTTTGATGAACGTCTCTGCACAAATCTAAATCCCTGCAATGATTGCAAGCTTGACAGATGACTTCGGGTAACACAAAAGAAACGCAAGGATCTTTCCACTCGCCGCTGGCTTGGAATTCCCCGACGCCGATTAAACGCAATAAATTCCGTCGCAATCGACACACTTCCTCTTCAATGGCTGGATCCAATTGCAGAACCTAGAAAACACACCAACATCCACGCCAACACAATGAGTTTTTTCCCTTTTGCTTTCTGCCGTCCTACTCAAGACCCCACACAATCTCGTCAAAGGCACCCTACCCTTAAAAAAAAAAAAGATACAAGAACAATACCTTGCAAATGGCTTTCACGAATTCCAAGGCTGGATTCATTACAGTCAAGTGGGAGCCGGGTAACCGATGTATACGTTTGCCATCATGGTTCTGTGCGTTTAATGAAGGCAGTTTTTTGAATATCTTCTGAGTAATCCTACCGAGGCCGGGGAGAAACACAAACAAAGAACAATGAGACGGGTAAGAAAATGAACACATGTAGGAAACATCAGCTTTTCAGTTCAGAAATTAATACTCCAAGACAAACTTTTCGGCGGGGAGCTTAAAGTAAAGAAGATTTAGAAACTTACAAAAACAAACGCTGTGCTAATTCTCCCGAGACTAAATTCCTACAAAATTCAGTCAAGTCGTCTTCCACAATGCCTTGTGCACGTAAAGCTTGACTCTGCGATGATTTGGGTTTTCGTAACGGAGTGGTTCCTGGTGTTCGGCCGGCTTGCGTCCCAGAATTGTGAGTATAAACAGCACTTAGATAAGTGGCAATAAGCGTGTGAAAGTGAGTTTGAACCGACGCTTCCTCGGGCAGAAATTTGGCCAAGTTCCAGTTCATATCCACAAGAGGCTGGACACACAGATAAAAAAAAAAGTAAATAATGTCTTTAAAGCTAAACCACCAACATATTATTATATATTACTACATTATATACAATAATTCTTGAAAAGTAAGTTCATGTGAACAAGTTCAGTCATGTCAAAACATGTTTTATTAAGAATAGAACAACCAGACCGTGGTTTTTGCTTTAATGCTGAACAACATTCTAGTATTACAACAGATTTGGAGAGGCCTTGCAAACTTACCCCATCGTCTTCGTTATCGCTATCATTCAATGTCTCCACACGGTTCTCCTCGTCTTCCGGTTCAGCTTCGTCTTCGTCGTCATCAACAACTTCCCCATTCATCTCCCCGATTGGTTGCGGAATTCGTAGAACTTGTTCTGTTTCTAGTTTCCCTTTCACACCGCCGTGATTGGCCTGGCATGTTCGAGAAATAACATAGTTCGTTAGAGGCAAACATATAACCAATTAGGCGAATTGTGTTGTTAATGAAATTTACAGGATCAAGCCACATAAGAAACTCCCAAGATTGCGATAACCGAATATCCAAACTGTGGAAGAGCTCGCGCTGCTGCAACGAGCTGAGGACATATTTGACGTAATCTACAGCATCAGCCACGCGCTTCTTCTTGGTGCATAGAACCAAACGTCCAAAATCCGCGTGTACTACCACTGCGCCTAAGCGTTGGAACTCAGAGATCAACTACGACATTAAATCGGCTCGAATTAGTACTTCTAGCTAAACTTAAAAGTTGTTTTTTAGTTTCTCCGTCTCTCTCTTCTTTTACCTGCATGAAAAGTTTTCTCATAAGGTTAAGCAGCATTTTTCTCAAGGCAGGGTCGTATAGCAAGGCATTGGATGAACGTAACCATCTGTATACGAGAAACCCGGGAATGCGAAATCGATTGGTAGGAATCGATTGGTAAACACACAAAAAAAAAAATGTAAAATCATTTACCTGTAAAAATGGACAATCTGAAAGTCCGCAAACACATTTTTGTACAAGGAGACATCCAGGATCCACGCAGCAACGGTCGCTTTCAAGACTTTGAAGGCTCCTGCACAGGAAGCAGCTTCATCATAGGCTGGCATAGGCAAACCACCCTCGCCACTCAACATTTCTGGCAGTGAAGCATGTGGGGCGGAGTCAAAGGCCACAGCGGACGCTGTACCTTCCATTTCTTGTAAGGTATGGGCTTGCAATAACGCCGTTACGGCTAATCCATCCACGTCCAATTCCACGCACACACCCGTGTACGCGCCTGGATTGTTAATCACGACGCCCACTTCTTCCACATCTGTCACCAACCTGTTGTAATGCAAAGAATCTCAATACATTTATTTTAATACCTTGTTTTTTGTTTCTCACTCTCGCTTCCTCTTCAAACTTAGAGAGTTGAAGAAAAAGCATAAAAAGTTCATTACGTCTAAACCAAGACACAAAGATTACGCCTTCAGTGCTTCCACATACATAAATCATTGTTAATCAGCGTCAGGAGATAAAACTAAAGCCTTTTGCAGTAACTTAGGTACGTCCTAAGCAGTACTTTTCATATTAATTGCATATCATTGCTCCTCCAGAAGGCCAAAAGGAGATAAAGGTTTCGGGGGGAACGGGGGAATGTTTTACCTATAGTCGTCTGCTTCTTTGCCTCCCAAATCAGGTCGATCAGTGGGGGAGCACCACAAGACGAAGTTATTCTTGAGTAGGTGGCGAGCATAAAAGAGATCCGCTCCGAACATGGTGTTATCGGCTGGTAAATTCCCGAGAGGCACATGGAAGTAACGACATTGTTCCAAAGCAGCCTGCAACATGGCAGGGAGACGAAGGAAGTGACGCATAAGAGCCCGTGCCCCTAGTCGCTGCCATTCCAAGACCGAGTACAAACCTTCAGGATCGCTCGCGTGAATGGGCATCAAGGGAAACTCCCCCAGCACGGGCATGTCGGACGTTAACGCAGCCACATCTGCCAAATAAAACGCAGAAAAGACACATTGTTGGAAGGACAATGCTGGATTTCCCTCCCTTTCACATGGAACAGAAAGAAAAGAAAATTTCTACCCGAAAATGACTGCACGGCAATAATAGTCGCCCCTCGCTTTTCGTCCCGATACGCTTGCAACAGTCGCTGCAACTGCCGGTGAACTTGACGTACATCATTCTCAGCTTGTACTGAAAACGAATACGTCGCATGTGGTAACAGCTCTTCGTCTTTGCCCCGTTCAAGTCTATAAGATTATATCAATTTTTCCGCCAAACCAAACAAAATTAAGTCTCAAGGCTCCCGTACACCTTAGCTTATTGCTGGAAAAGAGTCATAGATGGCACTGATGTTTGTTATTGTTTTGACAACAGGTTCTCCGGTTAAAACCCCCACAAGTCGTCACTAACCCTAGTGTGTCATATTGTTGCAAAACGTTTTCCGAGAAAAGATTGACAAACAGGTGTCATTGAAGCCGAAAACTGGTAGTTGGATTGGAAATGAAATAGCTTAGTTAGCTTAGATTAACAATTCTCATCAACATTCCTTGACGAGAATCGTTAAAACTTGTACTTTCTTTCACTCCATTAGCTGAAAAAAAAAATTAGTAATTCGAACAGTGACACACTAGTGTCACTTCTGAAAGCAAGACACATTACACCATTTGTCACTTGGTCACAAGGCGTGAAACTTTCGGAGCAAGATTTTTCCAAAACGGTTTGTCATATTTGAAAACCAGTCTAATATAAAAGTGTTCTTTCTTAGTAGCTACAGCACAACCAAAGGACATATTTTTCGCATAGTTGCAAATTTCATTTGCATATTGCTAATTTATTACTTACTGGAAAAATTTGTCCATTGGTTGTGCACTACCTGTTCATACGCTCGAGATTACTTTCAAAGAATTTTTTCATGCAATGCACGGGTTTTCTCAAAAAGTTGTTCCGAAATTCCCCATGCTAACCGCCTATTCCGAGCTAAAGTATATGGGAGCCCAAACGCTCAAGATTGAGTTTAAACTTGCCTAGCATTACGTTCTTCGGTATAAAGATTCTTCAAATTGGGCATCTGATTATTGCGGACGGTATCCAGGATGAAAATGGTCGCTTTTTGCGAAGGCGGGAAGAACAAAGCGTACAAGGCCTTATTGCCGCTTTGGTGGTGGTAGAGAAACAAGTGTTTGATCGAGGACAATCCATTTTCCAAATAGGGGTACTGAGCCAAGGACCGGAAACTGAGTTGTTGAATGCTAAACTGATCAGCTTCGGCGCCCGAGGCGAGCATGGATCGTGCAGCGGTTCTATCTACCGTACAGACGCAGCCTATCTGAACCAGTGCGCGGAATTCGAGTGGTACTTGCGTCTCGTAGATGCCTTCGATATCTGGCGTGGAGAAATCCGTCCAAAGCTCGCTGCCATTAAACAAAATCATTATAAAATAAAGAAAAAGAATTTGTATCCGCTCCGTTTCCTTTCAAAAACAAACAAATAAATAAGACAAAAGACAGCTTACTTGGTGTGTTTGCGATAAACTTCTTCCGGGACGACATATTCGTAGAGATTGTACACTCGATGGGCTCGCGGTAACGTCCGACTTACTTTACGATACAAAGTACCGCCTTCTTCTGCTGTCGGGTCTTTTGGAATGCGCTGATTTACGTAGAAAAGCCTCGGGACGGCCAACTTCACTTGATGCAAGTCTTGACCCACCAGGACCCAGGCTTTAAATAAACCGGGATGTCCTGTTTCCATCAACTGATCAACACAGAAAACATTTATGAAAAAAAATTCGTGAAAAAAAAAACGACAGCGAACAAACTGGCTCATAATTTAGCCAGGAAACAGGCTCTTTTAGAAAAAAAAAAGAGGAAAAAGGGGAGGGGAGAGGAGGAAAGTTGGCTGTAGTACTTGCAAAATTTGCCAGGGTGAATCCAACAAAGTTCGCTGCGTC
Organism: Lepidurus packardi; assembly: GCA_023053545.1. Classification (NCBI taxonomy): domain Eukaryota; kingdom Metazoa; phylum Arthropoda; class Branchiopoda; order Notostraca; family Triopsidae; genus Lepidurus; species Lepidurus packardi. The sequence goes on from JAKZAN010000002.1 coordinate 11,137,739, forward strand.
TTGCGCAAAAAGCCGCCCAAAGTGGCCGCTCCAGCTGTGCGAACTAAGCCGCCCGGGCGTAAATCAGAGTCTTCTCCATCGACTTGGTCAGCAAGGCGTCGTTTTTTATGACGAGCTTGGCGTTGGCGTGCTTGAATCGCCCACTTCTTTTTCTGGTACTCAACCCAAGCCACTTTATCGGCCTGTGCAGACAAGATTCACTTAACGAATTATGAAGGCACGAAAAAAAAAACGTCAAATGAGTTAAATTCGTTACGCGAGTAAGGCCGAAGGGTGGCGGCGGTCCCAGAATTTCGCGCCAACTCAGGGTCAGATCAATTTCTGCAGGCTCCGTTGCTCTTTTGCGTTTGGCGTGAACCACTGGCCTATCAACACGTGCTACATTGCTTCCATTGCCAAAGTCTTCCATATCGGGGGGATCTGTCGGGCCCTGTTATAAAACTAATAGTCACAGCTGATACCTCATGTGGGGCAATCGACCAAGAACAAGGCATGAAAGACGAAAACCAAAAAAAGAAAAATAAGAAATTACCTCTGCGATAGCAAATGTTTTGGGAGCTTTCTGGAAGACCTCGTTAATACGACGCTGTTTTAAAATGTCGTTTTTTTCCAGCATTTTCTTGTGAAGCCAGTCGGGATGGGCGACGCGAGGAACAGGATTAGCAGCCTAATTCCATTTTTAATCAGCATTTATCTTTTGAAGTAACAAAGCTCGTATTGCATAATCCCCTTTGCCTGGATGTCATTCATAATTCCTCAACTTACTCCTTGCAAAGCCGCCGGAATGGTAATAATCTTCTGAATAGTTCCCCCGAGACGCTCAATATAATAGTTCCAGTCCAGAATTTGGCGGATGTCAAAATTTACCAGCGCATTGTCCTTCAGCCAGCGACGCAAGTAGTGCTTCATGACACTTGGCTCCGCTTGGAAAATGGCCAACGGTATTGCTCTTGATAAAAGAAAGGGTACAATTGAGTTGGGAGATGTTAACACACAGAAAGAATGTATTGCACCGTTCTGTGACGGGAGCTCCGTCGGGCTTTCTTGAAATGATGTACCGACAGCTCAGTCCAGCATCTTTAACCATTTGATCCCCCAAAAACTCGGCTAGCCTTCGCGCTGTGCTAATGGAAGTCGATTTCTGCGCTCCATAGTCATCCAGCTTACGAGACATGGATTTTTTCTCGGAAATTAGCTCGAATAACTCGGAATCGGGCATGTCAGCGGCCTAGATCACACAACACATAACTCAGGTTGATTTTTCCTTTTTAAAAAAATAATGAAAAAAATAATAAAAAATACCTTGCTGTAAAGAACGTCCAGCCAGTAATCGGCTACTTTAGCGACCGCTTCATAGCACGTTTCCAAGGAGCCGCCTTTCAAAAAAGCTTCGAAAACCGAAGACTGGAAAATTTTTACCAACTGTAATTCACCACGCCGCTTAACTTCAAACCTGGGAAACCAGAAGCGACCCATTTTATTCGCAAAACATTCTGAGAAATGTAATTTGTGATCAGGTTACCCTTTCAATTCAGCCAAACTGCCGTCGAAGTTAAAAACCGCGTAGCGCTTCTTTAATTTCTTGCCTTCTTCTTTGGACGCAGGTAAAATCATAGCCAAATATGGGCCATCCACTTCAAAGAAAATGGAATTCTCGCTCCTCGTTTCATATTTCAAATTCTCAGGATCAACCAAGTCATGGTACTGATGATTCGTGAAATCATCCTGAGGGGAAACAAAAGAACACGATACAATATGCATTCCAACGCGGTTAAATGATACCGAATTACCTTAACCATGATATTTAGCATAGCTCCGGGATAGGAAATGGTAATTTGGGGCTTTTTGGGATTCGTAGTAGTAACTACATAATTTTCGGGAAAAGTCGCGGGCAAAATGCACCAAATTCCGTCCGTATCCAATTCCAAAGGCCGCCCAATCTTTTCGACCAGTTCCCGGGCCTTTCGAATAATATTTGCACCAGTAAGACACACAATCCCGGCCATTTCCATACTATGCCAACGCGCTCTGTGCCAAACAGAAATAAAATAGCTTGTATAGGTTAACGTTTCCTATCTGCTTTGCTATTACCCTTTACGCATAACATAGCCGTAAAACGAGTTAAGAATGCATTTGTGGGCCAATTGGAGCGATTCATAAAGAATTTCGCGGTTTTTCGCAGATTTAATTTCTCCCGCGTCGCCTTTGGCGACAGCATCAGTTACTTGCTTTTTGGACACTTTGGCTAAGCCTTTGTACTCGTAGCGGCGGTCGCGGAAAGCCCGGACAGTATCCACGTAAAAACTGTTTTCCCTTTGACATATTGTCTGCTTCCGTTCTTCCAAACGAGTCACGTGCACTTTCCTGTAGGCTTTCCGGCAGTATTCTGTCAAGCGTTGCTTTTCTTTGGCAGCCTGCTCTTCCTTCGTGAGCTGATGGAAGGCGCGGTGAGGACCGCCCGGGAATAGAGGAGGGAACTTTTCCGTTTCCAATTGCTGCTGGATTCTTTGGTACTCTCCCCTAGAGGCAGGCACTTTATAAGCAAAAAAGTAAGTCATTAGTAAAAAGCCACATAAACAAAAAACGGGTCTCAAAAGGACAGCCAATATTGAACCCAGAAAAAAAAAAGAAAATACGAAAAATGCGATTTACTATACTCCCCGCGCCACATCCAAGGCATCGTGCGTTGGCATTGGGCACCAGGACGATTGAAATCGCAGGCGGCACATACGGATTCGTCTATCATAGCTGACGGCTGTAACCGATTGGTTAAAATGATATTGGGATACATGGCGCCTACATAAAATGACAAAATTAGTACAAAATGTCGCGACAGAACTTATAGAACGCTCAAAATTTCTAAAAATTTCAAAAGTTTCGAATAATTTTGAAAATTTCGGAAAAAGTTCGAGAATTTCGAAAAATTTCAAAATTTCTTGACCATAAAACGAACTTCTGATGAATTAATTTCTAAAATGGTAAAGTTAACATGGCTTACCGACATCTAAATGGTAAATAATGGGGTTCTCAATCCTATTGGGCGTCTCTTTGAGGCTGGTCAGCTTGGCTGTGATATCCTCAATGACTTCGTTCAAGTTGGTAACTTGGGCGAACGGCACCTTTTCTTCTTCTTCAATAGCGTGCTTCAAAGTCCGCTCTATGCTATCTATCAGCATCTGAAAGGCCTCTGGTACCTACATATATACTGCATTAGTTCTTTCCTATCAATAAGAACGCAAAAAGTGAGTGTGTTTACCAAGCGAAACCTGCAAGGAATGTTCGCTCGGAAAACGCCAGATTCCAAAGCTTCAACATGTCCACCAACGTATGTTTCTGTATCGAGTACGTGTCCATCATCCGTCAACTTGTTAAATACGGATTCCTGCTTATTAGGAAACACGATATTGACTTGAAAAGCTTCTACCATCAGCAAGGCTTCACATAAAGTACCGGATCCTTTTCGAAGTACCTAATAATAAAAAAATAATAGTTGGCTTAACTAACAAAATAAACGAATAAAGGAGGAATAATAGATTCTTAAAGTTCATTTACTTCATCGGGTTCCATAGGAATGATGGTGCACAAAGCAAAGATGAAAGGGTGCACGTATTTCATGTACAAGTAATAAGTGGCCACAGCATCAGACACGGAGTAGTTGGCCATAACTTGCGGTTGTTCAGCAGCGAAGCGGCACATGTCTTCGGGGTCTAATTCAACAGGGTCGTAGCGCAATTTGGCTTTGGCTACAGCTTTCAAATTCTGAGATCCAACTGGCAAGTACGAGTCTCTTTTAACCCAGCTAAAAAACAGTTTCTATTTTATTGTCGTTGTTTTTTTTTACAAAGAGGGCGTAGGGACTTCCTCTAGACAATTACCATAAACAATCCATGTGAATACTCGGCCGACAGACGTAGATACCCTCTTTGTTGCGAACGAATCCAATTTCCGTAGCCATGGTCATTCCGTGAATCGCAGCGCGAGCCTCAACAAATGCCCAATCGAAAAAATCTCCGTTATACGTTGCTACGATGTGAGGCTTGATGTCGAGAACGTGACGGAAAAACCGCTCAATCAGGCATTTTTCGTTGGGTTCATTGAAAATGGTGAAAGGACCTTCGAACTCTGGCTTAGGCGTGTACTCGAAATCCTCCACGTCTGCGCTTATTATTTCACGATTGGTAATGAGGTAGCCTTGTCCGTCAATCATGTATGATATCATCATGATTTGATCGGATTGAGGGTCAGGGAACTTTAAAGGCAATTTGGTCGTTTCTATGTCAAAAGCCAAGACAATCGTATCGGGCGTATCGATAAGATCAGGCCGAGGGATGATGCTAAAGGCTTCATTACCCTTGTTACGAACCGCGTACCATAAACCGACAAAAATTTTTCGGTCTATCGAGACCCTGACGTGATAAGGCACATCATATTCCCTACACAAATTTTGGCGTTTAATCCAAAATTACAAATTGATAATTCCAGTACCTAATGGCAATGATGTTATCCAACTGGTCAACTTGTTTCGAAGGACCATCTTCTTCGTCTCCAGCTAATGCTCTGGTCATCATATCCAAGTACGCAGTCCTGGATTTTTCTCTTTCTATATTTTTTCGGGTGCGTGGCAGTATGATTTTGCGGACTTTCATTAAGTCGTTTACAGTAAGGAACGTTAACTTCAAGTAAGTTTGCTTTAAACCAATTAAATGGTTTGGCTAGAAAAGATACGACCGTGGTTAACTTCAAAAACTTGAGATGATTTGCCTCATTACCAGGTCTAAATCTTCTTTCGTAATATGCTCGACGCTGAGTACAGTGCCACTAAATTTCTTGCTTAAATAGGCGGCGACTTCTTGTAGGCAACCAGGTTTCGGAAGAACGTAAAAATAAGGCTGAAAGGGTAACGATGCCTTGAACCTCGAACCATCTTCTTGGATAAAATAATAATCCACGGCGCTTACGAGCCTTCGCTCGGCGTCTAATACTTCTGTCTATTAAAGAGAAAGAAAGATAATTAAACCCCGTATAGGACATGACAATTGTAATAACAACAGTATTTACCGTGTGCATATTGATGAGATAACCAACTTTTTCATTGGAATCTGGCGGACGTTCAAATCCATATTTGGCGTCAATATTGTCGTTTTGAATAGCTTGATTAATTCGATACTCAGAAGAATCTTCCTTTGGCCTAGGTATAGAACATTTGATTTTCCATTGAACAAACTTGTATGAAACTGAATTTGTGGTCTGAGCACGTCGTTAAAATTTAAACCAGTATATTTACCCATTTTCTTTTGAATTCCTGGATCCTGCAGCTTCATTTTTAGGAGCAGCAAACCTACTCTTATTTTTCCAAGACATTCTAACCTACTAGTACATATCCTTCTCTGAAAGGCCCCAGTATTTCTACACAGACAAAGCAACAAACACAATGCAACGTGCCGCCAAAACAACAGCTGATCCAAAACGTGTTAGGGTAATCTGCCATCTAGGAATAAATGGATGAAACTTGAAGCACAATAGTAAGTTTATTAACGATATAAACAGTCAAGTCAAAATTATGTCTTTAATTGTAGGATCTTTGCTAAAATCATTGTCAAGGTAATTACTTACGCTATAGCTTATCAATGTGGATCTATTCATGTATTGCTTTTGTCTAAAGGCTTTCGATTTGTCCGGCAGTCGCTAAACATGCTCCCATTGCAAGGTTCATTTCAACAAACCGCAACCCATGCCTTTTCTGGGCAAGTCCTACCTTGATGTAAGTCTGCACTTCTCAGCAAAAACAAAATTCTACTTCGCAAACTTATGTAATCTAGGGCTGAACCTCTAAAAAAGAAGAGAAAGCTTGATCCCGCCATTATAAAAGCAAGAGAAGAAAAAAGAAAGCGGCGGTTAGAAAAAAATATTCGAAAACTTGAAAAAAGCGAGCGTCAGTTAAAACCCATCGATGAACTTCACGTTCCATATCGCCTCATTCAAGAGAAAGAGTATATCATCTTCCGTTACCTTTACTGAACTTGTAGCCTTAATAATATCTTCCGCTGCAGTTTGAGAAAACGGCCTCCAGCGCTTACATCCGACGAAGAAAAAGAGCAGCGAATCAATTTACAGAAAGAATGGACTAGATACAAGTACGCCCAGCATCTTCAAGATGCGCAGATGCTTGATCGTGTTGCTATGGCTCAACAAAAAGCATTGAGAGAGTTGCGAGCCGTGTCGGAAGAGCTCTACTTGGAAGCTGTTCAGGTATCAATGAACTTTACCGATAGCCATGTGCTAATAGCATGCAAGGCCATTGTTTCGAGACATGGATTCCTGGAAAAAATTAGTATTCAAGGCAACATCATACACCGTATCATTCGTTGAACTGTACTCCCTACGTTAACTTCTATTTTGTTGCGTTTTTCTTATTAGATTGATCCAGGCCTAGTGCCTTTCATTGCCAAAGGTCCAACATTAACCCCGCCCATCAAGGACTACGATGTGCCGGACGGTGAAATGCAAGATGTATCCCGCAAATGGGACTGATTGCACTCACTGCATAGTTCAATACATTTAGTAATACAATTAAAAACTATTGTGTTTTTATTCTTAGCATAGAAAGTGTAGTGTACAAGGACTAGAAAAATAATGGGTAGAATAACAGCACAGTATCTTTTCTACGTATCTGGTGGAATTGGCTCGATTCAAACAATTCAAATCCTTTAATTAGCTACCATAGCAAAGCTAATATAGCAAGTGCAAAGAAACAAAAAATGTCGCAAGAAATTAATCAAACTTCAACTCCCGCTTGCACAAAGGGCAACGGTTCGAGCGTAACAAGCATTTTCGCAAGCATTCGCCATGGAACAAATGCTGACATGGCGTGATACGAGCATAAGACATGGGAGAGAGACAAACTGCACATACATCATCATGTTTTTCTAATTCAGCTCGACTCGCAAAGCGGTAACGTTGCAAAGTAGCGTTATAGGATTGTAAAAGCGCCCATTCTACGTAGTACCAGTCCTTTCCTTTCAAATAAACGCAAAAATAGCAAGCCACGAGGCCGAAATTCAACTGCCCACTCAATAAGGTTAGCAAAGCGAAAAACCCGGCAATGATTAGACTAGCGAGTTTTGTCAAGAAAGGCGCCCACAAGTTCTCGGCAGCTTCGAGTACCTCGAATTTACAGAAATTCAATACGGAGGGAAAGAAGTCAGTGAAGATTTTCTCGGTGACGAAGTAGTACGTCGAAGTGACCCACAGATAGAGAAAGGTGGGTTGATAGTGTTGCAGCCCTTGTTCCAACCCGAACACCAAGAGCATGAAAACGACCGTGATGACAAAGGTCACAGCTTTGGTCCATTCGAGCACAATTTTAGTGGTAGACATGGCTAAGTGACGCACAGAGGAATGGGATGTTAAGTTAATGCTCAGCGTCCAATCATTTTTCGTAGCCAGCTCTTTGACGTAGAGCACGCAGTAAGCCATCACATTGTAGAACATGAGTGAATACAACGCAGTTAGCTTCTGACCGGGAACTAACACAGTATCGCACATAGAAAAGACCAGCAACTACAGGAAGGCCACACAAAAGACAAAATTAACGCGTTTAGGTGAAAAAAGGTTATAACAACAGAACCATACTTGGCTCAAGAGATTGGATATGTTTGACATCGTCAAGAAAACCCGCTCCATGGCAAGCCAGCGCTTTCGTACTTGAAAGACGGCACGTACCGCATAGCCCCATGCTCTTTTAGCGATTTCTAAGAAATACGAAAGGAATATTTAAATTAAGCGTCTGAATTAAGTTTTGGTTCCCGTACCGGCCAGATTATCTAAGGAAAAACAGAAAGCCTAGACTAAAAAGGTTATCATTTCTACTAAACGTTGGGTCCATGAGTAAGGAAGGGATTCCCTTTGCACCCACAAAGCCCGAATGAGATAGCGTAGCAAGACTGATGCTCTCTCATCACGCGACTTTACACGTGAAACCGGGCAAGATTGTTTCTGAGAACCGAAATGCATTCCCCGAGCCCGGCGAGGAGGCCGAAAGCGCCCGGTTTCCTTGTTGCTATGTCTTTACATTCGAACTCGTTTGTCCTTCAACCAAGGAGAACTTTCCCATTCCGTGGAGATTACGTAGGCAAAGTGCAGTGGTCGAGTCCTTATAAAACCCAGCCCAACCGGCAACTCGGTTAGTTGCGAAATCTGTCCATTACATATCGCACAAGTGAAGGGATTTTGGTTGCATTCTTTCCGTTTTAAAGCTAGTGGTAAGTTCCACATCTTTAATTCGTTAATAGTTACCTTACCTTCAATTGCACTGAAGATATGGTAGTGGTATTTGTACTGCGCAGACGCAATCATTGGTAATATGAGACAGCTATAGGCGACTCCCACAGCACTTAGTAGAACGGAAGATGATGGAGTGGCGGAAGATCGGCTGAAGTACGGCAGCAATAAGAGAATCGATAACAGACATACTGTCCCATACATGTTATAAAAGAAGGTGGAAATGAGATAACCAAGAGTTAATTACCGTAATAAGATCACAAACAAAAAATGAAAGGCATAAAGCTGCGTTGCTTGTTTAACGTTCAATCGTACTCAAAACTCTGTCGTTTGAAATTAGGTTAAATATATGTCATTCCGTTAAAGAAAATGCATAGAAAGTTCTTCCATAAGCTTTTGGGATAACCGATACTTAGAAAACAAAATCAACCTGGCTTTATGGCAGGTGCCTTAAAATCAAAGGTTGAAAGGAAAAAAATCAAATAAAGGAAAAAATCAAAGGTTGAAGTTTGAAAGGAATATAGGAGGCTTATAAAAATAGGGCAATACTAAATGCTTAAGAAAATGTTTCTTGATAAACAAACAACAGGCGGCGTAGTTTTTATTGCTATTGATAACATGGGCCATGTTCTCAAAGGCGCTGTGCCCAAACAAACTGACGTCAATTGAAGCTGACCTCCTGAGTTGGCAATCAGCGGGCTAACAGCCAACTTCGTAAACAGTTTAAGAATATAAGTTTGTTCCAAAGACTGAAAAGGGGTGATGAAAAGACCACGGGACGCTCCTACGCTTACTTCGGGACGTGCGAAGTACCACATATTCCCACGCACGTCATGATGACACGAAACCCAAAACAGGCCAAGGATTTCAACTACTACACAATGACTTTTGTCTTGTACAACGCTGTCCTTACAACTTGCTTTTTTTACGTACGTTCCTAACACATGTATAACCCCTAACATGTATTATGACCTTGCTGGCTCTCTCGAGTCGAAAGTAACCTTACCATTATGAGCGGTGCCCTCCTCCGGTAATCGGACGTCCTGGTGCTGCAACTTGTGAGAGTTCTGAGTATTGGAACCCAGCAGCGAATGACAGCTTTGTAGACGTGCTCTCACCCGCGTAATCATCCCCATCCTGGCCTGCGTCAAGTGAATATTTATTATGGTTTCAGAAAAGTCCTTTTCACAGGCTTACCCGTAAAACTTCCCAGTAGATTTTCTTCACCAAATTGTAGCCAAAGAACCTATTGATTAGCAATGCTTAGGGTAGTTGGATGATCTGTCTCGGCTCAAATTCAACAAGCTTCTGCAGAGACGCCACGAGGTGAAGCAACGGCACGGGGGCTGTTTTGGTTTACGTTACGGTCTTATTTGCCTCCTTTTTCTTAGTCTCGCCTAGTTTTGGATCTAATTTTAACGCTGGACGAGGTTAGTGCGCATAAGACAATCCTGCTTTTTTGCATTTTTTCAAACATCAGATGCAAAAAGACTGGTGACGTTTTGGCCGTCGTTTACGCGAGAGGCATTGCACAAGTTGTCTTCTGATATCCACCGAAACAGGGGACTTTGTTGCCGGTATTTGCCAACAGGCCACGTGCGACTTCCGGCCAGCGAATGCTCAAGAATTCAGCTTCGTGCGATATCAAAGTAAAGTTGGCTGAAGTGTTGAAACCCAAACGACGAGACAGATGTAAATACCGGACATTTTTTCCTGTCTTGTTCACATTTCGAAGATAGTCTCGAGCCGTTATCTGGATGCATTAGGCAGGTTTTCTTAAAAAATGCGATCTCTTATCTATCAATTCCTTCCATCATCATATTGGAAAATATGTTACGGGTGAGGTTTTTCCAGTAGGGAAATTTCAAGTTTCGGTTTTACAAGAGAGTACAAATCTAAATACCAAAGATACATAATTATTTTTCTTTTCTTTTTTTGGGTGTCATTGGTGGGGGGTGGGAACAGTTTTTAGTACAGTAAACCGCTATGGGGCATATGCTGCGAGTTGAAGCTTGAGACGAAAAGATTTGAAGGATCACGGAGGTTGGCGCAATTATGACGTCAGAAATGTGCTGCACAAGCCACGTGAAAGAGTCGCGTGGAACAACTAGAAATTTGTGTTCCGCAAAGCCTTGATCTTTTCTCTCATTCTGTTAGTATTCTAGGACTCGAGTTACCGAATAACTTTCTCTTTTCTCTGGAAAAAGAGGAGGATGTCTTAGACCTAGTGTATAACCCTATTTCTCGGAGCTCCACATTGTTCTGGGAAGTGTCAGGGGATGCTCTTCACCCTAAAAATATCCCTGTCTTTATTAATGCATTTATGCCTGATTATGTTACCGTACGCTTGTCTTATCGTTTAAATACTTCATGAACCCAGCGCTCTCGGGGAATACAACAAGAGGGATTGCCGGAAAGCTTCTTGCACGTCAATGTCGGACTCTGGGCATGGAGTCAAAGGGTTCAACGCATGGAGCCTTAGCCTAACTTCTTTTTTCTCAAAGCCCCTCTCGGCTAAGGAACACGTTCATCCATTATGGAATAAGTTAGAGACTAGCCACTAAAATACAGAGATAACATACGCAAGATGACGTGGATTCCAGGAATCACTTCTGCTTAAGGCGCCTGGGGATGCCATGTCGAGTGCAAGTATGTTTAGCATAAGCGAAGCAGATCCCGCTTGACGACATCCATTTCTGGACGACTCTTCCATGCTCTTCGTCAGGATGCAAGACGGGATAGAAAGGTCCCTTGATTTGATTGCGATAAAGAAGCAGAGTCAAGTTGCTGAGAAAGTGCCAAAGGTCCAAAGTTGAAAGTTCGATTATGCTACAGTTGCCACATCTATAGGGAAATCCTGGGTGTCTGACGACATGTCTCCAAATAATTTTCTAGATCACTCGTACTTTAAAACTGGCGACAAGGCCTTCCACACCCCGCTCATGGGAGGGCTCGAAATCAAGACTGGGATTTTTTGGGTCGGTTGAGGCAAAACGAGACTTGCAACTGTCTTAAGTTGTCAAGAAGCGATGCAAAACATCATTTGTACTGTACAGTACATGTAAGACATCGTCTATGGATTTCCTCTCGGTCTTCCGCCTTCTTAAACAAAAGGAGGCGTGGCTGATTGGACCCTTGGTATATAATGCTGGGAAAGATCCGCTTGTCGTTCACTTGGTTCTCACTGCCATTCCTTCCATGTACTCATTGCCAAGGCTTTTTTGTTGCAATCGTACAAAATTTCAGTATTCAGTGACATTCACTAGTTCCAATCATTACCAAATTTGTCAGAGGCATTTTGGAGTTAAACCTAAAACAAAGGTAATATAATATCTCTGATCCGCCAGATTGCATCTATCGTACTTATCGACTGCGGTTCTCAATTTTAATACCTTGTCAAAATGTTAACGCAAGTCGATTGACGTGTAATTTGCCCCAGCTCAAGTTCAAAATGCTGAACAGCCTTGAACGCGTGGCACCGTCCTTGTCCCTTTCAATAGAAAAAAAAATAATAAAAAAAATAAAAAAAAAACACTGAAACGCAACAAGCTTTATTAAATAGTCCAACAAGTTGACTTACCGTAACTTACCATTGCAGATCACTCGCACTCCGCCATGAAAAGTGGCTCTTCCGCAGCGCTTCCTGTGATAACTTTCTTGCTGGTCTTGACCTTCTTGCACTTCGCCAGGTAAAAAGAATAATGATAGTAATATCCCAGCTATAATCTCCGGCTTTTTCCCAATTTCTTTTCCTAAAATTTAGCGTCGAAGGCTTTCCGAGATGCGAACCATGCACTGAACAGTCTTGCCCGACACCGTTGCGCTGCAAATACGGGATCGTCCGCGATTTCTGCGGAAGGGAAGTCTGTGCCAAGGTATAAGACTGCATCGTTGTAAATTAAAGCTCCGCCCTTATTAATATGTAGCTTATATTTCAACAACCTTGAACAGGGACCAGGCCATCGGTGCGGGGGTAAATGGGACTTCCACGGCGCTTGCGGTGATGGGATGTTCTGTTCGTGTGGGAGGTGTTCGGGCTGTTCGATTCAAACTCTGGAGTGCCGCACTTCTTCTTGCTAACATTTCTTCACCATGCAACTCCATATTCCTGAACTGTGATTTTGTTCAGTTCATAATTGGTGAACACGAAAACGTGTTAGAATTGCAATGGCGGAAAACAGCAGGCGATTTAACAAATCCATCGAGTTTCACGGAAGGATATACACGCTGGCTATTCGGGGTGGGACTTGTCCGGAATAGTAAAAAAAAAA